>CM067334.1:137982369-139292238 GCA_034376525.1 Nicotiana benthamiana | reverse complement strand
GTTAATATTTGGCAAGTTCAAAATAACAACCTCTATGGCCAAGAACCTTCGCCAAAAAGAAGATTTCGACCTCGATCGAATGACGGTAGTTAATATTTTGACAAGTTCCAAATAGCAGCATTAAAGGCCAAGGGCCTTCGTAAAAAAAAAATAAAAGAGTTCGACCTCGATCGAACGGCGATGGGTTAATATTTCGACAAGTTCTAAATAACTCCCTTTAAGGCTTAGGGCCTTTGCCAAAAACTAAGAGTTCGACCTCAATCGAACGACGGAACGTTAATATTTTGCAAGTTCAAAATAAAACCCCTCAAAGCCAAGGATCTTCCCAAAAAAAGAAGAGTTCGACCTTGATCGAACGGCGATAGGTTAATATTTCGATAAGTTCGAAATAACACCCTTTAAGGCCAATGGCCCTTCACAAAACAAAAGGGTTTGACCTCGATCGAACGACGACGGGTTAATATTTTGACAAGTTTGAAATAACCCCCTTTAAGTCTAAGGGCCTTGGCCAAAAAATAAGAGTTTGACCTTGATTGAACGACAACGAGTTAACATTTCGAAAGTTCGTAAAAAAACCCTTTAAGGCCAAGGGCCTTCGCCAAAAAAGAAGAGTTCGACGTCGATCAAATGACGACACGTTAATATTTTGACAAGTTCGAAATAACTCCTTTTAAAGCGAAGGAGCTTTGCCAAAAAAGAAGAGTTCGACCTTGATCGAATGATGACGGGTTAATATTCCGACAAGTTTGAAATAACACCCTTAAAAGCCACAGGCCTTCCCAAAAAACAATAGTTAGAACTCGATCGAATGACGGCGGATTAATATTTCGACAAGTTCGAAATAACACCCTTTAAGGACAAGGGCCTTCGCCGAAAAGAAAAGTTCGATTGAATGGCGACGGGTCAATATTTCGATAAGTTGGAAATAACACCCTTTAAGGCCAAGGCCCTTAGCCAAAAATAAGAGTTCTACCTCGATCGAACGACGACGGGTTAATATTTTGACATGATTGAAATACACCCTTTATGGCCAAGGGCTTTAACCAAAAAAGAAGAGTTCGACCTCGATCAAACGACGACGGGTTAATATTTCGAAAAGTTTGAAATAATACCCTTAAACGGCAAGGGCCTTCACCAAAAAAGAAGGGTTCGACCTCAATGAACGAGGACAGGTTAATATTCCTACAAGCTCGAAATAACTCCCATTAAGGACAATGTCCTTCACCAAAAAATAAGAGTTCAAACTTGATCGAACGATGATGGTTTAACATTCAGACAAGTTTGAAATAACACCCTTTAAGGCCAAGGGCCTTCGCCTAAAAAGAAGAGTTCAACCTCGATCGAACGTTAATGTGTTCATATTTCGACAAGTTCAAAATAACACCCTTTAAAGCCAAGGAGCTTCGCCAAAAAAAAAGAGTTTGACCTCGAGCGAACGACGACGTGTTAATATTTCGGCAAGTTCAAAATAACACCCTTAAAAGCCTAGGGCCTTCGCCAAAAATGAGAGTTCAACTTCGATCGAACGACGATGGGTTAATGCTTCGACAAGTTCGAAATAACACCCTCTAAGGGCGAGGGACATTGCAAAAAAGAAGAGTTCGACCTCAATCAACGAAGGCGGGTTAATATTTCGACAAGTTCCAAATTACAACATTAAAGGAAAAGGGCCTTCGCCAAAAAAAAGAGTTCGACCTCGATAGAACGATGACGGGTCGACAAGTTCGAAATAATTCCCTTTAAGGCCTAGGGCCTTCACCAAAAAATAAGAGTTCGACCTCGATCGAATGAAGACACGTTAATATTTTGACAAGTTAGAAATAACACCCTTTAAAGACAAGGAGCTTACCAAAAAAACAAGAGTTCGACCTTGATCGAACGGCGACGAGTTAATATTTCTACAAGTTCGAAATAACACTCTCTAATGCCAAGGGCCTTCATCGAAAAATAAGAGTTGGACCTTGATAGAACGGGGTTAATAATTTGACAAGTTCGAAATAACTCCCTTTAAGGCCAAGGGCCTAGGCCAAATAATAAGAGTTTGACCTTGATCGAACGATGACGGGTTATCATTTCAACAAGTTCGTAAAAACACCCTTAAAGGCCAAGGGCCTTCGCTAAAAGAGAAGAGTTCGACCTCGATCAAATGACGACACGTTATTATTTTAACAAGTTCGAAATAATACCCTTTAAAGCAAAGGGGATTTGCAAAAAAAGAAGAGTCCGACCTCGATCGAACGACGACAGGTTAATATTTCGACAAGTTGAAATAACACCCTTGAAGGTCAAGCCCCCCCCCCCCCCCCCGCAAAAAAAAAGATTTCAACTTCGATCGAACGACAATGGATTAATATTTTGACAAGTTAGAAATAACACCCTTTAAGGCCAAGGGCCTTCGCCAAAAACAAAAAGATCGAACTCGATCAAACGACGACGGGTCATTATTTTGATAATTTCGAAATAACACTCTTTAAGGCCAAGTCCCTTCGCTAAAAAGAAGAGTTTGACCTCGATCAAACGACGTCACGTTAATATTTTTACAAGTTCAAAATAACACCCTTTAAAGCAAAGGAGCTTCGCCAAAAAAAAAGAGTTTAACCTTGATCGAACGACGAAAGGTTAATATTTTGAGAAATAACACTCTTAAATGCCAAAGGCCTTACCCAAAAAAATAAGAGCTCGACCTCGATCGAACGATGACAGATTAATATTTTGACAAGTTCGAAATAACATCTTTTAATGACAAGGACCTTCGCCAAAAAAGAAAAGTTCGAACTCGATAGAAAGACGACATGTTGATATATTAACAAGTTTGAATTAATACCCTTTAAAGAAAAGGGGATTCGCCAAAAAAGAAGAGTTCGACCTCGATCAAACGACGACGGGTTAATATTTCGAAACGTTCGAAATAACACCCTTAAATGCCAAGGGCCTTCCCAAAAAAAGTGTTCCATCTGTATAAAACAACGATGGAGTAATATTTCGACAAGTTCAAAATTATACCCTTTAAGGCCAAGGGCCTTCCCCTAAAATGAAAAGTTCAAATTCGATCAAACGACGACGGGTAAATATTTCGATAAGTTCGAAATAACACCCTTTAAGGCCAAGGCCCTTCACCAAAAAGAAGAGTTTGACCTCGATCGGATGACGACGGGTTAATATTTTAACAAGTTCAAAATACACCCTTTATGGCCAAGGTTTGTCACAAAAACGACCTCGATCGAACGACGACAGGTTAATATTTTGACATGTTCGAAATAACACCCTTAAAGACCAATGGCCTTTGCAAAAAAGAAGAGTTTGACCTCGATAGAATGACGATGGCATAATATTTTGACAAGTTCGAAACAACTCCCTTTAAGGACAAGGGCCTTCGCCAAAAAATAAGAGTTTGACCTTAATCTAATGATGATGGGTTAACATTTCGACACGTTTGTAATAACACATTTTAAGGCCAAGGGCCTTCACAAAAAAAGGAGAGTTCAACCTCAATTGAATGACGACGCGTTCATATTTTGACAAGTTTGAAATAACACCCTTTAAAGCCAAGGAGCTTTGCCAAAAAGAGGAGTTCGACCTCGATCGAACAACGACGAGTTAATATTTCGACAAATTAAAAATAACACCCTTAAAGGCCAAGGTCCTTCCCCAAAAAGGAAGAGTTCAACCTCGATCGAACGACGAGGGTTTAATATTTCAACAAGTTCAAAATAACACCCGTTAAGACCAAGGGCTTTCGCGAAAGTAGAAGAGTTCGACCTCGATGAAACAATAATGGGTTAACATTTCGACAAGCTCGAAATAACACCCATTAAGGCTAAAGGCCTTCACCGAATAAGAAGAGTTCGACCTCGATCGAACTACAATGCGTTCATATTTCGACAACTTCGAAATAACACCTTTTAAGGCCAAGGAGCTTCACCAAAAAAGAAGAGTTCGACCTCGATCGAATGACGACGGGTTAATTTTTGACAAGTTTGAAATAACACCCTTAATGGCCAAGGGCCTTCCCCAAAAAAGAAAAGTTCGACCTTGATCGAACAACGACGGATTAATATTTTGACAAGTTCCAAATAGCACCCTTTAAGGCCAAGGGCTTTCACCAAAAAAGAAGAGATTGGACTCGATCGAACGACGACGGGTCAATATTTCGATGTGTTTGAAATAACACCCTCTAAGGCCAAAGGCCTTCGCCAAAAAAAAAAAAGAGTTTGACCTTGATCTAATGATGACGGGTTAACATTTTGACAAGTTCAAAATAACACTATTAAAGTCCTAGGAACTTCGCCAATAAAGAAGAGTTCAACCTCGATCAAATGACGATGAGTTAATATTTTGACAAGTTGGAAATAACACCCTCTATGGCCAAGGGCCTTTGCCTAAAAGAAGAGTTCAACCTCGAACAAACGATGGCGGGTTAATATTTCGACAAGTTCGAAATAACAATAATAAAGGCTAAGGGCCTTCTCCAAAAAAATAAAAGAGTTCGACCTCGATCAAACGACGACGGGTTAATGAATTGACAAGTTCGAAATAACTCCCTTTAATACCTATGGCATTCTCCAAAAAAAAGAGTTCGACCTCGATTGAACAATGACACGTTAATATTTTGGCAAGTTCGAAATAACACCCTTTAAAGCCAAGGAGCTTCCCAAAAAAAGAAGAGTTTGACCTTGATCGAACGACAACAGGTTAATATTTCGACAAGTTTGAAATAACACCCTTTACGACCAAGGGCCTTCACCGAAAAAAAGAGTTTGACGTCGATCGAATGACAACGGATTAATATTTCGATAAGTTTGAAATAACTCCCTTTAAGGCCAAGGGCCTTAGCCAAAAAATATGAGTTTGACCTTGATCAAATGACGGCGAGTGAACATTTTGACAAGTTTGTAAAAACACCCTTTAAGGCCAAGGGCCTCCGCTAAAAAAGAAGAGTTCGACCTCAATCGAACGATGACACGTTAATATTTTGACAAGTTCGAAATAACACCCTTTAAAGAAAGGAGCTTCGCCAAAAAAGAAGAGTTCGACCTTGATCGAACGGCGACAGGTTAATATTTCGACAAGTTCGAATTAACTCCCTTTAAGGCCTAGGGCCTATGCCAAAAAATAAGAGTTCGGCATTGATCGAACGACGACACGTTAATATTTTGACAAGTTCGAAATAACAGCCTTTAAAGCCAAGGAGCATCACAAAAAAGGAAGAGTTTGACCTTGATTGAATGGCGACGAGTTAATATTTCTACAAGTTGGAAATAAAAACTCTTTAAGGCCAAGGGTCTTTACCGAAAAAGAAGAGTTCGACCTCGATCGAACAACGACGAGTTAATATTACGACAAGTTCGGAATAACACCCTTTAAGGCCAGGGGCCTTGGCAAAAAAATAAGAGTTTGACCTTGATCGAACGCCGGCGGGTTAACATTTCAACAAGTTCATAAAATCACCAAACTAGAAGAGTTCGACCTCGATTGAACGACGACATGTTAATATTTTTACAAGTTCGAAATAATACCCTTTAAAGCAAGGGGGTTTCGCCAAAAATTAAGAGTTCAATCTTGATCGAACGATGACGAGTTAACATTTTGACAAGTTCAAAATAACAACCTTTAAGGCCAAAGCCCTTCGTAAAAAAAGAAGAGTTCAACCTCGATTGAATGATGATGCGTTTATATTTCGACAAGTTCGAAATAACACCATTTAAAGAAGAGTTTGACCTCGATCAAATGACGACGGGTTAATAGTTCGACAAGTTCGAAATAGCACCCTTAAAGGCCTAGGGCCTTTGCCAAAAAAGAAGAGTTCAACCTCTATCAAACGACGATGGGTTAATATTTCGACAAGTTCGAAATTACACCCTCTAAGGGAAAGGGACTTCGCCAAAAAGAAGAGTTCTACCTCGATCAAACGACATCGGGTTCGGCAAGTAACGAATAACAACATTAAAGGCCAAGGGCCTTCGCCAAAAATAAAAAGAGTTGGACCTCGATCGAACGATGACGGGTTAATATTTCGACAAGTTCAAAATAACTACCTTTAAGGTCTAGGGCCTTCGCCAAAAAATAAGAGTTCGATCTCGATCAAACGACGCCACGTTATTATTTCGACAAGTTCGAAATAACACCCTTCAAAGCAAAGGAGCTTCCCAGAAAAAGAGGAGTTCGACCTTGATCGACCGACGACGAGTTAATATTTCGACAAGTTAGAAATGACACTCTTTAAGGCCAAGGGCCTTTACCAAAAAGAAGATTTTGACCTTGATCGAATGACGACGGGTCAATATTTCGATAAGTTCGTAATAACACTCTTTAATCCCAAGGGCCGTCGCCAAAAAGAAGAATTCGACCTTGATCAAACAACGACGGGTTAATATTTCGACGAGTTCGAAATAACACTTTTAAAGGCCAAGGCCTTCGCCAAAAAATAAGATTTCGACCTCGATCGAATAATGACGGGATAATATTTCGTTAAGTTCGAAATAACACCCTCTAAGGCCAAGTGCCTTCGCCAAAAAGAAGAGTTCGACCTCGATCGAATGACGACAGGTTACGATTTGATATGTTCGAAATAACACCATTTACGGCCAAAGGCCTTTGTTTAGAAGAAGAATTCGACCTCGATCGAACGTTGACAGGTCAATATTTTGACAAGATCAAAATAATACCCTCTAAGGCCATGTGCCTTTGCAAAAAAGAAGATTTTGACCTCGATTGAAAGAAGACAAGTTAATATTTTGACAAGTTCGAAATAACACCCTTTAAGGCCAAAGTTCTTCGCCAAAAAAGAATAGTTCGACCTCAATCGAACGACGATATGTTAATCTTTTGACAAGTTCGAAATAACTCTCTTTAACGCCAAGGGGCTTTGCCAAAAAATAAAAGTTCAACCTTTATCGAACGACGAAGGATTAAAATTTCGACAAGTTCGAAATAACACATTTTAAGGACAATGGCCTTTGCCAAAACAGAAGAGCTCGACCTCGATTGAATGACGACGCATTAATATTTCAACAAGTTCGAAATAACACCATAAAAAGCCAATGAGCTTCACCATAAAAGAAGAATTCGACCTCGATCGAACGATGACGAGGTAATATTCTGACAAAATCGAAATAACACCCTTAAAGGACAATGGCCTTCCCCAAAAAAGAAGAGTTCGTCCTCAATCAAGCGATGACGGGTTAATATTTTGACAAGTTTGAAATAACACCCTTTAAGGCCAAAGGCTTTCGCCAAATAAGATGCGTTTGACCTCGATCGAACTATGACGTGCCCATATTTCGATAAGTTCGTTATATACTCTTTAAGACCAAGGGACTTTGCAAACAAGAAGAGTTCGACCTCGATTGAACGTCAATGGATTAATATTTCGACAAGTTCAAAATAACACCCTTTAAGGCCAAGGGCCTTCTAAAAAAAGAAGAGTTCTACCTCGATCGAACGACGACGGATTACTATTTCAATACGTTCTAAATAACACCATTTAAGGCCAAAGGCCTTCACTAAAAAGAAGAGTTCGAACTCGATCGAACGATGACATATCAATATTTTAACAAGATCGAAATAATACCCTCTAAGGCCATGCGCCTTCGCCAAAAAGAAGAGTCCGACCTGGATCGTACAATAACAGGTTGATATTTCGATAAAAGTTTGAAACCGCACCCTCGGGGATACGAGCCATCGCCAAAGAGAATTCGAGATGTTTCTAAGGCCAAGTGCCGTCAGAAAATAAAAAGGGAAAGAAAGACTGGAACTCGCCATGCGGGAACCTAGTTCGCACCAAAGTCGCAAAAAGTAAAAACATAGAAAACTGCGAGGCAAATAAAAACGATTCTTTTTCTTTATACAAAGTCACTGCGCAAATTGTCGCAGATTACACACGACCGGGATCCATAGTCAAAAAAGACAACTATCTATTCACTCGGCGTCACCATCGCCGCCCTCTTCATCACCACCTCTAAGAAATTCTCCCTCGGAATCGGCACCCTCAGTCGCAATCCTTACCAGTCGACCTCCCCATCTTAATTTCTCGAACTATGATTAATGAAGTTCGCTCACCGAGCTTGACCAAGAGACGACCTCGATAAGTGGAGTGACTAACTGTATGGGCAAAAATTAGATTAGAAAAATTCGAAACGCGGAGACATGAAGCCGAGGTAGGACAGTCACCAATTGGCCGAGATCGGATAGTCACCAATTGGTCGAGGTCAGAAAATCACCAACTAGCCGAGGTCGGACAATCGCCAATTGGCCTAGGTCGGACAGTCATCAATTGGCCGAGGTCGGACGCTCATCAATAAGGCCGAGGTCGTACAATGATGAAACAACTAGTTTGCTTTGGAATACTCAGAAGGAATATTCTACCGAATATTCCCTCTGAATTGTATCTTTTTTTAGGATTTTCTCTGGATACCCCCTTATAAATTAGAGGGGAGGACTTCCCAAAAAGGAGTCTCTCTCTCTCTCTCTCTCTCTCTCTCTCTCTCTCTCTCTTCTCTCTCTCTCTCTCTCCCCCTCTAGAAATATGTAAATACATCTCTCTAGAGGATGGTGATCCAATACCTTTATCGGATCCAAAAAGGATCCTAAGGTTCATGTATTTGTCTATCATTTGTCTTTATCAAATGAAATAAGATCCATCTCACTCGAGATTGGGTGAATCTTTTCCTTTATTTATATTTTATCGCCACTTAATGTTACTTAATGCATCTTTCTTTATACTATTAAATCTGGCGATAATTGCGGGACAATATTTATTTTCTGCTATGTTTTTCTATTCATATTATTCATCTCGGATCTAGAGTTAATTATATTTAATTAGGATTTATCCTTTCATTTTCTTTGATTGATTTGTTCAAAAGGATTTCAATAACTTTTGAGTCAAAGTGATGTATCATCACACCCGTATCCGAGCAAGCAAAACCAATTACAATAAATGTGTTTTCTTTCAAGGAACAAGAATAAAAAAATTGAACATGAGAAGAAAATTAAAATAGGGCACAAGATTAATAGAACTAATTATATTTTGTTTAGATTAAAAGGATTTTCTTTTCTAATGAACAAGCCAACTAACAAGATAGTAGATTGAGACAAGTCGCCAGTATAAGATTTGGGGAATATATCGAAAAAGAGATCAAATAATCTTGAGCAGTTAGATATGAGTAACATATTCTATGTTTTTGGGGAGTAGCAGCTGATATATATATCAAATCTCTTGATACTCGATTTAAATATCGAATAGATGATATTATTTCTATTTCCAATCTAAAAACAGTAACAACAAAATTCGACACCATCAAAAAATATGGCATAAGAGGCGAAAGGGTTTCATTCTAACCTAAACCCGTGTTGGAAAATCATACTCGATATACAAGTTTTGAATTAGGCGTAATGGCTTCCTGGTCACTTAAATTTGTAGGGATTTTAAAACCGATATACGAACTTTGGATTTTCTATTTGAACACTGCAACTTGACAAAATAGGTATTAATAAATACATCCATCACAACGTGTATATCAATTGCGCTGACATGTACAACACATCATGCTAAGCTATTTATTACTTGCCATGTTTTATTTGTAGGTCCCATTTTTAAATACAAAATCATAAGAAAAAAAATTACAAATAGAAAAAGGAAAAAGAAGAAAAAATGCCTGAAACATACTAGGTGTTCGATAATTCCATCGTGGGAACCGTCCCCTCCGACGAGCAGCAGAACTCCGACGAGGCAAAAATTAACGCGCAAGGTGTTTCAGGTATCCAAATTTGAAAAGAAAGGTACCAAAATGTTTGCCTTGACGAGGAGAATGCTCCTACACTTCCAATTTTATATGGTTACCAACCAATTCCTCCAATTTTACAATCCAAAAGCTCAGACAGTCTCGTCGAGTAAGGTGTTCGACGAAATGCCCCTATCAATTCCGGGTCAATTGGAGACCAATTTTCAATTGAAATCCCTTCTACTACACACATGGATCCTCTATGCAAAGATTCAGCTTAATCCATTCAAGAAATCAACCATCACCACCAAGTTAAAAACTCAAAACTTCACCAGTTGAACAGACATGGTGACCAGGCAAACCAAATGACTCAAAACCAATGCCAAACTATTGCAGGAGAATGTTTCCAAACCTTTAAACCATACCTTACATGGGCCAAATCTTTCGAATATCCAAAATTGTCATTCCGCACACTGTTCGTATAACAGTGTTTAACCAAATACCAATGCACCCTGCCGTTCTACTCAGTAAATCTTTCACTAGGATTCTGAACGTAGATGCTCCGACATGGTCTGGTGAAGTTCGTAACAACACTTACTCATATGATAACATCACTTAATTCACGGTGGACACCTTGGAAGATGAAGAAATTAGAAAAGTCCTTTCTTTCTTTTTTCTTTTTTATTTATATTTTATTCTAATTGTAATTTTTTTAAGTAAAAACAATACTATTTATACATCTTGGGCCGTGATTTGCACACAGTTTAAGCCATGTCAGCTGTAGTGCTTTCACATAGGCAATGGTCAACGGTCAAAAATGTTTATTATTACCCATTTTGTAAAGTTGGAGTGTTCAAATGAGAAAATTCAAAGTTTGTATATCAGCTTTCAAAAGCCCTACAAGTTTAAGTGGTCCGGAAGCCATTACACCTTTTAAATTATTATTTATGTATATATAATAAATATTGAATTATCTTAACATAATTCAAGAGCACTTCGTGTGATTCTTTTATATTTTGAATTCCCTTAATGAAAATTCTCTTTTCGCCATTGTATATATTAGATCCCTCTATCCGAGATCTTATATAAAAATTGAAAAAGAAATTCCTGAAGTAATATTTTTCTTTAGACCGAATACATACGATACCTTTCTAAATTTGGCTACAATTTTTAATTTAGACACCTCAAGTAGAACTTGTTCCAATTAAAAACGGTAGCAGGTCCAGCGTGTACCAATCCAAAAATGACATGGCTGATAGCGTGAGTGCACTACAGAATGCTCGTTTCATTGTTCTTTATTGATATCATAGGTTTATTTTCGACGTACAAATGTATGTTCATTCACCCTTTCATCTCTTAATTACTCTGGTTTCACTTAGAAAAATTACTAGTTGTTGTTTATTTTTTTGGCAAACTACAGCAAGGAATATCAAGTCAAAGATCATTCCGTAGTTTCCATAGTGTGAGATCTGTGGAAGGTAATGTATGCTCATACTTTACCCCTATGTCGTGGAAGTAAATAGGTTGTTCGCGGAAGAACCTTTATTTCAAAAAATTATTTCTCAACAGCTTTGAAAAAAAAAATTGTGAAGAAGCCATGATAAGACAATTGAAACAAAACAGTAACAATAACATAATACTCCCCCCGTTTCATATTGTTTGAGGTACTTTCCTTTTTAGTCTGTTCCAAAATAAAAGACACGTTTCTAAATTTGGAAACAATTCAACTTTAAACTTTTTATTTTACCCTTTTGCCCTTAGTGAGAAACTTTTATAGCCACACAAATGGTATGACCCCACAAGTCTTTTACCCCCTAATCTTTTAAGACCACAAGTTCTAAAAGTATTCTTCGCTTTTCTTAAACTCCATGCCGAGTCAAACTAGCTCAAAAAATATAAAACGGAGGGAGTAATGAAGAAATAAGACGACTGAAGCAAGGGTAACAGTAGGTAGTAATAGAAATCGAAGAATACAATAGTTCGAGAATGAAATGATGGTGCAAATATAATATCTCAAACTCGACTACTTATTAACCTTCTCTCCTACTCCCCGAGCTCCAAATCCTTCTATCTAGAGTCATGTTCTCGATAAGCTGAAGATATGCTATGTTGTGTACTCTAATTACTTGTCATACTTCTTCGACCTTCCTCTACCTCTCCTTAGACCAGCAATTGCCAACCTTTCACGCCTCCTCATTGGAGTATCTGTGCATCTCCTTTTTCACATGCCCAAACCATCTTAGCCTTGTTTCTCTCGTGTTGTCAAACTCAGGAGTCACTCCTACCTTATCACAAATAGCTCGTTCCTAATCGTCTCTCTTAGTTTTAAGTGTCTCCATATATATTCTCACACACACCGCAAATCAGATCCAGTATTACCAAATATATCAAATTCAGGATAATTAAGCAAAAATGAATGAAGGTCAACTCATCCAGAAGCTGCCAGCCTAGGGCATAAAGATAAATTTGCTGGCGAATTTATTAATTTTGATTTGCATATACGAGTTTTTTGGTCCTTTTTTGTTATCCTTTTACTTTTTTTTGTTCTTTTCTCTTTTGCAAGAGACTGGGCCAGAGAATTTTAGGAAGCATAAATAAATGCCTCAGACGCTAGAAATCGATCTCGTTTGAGTACTATAAAATGAAAATCTTATCAAGAAGCATCAGATTATACTAGAAAAGGACTGATATTTTTGAATCATATCGTGACTACCAAGTCAGAGTCGAAAATAATTTGAAGGAAGTATTACTTAATCGAGCTTGAGCCAAGCATGTATCCGCTCTACTTTGTACATGATTTCATATATTGCATTTATTGATATCCTAAATTCAAGAATTATTAAACTAGAATAGATTTATATTTAAATTGGCTCTGTAGATGCTAGTGATTAACAGCTTGTTTCGATGGTTGTTACCCATATTATTACTTTAAATACGATATTTATTTTGATTTGTTACTTAAATTTTATTGTATCGCATTGTTAAATCTGTCGTTACATAACGATGAAATATGTTACTTTATGTAACGACTAATTTGATGTGGTCGTGTCGTTACCTTATTTTTTTCTCTCAATTTCACTATTCATTATTATTAAATAATTTTATTTTATCATTTACCCTACCTTTTTATATAATAATTTTACCATGTATCATAATTTTTTTTTATCATATTGCAAGTTTGTTCTTCATATTAGTGGTGCATGCTATCACGAAACGATGGAAAACGATACAATCTATCCAAACATTGTATTTATCAAATAATACAGTACGATACAATGCAGTACGATACGACACATTATGAAACACTATAAATAAGCTGTAAACAAACTATTTAAAAAAAAGGAGTTGTTAGAGTATTAATTAAGTTAATGAATGAGTACTTGTATAATTCAATCGAAGTAACAGATTCTACAATCTTATATCTTCTCCATAGAAGAAAAAGATTGAGATGTTATATGGCCTTTCGCAGTAGCAAATCGACCATTTTTCTTCTTGCTTGAGCCTTTAGGCCATTTTCTCTTATTGAGAATCACTTGATGATAAGGAGATCAGACAGTAGAATCATGTGATTTACTATTTGTAATATTTGAAAAGAATTTATTCCAATCTAGTTAAAGCTAGCAAAGTCAATTTATAAACGAAAAGTCGTAGAGTTATCTAGATTTCTCTTTAGTACTTTCTTCTTTTCATGGTACGGAAAATAATATGTACTTCAAGCAACAACAATATTCAAAATAAAATGAAGATGCCAATATGTTTTATGGGATGAAATATATAATACTTCAGTCTATTTAGTAGTTATTCCTGTTTTTACACAAAAAAAATAATTAAAAAAAATAAATTAGGAACTTCTTTTGTTAGACTAACTACTTGATAGTGTATGGTTAAATAAATTTAAAAAGTACTCTCAACGACACTTATTTTTTCGCCACACGGTTTAATCCCAAGAATCATGAAAGAAGTAATTGAAATATGCAGCTGGAATTAAAGCACACTGAAATAAAAAGCCGAAAAAGAAAAAGAGGAGGAAAGAAGCAAGAGACTGAGCGATAAAGCGATAATTAGAATCCGTAATGATGCATGGTAGCTATAAATATTTCATTTTCCGACGTAATCTCTCGAAAAAAGAATTAGAAACGTGGAATATTGAAAATTTGAGTTTGAAAATGTTATGTACACCCAATTTCATAATTTTATGACTAGGTTAAGAAAGAAATCTTTCTTTCGATCAGTATATATAGCCTATTCACGTTGAATTGTGACTATAAATTTTAATGTTGAACTCACACGTATATGCTGTAACCACAACAAACATCAATTGTTTGTTAACCCATGAATATAATTATATATATTGCAAATTATAATTGAGATAGAACCTTAACAAACCATATATTTTACAAGCAAATGAGAAATAAGTAATAACTACAACCATTTGAGAGAATTAAAAAACATTTAGTTATATTTGCACCTTATACCATCCTATAACAACTACAACAAACATCATTGCTTCTTCTCCGGGAAAAGAAGTTCACGATCCGTGGGCCTTCTATCTCCACGCGGCATTGCTCCGTCAGGCTTTCGCCCATTGCGGAAAATTCTCCACTGCTGCCTCCCGTAGGAGTCTGGGTCGTGTCTCAGTCCCAGTGTGGCTGATCATCCTCTCGAACCAGCTACTGATCATCGCCTTGATAAGCTATTGCCTCACCAACTAGCTAATCAGACGCGAGCCTCTCCTCGGGCGGATTCCTCCATTTGCTCCTTAGCCTACGGGGTATTAGCAGCCGTTTCCAGCTGTTGTTCCCCTCCCAAGGGCAGGTTCTTACGCGTTACTCCCGTTCGCCACTGAAAACACCACTTCCCGTCCGACTTGCATGTGTTAAGCATGCCGCCAGCGTTACAACAACCCAGTATAATCCCACTTAGTGGGGTCTGGGGAGAGTAGTGTGTACGCAGACCTTACCCCTACCCTGGGGTAGAGAGGTTGTTTCCAAATAAACCCCCGGCATCCTTCCCTCAAAGAACTTCACACCTTGTTCTTGGGGAGACTTGAACTCACAACCTCTCGGTTGAAAGTGAGGGTTGCTTACCATCAGAGCAACCCCTATAAGTCGAACAATATTTCAATGGCAATATCTCCTTGTTTATTTTATTATCGGAATATAATTAACTTTATGCAACTATATAGCATTTCCTAGAGAAAGACAAGTGAAGCTTTTGTCAATCAAATGATCAACGAAATAATTTGCATATCCACCGACTTGTCCCTTTTGGAAAATTCTGTAATCTCTTTTTCTGTTCGTTTTGATCCCATAATTACCACTTTATGACTTATATATAGCCTTTCTACAACTTTATGTTTCTCATAACAACTAAAGCCTCAAACTCAATTCAAATAGCTTTTCTCTCTACTAGGTTTCACAACTTTCTTTTCTTTCAATTACACTTCTTCTTCTTCACACAGACACACACACCAAGAAAAGAAAAAAAAAACATATCGTAAGGTCTGAGCATGGATATGGTGATGAAATTGGGCGCAGAAAGTCCAGTAGTGATTTTCAGCAAAACCACTTGTTGCATGTCTCACAGTATCGAAACCCTAATCCGAGGTTTCGGAGCAAACCCTACAGTTTACGAGCTCGATAAACTTCCAAATGGGAGGCAAATGGAGAATGCATTGGTTGAATTAGGTTGTCAACTGAGTGTGCCAGCAGTTTTCATTGGGAAAGATTTTATTGGTGGTTCTAATGAAATTATGAGTCTAAATGTTAGAGGCAAGCTCAAACAATTGCTTCTAAGGGCTAATGCAATTTGGATATAGAGATCAATTAATTATTAGCTAGCTACTATGTCTAGATCTTCATCTTATAGTAGTGAAATCATATACCATGTAGTAGTGAATTCATCACAAATATATTTTCTTTCTTGATGTACTAATAAAAGTGCTTTTTACTCAAATTAAAGTAGTAAAAGAGTCTACAATCTTGTTGTTTGATCAAAAAGTGTTAAGCTTTTTTTGTTAAACTAATTAAATAAGATGATAATGTAAAATCCTAATACAAAAAAAGCACATATTACATAGAGATTTTGCTGAGGATTATATAAGAAAATTCGCAGGAAACTAACTGTGAATTTTTGTTCCGATAAATTCCGATGGAACTTTCGTAGGTAATTATTACTTGCGAATTTTAAAGATCCGCAGATAAATTACTTGGGGATTTTGAACCCCATGTAAATTACTTAGGATTTTAAATCCTTATGTAAATTTCATGCGAATATTTCCGTAGAAAATTCTAAATACCCGCAAGTACATTCCCATAAAAATCCCCAAGTGCACATGTTGAAATTTTTAGACGAAAAATTAAAATTACTATCATAGAATTTTTACACTTTTATTAATTCAATTCTCCACATATATATATTTTTTATATACCACCACATGCACTTTTCCCACCACAGTCAAGATACAAGTGCACCTACGATAATATTTTTACGCATTACTAATTATCGGTTTAGTATTAAGTATGACTATTATTAATTAAGTATTACTAAATTATTAATGAAAAATTTTCATAAAGTACTATCTTTTAGCAGTAATTAGCCATCTATAGATATCATTTGCTATATTACGGAATACAGATACCTTTTTGTGGTTATAAGATGTATTTGATGTATTTAAGGTATTGTATTCGTGTCACGACCCCAAACCCCGCTCCGGTCGTGATGGCGCCTCTCGTGAATACAAGGCCAAGCAACACATTTAAACAACCTTTTCAACAATAGATACACATGAATAAACAGTTTCAAAGATAACTAAATGACATTATTTAGCGAAAATACAGCCCAAACCGGGGTGTCACAAGTCACGAGCATCTAAAGGAGTCTAAATACATTTACAAGACCAGTAGTATACAGTATGAAATTTAAAAGTCAAAAGAGTATAAAATATGGTACCGCGGATGCTGGCGGTCACCTGGCTCAGCTATGATAGCAAATCTTCAATCAGCTCAAAACCCGCTACCGGGTAAGTAAAGTGAGTACTCCAACTCAGTGAGTAATAAACGTAAATAATAACTGAGCGGTAAGAAATCACGTAAAGCATATCGTCATGCCGTATAGAAGTAGAGAAAAGCTCTTCAATTGAGAAAAATCAGTGAAATCTATGAAACTCTTTAGAAATATTCTGGCTCAGTTTTAAATCTCTTTTGAAAATGATCTTTTCAATAGTTGCGAAAATAATTAATAATCAGAAAACTGCCCCTCGGGCTCCTCAGTACGGTATTAGCCCCACGGGCTCACTCCCAACTCATATTTATCACCAGGGTATCTGGTAAGCAGTACAAGAAGTAGCATGGATGCTAATAAAATGAGAGTGCTGAATGTCATGACAAGTAGTACAAACTGGAACAAATGCATGAATGCAATGCAATGCATATGATGGTACATTCCAGTACCCGCTGTGGCATGCAGCCCGAGCCATCCATATTTATTTATGGCTGACGAGGCTCAATGGGGGTGTGTACAGACTCCGGAGGGGCTCTTACAGCCCAAGCGCAATATCTTGGTCAGTCATTGTTACCTAACCGGTCAGCCATTGTTCCCTGACCAATCTACATTATACAGTGTCATTGTTACCACCGTTTCAAGTAACATCATACAGTGTCACTGTTACCACTGTTTCAAGTTACATCATACAGTGTCATTGTTACCAATATTCCAAATCACTGCTCGGTCCAGAAAATAACATGAGCCCTATGGGCATTTGTAAAACAATGGTTCTTAGCCCAAAATAACAGTTAGAATATCATTTGAGTTTTCAAAACTTAGAAATATGGCCGAATTTGCAAAATAGTATTTAAAACCTTGGACAGAGACCAAATGATATGCAAATATGCTAAACTTTAATATTAATCCTTGAAGGATTCTACAAGTCGACCCAAGGCCCCTAACATGGCAAAAAGCCCAGTAAATATCAATAAAGTATGTATATCAATCACTAGTATAGTATAAATATCACACAGGATGGACCAAGTCACAATCCCCAATAATAATCGACTCCGCACTCGTCATGGAGTGCGTGTCACGCCTCAATATAGCGCTACGATGTGAAATCCGGGGTTTCAAACCCTCAGGATATCATTTACAAGCATTACTCACCTCGAAACGGCGAAACCTCTAGCTCGCGACGCCTTTGCTCCTAAAATCGGCCTCCACGCATGTCTAATCTATCCAAATTCAGAGTGAATACATATCAATATGTTAATAGAACAAAGCCCACGCGAAAACAATCAAATTCGAGCACAAATCCCGAAATTACCAAAACCCGACTCCTGGCCCACCTCTCAAAACTCAATTTTATTTACATATTTAGATTCCTCGTCTTCCCTCGAGTTCATACATATCATGAATGCCAAAATCAAAGTTCTAATGAACCCACAAATCCTCAATTTAAACTCTCAAAACTCAAGCCCTAGTTCTTCCAAAATTCCATCCCAAATCACTAATTAAATGATAGATTCATGTACTCTAACCAAATCTGAGTTAGAATTCTTACCCCGAAGAATTTCTTGAAAACCTTTGAAAAATCTTCAAAATACGAGCTCTCTAGGTCCAAAAATCAAATAAAACCCAAAACCTCATATTTATAGAGTACCCCTCGAATTCTGACAGTGCTGACCGCACAAAAATGACCGTGATACGCCCCTAGGAAGTGCAGTCCGTGCAAAAGTGGCCGCGACGGCGCCCAGTTTTGACTGCAGACAATGGTCAAACAAAGAGGTAGTGGTGCTAAACAATCCGAATGAGATGACACCTCCAAGGGTGGCAAAGGAAAACAAGCAAAACTCACTCCCCAACCTAGACAGGACCCAAGGAAAGCAACTAAGGTTGTTGATATAGCTGGTGACCAATCGGGGAGAGAGTACATGCCTTCTCAAGACCTCTCCTCCGTTTTAGTGCCAACTCACTCAGTTCCAGATTCATCCACTACTCAAGCTCCACCGTGTATATCTTATGATTCGTCAAAAGGCTTAGCATCCGACAACGGTGAGTACTCCGTATTCCCCATAGCTTCACTACCTAGGGAGAGTACAGGCGAAGGTGATTAGGGTAGTAATAATAGAAATGGGGAGGTGCCTCAGAGTGGTGTACCTCAGGTTGGGGGTGTTGACCGGACCAGAAACCCCACAGTCTGGGAAGATAGATTTTTTAACCGGGTGGCTTTCCAAAAACTCAGGGTATGGTGGCCACTTCGGAAGTTGATTCTTGAGAGAAGCTTTATTAACCGAGACCTGCTGCCCCTACACCCAAATGTGCATAGACAGTTTCTAGCTCGAGTGGGTTGGGAATATTTTGGGGATGATTGTATAAAGTCAAATGAGCACATCGTCAAGGAGTTCTTTATTAATGTGGCCCACATCGCGAAGGGCACAAAAGTGACCAAAGTGCGGAAAAAAATGTGGTGTTTTCTGGGAAGGCAATAAATGAGTACTTGGGGTTCAATGAAGAATATGAGACACTATACAATGAGAAGTTGGCAATGGGCGAGGAGGTTCATCCGTGGTTAGCTGCATACCAGTCAATCCCGGGTACTATTCGAGAGTAGCTGACAGCAAGGGAAAAATACTTCGGAGGACTCTTAATTTTGAGGCTAGGGGGTAGTTGACCATTGTATACAGTTGACTTGACCCCACTTCCCATTATTAGAATATTCCACTTGCCCGAGATGTTCTTATTGCTTCTATTATATGGGGCTACCCTATCAACGTGGGCAATGTGATGTATTGTGTGATTTTTGCAGTGGGGGTTGAGCATAATTGAAACTACCTTTTTCCCAAAACCCTCACCATGTACTTACGAGACCTTAAAGTGGAGAAGAAGCCCTTTGATGTCAAGGTTAAACTAGTGGTTCCATTTTCGTGGTACAGTTTTAAGGGGCCAAGCAATCCCAAGGACAAGAATTAAAAGCCACCTGCCTCTGCCCCAACTGGCCAGTCTGAGGAGTTGGTTGCGGTAGAGCCTTCTACTGAGCTTTCCACTGAGCCTACTTGCATGATACCCACTGACATGCTTCCTGGACCATCTACTACTGCTGGTCCATCTACTTCAGCTGGCCCAGGGATTCCATCTTCTCGGGAACATCCTATCACTGCACACCAGCTGAGCCAGACACTGCATAGCTTGAACAACTAGATGTCTACTACGTCATCCAGGTTGTCTACATTGTCTTCTACTATTGAGGCTCAGACAACACTACAGATAGCTCAGATTCCAGAGTCCATTGAGACTATGCTGAAGAAGATCCTGGAGAACCAGGAAAAGATCACGAGTACTCAGACTGCCTTGTCTAAGGTAGTGGATTCACATGGCAAGGCTCTGAAGGAGCTTGCCCGGGAGCACAAGAAAATGAGAAAAACTCGGGCTTCCAAGGATTCTGTGAAGGAGCTCAGAGAGGATATGGACAAGCTTAAAGCGGACATGCTTCCTTTAGACTTGTTATTTGTAGATCCAACTTCTGTAGTAGCACCAACAGCAGAGCCACAACAGCAACAGTCACAGAGGCTTCCTAGGAAGAAATGAAGCTCCCTAGTGCATATGAGACGATCATCCAGTTGGCAGACCCACTGGAGGCATCCTTCAGTCAACCATTGGATGCTCCTAATATTCAGCCCATCCAGGTCCAAACCCTAGTCCCAGCAGCTAAACAGTAGGAGACCGGGAACCATTCTGAGGTACCAGTGCATACAGAGGACCCGGGGACCACTCATGTTCCCATGCAGACTGATGAGGCTTAGGGAGTTCGCATATCCTTTCATTATCTTTTTTGGTGCTTATTTGTTTATTTGGTATTTGGGACAATGCCTGATTTTATTTGAGGTGGTGCACCCTTCATTTTATCCCTTGGATGACTGTATATATAGATTTATTTTGAATATGCTTTCTTTTGATTTTTTATTGGTCTGTATATAACTTTACATTCAATTACTTTTATCGTTCTTTTTATCTACTCTTTAGTTTGTATATAAAGTTACACTATTGTATATAGTCATCCCCGTTGTATATTGTACTCCTCTATTGTAAATATTCATTCTATTTTCTATTTTCATACAAAAAATTCATTTTTAGCTTTGCAGATAGGCTCGTAGACTTTTATTTCATTTTTGGTGCTTTCAATAAGCCTTTGGTTTTCTTAATGCCACGGTTCTTTCCAAAGGTGGAGTATTTTGTGAACCGGGTGGCTCTTCTCGATGATGGCTGGCGTGAAAATCCTCCTAAGGGTTAGAGTCTTTTTTTGTTTTTGTTTTCTATAGTTTGTTGTTAAGGGTACCTCAAGCAAAGCTTCACTTAGGCCTAGAACATTTTCCTTTGATTCCATGATCAAAGATAAAATGTTATGTTTAGGATGGTGAAAGTCGTAACCTTGAGACTCTCGTGTTGACTGAAAATCATCAAAATGGTTTTTCGGACCATTGTGTGAATCATAACTAAGGTCGTTGTGGGCACTCGACTCGATGTCTTTAGCAATCCCCTAGCGTGTGTGGTAAGAAATCGACTTGCGAGTCCAAGTCCTGAGTTAATTGTCTAGAACTTGCCCTGAATGTTTGTTGAGGCGAAATCCTAAGTGGAAGTTGACTTGAGAAGTGATTATAGTCTCTCCTTGATCCAAGTGATAATTTGAACAATTCCATAACCTATCAATGATAATATCCCTAGTCAACCCTTTTGAACCTTAGACCTTCTTCTTTCAATAGCCATTATACAAGCCTATGCCTGTTCTCAAAGGTACCCTCTCTTGGTACCCTAATCTTTCCTTTAGCACATGGCAAAAGTATAAGTTTGGGGGAGAGACGAGGATGCGACAAAGTGGTAAAAAGGAAGATAAATGAAGAAAAGGAAAGCCAATGAAAAATAAAGAAAAGCAAAATTCTCAATATGAAAATGATCTCAAAGGAATTCATTGAAAGCAATGAATGAAAGGCGTGAAAAGATGAAAAAGGAGAAATGGTTTGAAATGCATAAGAAAGTGTGATAATGTATCTCTCATACCCCTTAGAAAAAATTGAAAAGACTCAAAGTGTCAAGAGAATTGTGCCAAATGAATTGAAAAGAAGTGCTTGAGGGAAGATTGAACCCACTTGAATAAAAACATGTCATACCCTTACCAAAAAGACTTCATAATGAATCCACAAAAGCTCTATATGATTTTGAGTTGAATGAATCTTACATTAGTGGATACTTACATAAGGGACAAGTATATGGTACTTGGAACTGGATTTGTGACCTTTTTCTTGAGAGAGATGAGTAAAATTCCATTAACCTCGATTTGTGTGTCAATACTCTAAAAGGTGAGGTTTACTTAGGGAGAGTTGAGGATGTATGCGTTTGGGTTCCATAATAACTAATGTAATTGAGAGAGTTCTTTGATGTAATGAGCCAACTCTTAATGCTCCTGTGTCACACTTGATCTATATTTTTTCAAAGTGTAAATATTGTTAATGATTCATGAGTATTGAGGGGAATTGTTAGTCCCAATTGACGCTTCTTGAGGTTACTTTAGGATAGCTGGAATTACTTGAATTTTCCTTTAAGGGGTGGGTCTTATTTTGTTTGCTTGGGGACAAGCAAATGATTACGTTTGGGGAAGTTGATAACTAGGGATTTTAATGTGTTTTATGCTTTGATTATAAATTGTTACAAAATAGTCCTAAAAGGTTCATAAGTAGTGCTTGACTGCAGGTTTCATCGACAAAGTGAACGAGACCTCAAAGATCGGCTCAAAATGAGTGAAACTTGCTCAAGTATAAAGGACCAAGAAATCTTAGGGCAAGCAGGCCTAGTGCAGACAGCGCAAAGTCGATTGCAGCCACACTAGGTGGTTCAGAGAATTGGCAAAACAAGGCTAAGGCAACGCAGCCATAGTACAGTTTTAGCGATCTGCAATGAATGCTCCACGGCCGCACTACCCTTTTGTACGATCCGCGGATAAGAGATTTAGAAAGATGGAATTATGCCAAGCCTAGGCCATACGGTCCGTGGCCGTGATTGTGCAGACGCGGACCGCGCCAGCAGCCTTCAAGGTCGCCGTCTATTCTCCGCTGTCTGTGGAGCCCTAGTTCAGAGAAGCCGGAATTGAAGTCATAGAGCCTAGTGCGGCCGCGGTCCATTTTATGCAGGCCGCACCGACCCAGTAGGGGTATTTTCGTCCAATTTTTCCAGCCTATTATAAATATAACATTTTACCATTTTTAGGTTATCAGTTAACTCCAGTACTGAGCTGCGATCGTGGGAACTGGATTTGTAGCCATTTTTGGCACCTTAGCTTCAAATTAACGATAGATTCTTGTATTTTCATTTAGTATTTAGTAATATGTCTTTTTCTTCATATGTTTCTTTATTTTCTTTGTCAAGCATGAATAGCTAAACCCATTAACTAGGGTTGTGGCTCAACTCTAGTGTGGGTAATTTATGGGCGTTTCCATTTAGGTTTAGATTGACTATGGGTATTTACTATTTAGGTTGATTTCATGTTTTAATATATAAATTTGTGGTTGCAACACTGATTTGAGCTTTATGGATTTGACTATTCTTGATAAAGAGAGTCTATGTTTCCTAAATTGACCCAACAAGGAATTGGGATGGGCTTGTAAGAAATGATAGTCCTAATTAACGGGTTAAACCTCGAGAGAGTAATCACCTTACTTGAATCCTAGTTGCTTGATCTTATTTGCGTCCAATTTGGTCTCTTGAAAGTCAATTGGAAAAAATGACTCTCTCTATTGAGAGGTGTGAGAGTGAGTAAAATTGTGCAACGGTTATAATATAAGCCCCAATTATTTCACTCAAACCTTAATAACATCTACCCGTCAATTAGCCACCTAGGTGATGTCACGACCCTAGTGCCCTTCTTCCCATCAGATAGAACTTTAGCAATCATCTAGTATCACAATTTAGTTTCAATCAATAATTAGGTAATAATAGTTATAATTAAAAAAATCAAAAATATGTTGGAAGTAACATTTGAAGCAAAGACACAATTCTAAGCTAAATAGACATTCCAACTCCATTACTAGATCCCTGAGCAAATCGATACCGACCCTCATATCGGGTAAAAGCTATTGCGACCCGCTCTTCTTACCTTGGTGTTGCGTTGAGTTGGCAGCGATCAGTGATTCTTCTTAGAAGTATTTCTTTTCTTTGTCTCTAGAGTCATGGACTCCACCTCCTTTGCTTTGTATTCATCACAAATGACCATGTCCATCTTCTCGATGTCAATTGTCTCAACATGCATACTCACTTTCTTCTTTCCCTTTGAAGCAACTTTTCTTTTACTCTCATCCAAGGCCTTTTCAAGTTCATCCATACTCTGCTTCTTCTGACTCCGTGTAGATCTTCCTCTTGTAGGAGGAGTCTCTACAAGGATAGAAGAGGCAGCCTTTCTCTTATTGTTTGCCCTACTAGCTGCTAGGATTTTAACTCCTAAACTCTTCTTCCTTTTTGGACTGTACCTATCACACACTCGTTTCACCAAGTCTTCGAGGGGTTCCTGCATAGATGGAACATGTTATTGGAACCTATTCCTCAATCTAACCAACCCCTTAGAAACATTTGCATCTCCAGACCCGCTACTACCTTTTTTCTCTCAAATTTTCTTCGTTTTCAGCAGCATCCTCATTCCACAACACCATAGCTTCAGTCTCCTCAGTCCCTTTAGCAAGAGTAGGAGAAGATTCATCAACTCCTTCTTTTCCCTTTCCCCTCACATTACCTTGAGCACCTTCACTTTTTTTTTTCTTCTTTATAACTAATTTTCAAATATTCAATGGTTTTAACCCTAGCTATAGTTCCCACCAAAACAAACCTATTCTCTAGATTCTCAGCAACCTCAGAAATTATCATAGATGTAATCTTATTTAGGGCCAGATGATACTTTCTATGTTTCGGATGAAATAGTTTCTTCCCCCTCAGTCGCAGACTTAAATGATTCTTCAGATTTTAGTGGTTCTTCTGCCTAACTTACCTTTAAATGCTCATTAATTTCTTGATGTTTTTCTCCTCCAGCGACTACCTTGCATGCAATCATCTTGAACCTTCCTTTCTTATAGGTAGGTGGGGTTTAATGTGTAATAGATGGTGTGAGGGATTCTTAAAACGGGTTATCATTGCTATGTTTGGATATGTGTGTAGAGAATATGAGTGAAGATAGGGAGATTTATTTGACGTCATGGAAATTTAGAAGTGAAGAAAATGGGTAAGTCCAAATCAAATTTAATGAGGGAGAGTTTAATTGGGTAACAATAGCTTTTCCAGAAGTTCATATGTCTAATAAAAGTGTGAGTCAGTTTGAAAAGACACTAGAGACTCTCCCTAAAATCTAGGCACTTATTGCGCTAGGGATTTTCCTTGGGTAAAACTAGTTCCTTTTTTAACGGATAAGCTCGAGGGAGGTTAGGATTAAATGGGACACTCCTTTTAATTATGATTCAAATATAATTATTTCAAATATTCGGAGTTGAGAGTGCATATCATGTAATCTTGATAAACCAAGTTCTTCACTTAGAATTCTCTTGTGTAAATATGAGTTTTTCAAGAAGATAAAGATAATACCATTAGCGATTAATGAGACATTTTAGCACATGGCACAAGAGTATATACTAGTGAAAGTATGAGACTAAGCAAAATCTAATCTAATTATGTAAAAAATTCACAAATTATCTAACCAATTTTTGAGTTAGAACTGATTCCTTTTTTGTGATCTTAATCATTCCTAATTCTAATCTGTCCCTTTTAAAGGGATCTCTACTTAAAAATTTTGTTAATATGTCAGATATTTGCTTGTCAGTAGCACAAAATTTCACAGTGATCAAACGTTTTTCATAGTTGTCCCTCAAAAAGTGATGTCTAATATCTATGTGCTTAGTTTTTTTATGATGAACCGGGTTCTTGGTCATACTAATTGCACAAGTTTTATCACAAAATATGGGGTACAACACACATTAATTTAAAATTTCGTTAATTATTGGTTGATCCACAACAATTGAGGAAAACATAAGGCATCAACAACATACTTATTTCAGCAGTAGATAAGGCCATAAAAGTTTGCTTTTTGGTGGCACAAGACACAAGGCATGAGCCAAGAAAATGTGACATACCTGAGGCGCTCTTTTTATCTACAAGAAAAACTGCATAATCAAAATCAACATATCCCAGTAAGTTAAAGTTACTACCTTTTGGATACCATAGACAAAGTTTAGTGGTGCCTTTTAGGTCTCATAATCCTCTTGACAATAGCCAAAAGAGAGTCCTTTGGATTTGCCTGAAATCTAGCACAACGACCTACAGTAAAAACAACGCCAGGTATACTAGCAGCACAATATAACAAAGAGCCAATCGTTTCCCTATACAATATCTTATAAAAGATGAACCGGGTTCATCTATATCCAATTTTATGGCTTTTGCAATAAGAGTGTGAATTTTCTTGGAATCTTCCATTTTAAACCTTTTTAAGCAACTCTTTCACATATTTCTACTGATGGATCATAGTTACATTTGAATTTTATTTAATTTATAAACCTGAAAATAAATTAAGCTCACCCATCATACTCATTCCAAATTCACTCACTATTGGTTTATCAAATTCTTTACTTAACTTATAAGTTGTTTTTCCAAAGATTATATCTTCATCATATATCTGAACTACCAAGAGGCCTTTGCCTTTTTCTTTCAAGAATAATGTATTGTGTATTTTACCTTTCTTGTAGCCATGCTCAAGATAGTCTATCATACCATGATTTTGGAGCCTGCTTGAGCCCATAAAGTGTCGTATCGAGCTTGTACACATGATAAGGAAATTCCTTGCTTTCAAAGGCCGGTTGTTGCTTGACAAATATTTCTTCCTTTAGATAGCCATTGAAGAAGGCACTCTTGACATACATCTGATGGAGAGTGAATTCCATGTAAGCAACAAAGGCTATACTGCATTCATGTTATCTTGCGTTGCATTCACCCAGTCTGCGTCCTGCAAAGCCTCAACTATATTTTTAGGTTCAATAAGAGATAAGCATCAAAAGTACAAAGATCCTTCAAAGAAATTCTGGTTTTGATTCCAAAGGTTGGATCAGTGATTAGGATCTCAATAGGATGAGAACTTTGATACTTGTAAGGTTTCTCAACCAGATAATTTCCCCTAGATGTTCCTTTAATGTTTTGTTGTTGAGGAAGGTTCATGGACATGTTTCCTCGAGGTTTGAGGATCAATTCCTCTTTGTTCATTTCCCTCTGTCAAGTTACCCTAGGTGAAAGGACTGGTTCCTACTTGTGGTACGACTTCAGTCTGGGTTGTGGTTTCATTTGAGTTTCTTACCAATACAAGTACTTCATCATCATATTCTTGACTCTTAGAAAGAATGTTAGTTTCATAAAAAATAACATGTACACTTTCTTCTAGACACACAGTTCTTTTGTTATAAATCTTATAAGCTTTATCATGTGAAAAATATCTCAAAATACTTCCTCACCACTTCTGCGATCAAACTTATCTAGGGAGTCTTTACCATTATTGTACACAAAGTACTTGCATCTAAATTCCCTAAGATAAGATATATTGGCATTCTCCCTTGAGTCTTCCCAATAAGAGGTCTAGTCATGCATGTATTTATAATGTAGTAGGAAGTGTTTACAGCTTTTGCCAAGAAGCTGTGAGGCAGTTTACTAGAAAGAAGTATATCCCTAGACATTTCTTCCAATGTACTATTCTTTCTTTCAATTACTTCATTTATTGTGGAGTCCAAGGAGCAGAAAAGTTATGATTTATGCCATGCTTATCACAAAATTCAGCAAGTTTAGCATTCTCATATTTAGTACCATGATCAGGCCTAATTGATGTAGGCTAGTTACCTAGTTGTTTCTGAGTTTTTCTGACAAAGGAAGTAAACACCTCAAATGCTTCATCTTTAGATATTAAAAATAGTGTCCAAGTAAACCTAGAGTAATTATCCACAAGCACCATAACATATCTCTTACCACCCCTACTCAATGTTCTCATTGGTCCACAAAGATCCGTATGGACCAGTTCCATCATGTTGGTAGTGCTTAAAATTTTCTTGCTTTTGAAAGAGGATGTTACCTGCTTCCCTCTTGTTAAATCCATACAAACTTTATCTTTCTTGAACATAGTGTTAGGCAGCCCTATCACCAAGTTCTTGGAGACTACTTTGTTGGGTTGACATAGATTGTCATGTCCAAGTCTCTTGTGCCAAAGAAGGGGATCATTATCCAACATACTTATGTAAGTGAGTTCATTATCTGTAAGTATGGACAGTCACTTTGTTTCCCTGGAAAACTATCTTGTCAGTGGTAAGACTAATCACAAAGCATTTTGTAGAGGGGCAAGGCTACCATATTACCTCTATCCCACAATTGTGATTTACTTATTAGACTATACATTAGTCCATCAATCAAGTATACATTCTCAATAGAGTGAGAATTAGACTTACCAACCTTTCCAACCCCAATGATCTCATCTTTATTTCCATTTCCAAAGGAGACATGACCTCTCTTAAGATCCTCAAGTGAAAGGAACTGGTTCTTGTTTCTCGTCATGTGCTTTGAATAGCCACTATCCATGTACCATATTTTGTTGCTCCCCTTAACTTGGACCTACATACGGAAATCAGGGGTTAGTCTTAGGAACCCAAACTAGTTTGGGTCCCTTTATATAGGCAAACGAATAAATTATAAGCAACCTATTTTTCCGTAGAACAAACTTTTTGTTCTTTTAATCTGCCTTCTCTTTTGCGGTACATTAACTCTTGTAGTAACCAGTGTTACCACAATGTGTGACAATCTTGTTCTCAGTGAGTGTGAGCTACTTACTTTAGGGATTCCACTTAGGTGCAGAGTTCCCAAAACCAAGTCCATTTCTGTTGCTACTATGATGTTTTTGTGCCATGAAAGTGCATCAGAGGACCTATTCCATTTACAAGTTCTGCCTAACTCATGTTGACCTTGTTTAGATCCTTCTTTAGGACTCTTAACTGTTCATCCCTTTTATACAACTCATCTTTTATTTTTTTCTATATTTTCATCTATAGTGAGATATGTGTGATCAGTTGTCATTTTGCATGTTCCTAATTTCAATTTTAGATTTTCAGATTTAAGTTCTAGGGTAGTTGTTTCAATTGCATGAACCTGGTTCTTCAACACAGTATTTTCACTTTCAGCTTCAGAAGCCCTAATTTTTAGATTTTTGCACTTAATTTTCAACATCATACATTCTTTTGACAAATTTTCCTTTTCATTATTCACGTCCTCATATTCATCTGTTAGCTCTAATAATAACTCAGATAACATTTCTTTTGACAAAAAATAGTCTTGTCTTTGTAATGAAAGACATTTACCTCAGTTTATTCATTAAATTCTCCAATGGCCATAAGTGTCATTCATCATCATCATCATCATCTGAGCTATCTCCCAAAGCAGTGACCATAGCCTTGATTGATCCTGTGTTTTGCTTTTTCGGGTTGTACCTGTTCCTTCTTCTTGTTCGTTCGTCAGATCTTTCCTTCTTCCACTCAATTTCCCTCAAAGGATAGTTTTTGATATGGTGATCCATCTTTCTACACTAGTATCATCCATCATTGGTTTGCTTCTCAAGAGCCTTTGCCATGCTGTAACTTTCACTTCATGAAGAAGTTTTTCCTCTCCTCGGGTATTTGTTGAATCTTTGGTGATAATAGCCATTTCATTATCTTCCAGATCAGAACCTTTAGTGATTCTGAGTGCCAAGCCCCTTTCCTTCATAGGTACATCTATTTTCACAGTTATTCCCCCAAGTTCATAGGCAGTGAGATTCCCAATAAATTCATTTAGTGGGTGAGTGATAATGTTCTTTGACTCCTGGACGGTAGTGATCTTTTTTCCCCAAGTGATTGGCTAGACACTATTAAGTATCTTCTAACCCGTCTCTTCTTCAGGAATAATCCTTCCAAGAGATTTTAACTCATTTGCCAGTGTAATGAACCATGTGTATATTTCTTGAATAGTTTCTACATCCTTCATATCAAAGTTCTCAACTCAGAGTAGAGTAGAATTCCTCTTGATCTCTTCACCTGAGTAATTCCTTTATGGGCCACTTGCAGTTTGTCCCAAATTTTCTTAGCAGTGGAACAACCTTGGATTCTGTTGTACTCATCTGCACTAAGTCCACAAAAAAGCTATTTTTTGGATTTAGCATTCTTCTCCCACTTCTTCAAGTCCTCAACAATGCAATCCGCTCTTGTCCTTGACACATCTACTCGTTCAGCATTTTCCTTCAAGGTAGCCAGTGGATCATCAGTGATAACGTCCCATAGCTCATAATCCTCTTTGTTCTTCCACCAAGAGTAGTATTGACCATTAAAGAGTGGTGGCCTAGCAGTGGATTTCCTTTCACAATTTTCAGGTGGTGCACTCATTTTGATCTTCTCCTAAGGTGTTAACCTCTTCAAGGATAACCTGCTCTGATATAAATTGATGTTTTATACTTCAATACCATATAAGAGGGAGGTGATTTGCGTGGTGTCCAATTTTTCGCATGCAAAGATTATAGAAGGACCTGGTTCTTTTACGTATTCTTTATACTTCTGTTGCAGAATAATAAATGCGAAAAGTAAAGAACACAATTATTTTTATGTGGAAAATACCTGGCTCAAAAGATGAAAAAACTACGATCTACTACTCAATAGGATTTTTCAAATACTTGACTAAATCAGTGAGTCAAAAATATCATTTACAAAGCTCCTTGTAAACCTAAGGATTACCTCTAAACTTTTGGGACAACCAATCTCGAGTTGTTGTGACAAATTCAAGTTAACTCTAACTTGAATACTACACTCAAAGTACCTAGTGTAATTTCCCCTAGATAAAGCTGAAAGGTACAACTCAAAATTCCTACTCATATGAAACTAGAAAAAAAAGGCAAACACTTGGAACTGGTTCTTCTATCTGGTTTATGTAGCTTCAGGTTCGCATACTTGAATCACATTGGAATTGCTTGTAAAATTCCTTGTTATTTTGCTTTCAGCTCACGTTTAACTTAAGGATTTGTGCATACTTATAAAATGAGAACGTCCTAAAATATATAGAGATAGTAGAATAGAAAATAACAACAAGTCTAATGTTTTAGTCTTCCTTGGTGGAAGAGTTTTGGTTATCTTCAACTTCTAACATATTTTATATTTAGGATAGAATTCTCTTCAAGTAAAGAGTACTTCGTTAAGGAAATATCAGATATAACAATTTAAGTTAATCTCCTTCCATACCTTATGCTCGAATGTGCCTCTATCTATGTATAGACTTATTTTATACTTCAGTTCATTTGTCAATCATCCAAACAAACTTCAGTTGGCCAACAGTACTTCTTCTCCGTGAAAAGACCAAAGATGAGATAATATATGGCGTTTCGAAGTGGCAATCGACCCTTTTTCTTCTTGCTATAATTAAGGTCCTTTTCTTTAGGTTAGAATCCCTTTGATGATAAGGAGAACAATACGTAGTACACTTCTTATCATGTGATTTACTCTTCGGAATATTTGAAAAAGCATTTATTCCAGTCCAGCTAATTAAAGCAAAGTCAATTTATAAATACATGCATGTAGAGTTATCTAGATACCTCTTTATACAGTACCTCCTCCTCCTTTTGTCTTCTCTTAGTACGGATAATATTTTGGACTTTATGAAACATCATGTTTGTTTTAGGATATCTCGGCTTTCTTTTTCAAAATCAATACTAAGATGCGATTATGTATTATAGGATTAAGAAGAATTTTATTAAAATATTTCTTTTTAGTTTGAGAAGATATTTACATCGAAGGGAGCAAATTTGGAGCAACGGTAAAATTATCTCTGTGTGATTTAGAGGCGGATCTAGAATTTTTATAACATTGGTGCAGTACTACCAAAGAATGGAGGGGAAAAAAGTATAAAGTGAGAATTGATCCCCGCTCCTCGAGATAAATAAGTCAATATTCAATCAAGTACATCATTTAGTCTCTTAGGAGCATGGGTGTCAGCATATATTATTAGATAATTATTATAAATTATGTACATAAAAAACTAACTTGACGGAGAGACCATGAGTTCACGTGCCACATACATTAGGCTATAGATCCGCCCTAGGTTAAGGGTATTAGAATATATTGTGTGCATCTTTCTATTATTGGTAGAATATTTTTTCATTATTATACAGTCCTATAGTTGGTAGGATTTGATTTCTCCATTATTGTACAGTCCTATAGTTGGTAGGATTTGATTTCTCCATTATTGTACAGTCCTATAGTTGGTAGGATTTGATACCTCTTGTACCTATAGGATTGTACAATAATAGAAGAAATCAAATCCTACCAACTATAGAACTGTACAATAATGAAAGAATATTCTACCAATGATAGAAAGATACACACATATATTCTAATACACCCCCTCAAGATGGAGGGACAGAGGACACGCCAATCTTGGACATCAGCAGAAGAAGCCGAGGACGAGATAAGTTCTTGGTGAGAGCATCAGCAAGCTGATCAGCAGAGGATACATGAGCAACATGAAGAGACCCATTGTGAACCAATTGACGAACAAAGTGATAATCAATGGAGATGTGTTTCATGCGCGAATGAAACACATGGTTGGCATAGAGGTAAGTGGCGCCAATGTTGTCGCTGTAAATGACAGGAGCAGGCCGAAGAGGGACATGAAGCTCGCGCATCAGTGAATGAAGCCAACGGACTTCAGCGGCAGCATAAGCAATGGCACGATATTCAGCCTCAGTAGAAGATCGTGCAACGGAACGCTGCTTTTTGGAGCTCCAGGAAATAGGATTAGGCTCCAGAAAGACAACATAGGCACCAGTTAAGGAGCGGTCATCATTGTTTCTAACCCAATCAGCATCAGAGAAACAGTGCAGAGGTATAGCAGATGAAGGACGTAACCAGACTCTGAAGTCAAGTGTCCCATTCAGATACTGGAAGAGGCGCTTAACTGCACCCCAATGAGTGACAGTAGGAGCGTGCATGAACTGTGAGAGTTTATTCACAACAAAAGAGATATCAGGGCGAGTGAAGGAGAGATACTGGAGGGCCCCAAGAGCCTGTCGATAGGCGGATGCGTCGGCAGGAGCCGAGCCGTCGACCAGATGAAGGCGGGTGGACGCCGCTGTTGGCGTCTGAACAGGGTTGGATTCCAGCATATTATGACGAGTCAAAAGATCAACAACATACTTACGCTGAGAAAGAAAACACCCCTTGGAGCTGCGCAGAACCTCAACACCAAGAAAGTAGCTTAGATCACCCATGTCTTTAAGAGAAAATTTAGTCCCAAGAGAGTCAATCACACTGTTCAAGAAGGCAGAGTCATTACAAGTCAATATGAGATCACCAACATATACCAAAAAATAGGCTGTAATACCAGAATGCTAAAAGACGAAGAGCGAAGTGTCAGAGGTAGTGTTGACGAAACCCATGGCCAAAAGGCATTGGCAGAGCTCACTGTACCATGCCCGGGGTGCCTGTTTGAGACCATAAATAGCTTTCTGTAACTTACACATATAAGATTGATAGGCTTTGTCAACAAAACCCGGTGGTTGTGCCATATAGACGTCCTCTGTAAGCCTCCCGTGGAGAAAGACATTGTTCACATCCATTTGACGAAGAGGCCAGCCCTTTGATACAGCTATACTGAGAACCAAATGCACAGTTGCCGGCTTAATAACTGGACTGAAAGTCTCCTGGAAGTCGACACCTGTTCGTTGATGAAAGCCTTTCGCAACAAGTCGGGCTTTGAACTTATCCACAGTACAGTCAGACTTTCGTTTGATACGATAAACCCACTTGCAGCCCACAACATTCTGTGAAGAATCAGGTGGAACAACATCCCAGGTGCCATTCCGTAGCAGAGCATCAAACTCCATTGACATAGCAGCGCGCCGGCGCTCATCATATATAGCACTAAACAAAGTCTGAGGTTCTGTAACAGCTGGAGAGGATACATCAGACATACCAAACTTCTTGTTGGGCGTAAAGATGTTATTTTTGCTGCGAGTTTGCATGTGATGACCACCCTGAGAGGAGGAAGGTGGCGGCATAGTGGGTGTAGCCGCAGCGGGGGACGCTGGCGGTGCTGTAAGAGGCGCCGGTGGCTCAGGCGGTGGCGCCGGCAGTGCGTTCGGTGAAGGATCGCTAGTGGGAGCGGCGGCAGGTACTGGCGGAGGCAGCGGAAGGACTTCTAGGGTGACTGGAATGGGTACGGGTGGAGATTCGGGGTTAGACAATTTGGAGAATGGGAAGATATCTTCATGGAAGGTGACATGACGCGAGACAAAGATTTTAGACGTTGAGGGATCAAAGCATAGATATTCTCTTTGAGTAGATGAGTAGCCGAAGAGGACACAGGCACGAGATCGGGTTTCCATTTTGTGTGAGGTGTAGGCCGAAGCCAAGGGAAGCATTACCAGCCGAAGACACGCAGTTTGGCAAGGTTGGAGCGCCTATGGAAGAGAGACTCAAAGGAGGAGATCACCGAGAGATTTGTCTTGGGAAGACGATTAATGAGATAGAATGCTGTGGCAAAGGCATAAGGCCAGTAAATGAGAGGGACAGAGGCATAATGAAGAAGAGTGAGACCAGTATCGACAATATGACCGTGACGGCGTTCATCATAGCCATTGTGTTGAGGTGTATGAGGAGGTGAAGTGAGATGTCAGATGCCATGGGAGGCAAGAAAAGAGTGTAAGGCTATAAATTCACCCCCATTATCAGTATACAGAGTAATGATTTTAGTAGAGAAGTATTTTTTGACAATGGACTTAAAAGTGGGGAAGGTTTGTAAGACATCAGATTTACGGCGTAAGGGGAAAAACCAAACGTACTTAGAAAAATGATCAACAAAAATGACATAATATTTAAATCTTTCATTAGAAATAATTGGGGAGGTCCATACATCAGAAAAAATAAGCTCCAGCGGAGCAGTAGAAGATAAACTTGACTCAAAGAAATGTAACTTATGACACTTATGAAGCTTGCAAGAGACACAAGCAAAATCAGACACACTACTGGACGCTATACTGCTAGAAGACACTAAATGACGTAGGATTTTAGCTGACAGATGACCAAACCGAGAATGCCATAATGACGTTGGGAGCTTTTGTGCCGTGAGGGCGGACGGGAGGCGGGAAGGCGCCGGCCAGTAGTAGGCGTCGTTCCACGTGGGCCGCTGACGAGTGTTGCCCACGTGCGACGATCCTTCACCTAAAAATCAGTATCAGAAAAAACAACATTAACATTATTGTGACGACATAATTGAGCAACAGAGATCAAATTTTTACGAATATGTGGAACACAGAGAGCTCCAGGCAATAAAAGAGATGAATAACTGAAAAGTTGCCCAATATGTGTAATTTTTAGACCTTCACCGTTACCAATAACCACATCATCGAAACCAGTGTAAGGACTGTGAAGAGATATGTTGGCAAGATCATTTGTTATGTGATGAGTGGCACCAGAGTCCAGGATCCAATCAGATGGAGAGTGATGGGCTGTATGAGCAGTAGGATAAGATGACCCAGCGTATGCTAGTCACGGCAGTGGTCCACCGTGAGGGGGTTGATTTGCGCCGGAAATAGGATAGGACGGACAGCGGCGCGCGGAGTGGCCAAATTCACTTCAGAGCTGGCACTTCCCATTGTACCCGCGAGATTGGCCATTGTTGGAGTAAGCACCGCGGCCGGAGGATAAACCATGGCTGCCACGGCCGCGCCCGCGATCACCGAAGCGGTTACAGCCGGACTGCTGTCTGGCGACGAAGGCAGCCTACGGAGCAAAATCAGATGCGGCGGAGGTGGCCGGCACACGGGCAGTAATCTGAGCCTCCATGCTTAACAGCTTGTCATGTAATTCAGCAAAAGAGATTGGAGATTCACGGGCTTGGATAGCATGAGAGATCCATATACGGATCATCAAGACCATTTAGAACCTTAATGACAAGATCCTCAGAATCAACAGTAACACCCACGAGAGATAATTCATCCACAATCACGCGAATACCGTGCATAAAATCAGTAACAGATTTAGAACCTTTTTCCGGATTATGGAGCTGCTGTTTGAGAGCCATGATACGACCACGAGAAGCAGTGTCGTATGTGCGCGCGAGGATGTCTCAGGCCTCTTTAGAGGTTTCCACGGCGGCAATAAAGGAGATGATCGTCGGTGTGATCGACGAGATGATGGCACTGAGAATAAGATTGTCCTGGCGAATCCAGTAAGGATATGCTAGATTCGGGGAAGTTACCTCCTTGTCGACGATAGTGGCTGGTGGGCACGGCTTCGATCCGTCCAAGAAGCCGAGGAGGTCGTAACCCGTAAGAAGGGTTCGGAATTGGAATTTCCACGCCAGGTAATTAGTGGAATCCAATTTAAGTGGGATCTGAGCTGATGCATTAATGGCAATCGGCTGGAGGAGATCGTTGGATGTCGTAGCGGCCATGAAGCGCGAGGCAGAGAAGGCGCTGATCGACACCGAGAGAGAGAGGGTTGCCGGTTAGTGCAGCGGTGGCGCGGCAAGACGCCGGAGAGAGGCGGTGGACCGAGAAGGTCGGCGGCGGCGGCGCAGGTAGGGAAGAATTATAGTTTCTTTGGCGATAAGCCACTGTCGTATGATACCATGTAGAGAGTTTTGGGAGAATTGATTTTCTTGTATTGCTCACAAAAGTATATATAGAGGACAAGAGGTATCAAATCCTACCAACTATAGGACTGTACAATAATGGAAGAAATCAAATCCTACCAACTATATGACTGTACAATAATGAAAGATTATTCTAGCAATAATAGAAAGATACACACAATATATTCTAATAAAGGGTTCGAGACTTGGAAAACAATCACTAATGATTGCATTAGAGTAGGCTGTATATATCATACTTCTTTAGAGTGCGGCTCTTCCTTGGGTCGTCCCCAAGCAAAGAATAACTTGTACACCAGAGGTTGTCGAGAAGATATCTACGCTCAATTTTTCACTTTTTAAGACTAATAGGTTAAGACATAAAAAGGATATTTCTTGTCAATCGCTACAGTATGTAGTCGTGTCCCATTATCTCATATTAATTTCATATTAAATAGTGATGCCGTAATCATACTCTTTGTGGATCGGATCATAAAGTAGTAAAAGAATGTTTGATTCCAAGAATGTAACTCGAATAGTAAAATATTTCGATGGAAATTATTAGGACTAAAACGTGACAAAAATATCAAGTCCTAGAGAAGACGAAATAATCTTTTTGAAAAAAAAAATACATGATGATCATCAAGGAATAATTTGCATATCCACCGACTTGTCTCTTCTGGAAAATTCTGTAATCTCTTTTTCTGTTCATTTTGATCCTTTAATCCTTATATATACCTTTATACAATTTCAAATTTCCCATACCAAGTCAAGACTTAATTAAATAGGCGGATATGCCATTTGTTTCTAATATAAGAATGTTTTAGTTATTTTTGGGATTTATTAAAATCGGCATAAAATTATAGGCGATTCTAAATCCTGTATCATAAGTAGTCAAAGAATATGCGACCTTGTTAACTCAATTCCCTGAGGCAATATTGTGTTTTGGACACTTAATTTTGTAAAACTATATCTCTATCAATGGTGTAAAGAACTTTTATACTAACAAGTTATATTACCTGGTATAGTAGGTAACCTGTCATATTTATAAATATTATAAATTTCACATTTTATGAAGGATTACGTGTAAATATTTTTCAAGTGACTTGTATGTACTTATTTTTTATTTTTTATTTTTTATTTTTGTCTGACCTTGTTTGGTATTTAGCCTTTCATCCATAAGCAAAAGAGAGAAAAGAGAGAATTTTAGGAGCATAAAGGCATGCTTGGGACGCTACGAATCGATCTCGTTAAACTTTAATGTAAATGGACAAAATGCTTTTTATCGATCATTTAGTAGCATCAGATTATATAAAAAGATGTCATGTATATAGATCTATATGAATGATGTCTCTGTCTATGAATAGACTAAGATCATGTCCAACTTATGTGCTGGCATTACTTCAACTGCGTAAATTATAGAGCAAGCGTTTTCGAATGGGTTCGGTCAAATTCGGCAGTTTTAGAGTAAATTCTATATTTATTTAAGAAAATTTTGATGGATTATAATATGTAGCGGAAGCAATTTCAGTATCAAAATCATATGTAATCTAGACAACTAAAATAAACGAGATTTCAGGGGTTACCTCTTGAAGAGTGAACATATCTCTTCTACCACGTGAGCCTTGTTAGAATATACTATAAGCCATGCGTATTGTTATAGTATTCTTTATGAACAATTATTTATTTACTTGCTTAAATTCAATAAAGTTTTATTTTAAATAGATCATGTGTTGGTTTGTTCGTCCATTGCTTACATAGTAGATAATTTAGTGTTTACAGTTTAGCTTATACACGGAAGATTAAATCATCGGTTCTAGTAAGACATAAAAGGTAATGTTCACAATCTAATGATGAAATTGCACAAATCATCGGAATGATTGTAGCACAAGAGTAAATATAATTTATTTTGATTATGGGAATGATTTAATTTCAAGTTCTTGTGCTAATACATTTTGTATGTATTGAACGTATCAAGTAGAGATGAGTATTTTGTACTGACTTTATAAAATAATTTCTCTAGTCCATTTAATGTACTTATACTCTTAATCCTGATATAATTATTATTAGTTGTGTATGTCACTTGTTGTTTTGATTTATTAAAAGGCGAGATTCTTTCGCGAGTCAATAAGCCTGGTAAATTGGATAACATTGATATACATTGGCGAAGTAATAATTAGTTGATGGAATCCATGTATCGATTTTGAGATTGATGATACTCCTTTAAGAAAGCTTATAAGTTTTCATGTGTGAACCAGGCCGGTGAATTTTGTATCCGACACATGAAATAAGTTAAGTATAAGTCTAAATGAAGTAATCGATAAATTAAATAGTCAGTAATTTAATTTGATTGATTAGTATCTGAATCTTAACATGGGGAGTTAAATAAGATTTTGTGGAAGAAATTCAAAATTGAACTAAGGAGTGCAATTACGAATTTTTAGTGGAATAATTCGTAAAATATTATGATAGAAATTAATTTCAAAATTTCGAAATTAATATCATAATAGGAAGCCTTTTAAATTAAATTATGTGGTCCTTACTGTGCCTAAATAATAGGAAATAGTGAAAACTGTTACTGAGTGGGAAAGAAAATGTTAAAACCGGCCCTTAGTGGGAGAAGGAAACCTAACAGGTTTTGAAAACGGTTTTGACCTGAAAACACAGCTATATATATACATATAGGGGCTGGACGTTTTTGACACAATTCTGACTACGGTTTCTACTAGAATTTTGCCAATCCGAAATTCTCTATTTTCGGTTATTACTTGGGTAACACAGTAGAAGACTGTGACTGTTGGTGCTTTTTCAATCAAGGAACTGGAGAACGACATAGATTTGTTATGTTTACGCTTCAAGAGGTAATCCTAAAATCTCCATGCGTGCTGTTGTTTAGATTACACGTGAATAAGATTCTGTTATTGCTTTCAATGTGATATATATTGCATCAATTGGTATCAGAGCTTACTCACGTCAAATTAAATAATTAGAATAAACCATAAAGATAAATATCATGTTCTATATGCAAGTTTGGAATTACATGCAAAGTTTGTCTTTTTCTGAAAACCTGCACTGTGTTTGGTGTGATTATCTATTATGGGTAATATAGATTATTCTAAAAACTTGATATATCTTTTTAATATTGGTGATTTTGAGTTAAAATAATCTGAAAGTTGAATTTTATCATGTAAACGGAAAAGCAAGTTTTGCCGAATTAGGGCAAAAAATCGGAGGTCAAAAAGTTGATGAACTCGGATAGACCTGAAATTTGGCTGGTCTATGCGAAACGGCCCAGTGAGAAATACACATGAATCATGACTAAAGTTTTTTTTTGGGCTTTCGGGGTCGTTTAGATGGTGTTTTGCTGTTTTTCTAAAATTCTAAAATTTTTGTAAGTTATTTTTAATTCCAGTAATTGCGGGGATCAATTCTCTTGGTCCCCGTGCTTAAAATTAGTGATATATTATTTTTACACGTTGACGTAGGTCTTCTTCCATTTCGTACAAAAATATTATGAATAATCACTATGTTATACTAGTCATTGATTATTTGTATTTACTCTCCATCTGAGTATGCATGTTGGTTCAATGGAACTAATATATGTTGAATGTTGATATTCACTTGGCTTAAATTAACAGTTTACTCTCCATCTGAGTATGACCTGTTTAAGTTTATGGAGTGAAATCTGTCATTATATATGTATATTGCAAGAATAGCTTCTTTCCCATCGAAATTTATTATTCAAGGTGCATAGATTGTATATATATATATATATATATATATATATATATATATATATATATATATATATATATATATATATATATATGTAATGTGTTTTGAATTTAAATGTTCATAATACAAACTGATTTGATCTATTTAAATATTTAATGTCTCCCAGATTGATAATGACTGCTTTCAATCCCCTTACTGCCATTCTTACCCAAAACAAACATAAGGGTCCAAATTATATTGATTGGAAACGAAATTTGGATATTGTTCTAATTGTTGAAGAGTACAAATTTGTGTTCGATGATGTGTGTCCAGAAAAACCTGGAGATGATGCCACAGATGATGAACAAAAGGCTTACCAGAAATGGATTAAGGCTGATGAGATGGCGCGGTGTTACATTTTGGCATCCATGTCGAATGTTCTGCAAGATCAGCATCAGTCGATGGAGTCTGCTTATGACATTCTGGAAAATCTCGAAGAAATGTTTGGAGATCAGAATAGTGCGGCTAAGCAGACTGCGATGGAAGTCCTTCTGAATACCAAAATGGTTGAAGGTTCATCGCTATGGGACCATGTTCTGAAGATGATGAGTCTTGTGAATGAACTGGAGCTCCTTGGAGCTAACATTCAAAAGGATACGCATGTTGAAATGATCCTGCAGACTTTGCCTGACAGCTTTCAGCAGTTTCGCCTGAATTATAACATGAACAAAATGGATTTGTCCCTTGCGAAATTGCTGAATGAGCTGCAGTCGGCAGAGACTATTATCAAGTCCCAAGCTCCTCCCGTGGCATTTACTTTTTAGGTAGGTTCTTCTTCTAAGCCGAGAGGCGGGCAGAAAAAGAAAAAAGTTCAAAAACCCTCTGTTGGTGGCGCGACTGCTGGTGTGAAAAAGGCTAAGGGAAATTGTTATCACTGCAAGCAGCCCGGGCATCATAAGAAGCAGTGTCCAACTTATCTGGCCAAGCTGAAAAACAAACCAGGTGATTTACATCTACTTATCGTTGAAATATTTTTAGCGGTTGTTTCTACCATGTCATGGTGTGTAGATTCGGGAGCCACTAATCATATCTGCACTTATTTGCAGGGGTTTCAGGTAACGCGGCAGCTAAGTAGAGGAGAAATCAATGTTTATCAAGCAGACGGTTCTGCAGCCCCAGCTTTAGCATTATGAAATATTAGTATTTCGTTTGGTAATGGTAGATTTTTAGCTTTAAAAGACACATTATATGTACCTTCCGTTAGAAGGAATTTAATTTCGATTTCTAGTGCTATGAGAGATTGTTATGATTTTAATTGTCATGACGTTGATAAATGTGTTATCATTTACAATAAGAGTTATCTCTCTTCGGCTACATTGATTAATGGTCTTTTTGTTGTTGAATCTATTCCTAAACTATTACCACCTAAAGAACTGAATAATGTTGATTTACCAAGTAAGAGAAAACGTTCTTCAGAATTGAGTGAAACATATTTATAGCACTTGCGTTTGGGTCATATAAATCTAAACAAAATTTCCAGGTTGGTAAGGGATGACCCTTTAAGTTCATTGAATGTGGAGACACTACCAACTTGTGAATCATGTTTAGAAGGAAAAATGACAAAATAAAATTTCCTCTCAAAAGGAAATCGGGCAAGTGATAAATTAGAGTTAATTCATTCTGATTTGTGTGTTCCAATGAATGTCCAAGCAAGAGGTGGTTTTGAGTATTTTATGAATTTAACAGATGATTACTCAAAATATGGATATATTTATTTGTTGCATCGAAAGTCTAAATGTTTTGAAAAGTTCAAAGAATTCAAGACTCAGACTGAAAAGCGACATAATAAACATATCAAGACACTACGATATGATCGTGGTGGGGAGTACCTCTCTACGGACTTCATTGGTTATTTATCAGAATGTGGAATTACATCTCAATTATCTGCACCTGGAACTCCACAACAAAATGGTGTAGCTAAAAGAAGAAATAGGACTCTTATGGAAATGGTTAGATCAATGATGAGTTATTCCGATTTGCCTTCGTCTTTTTTGGGGACATGCCTTAGAAACTGTGAATTACGTTCTAAACTTAGTTCCTTCAAAGTCAGTACCCTTGACCCCTACAGAATTGTGGACTGGGCGCAAGCCTAATCTGCGGCATATTCGAGTTTGGGGTTGTCCAACACATGTGCTAATGGGGAATACGGATAAATTGGAGGCAAGAACATATGTATGCGTGTTTATAGGTTATCCAAAAGGGACGAAAGGTGGTTTATTCTATTTTCCTAAAGAGAAAAAGGTAATTGTTAGCACAAATGCCACGTTTCTAAAAGAGGACTATTTGATGAACCATGTTCCTAGAAGTAAACTCGTTATATAGGAACTTATCAAAGGAATGGAAACTGACTCATCTAAAAATCAAAACGACCATATCCAAACCCCTGAAGTCGATTTTGACATACCATTGCACCTTAGTAGTGGGAGAAATGTCAATACACTTAATGTCCCACAAGAACAAGTGCCCGAAGTCATACTACCACAAAGTAGTGGGAGTCATGTTGAGCATACTTCACAACAGAAAGAAGTCGCTTATATCTCTGTGGATAGCATGGAGACTCAGGTTCCTGATGATGTTTTGGTTCAACCAGAAAATCAAAGTGATATAGTTGCAACTGATGTAGTGCGTAGTCATAGTGGGAGAGAAATAAGATAGCCAGTTCATTATACGCTCTTGGGAGAATCATATGATAGGATCCCTAAGGATCCTACCTCCGAACCTGTCAATTACGACCAACCACTACATGATAAAGATGTCGATAAGTGGGTTGCTGCTATGAAATCAGAGATGGAGTCTATGTACTCTAATCATGTCTGGGAGCTTGTAGAATTAGCTGATGGGGTTAAACCCATTGGATGCAAGTGGATCTATAAGAAAAAGAGAGGTGTAGACGGAAAAGTACAAACTTTTAAAGCAAGGCTTGTAGCGAAAGGGTTTACTCAGAAAGAAGGGATCGACTATGAGGAAACCTTATCGCTGGTAGCTATGCTTAAGTCTATAAGGATTAACATTATCTATTGCTGCTCATTGTGATTATGAGATTTGGAAAATGGATGTCAAGACCAATTTCCTTAATGGAAGTCTTGATGAGTGCATCTATATGATGCAACCAGACGGTTTTATGGAAAGTGGCAAAGTACACATGTTGTGTAAGCTTAAAAGGTCCATTTATGGACTAAAACAGGCGTCCAGGGCATGGAACACTTGTTTTTATAAGGCAATTAAAACTTTTGGTTTTGATCAGTGCCTTAGCGAATCTTGTGTATATAAAAAGTGGGATGGGGACAAAGTGGCATTTTTTATCTTATATGTAGATGACATACTGCTCATCAGAAATAATGTGGGCATGTTGAATTCAGTTAAGCAATGGTTGTCCACACATTTTGATATGAATGATTTGGGAGAAAAGGCTCATATCCTTGGGATCAAACTCTTGAGAGATCGCAAGAAAAGTATATTAGGCTTTTCCCAAGGTCTTTATATTGATACAATACTCTCCAGGTTTAGCATGCATGATTCCAAGAAAGGATTTCTTCCTTTCAGACACGAAATTTCTCTATCTAAAGATCAGTCTTCTAAGACTGATGAAGATATTGAAAAGATGAAGGCGGTCCCTTATGCATCAGCTGTGGGGAGCCTCATGTATGCTATGTTATGCACTAGGCCTGATATCTTCTTTGTCGTTAGCGTTGTTAGCAGATTTCAGTCTAATCCTGGGAAAGAGCATTGGACGGCGGTTAAACATATATTCAAATACTTGAAAAGGACTAGGGTTACATGTTGATCTACCGTTCGGATGACCTCGTACCTATTGGGTATACTGATTCAGATTTCCAATCAGATAGAGATTCTAGAAAGACTACCTCAGGTAATGTGTTAACTCTTGGAGGTGGAGACATAAGTTGGAGGAGTATCAAGTAAACTTGTGTTGCTGATTCCACCATGGAAGCCGAATATGTGGCAGCCTCTGAGGCAGCTAAAGAGGCAGTTTGGCATAGTAACTTCCTAAGAGAGTTCGGTGTGGTTCCCTCGATTCAAGCGCCAATTACACTTTACTGTGATAATAGTGGTGGAGTTGCAAATTCAAATTAACCACGAAGCCATAAGAGGGCAAAGCACATTGAGCGTAAATATCATTTAATTCGTGATATAGTGCAGAGAGGGGATGTAGTGGTCACCAAGCTTGCGTCAGAGAAAAACTTGGCAAATCCGTTTACTAAGAGCTTACCACAGAAGACTTTTGATAAGCATGTAGAAAGAATGGGTGTCAAAATTGTAGACGTGTGGTTATTAGTCTAAGTGGGAGATTGTTACAATATACTATAAGCCATGCGTATTTTTATATTATTCTTTATGAATAATTATTTATTTGCTTGTATAAATTCAATAAAGTTTTATTTTAAATAGATCATGTGTTGGTTTGTGCGTCCATTGCTTATATAGCAGATGATTTAGTGTTTAGAGTTTAGCTTATTCACGGAAGATAAAATCATCGGTTCTTGTAAGACATAAAAGTTAATGTTCACAATCTAATGATGGAATTGGACAAATCATCAGAATAATTGTAGCACAAGTTTAAATATAATTTATCTTGATTATGAGAATGTTTAATTCCAACTTCTTGTGCTAATACATTTTGTATGTATTGAACGGATCAAGTAGACATGAATATTTCATACTGACTTTATAAAATAATTTCTCTAGTCCATCTAATGTACTTATACACTTAATCCTGATATAATTATTATTAGATGTGTATGTCACTTGTTGTTTTGATTTATTAAAAGTCGAGATTCTTTCGTGAGTCAATAAGCCTGGTAAATTGGATAACATTCATATACATTGGAGAAGTAATAATTAGTTGATGGAATCCATGTCTCGATTTTAAGATTGATGATACTCCTTTATGAAAGCTTATAAGTTTTCATGTGTAATCCCGGCCGGTGGATTTTGTATCCAACACATGAAATAAGTTATGTGTAAGTCTAAAGGAAGTAATCGATAAATTAAATAGTCAGTAATTTAATTTGATTGATTAGTATCTGAATCTTAATATGGAAGTTAAATAAGGTTCTATGGAATAATTTCAAAATTGAACTAATGAGTGCAATTACGAATTTTTAGTGGAATAATTCGTAATTTATCATGATGGAAATTAATTTCAGAATTTCGAAATTAATATCATAATATGAAGCCTTCTTAATTAAATTATGTGGTCCATACTGTGCCTAAATAATAGGAAATAGTGGAAATTGTTACTGAATGGGAAAGAAAATATAGAAACCGGCCCTTAGTGGGATAAGGAAACCTAAAAGGTTTTAAAAACGGTTTTGACCTAAAAAACGCATCTATATATATACATATAGGGGCTGGACGTTTTTGACACAATTCTGACTGCGGTTTCTACTAGAATTTTGCCCACCCAAAATTCTCTATTTTCGGTTATTATTTAGGTAACATAGTAGAAGACTGTGGAAAGCTGCTGGTGCTTTTTCAATTAAGGAACTGGAGAACGACATAGATTTGTTGTGTTTATGCTTCAAGAGGCAATCCTAATATCTCCATACGTGCTAGTTGTTTAGATTACACGTGAATAAGATTCTGTTATTGCTTCCGCTGTGGTATATATTCCATCATTTCAGTTCCGTAACTTTCCAATGGAATCTCCATCACCTGCACAATCGCGATCCTCGAACATTCCACCGTCTTCTACTGTGTTACCAAATAATACCAGAAATAACAATTTCGTGTGGGCGAAATTTCTAGGAAAACTTCGCTGAAAATTTCAGCTAGCATTTAGTTCTCCCTCTAGATGGAAAATCTTCTGTATTTATAGCACAAGTTTTAAGGGTTAAGACCATTTTCCAAAACATGTTGGGTTTTCTCTTCCACCAGAAAAGAGATTCATTTATTTCCTATTATTTAGGCAAAGTAGGGACCACAGAATTTAATTAACAAGGCTCCAATTATGGGAATAATTTTTAATTTTTGAAATTAATATATACCATAATTACTTACAAATTATTCCACTTAAAATTCGTAATTGCACTCCTTATCCAATTTCAAAATTCAACCAATAAATCTTATTTAATTTCTCATCTTAAGACTCAGATACTAATCAAATAAATTAAATTACTGGCAGTTTAATTTATTGATTATTTCCTTTAGACTTTCGCTTAACCTATTTCATGTGTCGGATACAAAATCCACCAGCCGAGTTTACACATGAAAACTTATAAGCTTTCATAAAAGTGTATCATCAATCTCTAAACCGAGACATGAATTCCATCAACTAACTATTACTTCGCCAATGTACATTATTATTATCCAATTTACCAGGCATATTGACCTACGAAAGAATCTCGCCTTTTAATAAATCAAAACAATAATAATACGCACAGCTAATAATAATTATTTGAAGATTAAGAGTATAAGTACATTTAATGGCTAGAGAGTTTATTTTATTAAGTCAGTATAAAATATTTGTTTCTACCTAGTCCGTTCAATACATATAAAATGTACTAGCATAAGAAGTTGGAATTAAACTATTTTCATAATCAAGATAAGTTATATTTAATCTTGTGCTACAATCATTCCTAATGGTTTGTCCAATTCCATCATTAGATTGTAACTCAAACTTTATACTTATAAGAACCGATGCTTTAATCTTTCGTGTATAAGATAAACTCTATACACTAAATCATCTATTATATAAGCAAAGGACACAAACTAATATATGATCTATTAAAAACTTTATTAAAAGTGAATAAACAGTTGTTTCATAATAAATACCATATTTAAACCAAACTCATGGTTAATAGTATATATCCCAACAATCTCCCACTTAGACTTTTAACCATGATAATTATTAGAATATACTATATCCAAATGCATGGTTAATAGCATAATGTTTGAACATTGAAATATTAGTGACTTATTACTATAATGTTCAATGTTCAAACATTACTCCCACTCGATCAAGGCTTATCATGTCTATTAACGTTCTCCCACTACTTAAATGCAATGGAACGTCAATTCTGACGTGTGGGTTTTGATGTTCTTAAACATCTAGTAACTTCTTTGCCTAGTTCCGATAAAAATAGTTTACTTCTAGGAACATGTTTTATTAAACAGTCCTTATTTAGAAAAATGCAATTGTTTTAAAAACTGCCTTATTTTCTTTAGGACAATAAAATAAAGCTCCATTCGTTTTCTTGGATATTCGATAAACATGCACCTATCCATTCTTAGTTCCAACTTACATATCTACTTTCCCTTTCAGCACATATGTGGGAGAATTCTATATCTGAACATGCCACAAACCGAGCTTACATTCAGTCCACGGTTCTATAGATATCCCAGGTACTAACTTAGAAGAAACTATATTTAGAATGTAATTTGCAGATTCCAGGAAATATTCCAAAAACAAATAAGGCAAATTTGAATAACACGTCATTAGTCTATCCATATCCAAAAGAGACTTATTTCTTCTTTCTACTACACCACTCTATTTATGGAGTTTAGTCAATCGAGATGTAATCCCTTATTTTGATATGTAACAAAAGAACTTCTTAGAGGTGTGTTCGCCACTACAATCAAATTGTAGTAACTTAATATATTTCTTTGATACTTCTCCTTTTCAAGTCTAAAAAATCTTGAATTACTTAATTCATTAAGACTTCAGTGCATCAAATAAATATATTAATATTTTTAGTAATCATTTATGAACGTCACAAAATACTCAAAATCTATCTCCTACGAGTATGTTCATTTAACCATACAAATCTAAAAGGATTTATTCTAATTTGTCACTTGTTTTATTTTCTTTTAAAAGGAAACAATTTTTAGTTGGATTTCCTTCCAAATAGGATCCACAAGTCTGTAGTGCCTCTACTTTCAATGAACCTTGTGGCCCATCCTTGACCAACTTGAAATCCTATCCAGATTAATATGACTTAGACAAAAGTGGACAGATAAGTTTTACTCAATTTTAAGAACATATTATCTTATGAGGTAGACTAATATTGTTCTGTTCAGGAGAGACATTAATATACAATAACATGGTCATGCATTCATGTCACAAGAGATAAAATGTTTATTAAGCTCAATAACTCAAGAGTTATTCGAAAAATAAAACAAATATCCATCTCTAGTTTTGCCCAGAAACCGGAATTAAATTCCTTCTAACAAAAGTATATATATTGCATCCTTAAAATTAATGCCTTATCACTAAAAAAATTTTAACAAGTAATACGATCAGCTGCATAAAATCATTGTAGAGTTGAGATAAAAATATTTAATAGATCATAATAAGTCAAAACACTGAATAGTAAAATTCAAACTGCATTCAATATTTATGTACGTACATGCATCTAGAATAATAAATTTCGATGGGAAAAGAATCATTCATGAAAATTATATTATATAATGCAAGAATTATACAATCCAAAAATAAATACAACCAACTCAGATGGATAGCATACTATTATTTTCAGTCAATTGTATATAACTTTTTAACACAAAAATCTTAAACACACTACATATACATGTCATGCATCTTAAACAGCAATTTCGATGTGAAAAGAACTACTCATGCAACATACATATGCAATGCCAGATTATTCACTCTAATAATTAAAACAGACCCAACTCAGATGGAGAGTATACTGTTAATTTAAATCAAGTGAATATCATTTTTAATAGCTCTAGTTCCATTGATCCAACATGTATACTCAGATGGAGAGTAAGTACACGATATCAATTACTAGTATTTCACCTAGTGAGCTTATAATAAATTTATTTGATATGGAGGAAGACCTAAAGTCAACGCATAAGTTTATTACTCACTTAAAATTAATAGTGAAAGACCATAGAAATATAATTCTATCACCATTTAATCATGATTGTATTTTAGTTACAAAATTGATTTAACCCTTAAACTCACATGGAGAGGTAACATAGGTTATCAATAACTAGTAACTATATCCAGCGAGTTCATAATAAATTTATCCGATATGGAAGAAGACCTAATGTCAACGCATAAATTTACTATCTCACTATAAATTTAAAAATGAAAACCATATGGTTTAATACCTAACACCACTTTACCACAACCACAAACTTTTCTCTAAGTATTAAGTTTCACAATTTTTAAAAAAATGCTCAATACCCCATATAAAAACTCTTAAAATACTATAATTAATATTTTACGCTGCATAGCAGTGATTATTGTTAATTGAACTGTTTCTGATAAATCTACCAAATTTCATATCAACCGGAGATCGTTAAAGTCACAATCTCCAAAAGTTGCGATCAAATTTGAAAAATTATCATTTTAAGCATTTTTTAAGAATTTAAAATATATGGCCTGTAATTTTTTTTATCATATATCAATTCATGTCAAAGTAACATGTGTTATCATGTTCCAGATTAGACATAAATAAAATGATAAAAAGAATGACTTTTCGTATGTATGTCACATTTTAATCCGTCAAACCTCCAAAAAACTCATCTAAATGATCCGGCATCGTCAAAATACGATGTGATTCACTGCACATCAATGAGTTCTTCCTAAATAATCGTTTCCCATGATCCTACCGAATTTCAGGTCATTTGGAGATCATAAAATTTGTAATCGCCAAAACTGGACCAAATTCGATTAAATTATTTTTGGCGTAGTTAGGATTAAACCATGTGATTTGAATTCTTCATATATATATATATATATATATATATATATATATATATATATATATATATATATATATATATATATATATATATATATCATATCAAGTTAAATCGCATGTTTCAGATTTAACATAAATATAGCCTATATATAAAGAATAATTTTCATATTTATAACAAATTCAATTTAATAAACTGCTTGAAGACCCATCTAAACGACCTCAAAATGCCAAAAAAAACATGATTCACTGTATAGGAGTGAATTTTTCTCACTATATTGTTTTCGATGAACCCACCAAGTTTCATGTTAATCGGAGTCCGTCAAATTTATGACCACCAGCCTGTAGCCATACTCGGAGAATAACCGTTTTAAGTAGTCTCATGAATTAAAATAAATATGATATTGATTTTCATTCTCTTTATAATTACACTATGAGCTCAAGACATATATTATGCTCTTCTTATTTCTAGGATATATAATATATCCTTTTGCAATAAAGTATCCTTTTATTAAACACATAAGAACCTGAGATTTAATATTTTCTCCGTTCGGTGAAAACTCCAATATCTCTTCTCATGAGTGGAGTTAGTTTCACTACTACCCAAAGATAAAACTCTTTTTCTAGTTAAGAACCTCCACCATTAATGTCGATTTCTCAAGGATAATTTTCATATGGTATATTAAACATATTTCAATGACTCAAATAAATAGACCATTTTGTGGATCCTACTTATTAATCATAATGCTCAATCCATGAATAGATATAATTTCCAATATACAAATTTTTTAAGAATTTTTTTATGAGTTCAAATAAACAAACCACTTCAGTGATTATTATTTATTACTCATAAAATTCTCAATTTACAAGTGACTTTATATTTAGCTGATAAAAGTATTTTATGGTAGACCATAACTTAAAATCCATGCCAATAATATAAAACTTATACAAAATACTGTCATATTTCACTTAATTAGAACCTTCAATCAGAGAACAAAATTCTTCATCAAAAACCCAAACTACTAATCACGTAAGGCATGAAAACATAAACTTAAATTTGAGAATTTTTTTATGCACAAATATGCCAAACGCTCCAATCATTAGTCATCCAGGATATCAAATAGGAAATTTTACTTTCTTACAAAATAATTATATCATTACACAATATCAATTATACCTTATAAGACCTAGTCAATAAAATCCTACATATTTATTATTGAATTTAATACAACAACACGTCTATTTGCTAATAGCCAATGTGTAAACCTATTATATGACTAGTATTTAATCATGGGGACATTGAGAGTCTCCCCCACCACCATTGAATTAAAAAGAAATTAAAATTATTAAGAAATAATTTCCAAAAATATAAAAAAACGTCTAACACATAGTCCAAACGACGTCAAAACGCCGAAAAACACCATGGTTCACTGCTCAGCAGTGAGTTTTTCTCACCACATCGTTCTCGTTAGATCCACCGAATTTCAGCGCAATCGATTTTGTGTTTGCTGACCTCCGAAAATACCGGAGATTCAGTCAAAAACAGATTTTGTGTTTTTCTACCGTTTACCCCAAAAAATTCAGATAATCTCAATCAAATATCAATAAGAAAATAGATATCGCATGATTACAAGAATAATCCAAAAATTTTGCATAGTTAATTCACAAAACAATAGTGCAGTTTTTCAGAAAATCACATATATATGTAATTCAGAAAACGCGCATAAACATCATATTATTGTTTCATGAAAAACATAGTTATCTAATTAGATGTGAGTGGGCTCTAATACCAATTGATGAATTATAATAAGCAGCGTAAGCAATCCCAGTATCAAAATCACATGTAATCAGACAACTAGCATAAACGAAATTTCACGGGTTTTGTCTTGAAGCGTTAACATATCTCTTCTACCACGTGAGCCTTCAGTTCCATAACTTCCCAATGGAATCTCTATCACCTGCACAATCGTAATCCTCGAACGTTCCACGGCCTTCTACTGTGTTATCCAAATTATACCGGAAATAGCAATTTCATGTGGCCGAAATTTCTAGGAAAACTTGGCTGAAAATTTCAGGCACCATGTACTTCTCCCTCAAGATGGAAAACCTTATGTATTTATAGCACAAGTTTTAATGGTTAAGATCCTTTTTCCAAAACCTGTTGGGTTTTCTCTTCCACCTGAAAAAGGATTCCTTTTTTTCCTATTATTTAGGCACAATAGGAACCACAGAATTTAATTATCAAGGCACCAATTATAGAATTAATTTCTAATTTTGAAAATTAATATCTACCATAATTAATAGCGAATTATTGCACTAAAAATTTGTAATTGCACTCTTTATCAAATTTCTAAATTCATCCATTAAATTTTATTTAACTCCCCATGTTAAGAATCAGATACTAATCAAATAAATTAAATTACTGACGATTTAATTTATTGATTATTTTCTTTATACTTTCGCTTAACTTATTTCATGTGTCGGATACAAAATCCACCGGCCGGGTTTACACATGAAACTTATAAGCTTTCATAAAGGTGTATCATCAATCTCTAAACCGAGGTATGGATTCCATCAAATAACTATTACTTCACCAATGCACATTATTATTATCTAATTTACCAGGCATATTGACCCACAAAAGAATCTCATCTTTTAATAAATCAAAACAATAATAATATGCACAACTAATAATAATTATATCAAGATTAAGAGTATAAGTACATTAAATGGCTAGAGAGATTATTTTATTAAGTCAGTATAAAGTATTTATTTACCTGGTCCGTTCAATACATATAAAATGTACTAGCTTAAAAAGTTGAAATTAAACCATTTCCATAATGAAGATAAATTATATTTAATCTTGTGCTACAATCATTCCTGATGGTTTCTCCAATTCCATCATTAGATTGTAAACTCAAACTTTATACTTATAAGAACCGATGATTTAATCTTCCGTGTATAAGCTAAACTCTATACACTATGCCATCTACTATATAAGAAAATGACACAGACTAATATATGATCTATTAAAAACTTTATTAAAATTGAATAGACAGTTGTTACATAATAAATATCATATCTAAACCAAACTCATGGTTAATAGTACATATCCCAACAAATTTATTAACACACAGATTATTTATTTAAAATTTAGTAAATTAAAAATACTAAATTCTCAAATTCATAAGTTTCAAATTATGGCTCTTCTGTTCTGTTATTAAAACAAATATTTAATAATATTTTTGTTAATATTTTATTATTAACAAATAAATTTGGTCCAAAAAATTAATCAACCAATCAATCAATGCCACTTAATATTATTCTGTTCTCTTTTCTTTAGCGATACACTCATATTCTAGAAATCCTAAATCCGTATAGGATACGAATTCTCTAATTAAGTGGCAGGCTAAAATATTATCACTTAATTGCAACTCTATTCCAATTTAGCTGCTAATTTGTACTATCATAAAAGACACATATTTCATTGAAGTTGGAGGTGAACAATGAGGATTTTGAAAGTTATAGAGAGATACCCTTGCCCAGTTGCCCTTCACACTACTAAAAACGGGGGAAATTCAACCGCCAAAATTAATCGGTATTGGTCGGTAGTTGAAAAAACCAATCGAAAACTGAAAGTCGGTAATCGTAAGGTCGGTGGAGCTAACCGACCGACTTTGGTCAGTATTTTTCGGATGATTTCAGTTGGTCAATTAAATTCAAAAAAGAAAAAATTGCCCGAAAAACCGACCAAACTCTTTATTTTCTAAACGACATAGGTCACTATTTAAATTATGTAATTTAAAAAATACACCATTTGGAAAAAGAACCGAGGTCTGTACTGGCAGGATACTTTTTTACCACAAGATTATTGATGCATTTTATTTTAAGACTGTCTTTTGTTTCATTTATACTCTTTAAATGCATTTTTGCGCAAATATAACGGACTGATGTCTGTCGATTTTGTTAAAAAATAAATTACTAGACCGAATTCGATCGTTCTTTTTAAAATTACCCACCAAATTAACCGACCGATTTCGTTTGGGATTTTTAATATTAATTTTAATATATTTAAATAAAAAACCAAACTAAAGTTGCATGGTTTCTTGAAAAATAAATTTTGTGGTACGCAAACGCCAAAGAAAACCGACTAAAACTGATCGATTACGTAAAAATAATTTGTTTTGAAAAATCGACTGCCTTCGCTTGATTTTTCGGCATATTTTTTAACCAATCGAAATCGATTGGTTGACGGAGATCGATTTTTGTTGAATTTGTAGTAGTGTCATATGGCTAGTGAAGATAGCTAAAAAGAGAAAAATGTTTAGTGCTCCAACTTAAGTTATGAGTAGTATCTTTTATTAAATTCAATTCAATTGTCCAGATTTCAATTTTCTATTTTTGTAATAGAAAATTAACTATTAATCAATTTTCCCTCTTTACTGTTGTGTAAATACTCATTTATATAATGGCATTTATGATGTGACCATTTTGCATAAATAGCTATTTTGAAGAGTTGCACCTCTTCAGATTTCAGTCCAACATTGGCTATAAATACAACACTATTCTGCTCAGAATTTTACTACGATTTTCTGAGTTTCTTCTCCTTCTTCTGCATACTTTTAGCATTAAACAAAGCAAAAAGTAAGTGTAATTTTCTACCGAACTTTGTATTCGCTGAAACACTTTGGTTTGAAGTACCACTACACCAATGTGTAATTCATTCTATCCTGGGAGGAAATAATCCAAAACCTTGGTGTGACGATCCAAAGGTTCATCACTGTAATTCTCCCTTTCCTTGCACTTATGAGGCCCTGAAAACCTCCTATTTGATTGTCTCGATTTGCGTGTGCAATCCGGACGCGAAGTCGGAAGATTTTTATGTGAAAATATTTGAATTATGTGTTAAAAACTATGAATTTTGATACTAATATTGCTATAGTTGACATTGGTCAACGTTTTGGCTAAACGGACCCGGACACGTGATGTGATGGTCCCAGAAGTTCCGTAATGAAATTTAGGACTCGTGCATATTCTCGGAATCGAAATCCGAGGTCCTACGCCCGAGTATGGAGCTTTTCTGTGAAATTGTTTTTTAAAATGCTTAATGAAAATCGAAAATAGAAATTTGATCAAAAGTGATGGTATCGAGCTCGTATTTTTGTTTCGACGCCTGGTACAAGTCTTAAATGGGCGTTAAGCGCTATCTGTAATGTTTTGTTGAAAACAGACGTCGTTTGGCGTGTTTCGGGCTAAAAGTGGAAAAACATGAAAGTTTAGAACTTTAAAATGAAAATCATGAGTTTTGGAGGTTGATTCACTGATTTTGATGTTATTTTGGCGATTTGATCGCACGAGTAAGTCCTTAGAATGTTTTAGAGGTTGGGTGCATGTTTGGGTTGGAGCCTCGAGGGCTCGGGTGCGTGTCGGATAGGTGTTAGGCTCATTTGAAATGTTTTTAACTGCAGGTGTCTACAGTTTTCGCAATTGCAGAGACTTGTTCGCATTTGCGAACATCCCCTGTTTGGCCCTGATATCGCATATGCGATGTTTTTATCGCAAATTCTATGTTTCCCCATGGCAGCCAGGCTTCGCAAATACGATTTCCAATCTCGCATTTGCGACTTCCCCACACCAAAGCCTAAGTTCGCATTTGCGAACTTTTCCTCGCAAATGCGAGTTCTCTCTTTTCCTTGCCAGTTCGCAATTGCAAACTATTTCTCGCAATTGCGAGTCCCCCTTTTATTTTTTCATGTTCGCAAATGCGAAGTCGATGTCGCATTTGTAACATCTGCACCCCTGCAACTGATACTTAAACGAATGCAAACCTCACTTTCATATTTTTCAAAACCCAAAACCACCATAGGCGATTTCTCTCGAACCCCATCGTCCCCAAACTACTTGTAAGTCAACTTTTACTAGTTTTCTTCAATATTTATCATCTTCTAATATGATTTCATTCTTAAATCAAAGCTTTTATGGTAAAAAATGGGGGATTTGGGGTAGAACCTAGGTTTTAATAAAATTGGGGATTTGGACCTCAATTCGGGGTCCGATTTCAAAACGAATTACATATATGAACTCGTGGGGAAATGGGTAACCCGGTTTTGGTTCAAACCTCGGGTTTTGACCACGTGGGCCCAGGGGAATTTTAAAATTTTTTGAGTAAAACTTGGGAATTTCATTCTTATGCATCCAAATTGATTTAACTAGCATTTGTTGACACAGTTGAGTAAATTATGGTTAGATTCGACCGGTTGTGAAGCGAATTCGAGGGGTAAAGCTAATCTAGAAGCGTGAGTTAGGTTGGAAGCTTTCGAGCTATCTAACCTTGGTTTGAGGGAATATGATTAGAGTATTTGATTGCTATTTGCTAAATGATCGAGTACGGTCTATAGGCATGGTGACGATTATCTATATACCGGTGTCAAGCATGACCGTGAGTCGTAATTGCCTTAGAATTCGAAAGATGTGAAATACTTGAGTTATTTTGCCACTAAATAAATTATGAAATGATTGTTGAAAGGTAAATAAGCCAAAGAAGGAATTGTAGTACTTTTTCCTTGCCGGGACTTGTTGTTGAATTTTTCTTCCCTTGTCGGGACGAGTAAGTTATTATTATTAAATCCTCCCTTGTCGGGATATTTTGGGCTGTAGTTGTACCCTTTCCAGGTTTAACTGTTGTGTGGATAAACTTCCCTAATAGGGGCTCTTTTGAGGAGATTGTTGGAATTATCCAATTATAATATGGGATCGTGTGGCACGCGGTCCACTTATACATATATTATGGGATCGCGTGGCACGCCGTCCACTTATACATACATTATGGGATCGTGTGGCATACTGTCCACTTATTGTTATCGGCTTGAGATATCGGGGGATCGTGTGGCGTCGTCCACTTATATATTGCATAATGGGATCGTGTGGCGCGCCCTCCACTGTAGATGAGTAGATCATGAAAGGCTGAGATAGAGTTATTGTTATTACTGATATTCCACCTTCATCTTGTATCCCCCCCGCCACCATTTTATTCGTATTATGTTGTTATTGTTTCTTTCTCGAACTTGTATACCATTATTGCACAGGTTAATTATTGTGGGTCTTGTCTAGCTTCGTCACTACTTCGCCGGGGTTAGGCCAGGCACTTACCAGCACATAGGGTCGGTTGCGCTTGTGAAAACCTCCTTTTCCCGCGCCCGCGTGGGCGCAAGGTAGTTTTTTCAATTAAAGGACAATCGAAACGGGATTTTCTTATTTAATTCAAAGTCCCCACTCGGGAGATTTATGGTGTCGCAAGTCACCGGTTGAATACTGAATCGAGGAAAAGATTGACTCTGTTTAACAATCCGCGAACTAGAAAGTCGGATAAGGAATTCTGTTAACCCGGGAGAAGGTGTTAGGCATTCCCGAGTTCCGTGGTTCTAGCACGGTCGCTCAACTGTCATATTTAGCTTATTTATCCGATTTTATTGCATGAAGAACCTATGTGCCAATTTTACTTTTTACGCTTTTATTCAAATTTATATTGTTAATATTTACAGAGAATTGCAATATTGTGAAAACATATCTCGAACCACGTCATGGCCAGTGTACCCGTGGTTGTCGACACTTTTCGACTCTGTCGAGATTTCGATTTGGGTCACATAAATGCACACCCGAGTTTGGGGAGGTAAGATTAATTAAGGCGCATCCTAAAGAGAGTCTAGCGAGTTGTAATCTTTTGGGAGGGTCGTGAAATTCGCTAAACGGCCATTCCCAATTTTTTAAAATATTTGTAAGACAATTACTGAGGGCCCCGCAATTTACTTATTTGGAGAGGTTCACCTCATTTATTTTAAAAGGGCAATCCTAAAGTGACTATTTTTTCTATTAAGTTCGTCTCTAAATTAAAAGAGAAAAATTCTAATTAACTACGATCTTGAAAATAAAAATGTAACACACTAATTGCTAGATTAAGGCAAATATTAATGGAAAGAAAATAAATGAAAAAAATTCGAAATTAAAAAAAATCGAAATTATAAATAAAAGATGAAATTTAATAACTAATATTCAAAAGAAATTAATTATAGCTAGATTAAAACTGGCACAATTATATGAATAAACCATTTATTATTTAAAACTATTTAAAAATAAATTCAACCTTAGTCGTTAATACTTATTCAAAAGTTTATTAAATCTAAATGTTAAACCATCTTAAGGTAAACTTGTATTATTTTTGTTAACAGATTTTCTGCAAATTTAGAGTGACATGCTATTGGAGTGAAAGAACTTAAAAAAATCTGATTTTAATCCTAAACCGCTTACATGTTAAAATTAATCAATAATATCAAGCATGCTTCTTGACAAGTAATAACGAATTAACACAACATGGCTATTTATACACGAACAAATAACTACATGACTCTAATGAAAGAAGTATTCTACTGTTTATACGAGCAAGTACACAGCTACAACGAATTTAAAATTTCAATTCTCTAGTTCTTATTCATGCTTCTATTTTCAGCTTACATTAACCAGTGTATCAGTTGTGTACCTGGTATTCGGAAAGCAAATAAGAGAAGGAAGTCAGTAGTGCAACAGTAGCACAATACAGCAACAACAAGTTCAACAACCCAAAGAAGTAAACCAGTAACAAACAATGCAGGAAGACCCCATGAATAGATTTAAAACCCAAGCAGAAATTCCAGCAATAACCTGTGAAGTGGTAACAGTACTAATTCTGATACTCAACAGTAAAGAAAAGACCTCACTTTTTGTTTTTAATTCTCAAAGACTGAATTCTTAAGTTCTGAAATTTTTTTTCTCTAAAATTCTTCCCCTTCTAAGTATTGAATGACTGCTGTTTTATATACCAAAAGCAAGACCTTTTTCCCGTCCCCTTTAATTATTATTCATCCCCTTTTATTATTACCTACAATTTCGGATTCCTAATCAGCAAAAGCAGTCAAACATGGACCCCACAGTCCCCAGCCTCTTTTACTTTAATGATTATGCTCCCCACATATTTTGTCCCCTGCTTTTACTTTACATAATTATGTTCCCCACTATTTTGTAAACAATTTTTTATATTTTTAATTTCAAAAATACCCCCAAAATTATTGAAATTACCACTCTAACCCTATCAGCTATACCTATATCACCTAAATTAATTAACCAAAATGTAGAAACTATAACCAATTCTTAATCAACTTCAACCAACAATTCAAACTAAATGATGAAAAACAAAGAACAAAAATTATTTTGACTGAATAATATTTTTAACAACAAATATATTTTCAGATTCACAACAATAACAAGAAAGTATGTTCAAATCACTAAGTCCAAATTCAAATTAACTTAAACAGATCAAACAATTCCAATTTCTAACTCAGATCCAAATTTATACTTAAACAAAATAATAAAATGGATTCAATTCTCTAAACTCAACAATAAATTAAACTTCAAATTAAATCTAACAATATTGCAACCAAGATGAAAAAATTCAAGTGATTAAGCAAAAATATTTCCATACTAAAACTAAACAAGAAGAAATGATCAAACAAATTGAAGAAATAATCAAGAAAAGAACAAGAATCAAGAAAATAATCGAACATATACTGATTTTGGATCCGTGAATATCAAACAAAATATATACAGAAATAAAACTTAAACAAATTAACCGGATCAGACAACGATGAACTCGAATGGAAACAAATCTGCCCAAAAACAATTATCGCACCAAAATAACTCGAATCTGCCTGGAAACTTAAACAAAGATGAAGCTCGATGGGGCTTGATGACGAATACGAAACTCGATGAAGGGTGGTGCTGGGGTTGTTTAAGGCGATGGGGTTGTTGGTGCGTCGTTGGCTAGAGCTGCTGGTCGTGATACGTGGCTGTGATGAATGTTGTTGGTTCATCGTTCATGGCTTCAACGAGAGGCATGGTTGTTGCTCGATGAAGACGAAGAAGATGTCATCCATGAGATCTCGAGCTCGCCATGGAGAAGACGAAAATGAAGTAGATGGTGAAGCAGCATCACTGGCTCCTGGAGATGGAGATGGTTGTCGTTTGGACGCGAGGCATGTTAGAAACACGTTCTCAATGCAATATACTAAACGTGTACTCTTTTGTAGGTTTTGATGAATGACAAACGAAACAAAAATTGATATATGACGGAATTCAAGTACAAGCGCACAATGGTTGCGAATAAGATTGAAGTTCAAGATATAGCTTTTAATTGTTATTGAGTTGTTCTAAATTGTAATCTCGATCCTATAACTTGACTCATAGTATGGCCTCTCTCATAAAACTATTTTCCAAAATCATGCATATTTAATTCTGTGTCAAAAAGATTTTAAATCATGCATATTTACATTAGACAATGTTTTCTAAACATGCCTCAAAAATCTGGGCTAAAATAATCGATTATGTACTTATGATAATCGATTGTTTCTGAGCCAAGACTGCATGACAATCGATTATGAATTAATGGTAATCGATTGTGAGTAAGACAATGAACATCAGGTTTTTCCAAATCTGGATGATAATCGATTGTGAACAAATGACAATCGATTGTTGTTGAGGTAAAGTTTTTCAATACTCAAAATAATCGATTATGAACTAATGGTGATCGATTGTGTTGAGTTGATGTCTTCCAGTGATTTTAAATTTAATTAAGTAATCGATTATGTCTTTAGATAATCGATTATCACTGAGACAGTAAGTTTTATGATTTTCAGAAAATAACAAGTAATCGATTGTTGCAAAGGACAATCGATTGTTGAAGCTGGCCGTTGTCAAATGATTTTCAAATACCATAAGGTAATCGATTATTGATTCTAGATAATCAATGTTCTGCTTAAAATCTGGAAATGATTTTTAGAACGTTGCTGAAGTAATCGATTATTGATTTTATATAATCGATGTTTTGCTTAAAATCTGGAAATGATTTTTAGAACGTTGCTAAAGTAATCGATTATGAACTTAGTGTAATCGATTATCTGATTTTGAATATTGCCAGTAATCGATTATAGATTATGTATAATCGATTGTGAAGCGTTAAATCTGGGATTGATTTTTAAACTGACTGGCAGATAATCGATTGTTTGGTCTTAATAATCGATTATCACTGAGTAATTTCAGCAACTCTTAATTGGCAATTAGACAACGGTTGAACCAACTTTTTCAACTATAAATACAGCTTCATTTCAGTGTTTTAAAAATAACAACATACAAAAACTGATCATTACATTGCTATAAGCTTTCATTCAATTGTTCTTCATTTTCTACTCATTTCATAAAGCTTTTGAGAGCCATATTATTGCTTAAAGTTGTTGTGATCTTGAACATATTCTTTTACTCATATCTACTCAATAAGGAGTACTTTAGTTAAGTGAGTGTCCAAGTATTTGATATACTTGTAAGAGAATTGCGATTCTCTTGTTTCAAGGAACTTGCGTTTCCTTGGGTGAAGTCTTTGAGATTGCGATCTCCGAGCAACTGTTTGAGGCTTGTGTCCTCAAGTGTGTAACGGTTTGTTGAGCACCCTTAAGCTTAACAAGATAGTGAAAAATCTCGAGAGAGTCTCTCGGGGACTGGACTAACCACGTTGGTGGCCAACCAGTATACATCTTTGTGTAAGTTTATTTTTCTGCATTTATTTTACTTCCTACAAAGTTTAAATTCCGCAAGAAAACGCTAAATTCTATTAATACGCTATTCACCCCCCCTCTAGCGTAAAGCGTAGTTTCTAACAAGGCATTCAGAGCCCAACTCTCTGAAAACTTAACCGTTTGAGAGAACCATCTATGGCTTCTACTCTTGACTCTTTTGCAGGAATTGAAGAAGGACAATGCTCTACACGACCTCCTCTATTCAACGGCACAAACTACTCATACTGGAAGGAGAGGATGCAAATCTTTGTGCAATCAAATAGCTTTCATTTGTGGAAAGTATTCACCAATGGAAACCAAATCCCAACCAAGAAGGTGGAAGACGAATGGGTTCCAAAGACCGAAGAGGAATATACCGCGGAGGATATTCGTAAGGTTCAAAATAATGCCAAAGCTATAAATTTATTATATTGTGCTGTTAATGCTAACGACTACAGGAAGATATCATGTTGCAAAACAGCAAAAGAAATGTGGGATAAGCTTGAAGTTACATACGAAGGAACCGACCAGGTACGAGAAGCTAAAATTGATTTCTTAACTCACTCTTATGAACTATTCCACATGAAGGAAGGAGAGAAAGTAGACGAAATGTTTGAGCGATTCTCAATGATCGTGAATGATCTACACGCCCTCAAAAAGACGTTTACGGATAGAGAACTTGTCCGGAAGATCCTCAGAAGTCTCACTCCGGCATGGCGATCAAAGGCCGATGCAATCCAAGAATCCATTGGCATCACAAATGTCACAATTGACGCATTAAGAGGTAATCTCAAAACCTATGAATCAACTATACTTAACCCGTTTGTTGATGATCAAAGAAGGCAAAGGATTGCTCTAAATGCTAGCCAACCACAAATTGATGAGGAAGGTGACAACAAGTTTTGACTCGTTATCAAAAGGTTTCAAAAATTCATGCGCAAAGAGTATGAACGCAAGAACAAAAAGCAAGGCGATCAACTAAAATGCTATGAATGCAGAGAAACCGGGCACATAAAATCAAATTGCCCTAACATCAAAAAGGAGAAGAAACCCTTCAAAAAGCAACGTGCATACATCTCTTGGGGAGGAGATTCCGGAGATGAAGCAAGCAAAGAAGAAGACGATGAAGCAGCAAATTTATGTCTCATGGCTCAAGAAGACGGCAAAGACGAGGTAAGTCAAATCTCTTCTCAAAATTTCTTTACTCTTGATGAAATGAGAAATGCTTTTGATGAACTATATGATGAATTTATCAAAGCTTCAAAAACTGTCAAAAGTGTTAAAGAAAGCGCTTCTCTAAAAGAAAAAGATTTTCAAACACAGCTTTCATTAAAAGAAAAAGAATTAGAAAAACTGGTTTTCGAAAATGAGAAGCTAAAAGAGGAAAACAAGTTTTATGGAAAAAGAAGTGCTGATAAACCTGAAGGTTCTACTAGAAACTGTTCTTCTTGTGTGCTTCTTAAGAATGAAGTAGCTAGACTTAAAGGCACATTAGATAAGTTTAATTCTTCGCATAAAAACTTGAATGATGTGCTTGTTAATCTAAAATCAACTAAACATGGAATAGGATTCAAGAATGAAGAAAAGGTTGGTGCTAAACCACAACAACCTAGAGCTCAACCTAGGACTAATAACCAAAATGCTTATCCTAGAAGTAGAAATCCTAGAAATAACTTGCATATTAGACCAAATAGTGAAAATGCTAGAAGACCTAGAAATGATGCATATTTTAGGCCAAACCTTGAACAATTTAGAAGACCAAGAAATGACCCTCCACCTAGAAATAGATATTCTAGAAATGATGCATATTTTAGACAAACTTGTGAACCTCCTAGAGCTCATAATAGGAGAAACAATGGTGTTCAAAGTAGAGTAAGCAACCTTCATTCATCTAGTTACTATGTACCTAGAAAAATGCATAATCCCGACGTGACTTGTCATTATTGTAGACGTATTGGTCATATTGCTCCCGCTTGCTTTACTCGTCATAGACATATAAATCAATTGCATCATTATAACATGCCTAACCCTCAAGAACCCAAGATGGCATGGGTACCTAAAGAACATTAATTTGTTTTGTAGGTGTGCTTGAAGGGATCAAGTGTACTATGGTACCTTGATAGTGGATGCTCCAAACACATGACGGGAGATGAATCCAAATTCCTTCAACTAGAGCACAAAGAAGGAGGAAGTGTCACATTTGGTGATAACAATAAAGGAAAAATCATTGGCATTGGTTCGGTCGGTAAGGACGAAAACTCCTCTATTATACTACTTGTGAAAGGTTTGAAGCATAATCTCTTGAGCATAAGCCAATTATGTGACAAGGGAAATTTTGCTCTATTTAATTCGGATGAATGCCTTGTATTTAGACGTAGTGATTTCAAGATCATACTTCGTGGTTTTAGAATTGATAATATCTATATGGTTGATCTTGCAAACTCCTCATCCGAATATGTTGATTGTTTAGTAAGCAAAGAGGATAACTCTTGGCTATGGCATCGTAGAGTAGCACACATGAACATGCATCTTTTGAACAAGCTTCTTTCTCAAAACTTAGTAGTTGGTCTTCCCAGTTTAAAGTTTGAAAATGATTCTATTTGCGATTCTTGTCAAAAAGGGAAGCAAACCAAAGCATCTTTTAAATCCAAGAATATTTCAACGTCTAGACCTTTGCAATTACTTCACATGGATTTATTTGGTCCCTCTCGTATTGAAAGTCTTGGTAAAAATAAATATGTTTTTGTAATTGTTGATGACTTTTCTAGATTTACTTGGACTCTATTTCTTGCAAATAAAAGTGATGCTTTTCAAAATTTCAAGTATTTCCTTAAGCGTGTTCAAAACGAAAAGGAATCGACCGTCACTTCGATTAGAAGTGATCATGGGGGAGAGTTTGATCACAATCTCTTTGCGGATTTTTGTGACGAACTCGGAATCGAACACACCTTTTCCGCTCCACGGACACCACAACAAAATGGGGTGGTGGAAAGGAAAAATAGGTGTCTCGAAGAGATGGCTAGAACCATGCTCGACGAAGCTAAGATTCCCAAATACTTTTGGGCGGACGCCGTGAGTACCGCTTGCTATGTTTTAAATAGAGTAGCAATTCGGCCGATACTCATGAAAACCCCATATGAACTTTATAAGGGTAGAAAACCCATTTCTCATTTACGTGCTTTTGGTTGTAAATGTTTTGTTCATAATAATGGCAAGGACCAATTGGGTAAGTTTGATGCTAAATCGGATGAAGGTATTTTCATTGGTTATTCCTCACGTAGCAAAGCATATAGGATCTTTAACAAAAGAACCCAAATTGTGGAGGAATCCCCTCATGTTGTGTTTTCCGAAGATAATACTCGCTTGGCGAGAAAGGAATCCGGTTTTGATCTTGCAGGTATCTTGGATAGCTTGAAAGATAAAATCCAAGAAGAACCTTCAAAGGAAAACAAAAATGAAATTGGGGAACAACCAACGGAAGAAGCGCCACAATTAGAAAAAGGAATAAATACGCCTAACGAGTGGAGAACGATCAAGGATCATCCTCTCGAACAGGTAATTGGCGATGTTGGAGAAAAGGTAAGTACCCGAAACTCTCTTAAGAACACTCTAGGACACAATTCTTAAGAGTTCACGGCATTACTTGTTAACACTAGTGTAATTTATTAATTTCGCTATAAATTACTAACTTGAGCGTCGGAGACGTTTAAATCTATTTTGCAGGTACCACCCCAAAGGTAGGGGGAATTATGAAGTTTTAGCACAAAATAATCGACTATTTCAAGCCACTAATCGATTATTTTCTGTGCAGTACATCGATTATCAGTATCAATAATCGATTGTTTATGACTGATTATTACTATTATGCATCTGTGTTTAACTTTACTTCCTAAATTGCATAATCGATTTCCGCCTCAGTCATTCAGCAATGCTTTCTACAACAATCGATTATTTTTTCATACAATCGATTATTTGACAAATTCTGATATTCTCCAAGTTCACTGTATCAAATTAGTTCCCTAAATAATCGATTACCAAGAATTGACAATCGATTACTTCATATTAATTTTTTGTTACCGTTTGGCTCCTCAATCGATTCTTGTCAGGTCTTAAATGCTCCATAATCGATTACCAAAATTTAACAATCGAGTATTTCATTCAAATTTTTTACCGTTTGACTCAAGAATCGATTTGTCAGATTCAAAATCTCAATCAAACAGTAAATACAATCGATTATTTCAGTTCAATAATCGATTATCTAACGGTCAGTAATTTTAATTCTTACCGTTTTCTGACTGCTCCTAAACCAAAATCTCAGCAAATGTCTCCATTCAATGCTTGATAATCCTTTCCTCTATAAATAGGCATCATAAGAGCTCACATTCACCCACTCAAGCACTATCTCTAGTATTCAAAAGCTAAATCTCTTCTATTTTCTTTGCCAAATTCCAGCAGTCTTTCTCCTAACATGTCTGGACGATCTTCAAAACGTTCCCGATCCAAACATGGCGCATCAGCCTCAACCGCCCCTCCTCCTTTAAATTTTCCATACCAAGACGGTTCCGTCTTGTTCTTTGAAACTGAAAATAAACTCACAAGGTTCCTATCAAAATTTGAGAAACGCACCATTCTTCCTCCTCGGTTCTCAAATAGTAAACTCCTTGAGTCTTTCACCCCTGCCGCAAATATGTTAAAGGAGTGTCAACTATATGACTTCTTGCTTCTCACTCATCCTCACATAAACACAACTCTCGTTCAAGCTTTTTACTCAAACCTCCATAAAGATGAAGATGGCGAACTTGTCACCTCCATTAATGGGGTTCAAATTCTTCTCTCTGAAGAGAATCTCCACACCATTGCCCGCCTTCCAAATGAAGGTGAAGACCTTTACCGGTATATTAATAAGGCCGGGGCTCTCTTTGATGAAACCATCCTTCTCCACCAAGCCGGTATAACCTCCTATGATCCATCTATCTCTACCCGTCGTCCTACCATAACGGGAATGGATCCAAACTACCGGTTGATTCTTTACTTCATCACCCGAGTCCTCAAGCCTAGACGGCACAATCACACCACCATCTCCCAGGAGGATACCAAACTTCTGCATGCCATTGTCACCGGAGCCAAAATAAATTGGTGTCGGCTCATCAAAATTCATATGCTCGATGCCATCGGTGATGACATGCCTCTTCCTTATGCCCTCCTCATTATGAACTTCCTTGAAGCATCCGAATTTGTCACGGAAAATGGTCCTCTCAAAAGGAGTACCAAAATTTGGGAAATCTCGGAGTCTTCTTTCCATCATGATGGTGATCATGCTCCAGCTCCTTCTTCAAGTCGTCCACCCCGTCGTGCTCGTTCGTCCCAAGAGCCTACTCTCCAAACCATATCCGACCAGCTTGCTCAACTCACTCATGAGATCCATGGATACTTTGATCATGTCAATTATCCATATGCAGCTCTCGTTCCTTTTGAAGCAGCGCCGGATAACGAGGCGGACAACGACGGAAATGAATAAATTTTTTTTTTTTGTGTTTTGTGTGGTTTTTGCTGTTGTTCTCTTTGGTTCCCATTGATGTACCCTCTTTTTTTTCCAATAAATAAACCTTGTTTATTTCATCTTTTTGCATCTTTCCTTACTATTTTTTTTGCTAATGGCAAAAGGGGGAAGAAAACGGGATATCGGGTATGCACCACCTCTTAATTCATTGATTGCTTATAAGCTAAAATTGAGGGGGAACTCTTAAATTGAGGGGGAACAAGAACAAAATTGCATAATTGTTACTTGTCTTGAATTGTCAATATCTTTTGCCTAAATTACATATCCCGCTTAATGTTTGCCATTATCAAAAAGGGGGAAATTGTTAGAAACACGTTCTCAATGCAATATACTAAACGTGTACTCTTTTGTAGGTTTTGATGAATGACAAACGAAGCAAAAATTGATATATGACGGAATTCAAGTACAAGCGCACAATGGTTGCGAATAAGATTGAAGTTCAAGATATAGCTTTTAATTGTTATTGAGTTGTTCTAAATTGTAATCTCGATCCTATAACTTGACTCATAGTATGGCCTCTCTCATAAAACTATTTTCCAAAATCATGCATATTTAATTCTGTGTCAAAAAGATTTTAAATCATGCATATTTACATTTGACAAAATGTTTTCTAAACATGCCTCAAAAATCTGGGCTAAAATAATCGATTATGTACTTATGATAATCGATTGTTTCTGAGCCAAGACTGCATGACAATCGATTATGAATTAATGGTAATCGATTGTGAGTAAGACAGTGAACATCAGGTTTTTCCAAATCTGGATGATAATCGATTGTGAACAAATGACAATCGATTGTTGTTGAGGTAAAGTTTTTCAATACTCAAAATAATCGATTATGAACTAATGGTGATTGATTGTGTTGAGTTGATGTCTTCCAGTGATTTTAAATTTAATTAAGTAATCGATTATGTCTTTAGATAATCGATTGTCACTGAGACAGTAAGTTTTATGATTTTCAGAAAATAACAAGTAATCGATTGTTGCAAAGGACAATCGATTGTTGAAGCTGGCCGTTGTCAAATGATTTTCAAATACCATAAGGTAATCGATTATTGATTCTAGATAATCAATGTTCTGCTTAAAATCTGGAAATGATTTTTAGAACGTTGCTGAAGTAATCGATTATTGATTTTATATAATCGATGTTTTGCTTAAAATCTGGAAATGATTTTTAGAACGTTGCTAAAGTAATCGATTATGAACTTAGTGTAATCGATTATCTGCTTTTGAATATTGCCAGTAATCGATTATAGATTATGTATAATCGATTGTGAAGCGTTAAATCTTGGATTGATTTTTAAACTTACTGGCAGATAATCGATTGTTTGGTCTTAATAATCGATTATCACTGAGTAATTTCAGCAACTCTTAATTGGCAATTAGACAACGGTTGAACCAACTTTTTCAACTATAAATACAGCTTCATTTCAGTGTTTTAAAAATAACAACATACAAAAACTGATCATTACATTGCTATAAGCTTTCATTCAATTGTTCTTCATTTTCTACTCATTTCATAAAGCTTTTGAGAGCCATATTATTGCTTAAAGTTGTTGTGATCTTGAACATATTCTTTTACTCATATCTACTCAATAAGGAGTACTTTAGTTAAGTGAGTGTCCAAGTATTTGATATACTTGTAAGAGAATTGCGATTCTCTTGTTTCAAGGAACTTGCGTTTCCTTGGGTGAAGTCTTTGAGATTGCGATCTCCGAGCAACTGTTTGAGGCTTGTGTCCTCAAGTGTGTAACGGTTTGTTGAGCACCCTTAAGCTTAACAAGATAGTGAAAAATCTCGAGAGAGTCTCTCGGGGACTGGACTAACCACGTTGGTGGCCAACCAGTATACATCTTTTGTGTAAGTTTATTTTTCTGCATTTATTTTACTTCCTGCAAAGTTTAAATTCCGCAAGAAAACGCTAAATTCTATTAATACGCTATTCACCCCCCCTCTAGCGTAAAGCGTAGTTTCTAACAAGGCATTCATGGAGTCAATGGAGTGTTGTTGTTGTGTGTGTGTGTGTGCTTGCGTTGATGGAGTGTTGTTTGCTGGGTGTTTCTTGTGTCGATTACACATCATGGCTGTGTATGTGTGTATGTGTTGCAGGTGAAGGGGTGATGGGGAAGATGAAGCAACGTGAGGACTGGGTGGCGAGCTGAAGGGGGGTTTTTCGGCGTGGAGGGTGCGTTTGGGGAAGACGAAAAGGAGGGCAGGGGTGTGGCGACTGGTGTAGGGGAGGGGTCTCCTAGGTTTAGTTTCTAGGGTTCGGCTTTGAATGAAAAAATGAAAAATGAAAGAGTAAAGAGGGTGGGGGTTGTTTGGTCATATGGGGGAGGGGGTTGTTTGGGGTATGGGGCAGACCGGGTCGGGTTGACCCGGTGGGTTTTGGGCTGGACTTGAGATATTTGGGCCAGGTGAATTCAAATTAGGATAAGAGGCCCAATCCGATTTTTCTTTCATATTTTTTACTCTTCTTTTCATTTATTTACTAATTAATAAAACTAAAATGCAAAGATTAAATTATAAAGACCAAAATTATCTTTAAATACTAATTAAATCCTAAAGATAACCATCATTTAAAATTAAATAACAGTTAAAACACAATCACACAATTTGAACAAAGCCTTAAAATGCAAAAGATGCCTATTTTTGTAATTTTCATTCTTGTAAAACAAACTTAAGTACTCCTAATTATAAACTTAAATTTTAAATGCAAAATGCAATATTTTTATTTATTTAAACAAATAAACATGCACTTACAAAAAATGCAAATAATACAAGAAAAATAGCACCAAAATTCACAACAATTGCAAGCAAATAAAAAATTATTTTATTTTGAATTTTCTAGGAGTAGTACATATATAGGGCAAAAATCACGTACTCACAGTGCTGATACTACGCTTCTGTGCCTTTTTGTGCACAGGTCAAGACACAGCCTAAGGAACGCAGCCATAGTTCGGGAGTGTCCTTCAGTCCAGAGGCTCTGAGGTAGTTCGCTAGCGTTCGCGGGCCCCAAACCTCTTCAATCCATTTCTTTCAAGTTTGTTTTATTTGTATCAGACAGACATATGATATATTTCTTTCAGACTATTGTGTTTAGTAATCTTTAGTTGTCCGTGAGCAATGACACCAGATGCTGGGTAGAGGCATGTTGTTAGATGTTCCGTATCTTATTTTCGTTAGTGTTATTAAAAGTCTTCCACATCTTTAATTAATTATTCTAGTATGAACTTATTTTAGATTAAGGTTGTGAAAAATTATTATAAGGGTTGGCTTGCCTAGCTCCGACAGTAGGCGCCATCACGACTCCCGATGGTGGGTAAATCCGGGTCGTGACAAAGTTGGTATTGGAGCACTAGGTTACTTGGGTATCACAACTCACTGACAAGCTCAGTAGAGTCTGAGGGATCGATACAGAGACATATGTATCAATCCCCAGAGGATACAGAGTAAGGAAAAGTTTCACTTTGTTCATTCTTGTCGTGCGATTCTGTTTCTCAAGTATTGATTGTCGTTCTACTCTGTTCTTTCGTAGATGGCGAGAACACATGCATCTTCCTCTTATGCGCAGCAGCCCGAGACCCCAGGCATCAGTTCCCAAGGTGGAGCCTCATATTGACTTTGATGAGGAGGTTCCAGCTTCACCAGCTCCAGTGGGCCCAGCTCAGGTCCCAGGAGGAGTGATGTTTTCTTCGGATCTTCAGGATGATCTTATCCGCATAGCATGATTTATGGATAGTGTAGCCAGAGCAGGATTGCTGTCAGTAGCACCAACCACTTCTCAGGCTGGGGGAGGTGTTCAGACTCCTGCTACACGTACTCCGGAGCAGGTAGCTCCCCAGACTCAGGTTCCGTTGGTTCAGCCCGTAGTGGAAACTGAAACAGGCATTAGAGCTCAAGTCGGAGATGGGACGGCCATGTCTTCAGATGATTTATAGAGGCTTGATCGGTTTTCCAAGCTTTTCACCACTACTTTCAGTGGTGCTTCATTGGAAGATCCCCAAGATTTTCTATACAGTTGTTATGAGATCCTCAGGACTATGGGGATAGTAGAGAACAATGGGGTCGATTCTTGCACTTTCACGCTTGTGGGATCCGTCAAGACTTTATGGAGGGATTATTGTCTATTTAGACCAGCAGGGTCCCCATCTCTGACATGGGATCAGTTTGCAGGGTTATTTTTGGAGAACTTTCTCCCCGTCACTCAGCGAGAGGCGCTTCGCAGACAGATTGAGCATCTTCAGCAGGGCTCTACTACAGTTACACAGTATGAGACCAGATTTGTTGACTTGGAATGCCATGTAGTAGTTATACTCCCTACAGATCGAGAGAGGGTCCGGAGGTTTATTAATGGATTGATTCAGCCCATTCGCCTACAGATGGCTGTGGGGGTTGGCAATGATATTACTTTTTAGGAGACAGCCAATACGGCCCGCTAAATAGAGATGGCTTTGGCTCGAGTAGGTAGTCAGGGTTCAGACAACATGCCTGAACATTCTGGCAGATTTAGTGGTGCCTCATCTGGATGTAGGGACTTTCATGACAGGGCCCATCCCCCGAGACCTTTCCAGTCAGTAGTCCAAGCTTCACATAGTGCTCCAGAAGGTCGTAGCTCTCAGCCACAACATTCTGACAAGCAGCTCTTCAGCTTACCATCAGCTCTTATCAGTGCACCACCACTTCGGTACTCTCAGCAGCCAAGAGCTTGCTTCACTTTCGGCGACCCGAGACACATTGCCAGGTATTGCCCTCGAGCCTCCAGCAGTTCATAGCAGCATTGTCCTCGTCCCATGATTCAGGCAGCAGATGATCCACAGGCCGCTCAGCCAGCCAGAGGCGGGGGTAGAGGCCATAGTGGTGGAGGTAGGGAGCGTAGATGTGGAGCCTAGACAGCTAGAGGCAGGGGTCAGCCCGCAGCAAAGCGTCCCGGAGATGCAGTTCAGGGAGGAGAGGACCAGCCCTGTTGTTATGCATTGCCATCAAGGCCAAAGGCCAAAGGCCAAGTCGTCTGATGCCGTGATTACAGGTACTATATTGGTCTGTGAATGGGGTGCTTCAATATTATTTGATCTGGGATCTACTTATTCCTATGTGTCATCCTATTTTGCACCCTATTTGATCATGTCTAGTGAGGCTTTGGGTATTCTTGTATATGCGTCCACACCGGTTGGCGATTCTATAGTGGTCGACCGAGTGCATCGTTCTTGTGTAGTGGTATTTGAGGGTCTTGAGACTCGTGTCGACCTATTTCTCTTAGACATGGTAGACTTTGATGTTATATTGGGGATGGATTGGTTGTCCCCGTATCATGTTATCTTGGATTGTCACGCCAAGACCATGACTTTGGCCTTTCCAGACTTGCCCCGACTTGAGTGGAGAGGGAGCCCACGTCATGCCACCCGTAGTGTTATTTCGTATGTCAAGGCTTGACGTATGGTCGAGAAGGGGTGTTGAGCATATTTGGCGTATGTTCGCGACTCCAGCACAGAGGTTGCATCTATCGACTCTGTTTCTATTGTTCGAGAGTACCCGAGGTTTTTCCTTCATACCTTCCTTGTATGCCACCCGATAGGGATATTGATTTCTGTATTGATATGGATCCTAGTATTCAGCCTATTTCTATTCCGTTGTATCGCATGGCCCCGCCAGAGTTGAAAGAGCAACTTCAGGATTTGCTTGATAAGGGTTTCATTAGACCCAGTATATTACATTGGGCTGAGCCAGTGTTGTTTGTAAAGAAAAAGGATGGGTCGATATGGATGTGCATTTATTACCGGCAGCTGAACAAGGTGACGATAAAGAACAAGTATCTACTGCCGAGGATTTACGATTTGTTTGACTAGCTCCATGGTGCCAGGGTGTTTTTGAAGATATATTTGAGGTCTGGTTATCATCAGTTGAGGATTAGGGCGTCTGATGTCCCTAAGACAGCATTTCGTACTCGTTTTGGGCATTATGAGTTTTTGGTCAAGTCGTTCGGGTTGAGCAATGACCCGGCAGTATTCATGGAGTTGATGAACCGAGTGTTCAGGCCTTACTTGGATTTATTTGTGATTATGTTAATCGATGATATCTTGGTATAGTCTCGCAGTCTGGAGGAGCATGAGCAGCACCTCAGAGTTGTTCTTCAGACTCTGAATGATAGCTAGTTGCACGCCAAGTTCTCAAAGTGCGAATTTTGGTTGAGTTCAGTAGCTTTCCTGGGTCATGTCGTATCAGCAAAGGGTATTCAGGAGGACCCGAAGAAGATAGAGGCAGTCAAAAACTGGCCTCGACCATCTTCAGCTACAGATATTCGGAGCTTCTTGGGGTTAGCTGGTTACTACAGACGCTTTGTGGAGGGGTTTTCATCCATCGCAGCCCCGATAACTAGATTGACTCAGAAGGGTGCCCAGTTCAGGTGGTCATACGAGTGCGAGGCGAGCTTCCAGAAGCTCAAGACAGCCTTGACTACGGCACCGGTATTGGTATTGATCAGGGGATCCGGGCCTTATAGTGTATATTGTGATGCTTCCCGCATCGGACTTGGCGCAATGTTGATGCAGAACGGCAAGTTCATAGCATATGCATCGAGGCAGTTGAAGATCTACGAGAAGAATTATCCAGTTCATGACTTAGAGTTGGCAGTCATTGTTCATGCCTTGAAGATCTTGAGGCATTATTTGCATGGTGTGAGCCTTCAGTACTTTTTCAAGAAGAAAGAGTTGAATTTGAGATAGCGGAGGTGGTTGGAGTTGTTAAAAGATTATTATTTTTCTATTTTATACCACCCAGGGAAGACCAATGCGGTGGCCGATGCATTGAGTAGAAAGTCCGCCAGTATGGGTAGTCTTGCATATGTTTCGGTCAGCCAGAGACCGCTTGCCTTGCATGTTCAGGCCTTGGTTAATAGATTGTGAGATTGGATATATCTGAGCCCAGCAGGGTGTTAGCTTGCATATTTGCTCGCTTGTCATTGATGGAGCGTATCCGGGAGCGGCAGTTTTATGATCCCCATTTGTGTGTCTGAGAGACACGGTGCAGAGGGGAGGTGCCAAGGAGATGACTTTGGGAGATTATGGCATATTGAGGTTGCATGGGAGAATTTGTGTGCCCAATGCTGATTTTATTCGAGAGTCGATCTTAGCGGAGGCCCACAACTCTCGGTATTCTATTCATTCGGGCACCGCGAAGATGTATCAGGATTTGAGACAGCATTATTGGTGGCATAGAATAAAGAAAGTCATTGTTGCATATGTGGCTCATTGTCTAAATAGTCACCAAGTTAAGTGCGAGCATCAGAGGCCCGGTTGATTATTTCAGAGGATTGAGCTTCCAGAGTAGAAGTGTGAGAGAATCACCATGGATATTGATACTGGCCTTCCGATGACTCGGAAGAAGTTTGATGCTATATGGGTTATTGTTGATAGGCTGACTAAGTCAGCGCATTTCATCCTAGTTGCCACCACCTATTCATCCGAGAGGTATGCAGAGATTTATAGCAGGGAGATCGTTCTCCTTCATGGGGTGCCCATATCTATTATTTCGGATCAGGGTCCGCAGTTTACCTCGCATTTTAGGAGAGCGGTGCAGCATGAGTTGGGCACCCAGGTCCAGTTGAGTACAGCATTTCACCCCCGGACGGACGGTCAGTCCGAGAGGACCATTCAGATGTCTTAGGATATGCTCTGAGCTTGCATTATTAATTTTGGAGGCTCGTGGGACCAATTTTTGCCATTAGCGGAGTTTGCCTACAACAACAGCTACCGGTCTAGTATTCAGATGGCCGCGTATAAGGCGTTGTATGGTACGCGGTGTCGGTCCCCAGTCGGATGGTTTGAGCCTGGAGAGGCTCGGTTGTTAGGTACAGACCTTGTACAGGAGGCCTTGGATAAGGTCCAGATCATTCAGAACATACTTCGGTCAGCTTAGTCCAAGCAGAAGAGTGTTGCAGATCATAAGGTCGGGGATGTTGCTTTCATGGTTGGTGAGCGAGTATGGCTCCGTGTATCGCCTATGAAGTACGTGATGAGGTTTGGGAAGAAAGGCAAGCTTAGCCCTAGGTCATCCTAGTGCATGTTCAGTGGAGAGGTCATCCTCATGAGGCATCGACCTGGCAGTCCGAGTCAGATATGTGGAGCCGTTACTCCCATCTATTCCCCGACTCAAGTACTCCTTTATTTTGTCCGTTCAAAGACGAACACTTGTTTTAGAGGTGGAGGATGTGATGACCCAAAGGGCCTTCACCGTAATTCTCCCTTTCCTTGCACTTTCGAGGCCTTATAAACCTCATATTTGTTACCTCCATTTGCATGCACAGTCCGGGCGCGAAGCCGGAAGATATTTATGTGAAAATATTTGAATTCTGTGTTAAAAACTATGAATTTTGATACTAATATTGCTATAGTTGACTTTGGTCAACGTTTAGGGTAAACGAATCCGGACCTGTGATGTGACAGTTCCAGAGGGTCCGTAATGAAATTTGGACCCGGGTGTATTCCCGGAATCGAAATCCGAGGTCCCAGTCCCGAGTACTGAGCTTTTTTGTAAAATTGTTTTTGAAAATGCTTAAGGAAAAATGAAAATAGAAATTTGATAAAAAAAATGATGGTATCAGGCTTGTATTTTGGTTCTGATGCCCGATACAAGTCTTAAATGGGCGTTGAGCTCTATCTGTAAAGTTAGGTTTAAAACGGACGTCGTTTGACGTGTTTCGGACTAAAAGTGGAAAAACTTGAAAGTTTAGAACTTTGAAATGAAAATCATGAGCTTTGGAGGTTGATTCTTTGATTTTGATGTTATTTTGGTGATTTGATCGCCCGAGTAAGTCCGTAGGATGTTTTATAGGTTGGGTCCATGTTTGGGTTGGAGCCCCGAGGGAACGGGTCAGTTTCAAATAGGTGTTAGGCTCATTTGAAATGTTTTTAACTGCTCGTGTCTACAGTCTTCGCAATTGCGAAGACTTGTTCGCATTTACGAACATCCCCAGTTTGGCCCTGACATCCCGAATGCGAGATTTTTCTCGCAATTTCGATATTTCCCCATAGCAGCCAGGCTTCGCAAATGCGAAGTCCAATCTCGCATTTGCGACTTCCCCAAACCAAAGCCTAAGTTCGCAATTGCGAACTTTTCCTCGAAAATGCGAATTCTAGTTTTTCCTTACCAGTTCGCAATTGTAAACTATTTCTCGCAATTGCGAGTCCCCCTTTTATTTGCCCAGTTCGAAAAAATGCAAAGTCGTTGTCGCATTTGCGACATCTGCACCGCTGCAACCGATACTTAAACGAATTCAAACCTCACTCTTCATATTTTTCAAAACCCAAAACCACCATAGGCGATTTCTCTCGAACACCTTCGTCCAAACTACTTGTAAGTCAAATTTTACTAGTTTTCTTCAATGTTTAAAATCTTCTAACATGATTTCATCCTTAAATCAAAGCGTTTATGCTAAAAGATGGGGATTTGGGGTAGAACCTAGGTTTTCATAAAATTGGGGATTTGGACCTCAATTTGGGGTCCGATTTCAAAACAAATTACATATATGAACTCGTGGTGGAATGGGTAACCCGATTTTAGTTCGAACCTCGGGTTTTGACCACGTGGGCCCGGGGGCATTTTGGGATTTTTTGAGTAAAACTTTGGAAATTTCATTCTTATGCATCCAAATTGATTTAACTAGCATTTCTTGATACATTTGAGTAAATTATGGTTACATTTGACCGGTTTTGAAGTGAATTCGAGGGGTAAAGTTATTCTAAAAGCGTGAGTTGAGTTGGAAGCTTTCGAGGTAAGTGTTTGATCTAACCTTGGTTTGAGGAATAGGATTAGAGTATTTGATTGATATTTGCTAAATGATCGAGTACGGTGTATAGGCATGGTGACGAGTATCTATACACCGGTGTCAAGCATGACCGTGAGTCGTAATTGCCTTAGAATTCTTAGATGTGAAATACTTGAGTTATTTGGCCACTAAATAAATTATGAAATGATTGTTGAAAGGTAAATAAGCCAAAGAAGGAAGTGTAGTACTTTTCCCTTGCTGGGACTTGTTGTTGAATTGTTATTCCCTTGCCGAGATGAGTAAGTTATTATTATTAAATCCTCCCTTGCCGGGATATTTTTGGCTGTAACTGTACCCTCGCCAGGTTTAACTGTTGTGTGGATGAACTTTCCAAATGGGGCCTCCTTTGAGGATATTGTTGGAATTATCCAATTATAATATGGGATCGTGTGGCACACCGTCCGCTTATACATATATTATGGGATCATGTGTCACGCCGTCCACTTATTCATATATTATGTGATCGTGTGGCACGCCGTCCACTTATACATACATTATGGGATCGTGTGGCACGCGGTCCACTAATTGTTATCGGCCTGAGATGCCGCGGGATTGTGTCGCACGCCGTCCACTTATATATTGCATAATGGGACCGTGTGGCGCGCCGTCCACTGTAGATGAGTAGATCATGAAAGGCTGAGATATAGTTACTGTTATTACTGATATTCCAACTTTATCTTGTATCCTTCCCCCCAGTTTTATTCGTATTATGTTGTTATTGTTTCATTCTCGAACTTGTATATCATTATTGCACAGGTTAATTATGATAGGTCTTGTCTAGCCTTGTCACTACTTCGCCGGGGTTTGGTCAGGAGCTTATCAGCACATGGGGTCGGTTGTGCTGATACTACGATTTTTTGCTTTTTGTGCACAGTTCAGGACGCATCCTACGGACCGCAGCCATAGTTCGGGATCGATCCTTCAGTCTAGAGGCTCTAAGGTAGTTCGTTGGCATTCGCGGGCCCTGAGTATCTTCCATCCATTTCTTTCTAGTTTTTTTATTTGTATCAAACAGACATATGATGTATTTCTTTCAGACTATTGTGTTTAGTACTCTTTAGTTGTCCGTGAGCAGTGACACAAGATGCTTGGTAGAGGCATGTTGCAATTGGTTTTTTGTCATTTCTGTTTATATTCAATTATATATCCAGAATTATTTTACAAATACAGTATACTAACAAGCTTAAGGAATTTAAATATATTTTTGTATTTGTACTTATTATTTCTGTAGAGTAAAATCTTTATGGTTTTGTACTCTATTAAAATCTACGTGATTTTAGTGTTGGTGACATTCTTTTACAAAAATAACTAATGATAACGAAAATCAAGATGTTCCGATGGTGACTGCCAATGCTTCAACAAGCCGAACACCGACAGCATTGGCATCGGAAGAGAAACCCGAAAAATATTTTGGGATTGATTTTAAGCGCTAGCAGCAAAATATGTTCTTCTATTTGACTACTCTAAGTATCCAGAAGTTCATCAAGGAAAACGTTCCCGTGTCGTCTGATTAAACTATAGAAAATGAATGCTTTCTCGTGACTGAGGTGTGGAAGCATTCGGATTTTTTTGCAATAATTAAATTTTAAGCGATGTGGACGATGCTTTGTATAACGTCTACAGTGGCGTGGAAATGTCAAAAGAATTGTGGACTGCGCTTGAAAAGGAATATATTACCGAAGATGCCGGATTGTAAAAGTTCGTGGCAACAAAGTTTTTGGACTATAAAATGGTTAATAGCAAGTCTGTTATTACCCAAGTCCAAGAATTTCAAGTAATTATTCACGATCTCCTTGCTAAAAGTATAAATCAAATTAATATTGATGTTGAAAGTAGTAATCTTAGTATTCTTACTAACAGAAATTTCATTGAAGGTCTTTGTCATCAAAGAAGCATTTCAAGTAGCAGCAATGATTAAGAAGTTGTCTCCTTTGTGGAAGGACTTCAAAAACTACTTGAAACACAAACACAGGGATATGTCCCTTGAATATCTCATTTTTTAGTTGAAAATTGAATAGGACAACAAAGCTGCTGAAAAGAGAGGCCGTGGAAATTCAACAATAATGGGAGCAAATATTGTTGAAGAGAACAAAAAGAGAAAGAAGGCTTTTGGTCCGAAATACAACCCAAGTAAGACGCGGTTCAGTGGAAACTGCTACAACTGTCAAAAAATCGGACACAAATCTACGAAGTACCGTACCCCGAAGAAAGACAAAAAGAAGGTTCAAAACATGATTGAAAAGGATGATGATGTTGATGACTTATGTGCCATGCTTTCCGAATGCAACTTGGTGGGAAATCGTAAAAAATGGTGGATTGATTCTGGAGCCACTCGCCATGTTTGTGCTGTTAAAGAATCTTTTGCTACGTATGCTCCTGTTGGATCCGATGAGGCAATTTCTATGGGAAATACTCCAAAGGCCAAGATTGAAGGACGTGAGAAGATATTTCTGAAAATGACTTTCGGTAAAGTGGTGACTTTGAACAACATTTTTTATGCTCCCGAGATTAGGAAGAATTTAGTCTCTACTTGACTTCTTGTTAAAAATGATTTTAAATGTGTTTTTATTTCCGATAAGGTTGTAATAAGTAAGAATGAAATGTTTGTAGGAAAAGGTTACCTCACTTAGGGCCTTTTCAAGCTGAATGTAATGGTTGTGGAAAATAATAATAAAATTTCAGCTTCGTCTTTTTTTCTTGAGTCAAATGAATCATGGCATATATTTTTGGGTCATGTCAATTATAAAACCTTACGAAATATTATTAATTTGGAAGTATTGCCTAAGTTTGAATGTGAAAAATCAAAATGCCAAGTATCTTTGGAATCTAAATATGTTAAACATTCTTATAAATCAGTTGAACGGAATTCAAACCCTTTAGACTTAATTCACACAGATATTTATGACATGAAGTCAACACCATCTCGTAGTGGAATGAAGTATTTCATAACTTTTATTAACGATAGTACTAGATATTGCTATGTTTACTTACTTAATAGTAAAGATGAAGTAATAGACACATTCAAGCTATACAAAAATGAAGTGAAAAGAAACTTAACAAGAAAATCAAAATGATAAGAAGTGATAGGGATGATGAATATGAATCTCCTTTTGAACAAATATGTTTAGAATATGAAAGTATTCAAAACAGCGGCCCTTACACACCCCAATCCAATGGAATTGTAGAAAGAAAGAATTGTTCATTAAAGGAGATGATGAATGCTTTGTTGATAAGTTCTGTCCTGCCACAGAACTTGTGGAGGAAGCCGCTCTTACGGCTGGCCGAATGCTAAATAGAGTACCTCATATCAAAACACAATAAGTTTCATATGAAAAATGGAAAGGAAGAAAGTCCAACTTGAATTATTTTAAAGTGTAGGGGTGTTTAGCAAAAGCGGAAGTTCCTAAACCTAATAGGGTAAAATTGGACCGAAAACCGTTGATTGTGTTTTCATAGGATATGCAACTAATTATAAAGCATATCGATTTCTGGTTCATAAATCAAAAAATCCCGACATTCATAATAATACGGTTATCGAATGAGATAGTACTGAGTTCATTAAAAATATATATATCCATATAAAAATAAACTTGAGTCGATTGATGAAGGATCTAAATGATCTAGGGAAGAAACAATAGAAAATACATTTAACCACGAGGATACAAGATGTAGTAAATATCAAAGAACGTCTACTTCATTTGGACAAGATTTTGTGACTTTCTTATTGGAAAATGAGCCTCAAATATTTAAAGAAGCTATGTCTTCTTCGGAATCACTGTTAAGAAAGAGGAGTAAATAGTGAAATAGAATCCATATTAAACAACAATATATGGGAATTGGTTGATCTTCCTCATGGAAATAAACCTTTGGGTTCTAAATAGATCTTTAAGAGGAAAATTAAAGATTAAGGTACTATTGAAAAACATAAGGCAAGACTTTTGGTCAAAAGGTAGAGACAACGAGAAGGTCTTGACTATTTTGATACATACTCTCCAATTACAAGAGTTACGTCCATGCGAATGTTAATAGCGTTAGCTGCAGTTATGGTCTTGGAATTCATCAAATGGATGTTAAGATGACCTTCTTAAATGGAAAGTTGGAGAAATAAATCTACATGGAACAACCTAAAGGGTTTGTGGTTCCTCTAAAGAAAAGAAGGTTTGTAGACTTGTTAAGTCCCTTTGCAGACTAAAACAAGAACCCAAATAATGGCATGCGAAATTTGACCAAACAATGTTGTTAAATGGGATTAAGATAAATGAATGTGATAAATGTGTGTACATTAAAAATGTTCCAAATCGTATAGTCATTGTTTGTTTATATGTGGATGATATGCTTATAATGAGTAATGACATTGCCAACATAAATGCTACTAAGTGTATACTAACTAGAAAGTTTGAGATGAAAGACTTGGGAGTTGTTGATTTAATTCTGGAAATTAAGATCCATAAGCCTTCTCAAGTTCTGGCATTGTCACAATCTCATTATATTAACACAGTACTTAAAAAATTCAAGCACTTGGGATTTAACGTTGCAAAGACTCCAATTGACATGAATCTTGAATTAGCAAATAACAAAAGCCAAAGCATATCATAATTGAATTATGCTCATGTATTGGGATGCTTAATGTACATCATGAATTGTACACGATCAGATATAGCTTGTGCTATAAGTAAAATGAGTTGATACACGAGCAATCCAGATCAATCTCATTGGAGGGCTATGAAACGAGTTTTGGGGTATTTAGTACATCCCTAGGACTTTGCTTTGCACTATACTAAATATCCTATGGTCATTGAGGGATACTATGATGCAAATTGGATCACCGGATCAACTGATTGCAAGTCCACAAGTGGATATGTATTCACTATTGTTGGAGGAGTGGAATATTGGAAGTCATCCAAATAAACTTGTATTGCCCGCTCTACAATGAAGGCTGAGTTCATAGACTTGGATAAAGCTAGTGAAGAAGTTGAATGGCTCCAGAATTTCTTGGAAGATATTCTATTTTGGCCCTAATCATTGGTACCAATATGCATACATTGTGATAGTCAAGCGGCACTTGGAAGGGCTGGGAGCATAATGTATAACGATAAGTATCGTCATATATGACGAAGACATAAAACTTTTAGACAATTACTCTCTAGAAGAATTGTCACGATTGACTATGTAAAGTCAAGTGATAATGTGTCGGATCCACTTACAAAAGGCCTAACTAGAGAGGTAGTTGAGAAGTCATCAAGGGGAATGGAACTGTGGCCGAGAACAAGTCATAGTGGCAGTAACTCTACCTAGAAGACTAGAGATCCCAAGATCTAGGTTCAAGGAGATCAAACAAAGTCATTTATGACGGTTCAACATTGCCAACTAAGCTTTTGGTCCATTCTCCTGATGAGACAATGTTCAGTATCAAGGATAAATCATTAAGGCTTTTTTAATGATTTCTAATTTTGATACGTGGTATATTAAATAGTGTATCTATGGGATGACACATTTAGGAATCACCTATGTAGTATGAAGTGTTAGCCACTTCAAGGAGAACTTTGTAAGGCCAGTTCTCTACGCACTTATAAACCAAGCGGCGTTTATGGTTGAAACGAACATAACAATGAGAACCAACGACGGTTAAATATTGGTTGTGTGACTTGTGGTTGTCTAGGTATACATTAAATTTTGGTGGTTCAAGGATATCAATCTACCGATTGATCGAGTATATCCGATAATATTTTACTACGGAAAGTTCAAAAGAAAACCTACTTATCTAGATGCAATTAATCCTTACTTGAAAATCACATAGTTTTTCATGTATACCTCTATAAAACATAGCCAGTCCCCATTCATGTGGGGGTTGTTGGATTTTTTATGTATTTAATTGATATATTAAATATTTAAAAGAAGGTGAATGGAAAATGGAGGGAAATAAAAATTTTACTGAAATTTTAAGTTTTCCCCCTTTGGTAAATGGATATTGTCCCATATTGGAAGATGAAGAGGTTTTTATGGGTATATAAGCAGTTGCTCTTCTTCTAGCTCTTAGAGAGTTGAGAAGAAAGCAAGCCTCGTACCATCGTCATCGTCGTCGCTCACTTGCTCAGCTCGGCTTCGGCTTAGACTTTGGATTCGGATTCGGATGTGGTCAAATGATCGATTGATTGATTGATTGATTGATTGATTGATTTTTGGACCAAATTTATTTGTTAATAGTAAAATATTAACAGAAATATTATTAAATATTTATTTTAATAGCAGAATATTAAAATTAAATTCAATTAAGTTATCCATATTTCAGTATTCTGTTTTTGTAACAGAAAATTAACTACGCATAAATTTTTCCTCTTTAGGTTCCCTCTTTATTGTTGAGTAAATAGCCATTTATGTAATGGCATTTATGTTGTGGCCATTTTGCAGAAACAATCATTCTGAAGAGTTGCACCTTTTCATATTTCAGCCCAACATTGGCTATAAATACAACATTATTCTACTTAGAATTTCACTATGATTTTCTAAATTTCTTCTCCTTCTTCTACATACTTTTAGCATCAAACAAAGAAAACAGTAAGTTTGATTTGCTGCCGAACTTTGTGTTCCCTGAAACACTGGGGTTTAAAGTACCACTGAACCAGTGTGTAATTTGTTCTATACTGGGAGGAAATATTCCATAACCTTGAATACTAGGATGGGATTAAATTTCTTAAGGAAGCACTGTGAATTCAGTGGGTTCGAATTGGTTTTTTGTCATTTCTGTTTATATTCAATTATACTTCCGGAATTATTTTACAAATATAGTATAGTAACAAGGACAACATTTAATATTAGATAAATTTTAAAAAAATATACATACAATACTTGGTTTTGGCGCAAAGGCCATGAGTCCATGTGCCTATATATTAGGCAGTCTATCTGCATTTTAACTTGAGCGGTCTTGGTTTTGATGAATGACAAAGGAATACATGCATGAACCAGGTTCATGGACACTGTACACAATTTACAGTTAGAATCGAGCAAATGGCATGCACGCATAAGGGATAAGTATAAGGGGTTATTTCTGATAATCCCCGAATGAAAAGATTGCATATTTAATAAGGAACATGACTCCTTACTTGAAAAGAACTCTGTGTAATATAAGAAAAGAGTTGAAAGTTGAAGATAACTAAAACTCTTCAACCAAGGAAGAGTAAAACATTGGACCTCTAGTTAGTCCTTATTCTACTAACTCTATAGATATCATTTTGTTCTCTTTCATAAGAGATTCACACATACAAAATTGCAACGTATTTTATGAGCAATTCATGTGAGTTTCAAGAGTGTGAATCTACAGATATATGAACCAGATTGAAGAACCAATTTCATGTGATTGTCTTTAATTCTAGTTCAATTGTAGTATGAGCTTTTGATTTGTACCTTTCAGATTTTCTTAGAAACATTTGTACTAGGTACATGAGTTGTATCTTTCAAATTAGAGTTGGATTGAAGTAGTCGCAACAGCCTGTAGCGTGCTGCAACGAGGGTTAGAGTTAATCCTTAGAAGTGTAGTTAATTTAGTGGTGATGTTTCACCTTACCACTTAATTAGAGGGGTCCTATTAGATGCAGATCTAGAATTTCTAAAATAGGGGTGTGCTAGTAAAGAAAGGAGAAAAAATATATTATGTGGGAATTGATCCTTTTCTTCTAGGTAATAACTCAGCATTCAATCAAGTCCATATCATTCACCTTTTTGGAGCATGTGAGTTAAGATGATAATTTTAGATCAATTTCAAAAAGTATGTACATAAAACCTAATTTAGCAAAAAGGGGTCCAGGTGCCCCATATATTGAATAGTAAATCCGCGTGTGAGACTACTATCACGAAGAAAAAAGGAAAAATAATCGAGAAAAGATGATTACACAATTTGGTTTTTGCGAAGATCAATTGAAGTAATTAAAGGTGGCATAAGAATTTAAAATTTATGCATTCAAAATTTTAACTATTGAGTTCGACCAAACATATACTTTAAACTCTAGCACCGCCCTAGAGGTGATAATATATATAGCCTTTCGAACTTGCAATCGACCCTTCTTCTCTTCTAAATAAGACCCTTTTTCTTTAGGAGAGAAGAATCCCTTGATGATAAGGAGAACAATTTGTAGTACTCTTCTTTTAATTATCATGTGATTTTACTGTTTGGAATATTTGAAAAAAGCATTTATTCCAGTCCAGCTAATTAAAGCAAAGTCAATTTGTAAATATATGATACCTCCTCCTCCTTTTGTCTTCTCTTGGTATAGATAATATTATGGACTTTATGCAACAGCATGTTTTTAGGATATCTCGGCTTTATGCGATTATGTATTATGGATTAAAAATAATTTAGTTAAAAATATTAACTTTTTAGTTTGAGAAGATATCAATATGCAGAAGGGAGTCTTGGAGTGACTAGAAAATTATTTCTATGTGACCAGGTTGAAGCCGCCTTTTACAAACCCTTCACGGAAATATTACAAAAAATTATATTATATATATATAAGTAAAATATTGATTATAGATGTATAAAACATATATTGAGCACCCTTTTTCCGGGTATTTATTTTTTAGTTCTTTCAAGTCTGAACATCCTTAGAAACATTTCTGGCTTCGCCACTGCATGTGTGCGACATATAGGTCATGGGTTCGAGCAGTAGAAGTGACCACTAATACTTGCATTAGAATAAGTTGTCTACATCACATCTGTGTGCCTCTTCTCGCACATTGATGAACGCAGAATACGTTGTGCACCAGACTTCACAAAAGATATTTGTGCTCAATCTTTCACTTTTTAAGACTAGTACTCTTTGTATGGATCGGATCAGAAAATAGTAAAAGAATGTTTGTTTCCAGGAATTCAATTCGAACAGTAGAATATTTCGTTGAAAATTATTAGGACTACAATATGACAAAATTAATAAGTCCTGGAGAAGACGAATTGTTCCTTTTTGAAAAATACATGATGATCAAGGAATAATTTGTCCATCCACCGACTTGTACCTTTTGGAACGTTATAATCTCCTTTTCTGTTTATTTTGATCCCATGCACCACTTTAAGCCTTATATATATAGCATTTCTATAACTTCAGGTTTCTCATAACATTAAACCCTCAAACCCAATACAAACAGCTTTTCTCTCTACTAGGCTTCACAACTTTCTTTATTTTCAATTACACTTCTTCTTCACACAGACACACACACCAAAAAAACAAAAAAAAAACATATCTTAAGGTCTGAGCATGGATATGGTGATGAAATTGGGCGCAGAAAGTCCAGTAGTGATTTTCAGCAAAACCACTTGTTGCATGTCTCACAGTATCGAAACCCTAATCCGAGGTTTCGGAGCAAACCCTACAGTTTACGAGCTCGATAAACTTCCAAATGGGAGGCGAATGGAGAATGCATTGGTTGAATTAGGTTGTCAACTGAGTGTGCCAGCAGTTTTCATTGGGAAAGATTTTGTTGGTGGTTCTAATGAGATTATGAGTCTTAATGTTAGAGGCAAACTCAAGAATTTGCTTCTTAAAGCTAATGCAATTTGGATATAGAGATTAATTTACTAACTAGCATGTATTCTAGAGACCTTCATTTCATAGCACATAGTTACTAGTAGTCGCAACAGCTACATATAGTCTTCTATAAGTATTTGACGGTTGTTTTATTCACATAGACAGTTTAGTTAAAGCTTATACTGATGTTGATCATATACAATAATTTCAGTTCTCCGTTAATTAATAGAAATAATACACTTTTGAGTAGTTAAACAAATCCTTGCATCAACAAGACCTTGTTCTAAATCCTATTTACTATCGATTATATTCTTCTACTCTGGGATTTAATTAAACTATCAAACTACTACAATCGCATGACATTATGTATGTACGTATGTGGTATGTACGAATTATAATATTATCGAATTCATTCAAATACCCTAATGCAGTAAACTTCGTTGTTTAGATAGGATCTTTCTTATTGGTTACCGTAAAGTATTGATACAACCCAAAAAAAATAGACTGATTAGAATCAAGAGATGATAAAAAGCAGTGAGAGATTTTCTCTAGTGGAAGATATTATTTAAGATATATGGTACGGATGTGATGATAATCATAATTACAGGGAGAAATTAAAAAATATCCCGATTTTAGCTAGTTTTCATATAAAGATAAATCTGAATAACAATACTATTAAAAATCAGGAAATATTCCAGCATAATATACTGGAGTTCTATTATGAGTATACTGGAACTCCAGCATATATTATAATAGAGTTCCAGCATAAGCATAGTGGAACTCCAGCATAATATACTAGAGTTCCAGTATAATATAATGGTCCAGCATAATATGCTGGAAGTTTATACACAGGTGCTTCAATCTCGAGTATATTATGCTGGAACTTTCAGCGTGTTGGAGTTTCAGCATAATATGCTGGAAGTTCATACACAAGTTCGACGATCTCCAGTATATTATGCTAGATCAGCCTCTGTTGCAGCAAAATAGTGGCTATTTTTCAATGATTTTGCAAACACTGACTATTTTTAAATGACCAGTCCGAAAACTAGCAAGCTTGTGTTATTTTATATAATTACCGTTTGAAAATGCAGCGGTTACCTTTCTTGACCTGATTTCGACTTGTTGTCAAACCGTTATCAACTTATTATATTGCTGCTAGAAAATGGAATAACCCATTTTAACTCATATTTTAAATGCACGATTTGAATATGGATTGATCATGGAAAAGTGTAGTGACCCGATTGGTCACTTTGCTTTCTAGAACCCCGCTCCCCAAATTAAGTGCCAAAGAGGTTTCTATTGGCGAGGATGGTGTTCTGCGACTCTAGGGTCATCTGTGTGTTCCTAACATCGATGGCTTGGGGGAGAGGGTTCTTGAGGATTTACAGAGTTCACAGTATTCTATTCATCCAGGTGCTACGAAGATGTATCGTGACCTGAAAGAGAATTATTAGTGGCAGCGAATGAAGAAAGACATAGTGGAGTATGTAGCTAGATGCCTAAATTACTAGTAGGTCAAGGATGAGCATCAGAAGTCAGGTGGTCTACTTCATCAGATGACTATGCCCGACGGGAAATGGGAACGCACTACTATGGACTTCATAGTTGGGATGCAGTGGAATTTGTGGAAGTGTGATGCGGTTTGGGTCATTGTCGATATGTTGACAAAGTCGGCATACTTTATTCTAAATACTTCAGAGAGGTTGGCCCATATTTATATTCAAGAGATAGTTCAGTTGCACGGTGTTCCTGTTTCCATCATATTAGATAGAGGCCCTTAGTACACTTTGCATTTTGGGAGAGCTCTTCAGAGTGAGTTGGGGACCGTGTGGAGCTCAGCACAACATTCCTTCCTCATACCGATGAACAGTCGAAATGGATATTTCAGATATTAGAGGACATGCTGAGAGCGTGTCTGATTGACTTTGGGGGACACTGTGATCAGTTTTTGCCTTTAGCCAAGTTTGCTTACAATAACAGTTATCAGTCCTGCATCGAGATGGCTCCATTTGAGGCTTTATATGGTCGGTGATGTCATCCTCCTATCGGGTAGTTTGAGCCTGGCAAGGCTAAGTTGTACGAAATTGACTTGGTAAAAGATACCTTGGAAAAGGTAAAGTTGAATCAGGAGAGACTTCACACAGCACAATTCAGACAAAAGAGTGAAGCGGATCAGAAGGCGCGTGATGTATCATTCATGGTCGGCGAGAAGGTTCTCTTAGAAGTCTCACCAATGAAGGGTATTATGAGATTCAGGAAGAAGGACAAGTTGAGCCCAAGGTATATAGGCGCATTTGAGGTATTGAGGCGAGTTGGGGGAGCTGCTTATGAACTTGCTTTACCTCCCAGCCTATCAGTCGTTCATCCACTTTTTCACATGTCTATACTTCGGAGGTATCACGCCGACATGTTTCATGTGTTAGACTTCAGTATTATTCAGCTAGATGAGAGCTTGGGATATGAGAGAAACCATCGTCACTACTTCTGCGAGGTTGATCGCAGCGGACTCAACCTAAGGAAGAGCGGGCACTAACACTTTTACCTAATAGTGATATCGGGGTCAATTTTCCACAGGTTGGAGTTGAGTGTTTGTATGGTCTAGGGATGCGTTTTAGCTACTAATTGATCTTCTAACCTTTTTTCTTTTCTTTTGATTATCAACTACAATTTATCAACTACAAATTTAAAGCTAAGTTATGCTAAGATATCAATTCTAGGTTGCATGTAATATAGAGAAAGGCACTAGGGTCGTGGCATGTACCTAGGTGATCAACTAATGGGTAGAGATTCCTAATACAAGAATGATGATTATGGGACTTATGCTATGACCGTTGCACTTTTGTACCCTCTCTCACACCTCTCGGTAGAGAGAGTGATTTTTTCCAATTGACTCTCTTGAGACCAATTGGGTAGGCCAATTTGCCCAAGAAAATAAAGGTACAAGTTGGGTAATTAGTCCTTCGAGGTTTAACCCGTTAATTGGGACTACCATTCTCAAGGGTCCATCCCAGTTCCTTATTGGAATTAGTCTTGGGGGCATAGACTCTCTTTCTCAAGAAGAGTTAAGACATACTTAGCTAGACTTAGTGTTTGCAACCACCAAATCTTAATGAAAACATAAGATTAACCCAGATAAAAAACACCCAACATCATTCATGCATTAAACAATCACACCCATTAATTACACATACTAGGGTTGAGCCACAACCCTAGCTAATGGTTTAGCTAGACATAGTAGAAATAGAAATTGAAGAAATAGTAGATAAAATCGATATATTTATTAACTACAATGTTAATCTACTCAAATCCACGTTAACACAAGATGAAATTGCCTAAAATAGGCTAAAACTTCAAAGTCACGAGCTCAGCTGCTATTTGACATCTAATAATTGACCTAAAAAAGTAAAAAGTTCTATTTAATGCACACAGGAAACTGAAAAAAACTACCCCTTGCAGATCTGGCATGGACCGCGCATAAATATCGCGCGGCCGCATAGGGATTTTGGTCTTTACTTCTAACTTCTGAAGCTGGGGACGCGGACCGCACAAATATGTAGCGCGGCCACGCTGGACAAAGGGCGCGGACCACGTAGAAATGGGGTGCGGCCACATGGGAAACTTAGCAAAAATCCACTCTATGAACTTCATCCATGCGGATCGCACTGATTTGATGTGCAGCTGCATGGGCTTTTGCCTTGAAATCTTGAGTCTCTGAAATTTTCTTGGCATGGACCGCGTAGGAGTGATCGCGGACCGTGCATGTTAGCCTTGGAATTACACCTTCTAAGTTGAACTTTCTTGCGCGGCCGCGTAGCAAAGCAGTACAGACCGCGCAGGATACCATGGAATTGGCACAGTCTCTGAACACTTTTGTGTAGCCGCGTGGCACATCAGTCCAGACCGCGCAGGTCAACTTGTTCCCCACTTCACTGTCTTATGACACTTGTCAAATTTCACTCCTTTTTTATCTGATCTTTGACATTTGTCATCTTATAGCTCAAACATGCAATCAAGCGCAACTTATAAGCATTTTGGTACTAATTTATGGTAATTCACGCACAAAGCTTAGGAAAGAATGAGTATAAAACATGTAAAAAATCATAGTTATCAATTCCCCCAAACTTAAAAATTTGCTTGTCCTCAAGCAAATAAAATAAGACCTACCCCTCAAATGAAAACACCAACGTAATTCTTGTTTATCCTAACAAGCATCAATTGGGACTAACAATTGCCCTCAATGCGAATGCATCATTAACACATTTAACCTTGAAACCTTGTGGATCAAGTGCGACGCAAGAGCATCAAGAGTTGACACATATTCATCAAAGGAATTTTCTCAATTATTTTGGTCATTGTGGAACCCAAACTCACACATCCTCAACTCTCCCTGAGTGAACCTCACCTTTTAGAGTACTGACACACAAATCGAGGTGGATGGATTTCACTCATCTCTCTCAAAGAAAAGTCCATAAGTCCGGCTCTAAGTACCATATGCTTGCGCCTTAGGTAATTATCCACTAATGTAGGCTTCCCTCAACTCAAGATCATATAGGGCTTTTCAAGAGTCATTGTGAAGGCTTTTGGGTAATGGTATGACATGTTTTTATTCAATTGGGTTCAATCTTCCCTCAAGCACTTCTTTTTATTCATTTTGGCACACTTTCTTGACTCATTTGAGTAATTTACTTCTTTCAAGGGGTTAGAGAGATACATTGTCACTCTTTCTTTTATAATTCAAAACCTTTCTCCTTTTGTCTACTTTTCCACACCTTTTTCACTTTTTGTTGTCCTGGGATTCACTTTTTGGTTCTTATTTACTTTTGTCTTTCTTTTTTTGTCTTTTTTTCTTTTTCATTGCCTTCCTTTTCTTTTGCTTTTGTGCCTTTTTACCACATTGATGCCTTTCTTGTCTCTGCCCTGCCCCCCCCCCCCTCCCCCCAAACTTAGACATTTACCATTACTCAAGAGAAGATTTGGGTGCTAAGAGAGGGTCTCATAAAGAATGGGTATAAGCTTGTAGCTTGGTTCATGAAAGAAGAAGGTTTAAGGCTCAAAAGGGGTGAACTAGGGATCATTTCATTGGTAGGTCATGGAAATTGTTTAAATTTTGCATTTTGGAACAAGGAGAGCCTATGATTTCGCCTCAACAAACATTCAGGGCAAGTTCTAGACCATCGTCTTGGTACTTGGGCTTACAATTCGAATTCTCACCATACACACTCAAGGATCGCTAAAGACATCGAGTCGATGGCCCACAACAACCTTAGTTACGATTCAAGTACACAATGGCCCAATATGACCACATGATGATTGTTTGGTCAACACAAGAGTCTCAAGACCACGACTGTCACCATCCTAAACACAACATCATGTCTTTGACCATGGGATCAAAGGCAAATTTCTAGGCCCAAGTGAAGCTTTGCCTGAGGTACCCTTAATACAAAACTTGAAAATCCAAAAGAAAAATCAAAACAGACTCAAACCCTTAAGAAGGTTGTCACGCCATCTACCATTGGGAAGAGCCACCCGGTTCGCACAACACTCTACCCTTGGAAAGAACCGTGGCATCAAGAAAACCAAGGCCTTATTGCAAACACCAAAATAAATCGAAAAGTCTACGAGCCTAACTTTGCAACTAAAATGAAAAATTATAACGAAAATAGAAAACCAAAATGAAAAACCGAATGAATATGTACAAAAGGGGAGTAGAATATACAACTAGGGGTAATGAATATATACATAAAAGTTGAAAATTATCTAAAATGAAAAGTTATATACAAACCATCTATCAACTACGAATGTACTAAAAGTAAAGAAACTACATACGGTCATCCCAAATGTCAATCAAAATAGTATGTCGCACCCCAACGAATAGGACCTAGCATTGTACCCAATGCTAACTATCAAAATAAGCACCAAATAACAAGAAAGGATATAGAATGGACCCTCAAGACTCATTTGTCGCCCTGTGCTGATCAGTGGCCCCCAAATCCTCTGTACTGGCGGGAACCTCTGACTAGTCCCCAGCCTGCTGCTACTGCTCTTGTGGGACAAGTAACAGATCACGAACTGGCTGACTGACTGGTGGAGTAGTGGAGGGACCCTCCTGAATTTGACCAACCTCTATCTTAACTCCCTTAGTGCTCGAGAGTTTCCTCTTCTTTCTTGGCCTATGCTCATCCTCTTGTGGCTGAATAGCTGCTGGCTCTACGGCTGGATCCCCGAATAATAAGTCAAGTGGCATCTGATCCGCCAAGAGATTATCCACATCCACTCTCAACTTCATCACTACCTCCTTGGAATCATTTTGCTTCCTCAACTTCTTTTGCTCCCGAGCTAATTTCTCCAATGCTTTGATATGTGTCCCAACCGCCTTAGTCAAGGCATCTTGCATCTCCATAATCTTTTCCCGGTTGGCCATGATCTTCTTTAGAGTTTCCTCTATAGATGGAGGAATCTCAATAGTAGCAGGAGCCGACTGTGTCCGGACCGCAGTGGTCAAAGGGGACAACTTGGAACGCGCAGTTGAAATCCAGTTGTTCAAACTGGCTAGGGACGAAGTGAGCTGATGGGCAGTGAACCGGTGAGTCATTAATGAAGGAACAACCGAGTCCACTGAAATAGATGTACCACTAACAGAAGAAGGACCCGAGGGCAATGCCTCACCAGTAGAAGGGATGGTGAAAGGCTTAGTGGAAACCTCAATAACCGCTGCCTCCTCAGATTGCAAGATGCGATGAAAGTGGATGCCTGAGTCTTCTTGCCCCTTTTTGGGTTGTTTGGACCCAACTGACTGTACCACGAATAGGGAGCCATTGGAGGTACCTTGATATCAAATTTCGTTTTCTTCACCGTTAATTCTCCAAAGTATGGGGAGAGAGTACACGGGAAGGGATAGCTTGCGTTGGTCTCATGTACGACTGTAGAGATCAGCCTCGACATAATGTTTCCCACATTGAGTGGAAACCCGGCCATAATAGAATCCACCAAAACAGCACGGGGAATAGGAATGGAGTGATCATGGTTGGTGGGGTCTAATCTACTACATACGAAAGTCAACCAACCCTTTGCCTCGACATTCAAAGTGTTCCTCAGAATCTTCTCCCCTGCTTTCAACCAAACTAGGACAGTACTCGGAGCTGCCAAGTGCTGGGACAACCAAGGACGAACCTCTTCTTTCATTTCCAGCTTTTCTAAGTATTGAGATGTGTCCTCTTCTTGGAAACCCAAGAATTCATTCGGCTACTTTCCATCAAACACTACTACTTTGTCTCGCACTATCGTTGCCTTTGAGTCCTGAACTACATGATGACATTACAGTAGAACTCCTTTACCAAATGCTCATTGGCCATCTCACAATGTTCCTTGAAGAAACCCCAACCCTCTCTCATTCGGATTTGAGCTTGTACATGTGGGTTGAGAGGAAAAACATCAGTATCCACAAATTGTCGCTCCGGAATCATTTTTCTTTTGGGCCACCAATCCCAGAATTTGTGGAAAGCCACCTTACTGACATATGTCTGCTCATGCTTCCGGTTTTCTAGTCCGCTCTATCCCCCTACTTGTGGTTCACCCCCTCATCATACCCTCCATTCTCCCCTGATAGTAAAGTTGTGGGAGAGATGGAGTATTGTTCTTCTTTCTCCGCTTCGGACTCATCAGACAAATCCGAGACAACATTCACTGGTCTCTTGGAGGTGGCTACATCACCATGATCAGGATAAGGGAAATCATAGAGCTGAAATGATGTGGACATGTGGGTGGGGGCAGACTCTGAAGTGATGTCTCAGGATGGTGCATACTCACTCCCCGTGGAATGGGATACAGCCTTGTCGGTTTCCTGTATTATCTTCTAAGTCTTTTTTATATTCTCCCAAACTTGAGGAGTGAGTTTTAGAATTCTCTTTCCTCTCCCCCCTCGGGAGGAACCACCTCTCCCGTGTTGGTATTCTTTGCCCCAACGTTTTTGAACCATTATCTGCAAGTAATACATGTCTAACATTGCTAGTAGAAGCACATGAGGTAAATTAGACAATACAATTGATTTCAAGAATTGCATATATAGTGACACAGGAAGAGGGGCGCGGACCGCGCAAAAAGGATTGCGGACCGCACTGAGGAAGCGCGGATAGCGTGAAACTGGAGAGCGTACTGCGCTTGACAGGTTCCAATCACACCTCTCACTGAACTTACCTATGCAGTCCGCACTAATTTGGACCACGGCCGCACTGGTTCAGCTCGGACCGCATAAAAGTAGATCACGGGCCGCGCATATGAATCACCCAAAAAAACCTTCTCTGAATCTTACTAGCGTGGTCTGCACTATTTTGGACCACGGTCACTCTGAGCTAGCGCGACCGCGCAATAAGACTACACGGACCGAGCAGGTACAGACTTAACACACACATCATAAGAAGCGCGGACCGCGCAGAAAGGGTGTGTGGCTGCGTAGTGCTAAATATTAGCTAAGTTCATGATTTTTCAATTAAGTTGAATTTGTTCAATTCATGGATCCTATTTGTCCCTACTCAAGTACTAAACATGATTTCAAGCCCTTTGTTCAAAATACACACACAAAATTCTAACCTATCAACGTAAACTAGGAAGAAAGAAAAGAAAAGAAGAAGTTATACTAGTGAAAAGCAAATAAAATAATCAAGAATTTAGACTATGAACAAGATAAGTAAGAATTGTTACCGGGGATTAATGAAATTTAACAATGTGAGCAATTAGAGTTGATGAACAGTGAAATTTGGAGTCTTAGATAGAAATTTTGCGAAAAGGTTAAAATGAGGCCCAAGGCATCTATTTATAAAAGAACCCTGGGACCCATGACCTGCCTACCAGCGCGGCCCTGTAATAACGGTCGTGAACCGCGCTCGATTTTCCAACTACCATAACAATTGCTCAACCCACGCGGACCACGCTGTTTTGGTGTGCGGCCGCGTGGGAAACTCCAGAGACCCTGTCATTTGTACCTTTCCAGCGTGGACCGCACTGCTTCGGTGCTCGGCCGCACTGGGATTTTATGAGAGGGCCAACAATTTTGGGTCTGCCCAGCGCGGACCGCATAGAAATGTGACACGGTCGTGCTGGGTCTTCTTTATCAGCTCTCTTCAGTTGCTCAAGCCTACGCGGATCACACTGTTTTGGTGCGTAGAGCATAGGAAATCTTCAGCGACTCAGCATTATTCATTTTTATCATGCACTGGTTCAACATTGTCCCTGCAACACTTCACAAACTATCAGCTCACAAATCATAATATACAACAGAATAACAAAGAGAAATAAAAAGACATGTGTTGCCTCCAAAGAAGCGCCTGATTTAACATCGCGGCACGATGCATGCTACCGTCACAGTCACTTCAAATGAATGAGTGCCACCATGTGGCAATCATCAAACTTTCACAAGTAATGCTTGACACGATGCCTATTGACCCGAAAAACTTCACCATTCTTATTTTTGAGATCAATGGCACCAAAAGGAGTTACACCAACCACTTCAAATGGACCACTCCACTAAGACTTTAGCTTGCGCGGAGACAACCTTAACCGGGAGTTGAAAAGAAGAACCATGTCACCCACTTTGAATTCCTTCCCTCGGGCATACTTGTCGTGAAAGTACTTCATCTTTTCCTTGTACAAGGACGAGCAGAAGTAGGCATGAAACCTAAACTCATCAAGTTTATTCAGTTGATCAACCCGAAGATTTGAAGTGACATCCCATTTTATATTCAGCTTTTTCAAGGCACACATAGCCTTATGTTCCAATTCTACTGGAACATGACAAGTCTTCCCAAACACCAGCCGATACAGCGACATACCAATCAGAGTCTTGAAAGCTGTACGATAATCCCAAAGAGCATCAACCAATTTCTTCGACCAGTTGGTCCTATTTGCGTTAACAGTCTTGGAAAAAATACTATTGATCTCTTGCTTAGAAACCTCAACTTGGCCACTCGCTTGAGGATGGCAAGGAGTGGTCACCTTGTGATTTACCCCATACATTACCAGCAAGGAGTCAAAATCCCGATTGTAAAAATGAGAACCACCGTCACTAATAATAGCATGTGGAGTGCCAAACCTAGTGAAGATACTCTTTTTTAAAGAACGCCACCACACTTCGAGCTTCGTTGTTGGGAAAAGCGACGGCCTCGACCCATTTCTACACATAATCAACCGCTACCAAGATATAGGTGTTGCCACAAAAACTCACAAATGGCCCACAAAGTCGATCCCCCAAACATCAAAAATATCAACCTCTAGAATCGTGTTAAGGGGCATCTCATCTTTCTTGGAAATCCCTCCGGATTGTTGGCATTCATCACATCTCTTGACAAATTCACTGAGGTCTTTGAACAAAGAAGGCCAATAGAACCCACAACTAAGCACTTTAGATGTTGTCCTTGCCCCTCCATGATGGCCACCATAGGGCGAAGAGTGACAAGCTTCAAGAATACTCAACTGCTATTCTTTGGGAACACATCGGCGAATTACACCATCGGTGCAAATTTTGAAAAGATATGGCTCATCCCAATAGTAGTCCAAACAATCCCTATTGAGCTTCTTCCATTGGTTAGAAGAGAGCTCGTATGGGACCACACCGGTAACAAGATAATTGTCAATATCGGCAAACCAAGGCATGTTTATCATTGAAACCGAGAGGAGTTGTTCATCCGAAAAGCATCATTTATCCCAAGGCCGTCTGAAGGCCTCCCTTCCTCCTCCAATCGAGACAAGTGGTCCTCCACTTGGTTTTCACTTCCCTTTCTATCAACAATATCCAAATCAAATTCTTGAAGAAGAAGCACCCATCTCATTAACCTTGCCTTTGAATCTTTCTTTGTCATCAAGTACCTAAGGGCAGCGTGATCGGTATGGATAATCACTTTGGCCCCCATAAGGTATGGGCGAAATTTCTCCATGGAAAAAACAATGGCAAGCAATTCATTCTCGGTGACCGTGTAATTCCTTTGAGCTACATGCATTGTCTTGCTCGCATAGTACACCGGATGGAACATTTTGTTGATTCTTTGTCTCAAGACTGCTCCCACCGCAACATCACTAGCGTCGCACATAAGCTCAAAGGGCAAGCTCCAATTTGGGGCACCAATAATGTTGTCTCAATTCCTGATACATCTTCGTGGTGCACGGATGAATAGAATACCGAGAACCGTGGGCCTCTGCTAAGATCGACTACCGAATACCGTCAACACTAGGCACACAAACTCGCCCCTGCAATCTTAATACACCAGCATCTCCCAAGGTCACTTTTCTATCACCTCCCCAATGTATCGTGTCTCTTAGGACACAAAAATAGGGATCATCAAACTGCCGCTCCCGAATACGGTCCATCAACGACGAACGAGCAACCGTGCAAGCTAACACCCTGCTAGGCTCAGAAATATCCAATCTCATAAATCGATTGTCCAAGGCCTGAAAATCCAAGGCAAGCGGTTCTTGGCTGACTGGGATATAGGCAAGACTACCCATGCTGGCGGACTTCCTACTCAATGCATCGGCCACCACATTGGCCTTCCCCGGCTGGTATAAGACGGAACCATCATAGTCTTTCAACAACTCCAACCACCTCCGCTGCCTCAAATTAAACTCTTTCTGTTTGAACAAGTACTGAAGGATCTTGTGATCTGTGTACACCTAACACGTCACACCATATAAATAATGCCTCCAGATCTTCAAGGCATGAACAATGGCTGCCAACTCTAGGTCATGAACTGGATAATTCTTCTTGTGGATATTCAACTGCCTCGAAGCATATGCTATGATTGTGCCATTCTGCATCAACATTGTGCCAAGTCCAATCCGGGAAGCATCGCAATAAACAGTATAAGGCCCTGATCCCGTGGGCAAAACCAATATCGATGTCGTAGTCAGAGCTACCTTGAGCTTCTGGAAGCTCGCCTCGCACTCATTTGACCACTTGAACTGCGCCACTTTCTAGGTCAATATTGTCATCGAGACGGCAATGGATAAAAACTCCTTCACGAACCGTCTGTAGTAACCAGCTAACCCAAAGAAGCTCCGGATCTCTGTAGTTGAAGCTGGTCTAGGCCAGTTCTTGACTGCCTCTATCTTCTTCGGGACCACTTGAATGCCCTCTACTGATACAACATGACCCAGGAATGCAACTGAACTCAACCAAAACTTGCACTTCGAGAACTTGGCCTACAATTGACTATCCTTCAAAGTCTGAAGGACCACTCTGAGGTGTTGCTCATGCTCCTCCTGACTATGGGAGTATATCAAAATGTCGTCAATGAATACAATCACAAACATACCCAACTTCTTTGATGACGACCAAGAGGAGGAAGATATTTCCCAATAGCGGTCCTCCTTTTGTCAAAATTATAGAAGTCTTCGTGCTTCTCGATTGTTACAATCAGATCCGAAAAATGAGAAATTAATCAAAATGGACCTGAATTGAATCATGACTATATAAGCAACACTTAGTTCATCAACTCTATGAATGCTGCCGAGGCATTGGTCAACCTAAACAACATGACCAAAAACTCATAATGCCCATACCGAGTGAGAAATGTTGTCTTTACCGAGTGAGAAATGTTGTCTTAGGGACATCAGACGCCCTAATACTCAACCGATGATAACCAAACCTCAAATCTATCTTTGAGAACACCCTAGCACGCTGAAGTTGGTCGAACAAATTGTCAATCCTCGGCAGTAGATACTTGTTATTTATCGTCACCTTGTTCAACTGTCAGTAATCAATGCACATCCTCATCGACCCATCCTTTTTCTTCACAAACAACATTGGTGCACCCAAAGGTGATACACTCGGTCTAATGAAACCCTTATCAAACAAGTCTTGAAGCTGCTCCTTCAACTCTTTCAACTCTGGCGGGGCCATGGGATACGGCGGAATAGAAATAGGCTGAGTGCCCGAAGCCAGATCAATACAGAAATAAAAATCCATGTCAGGCGGCATACTCGATAGGTCTGAAAAAAACCTCGGGGAACTCCCAAACAATAGGAACAGAGTCAATATATGGAACCTCATAAGAATAGAGTCAATAGATGGAACCTCTGCGCTGGAGTCGCAAACATACGCCAGATATGCTAGAGACCCCGTCTCGACCATATGTCGATACTTAACATAAAAAATAACATTGCGGGTGGCATGACCTGGGGTCCCTCTCCACTCAAGTCCGGGCAAATTTGGCAAGGCCAAGGTCACGGTCTTGGCGTGGCAATCCAAAATAGCATGATACGGGGACAACCAGGCCATCCCCAATATAACGTCGAAGTCCACCATATCTAAAAGCAATAAGTCGACTCAGATCTCAAGACCCTCAAATACTACTACACATGAATGATGCACTCGGTCGACCACAATAGAATTACCAACCGGTGTAGACACATATACAGGAATACCCAAAGCCTCACAAGGCATAACCAAATAGGGTGTGAATAGGACGACACATATGAATATGTAGATCCCGGGTCAAATAATACAGAACCACCCCTATCACAGACCAGAATAGTACATGTAATCACAGCATCTGATGACTCAACCTCAGGCCTGACCGACAAAGCATAACAACACAGCTGGCCCCCACCTCCCTGAACTGTGACTCTAGGACGATTGCTACTGGCTGACCCCTGTAATGACCCAAAGGGTCCTCGCTGTGATTCTCCCTTTCTCTGTGCTTCCGAGACCTTGAAAGCCTCTTATTTGGTCGTCTCGATTTGCATGTGCAGACCGGGCTCGAGGCCAGAAATTTTTTACGTGGAAATATATGAATTTTGTATTAAAAGCTATAAATTTTAATAATAATACTAATATAGTTGTCAATATTTTGTGTAAACAGACTCGGACCCGTGATGTGATGGTTCCGGATGGTCCGTAGAATAATATGGGACCCGGGCGTATTCTCGGAATCAAAATCCGAGGTCCTAGGCCCGAGTATGAAATTTCTGAAAGAAATTATTTATTTGAAAATGATATGAAAAATTAAAATGAAAATGAGTTAGAAAATATAGGTATCGGGCTCGTATATTGGTTCTGACACCCGGTAAAGGTCTTAAACGAGCGTTAAGCGCTTTCCCTGAAATTTGGTCGAAATCGGACGTCGTTTGACGTGTTTCGGACTAAAATGGAAAATTTGGAAGTTATGAACTTTGAAATGAAAATCATGAGTTTTCAGGCTTGGTTACTATGTAAATGATGTTATTTTGGCGATTTGATCACGCGACTGAGTCCGTAGGATTTCTTTGAGGTTGTGTGCATGGTTGGTTTGGAGCCTCGAGGGCTCGAGAGAGTTTTGGATAGGCATCGGATTTCATTTCCTCTTTTATTAAAAATCTGGTATGCTGGTTTCTGTGGTATTCACAAATGCGAAGCTGGCATACATGCACAGGATCGCAAATGCGATCCACTTGATCGCAAATGCGAAGGGGAGGAAAATGGACTGGGGTCGCAAATGTGATGCCCTTGCTTGTAAAAGCGAGTTCTGCCCTGACCGCAAAAGCACAAAAGCGAACCCTGCCCCCCAAACCCAAGTTCGAAAATCCGAACTAAAGTGTCGCAATTGCCAAACCTGTTGGGTTCGCAATTGCGAACCCAGTCTCGCAAATGCGAGATCTGCACTTGTGCATTTCTATACTTAGCCGAAATTAAAACCATTTTCTTCATTCTTTCAAAACAAAAACTCCATTGGCGATTTTTCACGAACCCTCTCATCTCCAAATCATTGGTAAGTCAACTTTTTCTTAATTTCTTCAATCTCTAACATCACTAAACTTTTCTTCTTAGATTCAAGGAATTGTATGGTGAAATTGGGGATTTTGGGGTAGAACCTAGGTTTTCCTAAAATTGGACATTTGGACCTCAATTTGAGGTCCAATTTTAAAACAAATTATAGATATGAACTCGTCGGGAAATGGGTAACCCGGTTTTGGTTTGAATGTCTTGTTTTGACCACGTGGGCTTAGGGGCATTTTGGGAATTTTTGGGCAAACCTTTAGAAAATGCATTCTTATGCATTCAAATTTATTTAAATAGCATTTGTTGATACATTTGGGTAACTTGTGGCTAAATTCGAGCAGTTTTGTAGTGAATTCGAGGGGTAAAGCTATCCTAGAGGCATGAGTTGAGTTTGGAACTTTCGAGGTATGTGTTTTATCTACCCTTGACTTGAGAGAATAGGATTAGAGTTTTTGATTGCTGTGCTAAGTGATCGAGTATGGTGTATAGGCATGGTTGCGAGCATCTATACTCAGGTGTCTAGCATGACCGTGAGTCGTAAATGCTTTAAATTAGAAAGATGTGATACATCTATCTTGTTAAATTGATAAATTTCATGTAAAGTGTTGGATAAGAACGAAATAAATTAAGAGAATTTGTGAAGCAATAATTCCCTTGCCGGGATGAGTAGACTGATACTAGTGAATTTCTCCCTTATCAGGATGTTTGGGTTGTTAGCTGTACCCTTGTTGGGTTTAATTGTTATATTTTTTTTCTTCCCTAATGAGGCCTCATTTGGAGAGATTATTAGAGTTAATCAATTATAATATGTGATGTGTGGCGCGCCTTCCACTTATGAATTACAATACGGGATCGTGTAGCACGCCGACCACAACTTATACTGATTATTGTTATTGGCCTGAGATGCCGGTGACATGGTCCACGGAGAAAATGGGATCGTGCGGCGCCGTCCACTTATATACTACACTATGGAACCGTGTGGCGCGTCGCCACTTATATACTACACTACGGGCTCGTGTGGCGCGTCGTCCACTTAGGTTATACATTGTGGATTCGTGTGGCGCGCCGTCCACCGTAGACATATGTATCGTGAAACCCGGAATAGATCTGCTGTCGTTTCTAATATTCCATTTTATCTATTACTCCCCGATAGCATGTCCCCTCCCAGCTTTACCTTGTATTATTTTGTTATTGCCTTTCTCGTGCTTGAATATTATATTTGCACAGGTTAATTGTGGTAGGTCCTGTCTAGCCTCGTCACTACTTCGCCGGGGTTAGGCCAGGCACTTACCAGCACATGGGGTCGGTTGTGCTGATGATATACTTCTGTGCTCTTTTTGTGCACAAATTACGATACTGGAGCAGCTTACGGACCGCGGCAACAGTAGATTGGGAGTGTGCCTTCAGTCCAGAGACTCCTAGTTAGTTCGTTGGCCTGCACGGGCCCTGAGTCTCTTCTACTTCATTTCTGTTTTTTTCATTGTACCCAAACAGACTTCTTATGTATTTTCTTTCAGATTCCTGTTTGTACTATTTCATAGTAGTCTGTGAGCATTGTGACACTAAATCCTGGGTAGAGGATGATGTTAAACTCTTCCGGATTTATTTCGGTTGGTATTAAATTGAAACTTCCGCATTAATTTATTATTTTTATTATTATCTTGTTGAATAAAAGTTGAAAAAGAATGTTTAAGTTAGCTGGCCTACCTTCGACAGTAGGGGACATCATGATCCCCGATGGTGGGAAAAAATTTGGGTCATAACAAGCATAAACACAAAAAGTTCCAGCATAATATGCTGAATTATAAAGCTCTGCATATAAACTTCCAGCATATTATGTTGGAACTCCAGCACAATATGTTGGAATCTCATATGTAAAGCGTTGAAATTCTTCAGGATTTTTAGGATATTTTTTTCCAGATTTTATCATGAAAAGATAGCTAAATTTTTATTACTTTTGAAACTCTAGCTATTTTTCAATACCAGTTATAAATCAGGTTATTTTTAAAAAAATTCACGCCTTATTCTGTTTTGGCCCATTGTGCCACTAACGGGTTGCAGTCACTCGATTCGATTTCTATTAGGGATGGTAAAAAAAAGTCCAAATTCATTCGACCCACCTAACCCGTCCAATACTTAATAGGTTGGGCATAAAATATTTTTCCTAATGGGCTGATTTCGGCATAACACATCTCAACCCATGATAAAAGCTAGCCCAAAATCAACCCATAAGGAAGCCCAAACTCAACACATCACCATCCAAACTTCAATCTCTTTAATTTTGGACTCAACATTAATATTTTTACCTATCTATACAACATTATAAATTTATTTACCCTTCCTATAGAGATTATAACTTAATTATATTAGCATATACAACTTATCATTTATATATAAAATAACAAATTTCACTTCGATCTTACTCATTTAGGCTTCACTCTTCTCTATTTTTATTCTGTATATTAATATTCTTTTTTTATCAAAAAAACTATGCATAGGAATGCGCGGGAGAGGTCGAGTATGTGGTAAGATAACATAATAGTATTCAGAAGCCTTGTGAAGTACAAAGCTCAAGGATAGGGGTGATCTGTGAGATCGATAAAGGGAGGCATTTCTATTAAGCAAGATATGTCAAAGGCAGAAAGGCATGACGATGAGTTTGGAATGTGTTGAGTGTATTTGGTGTCAGAGTGTGGTTGATAAAGCGTTGTAACCAAAATGTGGGTGAAGAGGATTGGTAATTAAATTTACAGAGATAGGTGTGCATGGAAAGTTATGTTCATAAGTGGAGGGCATCAGTGCAATTGAAAAGCAAATGAGAGATAGTTTCAGGGGATGTCGCACAAATAGTGCAAGTGTCATTTGGAATGAGGACAATGTGATTGTAGTACGCATTAGGGGGTAGTCTGTTATGACAACAGAGCCATAGAAAGTGTTTTATCTTTCGGGGGGAGAGATAGTTTCCACAACCATTTAAAAGAAGATTCAGTAGATGGAGGGGTAAGTGAAAGGTAAACGGATTTGGTGGTAAATTTCCCGTGATGTCTAAGGGACCCAATGAACGAGTCATTGGGTTGAGTAAATGAGGGTATAAATTATGTGTGGATACGTTTTGTGAAGTTGCTAGGTAATTCAAAAGGTACAGTTGAGAAGTCCAGTAGTGTGAAGAGAGGTATTTACTAACTTTGGTAGAAAGTTATGGTTGTGAGAGAGGGCCTGATATAACATGTCGTAGTGGTGTATTTTCTTCTAGCCAGGAGTTCGTCAACAAATTAATACTCTTTCCATACCCTATGATCCATTGAAACCCGTTTTGATAGAGGAACCAACCCGAGTTAGATTTTTTCAGATAAATAAAGTATGTGAATGGGGAGGTGCGCTCGAAGGTAGATATTTGGACTGTAGCGTGTGTACCCAAAGGGATAAAGGGTTTTGTAGAAGTCGCCAAGCTTGACTAGCGAAGAATGAGTTATTCTTGAGGTGGATGGTTTAGGGGTGGTGACCTTACTTCATTTCAGGAGGTGCATTTTTTTTTTTTGGTTTCAGTGGTTCCTCAAAGGAAATCGCGTAGGTAACATTCTAGTTGCTTAACCACAGATTTTGGTAAGTGCGAGCTGCAGTTGTTAGAAATTTGGTCTTCTAGCCTGCCAGGCAGGATTTAAAATTATCTATGAGCAATTGAAAATTTCGTTTGGAGAGGCATGTTGTGAAGATGGGAAATCCTAAATATTTTTCAAAAAAAGTGCCTTCACGAATGTTGAAGGAAGTTAAGATAAAACCTTATCACACTGCCTACAATTTTTGGAAAAGAATATTTTAAATTTCTCATAGATTATTTCTGACCCGAGTGCAAAAAATCAAATGTGAGATGGTTGAGCCATTTCGAGCGATTTGAATAGGTCTCCAGAGTTGATAGTCAACCGCCATGTCAATTTTTCGGGTGATTAGTTCCATATATAATATAATTAAATAAGGGGGAGAGAGGGTCACATCGCCTTAAACCTCTGGGGGTGAAAAAAGGGCATAGGAGTACCATTGATTAAAATAGAAATGGAGGACGTGGCAACACATGACATAATAAGCTTCATGAGATCTGGCAGGAAATTGAAGTAGTATAGTGCTTGACGAATAAAAGACCATTCTAGTCGGTCAAAGGCCTTTATCGAAATCGATCTTAAGGAGCATGTGGCTTGTCCTACTAATTTTCCGTCTAAAGTGGAAGATGATTTCTTGGACAATAATCACATTGTCCAGTGATCTACGATTTTGTTGAAAGCTATATTTCATGGTGCTTATAATATTAACTAATATAGGCTTAATACGTTGAGCTATAATTTTAGTAATGATTTTATAGATAGTGGAGCATAACCCAATGGTACTATAATGAGTGATAGTAGAGGCATGGCGTACCTTGGGAATAAGACAAAGGTATGCTTTATCAATATCTGGCGGAAGTGTAAAGTCAATAAAAATATTTTTGCAAAAGGCTGTTACTTTTGGACCGACATCATCCCAAAAATGTTGGTAGAAGTGGGGATGCATGCCATCAGGACCCGGGGCTTTGAATAGTTTGAAAGATTTCACTGCAGAGATTTCTTTGTCAGTTAATGGTTTCACTACATCGGCAAATTGACTTGGTGCAATACTAGTATGATAAATATTTGAAAGATACAAGGAGGAGAGTGTCAGTTCCGTAGTGAAAAGACCTTCTTTGTACTGAAAAATTGTAGTGCGAATTTGGCGTGCATCAAAAGACCAGTTTCCAATACTATTTTTTAGGCAGAGATGCAATTGCGCCTACGACGTTTAAGGGTCAAAAGGTGGAAAAACTTTTTATTACAATCACCGTCTTAGAACCAATGGATGCAAGATTTGAGTTTTCAGAATTCTTCTTCATGCCTTAAAATATGATTGTATTCATGTAGGAGGCTTGTTTTGACGTTTTATAGAAATCTACTAGTAGGGTAGTGCGGAGAGAAATGAATACCATACACTTATATCTTGTGTAAAGGAGTTAATAGTTTCTAGTAAGTTTATCGGACGATGCCAATTATTACGAATAATATAGATAAACACAACAAAAAATGGGCCTAATTGCGGGGTTTTTTTTAAGGTTTGCGGTGGTTAAAAAACCCCAGCAATATGTTGTTATGGCAGTCGCTGAAACCCCACGATAAAAGTTGCCGCAATCAATTTGCAGCAGTTTTTTGCTGACCGCCAGAAGTAAGCAGCGGCGGTTGACCGCAAATCTAAATTTTAATATTTTTAAAATAATTTTCAATTGTGAATAGCAGCGGTTTGAAACCTCCACAACGTAAATTATAAATTTTTTTTAGCTTATATTTAAAGCACAAGCAGTTATAACCTCAGATTCATTAAATATTTTGAATTCATATATTATTGACAAAATCACTAATTAAGCTGTAAATCATTAGCAAAGCAAAATAAAATAAAATATTTTAAAGAGAAATCCATACCATATCTTAAAACCATAATATATCATTAGTCTTTAAAACCAAATTGTCAATATTAAGTAGCATCATTAGACTCAAATACCAAATTTAAACACAAAACATTCACTCCAACATTCTAACTCCAACCACCTAACTATATAATCACAATTAATTATCTAAGACAACTACAATAAAATCAACAGTTGTCACTAGAATTTCTATCAATGCATGATCTTCTTGTGCCCATGGGCGAAAAGTTATATATATATATATATAAAAAAAAATTACAGTCTCAATCTCTTGGCTAATTATATTGGTACTCAAACTTCTAGGAATTTCTATCCTATGCGTATACTAACAATAATATCACTCGTGCTACTACTGTTAAATTGAGTAATCATGATAGCTCATTATCCTTAGATAACCCCACAAATTCTTGATAATCAAGATCCACATTCGGCGGAATATAATTTGCAATTATCACCTTCCATATACCATTCATCATAAAGCTTGGAAATAGTACAATTATTTCCCTGGAATGTACACACTATTATATCAAATTAGCTATAAGAAGAATGCTAACTATCTATTAGTAAGACTGAGTAAAGAGATGTTTGTGCAGATATACTGCACATTATACTCCTAATTTTATAAAATTATGCCCAAATCAGACAATGCAGTAACTCTAGGTTCTACAAGAATAAGACTAACCTAAACCACTCTATCTTTGCAAACAAAGAAATTTAAGTGGAAAAAATTGAAGAACATTACTTACTGTTGTGGGAGAAACAGTCGAAGGAAAAGCAAAGAACCCCGCAAACTGTTCTAGTATTGTCCCTTCTTTCATTACTATATATGCCTTGAAAGCATTCATCATTTGACTGTGAGCATTCATCATTTGAATAAGATTCTGTTGGCATTGGGACTAACATGAATCTTCACTACTTGACCTCACCTTTTAAGAGTGCTCTTTTACTAGCACCTTACCAACGGCATCAACAACGACAACAACAACAATAACTATCCAGTATAGTCCCATAAAGTGGGGGCTGGGGAGGGTAATATGTAGACGAGCCTTACCTCTATCCGAAAGGACAGAGAGGTTGTTTCCAATCGACCCTCGGCTCAGTGAAGGAAAGGAAAAACAAAAACAAAAAAAACAAAGGAGCATTAGTAACTCCACCATAAATAGCGTAAATAATTATCAAAACATAAGAAACATAAATAAAATAGCATGCAATAATATCATACAGTAACTACTATAAATAACTATCTTAAGGGAGACACAATCCAAAACACAAATCATCTATGGATAGCCCTGCCAAGCCTCACCCAACCCCGGGTGAGGAGTACGAATAACCTCATTCTTAATCTTATCTAACCTGGTGAGCCCGCACATCCACCTGAGCATCCTCATCTCCGCAACCTTCATTCTCTGAACATGAGAGTCTTTCACGGGCCAGCACTCCGCCCCATTCAATATTGCAGGTGTAACCACAGCTCTATGAATTTTCTCTTGAGTTTATGTGGAACTTTCTTGTCACACAGGACTCCTGATGCAAGCCTCCACTTTGACCACCCTGCTCCTATACGATGAGTGATGTCCCCGTCAATCTCTCTGTCCCCCTGAAACACCGACCCAAGATATCTGACACTGTCCCTCTTGGCGATGACCTGAGGTCCAATCATCACGTCCCTGCCTACTTTGCTCGGCTCGACGCTAAACTTGCACTCTAGGTATTCTGTCTTAGATCTGCTTATTCTGAAACCTTTAGACTCGAGAGTCCGTCTCCATACCTCTAACCTCTCAATAACACCGACCCTCATCTCATCTATCAAGACTATGTCATCAGCAAATAGAATACACCAAGGCACATCTCCTTGAATATGTCGGGTTAGAGCATCCATCACCAAGGCAAACAAGAGAGGGCTAAGCGTCGATCCTTGATGGAGCCCCATAACCACTGGAAAATGGTCTGAGTCGCCACCCACCGTCGTAACCCTAGTCTTAGCTACATCGTACATGTCCTTGATTACTCTGATGTAGGCTTCCGACACGCTCTTCGCCTCCAAGAACCTCCATAGCACCTCCCTTGGGACCTTGTCATACGCCTTCTCCAAGTCGATAAGCACCATATGTAGGTCATTCTTCTTATCCCTGAACTGCTCCACCAGCCGCCTGACAAGGTGGATAGCTTCTGTAGTGGAGCGACCCGGCATGAAACCAAACTGGTTCCCAGATATAGATGTCATCTCCCTCACCCTCATCTCGATCACCCGCTCCCAGACCTTCATGGTGTGACTTATTAATTTGATACCCCTATAGTTGTTGCAGCACTGGGTGTCCCCTTTGTTCTTGTACAAGGGCACCACTGTACTCCACTCCACTCATCCGGCTTCCTTTTGGTCCTGAAGATCGCATTGAACAACCTGGAGAGCCACTCCACTCCTGACCTACCCATGCACTTCCAGAACTCCACTGGGATCTCGTCAGGCCCGGTCGCTCGACCCCTACTCATCCTACGCAAAGCTCTCATGACCTCCTCCGCCCTAATGCGCCTGCAGTACCCAAGGTCTCTATGTTGCTGTGAATGCCCCAACTCCTCTAGCTCTATGTTACGATCCCCCTCCTCGTTAAGTAAGTCTCGAAAGTACGCCTGCCACCTATGCTTGACTTGAGACTCCCCCATCAGAACTCTACCATCCTCGCCCTTGATGCACCTAACTTGGTCAAGATTACGTGCCTTCCTTTCCCTTGCTTTAGCTAATCGGAATAACTTCCTGTCCCCGCCTCTCTCCTCTAGTTCCTCGTACATGTGACCAAACGCCGCGTTTTTAGCTTCCGTAACCGCCAGCTTTGCTTCTTTCCTCGCCACCTTGTAGATCTCCCTGTTCGCTCTCCATTCTTCCTCGCTTGTGCTCCCTGCCAACTTAGCAAATGCCGCCTTCTTGACCTCCACTTTTCCTTCGACTACATCGTTCCACCACCAGTCACCCTGATGTCTGCCTGAATAGCCCTTGGCTACCCTAAGCAAGTCCCGTGCTACCTCCCTAACCAAGTTCGCCGTCTCTGACCACATAACGTCCTCTTCCACAGAACTTCTCCAAGCTCCGCCCTCGGCTAACCTCCTTACCAACGGCATCATTTGGAAAATTTGAGACTCGTCCATGGTGATTTGGCTCAAAACTAACTCAGTTTTTTCCTACGCATACAAAACTCATTATTACAATTAATCCAATAGAAATATGTAAACCAATACAAAACTCAATTTTTGCCAACTGATTCTTGAGAAATATTTTTAGTAGTTTGGGTCAAATTTGTGAAGTGTGAAATATGTAAAGAGATATTACTTGGCTCCCTTTTCCATAAACTTGATTGAGTAAGTTGGCAATTAGAGTTCAAATTGATAGTTCATGAATAATGAGAATCGCCAAGAGCAAGAATGGAAAAGCAGGGTGCTGAATTTCCTATGACTGATATGAAATAGAAGAAGTGATATAGGAAATGGATAGAGTTAGCTAATTCACTTGTTTAGGCTGATAACAAGTTTCTATAAGGCATGCAATTAGTTTTTCAATACGTTTGTGATCTTAAATGATCAGGTTTTCGGATACAAAGACCAGCATTAGCCTGCTTCAGTTATCTAGCTTACTCCTTATTCCTTGTGATTTCTTTTTTGAGATAAGCTAAGAATTCACAGAAACTTACGCATATTTCTTTGGCTTCTTTATACTGGTAATCAAAAGAAATCCATTGATCCCGCGGAACTCCCTCCGGTACATTATCAATAATTTCGGCTCTACTTTTAAGTGGGTCTTCATGTGCACTCCACAAGTTAAGCTTATTTGTAGCCTATTTCTTTCCAATAGATTTATAAACATGTTGTCGTGCAACTGACTTAGTTGTCTTAAAGAAGAACTTGGGCTTCAAGAATAAAACATTTGTTAGCATATCTATTACATGCAAATATAAAGTGAAAATACAAAATAGAGATATAGTTGTCCTTCTCCCAAAAAAAATATAGTGATATAGTTGTAAGAATATAGAGCTTATACCTTTATAATTTGATCGAAGATGCGGTTGAAGTATGACAAAGATAAACTACACCATTTCTCACAATGGATTGGAAATAAAGTGCAGTCACACGCTAAAATTCCACAAAAGCCTAAAAGTAGGTTGTGTGCATCTCCAAATGGTTCATCTAGGTAATCAAAATCAACCATGATACATTCCTCGCATGTTAAATTTAGCACTTCCTTGACTTTCACTTTGAGTTTTTTCACATTTTCTTCTGAATCTGTATAAGAAAGAGATAAGATGAAGTCGCGAGAGAGATGAACAAATGCTTAGAAGGGACTGCTGAATATGCATTAATAGTCGAAAGTATTTACCTATTGCTTCTACAGTCCAGTGGCTCCCAGAATGCTTTCTAGATGTAGTCTGAAATGTTGGAGCTGGTTGTGATGAGTTCTGATCTATTGGAGCCAGATGTGATGTCGAGTGAACTGACCGAGATGGCAGTGATGTAGAGTAAACTGCCGATGCAAGCTGTGATGCGGCTTGATCCATCGTAGCAAGCTGAGATATTGAGTGAACAGATTGAAACGGCTGTGATGCTGGCTAAAATGTTGGAGCCCCGTGCAATGTGGGCTGACCCATCGGAACAGGATGAGACATTGAGCGAATTGATCGAGACATATCTGCAATTCAATAATTAATCCTTCTATAGGAAGAATAAATTTAATAAGTAGGCAAAGAATATCCTCAAAAACTTTCAAGATAGAAGAATGGTGTATAAGTCAGAAATGTCGCTATCGCTACCGCTAACAATTTTTGGTATTAATTAATAAAATACGACAACCCTATCTTATTCTCAAATATGGTGTTCTAATCTAAGAAATGCACATAGGATGCTATGAATAAATTCTGTTTTAGCTTCAGAAGTGGAGATGTTATATGCAGAAGAAAGGTATTTGTTGTTAGTTTTACGGAGATGATACTACAGTCCCTATATTGATTCAGATTCTCACATTTATTTTTGGGGGGAAAAGCAAGTTATGTCTCGAGGGGCCAAGAAAGTACATATGGTAAAGGATACAGGCAAGAAAGATTTACAAAAAGGAGAATCTGAAAGGTGCAGAAAATAAGATATACACAAACAAGCTTAACATAATTCTTAAGGGAACTATTCTACTAAAATTTAACACATCACATTGCATTTATTTAATTAAAAAATTAGTCCGAAACTAATTAAATTCAAAACTGAAGCACGAAAAAGATCAACACCATCAATAGTAATGAGAAGCATATAAAAGAAATCTAACACTAACCTTAGAATCACCATACACACCTATATAAATCCTCATGCAACATGGTGTAGAACATTTATATTTCCTACTAATTCAACAAAAAAATCTCAAATAAACAGAGAAAACCCAAATCTAATAGAAAGTACCCAAAGCAACAACAAAAATAAAATTAAAGCCACAAGCAATTGAAAAACACACAAAAATTACAGATTACACAAACCAAAAAATAGGGAAGATGAAATATATGTAGAAATAACATTACACAAAACCAAAAATAGGGTAGAAGAACTTACTATAATGAAAGATACTTGTCGATTGCTATGCCCGAGTGAGTGATAGAGATGCCTATGCCACTGCTATGGGGGGAAGTGAGGAAAATCGCTGAAAAAAGAGGAAACGAGGATTGAGTTTAAATCTTACAAACAGAATGATAAATTCATACAAACTTTTGATTTTAAGAAAATAAAAGTAGAAAGAAGCATGAAATTTCAGTTAATCTCTCAAAATTGAGACCATTACCTTGAGTTGTGGAAAAAGCTAATCGAGTCTCTCTAATATATTGCTACCATAGTGACGCTTATTTGTCCAGGTATATCTGCTACCAGTGTATCCAAGATCAACTAAATGACAATAATTTAAACAGTCAGCAAACCTATTTGAACGAGGATTACTAATTTGGCGGCCCCCAAATTTTTCTGTAGAGCGTAAGATTTCATTGAAATATCCCCCAACGAGCCATTGATCTCTATAAGTATCAACTAAATACATGATATTACGCCACAATAATTGACATGTGTGATAGTGTGGACTAGCATAAATTGCAAAAAAATAAGCCATTTTTGAGGGTCAGGAAATACTGGATCATGACATGTACCTCCTATTCAGTCATAGCAAGGTTTTCAACAACAAGTAAATTATCGTTCCAGAAAAGCACAATGCATCCCGCTTGACCCATAGTCGGAACTTCATAAAAGTTAGTGAAATTGAAATCATCACATAACACGGTATGATAATACATGTGAGTTTCAAACAAGACAACCAAAGTCAGGCCATGATAGTCCAATAATGAGCGAAAATTACGACGAAAATCATTGTTATTTGCTCCACGACAATTCCAAAGTATAAAATTCATCTGTGCTTGTGTTGGGATAGGGTCCTCTGAAGATTCAGGGGGAGCTTGGTTGACTGCATCCTGAAGGAGAGGTATTGGCCAGCTCTGCGGGTGGGTTTTCACTGGCATGAGAGTGGGTATAATAACTATCGAGTATTTCAGTGGGGCGGATGGTGAGGGAAAATTTGATCATGTTTGTGGGACATTTGAGACGAATTTTTTTTTTTTTTGCATATGGATCCTTTAGAATAAAGCTTTGAAGAGTGTCCAATGTTGCTTGGGAGGTTCTCGTTTCTCTCATATGGATCCTTTAGAATAAAGCTTTGAAGAGTGTTTAATGTTGCTTGGGAGGTTCTCGTTTCTATGAGTTCCACTAGAGTAGCTGACAAGTCATGTTGTTGTGCTGCAGCGTCTAGTTCTAGTGATAATGGTGCAGGAGGAGTCACTAGAATGGGAGGGAGTAATAGAGGCATCATGAGGTTGGGTTTTGGAGGCAAGAATTCGACTGGAATGGTCAGATTCTGATAAGGGGTCCAGGGTGTGAATATTTGTTTTAAGAGCGGAGGGTGGTAGAAAGGGATTTCCAGCAGCGGAAAAGGGGTATGAGGTGGTAGAGAATTCATTTCCTAGTGGGAGCACCCAAATGCATCCATCCCCAAAAGCAATCCCTCCGAAACTATTTGTGCTAGGTAGGATAAATTTTGTATGACTATTATTACCTGATGACCGTTGATTGAGAGACGAAAGAGGAGAGCTTGACCTTGGAGACCTTGTTCCAGTCATGACTATGGTTGAAGGCCTGGGTTCACTTGGGTAACATATAGTGGCGGGTAAGTGGGTGGGAGATTGTCCACGGGTTATAATTTTTTATAGTATATGGTTTGGAGTATTATGAGAGGTATTAAGGGATTGTGGTTCAGGTTGTGTTTTTATAGTTAGGATACTGGTGGACGGTGCTTGAGAAATGTGATTATGTTACGAATGATTAGGATGATATTATGATTATATGTTGAAAGGATATGTGGTATTGGCTGTGTGTATCATCCATGTAGGTGTGAGTAGCAGGGGGTGGGCAGGATGAGTCAGTAGGGGAAGTGACGTGTTTTTGAATTGAAAAGGGATGGGGCAACTTGAAGAGTGGAATTAACTAGAGAGGAGTTAGTAATTTTAGATTTCACTACTGGTGTGAAATCATTAAAATTTACAGAAAGATGTGTTTAATTGAGGTTGGTTGGAACAACGATTGTCATGTGGAGGTGTTTCAATAATTTGAGGGGTGTGATATGGGTGGTAGCTAATAGAGGATGGGTTTGGTCAGTTAGCGTTGGAAAGGGCCGAATTAGTTATTGGGTTCGGTGGTGTTTGAGATTGGGCGAGCCCAATAAGGTTTTAGGTTTGATGGATAAGGGCAATGTCTGAAGTATACTTATAAGTATTTATATTAAATTATAAGAGGTATTTTACAGAGGAGTAGGAGTATTAATAAATAAATTATGGAGGTGATTAGTTTCTATTAATGCCTCATTAATATGGAGTATAGAAAGGGTATTAGAATTAAAGAAACGGGAATTAGAAGAGGTGGTGGTTAGTGGGGAGGGTTAGAGAACTTACCTGGGCTGCGCATGGTTGCCTCCACGATATTGGAGTGGGCGACACTTTCTCCTGAAGCTTGTTGTTTCTTGGAGGAGTGTGGGAATTGTTGAGCAGCTATCGGTGTTTTGTCTACGACTATGGTGTGTTTTTATGTTCTCTGAGGGAATTTCACTATTATCCATGGTGAATCTGTTGTGGGTTGTTGGGTGGATTTGGGCGGAGAATCTGTGGTATGGGAAGTGGAAGAGGTAGAAGGATTATCTTGTGTAATACTGGGAACGTGGTGGGGGAAAACCCGTGCATTATGGCCAAAACACTCACATTTAATGCAGAGTATATTTAATCCCTCATAGAGAATAACTTGTTTGCGATTGCCTATATAAACATGGGTTTTCAAAGGCTTTTCGAGTGGGACTTCAATACAAATTCGGGCATATCGTCCTCTGACAGCAGAGGAGGTGCAAGTATATATTTTAATAATTGACCCCATTTGTTGCCAACTTTTTGTAGAATTGTTAGATCATAATATTCAGTTGGAAATTCTGGCAGACGGGCCCATATAGTAGAGTAAGTAAGCTGAGCAGTTGATGCGACAAACTTAGGCTCCCATCGACGCACAGATAAAAAGTGGCCCAGGATAAACCATGGTCCATCGTGAAAAGTATGTAGCATGTTATTTTCCGGTGTGAATTTAATAAGAAAAAAAGTAGAGCCTTGATCAATCATATGCAATGGTTCGGTTGGTTTCCACAAGGATTGTAATTCAGCTTTTAGCAACTGATGCCCAATGGCCTTTCCAAATAGCTTGATGATAACGGAGAATTTCCAAGGGGAATATAGTCTAGCATTTTCATCCGCAAAGAGTGGGATGAAATCATCTGATTCATCTGGGTTGTCCGATTCATCGATCAAGTCAAGATCAAGTGGGGTTGGTTGAATGTGAGGGGGTAATAAATCATGCGGTGAATTTGGTGAGCAAGGTTTGGAGAAAGGAGGATTTTTGTGGAATGTGAGTTGGCAGATCTACTTGCATGTCTGGTGAATCTGGGGTCTAAAGAGCACGTCGAATCTGGGTTTGGGTTTGACAGATTAATGGCGTAGAGTATGTTTGACTCAAAAGATATTAAAATTTTTTTGAACAAATAAATTAAAGATGAAAGAATAAATCTTAGCTGCAGATAATAATGAGGCGGTAAGGTAGGCGCCTCGAGGATCGAAGTGATATTGATTACCTCGACCCGTCGACATGGTCTCAGGGGCGAAATAATGAAGGGACTGGATATAGATAATCTTCTCCATTGTATGTACATAATCAAATCTCCATTCTTTATGCATAATCAAATCTCCATTAGGCTACATGTGACCCTTACAAGAATACAATCAAACATCCATTACATGAATAAAATCAACACTTCCTATGAGAATACGATCAAATCTCCAAGTAATGGCCAAGGCCATTGACAGAAACATGAGTTCGACCTTGTTCGAACTACAACGATATCCTACTTCGACGAAAGTTCGAAGTAACATCCCTATGGCCAAGGCTATCAAAAAAATATGAGTTCGACCTCGTTCGAACTACGAAGGGATCCTACTTCGATGATAGTTCGAAGAAACATCCCAATGGCCAAGGCCATCGATAGAAATATGAGTTTGACTCATTCGAACTACGACAGGATCCTACTTCGACGACAGTTCGAAGCAACATCCAAATGGCCAAGGCCATCGACAAAAACATAAGTTCGACCTCATTCGAACTACGATGGGATCCTACTTCGATGACAGTTCAAAGCAACATCCCACTGGCCAAGGCCATCGACAAAACAAGATTTTGACCTCGTTCAAACTATGACGGGATCTTATTTCGACGACAGTTCGAAGCAACATTCTAATGGCCAAGGCCATTGATAAAAACATGAGTTCGACCTTGTTCAAACTACGACGGGATCCTACTTCGATGACAGTTTGAAGAAACATCCCAATGGCCAAGTCCATCGACAAAAACATGAGTTCGACCTCGTTCGAACTATGACGGGATCCTACTTCAACAAAAGTTCGAAGAAACGTCCCAATGGCCAAGGCCATCGAAAAAATATGATTTCGACATAATTCGAACTACGACGGGATCCTACTTCAACGATAGTTCGAAGCAAAATCCCAATAGCCAAGACCATCGACAAAAACATGAGTTCGACCTCGCTTGAACTGCGATGTGATACTACTTCGACGATAGTCCAAAGCAACATACCAATGCCAAGGACATCTACATGTACCCCCGGATATAATAAACATTGCAAAGAAGAGAAAATCAACAAAATATGTTTTAAATTGCATCAAAATCTTATTTACAGTCTTTATAAACGGGCTTAAGTACTCCCTCTATAAAAATCCCAAAACAAAAGCAAGTACAAACAAAGACTAAATATCATCCCCGGTGGGTTAAGAATCTTCGTACCACGAGTCCGAAGAAAGACGATTCGCATCATCAAAATTAACTTCGTCCCCGTCAAGTGTAAGGGGGTCGTACCCGCAAGCCTCACGAGGCGCACTAGCTTCAGTATGCATGGCCTTAAGCTCCGCCTCAATTGCCCTTTCCTCAGCGTGAAAATCCGTGTACATGTCAAGTCGAGCCTCAGCATAAACCCACAAATCATATAAACGATGAGGCACAACCAGATCAGCTGAGGCGCGAGACGTAGAAGACTAAGAATGTCGACTTGCATCATCAGCCCTCAGCCAGCCACTTGTCCATTTAACACAGCCAGCTCTGCCTCCTGTTCTTTAACACGTCCCTCGAGCCTCGCAACCTTATGACTAGAGGCCTCCTTCTCTTCAGCCAGCTCCGACTTGAAAACACGAAAGGCATTCTCCAAAGATGCGGTCCCAGAAATAGTTGCTGCCAAATTATCAGTACCAACGCTAAGCTCAACCTTAAGCCCATCTACCTCCACCGCCTTCGCATTCAACTCAGAGGTCCAATTGGCCACCTTTTCCTGCAAGTCAGCATTTTTGGCCATCACCCCCTTAATCAACTCAAGCTCGTCATCCTTCACCTTGAGGGAAGCCTCGAGTTCAGTGTTACGAGCGACAGTTTTCATGAGCTCCTCATCCCGCTACCTCAACTCTTTGCTCTTACGCTCTAATTTGTACTCCTTCCGTTTGAGCCCCTCACGAAACAATTGAAACTCAGGGTCTTAATGATAAAACGCGTCCGATGCTTAGCACGATACTATTAATATTTGGAAGATATCTTCTCATAAAGGCTCGTCCTTCTCCTCTCCCGACGCTCTCGCTCGATCTCCATAATAAAGGTCTGGCAAAAAATGGGAGAAGCTAGAAACAAAATATAAAATGACGATCACCACACAAACCCAATGACGAAAAGGGAAGAAAAGGCACCTACCTGCAGGGCCATACCATCGACCTTCTGAGACAAATCCATGTCGTGCATCTCCATAAGCATCTCGTTTTCAGGAGCGGCACATAGAGGAGCTAGGGGAGACGCCACTTGCTTGCTATTCAGCAGCAAGTTGTAGTCCCCCCGAGACGACTATATGAAAATTAGACCCGTCGGTTTCGACCACTACATGGGTATGGCAACCGATGAACTCATTGACATCCTCTAGGTCAACATCCAAACCTGAGCCGTCACACTCAACACGACATCCTCTAAAGTTGGACGATGCACTACCCTTAGCAGAGTGCACTGAGCCACCCACGGGTAAACTCCTTCCACTTGGTCAGATCTCCTCGATAAAATGACGTCAGCCATAAATACGGGCACGGGGGCTGTTTGCGATGCCATGCTTCTATCGGAGTCCGTGGCCACGTCCTTCCCAAGTTCTAGCCTCCTCATTTTTATCGATCCCGTTAGAGGATTCGTCCCAATGGTGTGAGGCCGGCACCGAAGAAGCCTCCTCCCTTACGACCACGACTCGAGACGGACCTTCTAATTGAATAGGTTGAGGACGACCCTCTCAAACAAACTCACTCAAAACAAACTGCGTGTTTGCGGTAGCAACGACTTGTCAAAATGCAAGGACTGGTACCCTTCGCCTGGAAGCTCCTCGACCTGTCATCACAAAGGGTCGTATCATTAAATAAGGTCGCACGGTCAACGAAGTACAAAGGAGGACATTTACCAAAGGGGACTTAGGTCTGTAACGCTTCATGAAAGCGGGCCAATCTCGAATTTCTGCTGCATGAGGCAATAGACATGCCACCCAATCTCTGATATCCGCAATAGGGCGAGGTGGGCGTACCATAGCTGCAAATGGGAAGCGAACAAACTTTATAATGAATACAGAGGAAAAGAGAGTAAAACGAGTGGTGACACTTACGAGCCTCATTCCATCGCTTCGGGATCCTGGGGGAGTCAGAAATGACATGTTCGATTTTGACAAAGAGATACTTGTGCCAAAACTTGCGGCTTGCCCGGTCATCAGTCCCGACCACCAGCCCCTTCATTCCACGGAGCCTCAAGTGCACCATGGTACCTCTGTGAAAGTCAAGTGTGAACAGGTGCAAAAGGTGGTGGATGGAAACGTTACACTCTGCCAATTCTGCATACCTAGTTAGCAGAAGAAGTATCTTGAGCGTATACGGTAAAAGTTGCGCCGGACAAACTTGGTAAAATCTACAGAATTCTTCCAGTAAGGGGAAAAGAGGAAAAGGATAACCAATCATGAAAGGGTACTCATAGAAAGCACAGTACCCGGACCTGTAGACCTCTACGTAGTCTTTCCCCGCCGGAACCATATCTACATGAGCGGGAATGCCGTACTTCACACGAAGAGCATCGATATGAACTTGCTCCGTCTCAGAGAATACTGCGGCCGGAGTAGGGGGATCTTTAGTTAAGTCACTTCGAGACAAGGGATGCCTCGGCAGTAGCTCCTCCACTGTAGGAAGGCTGTCACCCTCCTCTACTACAGTATCTTCACCGCTAAAAGGGGGCGCCATGGACAATCGGGTGGCCTCAGTAACTTCTTCACGAGAACGATGAGACCTTGGCATAATATCATTCAAAGGGATATCAACACAGAAAAAAGAGGAAAATTCTTCAAAATGAAAGAAAACTCGGAAGAATGAAGGAGCATATCAAGAGAGGAATGGCCGAAAACTTTTGAAAAAACAAACCCTTCACCTATTACGGTTGGGTGGCACCAGAATCGAAGCAAAAAGTCACAAAGAAGCGCTAGAACCAAAGCATCAAGCCATCAATTTCTGCCTCGAAAACATGCGTGAAGTTTATTACCGTTATCTTGCTCAGCACGCTGACCTTTCCCTATTGGCCATTTCGTAACGTCACAACGGCTCAAATTTCTCCATAAGAACGCATGGTGTACGCTCATCGAGGACGCACCCACCAGATGCGAGCCCGACAAGCGGAGGGACTAACTATTGGGTCCAAATTTGACCGACCACTACCGACGAGGAGTATGATAATTAAAGAAGCCTCCTTAAATTGACACTCTAAAAGGGACGATCCTGAAACAGACCTGAGACTGGACGATCCTTTATTTTTAATTGATTTGCTCAAAATAATTTTAATATCCTTTGAATCAGACAAAGAATTTAGTGAAAAAGAAGAGGATCTTGGAAGATAGGAAGCTGTGAGATGAAGAAGACAGTGTAGTGGAGAGTTCTGTCATATGTCGAGATTATATGTATGAAAATGGACAGCGAACTTGGCAACCTTAATTCAAAATACGTATTCTATTCTACCATTAAAAAGCATGCTGAAAGCTTGCAGTTGAATGATTAGTATTACACGGACCATTCTATTAGAACATTCTTATATATCAACACTTTATTATAAAAGCTAAAAAATTTCGGAACCAAATTTCATGTTTTATTATAATAGATATTTTCTATAACAGCAATTCGCTATAACATCTAAAAATATCCAAAATAAATGAGGTTGCTATAGAGAGGTTTGAGTGTACACATTTTTATAGCTTAATTTTCATTTTTCCTTTTAATTTAAAAGATTTGCGAGTATCTAACATGTGAAATAAATAAGGATGCAAAATTTCTGTGTAACCATAAAGAATGGGAAGTAAAAGTTGGGTCAAACTGGGCGGATTGGGCTATGATCCATTGTTTAGCCCATAGTGATCTAGCTCATCTTGACCCAAGTGAATTTTGGACGGGATTGAATAATGACCCATTAATTAGTTTAGCACATTTAAACCCGCTCATACCCAGCACAAACAGCCCATTTGTCACCCTTAGTTTCTATTGATCTCAAAACCAATGTTGAAAATGGATCATGCTTTACATATACGTAATCAATAAAATATTTAACGTACGATTTTTTTGAAGAATGTTGAACAAATAATGCTAACAGTTGAGCATGTATGATAGTCAAACTACTAATAAAGACCTACAATATAATTTAAATAATTAATATCTACATATAAAAGTAGTAAATTACCCTCACTAATCATTTTTAGAGGGTTCCAATTAATTTTAATCTAATAATTAAAGACCCAAAGATCATTGTATAATAACTGACCAATCATATCCTTACAAAGAAAATACTCAATTCAGGTCCATCATTTGCATCTGGGCTCAACATGTATAGTGTTGCAGCATCTTTTGATTTAACCACACGTTCAAAATGTGCCCTCATATATGTCATCTCGCCGTCCGGTCCTTCCACGTCAGATTTTCCCGGCAACACGCCGGCGCCCATGGAAACCGGTTTGAGAATCTCCATTACATTGAGATCTTCTTCTGTAGCTTCTCTTTTCACACCATAGCCACTTTTTTTGCCATTACAGTACATGCTCCATAATGGCTCTTCAAGAAGATTTATCTTCTCTTTTTTGTCTCTTTTTTCGCATTCTAAAGCAATCCTCACCTAACCAATTAGGAAACATATATAGGTGGTCAGAAGCGGATTCGGGGTCTCAAGAAGATGGGTGCACTATTACAATGAGGCAGAGGCGGATGTAGGATTTCCAAAGGATGGGTTTGATCCTCTTAGGCTATTGGAAATAAGAGACCAAAACCAATGCAACACTTGGTCTCTTTTGACCATGCGTTCCATCAATTTTATATATATGTTATATTTTTTGCCAAATTATGAGGGTGTTTGGCTAAGCTTATAAGCTCATCAAACTGGCTTATAAGCACTTTTTGGCTTATCTACGAGTTTGGTAAAATTAAAAGTGCTTATAAGCCAAAAATAAGTCAAAAGCCATAAGCTGGTCTCCCCCAACTTATCAAATTTCAGCTTATAAGCACTTTAGGTTTGACCAATATATTTACTATTTTATCCCTAAAATACTTCTTTTTAAAACAAAACTCTTTATATACTCAGTTCTTCAGCTGCTTATTATTAATTTCAGCATTTTTATCCAAATGCATAACTGCTTATTTTTTAAATCAGCTTCAGTACATAAAAGTGCTTTTCAGCACCTAATGCTTATCAGCTGCTCTAAATCGGCTAAGCCAAACGGGCTCTATGTACAGCTAGCATATCTATACTTTAAATCGAGGACCACGAATTCATATGAATATTTTATATGGCAGATCCACCCCTTCAAAAAGGTGAATCCAAGATTTTTATATTTGATGAGTTCAACTTTTAGATTCTTACCCTGAACTCATTATCATCTTGATTTATTGGTTCAAAATTAAAATTTTCCTTGATTTCAATGTGGATTTGTATATGAATAAACCAAATTAAAAAAATACTTAAATAAAACACAAGACACGAAACTAGACATGCTCACAAATGCAAGATTTGAAACCCTGAGCTCCATTTTAGAAAAAAAAATTAGGATTGACGTGAAACTTGACTGCTAATTTCACTCGTAAAGGTGTACTTAATAATTATTGCAATATATATATATAGTCGTACCTTTGGCCCAAGCTAGTACAGGTCAGTACTTTCACATTTTAAATGACTGCAGGTACCATCTATATAGGGAAGGAAATCAAGCTGACAATTGTTTAGCTAAACGAAACTTAATGGGTGATACTTTGGAATATGTTCTCTATTATGATTCACCGTCCTCTTTTATCAAAGAATATCATGTAAAGAGTTTAAGTTATATAGAATATCTTGCACTATTAGGTCACTTTTATCAATTGTAATAGGTAATATATCTTATTTTGCAAGATTGCAAATTTCGCATTTTAAGAAGGTTAAGAGTAAATTTATTTAAATGACCTGATAGTGTGAAAAGTTCATTACACTCGTCAAAATATATAACTTAAACTCATGTCTGTAAAAATTAAAAGGGACAAAATATTCTATACAAGAGCCTCTTTACTCAATATGATGCAGATATTATATTAAAAAAATTTATCCCGTTTTATCTGCAATATTTGTTGAAAAATAAATTTGATTTTGGGTTATGTGTTTTGGATTTGGGCTTGCAAGTATCCAAGTATATTAGATCAAGATTGTAGTCCATTATCTAGAAACTTCTTGTAATATGTAGTAGTCAAAGTGTGTAGAATCATCTTGTAAAATATCTAAGTCTAGAATTATCATGAGAATACTTAGGAATTATCTAGATACTAGTAGATGATGAAGTGTTCTAGACTATTTCATTGTGTAGTATAAATAGAGGTATCACCCCTCATTTGTAATTAAGCAATAAGCAAAGCATTCAAGATCAATCAAGCTTCTAAATTATCAATCCTCTCTTCCACAAATAATATATATATATATATATATATATATATATATATATATATATATATATATATATATATATATATATATATATATATATATATATATATAGCCTCCTATTTCCAACAAATTGGTATCAGAGCTTGGTTTGACAAGATGATGGCCAACAATGTCATCACGTTTCCTCGCCTCACAAAGGATAATTATGATCGATGGAGCATCCAAATGAAGACCTTCCTAGGTGGACAAGACCTATGGGAGATTGTGGAGCAAGGTTATGAGGAGCCTAAAGACAATGGCTCACTTACAAAAGAAGAAAAGCGAGACAGATCAATGATCAAAAGGCTATTTCCATCATCCAACAAAGTGTAGATGATGGAGCTTTTGAGAAAATTGTAAGTGCAACCACCGCCAAGAAAGCATGGGAGATCTTAGAGAATTCTCACAAGGGAGTTGATAAGGTGAAAAAGGTTCGACTACAAACCCTACGAGGTGAGTTCGAATCCTTAAATAAAAAATACTTTGAATCAATTTCCGATTATTTTACAAGAGTCTTGGCGATTGTCAATCAATTAAAGAGGAATGGTGAAACTCTAAGCGATGTAAGAGTCATTGAGAAAATTCTTAGATCATTAGATTCAAAATTCGACTATATAGTCGTAGCCATCAAAGAATCTAAAGATCTAGAATCAATGACTATCGATGAACTCATGGGTTCACTACAAGCCCATGAAGAGAGGTTCAATAAGAAAAATAAGGAGCCTTTGGAGCAAGCTTTACAAGCAAAACTCTCTTTTAAGGAAGAGAGTAGTGAAAGACTCATCAAACGAGTCAAGGAGGTCGTGGTCAAGTACGTGGCCGAGGAAGAGGGCGAGGATATATCAAATGTGGAGGCTATAGTTCTTACAAAAATGAAGAAAGAAGCCAAGATTTTCAAACAATTACGTGCAAGAAAGAGCAAATTTTGCACAAGAAGATACCGAAGCCGTGGAAAATACTTTGTTACTAGCATGCAAAGGTGGAGACAACGGAGGATCGAATTTGTGGTATCTCGACACGGGTGCAAGCAACCATACGTGCGGTGACAAAAGCATGTTTGTGGAGTTAGACGAGGCAATAAGTGGAAATATCAGCTTCGGAGATTCCTCTGAAGTCCCAATTAAAGGCAAAGGTAAGATCCTCATCCGCTTGAAAAATGGAAGGCTTCAATTTATCTCTAGCGTGTATTATGTGCCCAATATGAAGTCTAATATACTGAGTGTTGGACAACACTTAGAGAAACGCTATGATATTCACATGATAAATCGTAGTCTTTCCATAAGAGACCAAAGAGGAGGTTTGATTGCTCAAGTGTCAATGTCAACGAATAGGATGTTTTTACTAAATATTTAACATAACATTCCAAGATGTTTAAAAGCATGTTTTAAAGATAATTCTTGGCTTTGGCACATGAGATACGGGCACTTAAATTTTGGAGGCTTAAAGTTATTATCAAGTAAAGGAATGGTGAAGGGTTTGCATCCAATTAATCATCCGGATCAAATATGTGAGGGATGCCTTCTAGGAAAGCACTTTCGAAATAGTTTTTCAGTATAGGCTTCTAGTAGAGCAAGAAACCTCTAGAACTTATTCACACGGATGTGTGTGTACCCATCGATCCACCATCTTTCGGTAAAAATAGATATTTTCTTCTATTATTTGATGATTTTAGTCGAAAGACATGGGTCTATTTTCTAAAAGAGAAGTCGGAAGTCTTTGGAATGTTCAAGAAGTTCAAAGCGTTTGTGGAGAATCAAAGTAGTCTCACCATAAAGGCGATGAGATCCGATCGTGGAGGAGAGTTCACATCCAAGGAATTCAAGGAATTTTGCGACAACAATGGCTTACGACGTCCTCTAACTCTTCCGTATTCACCTCAGCAAAATGGTGTTGCAGAAAGAAAGAATAGGACCATCCTTGATATGGCCCGAAGTATGTTAAAGAGCAAAAGGATGCCTAAGGAGTTTTGGGCCGAGGCAGTGGACTGTGCGATCTATCTAGCAAATCGCTCGCCCACTAAAAGTGTCAAGAACAAAACGCCCATTGAAGCTTGGAGTGGAAGGAAGCCCGGCATCTCACACCTACGAGTGTTCGGAAGTGTGGCATATGCTCATGTGCCAGATCAGAAGAGGACGAAGCTCGATGATAAAAGCGAGAAGCTCATATTCGTGGGCTATGACTCAAGTTCGAAGGGTTACAAGATATACAATCTCAAGACCAGTAAAGTAATCTCAAGTTGAGACGTGGTGTTCGATGAAGAAGCAACATGGGATTGGAATGTTCCCGAAGAGGAGAACTACGATTTTCTCCCTTATCCGTTCGAGAGTACTATAAGGAACAAAGAATATCTAGAGGTTCAAGAACCTTCTAGTACACCATCTCCGCACTCTCCACATACTCTAACCACACCAAATGAAGCGACACCAACATCAGAAGGAGAATCAAGTAGGCTACAACATCGCACAAGGAGCATTGAGGAGTTGTACGAGGTAACTCAGCCTATGGAGGATCTAACATTGTTCTGCCTTCTTGCCGATTGTGAGCCAATAAGATATGAAGACGCAGCAAAAAGCGAGAAGTGGAAAAGTGCCATGGACGAGGAGATTCAAGCAATCAAAAGAGGAATGATACGTAGGATCTCGCTACTCTACCAAAGGGGCATAAGGCTATTGGTGTAAAGTGGGTGTACAAGGCCAAGAAGAATTCCAAAGGTGAAGTTGAAAGATACAAGGCAAGGTTGGTGGCGAAGGGATATAGTCAACGAGCCGGCATAGACTATGACGAGGTATTTGCTCCTGTCGCTCGTATAGAAACTATAAGATTGATGATCTCACTTGCGACTCAGCAAAATTGGAGGATTTATCAAATGGATGTCAAATCCGCGTTCCTTAATGGTCACTTAGAAGAAAAAGTCTATATAGAACAACCTTCGAGATACATCGTGAAAGGGTAAGAGAATAAGGTGCTGAAATTGAAAAATGCCTTATACCGGTTGAAGCAAGTGCCTCGGGCATGGAATAGCAGGATAGACAAGTATTTCCAGCAGAATGACTTTACAAAATGTCCACATGAGCATGCCCTCTACACCAAAGTAAGCAAGGATGGAGATGTTATCCTTGCGTACCTATACGTGGATGACTTGATATTCAGCGGTAGTAATCCCAAAATGTTCGAGGAGTTCAAGAAAGCAATGGTTCGGGAGTTCGAGATGACCGACATTGGACTTATGGCTTACTATCTTGGGATCGAGGTGAAACAAAAGAAAGAAGGAATATTCATATCCCAAGAAGGTTATGCGAAGGAGGTGCTGAAGAAGTTTAAGATGAATGACTGCAAGTCGATGAACACACCGGTGGATTGCAATCTCAAGTTGTCAAAAGATGATGAAGGATACTTGGTGGAGCCAACACAATACAAGAGTTTGGTTGGAAGTCTGAGGTACCTAACCTGCACGAGGCCAGATATTCTCTACGGAGTTGGACTAGTAAGTCGATATATGGAAGCACCTATAATAAATCACTTGAAGGCACCAAAGAGAATACTTCGCTACATCAAAGGTACGATTGACTATGGTCTGTTTTATTCGCCTTCGGATCACTTCAAGCTAGTTGGATACAGTGATAGTGATTGGGCCGGAGACATAGATGATCGTAAGAGTACGAGTGGTTTTGTGTTCTATATGGGAGATACGGCGTTCACATGGAGTTCAAAGAAGCAACCCGTTATGACTCTGTCAATGTGTGAAGCCAAGTATATAGCAGCAACATCGTGCACCTGTCATGCAGTGTGGCTCAGGAAGTTACTAAATAAACTTAAGTTTTCTCAAAAGGAAGCTACAGAGATATATGTGGATAACAAGTCTGTGATTCCTCTAGCAAAGAATCCAGTCTTCCATGATCGAAGCAAGCACATCGATACGAAATACCATTACATCAAGGAGTGTTTACAAATAAAGAGGTGCAGATAAAGTACGCGAAGTCATTTGACCAAGTTGCTTATTTTCACAAAGCCTCTAAAACACGAGACGTTTCAGAGATTACGGAATATGCTCGGAGTGACGAAATCAAGTTTAAGGGGGGCTGTTGAAAAATAAACTTGATTTTGGGTTATGTGTTTTGGATTTGGGCTTGCAAGTATCCATGTATATTAGATCAAGATTGTAGTCCATTATCTAGAAACTTCTTATAATATGTAGTAGTCAAAGTGTGTAGAATAATCTTGTAAAATATCTAAGTCTAGAATTATCATGAGAATACTTAGGAATTATCTAGATACTAGTAGATAATGAAGTGTTCTAGACTATTCCATTGTATAGTATAAATAGAGGTATCACCCCTCGTTTGTAATTAAGCAATAAGCAAAGCATTCAAGAATCAAGCTTCTAAATCATCAATCCTCTCTTCCACAAATTATATATATATATATATATATATATATATATATATATATATATATATATATATATATATATATATATATATATATATATATATATATATATATATATATATATATATATATATATATATATATATATATATATATATCCTCCTATTTCCAACACTATTATTATTTGGGGAGTCAAATAGCTTTTTATTGGACTATGATTTTTTCAAACTTTCTTAAATATAACTGATTAGTAACTATGCTACGTTGTGCTTGTACTTTTCATGTAATTTTCAAATATTAAATTTTTATTTCAAAAACTTGAATGTACCATATTCAGGAATATAAAAATAAGGTTCCAGAACAAATGGCAAACAATTCCTCTTTAATTATCGAAAAACGTAATCATAGTCAACAATAACAATCCAGTATAATCCTACTAGTAGGGTACGGGAAGAGTGTACGCAAACCTTACCCTATCTTCGAGAAGGTTAAGAGGTTGTTTCCGGTAGACCTTCGGCTCGGAACGAGGAATCATATTCAAATTCACATGATAAATTAGGGCCAAATCCCTTCACATAAAATAGGAGGAAATAACAAACCAAAGCTTACCATGCCAAGATTCATTTCCTTCTGCAAAACATTGGTCTGCAAATCAAGTTCGACAACAACAGTAGGAAGAGTTCTAGGGTTTTCTTGAATAGAGATACTAACACGTCCTTTTCGATATCCAAACAACGTACCGGTAATTCTTGAACCTGGAATTATACGGCTATTACTTTCGGGTAATCGACCACCGGGGAGAGAAGGAAGCTTGCATGCAGGTGTAATAATAGGGAAAGATCGAAAAACGTTTCGAAAAACACGAAAAACCCTAGTTCGGTTTTTTTTCTTGGTAGAATTAGCTGGCTCAACGAGGGATAATTGCGGAGTTGGTGGAGGAGGTGGAGTTTTTTTTGAAGAAAAAGACGAAGATGATGATGAGCTAGCTCTTGACGTTGATTGTGAATCCTGATCCATTGCTGGTTTCCGTTATTAGGGTAACCAGCAATGGATGAGGTAGATTACACAGAGAGGGAAGAAACAAAGATTAAAGATGTTGAATTTTGCATGTAATGGAGATTGGAGGGAGGGGGAGGGGAGGGGAGAGGGAGATGATTGTAGTTTGATTTCTTGGTATAGGTGTTTGGAAATGATATTCCTTTGTTTTTCTTCGGCTTGAGTTTAGTTCCTTAGTATTCGGAACCTGAAATTGTGGAACTAATTAACCAATACTATAATTACCTATACACTTTTTAGATGAAATAGAAATTCATGTAAGTAATAAAATATAATAAATATATACTGTATTAATGATGTGATGTAAACACATAATACGAATAAGTATTTACTAGCTTAATTTAACCCGCAAAATTAGAGTACCAAAAAAACAAAAGACACTGAAAAATAAGAATTCTGACTCCTTCGATAGGACTATATAACGCTAAGATGTTATGGGAAGGTTCAATAATTATATTAAGGGTTTTGTACATATTATTTGTTCAGCAACACTACTTAGGATCCGTGGCGCAATGGTAGCGCGTCTGACTCCAGATCAGAAGGTTGCGTGTTCGATTCACGTCGGGTTCAATTCCCCGATCCTATATTGGATCCATTCTTTTTTCCCCTCCCATTTTTCAAATTCATTTTTGACGCTTTTTCCCACAAATTTCCTCTGAATAGATGGACAGTCTGAGACTCCAAAATCAGTAACTTCACCATCTAACATGATACAAAATTGCAAATTATGAAATTTTGCTCTTGAAAGCTAATTTTGCACATTAATTTTAATTCAAGTATTTGGTACTGTAATTCTCTTTTAAAGGGGTGGCATAACGGTTAAAGAGTCGGAGTAACAATGATTAGAAAAAGGGAGTGGAACTCAGCAAAAGTAACACTAGATTAATTATTTTAACTACCTAAATTTTGTAGGATACTAACATAGCAATAAATTAGTCGAGGTGCTAGCAAGTTAACTCGCATATTACCAACATCTTAATCAACTAAAATATCTGTGAACAATCTCGGTTATAACTCTATGCATAGTTGATATTAGTTGGCTACTTTAAGTTTCATATTCAGAGTGAACATTCAACCACGACCAATTGAATGGCCACAAACATTTAACAAGAAGTATATAACTAAAGGCGGATTTGATTTCCTTGGACCTAATGCTTTTGGCTCTACGCCTTTGCCCTGGACCCGAAGAAATTGAGGATCGTCCTGGAATATCGGGTGAGGGTGAAAAGCATTTGGAGAGCAGCACGCCCTTTAACGATACCCTCCTTTAGGTCCCTCGCCTTTTTAGCTAAAGCTGGTCCTGCTGTCCTGGTCTCCGTCGGGACTAGTAGACCCTGCATGTTTGCTAATGAAGAAAAGATGAAGCGAAATTCATCACCTGAAAACATATTCAATGATCATAAAAGAGCAAGAACAGCTAAATCTCTAATAACCTGATTGAGCCATGCTTGAAAACTGTCGCAATCTTTCTTCTGCCAAGCGGACAGCTCGAGTTGAGCTTCTAACGCCTTGTGTTAATCCTTGGCTGGAACGATCAAGATTACAATATCAGCATCATATTTAAGGATAATTCCACAAATTAAGGACATATAACTGAATAAGTACATATGTTTTGTACTAACCCGAGGTCACTGAGCTCCATAGTTAGGTCACTGATCTCCATACCAGAGAGTCGAACTGCAGCCATAGTGTCAGGAAGCTCCTCTCTAGTAACATCCATTAGCTTCTCTAGTGACTCTGCAGCTCGTCTAAAAGCCTAAAGTCAAAATTGAACATTAAGTTATTGAGATATAGAAACATGCACCACATCTGACTATACGATCCTTGTTGCAGATAAATTACACTTTCTTCTGCTTTCAGCCTCAAGCCAATTGTTTCTTAGAAAGGCAAAATGTTCAGAACAGCCTTAAACTACTTCCAGAGTTCTACTGCATAGGTAATTCTTGCTCGCAGACCTCTTAAATAATTACTGGAAAAGTATAATGACTAGGAAGAATTTGTTGACACATACCAGAAGGGTTGGAATTGCAGAGAAAAACAGCCAGGTTGCAGATATTGCTGCCTGTCAAAGAATTTCAAAGTTGGCACATCAGAAGTAGGGGTTCCGAGTCAAATATCCACAGAAAGAAAATTAAATTGAAGTAGATCTACGACACGAATGTAGGTGAACTAATTGGAAACCTATCCCCAGTTATGACTTGACGAACACTTAGACCTCCATATATGACAGTTGATGAAATATGCCATAATAGATAAAGTAAAGTGTTTGAATCAGCCGGGCAAAGGGCAGCCCCGTGCACTAAGCTCCCGCTATGCGCAGGGTTCAGGAAAGGGCCGAACCACAAGGGTCTATTGTACAGCAGCCTTACCTTGCATTACTGTAAGGGACTGTTCCAGGGCTCGAACCCGTTACCTCCTGAATCAGCCCGGAAGGGAAAAAAACAAAAGGAAAAGAAAAGTGAAACATTACTCTTCAGCTAGGAAGGGAAAAACGAAAACAAAAGAAAAGCCAAATATCACTCTTTCTTGATCAAGGAGTGGGGCAACAGTAGCAAACGAATGTAGTCAATACGGTCCAAAACATTTAGCTTTCGATTCAATTGTATCCCTATAACCAACTCATTTAATTGGATCCTTATTACAGACTCATGCCAATTGGCTCATGGGCCTCACCAATGCTCTAACTACCTCCCATCCTTCCTATCCAATATTTCCGAGAAGCCTGAGAAAGCAGAGACTTGCCTCTATGAGAGTATACCCAACAGGCCGAGGAGTCAGCCACTTGGTTGCTTTCACAGTAACAGTAACTTGATCATCACAGCCATCCCTTTTTATGCTTCATCTAATCCAAATACTTCTAACAAGAGACTTGAACATGTTCTATCTCGGAGTAGACTCATTTGTTTATTTACTTCATTTGTAGTTTTTACACTATTCTATTTCATTAACATATAAAATAATACTTCATTTATTTTTATTCACAGTACTCTTATTCAATACCATCTCTTTTAGCTCTTCAATCCACCCGCATGCCCTCATTGAACCTCGTTGGATCCCAAACCCGCGATCTCTCAGCCAACCTTGCAACTGCATACCCTAACCCCTCCTATCACAAACACCTGCAATCCTCGCCCATCCCACAAAAACTTCTTTGGGAGAAAATTTCATTAGTTCATGTAAGGCACAATGAAATGAAACTAAATTATCTTTCTAGAGCTCAAATCATTAATTTACATGTTCAGAGTAAAGCCAATTAATGGTGGCATCACAAGTGACTTCAGGAACCAAATCTGCAAATTACAGGCTTACAAGAGACCCACTCCAGTGCTATTACATTTATATAAAACCAGGTAGTTATAGACCTATTAATCACAAAATAGATTTTTCCAATCTTCCTGAACATGGTTTGTTTTAGCAAGTTAAGATTGTGATCGAAATCAGATACATCCTCTTTTCTTCTAGATCAGCATCACCTTTTTTTAATCTCATTAGTCTCATTGGAAGGAGGAAAGAAAGAACGAAAAAAGTTTGCACTTATGACGAGCTATGATTATGCACATTATGGGTAGGTAACAAATTTAGGATCATATGACAGATTACAAACACTATATATGCTAATTTAACATAATTTAAATGTTGCATGTCAACTTTACTAGCTGCATAACTACAACAACAACAACTACCCAGTAATGTCCCACAAAGTGGGTTTGGGGAGGGTAATATGTAGACGAGCCTTACCCCTACCCGAAAGGGCAGAGAGGCTGTTTCCAATCGACCCTCGGCTAAGTGAAGGAGAGGAAAAACAAAAACAAAAACAAAAGAGCATTAGTAGGTCCAGCAGAAATAGCATAAGTAACTACCTAAACATAAGAACCATAAATAAATAGCATGCAATAATATCATACAGTAACTACCATAAATAACTACCATAAGGGAGACACAATCCAAAAGTAGATGTATAACTAGTAGCTTCAAAAACCAAAGTACAAGCTATGGGGTCAAACCGCCACAAACAAGCCAGTGACATTTCCAAGCAGGAACTACAGAGGTGTTTGATTAGCAAAGCTAACATTGTTCGCCCGTATTTAATTGCATCAGTCCTCCAAGAATGGGAGAAAAGAGATAGAAAGGCAAGAAACTAATAGTATTTTACAGCGAGCTAACAAAACAACAACTAAGCTTCAATTAACAAACAACAACTAAGCTTCAACCCAAAATAATTGGGAGGAGCTATACAAATCTTCCATATTCATTCTGTTCTATTGGACTTGCTTTATTCCAAAATTCCATGGTGTGTCTTTTAAGGCAAATTAGGAGTTCTCCAAAAGTAGATGTCATAATTTGGCTAGTTTATGTCGGCCATCAACCTAAGCAACCCTACTCCTTTATGTGGAATTGGTACTGACAATGTGAGTCTCGATACTATGAATCTTACATAGATGTGAAGGTCACATAGGCAGGGTTTAGCTTAAACACAAAAACAAAACAAGAAACAAGCACAATATGGCAGAAACCTAAGAATCCTTGAGTAATTTCCTTATAACTTATTCTAGTCAAGTTATCCACAAGCCAATAGAGAGAAAATATGCACAACAGCTAGAATGTCTACACGAATGAACAGTGTATGAGAATAACACTAATATACTTATCCACGCGCACGCACACACACATAAATATATAGAGAAGCCATTTCAAATTAAATGATTGAAAAGCTTGCAGTCAATATTCAACTTATTTACATCTTCTCATACCCCAAGAATCACAGTTCCCAAAGATACAGCCAGTCCAACTCCTTTTTTTCCTTGTGTTCGGTAAATCACTCAAAAAACACTTGTAATATGACGCAGTTGGGGGTATATTTTAAACTCAAACAGATGATAAGTTATATCCATAACCTGTCATATTATAAAGGTGTTAAAGTAAATTACTCTCTTTATTTCTAATGTCCCACTCGACCTACTACCACCCACCCATACATATACTCGGTAACTCTATGTACCAAGGCTAAAATTACTCTCTTTTTTCTTTTCCTCATGTTTGCTTACCGACAAAATCATTCCTTTCCCTAGTTTTTCTAAGCAACCAAACAGACTTTAGTGATATTCCAATCTCCCCAACCCCCCTCCCCCTCCCCCTCCCCCCGAAAAGTTCCAACTTTTAGACAATAAATCTCCTATATTCGCATTAGCAAAATCTCCCCAAGTAATTAAAAGAATAAATAAAGACAATAAAGCAAAATTCAGATGTGTTTATATGTAAGAGAGTGAAAGGAAAGAGTACATACAGCGCAGGCAATGAAATTGAGGATATGAATATGGCGATGAGTTAGAGTCCATTGAACCGCCGAAGAAGAAGAATATGCAACGGTGGAATTCAGATGAGAGGTAACTAACGGCTCAGATGACGAAGCATTTTCCGATTGGACGGAAAGAGACGCCAATTGTCGTTGCGGCAATCGGATACTAAACCGCCGGCCGGAATCCACGTTCCCGGCGACTCCTTGGTCGGAATTTGTGTTAATCACCGGCGACGGTAGCTGCAACTTGAGTGTACTCAACATTTGTCTTTCAGTATTCACGACTCAGCGTGTGTAGCGTTTGAAATGGCTCGTCGCCATTTTCGATGTTTGAGCTAAAGGACACTTGTGGCATTTCATGGGTTGATAGGTCGCTCTTCGTATATGCGACTTAATACGCCGATTACATTTTCCTACTTAAAGCGTCTATATTTTATTACAAAGAAATATTTGTTATAAATAGAATCCTATTTAAGGTGAATCTCTATATTTAGAGAGATTCTAGGGTTTACTACTTGGTGGCTAAGTCACCACCTCCCTAAAAGGGGTTCTCTCCCATTGTAAATCATCCCAAAGTATCAATAAGAATACTACTCTCTCTATTTTTCTCTCTATTGTTCTTGTTCTTGTATTATTGTTCTTGTTCTTATATTATTTCATAACACGTTATCAGCATGAGTCTCTAACCAATTGAATTTAATATTCAGCAATTATCGCTCTCAGAATCTCGAGTTGCAATCAGATTCACCCACTCTAATTCGTGTTCCGTCGTTTGGGTTTTTCTATTCGAGTGAAACGAGATTTGTGATATTTTGGTTTCTGAAATTCTTCAATTTTTTTCTTTCTCGTTGTTTACTTTTGTTTTCTTTTTGAAGGTGAATTTCCAAGCAAAAGAGTGTAATAACGATTGCTACTGCTCCATATGAGAATTTCTATACGGAAAATAGAAGAGATGGTATTATCATAAAATAATGCAACGGGATGGAAACTCAAGAGGTATATTCGATATCACAACATTTATTGGTATACCTTAAAGGTAAGTAATTTACTTTCCCTTTCAAATTCTTGAAATTCTACGATTTTATTTCATATACAAACATAGACAACAAAGTTTGATTATAACTCTAATGGAGTTTGTAAGGAATTATAACCACGTGAAGTGGTAAAAGTTCTATGTCTTGCCATGATTAATTCATGTATGATTGTGGGCAAAGAATTAAAAAATCCGTCCAATTGAATTTGCTCCATTCCCTTTAGAGAATGTGGTAGCAGTATGTGATAAGTCTGAAAAAAAGACAAAATTATTACCATGAAGATATCAATGGATGTGGACGTGGCAATAGACGGAATTATAATCGTCATCATTGTGACAATGAGAATAATAAAGATTCTCAAAATAATCTTTCACTTTATGAAAGTAATATCTGACATGAGATTGTATATAGCACATACAGATGATTATGATCCATTCCCTGAAGTGAATGTGATAATTGTAATAAAGCCCGTAAGTATGGACACGCTCTTGATGTAATTTTGTTTTATGTCTGACATTATGAAAAGAAAGTTCGTTGCCCTTGAAATTTCGGGCAAGAACTATATGACATGGGTGTTGGATGCTGAAATCCATTTGGATGCAATGGGTCTTGGAGACGCCATCAAAGACAGAAATAATGCATCCACCCAAGACTATGCTAAGGCCTTGATTTTCTTGCGCCATCACCTTGATGAAGGTTTGAAACTGTGCTAAGGCCTTGATTTTCTTGCGCCATCACCTTGATGAAGGTTTGAAACTGTGCTAAGGCCTTGATTTTCTTGCGCCATCACCTTGATGAAGGTTTGAAAATTGAATATATCACAGTCAAAGATCCACCTATCTTGTGGAATGGCTTAAAGGAGAGATATGACAACCTGAAGTTGGTCACTCTGCCACAAGCACGATGCGATGAGAATGCAAAAGCAAATAGTTCATAAACTATATATTATCGTTGCGGTGGAAAAGGGCACTGGGCGAAAATTTGCCGTGTATTAAGACATTTGGTTGAGCTTTATCAAGCATCTCTAAAAGGTAAATGCCCTGAAACCAATTCTGTCTCTGACGACAATTTTGACATCACCCACTTGGATGTGGCAGACTTCTTTGAGCACCCTGAGGGGAAAATAGACCACTTAATTGGTGATGGATCTGTGATGAAGGAAGATGGAATTGTTTGATTTTATTTTACTTATTTGTATTAGTTAGTGAATAAACTTATAGTCATTAGTATCAGCTCGTATTAGTTAGCTTATGATATAATTTTAGTATTTGTTCTTTAGAATGTTTCAATATGCTTAAATTTCAAAGATATTTTTATTTTCCAGTAGAGTTAATCGACTAACCTAACAGTTAGTCGATTATCTAATATTTCGCATTAAAACTGGATTTTTCCGCAAGCTAAGTTAGTCGACTATCTGATTTAGATAGTCGACTAACCTAATGACTATTTACTAAGTTAGTCGACTATCAACTTAGTTAGTCGACTAACTAATATTTCGCATTAAAACTGGACTTTTCCGCAAGGCAAGATAGTCGACTATCTGATTTAGATAGTCGACTAACCTAATGACTGCTTCCCAAGTTAGTCGACTATTAAATCAGATAGTCGACTAACCTCAGCAGATTTTGAAAATATTGTTTAATTATGAAACAACAGATTAAATTTGTTTATTCTCATGTTCGTATATCTCTTTTGATTAATTGGTTCATGTACCACACATACGATATTCAAAGAGAAGAAATATTACTCTCATTTAAGTATGTGTAAGGCAGATGTTACTACAATTTCTGGTAGTAGTAAATTGATTAAAGGCTCCGGAAAAGCAACTATAACTCTGCCTAAAGGAACAACATTTTAGAGAATGCAATGTTCTCCTCCAAGTCTAAAACGAACTTGTTGAGTTTTAAAGATATCATTCAAAATGGATATCATATTGAGACAATAGATGAGAATAATCTTGAATTCCTCATTTACTCATGAAAACGAGGCTGCCCACTTCGGTTTGGGGTCACGCCATTTTGCATGCAGCAATGCTAGTTCGTCTCAGAACGACGAATTATCACAAATATTCCCCGTTGCAATGAGTTTTGGGTCATGAACCTAATATATCCCACATAAGAATTTTTGGATGTGCAGTATATGTGCCTGTAGCACCGCCATATTGCACCAAAATGGGTCTGCAAAGAAGGTTAGGAATATATGTTGAGTTTGAATCGCCCTCCATTATTCGCTACCTCGAAACATTGACAGGGGATTTGTTTACTGCACGATTTGCAAACTGTCAATTCGATGAGACACTTTTCCCAAAATTAGGGGGAGAAGTTGGTGAAACCAAACAGGAAATTTTGTGGAAAAATGCATCATTATCTCATCTTGATCCACATACCTCTATTTGTGAAAAAGATGTGCAAAATATTATCCATTTGCAAAGAATAGCAAATCGAATGCCAGACGCATTTACAGATTTGAAAAGGATAACAAAATCACATATCCCCGCAGTGAATGTGACAACATCTAATTCACGAATACATATTCATTATTGGAAGAATATGAACATGAAATTGGTATTGAATATACCACACTCACCCCTAGAAGGAGGTTTGAGATGATATATGAAAATAATGTCATTGTTATGACATGAATAGTCATTGGTCACGTACCTATTGTACGCCAAAATAATTTGTCAATGTGATTATCAAAGGACAATAATAATGCAAGAAACATATCTTGCATATAATTTTGACATGACCATAATGGTATAACTTTCTCTTTGAAAGAGATATTCACCACATGGATGTTGATGAAGTTTTGGTAGTACAAAATTAATTGAGAGCTCTAGAAGAGCCAATTATTACTATGTTGGAGAAACACAATTGATTACCAATAAGGTATTGTGTTGTAGTAAGTCTCAAAGAAACTTATTCAGTTTCCAAAGTATATGCGAAAGCGATTGATTATATTGAGACTATAAATAAAGGAAAGATTTGATATCTTCTATTACTACAACTTGTAGCGGGATAATCTGTATGTGAAAAACTACCCGCTTTATTCTCCAGTTTGTACTACACAAGAATACCACAATAAAGCGGACGTTTATTGATATAAAAACCCATATCATAATAAACTTGAAGTTTATTGATAATTGCACATGTCATGGTGTAAATTTGAAGTTTATCAATATTGATAATTTATTCTGTTGGCATTCGGGTTAGCCATATCATTTTAAGTATGATGTGCAGTAATAGAGAATTCACATGGGTAAATATTAAAGAACTAGAAAGTTCTTTACGAATTCTCTTATATTACTTGTTCTCATTAATTAATTGACCAACTAAAGTTGGGGTTGAATCCCATAAATTCTGGAAATATTAAAGGCGAATATGGGCCCATTCACCTGCCATGTATACCACATATGATGCATCTATGATATGGTTACATGTGCGATTGTTATTAACCCGCAGCCTGGCCGGTGCTTGCGAGGTAAATTGCTCAGTGATATAACTTCGAGCATAATTTCCAGATTTTCTATTCAAGATAGTTCATCTTGATAAGTTGGTTTATATCATAGTTGGTTTAGCAAGATAATTATTGAGTGCCTCCACTTAATAGCTAAACTGTTTCTTATGAGAACAAAGTTATATATATCAGTTTGATATACGTTGTATACGAGAGTATATTACATTCTCCCCTCACAAGTGGTTCAGGGTCAGGAACCAAATAATTTCATCTTATTATTATTGATGTGCGGTGTATATTTTCATTAACACCATAATGCACAAAGATGGACTCTCAAAGTTGAGGAAACAAGTTAGCTTTTCTAACATGAGGGGGAGACATGATAAACACTTGAGAAAAGGTTACATGGGATGAATTATCATCTGTATAATATAGATCCTCGAATATCATAATATGAACCTGAAGTTCATAAAAGGATAATTCAATTGCAACATATTGCAAAGCATGCTATACGCATTTGCTGACCCAAAGAAAGTAACTATATTCTCACTGCAAATGCTCATATTAAGTCCCCAGAAGGACAAAGTCTTTGATACGCTTAAAGCGTATAGACAAATCGGTTTCAAAATAACTTCTTAATAAAGAAGATGAGCAAATGATCAAAGTGATCATAATGGGGAGGCAAGTGATCTAGAAGATCACATGACATAACACTTCATAAAATCTCATGAGAGATTCAGGTACCTGAATATATGAATAAAGAGATCCCCATGTTATGTCTTTATGGAAATTTACTGGAACCGATATAAAATGTTCATCGACGACATCTATGATAGCACTAAATATCGATGAGGATCTTATGTTTGTGGAATACAAACAAAAATATTGGCTAAATGGAAGAGATACAATTCAAGCAGAATTGATTCCATATGAAAGACATGTAGTTTTGGACATGTAATTCAAATACTTGAAAGTATAAAGTCAATGATTGAAGTTGCTTGGAGCATATACAATTCTTGGTCCTGAAGTACCACATCCTAAGTGCAACTTGTGTACATATGTATCTTGCTATAACTATAAGCATGATGGCATCGAGAATACCTCTATGGAGATATTGAAGAGTCATTCCACGACATTATATGAAGATGTTCATATCTATCAAGAATGATAATTTCAAGGTGCGGAATATTTATTCAAATCAATATGGCTGATTTATTTATCAAATCTCTACAAAAGATCGTTTTGAAGATGGTGCACAAGATTGGAATGCAAATGCTCAAGGATGTGAATTGATGCTCTTTTCAGGGGGAGTTAATGCGCGTTGCACTTTTTTTTCCTTACAAAGTTTTGTCCCACTAGGTTTTCCTTGCAAGGTTTTTAACGAGGCAACCAATAGGCGCATATTCAAACATGTGTACTCTTTTTCCTTTTCTATAATTTTTTTCCCATTGGGTTTTGTTTTAGTTAAGGTTTTAACGAGGCACATTATTGAATAGACATTCAAGGGGGAGTGTTATAAATAGAATCCTATTTAAGGTGAATGTCTATATTTAGAGAGATTCTAGGGTTTACTACTTGGTGGCTAAGTCACCACCTCCCTATAAATAAAGGGGTTCTCCCCCATTGTAAATCATCCCAAAGTATCAATAAGAATACTCCTCTCTCTACTTTTCTCTCTATTGTTCTTGTTCTTGTATTATTGTTCTTGTTCTTATATTATTTCATAACAATATTAAAGTAATAATTAATAATATGTAAAATCACGGATTAAAAATGATATATAAAATTTTATCTGCCCTACTGTTCGCACAAATAATTATTTAGTACATTAAATCACAAATATATACATTAAAATGTCCTTTAACAAATTATGTTCACCAAGCCTATGTATTAGAGCAAATCTTTCCCATTCAAATTTAAATGAGATTCGGACATATTTTGATGTATACATCTGTGATTTAATGTAATACTTTTTTTTTGTGTGTATATTACCTACAAGGTTTTAACAGCGATTGCTTAATAACTAGGGATTTTGAGAACGGTTACACTAACTACTGTATTAATTTAATTGATTGATTAATTAATTAATAAGTAAGTTTACAAAGCCAAACATTCTTGTTATTAGAGCTTCCTTTGCGAAGCTAACATGAGAAACGATTCTGCTTGACCAAAAAGTATTAATTTTTTTTGTTAAACTAATTAAATTCCCACTTTGTGGGACTATACTGGGTAGTTATTGTTGTTGTTGTTGTTGTTAAACTAATTAAATAAAAAGGTAGTGGTTAAATCCTAGCTAAATATAATAAATCCTAAATTTAAAATCGGTTGATACAAATAACATATAATTGCCTTTAAACCAATTTAATGCAAAGGGTATTAAGTGGTAAGGTTATAAGTGTGTGGGGAACAATGATGAGCAATAAATATATTAAATGGCAATAAATGTAAATAGAGAGAATGATTCACCAAAATATTGAATGAGGTGGATGATTTCATCTCTTTGACAATGATGTAAGTCAAACAAATGTGGGAATATAGGGGACTTTCTCGGATCTGATGCGAGAAAGTGTGAGATAAACAACGAATCGAATCTTTATGGAAAGACAATATTTGCAAATTACTTCACAATCAACTTTTCATGAGAGATCTTCTCATATAGAATATTACATACCCCTTTCTTCTCTCTCCCTTCCCCTTTATATGAGATATATCCCTTACCTATCTTAAAGTACAAGTGCAGAGAATATTCTGTGGAATATTCTCCAAAAAATATCTTACTACTAAACTAGCCATTAGGACCGATCTGAGTATTCGACCTCGACCCTAGTTACTTAGCTTGTCAATAGGTTCCTTCCATCTCGAGCACGACCTCGGCCTAATCAGCTCTTAGCAATCCTCTTTTGGGAAAGACTCCCTTGGTTAGATTTTGATACATACAGTTAGTCCCTCCGCCCGTTTAGGGGGGGGGGGGGGGTTTGGACGAGCTCGATGGGTGGACTTCGCCAGTTGCAACTTGAGAAATCTGGGCATGTTGACCGAGGAGTAACCTTTTTATGGCGAGGTGACCATATGGTGCTTTGAGATCCACATTTGACCGTTATGTCAATTTGAAATGAAGTTATTTCATCGTGCATCACTATGGCGCATGTTCCTGATAAGTTACGTGGTTTTCCTTTCCTCTTCTGTTTTGAAATCAATATGGCGACGCTTTGCTTTCTCGATTAGGGTGTCGGTATTCTTAAAAATATGAATGGGAATTCCCCATTTAAGCTGATGCATTTCTTAAGCATTTGAATCTTCAAGCTTTCCCTTCTTCTTTTCAGAATTCTTCCATCTTTGTCTCTCCTTTCTCTAGCGTTTTCTGCTATTGTTACCCCTTTCATATTTGCACTTTCTCCCCATATACTTGACAGAAAAATGACTAGCGCATCTTCTAACCTTGAGGGAGTTTCTGATCTTGTCCCATTGATTGTGGACATGCCTTCTCAGGATGAAGGAGGTTGTTGTAGAAGATGAGAGTTTCTCCAGTATGGATGAGATAGTTCCACGTTAAGGGAGGACCAGGTCAGACTTCTCGAAGCGACCAGAAGATGATTCTAATCCCATCTTTTCTAAGATGGATGCGGCAACACTCGTTGAATTTAGGGCCAAATGGCAATTTCCAGACCATGTCGACCTTATCCCGACTGGTGACGATGTGGTGCAGATACATCGCACAGGATAGTACGCATTTTACGCGTATCCGTTCGTCGCCGGCTATACGCTTCCTCTTCCTTCCTTGACGGAGGACTTCTACCACTATTATGGCATTTTTTCGGCCCAGCTTTCCCCATATATCTATTAGCTTTTCCTTATGCTTATCAAGTATGTGGAACTAGCCAACCGTGAGATTTCTCTCCGTTATCTACTTCACCTCTTCGCCCCAAGTTTTCACAAGGGTACGATAATACACCTTCGCCATCGCGGGACCAAGAGATTGGTGGTGAAGATGTACGATAAGACTAATCAACATATTAAGATTAATTTCTTCTACATAAGGATGGAGCACGTGGTGTCAAACCCCAATGGGTTTCCTAAGGCGTTGAACATTGCTCGTAAGTGTTTCTCCCAACTGGTTGTTTGTTGTTTCTCTTAGGTGACCTAATCGTTCTCCCCATTCTCTTCTTTTTTTGTCTAGAAGGATCCTCCTTCGCTAGTCGCTGACATTTGTGACTGGGTGAGCCAAATTTTGCCTCACACGGTGGGGATACCTGAGTGGTGGGAGTTCAATGAGAGGTTTATGAGAAAAGCTTCGACCAATGAGATATTTCACTTTGATAGTAGTCGTTTTGACCTTCATACCATCTTTTATCTTCCTTTTTTTAATTTATCTCTCTTTGTTGGTAGGTCGGAGGTCTCTGAGGAGGGTGAGGGCTCCTACTCCCGCATTTTTTTAGCCAGGTGCTTCGACTAGGCCTCTATTCGCCACGACTGCAAGCGAGTCCATTCAGACTTCTGTTCCTTCTCAGACCGCGGCCTCACGTAGACCTAGCCGTCGGGTTGTTGGCCCACTAGCAGAGATTACAACTTCTTCAGTGTTTCATTTAGTGGATGGATCATTACAGGGTGAAGAGGAAGAGGCTCCGCTAAAAATCTAGAGAATGGAGGTCGATGGCGAAGCGAACGAGAATGAGGGGCTCGTGAGGGCTTATCCCGTGTTGACCACGGCTGAACCAGGGGGCAACATGACTTTGGTCGTAGAGACCATGCCTCCTTCAAATGTGAAGATTGCTTCCATGGAAGGGGGGAGCAATTAAAGGCAATTGCGGTCATTTCAAGGAGTGATCCATCAATGTTAAAGCAGGTCGACGTTGTGAAAATGAATGGGTCTTCTCGTTCGATTGTCATCCCTTTGGACTGCGGCTTGTTGGGTGACATGGTAAGAGTGGTCCCTTCTTTGGTACCTATTTTTTCTTCTATCGAGAGCAAGACTCTTCAAGCGTTTAAGGATGTTGATTTGTCATTAGGCAGATCTGGGATGGCCTTGAGGGTGAGTTTTCTTCCTTGTTATTTTTGCAATTTGCGCCCTTCTCCCCTTTCTATCTTTACTAACTCTTTTCGGCTCTTCCTTTCTCTTCTCTGTTTTTAAGACTCTCATTTTGGAGATCGAGAGTGCCCGCCGAGAGGATAAGCGGAAGATTATTTTCCTGAAAATTGTTTTGAAATACCGTGACAAGTACCGTGAGATGTGTGCACGGTTTAAAGCGGGTTGTAACCTCCTGTCCCTTAGATATAAGCTAGACCATAAGGATGAGGAGCTTATCCGGGTCATCGGCAGATGTAGCGATCTCGAGGTGGTGCTTAGAGCTAAGGAAGACGAACTCGAGTGAACAAGGGGTTCGTGGCCGAGTGTGTCGACCTTAAAGCGCAAGTGGCATCCCTGCGGGCCAAGCTTGAGCAAAGCTCGATCAGAGTTGCTGGCCTGAGTGGTGAGTTAATCGAGAAATTGGCAGAGTTGGAGGGGGCCGAGGAGGCCAGGGTAGCAGCTTTGGCAAAGGTGGCGGGATTAAAGGACTTCATCTGTGTCCTCGGGTCTGAACGTGCAAATGATGCGAAAATGGCCGCACTAAGGAGGCATGACTTGACGAGCGAATGGACGAGCTCGAGAGAGATGTTTGGAGCCTTGGTGGTCAAGTTGCCGCTCTTGAGGCCGAGAAGGCATGTATGTTGGCTCGACCTTCGTCCTCTCATACTTCTACTTTCCCCGACATTCCACAACATTTATATGAGATGTGGATCCACATCGAGGTTCAGCTGTACATATATAGGAATTTAATAATAGCGGAGAAGGTTCCTGAGGCTGATTTGGAAGATGCTCATGTTAAGGCGCGTGTCGCTAGGATTGCTTGCGGCTATAACCCTCTTACTCTGGGGACTAGGGATGGTGAAGATGATTTAGACGGGCTTGAATCTGATGTTTGGTATGACGATGAGTATCTCGATGGCGGAGGCGATGATGGAGATGGCGTTGCTAGACCAGGAGGTAAAGGTGGTGGTGGCGAAGGCGGGGACGATATGGAGTAATGGGGGCGTCTTTCTGGCCCTTTGTAAGATATTTTTTTGGGAATAAAATGATCAGAACCCTTTTGTATGTTCTTGGGCCTTTTTATTTTTCTTCGAATGTTTTTCTTCGGCAGAATTGTGTTGGTGCATGCTATTTCGAACATGGTCGAGTGTATCTTTGGTTGAATTTGGGTGAAGTCCCATGTAGTACTTAATTTAAATGAAGTTGTAAATCGAACTTAAGTCAGCTTCATCATGAATTGCATTCGAGTGTGATCGAATATGATTCTTTACTAATTCGAACAAGATTTAATGTTTAATTAATTCGAGCAAAGAGAATTTTAGTTGATTCGAGCAAGGTCAAATGTTGACTCTCAATTGATTCTATCAAGGTCGAATGTGAGTTAATTCGAACGAGGTCGAATGTTACTATAATTAATTCGAGCAAGGTCGAGTGTGAGTTGATTTGAGCGAGGTCGAATGTCGACTCTTAGTTGATTCGAACGAGGTCGATGTGAGTTAATTTGAACGAGGTCGAATATTTAGTTAATTCTAGAAATGCTGAACATGAGTCGATTCAAGAGAGTTCGAATGTTGACTCTTAGTTGATTCGAACAAGGTCGAATGTGAGTTAATTCGAGCTAGGTCGAACGTGATTTAATTCGAACTAGGTCTAATGTTTAATTAATTCGAGCAAGGTCGAATGTGATTCAGTTCGAACGAGGTTGAATTGTTGACTCTTAGTTGATTCGAATGAGGTCAAATGTTGCGCAGAGTTAAAACTTGATTAAAACATCATATGTTTGTATGCTTTGCTTACACACACACACACACACACACACATACACACACACACACACACACACACACACACACACACACACACACATATATATATATATATATATATATATATATATATATATATATATATATATATATATATATATATATATATATATATATTATCTAGTCCATTTATTGTTCGGTCTGGAGGAGTATTCGAGGGGTCGGACAATGAACTTGCCAACTTGCAATCTATCCTACTCGAACCTTAAACTTCGAGATGTCCTTGTTGTCGCCTCATTAAGAACCCTCTGAGAAAACCCAATTGGGACAATACTCATGGGAAAAGGAGTACTGCTCGGAGAACATCTTTTCTTAGAAGCTAAAGTATTTGAGGTGGGTAATAACTTCCCTTCCATTGTTTCTAGTTGGAATGACCCTTTATTTGTTGCTGCCGTAACCTTATTGGGGCCTTCTTTATTAATCCCTAGTTTTCCTTCTCATGGATACTTGTCTACCTGTATTTTGGCTTTAAGTAAGTCGTCCCCTACTTTGAGCGGTCTGACCTTGGCTTTTTTATAGTAATATCGCCCTGCTTGTTGTTTTTGAGTGGCCGTCCTTATGTAAGCCATATCTCTTTGCTCTTTGACTTCATCGAGGTCTTGCCTCCTACTTTCGTCGTTAATCGGTCCACTTTCGTGTGAACATCTCAGACTTGGTTCTCCGACCTCGACTAGTATTAATGCATCAGTCCCATAGACTAGAAAATATGGTGTTTCTCCTGTGCTTGTTTTCGGCGTTGTGTGGTATGCCCATTGATCTTCCGGCAGCAATCCGGTTATAGTCCCTTGGCATTCTCGAGCTTAGTTTTCATGATGTTCCTTATTTATTTGTTGGAGGACTCCGCATGACCGTTGCCCGCGGGGTGATATGGCATGGAGAGTATTCTTTTTGATGTGCCATTTTAAAAAAAACTCAGCATTCTTTTTCCCAATGAACTTGGGGCTGTTATCAAAATTGATTTCTTTTGGGAATGCTGAAGCAACATATAATGTTCCTCCATAATAATGTGATCACTTGTTGCTCACGTATTTGGGCAAATGCACCTATGTCTACCCACTTGGAAAAATAGTCAGTTAAAACTAAAAAAGAATCATACATTACTTCATCCCGCTCCATTTTATTAAAGGCCAGCACAAGGTGACTGAGTGGAGGTGCTCGCCTGCTTGGTGAATCACGGGGGCATACTTTTGGCATTGCTCGTATTTTATTACGAAGTCGGCAGCGTTCTTTTTCATCGTGGGCCAGTAGTAGCCCGCTCGTATAAGGCATATGATGAGAGCTCGATTGCCGGTATGAGCTCCGTAGTGACCTTCGTGTACTTCTTCGAGGGTGCACCGCGTTTGATTTGGTCCTAATTACTTTGCTAGGGAGCTGCCATACGTTCTTTTGTACAAGTCGTTGTACCTGGCCGTCTGCATTTAAAGCTTCTTGGCTTCTTTTTTATCGAGCGGGAGCATCCCATCATGAAAATATAAGATAATAAGATTGCGCTAGTCCTTAGTCAAGTTTATAGTTCGAACCTCGATTTGATCGATCGTTGAATGGAGGAGAGTGGCTACAATCCTTCTCTAGTTATGCTTTTGGTGGCCGCTTCTAGTTTGTTGAGGCCGTCCGCTTCGATGTTCTGCTTTCAAGGTATTTGATCGAGCTGGCATTCATCAAATGAGGCGGTTGAAGCAATAATAAAAATCCAATGCAAGTCGAGGTCGAATCCACAAGGAGTTAGGTTTTGGATTAGGTATACACCTAGTGTGACAGTGTGATGTGCCCCATATTACACTTCCACATTTTCAATTGTTATTTCTACCTCTACTTTTAAGCTATTAATTGTAATTGTAGAGCTAAGAGACAATATTTTTGGTTTTGATTGTTTCTCAAGTATTGAAAGATCTAGGGTTTTAACTTTCGCCTACTTGGTTACCTAACGGATTTAGAGCTTTAAATAATGTTTGGTTGATCGGGATACACTAAAACAATCACACTCAATTACTCACTCTATACCTCTCGGTAGTTTGAGCGATTTTGCCTGATTTATCTTTCTCAAGTCCAAATGGGTATCTCACAAAACAAGTGATAAATGCTCTTGTTGGGTTCGACCCTTTCATTAGGGCTATCAATTTCTGAGTTCACCCCAATACCTAGGTACCCAAGTTTTCCTAGACTTAATCTCTCTTTCTCAAGGATTTCGCTAAGGCTTTTAAGTTGGTGATTGCGAACTCTATCTTCTCAAAGATATAGGAGCATTTGGTTACTTTTTGGAGTACGGTGGCTAAGACTTAGATTTATTATCTTCTCCTAGGGAAGTTTAATAGAGGGTTGTGCAAGGATTGCAAGGTTAACCCAAGTGAGTCACTTGCGACCCAACATCGGCCCTCGGTTATAGACATCAGCATCTCGATAAGGAGGAAGAGGAGGGTGATTCAGGGTAGCCCGAGGATTAGGTGGGGTTCCTTGACAAAGGAGAAAGCTCACGAGCTGGGGAGGAGGCTATTGGCTATGGGGCGCGGAGAAGTATTGGGGGAGATAGTTGTATCTAGACTATGGCGACGAACAATATTAGGAAGCAGCACAAGAGGTACTAGGGGTCTCGAAGGGTTACTGGGGCGGGCACAAGGGTAACTGGTGGTGGAAAGCCAAGGTCCAAGGTAAAGTGGAGGAAAAGAAAGCGGTGTATCGACAATTAGTGGAGAGTATGGACGAGGAGGAGATGCATAGGAACAGATTAAGTTATAAGGAAGCTAAGAAGGTGGCGAAGTTAGCAGTCACAGAAGCCAAGAGTGCAGTATTTGGTCGCATATACAAAGAATTGGGAGAAAAAGCGAAGATAAGAAGTTGTTCCGGATTGCCAATGCAAGGGAGAAGACGACTCATGATCTAGACCAAGTGAGGTGCATCAAGGACGAGGAAGGCCAAATGTTAATAGAGGACGCACAAATTAAGCAGATGTTGCAGACGTACTTCTATAAACTACTAAATGATAAAGGGAGAGAGACATTCTGCTAGGGGGATTGGAGCACTCCGAGTGTCACTGAGATTTTAGCTACTATAGGTGCATTAGAGTCGAGGAGGTTGTTAGGGTTATACGTAGGATGAGCAGGGGCAGAGCGACAGGGCCAGATGAAATTCCAGTAGATTTTTGAAAGTATGTGGGTATAGCAGGATTGGAGTGGCTAACTGGGCTATTAATGTTATTTTCAAGACGAAGAAGATGTCAGAAATGGAGGTGGATTACGATGATTCTTCTATACAAGAATAAAGGCGATATCAAGAACTGTAACAACTATATGGGCATCAAACTATTGAGTCATACATGTTCGTTCCACTACAGAAGCGATCCATCTTATTCGAAGGTTGGTGAAACTATACAGGGATAGGAGGAGGGATTTGCATATGGTGTTTATTGACCTAGAGAAAGCTTATGATAAGGTACCTAGGGAAGTTCTTTGGAAATGTTTAGAGGTGAAAGGTATTTTGGTGTCTTATATTATGGTGATTAAGAATATGTATGATGGATCTAAGACTCGGGTTAGGATAGTGGGGGTAACTCGATGCAATTTTCGGTTGTTATGGGACTACACCAAGGATCTGCGATCAGCCCGTTCTTATTCGCCCTGACGATGGACTTACTAACACACCATATCCAAGGGGAGGTCCCATGGTGTATGTTATTTGCTGATGTTATAGTACTTATTGATGAGATGCAAGGCGGTGTTAATGAGAGATTATAGGTTTGGAGACAGACCCTTGAGTCTAAAGGTTTTAAGTTGAGCAGGACTAAGGCTGAATACGTGGAGTTCAAGTTCAGCAGCGTACCGGGTGAAGCGGACGTGAACATGAGGCTTGATTCACAAGTCATTCCTAAGAAAGGGAGCTTCAAGTACCTGGGGTCGATTATACAGGGGGATGAGGATATTGACGATGATGTCATGCAACATGTATGAGTGGGGTGGATGAAATGGAGGCTAGCACCTGGTGTTCTGTGTAGCAGGAAGGTGCCTCCGGAACTTAAAAGAAAGTTCAATAGAACGGTGGTTAGGCCGACCATATTGTATGGTGCAGACTGTTGGCCAGTGAAGAATTCTCATATCTAGAAGATGAAAGTTGCAGAGATGAGAATGATGAGATGGATGTTCAGACACACTAAGCTAGATAATATTAGGAATGAAGATATTCGGAGGAAGGTGGGAGAGCCTCCAATGGAAGACAACATGCGTGAAGCTAGGCTTTTATGGTTTGGGCACGTGAAGAGGAGAAGCCTAGATGCACCAGTGAGGAGGTGTGAACGGTTGACGTTGAAGAGTATGAGGAGACGTAGAGTTCGGCCTAAGAAATATTGGGGAGAGGTGATCAGGCAAGACATGGTGCAGATGCAGATTTCCGAGGACATGTCCCTTGATAGAAAGTTTTGGAGGTCGAGCACTAGGGTTGTAGGTTAGGAGACTGGACGCTAGTGTGATAGTGTCATGTTTTAGGCATCTAGGGGCTACAGTTGTGTTATTAATACTTCTTTAGGGTCAAACGTTAGGCTATAGTATGTTTAGCGCCCCTGTATGTACATATTTTTCCCTTGCGTATGTAGTATTGTGCCTATGCTTAGTGTTAATACTTTGCTCTATATTTTCTGGTTATTGCGTTGCTGGTGTTATCTGTTAGGATTCCTTTGCTGCTACTAATATATTTTCTCTTTCGTTCTTGTGCCGAGGGTCTACCAGAAACAACCTCTCTACTCCTCCGCAGTAGGGGTAAGGTCTGCGTACACACTACCCTCCCCAGACTCCACATGTGGGTTCTCACTGAGTTGTTGTAATTTCTCTTTCTCAAGTAAAGACTAAGTCAAATAGGCATGAATCAATATTTGCAATCATCAATTCTAAAATTCAAGAAAAAACTAGGCTAAATATCATAAACCCAATCATAAATAAGCCCAAAATCAATTACTCATTAAGTACCCATACATGGAAAATGAAAAATTAAAGAAAAATAAAGATATAATTCATAACACTTGATTAAGGAAAGAAAATCTAATGTTTAAAAGCTAATCTAATAAAATGTTACCTAATACAGTAAATAAAAATGACTCAACTGCTCTCAACTTACAAAACTTCACCTAAAAATAACAAAAGTTCTATATATACTAAGCTAAAAATATGTGACAAAATTGCCCCTATGGAGGTTGTGCGGACGCACAATTATGTGTGCGGTCCGCACATTGAGACTTGTCTTGACAGTTCTGCGGCCACACAATTCTGGGTTGCGGCTGCGCTCCTTCAACTTCTGTTGACTGCACATTTATGAGTGCGATCGCACTCTTGCTTCTGCGGCCGCACAATTATAGTGCGGTCTATACTTTTTGATCTTGGGCTTTGGCATTGTGGTACTTCTGCGGACCAAACATTTTTCTAAGTGCAGTCGTGCTCTTGATTATGCGGTCACACAAAAATGGTGCAGTCCGCATTTCTTCTTGACCTTAAAATCCCATCTCTCTTAAATTTATCTTCTACGGTCACACTAGAATTTGTGTAGTGCAAACTTTGGAGAGCATTTCTTGTCAAAGGCTTTCTTTATCATCTGTGGTCGCACTTAATAGTTTGTGATCTGCATAATGCCCTTTTAGCCTTGTTTTTGTCCTTATCCAAAATTACTCCTTCTTGAGTTGATTTTCATCTCTTTAGCTCATATTATAACACTCCTGCAAGCAAGCACATTTTACTAGTTTTCGGGTATACTCTTAAGCAATTTTGAGCTAAAACGAAAGCAAAAGAGTGCAAACAAATAGTCAAAATCCCTATTTATCATCGAACTCGAGTAAAAGTTTGCAAATTTTGGCTTGGTATTTCTGTAGCCATTGTTCCTTAATTTGTAAAGTCCTTATAACTTGGTTGACGACGAGTTTCAAGTCACATCGTAGGACTACTTGTCGTGCTCCGTACTTGAGTACCAATTTTAACCTTGCAATCACGACCTCATAGTCTTCCTCGTTGTTAGTCATATCAGGGCATCATATGGACTAGCAAACTATTTCGCATGTTGGGACCTCGAGCACAAGCCCCAGTCCGGATCCTGACGCATTAGAAGCACCATCGGTGAACAGAACCCATTGGTCATGCATTTTGGTGGAAATTCGACTTCGGGCATTATCTTTGCACTAAAATTGGTGACGAAATTGGCAAGCACTTGCGACTCTATCATTGTTCACGACTAATAGGTTATATCATGCTCGCTCATCTCTATGGCCCATTTGTCCAATTTTCCAGACATTTCGGGTTTGTGCAGGATACTCCTTAGAGGGAAAGTCATCACCACCGAGATGGAGTGGCACTGGAAATATGGTCTAATCTTTCGTGAAGTTATGACCAAGGCTAGGGCTAGCTTCTCGAGGTGGGGGTACCCCGTTTCAATGTCGACCAAAGTTTTGCTAATGTAGTAGATTGGAGACTGTGTACCTTTATTTTCTCGTATCAGGATTGCACTTACCGCAACATCGGACACGTCCAGGTAGACAAGAATATGCTCTCAGGGTTCCGTTTTAGTAAGTAACGGGGCGAAGATCAGATGGTATATTATATACTGAGCCTACTGTGATCGAGGGCTTATGAGTGAGCCCAGTTGGCCGAGATACAGAGCCTAGTACGGCCGATCGCTTATGAGCGAGCCTACTACGGTAGAGCAGTTATATATATATATATATATACCGATCCTACTGTGGCCGAGCGCTTATTAACGATCCCAATTGGTCGAGGCACAAAGCCTAGTATGGCCGAGCACTTACATATATATATATATATATATATATATATATATATATATATATATATATATATATATATATATATATATATATATATATATATATATATATATATATATAGGGTCGGACAACTATTTTACATATTATATTGAGAGAATTGAGACAGTATCAGCCGGTAAGCATATCTTCAGATTATCTTTGACTTCCAACTACTTGCAGTTATTATATTATCAGTTCAGTTTCAGCTTTCAGTATATTGCCTTACATATTAAGTATATTATTTCGTACAGATGTCCCTTTTTCTGGGGGCGCTGCATTTCATGCGTACATGTCAGACAGACAGACGAGTAGGTCTCTTCAATAAATGTTACCCGAGTTCAGCTTGATGGGTAAGCTCCATGCCTTTTGGAGTTTCCGGATCTAGAGCTTTATGTGTGTGTATATATATATACATATATGTCATGAGTAGATCGGAGAGCCGTTCCGATCACAATATATCCATTAGTAGAGGCTTGTAGGCATATCTTGTCAGTTAGTGCAGTATGTTAGGCTTTCAGGCATTATATGTATATTTGGTTAGTTTGTTAGCTGTAATAAATATGACGATCTTGTCAGCCAAGTTTTATATTGATATTTAGTCAGAATTCACTGTCTTCTTGCAATGTGGCCCATGACCAAAAGTATGACATCATATATTCAGAATCTCTTAGTTGTAAGTTGGTGCTCGGTTGAGCAAGGGACCAGGTACCGGTATCGCCCCCTAAGTTCGGGGTGTGATAAAAATGGTATCAGAGCAGTTCTGTCCTAGGGAGTCTACAAGCCGTGTCTAGTAGAGTCTTATTTATGGGTGTGTCGTGCACCACACTAATAAGCAGAAGGCTATAGGTCATTTAGGATTGTCACTCTTTCTTCTTACTCTAGATCGTATGGTAGATCTCACTTATATGAATTCAAATTTCGATTTTTTTTTATTATTATTCGTAATAAGACAATACCTACATCCAAAACAAAGGTTGGGAAGAGAGATAGTTGCGGATGAGCTGAGTTAGAGGAATTGGATTTTTGTATGATGTCTGCAATAAAGTAAATGTGAGGTCTTTAGCAGACCATGAGTGTACTAAAGGGTGTAAGCTTCCTGATAAGAAACCTTAAGGAAAGGATGCCTATCCATCTCAATGATAACATAAGTATGTATAATTGGCCGTACCTATCTCAGTTATGCCCTATGGGGGCTACCAGACATATTTTAAGAAAAAGACGTGTTATCAAGATCCAGTTGGGGATATAGTAACCCAAAATAGTGGATGTAATGGTAGAGTTAGTTGACATTTTTGAAGGATAGTGCAAACGTGGTAATGGATCTCCCTATGAGACACCTCGATGGTGCACCCCAAAATAGTACAGCTAGATATGAGTACTACAAAGACATGCACTATAAGCCTTGAAGAGATAAATATTATCTTAGTGTGGCTCGCGTCCCTAGTGAAACGTGAACGTTAAGCAACTTGAAGAGCCACTGGATGGAGCAAAGGCAAGCTAAACGAGAAAGAATGTCGTATTGAAGTTTCCACAAGAAAAAGGGTATGCAAAAATATTAGCAGAGTAATACGAAGATAGATAATGAAGCATTATGAATAAGATATGATGCATGGATGAAAACGGTAGAGTGTTACAGAACCTATAGTCAAATGAAGGAAGAGATGAAAGGTGATGGGACTTAAGACAACAAAAGAGTATAGGCCATAAGATTATATCCTCATTTCAAGAAATAAGTCCGTGACTCCAACGAGACTACCAGAGCAGAAAGTTAATCCCCAGAGTAATAGAAATCAATATGGACTGGAAAACAAGATAAACTATAGTACTCGACATCATGGTAATTTGAGATTTTATTTCGGCAATAATAGAATGGACCACAGAAGAAGATTCATTAGGAATTCACAGAATGATCATTTAGGAAGACGCTTCCCTAAAGCAAGCAATGTTAGCAAAGTTAAGCATAAAGGACTATATGTACCAGTTACATTAAGTGTCACCCTCGCGAGTAAGGGAATTTGTCATCCTTGATACAGACGGACTGCCGCAAGGCGAGTAAGGATCATTGATGTTGAGAAACGACGCCAAAGATGAAGAGGTAAAACATCTATAGGTAGATCCTCATGGCTTCAACTCTTAGTACTCCCCTAAAGGGGCGGAATATGGAGTGATATGGTGTTGAGTCAGAATTAAGTGGTTCTACTAGCTACAAAATGGTAAAGGAAGAATGCAATAAAACTAAGAAAGGGATGAGAGTGTACTATTCAAAGCCTACAGATAGGCTACGATCCCAGAACATTATGCAAACACAACGTCAAGGAGAAGAAGTGAGGCGTTATTGCCCGGATGTTATGGATAAATAAGAAGCCAGCGCGAGACGTAAGTTAAGACAAAGGAAATAACCCAAGAAAGATTATGTGGAATATTTATATTAGAATGGGCCAACGAGTAGATAGCAATTTATTAAGGAAGAGCCTAGTTACGGCTAGACAGGAGGTTACAGACGAATCAACAAATCATGTAAGATAAATATAGTAAACCCCAATATAGTGAATTCAGCTTCGCAGTAATGTCATTGTAATACTTGAAATATATTCAGATAGGAGTCAGGGTAGTTAAAGGTACCGTATGAATGTTACGGGAATAAAAGAGAGTGCCACTAGGGAGAGAGTCAAAATATCATTTTAGAAGTGACCCTACAAGCACAAGGGCATGGAGGTAAGCAGCTACGGATAATTATAGGTAAGGAAGGACATCAAAAGGTCCATAATAAGCTCACAACTTTACATGAATTAAGGGTTCTCCCTAAGTACTATAACGAAAGACTAGCTGAGGAAATAAGGAAAAAGGCTTCAACCTAAGCACAACGACCTAAAGAGGAAAGGGTCATGTAACAACAGTCTCATAACAACATTATAAGCACTCCAAACGAAAGTGGACCCTACCGTGGATAATGTACGGGAAGAAAAATTAAAAGTAATATTCAAAGGTAATATGAGTTGAACAAAAACTCTAGCATATGTGGGAACTAAGATAAGCTAAGTATGCACGCAACAAGGGGGCAGAAAGACCAGGAAAGGTAAAAGCTTACATTGAAGAAAGCTAAGAAGGAACTAAAGAAATTATTCGATAAATAATCCCGATATGGTAACGTTATGAACGCACTTATGATTTTGGAGTTTTATACTTGCATCATATACAACCGTAGAAGATTTTGGTATACGTTAAAAGAAACAGTTGAGCCCAGGTCATAGATGAAAGATTGAAATGATTTTATCATAAATATCCCTCAGTGCCTATGAAAGACAAAAGTAATAACTAATACCAGGAGACGTGGGTTGGAAGGTATCTTAAGCCTACATAAAGGTTGATCAGAAATGAGAGGAGACTAAAGAGTTACATCGACTAAGCAAAACAGGAGGGACCAAGAGAATGATAGACCTCAGGATCACTCTTAAGTAGCAGAGATATAAGAAATATAGTATAGTAGCCATATTTATAATAACTCTATGATGAAGCCAACTGAAGAGTACAAGCCTTATAAGAAGTCAATACGAAGCTCCCAGCGGATTGTGTATGCACCAGAGGTGTAAGAATTATAATAAAGCTTCAAGTTATGGATGTGAATTACACCTTGGTGGAAGGGCGGTTATGAAAGAAATATAATATATAATACGAGATTTTAAGTAAGGAAGGTAAAAGTGAACAATGTCCAGGAATGATAGCGGCAACATTAGTGGCATATTCCCCAGTCTATGGTTTCTATGTATCGAGAGGTGTAGTTAAAAGAGCATAGAAGAGTTAGAGACGATGAGACGTCTCGCTTGATATTCTAGAATAACATAAGGAAATCTATGGTGCAAGCAAATTGAAGAAAGATTGCAAGTAGTATAAATGGATATGTGTAGGTAAGATAAAGTATGGTAGAGCAATTGCTTAAATGGCAAGAATAGTATTAAGGTATTCACAAAAGCTATAGGTTACGGAAAATGATAAGAGGTTTCAATTATCAGTGATGGATCGTAGATCGATATTGAGGTGAATCAACAATGGGTAGACAAAAGTTACAAACTATAAAATGAGGTTAGGTCGTCACTCTTAAGATGAACAGTAATGAAGAAGCATTAAAGGACTTAGACTTATACGTATGGGATAATTAATGAGAGTAAGCTGGGATTTAGTAACACAACGTAGCAATGATAAATTAAAGTAAGAGTTATGGCAGTAAATTCACATGGATAACTGACAGACATATGCGATGAGATATAGCAATATTTGTAAATCCAACAAAGTACTGAGCGAAGAATATCAGTATACTCATAGATACCAAAAGTGACATCTTATCAAGCTCTACATACGAAGCCTAGAGATTGGGCACACTGACAATGTCACAATTATACAAGTTGCATGATAAAAGGTAGCAACAGTTACGAGATTGGAAGAAGACTACAAGTTGTGGTATGAGAAGAAGGCCTAAGAGGGGAATGACTTGGACTTTGGACTTATTCATGGAGTACAGTTGCCTAGATGGCAAGAGGACTACTAAAGTATTCACAAGAGCTATGGGATATGAGAACGATAAGCGCATCAGTCAACATTCAAGGATGAATATTCCAAAGGGGGGGGGGGGGGGAATGATGTTACACCCAATATTTTTGTACATGAAGATACGCTATAAATAAATTAATGAGAGCCGGAATTGAGATGTCACGTCCTGCGGTGTTACATTACGGTGATGTTAACGTACTTACGTTATTTATAGCAAGCAATAAATAAGTTCAATGAAGGAAAGGGTACGCGAAATAAAGAAAATAAGTTTCGTTAAAGGTTGTCGATTTGTGATAAAATATGGATCGAGCGATAATACCCGATAATTACGAACTAGTATCATGCGGGATACCATATGACTACGGTAGTATAATATATAGAGTATACATAAAGTAGTTTAAAAATAAATAAAAATCTTAAGTAAATTGAGATAATTCTCAATTATGCAAGTAATTGGTTAATTATACCTCGTAACATATCATTACCTAATTAATTAATATGTTATGTTATGGGTGGATAACACTAACCCTCACTACCCGCGTGGCAGCCACTCTTTCTTTAGAGTAATGACTCTTAATAATTTTAGTCTAGGTGGCATGACTAGGATTATGACCTAAGTTGCATATTATTTTAGAAGAGAATCCTTATGTCTTAAAGACATAAGAATCATTTTCGTTGATAACGTGAAGTTTCAAGGATGTAGAGTTTGTTTTCATAGAAGTGTTGAAAAATTTATTCAAAAATTCCTTTATATCTTTTTCAAAATCTTTTGCAAGATATTTCTTTACCTTGTAGGGGAGGTTAAATATGTTTAATTGCATTTGTGCCAAGATTTTCTTTGAGGAAAGGCAAGCAGACTTTTTACTTCAATGGTGTCTGCGTATTGCCAAAGTAATGGCAGTTGTTACATGGTGTTTACATATAATTAGGTGGAAAAATAAGGACGCAAAGATTTGCCACTGATTTTAGACAAATTCCCTGTTTAAAGTTATTTATACGAGAGAGATGTGTATTTTATTATAAATATTTGTTAGGATTTGTCCTTGCGCCATTTTTGTTGTTTTCCCCTTTTGTAAGGTTCAACTTTGAGGTATTTAATAGATTTTGAGCTATGAAATCCAAGTCCAAAATAATATATGCATTGTTTTTGAATAGTTCGAGGAGAGGGATTGTCAAAAAAATGGGCTCAGGTATGTTAAGGTTAAGCTCTTCTGATTTCGTCATTATATTCATATCCCGAAATTTACGTATATTTTGTTAATCTTGCAAATTGCGTATATTTTTCTGGTATTGTAAATTATAATATTCTCTTTATCGGAACTTCATATTTAGTTTAGTATTTCCTTCTTCCAGTCAAGTGAGTATAGAATTTACGTATATGTAATATTAAAAATATTTTCATTATCACCGAGCTATAATTGATGGGCAGGCCCCTATTGGGCAACCTCTGATTAGACGGTAAATTATATATCGAGCCTACTGTGATCGAGCACTTATGAGCGATCCTACATCAACAGGTAAGCATATCTTCAGATTATCTTTGACTTCCAGCTACTTGCAGTTATTATATAATCAGTTTAGTTTCAGCTTTCAGTATATTGCCTTACATACTCAGTACATTATTTCGTACTGACGTTCCTTTTCTGGGGGCGCTGCATTTCATGCGTGCAAGTCAGACAGACAGACGAGTAGGCCTCTTCAATAAGTGTTACCCGCGTTCAGCTTGATCGGTAAGCTCCATGCCTTCTGGAGTTTCTGGGTCTAGAGCCTTATGTATATCTTGTATATATATATATATATATATATATATATATATATATATATATATATATGTATGTATATATATATGTATATATATGTATGTATATATATGTATATATGTCATGAATAGGTCGGAGAGCCGTTCCGATCATAGTATATCCATTAGTAGAGGCTTGTAGATATATCTTGTCAGTTAGTGCAGTATGTTAGGCTTTCAGGCCTTGTATGTATATTTGGTTAGTTTGTCAGCTGTAATAAATATGACGGCTTGTCGGCCAAGTTTTATGTTGATATTTAGTCAGCATTCACTGTCGTCTTGCAGTGTGGTCCATGGCCAAAAGTATGATATCATATATTCAGAATCCCTTAGTTGCAAGTTGGTGCTCGATTGAGTAAGGTATGGGGTGTTGGTCTCGCACCCCTAAGTTCGGGGTGTGACACCCGCTTTCTTATGTAACTTCAGCATACGGGCCTGAAGTAGCAAAGTCAATTACGCAAATTTCAGCATTCTAGTAGACGAGCCTGAAGTAGTAAAAATTGCTTAACCAATTGTGCTGAAGTTTTTGTTTATAATTGCTGAACTTAAGCATTCTAGCGCTGAATTTTGTTCTCTATTTGCTGAAGTTTTATTTGTCATTTCTGAACTTAAGCATTCTAGTAGTTGAAGTTTTGTGATGTTGAAGTTATTTAGTTCATTTGTAAAAATTTCAACACTAAATAAGCTGAAGTGTGTTTGTCCTGGATTCATTAGTTTTGGCATTAAGCTTTTTCAAAAACTTTTGTAGAAGATACTGAAGTTATTTAGTTCAATTGTAAAAATATCAGCACTGAATAAGCTGAAGTTTTTGTGGTCCTTGATTCATTAGTTTTGTATAATGTTTTTTCATAAACTTCAGCAGAAGATGCTGAAAATATTTAGTTCATTTATAAAAGTTTCAGCACTAAATAAACTGAAGTTTTTTTCCTGGATTCATTAATTTTGTCATTGAGCTTTTTCAAAAACTTCAGCAGAAGTTGCTGAAGTGATTTAGTTCGTTTGTAAAAACTACAGCACTATATAAGCTACATTTTTGTAAAAAACTTCCTAACGTTTTAGATAAATTGTCACCTTATTCTTTCATAGTGTATTACTACTATAAAAATAATCAGAGTGCTAACATTATCTAAATCATAAATTTTGCAAACAATAAACGTGAAAAGAATAGAATTATCATGAAAAGAATCACTAAGTATGACATTAAACTTCCGATACGTGAAAATATTCACAAACTATTGTCTACTAAGTTACTTAACATCCCATGAACTAAAGTTTTATAGCAGCACCAAAAAACAGTAGAAGAAGAAGGAGGAGGAGGGGGAGGAGAAGGAGAAGAAGAAGGAGAAGAAGGAGAAGAAGAAGGAGGAGGAGAAGAAAAAAACGAAGAAGGAGAAAGTGAGCTGAAATTATTTAAAAAGTAGGTACAAGTTCATTTTTTTATAAAAATGGGTATATGTTAAATATGGACGACCAGATAAGAAGAAAAAAAACGGGGGAGAAAGTGGGTTGAAATTGTTTAAAAAGTGGGTACAAGTTAATATTTTTTATAAAAATATGTATATGTTAAATAGGGACGACCATATAAGACATCCCGTGCAATTTTTACAACTTTTCATGAGAGATCTTCTCACGTAGAATATTACATGCCTTTTTCTTCTCTCTCTTCCCCTTTATATGTGATATGTCTCTTACCTAACTTAAAGTACAAGGTGCAGAGAATATTCTTTTAAAATATCTTACTACTAAACTAGCCGTTAGGGTCCATCTGAGTATTCGACCTCGACCTAATCGGCTCTTAGCATTCCTGGAAAGATATCCTTGGCCACATTTTAACCCATACATATTCTTTATTTGTTAATTACTTAATTAATTTTTTAGTTACCTTTCCGTATCCACTAGGTATTTTGGAAGAATGAGCAGTTGGTATCAAGTGGAGAAATTTTACTTTGTGTCACACCACGTCATAATTGTATGAGACCCTTTAAAATATGACACTTGGACTAGTGGATCCCACTTTGACTCCCATTTTGGATCATCCTCTTCCTTTAGTTGTCTCTTTGTTCCCCGCTTGTCACCAGCTCCCGTGCTGATTTGCAAAGCTTTACTCTATGTAAATCTAACTCCTGTTGTTTTGCATCTCATTTCTTCTCCTTTTCAACTCCATATTAAAAAGTTTGTTCAACTATTTGTTAATATTCTGCATCTACGTTTGTATATTATTATTTTTCTAGGGTTTTTACAATCGTTTTAATTATTGCTGAAAATTTCAGGGTGAAGCAATAGTAACTACTGAAATACCGTTGAATAAGGGGTGTGGGATCTTTTAGGATTTACAATCAACCTTTTTACTGTTATCACTACAAGAAATGTGCCTTTTAGCGGCGACTCAAGTCGCTACTAAATCATTACAAGTCGCTAGCAGCGATATTGGACTTGCTACCCGTCAAGCCATTACTAAACATTATTTGTGACGACAACAATGTGTCGCCGCAAAAGGTCACCATTTAATGGCGACAATGTTGCCACAAAAAGTGCCATGCTGCCACAAATTATGTTCTAATCGCCAGTGAAGAGTAACTTTTAGCAGCGATAACAGTCGCCACAAAAAATAAATAACTATCTGTGGCAGCCTTTAGTTGCTACTAGAGAGTTGCTTTTAGTAGAAGTGGAAGTCGCCATAAAAACAATTGACTGTTACCAGCAATTCTCATATTGCAGCAATTGATGTCGCCACACAAAAAACTCCATAATCGCTGCTAGAGATCTGCTTTTAGAAGAAGTCATAGTGGCAATGATAAATGCTAGAAAAACTATTAGACAATCAATGGCAACTTGAATATGCAGAATGAAATATCGTCACCACTGAAATCTTTTTAATTCAGTAATATGATGACCAAAATTATTTAAACGCATCCAATAGTACTTTGCAAACACCAAAAGAATATCTTAAGTCAGATATTAAATATTCCATGGGAATACGTAGAGTTCCTCCTCCAAGAAATTCAAGCACCTAATATATGTTTCAACTATGAGAATACGTAGAGTTCCTCCTCCAAGAGATTCACTCTTGCAATCAAGAAGGGCTTCAGGTGGTAATCCTTTAGTTTCTGAGCCAAATACAAGCCAATCACCCTTTTTATAGTAGAAGTATGAATGTGTAGTTGTTCCTCTCTTTGTAAATGCCAACAGCCTCTATTCCCAACTTGTCCCCTGAAATACTCGCGGAATTCATCCCAAGACCGATGCACTTTGACAACGTACATGAGTTAGTAGACAATGCTAATGAAGAACATAATAGAGTTAGTAGATATGATAAAATTAGTACATGAGTTAGTAGACAATGATACTGAAAACAATACTACATGAGTTAATACACGCATGCAGGAGAAATGCAGCAGTTCTAATATGGCCTTCAAAACAAAACTGGACTTCTATTCATGTTCAAAGTTACATGATTACTGCAGCAAATCACACAAATATAATTTTACGCACAAAGTCTAGATTAGCTTCATTAAAATAAGTCTCTTATTTGCAGCGGAAGCTTCTAATTTAGGATCTATTATTTAATGGATTCCAATTTGGTGGTATTAGTGCAAAGCACTCGGTCTAAAGGGAGGAAGAGAAAGGTGCTCTTCGATTGAGATTCAATAACCAAAAAAGATACTGCCTTACCCTACAACTTTGAGACTAGCAAAGCACATCAACAACAACAACAACATCTACCCAGTATAGTCCCATAAAATGGGGTCTGGGGAGGGTAATATGTAGACGAGCCTTACCCCTGTCCGAAATGGCAGAGAGACTGTTTCCAATCGACCCTCGGCTCAGTGGAGAAAAGGAAAAACAAAACAAAAACAAAAACAAAAACAAAGGGGCATTAGTAAATCCAGCAGAAATAACGTAAATAATTATTTAAACATAAGAAACATAAATAAAATAACATGCAATAATATCCTACAGTAACTACCAAAAATAACTACAATAAGGGAGACACAATCCAAAACACAAATCATTTATGGATAGCACTGCCAAGTCTCACCCAACCAGACTAGCAAAGCACATCATTCAACTTATATCAAGCATAAGTTTTAATCTTTGCATAAATGCTGTATTCATAAAACCATTTAAGTGGTATCACTAAAGGTACAACATATTAAGCTCGCAGCCATGAAAAGAAAATTATAATGGTTCAAAATAAACTCCAAATACGCACACTTTCAATAATAAAGATATGCAATTTAATGAAGATAAGTACGAATCAATTAATAGTACCCCGTTGGGATACAAGATGTAACATGATGTAAAGTGTATACACAATGTATATTTAATGTATTTTGGTATACAATTAATTGGGCAGTGATGAAATGTCTGGATTGGGCCTCTCTGAGCCCAATCCTTGAGAGTCATATCTGAGCCCGTCTCAGAGACCCGAGCCCCATGGTCTTTGGGTCATTGACCCGACCCGTTGTACTAACTATATATATTGGGGTCACAGATATTTGTGACCCCCGGATTTCATTTGTGTAATTTTGTTCCTCGGTTTAATAAACTCTCTCTCTGACCTTCGAGAGACTTCTCACCTACTCCTCCTTCTCTCTACTTTCTCTCTCTATAATTTCCATGATTCATCGGTTTAATCTTGATGTTAACATGGTATTCTGATCATGCTGATTTTTCTGTTGCTGGATATTCTGATAGTGACTGGGCTGCCTGCCCCGATATTAGGCGCTCTGTTACTGGATTTTGTGTGCTCTTGGGTGGTTGTTTGCTCAGTTGGAAATCGAAGAAACAGCCTGTTGTTTCTCTTTCCTCTGCTGAGGCTGAATACCGAGCCTTAAGCAAAGTTGTTGCTGAGCTAACTTGGCTCTGTCACTTGTTGGGTGATCTTGCGTCCCTGTTTCCACTCCTGTCTCTGTTTATTATGATAGTATGGCTGCTGTTCATATTGCTAACAATCCTGTTTTCCATGAACGCACAAAACATATCGAGGTGGATTGCCATTTTGTTCGAGACTTGCTGCTCTCTGGTTTCTTGCGGTTGCTTCATGTGCCCACTTCTCGTCAGCTGGCTGATTTACTCACCAAGCCTCTGCCGAGTACTATGCTATCTCCGCTGCTTACCAAGTTGCAGGTGGTTCCCCCCTCCAACTTGAGGGGGGTGTTGGGATACAAGATGTAACATGATGTAAAGTGTATACACAATGTTTATTTAATGTATTTTGGTATACAATTAATTGGGCAGTGATGAAATGTCTGGATTGGGCCTCTCTGAGCCAAATCCTTGAGAGTCATATCTGAGCCCGTCTCAGAGACCCGAGCCCCATGGTCTTTGGGTCATTGACCCAACCCGTTGTACTAACTATATATATTGGGGTCACTGATATTTGTGACCCCCGGATTTCATTTGTGTAATTTTGTTCCTCGGTTTAATAAACTCTCTCTCTGACCTTCGAGAGACTTCTCACATACTCCTCCTTCTCTCTACTTTCTCTCTCTATAATTTCTATGATTCATCGGTTTAATCTTGATGTTAACATGGTATTCTGATCATGCTGATTTTTCTGTTGCTGGATATTCTGATAGTGACTGGGCTGCCTGCCCCGATACTAGGCGCTCTGTTACTGAATTTTGTGTGCTCTTGGGTGGTTGTTTGCTCAGTTGGAAATCGAAGAAACAGCCTGTTGTTTCTCTTTCCTCTGCTGAGGCTGAATACCGATCCTTAAGCAAAGTTGTTGCTGAGCTAACTTGGCTCTGTCGCTTGTTGGGTGATCTTGCGGTCCCTGTTTCCACTCCTGTCTCTGTTTATTATGATAGTATGGCTGCTGTTCATATTGCTAACAATCCTGTTTTCCATGAACGCACAAAACATATCGAGGTGGATTGCCATTTTGTTCGAGACTTGCTGCTCTCCGGTTTCTTGCGGTTGCTTCATGTGCCCACTTCTCGTCAGCTGGCTGATTTACTCACCAAGTCTCTGCCGGGTACTATGCTGGCTCCGCTGCTTACCAAGTTGCAGGTGGTTCCCCCCTCCAACTTGAGGGGGGGGGGGTGTTGGGATACAAGATGTAACATGATGTAAAGTGTATACACAATGTATATTTAATGTATTTTGGTATACAATTAATTGGGCAGTGCTGAAATGTCTGGATTGGGCCTCTCTGAGCCCAATCCTTGAGAGTCATATCTGAGCCCGTCTCAGAGACCCGAGCCCCATGGTCTTTGGGTCATTGACCCGACCCGTTGTACTAACTATATATATATTGGGGTCACAGATATTTGTGACCCCCGGATTTCATTTGTGTAATTTTGTTCCTCGGTTTAACAAACTCTCTCTCTGACCTTCGAGAGACTTCTCACCTACTCCTCCTTCTCTCTACTTTCTCTCTCTTTAATTTCCATGATTCATCGGTTTAATCTTGATGTTAACGTACCCACCACAATTTGAAAAGGTCCTGATAGCTTGAGGATGATGAGAAGAATGTAATTTGAAAGTATTACCAGCCCATAAGACACTACGTTACATCTTGCCTGTAACACTATGTAAATCACTTCACCTTAGTATTTATTTTGAACCAAAAAAAAAAAACAGTTTAGTACACATAATAAAAATAAAAATTTAACTTCAGTCAATATCTAATCAACTCATAACAAACAATCACTCAAAAAAAATCCATAGATGAGCAAATCAAAATATTCAAACATGTGCTCTTCGTCATCACTAAATACTATTCATCTGGTTATTTTTCTTTCACAAGAAACATGTGCAAAGCAAGATGCACGGCATTTTAGAAGATCAAGACAACTAAGTGAATACTGGGAAGCTGTTTGTTAATTCGACCACAATAATAGCAGCAGTATTTAGCAGTGGTCTTACCAGTTGATCCTTATTCCCGCAACTACAGTATCAGTCTTAGAAGTTGTCAATCTTGCATGTCGATACAACTTTTCATCATCAAATTTAGGGTAATGCTCCTGAAACAAAAATCAGGCTTTTAATCAAACTCAGTTCTCTTAAGGTGCAAAATTATACTAAAGAAGCTGAAAAGAAAAAGCATACTTTAAGCATATCACATATGGCATTATGTTCCTTCATAAACAAGGCCTGCAACAGAAAGAAGCCTGCCCAATTGTTACGAACATCTCCAGATATTGGAATGCTATTATCGTCATGTTCAAGAAGTCCATCTCCTGAGACCCTGAGCTTTCCATCTTTAAATGTTCTCACCCTAATTATGCCCTCCTTATTTTTCCCATATATTACACTCCCATTCCTAGTAAAACAGTAGGAACATGTATAATTCATCAGATGAAATAAAACTCCATCAGTAGACTAACTTCCAATCTGCATTAAAATGAAGTAAGAAATCAAATTGAGTTCAATTGGACTGCGTGGACAAGAGTTGACAAGCATATATGTCAACATGAAATAATATTTCCGCCTCATTTCTCCCTCCATCTCCACCATAGTTGTTACTTCACTCTCTTAGCATGCTACTAAGCAGCACTTTGATACAGTATTCAGTTGAGTTTACTATTGATTTTAATAGGATTTATTTGCTTGACCGAATATAACATGCAATAGTATCTCTTGACGTTTCTCTCCCTTAACAAAGAATAACCTGCTATTTAGCACCATTTGATTGTGGGTGTATTCATGCTTTTGTAAATTTATGACAGTTTTAGATTGTGGGATGCAAGATCATGGACTTGATGATGTATTTATATTTTTTGTTCTTTCCTAGTCCAGTAATCTTGTCGGTTTAACAGGTAATTCTTTTCCACCAATATCTTATATTATTAGCTTTCTCCATCACTAGTAGACTATTTAGTTTTATTGCCAGCTTTGGAGTGAATAGAAGTACAAATATAATCACAAAAGTTCAAAATATGAGAGAACCTTTAAAGTTCTCTACGGGGATTTAGAAGTTTTTGATTCTACTCACCACCATGGGGTCCTTGAATTCAAATGCCCAAACTTCAGATCAGGTGAATCTGTAGGAACTTTTCTGGTCATAAAGAACTTAAATGACTTCAACGGACACCCTACTGCAACGTCTTCAGGAGCTCTAAGCTCGACCAAATAGGCTTCAAATAGGTCTTTCTGTAGCTCGACCAAATAGGCTTCAAATAGGTCTTTCTGTATGATTTTTTTTCGTATTCCTGTTGATTATCAATTGGTTTAGAGATATTCAAGATAAAATCTGAGAATACAGCATCAACAACAATCCAGTATAATCCAACTTAGTGGAGTTTGGGGAGGGTAGTGTGTACGCGGACCTAACTCATACCCTGGGGTAGAGAGGCTGTTTCCAAATAGACCCCGACATCCTTTCCTCCAATAACTTCCCACCTTGTTCTTGAGGAGACTCGAACTCACAACTTCTCGATTGGAACTTAAGGTTGCTTACTATCAGAGCAACCTCTCTTATTTGCCATGAGCATCCTACCCAGCTTCTGCCTTTTTATTCTTTTTCAAATGCTGCAAAACAATAAAATAGTATCAATTTTGTGGATAGAACTTTCTAATATTATACCTAAATAAGGAAAATAATCTAATTAAAATTGCACCATTGCAGCATGCAACTGCTAGTTCTGGAGAGGAAAGCTTTCTTTTTCTTCTTTCAGTGCGAGTAAGAAGGACCGAACGAGGAGAAAAAGTTAAAATAGTTGTGACCGTGGGACCCACTTGTCCAGATGTCAAAAATAAGTGGCCTCATACAAGTATGACTGGTGTGCTAGACACAAAGTAAAATTTCTCGTACAAGTCTACCAAGAAAGGGAAAAGGGCCAAAATTATACCTTTATTATTGAAAATTAGTCATATTTATATATATTTTTATTTTCGATCTAAAATTGTCTCTACAGTTAATAAAGTATGTAAAATTGTTCCTGCCGTTAACAAAGTATGCAAAATCATCCTAACTCTAACAGATTTCCTACGTGGCAGTAGGACCCCTCTTTTAATGTGTCAACTAAGCAAATGCCAATCCGAATTGTAGAAATCCGTGCTCTTTTTTTTGACTCATGCCCATTTCTTGGACCTTTCTCTTCCCGTGTACCCTCTTCTTGTGAAGAGTTGAAGATCAGAAATATAAATAAACAACCACCACTTCATCAGTCCACCACCTTTTTTCACCAATTTATGACATAAAATAGATTATATAGAATCATATGTGGAAAAGTTTACTTGTTGAAGAGTAAATATATCTTATTTTATCAGCGTAGTTTTTTAAAAATTAATCCGATGATGTAACTTTTAGGTGATTCTCTTTGATTTTAATAGAAGAATATTGTGTTTATCAATCACGCATGAAGTACAGTTGTCGGCGGCTTCTACCATGCAACCACCACACTGCTCCACCACTCTCTTCTTTCCGCCGTGAAGTTTCTAATGAGGAAACCGACCGCCAGAGATTTTTGAATAATAGAATTATCTGGCATTATTCGCCACGAGATTCAAATAGAAATATTATATGGATATATGAGAAGTTGAAAAATGAAAAAATGGGGAGAACAAAAATTTACAGCGGAAGTTTTTGGTGGGTTATGCAGAAATTGATGAGGATGATGACTTTTTGGGGCGGGTTATTATAAAGTGGGGCGGTTATTAAAAGGATGAGCGAGTAAAAAAAGCATAATTTACATTATTTTGGGGTCCCGATTGCCACGTAGAAAATTCGTTAGATTTAGGTACAAATTTATTATTTTAGTAATAGCATGAATAATTTTGCATACTTTGTCAACGACAAAAATAATTTTAACCGTAAAGTAAAATAAAGTATTAACGTGACTAATTTCAATAGTAGGGTATAATTTTGGCCCTTTCCACCAACAATAATAACCCAGTATAATCCCACATAGTGGGGTCTGGGGAGGGTTGTATGTACGTAGACCTTACCTCTACCCTAGATAGAGAGGCTGTTTCCAAATAGACTTCCGGTATCCTTCCCTCCAAGAACTTTCCCCCTTACTCTTAGGAAGACTCGAACTTACAACCTCTCGGTCAGAAACGGAGTTACTTACCAGTAGAGCAACCAAGAAAATAAGAATTTGATAAGACGAGGAATTGTTAACATTTCAGTTACACTCCGCTTCCCCTCCCCTACCCCCGCGCCTACCCCAAAAAAAAACCCGGTGACCGCTGGATCGCCACCAACCGCTGCCATAACATATGCTTCGGAACTTCCGAACGCGGCGGCGTCCGCTTTACGGCGCTCACAGTTGCGCCTTAGCCGCCGCGATTCTCCTCCTCCTTTCGGTTTCACTCCTCTACAGTCGCCTCAACTTCTTCCTCCAACCTAACAATCAACACCCGCACCCCCTCCAATACGACACCATTTCATTGAACAATCCTCTCGTCGACGATTTAGCCGACGCTGATTACCGCTCATCTGACGACCGCATCGACGAGCTCGACGTTGCTGACAATAACAACAACAATAACGATGATGAGCTCCTCTTATCCAATGAATCCGAAGAGGACGACGAAGAACTCATCAACCAGTATCCTAGGGTTTCCTCTACGTATTTCTACGACCAGAGGCACGGAGTTGTACGGAGAGCGTTTAACAAACGATCTATTGAGGAATGGGAGGATTACGTTAATTTCGAATCGAGGATGAAAGTAGGATTAGGGTTTAAGAGTGATGAATCTAAGACCGCATTTGGATCTGATGATTTTCCAGTAGATGTGCAAATGAGAATGAAATTGAGTGAGATTAAGAGTGTTGAAGATGCTTTGTTACTAAAAGGATCACCTTTGAGGGAAGGGTGGGGGGAGTGGTTTGAAAAGAAGAGTGATTTTTTAAGGCGGGATCGGATGTTCAAGTCGAATTTGGAGGCGTTAAATCCAAATAATAATCCCATGTTGCAGGATCCTGATGGAGCTGGGATTACTGGATTGACTAGAGGGGATAAAATTGTATTGAAAGGGTTGATGAATGAGCTTAAGAAAGTTCCATTTCTGGTGAAAAAGCCACTTTCAGTTTCTGAATTGAGAAAATCTGAACTAGTTAGTGATGCTTTGGATTTGCAGAAGATGGCGGGGCTGGCCAAAAATGATGCCTTCGAGTCCAAAGAGTTGAAGTTCAATACTGAATTAGTGAAAACTAATGATGCGTATGTGAATAAAGGGAAGAGAACGGAGCGCAGAACATTAAATGATAATGCTGGAATTGGAAAAAGAGCTGTACATGTTCATGATACGGATGAAGATTTAGCTACTAGGAGTAACAAAGGGATACACAATGGTAATAGGAAAGCTGTGGAAGGTGAGACTGAAGTTTCTGGGCAAGTCTATGCTGATGGAAAGAGATGGGGTTACTTTCCGGGTTTGCAACCCCGGTTGTCTTTTGCTAATTTTATGGATTCCTTTTTCAGGAAAGCAAATTGTACTTTGAGATTTTTCATGGTGTGGAATTCTCCTGCATGGATGTTTACCACTCGGTATCATAGGGGAATTGAGAGCCTACTTAACCATCACCCGGATGCCTGTGTGGTGGTTTTCTATGAGACAATAGAACTTAACTTCTTTAGTGGTTTTGTGAAGGATGGGTAAATTCCTGAATTTCTTTCTGCCTTCAGTTCTTAATGTTTGTTATCTTGTTGTTTGTTTGAAATATTTGAAGTTTACATGTTTGCGTCAGGAACACTGTACTAATTATGGTGTTTCCGAGAAGTCTTAAGTTCTTCTTAAAGCAACAAAGCAAAAAGAAAAAGAAGATTGTCGTATGTTCTTCTTTGTGCATATATGTGCGTGTGCATGTTTATCGTGTTGTATTATTCTATTTGCAAGTTTATTGAGAATGGATTTGACGATGGCTTATATTCCGCAGCTTCAAGGTGGCTGTTGTGATGCCCAATCTTGATGAGCTCCTACAAGATACGCCAACACATGTATTTGCTTCTGTCTGGTACGAGTGGAAGCAGACAAAACATTATCCTTTACATTACAGTGAACTTGTCAGGCTGGCAGCTCTATACAAGTAAGGAATATGCAAAATAAATACTTGGCCTTGTATTTGTATTATATGTACTGTGCAATTACTTGAAGTGTCATTTCTATGATGATGCATTTTAGTAACAATTCAAATATATTACCGTTCGCCTAGAGTGGCATAACAGAGTTCAAAAGCTTTAGTGTTTCTTGTGTATAACATTTTGACTCGACTAAGGCAAAGTAGATAAATAACCAGTACATAAAATCGCGATTGCATATTTGAATCTGTAGAATTACTTTTTATACAAAAAACATCCGAATTATCATTTCAATATTAACAAGTTGATGCGTGGATTATCATTTCAATATTAACAAATTGAAGCTCATGGATGGATAACTGATGAATGTGATGGGAATTAGTGAAAGAAGGAAGAGTAGCAATAGATGAGCTTTAACTGACTGAAGTTTATTTCATTTTTTTGAGAATGGTAACAATTTCCATATAACAGAGCGCTAAAGCTGTGCCAAAGTTTTGTGTACTTGTTTCTCCTAATCTTCTTCATATAAACTGATTTTCTTAAACTTGGACTAGAAAGCAACAAGAAAGGTTGTTCATGAAGATAAGAGATGGAATTATATATGGTGAGAAGACTACTAAATAAGGATCTAAGTTTATACTGGTGATATGCAAAATTTTGGATGTTAGCATATATGTTAATGGATAGTCCATTGGAGTTGTCTGTGGCACATGGTAAGGGTTTTTCAAGATCACATGTTTCTCAGAATTTTTCTGCTCCTAGTGAGGTTTTCTTTAGCAATATATGCCAATAGCTGAATTATATGAGGTTTCCTTAGGGAAATATAGATTGTTGCTTGCACCAACATCTCTTGGCAAAAGCCAAGAACCTTATGACACCATGATCGTGTTAGAATGTGTTTGCCATAAATATAGAGATTTATGTGTAATTGTACCGGTTTTCTCCGAAATGTCTAAGTCACAATCTTTTTCCTGTATCACATCGTTTGAAAAATGATTGAAGGATTGGCTAAAGGGGGCATTTGACAGATGTGGTCCTATGGATTATTTACAGCTGTGGTCCTATTTGTAGTGAACTTCTTGCTAATTCCTTTTACTGCAGCATTGTTTTTGCTTTAGTGATAACGATCTTCAATTTCTTTTGATGAAATTCATAGTTTTTCAGTGTTGTAAATAAACTTCATGTGCTCTTTTGTCTTGTTGCTTGCAGGTATGGGGGAATCTATCTTGACTCGGATATCATAGTGTTGAATTCATTGTCTTTGCTGAATAATACTGTTGCTTTTGAGGATGACCTACGTGGAAAAACATTGAATGGTGCTGTAATGGCGTTTAGAAAGCAAAGGTACTTGTAACTCCGCTTTTGTCGTCTATAGTTCTTAACTGTTGCGGACTAGGACCTTGCAATATCCATCTGTTCTTTGGTATTTTGTAAGTAAGCAATAAAACAGGTTTGCACGCTGTACAATTGGGCCCAACTGAGGAAGAAATTTGGATATTGAAATAAGGGCAATTAGGAAGGACATTTGGATGGATAAAATTATTTTCTTTTACTGTTTAATCTGATGCTGGTGGCACCTGCCGTTTTGTGGATAAAATAACATATTCCTTCAATAAAATAAAGCCCCCCCCCCCCCCCCCCCCAAAACCCAACCAAAAATAAAGAGAAAAAAGGCTTTCTTTCATCCTGCAATGAACAAACTATTTTGGTTGGCCTTGCTGGTGAGAGGTTTATCCATTGGATTAGTCAAGGTGCATGCAAGTTGGCCTTGACACACCACTGTTCTAAAATAAAAAGTAATTTCAAGTTGTCCTTCGCTGCCTGAAAATGCTACCAAAGGATTCCATTTTAGTATTAGAATAACCTCAAACCGTGCTACCTCTTAAAGTGTGTTGTGGGAAAAGAGCAGGATAATACAAGTATTCCGTGGCAAAAGTATATAAAGGATGTAAAGTATATTCTTTTCTGCCTACTCTATGGCCAAGATTTACTTTCTTGTACATCTTTTGCAGTCCTTTTATAATGGAGTGTTTGAAGGAGTTTTATGCCTCTTATGACGACGCACAATTGAGGTGGAATGGAGCTGATCTTTTGACAAGAGTTGCTAGTAACTATTCTGGCAATGATAATCTCTCCGATAGAATGATGGAGATCAAATTTCAACCCTCTTTTCTTATCTTCCCTATCGGTCATAATAATATTACCAGGTACAGCCTTTACTACCTTTCAGTCTCTAGTTCAAAAGTATAAAATGTGGTACTTAGGATTGTAAATGCTTAAATTTATTAGTGAAAGATTAATTGTTGTTATTTCAAACCTTTAATTGTTAGTCATATTAACATTACCATTTCAAAAAAGAAATTTAGACATATTAATATTATTGCCTTTTTTCCTTTTCTTGCCATGATAGGTAGCGTCGCAACTAGAGTTATTGTGATTATTGGTTGCACTTACGGTCATCATGTTATTACTGGTTTGGTTAATATATACTGCTCTAACTAGAGTTATTGGTTGCACTTATAGTCATGATGTTATTACTAATTTGGTTAAAATATACTGCTCTAACTAATGCATAATGGTGACATCATATAACTTTGTTGAGCCTTGTACTGAAAGAGAGGAGCATTAGTCTAGCCCCCTTACAACATAAGCAACACTTTCTGTTTCAGTAATACTGCAAAATTTTAACAACATAACAGGCAATTTCAATATTGATTTGAATTTCGATATTTTTCCTAAATCAGGAGTCAATGTTTGACCTCGTAAAATATTGATTTGTGTAGTTTAGTCCTAATAATATTTTTAAATCCCCGACGAAGTATAAGAAAGGGAAAAAACCAATGGCGTCCAATCCTACGCCTCTAAGTGAAGCTTAGACGGTGGTTAGCAATAATAAACCCAACTAGGTTGGGGTCGAATCCCATAAGGAATGTGTGCTAAAGTGTTTAAAAGTGTGCAACCTCGATGTTTCTTAAGTTTATCTTCTAACAAAAGAGTGGTGATCAGTTATGACTAATTTTGAAAGAGCATGCAGAATGCAAATAAAGATGGGTTTTCTAATGAAGAGAAGGATCAGGGTTGCAACCTTAATATGGCATAATTAGTTCGTGGGTGTCTTTAATCTTGCTTAAATACTTTGTATTAGTGATTATGATCCAATTGATAGCTGCCCACTAGAATTTTCCAACTATAGCCAAGCTTTTCCCTAAAAAGTTCTTTCAAACCCAAAGGAATTCAATAAGCCCCAATTGATAATGACCTAAGTAGAAATTTTCCTATTCATAGTTTGATTTTATTAATCAAGCTTCATTAATTCCTTCATAAGCTCCAATCCTTGCTATTTATTGGCTACCCAATCTAATTTTCACATTTCCAAGAAATAGATAAAAGGGCTCAATCTGGTGTTTGCAACCACCAAATTGACAATAAAGCATGGAAACAAGTAGATAATCACAATCCAAGTAATAATAAGCAAGATGAACGAAGACCCATTCACATTAATGCCATAAGAGTTTATAATCCAGCTATGGAGCTTAGCTACTCATACTAGAAATGGAAAATAAGAGTTGAGATGAAAAGATAAACATAATTAAGACTTAAAAGAGTAAGAAAATCCAAACAAGGTGTTGTTGATCTTTCAATCCTTCCCAAATTGGCTAAAGGCTACTATGGAGTACAAATGAGAAGCAAAGATGACCTAAAAATGACCTAAACTTCTATATATATCAAGTCCCAAAAGTGGACAAAATTGCCTTTGGTTGCCCCCACCTAGCTTCAGATTCATGCTTCAAGTAGGCTGCTTTCTTCCGGGTGAAACGTAGGCTACGTGAGCTTCAGCTTCTTCAGGTGATTTTTCCCCATGTAGGCTGCGCATGTAGGCTGTGTGCTTTACGTAGGCAAAACCAGAACATCCCGGTCTTCAGCTTAATCCCATTTTCCTGGTACGTAGGCTATGTGCTTTGCATCGTAGGCTACGTAAATTTTTGGCCTTCAGTTACAACTTCAATTCTTCCGGTCGTTCACTTGGACTTGGTCTTGCTATTTTCCATGGGTAGAAATGTTCGGGACCCCCATAGACCCCCCTAGACTGACAACTTTTGCTTAGTTCCCCCTTAAGACTTTTTGTGGTCTTTAATACCCCGGGAATTTGATAATCTTGACCCCTAGATGCTGTTGTGGCAATGAGCATGAATACCCCTCTTTTAGGTGTGTGGGAGGGAAGAAAAATAAAAAATTAGCTTCCAAATGGAGTATTTTTCAAATATTAATTGCTACATAATCAAACATAACGATTTATTTGTTCCTATTGTATTTCTCGTTGTTTCTTCCACGTTTTAGGGGGGTGGGGGGTCCCGAGGTAATCTGCCGTTTTCCATGTTGATCATTCTCAAAGCGTCCACAACTCCATGATCCTGAAAATACACCATTCAAAACATAATTACTCAACTTATTCTAAGAAATGGGGCATAAAACTCTATAGAAACACAAGAGAAGTTAGTTAAAAAGCCAACTAATAAAAAACCTTGGCTGTCTAATATCTCATTCAGTGAGCTTCAGCAGCATCCGAACATGTCATGGTTTTTGTAACCAAACAGCAACATCTGCTTATTTTTCTCCTTATTTCTTGCTGGGATGATAATCCAAAACAGGGGGTTATAGAAAAAAATATTTACCAACTCTCCCTTTTCCTTTGGCAGATATTTCTCAGCACCAGCAACGGAGAATGAGAAAGCTGAACAAGATATGCTATTTAAAACTATCCTCAAAGAAGCAGTCACATTTCACTTTTGGAATGGCTTAACTTCAGCTATGGTTCCAGAGCCTGAGTGCCTTGCATACCAGATCATTAATTACAATTGCCTACATTGTTCTGAAGAATTGTGAATCACCATTAAAGCAGATGCCTTATAAAACATTTTAGTTTCATGCCATTAGATACCTCACAGCTTTTAAAGAGATTCGAAAGAGTGTCAGTTATGAAGATGTACATTTGAAATTCCGGTGTTGTTTTCAATGAAGAAAGGCTGCTTGCAGTGGTGATGTCCTGTCTATATACAAATTGTTGTTGTAGGAAACATGAATCTATTGTTGGTTGAAGGCTTCTGGACTTCGTGTCGTTCGTTTATTAGTTGGTGTAGATTCTCTCAAAGGAGGATTAAGAGATCCCACTTTTTATAGCTGAGATCTTTTTGTATATTTGTTTTCCCTTTGATTTTTGTACTTCTCACTTCATTGATGATTCTCTTAGTTTAATCCAAAGTTTTGTACAACTATTTGTAGTCATTGACAACACAACAATCACAGTATATTTTAGTGTTGTTTCTTTTAAATTATTTCTACATCTGCAGCTTCACGTCATTTCTCTTTTAGACTGCCATATATCGTCAAAACCTGTCACATTCCATGCCTTATAAAACATTTTTAATCTCATGCCATGAATTTTGAACGTTATATATTAGAAAAACCAGGTTTATACGATATAACCAAATATAATCTCCCTTCTTAGACAATGCTTAAACTCCCTCTACCAAGCAACTTGCTTTCACTGAATCCTTCTGTTGCTTGTTCAAGTTCATAATAGGAAATTCTTTCATGCCCTTTTACAAAAACACATCTGCTTGACCTGCATTCTTCTTTTTCTTTCGCAATCTTAAAAATACATATGCAAGGGCTAATGCAAGAAAAAGCAGTACAAAACTAAGATTGTCTTCTTCCTCTTTGACCTCTTGGTAGATTTGATGACACATGGTGACGCATGAAACTAGAATCACCACACAGAGCATTATTGGACAAGAAAGAATGACTTGTGAATTTTGCGATGAGCATTATTGGACAAGAAAAATCATTTTTTTGACAGATCGATGAGTGTTCCAGCCTTTAAATTTCCAATCTCTAGAGGAATAAATTGGACGAAACATTAAATTCTATGAGATTTTGAGGCTCCCTAAGCTTGCAGGTAATCTTGAATTCAACCTGTTGTTAGCTAGATAAAGTTCCTCAAACTCTATCTTGTTCGGACTGTTCAAAAATATCGTTGGGTGCGGGTCGGATTCTTCAAAAATAGTACATTTTTAGAGGATCCGATACGAATGCGGCAGCATTTTAAAAAGTCCGCACAACATACCTCAAACTGGTAACACTTCCTAAGCATGGTGGCACTGAACCAAAAAAATGATTTCCTGATAAGTCTAATGCACACCGACTCTTTCAATTGCAGATAATATCTGGTATAGATCCTTCTATCTTGTTGCTTGGCAGGTAAAGTTCTTGAAGGTTCAACATTCTTTGGATAGTATTTGGAATATATCCAGCCAATTCATTGTTTTGCAGACTCATCATTAGGGCTGTGCATAACTTGATAAATACCGAATTATCGTACTAAAATCGAAAATTTTTGTATTTGGTACTCGATATAGTATTTGGTTTAATTTTTTTAAAGAAACACCGAAACTCTCATATCGTACCGAAATATATATTATATTGCACAGTACACATATAATTAATTATAACATAAATATAAAAAAATCTAAAATTTTGCTTTCATTTATTCTCTAAGTTAATCAAGTAACTCTAAACAAGTAACAAGACATTTCTAAAGATCAAATTTATTTTTTTATGTATAGTCTTTTCTATCCGGATTGATATTTACTAGTTTTGGACAAAACTTTTGTCAACAAACATTTTTAATTTTTTACTTTTGAGTACTTTAATTAAGAATATTATATTTTATGACCCTACACACTAGTTAGTAGGGGTGTACAAAGAAAACCGATAAACCGCACCAACCCGATAATCCGAGTCAAACCGGAAAAAAAAATCCGACTATGTTTGGTCTGACCTGGTTTGGTGTTGGAAAAAAAAACCCAACCATAATTGGTTTGGTTTGGTTTTAACTAAAGAAAGTCAAACCGAAACCAAACCAACCCAACATTACATATATAGCAATTTTAGATATATTTAATATATAAATATACTTATTGTAATGTAATTTATAAATATTTCTTAAAAAATTTCATAATTTTATCTTTTAAGGTATTATTTCAAGGTTTGATTTAGAACTTTTGAATGCTCCAATAATTTTTATAGCCATTAATATTAGTAAATTAAATAATGCTAGCAATCAATACTAATGCTAACAAAAGACATTCAATTCAATATTACGAACGGGAATGTATTAAATGTCAATTTTTTTATTTTACAATAATTTAGATAAAAATACATAACCTATTTTTATTTTTCTTTAGCTTTTAGGCATAAAATTAATACTCCCTCATTAGTCTATCTAGTTTAGCATGAATTAGTGCTTTAGATTATGTTTATTTTTATTATGACTTTTTAATTAGCAATATTTATAGTACATAATTTTATTATTTTTTATTGTTGAATATTTTAGGATAATATCATGAGTCATGACATATCTCATATTATGTATTATTTTCTTGAAAAATATTTTATATAGTTGTATCTTACTAGGATTAAAGAAATATTTTGAGATACGTTATATGTTTTGTTCTACGAAGATTTTACCGGAAAAAAATTCGAAAAAATCCGAATAACCCGAAAACCCGAAAAAATCCGAGAAAAAACGATATTGAAAAACCCGAATTTATTGGTTTGGTTTGGTCTTTAAATTTAATAACCCGACACAATTGGTTTGGTTTGGTAATTGCAAAATCCGAACCAACCCGGTCTATGTACACCCCTACTAGTTAGTATTCAAACTGAATAAACAGAAGTTACCGAACCGAATAAATTGAAACCGAAATGAGAAAAACCAAACCATACCGAATTTAATTATGTACGATATAGGTATAGCTTTTTAAAAAATCTAATACCGAAAATATCCAACCGAAATGTCTAAATACTGTTGCGAAAGCAAGATGTATATAGTATGAATGAGTCACAACTATTATACCAAAAAATATGGCAGCCACTAAATAATAAATAAGACAATAAAGCAACAATAAAAGGAACACCAGAATTTACGAGGTTCGGCCAACTTTGCCTACTCTGTGGACACAACTAATATTTTATTCCACTCCAAAAGTACAAGTGAAATAATACTAAAGAGAAAAGATACAAATGTCTTAAACAGATGAGAAGACAGATAAGAGGTGTGTTGGCGTTCTTTTATAGGGAAAAATCCCCCCCAAACTCAAGAGCCCACCGATGTGGGATATTGAAATTTTGACATTTCAACAAATCTCCATCTTGGCAAAAATTTCACATCTTCAATTTTATCTCTATAACAAATTTTGGCCGTGTCTTCATCTTCAATCTTCAGTGTTCAACAATGTTGATCAAATCTAAACAATGTTGAAACTTGATCGCAGTCACCACCTTTATCAGCATATCAACAGGATTCTCCGTAGTATGAATTTTCTTCACCGTGACTCCACCTTCTTCTATAATTTCTTGTACCAAGTGATACCGAACATTAATGTGCTTCATCCTTGCATGATAAACTTGGTTCTTCGCTAATTGAATAATATTTTGACTATCACAAAAAATTGTGATACCTTTTTGTTCAACACCAAGTTCCTTTAACAATCCTTGAAGCTAATTTGCCTCCTTCACAACCTCTGTAATAGTACTCTGCCTCTGTTGTAGGCAAAGAAACTGTTGACTGCAAAGTAGACTTCCAACTAACTGGCGCCTTTGCAAAAGTAAACACATAACTAGTAGTTGATCTTCGTTTGTCCAGATCACCCGTAAAATCTGATTCACAATATCCAACTACAGACTGATTGCTTTCCTGCTCAAAAACTAACCCAACATCTACAATATTATGAATATACAGTAGAATCCACTTCAGAGCTTGCCAATGATCTTTTCCTGTATTATGCATATATATGCTAATAACTCCAACAACTTGTGAAATGTCAGGTCTCGTATATACCATTGCATACATCAAGCTACCAACATCATTTGTGTATGGTACCTTTGACATATACTTTTTTTCAGCTTCATCCTCTGGCGACATAGTAGTACTCAGCTTAAAATGGGGATCAAGTGGAGTACTAACTGGCTTAGTCTAGTCATCTATGCCAAAACCTTATTGTACTCTCTTCAAATATTTTTTTTGAGATAAACAGGATTTCTTTGAACGTCTATCTCTTATTATTTCCATGCAAAAATTTTCTTTGCCTCACCTAAATCCTTCATCTCGAACTCCTTTTTAGTTGAATCTTCAACTTATCAATTTCTTCCGAATTCTTGGAAGCTATCAACATATCATGAACATATAGGAGAAGATATATAAAGGATCCATCTTTAAGCCTGCGCAAATACACACAATGAACATGTTTGCTTCTCTTGTACCCTTGCTGCAACATAAACTTGTCAAATCACTTGTACCATTGTATAGAAGATTGTTTCAAACCGTACAATGATTTTTCAAGTTTGCACACCATATTTTCTTTTCCAGCAACTTTGAATCCTTTGAACCGGACCGGACCCGGGCCGCGCTCCTGGCGGGCCTAACAGGCCTGGTGGGCCGGTCCTAGTGGTCCTGGTCCTGGTGGTACTCCTAAGCTCGTGACGGGCCGGACCGTCTAATTTAGCCCGTGAGCCCGGGACGTCAGCCGGGCCTAGGCCGATCCTGGCGGGCCTAGACGGGCCCAACGACTATTTTAATTTTTTTTTATTTTAAAAATCACCAACGGCCATATTTAAAATACAGCCGCTTGGGCTGAAAATATGGCCGTTTGGAACTTTACAAAATAGCCATTTGGCCCTCAAACTTTAATTAACCCCAAACTTTATATAATTATACTTTTTCCCATTTCTCAACTATAAATACCCTCTCATTCTTTTATTTTTATTCATCAATTTATCAATATCTCTCAATCTCTCTCAATCTTTCTACTACAATAGCTTAATTTATTGTTGAAAATTCGTGAAAAATTGTGAAGTTGTTGAATTGAAGTTTTCAAGTGTTCAACGATTTTCAATTTTCAAGAAGTTGTTCGGCAATCCGGTAAACTCGTTTCAACTCTTACGTTTTAATAATATATTTTTGTGTGATTTAGTTTGCATAATTATAATTAATATGGCATTTTCTTTGAAAAAAATATTTGGTAAAGGAAAAGGTAAAACCGGTGAAAGTAAGGGCCATAATACTACCCTTCCCCTGGCTCCCCGACCTAGAAAAAATAAGAAAGTTGAAAGTAGTCGCCAACCTAGACTTCTTTATCCTTCTCCCGTAATTCTTGATAGTGATCATCCTTGTTTTCAATTTACCGATAATAAATTTCTCCATAATGTTGCAGTAGGTGATAGATTAGATGATGAAATTATGAATGCTCTTTACCTTAATGAACCTATCTTAGAGAAATATGAGGATGATGATGAAACCCAAGCACCAGATTTAGATGATACACCTATTAGTCATGTTAATAACCCAACTAATGCACCGGCCGACCCACATGTAGAAACTCCTACCTTTAATAGACAACCTGCTAAACGTCAAGAAACTTCATTAGTTTGGAATTTTTTTACTCAAATAAGAGAACAAAATAAGGCTAAGTATAAAACTTGAGGAAAATTACTGGTGCATAAATTTACTGGAGACCGTAGCGGCACGGGCAGTTTGACTAGGCATATAAAAACACACCCTAGAGATAAGGCTAGATTTTTACAAATGCAAGCACAACAAGAGGGGACGAGTGTAGGTTCTGCGGTTAACCCTAGTACAGGTTCAAATCTAGTTCAACCAGGAATTAACACTGTCACCGGAGGTATTTTATATTACGATCCAAAATAGAGATCGTGAAGGATTAGCAAAGATGATTACTGTTATGTGCTTATCTTATACTTTTGCTTCTAATCCTAATTGGGTTCATTATATTAGAAGAGTATTTAATCCTACTTATAAAGGTTGACCTCGCGCAACAGTTAAGGCCGATATTTATAAATTCAAACATGAATATGAACAATATTTGCGTTATTTATTTACTCATATACCTAATAGAATTTTTATTACTACTGATATTGGTAGAAGTGGTGATGATTGTGATTATCTAACTGTTACAAGTCATTGGATAGATGAGGACTGGACAATACAAAAACGTATAATTGCGTATAAAATAATTAATTCATGTCACACAAGTAAGTTTATAGCTAGTACTGTTTCAGATATTTGTAGATATTTTTGCTTTAGCGATAAAATAATGGCAATTTCTATGGATAATGCTTCTAGTAATACTAGTGCTATAGGCATGCTTACAAAAACACTAAATCCTGCATTTATTAATATTTTGCATGTTAGATGTATTTGTCATATTTATCATTTAATTGTCGGTGATGGTATGCGAATTTTAAACATAGAAATTGAAAAGGTTCGAATGGCTCTTAATTGGCTTTTTTATTCAAACCGTAGAACTATACTTAGAGAGTACTTTAAAAAATGTGATGAATATGGCCTTTGAGAAAGAAAGGTTCCTAAACCTTGCCCGACTAGATGGATATGTATGTACGAAAGTTTAGTAGTTACATATGAATATAGAAACCCAATTAATGAAATGTTTAATTCTCGGGTAGGTGGTGAGGATGATAATGAAATGCTTACTACGCAAGATTGGACGAATGTTAAAATTCTTTTAGATTTTTTAGTATATTTTCAAGTTGCTACAAATGCATTTTCTGGGTAATATTATCCTACTATTTCAAATTGTTTAGTTTATATTGCAGCACTAACTGATTTGTTTGTTGAATTTGGCGAGGGTGGGGTCATTTATGAACTTGCTATAAATGAAATAAAACAAAAATTTTAAAAATATTTTTTTCCTATCCCTCCTATTTTTGGTGTTGCTGCAATGTTAAATCCTACAATGAAATTGGGAGGTCCTCATTTTTGGTATTCAAATATTTATAAGGTTTTAGATCTTTCAAACGAGGAAGTTGTACACTTGCAGATGCAAAAGCATCAATTAAAATTAATGCTCAAATAGTTTATAATGCTTATCAACTTTCCTTAGAGCATGCTAGGCCAAATATTCCAACCCCTACTTCGTCTAGCTCACAATCGTCAAAAAGAGCTGCAGGCTTAACAACTCTTAAATCTTGGATGGAGTTCCGGGGTTCTCAAGGTGATAATTATGATGAAACTTCACATCTAAATGAGCTTCAAGTTTATTTGTCTCACGGACTTGAAAAGGAGAATCCAGACGGCTCTTTTGATCTTTTGGAATGGTGGAAGTCAAGGGGAAAACATTTTCCGGTTCTTGCAAGGATGGCTCGGGATATTTTATCAATTCAAGCTTCAACTGTTGCATCAGAGAGCGCTTTCAGTCAAGCAAGACTGCAAATAGGTGATCATAGAGCGTCGATGAGGGATAACTTGGAAAAATCGATACTTTTTAGAGATTGGATCCGAGCGGAAAGAAGAAACGTTGGAATTGCAGAATCACAACCGCCGATAGATAAAGCTTATGAAGAAATGATAGCGGAACTTGCGGAGGATTCGGCTTCGCCCGGAAGTGGTGATGAACAAGCTTCTTTTCCACCACCACCAACAACCTCCTCCCAACCTTGACGGATTTATGAGATTTGTTAGAGATACAATGTAGATTATGACGTAACTTGTACTTTGGCACATTTTCTTTTAATTATTTTTCCTTTTAATGGTGGTATTAGTACCTTGTTGTGCTCAATCCATTGGGGGAAGGAAGACTATGAAAGATATGCCATTTTTATTAATAAAAATTATAAGGCATACCCTTGAATATATTTTTCTCAATATTTCTTTGTCTTTACTTGGACTTATTTATATGCATATATATATATATATAACATACAATATATACTACAAGAAAATATTGAAGTAATAATATTACATAAGATACAATATATATAAGAGAATATATATACATAAGAGATACAATATATATACTACAACAAAATATAACTATATAAGTTATAATATATATACATAAGACACAATATATATACTACAAGAAAATATATAGGAGAATATATATAAATAACATACAATATATACTACAAGAAAATATATAAGGAAATATATATATATATATATATATATATATATATATATATAAATATTTATATATATATATATATATATATATATATACACATAACATACAATATATACTAATTCCTACAATACAATATACACTGAAATATATATTATATATACTATACTAATAACTAGTATACTATAAATATATTCTATACTAGTATACTATTATATTATATACTATACTAATAACTATAATAATATATATTGCCTTAAACAAAAAAAAACTACAAAAAAGCCCGCCAGGCCCACGAAGCCCGGCCCACTAAGCCCAGGACCACATGGGCTTAGGCCCGTCACGGGCTGGTCTCACACATTGAGCCCACGAAGCCCGGGACCGCCAGGCCCAGGGTTGCCAGAGCCAAGGCCCACGAAGCCCGACCCGCGAAGCCCATGTAGGCCTAGGCCCGGGACAAAATAAGACGTTATCCTTTGGCAACCAATCTTGCTTTGTAGTGAACATCTACTTGGTTAGAAAATCCTTACTTCTTTGCAAATACCCATTTTGCACCCAAATGCTTTCTTTCCCTTTGGGAGATTGGCCAATCTCCATGTATGATTCTGATGAAGGGACTGTATTTCATCATTCATGGCAATCCTCCACTTATCTTCTTCTGAGCTTTGGATTGCATCTTTGTAAGTGGTAGGAACATCATTAGCTACAATTGGGGGTGCACAAGCAACTATCTCTATGAGAGGAACAAGTTTTGATATTGTCCTTTTTGGCCTGCTGGTTGCTATTGATTCAAGTTGTTGTTGAGGTTCTTGAGTTGGAATCTCCTCTACTGGCTCTCCATCTAGAGGGTAATCTTCATTTTTTTTCCTCCTCTGCTTCTTGTGTAGGAAAAATAAATTTCCCTCAAACTCCACCTACTTAGAAGCACCATCATCTTGTTTAGTATCTTCATTTGTTACCTTATTTACCATAGCAGATTCATCGAAGGTAACATCCCTGCTGAATATTACTTTCTTTGTCATAGGACACCATAAGTGATTACCTTTGACTCCTGAAGTAATCCACATAAAAATAGCCTTCTTTGCCCTTGGATCTACTTTTGACTCTGTCATATGAGAATATGCAGTATGTGCAAAGAGTCATAATCTACAACAGGCTTTCCGTACCATTTTTCAAACGGTGTCTTGCCATCAATAGTAGTAGATGGTAGACTATTATTGAGGTGGTATGCATATGTAGTTGCCTCAGTCCAAAATTCTTTGCCCAAGCCAGCATTGGAAAACGTACACCGTACCTTCTCTAGCAAGGTCGTGTTCATGCGTTCTGCCACTCCATTCTGTTGTGGTGTATGTCAGATAGTGAAGTATCGGACGATGCCATCATTGTCACAAACCTTGTTGAAATGATCAATTTTGTATTCACCTCCATTGTCTGTGCGAATAACTTGATCCTCCTGCCTGTTTGATTCTCCACCATTGTCTTCCATTTGAGTAAAATTCCCAGCACTTCATCTTTGCTCTTCATTTTATACACCCATACTCTTCGAGAAAAATCATCAACAAAGGTTACAAAATAGTGCTTCCCACCCAATGAATGTGTTTTGGAAGGACCCCAAACATCAGAGTGTACATAATCCAAAATGCCTTTCGTATTATGGATCGCTATACCAAATTTAATCCTTGGCTGTTTCCCTTTGACATAATGCTCGCAAAACTCCAAGTTGCAAGTATTTACTCCTTTGAACAATCCTTGATCTGATTGAGTCTTCAAGGATTTTCCTCCAGTATGTCCCAAGCGCATGCGCCATAGCCTGGTTGCTTTTGCCTCTTTGTTGTCACTGGACGTCACTGTCGCTGTCCCAATAACTGTACTACCACGATAGCGGTACATGTTATTGTTCTTCTAATTTGCCTTCATTACCACTAGTCACCAGAGCATACCCTCATCACTCCATTTTCTGCAACGATTTTGAACCTTTTTGATTCTAGGGCTCCCACAGAGATGCGATTCTTCTTTAAATCCGGTACATATCGAACATCTTTTAATGTTCTGATCATTCCATCATGGTTCCTTAATCATATTGAACCAATTCCATATGAGGTAAAAGGACTGTTGTACGCTCGTGTGGATGTCTCCATATTCTTCTTCTTGAAATTCCACGAACCAGTCCCTGTTGGGACACATATGATAGCTACAAGCTGAGTCCATAAACCATATATCTGATGATGTTGATGGCTCTATTGTAACTAATGAGAAGTCTGAATCATCACAATTGGCTACATTTGAATCCATAATGACCTTTCCATTGTTATGTTTGGCCTTATTCTTCAACTTTGGACAGTTTTTCTTCCAGTGGCCCCTTTCTCGACAAAAGGCACATTCATCTTTGCTGTGTCTAGATCTTGACTTGGATCTCCTCTTCTTTGTCCTTGTTTGATTTTGAGGACGACCCCTCATAAATAATGCTTCTCCTTCTCTGCCCTTTTGTTTTTCTCGCTTTCTTTGTTCATAGTTGTACAAATCCGAACAAACTTCTCTGAGAGAAAATTCGTCATTTCCATGGAGTAGAGTAGTTTCAAGGTCCTCGTACTCATCAGGAAGTGACGCCAACAACATTAAGGCCAAGTCACTACCGTCATAAGTTGTATCCATATTTTGCAAATCTGTGACCAACTTATTGAAACTAGTGATATGTTCATTCAATGTGGTACCAGGAACATAGGTGAAGTGAAACCGTATCTTCTTCATGTACAATTCATTTTGAATGTTTTTCTTCAAAAATTTATCCTCCAGTGCGTTCCATAATCTACTTGTATAATTTTTCTTTGTGTATGGATATTTCTGCTCTCTAGCAAGGTAAGATCGAATGGTACTGCAAGCAACACGGTTGAGAATCTTCCTATGTTCTTCTTCAATAACATCTGGTTTCTTTTCTTCAATGGACAGATCTAGCCCTTGTTGAAAAAGGACATCTAGAATCTCGCCTTGCCACATCCCAAAATGTCGGGACCCGTAAAACATTTCTACTGCAAATTTTGCATTTGAAATAATTCTTGTCATAAGCTAAATGCCAATGATGACGTATTGCTGACACTTGATGTAGATCTTCTTATTTATTGTCTTCCATTTTGACACAAATATTATTTAATCGCTGACAACACAAATCAAGATTATTTTCTTTCTGATGTAGAAGATGAGACCATGCTGCAACCACAGGGCATACTCAGACAGAACCATGACTCAGTTACCAAGATAAATCTTTTCTGACGTGGAAAATCAGGCTAGCTGCAATCCACAGAGCATGCTTAGACAGTACATTGGCTCTGATACCAATTGTTGGAGAAGCAAGATGTATATAGTATAAATGAGTCACAACTACTATACCAAAAAATATGGCAGCCACTAAATAATAAATAAGACAATAAAGCAACAATAAAAGGAACACCATAATTTACGAGGTTCGGCCAACTTTGCCTACTCCTTGGACACAACCAATATTTTATTCCACTCCAAAAATACAAGTGAAATAATACTAAATGGAGAAGATAAAAAGGCCTTAAACAGATGAGAATGCAAATGAGATGTGTGTATAAATCCTAAAAATTAGGCCTTCTTTTATAGGGGAAAAATTCCCCCAAAACTCAAGAGCCCACCGATGTGGGATACTGAAATTTTGACATTTCAATAATTACCGTACCAACTATAAACACTCATACTCATTATTGTGATTCCAGTAAGATTCCCAATTTCTTCTGGAATGACGCCCTTCAGTTTACAACCATGTCCTTTAAAAATTTGCATAGCAGAAACATTTCCAACCGATGCAGGAAAAACACCGTCCAATGGATTCCGATCAAATTTGAGTACACTTAGTTCCCTACAGTTTGTGAGTGATGTAAGGAAGATCAATGCTAAATCACTGAAAAACTTATTACTCCCCAAGTGTAAAATCTCAAGATATTCTAAGTTACCAAGTGATTCAGGAATTGGATCTGTGAAGCTATTCCATGATATATCAACTCCTATGAGTCTTGAAGAATTTGAGATTGAAGATGAGATAAAACCGCTGAAAGGATTACATGAACAAGAAATTTTTCCAGGTTGGGCAGTCGATGGCATAAATCTGAAGGTAGAGTACCTGAAAACCTGTTTCCTGCAAGTCCTATGATCTGCAGTTCTGACATGTTGAATATGCTAGGACCAGTAAACGCATTATTGTATAATGACAACGCTTGGAGTTTCCTAAGATAACCTAGCTCCACTGGTATCTCTCCTATCAAGTATGGGAAATTTTTGAAAACCAATTTGATAGAGAAAGAAGAAAGAAACTATCATACTTCCTTCTAACAGGAGACGGAGGCGGATCTAGAATTTAAATCTTATGGGTTCAATTTTAAGTCTTTTAATATTGAACTCATTGTATTTTTAAATTTATAGGTTCATATCTACTATTTTTGAAACTTTAATAATTTTTTACATACAAATATTTACTCCGCGTCGAAATTTGTGAGTTCAGTTGAACCTATAGGTTATACGGAGGGGCGGATCTACATGTAAGGGTCCGGGTGGTACGCCACCCGCAAGCTTTGGCCGAGACTATGCAATAGTATGTATACATGCATGTGTATATAGAAGAAATATATACAAATATTTTTAGTGGCACCCTCAGTAACAAAAAGGCTCAAGGTGCCACTGGAAAGGCACTATAATTTTCACGCAAATGATGAGGCCTCGAACATGGCCTACCTTTTTATTTTTACAATTACAGAGATCCTTTGTTTCTTCTTTCTCTTTTTAATTGCTCTTTTTTGTTTATTAATAGGTCCTATTGATTTCCCTATTATTGCACTTTCCTAACTCCTCCATAATTTATCCATAGATAAAGAAAAATTAATTATTTTCTTCGGGACCACAATTCCGGAAATCTATTTGAAGAAATCATTAAAAAAAACCTTGAATAAGTTATTGTTTTAATCAATGATGAAAGTTTATTTTGTTTGAGACTACTCTAAAGTAGGATAATTGTTTATAATATCTAGTGAGTTAATTTTCATAAATAATAAAAATTTAAAAATGTCCATAAACTTAGTTATTATTTAGACTACTTATTAGTATAAATTTTTCTTCTTAAGTATCTAACTATAAAATGAAACGAGTCTTTTTTCTGGTACAAAATGTATAATTCTATCGAATTTTAATGCTTTTTTTCCAAGTTATCATAATTATTACGTAATCTTTTTGCTAAATCGATTTGTTTTTATTAACTTCAAAGATGAATAAACCGAACCAAAATCCAAAAAGATCAAAACGATTACATTTATACCTTATTTAGACAATATAAATTCTAATATGACTAAGTTTAAAAATTTTGGCACCTGGAGTCTCTGAATCCTGGATTCGTCTCTGGTTATACGCTGCATCCGCCACTGATCGGAGATGGTACTTTATGCGAGCGAAATCTAGAAAAAATATTTGAATTACCTGTCATGTGATTTGTGACACCTAAATCGATGATCCATTTATTGGAAGAGGTGATAAGACATGTTTTAACTGACCCAACAAAGGGAATAACTCAAGAAGATTCCTTATCTGATTTATGATTTTGAAGGAGTTTTAGAAACTCATCTGAAACCAAGATTGCTGGACTAGGAGTTGTTACATTATTATTCTTTACCGTCATCTTTTCCTTTGAATAACAAACCGACTAAATTAATAGAGGTCCCCAAAGCTAAAAGATACTAAAACATATCTTTGGTAAACACGAAGTCAATAATCTATTTAAAAGAACTCCGCTCCAATAATCCACTCAACCAAATTAGAGAACCAAACAAATCTTTTCCCAAATCAAATAAAATCAGAGACCAACAAAGTTTCTGATAAAGGAAGATCCAACAGATAATATCAAGTCTCAAATTCTAACAAAGCGTCTTATAGGGAAGACCCAACAAATACCAATTCACAAAACAAGCAATCAGATGCAAGAATATTGTTCCACAACTACTTTAGTATCCCAAAAACAAACCAAACAGTAGAAGAACTCCAACCTGGCCAAAATTGATGTAATACAACCTTGTCCGGGTCTGTTCTTCACGAAAATAATCTGGTCGACTTGCGGTCAGATATAGAAGTGATCTAATCATTCCTCTGTATTTGGTTTCATCAACTGGAGTACCATGTTCGTCCTTACCTAAGGTTGTAGCAGGACTCATAGGAGTTCCAATGGATTTTGCATTGCTCATACCAAAATTTTGAATCAACTCCTTGGTATATTTAGATTGACAGATAAAGGTTCCTTCTTTAGATTGATGAATTTGAAGACCAAGGAAGAAGGTGAGTTCCCCCATCATGCTCATTTCAAATTTGCTTTGCATGAGATTTCCAAACTCCTTACATATAAGAAGGTTAGTATTACCAAAGATAATATCATCAACATAAATTTGAATTATAAGGTTACCTTCGGATGACCTTTTGATAAATAGTGTGGTATCAATTTTACCTCTGGTGAATCCATGTTCTATAAGAAATGTGCTTAGCCTTTCATACCAAGCACGTGGAGCCTGCTTCAGTCCATATAAGGCCGTAGTGAGCTTGTATACATGATATAGGTATTTTGAATTCTCAAACCCTGGGGGTTGTTTCAAAAAGACTTCTTCTTCAATAAATCTGTTGAGGAAGGCGCTCTTGATGTCCATTTGAAATAGTCTGAATCCTTTGAATGATGCGTAAGTATTGACTCTAATTGAGCGACTGGGGCAAATGTTTCATCATAGTTGACAACCTTCCGGTTGTGAGTATCCTTGAGCGACTAGTCTGGCTTTGTTTCTAACAACTTGGCCTTCTTCATTTAGCTTAATTCTGAATACCCATTTAGTACCAATAACTGAAGCATTTTCAGGACGGGGTATCAATTCTTATACTTGATTCTTATTGAATTGCTCTAGCTCTTATTCCATAGCAGTTACCCAGATTGAATCTTTTAGAGCTTCTTCTACCTTCTTTGGTTCTATTTGAGAGATTAGTGCAATATTCTCCTTCTTTTTGAGAGCTGCTCTGGTCTTCATTCCTTTATTTGGATCTCCAATAATGTATTTCTAAGGATATTCAGCTTCATTTCTCCACACATTTAGTCGAATGGATTATGTATGACTCTGGAAGTGGCTCTGAAGTCTTAGAGCTTTCTTGTTCAGTCGACTCTACAGCTTCGGTGGGAGTTGTTGACTCATGATATTTTCTCTGAGCCTTTTGATCCAAATCTTCATCACCTTCATCGTTTCTAGGATCAAATTTTCCAAGATTTTCCTTACCTTTGCTATGAATAAAGCATTTGATTCCAAATGGATGAAAATAGTTGATGTTAGGGCGTTTACCTTTCCAGAGTTCATACGGAGTCTTTTTGAGAATAGGTCTTATAAGGCAGCGATTTAGAATGTGGCAAGCAGTGCTAACTCCTTCTGCCCAGAAGTGATTTGGCAGAGTGTTCTAAGAGCATAGTTCTTTCCATGTCTTGCAATGTTATGTTCTTTCTTTCAACCACTCCGTTTTGTTGAGGAGATCGGGGAGCAGAGAAGTTTTGGGTATATCCTTGACTGTTGCAGAAATCTTTGAATGCCTTGCTTTCAAACTTTTCTCCATGATCGCTTAGAATTATAGAGATTTGATAGCCGTTCTCTCGTTCAATTTTCTTACAGAAGATTTCAATGTTTCACAGGGCTTCATCTTTGTGCGATAGAAAAATCACCCAAGTGAATCGAGAAAAATCATCAACAATAACAAAAGCATATCTCTTGTTAGCTATGCTAGAAGTTCTAGTAGGTCCAAACAAATCCATATGAAGTAGTTGCAACGATTTTTATGTAGAGACTATGTCTTTGTTTTTAAACGAATTTCTAGGTTGCTTACCCATCTAATACGCATCACAAATTTGAGTTATAGAGAAATTTAGCTTGGGTAGACCGATGACTAGATCGTGTTTGGCTAATTTTTCGATTAAATGCATGCTAGCATGTCCCAATCTTCTGTGCCATAGCCAATGGTCATCAGACATGGATGTTAAGCAAATGTGACCATCTATATTTTCAAAGCCATCTAGTATATAGACGTTTCCATACCTTTTACCTGGAAGGATTAATTTACCTGATTCGTCTTCAATAGTACAACCAGGTCTCTAGAATTTTACTTCATATCCTGAGTCACATAGTTGACTTATGCTGAGGAGATTGCAGCAATTTCTTCCTGTAGAACTTCAGGATCATCAACTTCATTTTCAATTTCCTCAGTAGTCGCTTTGAATGCAACCGTTTTCTTTTTCTCTTCTTCATTTGTGTTCTTCAAATGTGGTCTTTCGAAAGCAATGAGTTCTCCTCATAGTTCATCAAAAGATAGCTTATTCAGATCTTGAGATTCCAGTGTGACGACTTTGGTCTGCCATGTGGTTAGTAGCCTTCTGATAATATTTCTGGCTTGATCGCCACTGGTGTAAGGTTTTTCAAAGGCTTTTAAATCACTGATTAATTTGCTTAACCTGGCAAACATTTCTTCGATGGATTCTCCTTCTTTCATGGAGAAAAGTTCATAGTCGTGAACTAGCATATTTATGTGAGTTTCTTTTACTTTGCTTGTACGTTCATAGGTGACTTCAAATTTATCCCACATTTCCTTTGCTGTGTCACAACTGGAGATCTTTTCATACCACTTATAGCATTGTGAAGTAGATTTCTTGGCTTATGATTTGTTTGAACAGCTTCCAGTTGTTCCTTTGATTATGAATCAATGTCATCAGGATCCGCGAGCGGTAGAATGCTTGCAGGTAGTGAATAGTTCCCTTTCTTGATAACTCTCCAAACTTTGATATCATAGGCCTTGGTAAAATTTCCATACGAATTTTCCAGTGGGAGAAATGTTGTCCATTAAAGTAAGGTGGTCTTACTTGTGAAGTTCCTTCTTGAAACAGAGCTCCAACAATAACCTGATTTGCCTTGATCGTTTTCTCACAAGCTATTAAGCAAAACAAAAAAATGTGAGCCTTGCTCTGATACCAATTGAGAGTACAAGAGGGGGGGGGGGTGAATTGTTAATTATTTAAACTTAATCGCAAATGAGTCGACTTAAAGCTTTATTAGTTGACTTAATGTGACAGTGCACCAGACGGAAGTATCTAAATAAAAGTATGATGAAAGTAAATGCAGAAATGTAATGACACGCAGAATTTTATACTGGTTCGGATTCAATGTGAATCCTAATCCAGTCCCCTTGGGTTGCAATGGATTTCTCTTCAGATCAATAGTTTCATTTTGAGTATAGTAGTGATGATTATAACACAGTCTTCTTTTACTCGTTTGATACAATGTTTCACCAGTTGAGAACTCTCTTTCTATTTCTGACTATTAGACAGTGAATCTAACTAGACTACTATGTTTGTTTGCAGTAAAACAAATAGGGATATATTGGTGTGATCAATGTATACGGTTGATACAAAGTCCTATGGAATTTATACAGTTTGGTTATGGTGGAGGCTTGTCAACCCAAGGGATTTGATCATTGGAAAGTGTTGATTCTTTCCAAGAATAATGCACTGGCTACTGCCTTGATGAAGATATCTTTACTTTTAACTGGAGATATAATTGACGGAGATGGCGTGCCTTCCAATCTTGCCTTTCATTCAAGTCTGCCGTTATGGAGAATCTTTAGTGATTTGCGTTGATTCTGTTGATGCACCTGATTGGATATGATTTCCCAAAAATCATGGGAGAGGTCCTGATTTGCTGATGGGAAGTGGATCTTTTCCTTGTGCGCCAACGACTTCCTTTAACGAGAATTTCCTTCCTTATTTGATGCTTCAATCTCGCTTCCATGATTATATGTAGTGGCCGCTTGCCTTTTAGCTTTGCTTCATTAGTTTCAGTGGTTCTGCTTCCTTTCTTGAGTATATGCACATGTATATTAATTGCATCATTAAAATCTAATCTAACAACCTTGTCTTCACGAGAGGCGTTATCACGACCAAATTCGGGATTGGGTCGTGACAAGTTGGTATCAGAGCCTAGGTTACTAGGTCTCAAGAGTCATAAGCAGATTTAGTAGAGTCTCGTGGATCGGTACGGAGATGTCTGTATTTATCCTCGAGAGTCTGCAGAACCTTTAGGAAAAACTTCATATTCTTGAATTCTTATCGTGCGTCCTTGATTCATCTTGAAAAAGTAACTCTTACAATTCCTTCCACATGTCTGTATGCACGAACGAGCGCCTAGTATCAGATGTGCCCTGATGGCTTGTAATTCTCCGATCGAGGGGCGAGACGTGATCGCTGTGAGTTTGAAGTTAGGCCAGTCTGGAGGACTTGAGGCCGGATCTTTGCCAATGGCTTGAGCACCGATGTGCTGATTCTGCAAACAAGTGTTTTTAAACTTATATGTCCAGTATTGTCCCTATTAGTGGGAATGATGGTTGGATAGCTACGTAAGAAGTATGTTAGTACTGCAAGATGTATCTATATGACTTGAAAGTGGCGAGGAAGGTCTACTGGATGATAGATGAACTATTGAGTGTATGATTTCCATTATGATAAGATGTGTAGCCCCAAGTTATGGGAACTTGAAGAATATTTTCATGTCTTCTATTTGGAGTGAAGTAAATTCCATATTACGGAATGAGTTTAGACTCAGGAAGAGTGAGTGATTGTATGATGTGTATGACGGTGGAAGGTATACAAAAATGTTAATTGAGGTAAAGCAGGTGGGTTATCTCATGCGGAATAATCTATGTAGGGGTGTTTTTTATAATGTTGAGTAGAGAGTTTCTTTTCTAATAACAAGGTATATGTGTTGAGATTTGAATTTGACTCTAATTGAGAAAGTTGAGTTGATTTTCACGAGAATAAAGGTGAGCTTAGTAATGGAATACCTTTATGGTTTGTGTTACCTAAGCTTGTGAAGATTTTTTGTTGAACTAGATGTAGTAATATGGCAATATTCTTGAGTTTGATGACCTATGCGGCCTGGTTGAATTATAGGAATTTAGTTCTGATAGCTTGATTAGGAGAAGATGGATTTCCAAGTGTTCTTGATGGTTTCTACCATGGTTTAAACCAGATATTTTCTATCGGTAAGGGAAACGTGTTGTGTATTACAAGTTCCTGTAAATTTATTCATTATTGATGGGGTACGAAGATTTTTGAGTGAGGTTTTGTTTAATGTGGGATTTCCTACAGGTACTTGGTTGGTTTGAGTGGTTATGGCAATCGCGAATGGTGTTACGAGTATACGAGTTGTGTAGTATGTTATGCGATTATATCTAGGGTTATTGTTATGGCTTGACATAGTTTGTTCAGACTTATATAGTGTGTGTATGCAAGATTCGAGTCATGAAAAGAATTCTGGATGTTAAAAATTAGGCTCCAAAGATTTTGGGGTAAGGTTAAAGTAATATTTATTATTCATTACAATGAGGTGTTTCCGAATAATTGACTCCAATTTTTTTTTTTATGAATTATATGCCCTACCGGTATGAGGGTTCATTATGTGCTATGAAAAAAATATGTTTACGAAATTTATTGAGAAGAAGAAAGAAAGGAAATTGAAAACTGCAGTTGGCACAATGTGAAATATTTAAACCGGGCTGCAAGACGCGGTGGAGGTTATGTAAGGACGAGGTCCTTGTGATAAATATTTATAAGTTTAAAGATTCTCTTTGTAAAGTTTAATTTGTACGATAATATTAAAAGTACAAGAGGGGGGGGGGGGTGTGAATTGTGAATAATTTAAACTTAATCGTAAATAAGTTGACTTAAAACTTTATTAGTCGACTGAATGTGACGATACTGCAGATGAAGATATTCGAATATAATATGCAGAAAGTAAGTGTAGAAATATAAACACTCCCAGAATTGTATACTGGTTCGCATTCAATATGAATCCTAATCCAGTCCATTTGGGTTGCAAGGGATTTCTCTTCAGATCAATGATTTTCTTTTGAGTATAGATATGATACTTGTCGCACAGTTTTCTTTCACTCGTTTGATACAATGCCTCACCAATTGAGAACCCTCTTTCTATCTCTGATTTGTTACACAATTAATCTTTCTAGACTCTTATGCTTGTTTGTAGTAAATTGAAGAGAGCTATTTGGTTTGATCAAAGTATGTCTAAGCTAGGGTTTATAAGGAAGTATAAATACTTTGATCGATGGTGGAGGCTTTACAACCCAAGAGATTTGATCCTTGGAAAGAATTGATTCTTTCCAAGAATAAGGACCGAGTTGATTTTCTTGACTGTTCCTTGATTGTTGATGTTTCCAAACTTGGTCGTATACCAAATTTTCTCCTTTGTCTAGAGATATGATTGAACACAAATTTCCTTTGATTGTGGATCCTTCAGTCTTGATTTCCGTCCATATCTTCCCATTATTATGAATCGTCAGAGATTTGCATTGAATCATTTCTTTTATATGGGTAGATATGATTTCCCTACAATTATGGAAGACTTCGTGATTTGCTGATGAGATGCTGATCTTTTCCTTGAGCATCGACAACTACCTTTAAGGAAGCTTTACTTCCTTTTTTGCTACAATAGTTTTGCTTCCTTGTTTGAACATAATGGCAACCTCTTTTTTAGCTCTTTCCTTATTTGCTACATCAGTTCCAATAATTCTGCTTCCCTTTTTTTTGAATGTCTGCACATGTATATTAGTTGCATCATTAAAATCTGATCTAATAATTTCCCCCTTTTTTGTGATGGCAAAATTAGTATACAAGAGAGTAAACAACATTTGACTTCCCTGTTTATGTGTAGTCGAATTGCTGCCCCTCAATGTATGGTCAGCTGGACTATGTGCAATCGAATTGCTCCCCCTCATTATGTGCAGTTCGATAGATACCTGTCAAGTATTAACTAACAGACACAAAGAGCATGAGGTAGACTGCTAGTCAATTGAAACATATTTGTCCAGCATAGTCGACTTGTCCTGTTCAGACGAGATAATAGCTATGCCACAACATAGTCAGCTTAAACATATATGCCATGCATAGTCGACTTGTCCTATATAAAAAATATGCCATAGCATAGTCAACTTAACAAATATATCCTGCACATGAGAAAAGATGGCATATATTTCTCGCCCTTTTTGATATCAGCAAAGAGGGAGCTAAAGCAAAAATAATATCCATAGACAAAAAAAAAAACAAAAAGAAATAAAAAAAGTATCCACGGGCACAACCCAACAACCAAAGTATTGTCTGTAAATCACAACCATCAACGATGCAGGAAATAGGTAAGGGTGTTACAGATAGCCTCCTTCATTTGGTCAAAGCTGGTGTTGGCAGCAATGCCCAATCCATCCAGCATGTCATGCACCTCCTTGAACGTTTTAACTGCATTCTTCCATTCTCTTTGCACAACCACCCTCATTTTAGAGGCATCAGACCCTGTTTCCTTGGAAATGGCGTGAATGGCTACCACAGTCGACTTGATATCAAAAAGCTAAGATTAATGGGAGAGCAATTTTTCACTGAGGTATGTGGGAAAAAGAGAGGGTGGAAGGACGGAGGATGGCTTGGTTTCCTCAGGAGTAGGCTTGGCATCACTTTCTCCCTTTTAACCCATACCCCTTTGATACTCACATACCCCATGCTAGAGAAGTCTCTAGAGTTGTAGCATTTGGACGCAGAAACAAAGGGGTAGTCTGAAAGAGAGATTTGATGGGCTTCCAGAATATGAGTAATGACCATATCATTATCATAAGGAAGGCTGGTGCGGTCTTTATCCCTCTCAATCATGAAGTTGATAACCTAGGAGGACAACTTGATTTTGAGTTTGGGGATCAGACAATAGATGAAGAAGGTGTCCCTTTGGGAGAGAGTAGAGAAGGTACCAGTTCTGGGAAGGAGAGTAGTTACAACAATGTGAGCAAGAACCCTAGTTTCAAAGCTAAAATCACTGGGTTCTAATTGATTTGGAAGACTATTAGAAGGGTTTTCAGCAATGATCTATTTTTCCTGATCAAAAGAGACTTCAAAATATTTAGGCGATACATTTTTAAACACAGTAGGGAAGCTAGAACAGCGACAGAGAAAAAGGGAATCAAATAGGCTATAGTCAAGAACAATGTGTTTGCTAAGAACAAGGGTTTCAAGCCTATCAGATTTGCTAGAACGAAGATTGGCATAAAACATGCGGACCGGAGGTTCATATACTTTAGGCGGAGAAATAGATAGAAATTTGTCCCACCCTTGATAAACAAAAAGCTCTTTTACCTTACAGTTAAGGGATTCCATACTATCGAGATCTACCAAACGACCATGGGCTATGGGCTTGTCTTTGAGCGAAATAAAGAAGTCCCTATTTGGGGAATCCCAGAAATTGAGGTCAAATTCAAGAGAGATGGAGAAATCAAACTTGGCTTTCTATGGGGTGGAGACAAGGGGTTTATCCATGGGTCGTTTGCTAGCAGATTTGTCACCAAGAAGCAGGGAGTGCTCAGAATGTGCTCTTTGAGAGGAGGAACACTCCTCGGACCAATCAGACCCTAGGTCGACTTGCTCAGGCGGAGCGGAAGAAGGTTTTGCTTTGGAACGAGTGCTTTCTCTTGTGGAGGCAGAGTGATTTATGGAGGTCTTGGCCATGGCGGTGTAAAAATTTTGTAGAGAGGATGAAGAAGAAGGGAGATGAAAGGGACTATCTAAAGAGGTGGGATTTGACGGTTGAGTAGAAAAGGAAAAGTTGTCAATTGGACCGATGCAGCGATTGGCTTTCCTTCTGTGACTGCAACTGAAGGGAAATTAGACAGAAAAGGGAGGGAAAGGATGACGTGTAATTAATGAACTAAACAAAAAAAGAATTATGACAAGCTTTTGAAAAACGATACTTTGACCCTAAGGGTTTTTAGTAAAGCAAATAATTCCAAGAAGTTCTCTTAGAGAACAAATCTTTCTTCCAACAAAGGTCTAGTAAAAATATCGGCTAATTGAGCAGAAGTACCAACAAAAGCTAATTATATATCACCTTTGAGAACATGATCTCTAATTAAATAATGTTTAATATCTATATGCTTAGCTCTAGAGTGATGCACGGGATTTTTCGAAAGACAAATAGCACTAGAATTATCACAAAAAGTTTGTATAGGTTTGAAAGAGAGATCATAGTCACTTGATGGGACATCCATAGCAATTGTGCACAACATTATCCAGCAGAAATATACTCAGCTTCAGTAGTCGACAAAGCAACTGATGTCTGTTTTTTACTGTTCCAGGATATTAAAGCTTTTCCAAGTAGTTGACATGTGCCAGTTGTGTTTTTCCTGTCTTCTTTATCACCTGCTAAATCTGCATATGCGAAACCTTCTAATTTAAAGAAATTAGATCGAGGATACCATAAACCATGAGATATTGTGCAAATAAGATATCTAATAATTCATTTTACAACAGTTAGATGTGACTCCTAAGGAGTTGACTGGAACCTGGCACATTTACACATGCTGAACATAATATCTGGTCGACTTGCAGTCAGATATAGTAGTGATCCGATCATCACTCTATATTTGGTTTCATCAACTGGAGTACTTTTTTCATCCTTACCTAAATTTGTAGCAGGGCTCATTGGAGTTCCAATGGATTTTGCATTACTCATTCCGAATTTTTTAATAAGCTCGTTAGTATATTTAGATTGATAGATAAAGGTTCCTTCTTCAGATAGATGAATTTGGAGTCCAAGGAAGAAAGTGAGTTCACCCATCATACTCATTTCAAATTCTCTTTGCGTGAGATTTCCCAGTTCCTTACACGTAAGAGGGTTAGCACTACCAAAGATAATATCATCAACATAAATTTGAATTATAATATTACCTTCTGAAGATCATTTAATGAAAATAGTGGTATTAATTTTACCTCTAGTGAACCCATGATTAATAAGAAAGGTACTTAACCTGTCATACCAGGCACGTGGAGCTTGTTTTAACCCATACATGGCCTTAGTAAGTTTGTACACATGATATGGAAATTTTGAATTTTCAAACCCCGGAGGTTGTTTCAAAAATACGTCTTCCTCGATGAATCCATTTAGAAAAGCACTTTTGACATCCATCTAAAATATTCTGAATCCTTTGAATGAAGCATAAGCTAACAAGATTCATATTGACTCTAATCGGGCAACTAGAGTAAAGGTTTCGTCGTGGTAGACTCCTTCCTACTGTGAGTAACCTTGCGACGAGTCTTGCTTTGTTCCTTACAACCGGTCCTTCTTCATTTAACTTGTTCCTGAATATCCATTTAGTTCCGATAACTGAAGCACTTTCAGGTCGAGGCATCAGCTCACATACTTGATTTTTGTTGAATTAATCTAGTTCCTCTTGCATAACATTTAACCAGCTTGAATCCTTTAATGCTTTCTCTACCTTCTTTTGCTCTATTTGGGAGATCAGTGCAATATTCACCTTCTTTTTGAGAGCTGCTCTGGTCTTCATCCCTTCATTTGGATCTCCAATAATGAATTTTTGTGGATATTCAATTTCATTTCTCCAATCATTTAGTCTAGCAGTGTTTGTAGTTGACTCTACACGTTGTTCTGGAGTGTAACCACTTGCTTGTTTAGTTGACTCAATCATTCCTTTGGAACTAGTTGACTCCTGTGATTTTCCCGTGTCGTAGGCCTCTTGAGCTGGATCTTCATCACCTACATTAGATCCTTTCTTGACCAGGGGATTATTTTCATCGAACATAACACGAACATATTCTTCTACATATAAAGTGCATTTATTAAAAACTCTAAAAGATCTACTATTTAGTTAGTAACCAAGAAAGATACCTTCATCGCTTCTTGGATCAAATTTTCAAAGATTATCCTTACCATTGTTATGAATGAATCATTTTCTTCCAAATGGATGAAAGTAGCTGATGTTCGGACATTTACCTTTCCAAAGTTCATACAGAGTCTTTTTCAGAATGGGCCTTATAAGGCAGCGATTGAGAATATGACAAGCAGTACTAACTCCTTCAGCCTAGAAGTGATTTGGCAGTAAGTGTTCCAAAAGCATAGTGTTGGCCATGTCTTACAATGTTCTATTATTTCTTTCAACCACTCCGTTTTGTTGAGGAGACTGAGGAGCAGAGAAATTATGGGTATAGCCTTGATTATTACAGAAGTCTTCGAATGCCTTGCTTTCAAATTCGCCTCCATGATCACTTTGAATAATGGAAATTTGGTAGCCTTTTTCTCATTCAATTTTCTTGCAGAAGATCTCAAAGTTTCGCAAGGCTTCATCTTTGTGAGAAAAAAAAATCACCCAAGTGAAACGTGAAAAATCATCAACAATAACAAATGCATATTTCTTGCCACCTACGCTAGCAGTTCTAGTTGGGCCAAATAAATCCATATGCAGAAGTTGCAAGGGTTTTGACGTGGAGATTATGTCTTCCTTTTTGAAAGAGTTTCTAGTTTACTTACCCATCTGACATGCATCACAGATATGAGTTCTAGAGAAGTTCAGTTTGGGTAACCCAATAACTAAATCATGTTTGGACAGTTTTTCAATTAAATTCATGCTAGCATGTCCTAATCTTCTGTGCCATAACCAAGGATCATCAGAAATAGATGTTAAGCAAATATGACCATCTATATTTTAAAAACCATCAAGTATATAAACGTTTCCATACCTTTTTCCTGGAAGAATTATTTTACCTGACTTGTCTTTGATGGCACATCTAGTTCTCTTGAATTTTACCTCCTATCCGGAGTCGCAAAGTTGACTTATGCTAAGGAGATTGTAGTTTATTCCATCGACTAGATATACTTCAGTAATATCACAACTGTTGTTGAACAGAACAGTTCCAGTGCCAACTATTTTACCTTTTGAGTCGTCTCCAAATTTGACACTTCCTCCATCAATTTTCGTGATTTCTTTAAACAGGTTTTTGTCACCTATCATTTGACTGGAACACGCACTTTCTAAATACCATTTTCTTTACATACTCTGTGGTGTTACTACAAAGCAAAGTTATTACTTTCCTTTAGGTACCCAAGTTGCTTGGGTCCCGATGAGCTAGTGTTGCTAGATTCAGAATTTTTAGATTTTCAAATCCATCTGAACATATGAGATTTACGAAAGTGAGAACCAGAATGTTTACGTCCGTTTTTATTGCAGTAATGACATTTAACACTAGACCCTTTTATAGGTCTCTCAAGAGAGTTGGAGTTAGCAATTCTAGGATTAGCCGACTCCTTTCCAGTTGACTTGTAAGTCGACTGGTTTGATCGACTGGTCGATCTAGTTCTGATTTGTTCTTTTCCAGTCGACTTGTAAGTCGATTGATTAGACCTGACATAACTATGACTGGTGGATTTCCGCAAGCTATTAAACTTCATTTGCAATTCCTCAAACTCTTCTTGAAGTACTTCTTTTTCAATTTCACATACTTCAAGTTTGAGTTTCCAGTCTTTGAGTTCCCTGGTGAGTTTTTTAAGCTCGTTCATCATCTTTTGAGATTCTTTAAGGTTGGAGTCAAGAATATCTTGCAATTCATTGCATCTTTCACAGACGTAAGATCTTACCTCGCTAGTTTCTCCCTTTGCCATGAAGTAATTTTCATCGTCTGAATCATTTTCATGAGTCAGGCATCCTAAATTTTTGTTGATCTCGTTTTCTAGAATTTTCATGAAGCATATATTTTCTATTTCTTCATGGTCTGAATCATCCTCATCATTCCAGCTTCCAAATTATCTGTTTTTGTTGAATCCACTAAAGATCTTTTTCTTAAGTTCTGGGCACTCTTTTTGGATGGTCCGAACTTTCCACATTCATAGCATTTTCCATCATTCTTGTTCTGATCGTTTTATTGTCTAGGTCTTCTTGATGGAATTCTTCCTTTCTTTGTATTTCTGTATCTTCCATGTTTCAAGACATCATAGCAATTTCTTCTTGTAGGGCTTCGGGATCATTAGTTTCATCTTCAGCTACCTCAGTGGTAGCTTTGAATGCAAATGTTTTCCTTTTCTCTTCTTGATTGTCTTCTTCAAATATGTTCTTTCAAAAGCAATAAGATCTCCTCGCAGTTTATCATAAGATAGTTTATTCAGATCTTGAGATTCCAACGTGACTACTTTAGTCTGCCAAGTGGTTGGTAGACTCCTGAGAATTTTCCTGACTTTATCTCCACTGGTGTAGGCTTTGCCAAAGGCTTTTAAGTTAATCCTTGCCTTGTGGTTTATTTGAAAAGCTTCCAATTGCTCTTTTGAATATGAATCAACGTCATTAAGGTCATCGAGCAGAGAGTGCTGGCAGGCAATGGATAATTCCCTTTCTTGATAACTCTCCATACATTGACATCATATGCTTTGGTGAAGATCTCCATGCGAATTTTCCAGTGAGAGAAGTGTTGTCCATTGAAGTAGGGTGGTCTTTCTTGAGAGGTTACCTCTTGAAAAAACTCTCCAATAATAACTTGATTTGCCATGATCTTTTTCTCACAAGATGTTAAGCAAAAAAGTAATAAGTGTGAGCCTAGCTCTGATACCAATTGAAAGTACAACAGGGGGGGTGAATTGTGAATAATTTAAACTTAATCATAAATAAGTTGACTTAAAACTTTATTAGTCGACTGAATGTGCTGATACTGCAGGTGAAGATATTCGAATATAATTATGCAGAAAGTAAGTGTAGAAATATAAAGACTCCCAGAATTTTATACTGGTTCGCATTCAATGTGAATCCTAATCCAGTCCCCTTGGGTTGCAAGGGATTTCTCTTAAGATCAATGATTTTATTTTGAGTACAGATATGATACTTGTCGCATAATCTTCTTTCACTCATTTGATACAATGCCTCACAAATTGAGAACCCTCTTTGTATCTCTGACTTGTTACACAGTTAATCTTTCTAGACTACTATGCTTGTTTGCAGTAAATTGAAGAGAGCTATTTGGTTTGATCAAAGTATGTCTAAGCTAGGGTTTACAAGGATGTATAAATACTTTGATGGATGGTGGAAGCTTGACAACCCAAAAGATTTTATCCTCGGAAAGAATTGATTATTTCCAAGAATAAGGACTGAGACGTTGCTTTTCTTGATTGTTCCTTGATTGTTGATGTTTCCAAACTTGGTCGCGTACCAAATTTTCTCCTTTGGCTAGAGATATGATTGAAAACAGATTGCCTTTGATTGTGGATCCTCTAGTCTTGATTTCCATCCATATCTTCCCGTTATTATGAATCATCAGAAATTTGCATTGAATCTTTTGTTGTATCTGGGTAGATATGATTTCCCCACAATTATGGAAGACTTCCTGATTTGCTGATGAGATGCTGATTTTTTCTTGAGCATCGACAGCTACCTTTAAGGAAGCTTTCCCTCCTTTTTTGCTACAACAATTTTGCTTTCTTGTTTGAACACAATGGCAACCTCTCTTTTAGCTCTTTCCTTGTTTGCTACATCAGTTCCAATAATTATGCTTCCCTTTTTTTTGAATGCCTGCACATGTATATTAATTGCATCATCAAAGTCTGATCTAACAAATATTTAAAGAGAAATATGCCAGTTAGGTTGATTTGATAATTTTTGTATATTTTATGTTCATATTTAGCCATTTTCGTGCTGTAAACATTGAGTTTTAGCTTATGAGATGAGTTCACAGGTGGTGTTAAATATGACTCATTAATCCGAGTAAGTAATAATGCGGTCTTCATGCCTCACATTCTGTTGTCAGTATTGTGAAAATTTGGAATGAGGTGGTGGTTAATATGAGATTTTTTTGATGATGATGGAATTATTTATGAACAGCTACTAAGACCAGAAATGTGGCTATGATCATACAAATGATGCGCTTCATGTCAAGATATCTTTGTGATAATGTAGGGCTTGTAATACAGAGATTAGTGTTGTTGATATACTTGTGGTACTTGTTGGGTTGTGGACATGTTGTTAGGAGTTGTTTTGGTGTTACTCTGACAGGTGGATAGGCCCAACTACGAGGGAGACTCTGCCAAAATATTTGAAAAATCTAGGAGTTATTCAAAATTTGAGGACTTAAGAAAGTTGAAATGTTGGAATAATATCTAAGATTTATATGAAGTCGTTCGGTTCATTTGGTTTTGGATTAGGGATGTTGTCCCGGCTGTGGCAGTAGTTCTCGCGTGTTATGAGAAGAAATGACTTATTATGAGTTCAGGAAAGGTTATCAGCCTAGTTTAGTGCGAGCAGAATTGACCTGAAGTAGGTGAATGAATTTAAATAGGATAATGAGCTTCATGTGAGTCAGATGTGTTCATTTCAGTATAGCGCTCCTCAATAAGGGATGTTGGAATATCATATGTTGTTCCGTGTTTGTCAATTCATGTAATATTATGAATGTTCCATGTGTGATGTGAAACGGCTAGATAAATTCCTATTCATTAGGGAACAGTCCATATTAGTTGTGTGAGTTGAGCAGTACATTACTCAGTTGTTTCCTTATGTATCTTATTTATGACCTATTGGCACATTTTTGCATCATGTGAGACCATTGGTCATTGTCTGTGGTGATTGGTGTTGATACCCATTTTTTTCCTATGTATTTCTATACTTAAAATATTTCCAAAATAGCATATAGATGCATATATAAGCATCCACAAAAAGTCTAGCATTTTTGTACCATTTTTCAAGTATTTTAAAACTATTTTACGACTTATTTTGTACTATAAAATCCAATATTTAGTCCCAAATCTTATTATTTTGATAAGTAATATATTTTATTCTTTTATTTATATAAAATATAATTTATATAAGTTTTTACAAGAATTTACAAGGGTCATTAGGTATTTCTAAATTAAAATTGCATTAAATTGCAATTCTAGCCCATTTATCAATTTGACAAGTATTTTAACTATAAAATTATTCCTGATAAATTTAATTGATGATTATACATATTTTATTAACTCAGTATTTTTAGTGGATTTTAATAATAATATTTACTATTTTATAAAATTAAATTAGGGGAAAATAGGTCATTTAAATTGTAGCCCTTTGATCTTTCAATTGTAGCCACGTTTCCGCCAAATTAAACCCCCCAAATTACCTGACCCAGTTTGCAATACCCGACCCAAAACCCACCTAAACTAACCCGCCCCACTTCTTCTTTTAATCCTGGCCGTTGATCTGTGAGATCAACGGCCCACAATCCACTTACCTTAACTAAATCCCCATAACCCCTTAACCCTAATCAGTCCATCAAATGAGATGCCCTTGTATCCCCTTCACCCTCAAACACTCTCTAGCCCCTCTCAAACCCTAATCCGCTACAGCTCTTCTCACCTGCATTCATGGCTATCCAAGACCTAAAATCCCTATACTCGTTCACCCCTCACCCTTATTTTTGCAAAGCCCGGTATCTCTCTAACCCTTCATTTCTGAGTTCTATCTAGAACAATCTAGTTCTCTCTCTAATCTCCGATGGACTTTATCGCCATCACGGACACCTCCACCCTCATGCCTCTCGACCACCGCTCACCATGGCACTCATCTCCTTGTTTCTCTTTACGACTCGAACTCCAGAAGCTTCCACCATGGAAGACATTCGATTGAAGCTTGCCAGGGTCTGTGCCGGTGTTTCTTTGGTGATTTTTTACACGATAATGCTCTATATGGCCTTGATGATGAGTTTCTCGGCCAGGTTCTTCCTTTCCCTAAGTCATGTGTAAACCCTAATTTTTCATTCAAATCTCTTTAACCTTTGTGCTTTTAATACAATTTTTAGTTTAATCTTTGTTTTCTACTCTATTACTCACTTGGTATTTCTGATTATTCAAAGTTTTCCGATGATTTTCCTTCTCTTTTCCAAACTAGGGTTTCTGACCCTTTTCAAAGTTGCTATATCTTCTGCTTTTTGAGTAATATGTGGTTGTTTGTGATTATTTGTGTTATGACCGTTTGGTTTCCTTGTTAATTTTGAGTTCCATGCTCAAATTTTCTGGCTAGGGTTTCGACCCTTTGTTTACCTGCTTAGGGTTCTCAGAACTCCAAGTCTAGTACGTTTTATAAGCCTAAGGTCCATTGTTTATGCAATATTGTGTTGATTTTGAATATCCATGTGAATCTATGATCTGTATACAATTTTCCTTATACGTTCTTACTGATTTCCTTTGAATTATTTCCTTATTTGGGCATGAATTATTTCTCTCTGATTTTTAGGTCTTGGCCGAGATTCTTTGACCAATTGGTCAAACTAGCTTATATTTTCCTTACCATATTTGTGCCTGAACAACCTTCAGTATATTTTCCCTAACTCAAGCTACTATGTATCTGACCCTTATTGAGTATTATATGCTTGCTACTCTTACTAGGGTAAATATAGTTAATTGATTCCTTTCCTTTCGAACCCTCTATTTGTTACCGTTTTCCCTTGACTCCTTGATTAAAGGGGAACATTGATACTAATTGGATTCTTGATTTATACTAGTCCCTTAATTAAAGATTGCTGTTTGTTTACGCATTCGTCTTCCAGTACTATAAATACCCTCCCCTTTCTCTTTGAAAGGAACCAACACACACTGCATATCTCTCAAAACTTCAGACTCTCTGAATTGTCTCATTCTCTGCGATTACTATACTCTCTCATTCTCTTATTTGAGCACTAAATCAGCTCAAAGCCAAGATTGAGTAGCTTTGGTTGATTACTTCTACACTACTGGGTTCCATTGTTTGTTTACTTGGGTCTGTTTCTGTTGCTCCCATACAGTTGCTGCACATTGTTACTCTCTTTGCTGCTCACACACTCTGATCACCTTTTTCCTCTGTGCACTATTGCTCACTACTATTGTGTTCTATTACTTGCACCCGGTATGTCACCCCTTTAAGATATAGTTTCCAAAACAACGTGTTTCTATTTATTTTGCATTTCATAATGTTTCTTGTGTGCTTTTACTTATGGTTTTGTTACTCTTTTTGTCACTAGCATGTTACTTACTAGTCTACTTGGTTTAGATTAACATGCTCCCTTTACTCCTTTCCTTTCTCAATGGATATTTTCCTTTCCCAGGTGCATTACTACTATGTGTCCAGGGTTGCTTGGCTACTTGGTTAGCCTAAAATATCTGTTTGAGGCTAAGTGTATTGGGGTTTGGTGCAGTAAGAACTGAACCCCTGTTCTGCAACTATGTCTGATTACTTTCCTCCAATATGTTGTTACGTGAGTAGTTCACTTTACTTATTTGTTCCTTCCTTTTTGCCCCTATTTGTGAGATGCTCTGAAAAGGTCCAAATGATTTCAGAAGATTTGTTTCATCTCTTTAAACTATTTTCTCAAACTATCTCAACTTTTTAACTATTTTTCTCAAGCTGTCTCAACTTTTTAACTGTTTTTCTCAAGCTGTCTCTCAACTTTCAACTCTCTCAATTCTATCACAATCTCCTACTCTTAGAATATTAGGTTTTGCCCCCTTAGTGTAAGCATTGCCTTGGGAGCCCTTGAGTACCCATTGAACTTTGACGCACAAGGCTGGCATTTCCACACTTGCACTTGTCTAATTATGATATTTTGGGTGCTTGGTATGGGCCAGGGGTTCAAACGAACCCTTAGCGAACTTTGCCGCACCCAAGCCTTGGTAATGGCTGTGAAACTCGAAAGGAGTGAGTTTGGAGATGCTTGTCCTGGCTGAAGGCTCTCTATAGAGTAACTTCTTATTTTATTTTATCATTGTTTTAATTTAATTAATAATTTGTAAATAACAATAGGGATTATAGTGAATTGGGAGGGCTATGCATGTTTAATTAAGGGAATTGGTAGAAAACATGTCTATAGCCCTTTATTTACCTATTTGTGCAATCGATACCATGTTTAGGACTTACATCCTCACATATAGAAATCATGTTCTTAGGCTTTTCACTTTCAGTTTGTTATTCGTAACATTTTTATAACCCTGATTAATGAATAAGCATCAAGCCATCAACCTCACTTTTAGATATCATGATCATAGGACCTTTTGTGCATTATATACCATGCCTTTAAGGATTTTATTTGTAGTTGTTTACTTCGTTGATCTGGGTAAAAATTGGTTAACAGCTCCTCCTTTAAAACTGGAAGCAAATGTGCATGCTCGTCACCCTTTAATAACGTCTAGGAAAGCCTTAGGCCGGATAAAATAGGCTAATCACCCGTAAGTCATGTTCTAACTGAATCTGCCTCTAGTTGAACTCGTCTATTTTCTGAAGCTGTCTATAATTTTATAAACTTCTGCCCTATTTTAATACGTATGCAAATGATTTCTACTTTACCCAGAACTGGCCCACTATTTTCAAACCATGAACGAAAAGTTTTCTACTGTGTTTTTCATGTCCAGCACTGGGCTACTATTTTTTAAGCCGTCTTGTAGTGTTTAAGGGTTTATAACCTGACATGTTTTCCTTTATACTTCTGCAATCTCAAAATACTTCTATGTCTGTTCTTTTATTCTACTTGTCCGAAAACTATGTTCCACAAACATTTTGAATACACCTGTAGATTTTCTAAAATAGTTACTAACTCTTTGAAAGTTCTGAACGTTTTTCCTTGTGTTACTTTTCTGCAAAATCTCCAAGCTCCTACTTAATTTATATTCCAGTTTTTGAAAGATTCCTTCCTCCCTAGACCTTAAATATGTTAGAGTCGTGCTAATTATGTGTTCGTCTTTAGAGGGATACTTGAGCCGTTACATGCGTATATGATGCCCATTACGTGCAACTCCTATTTGTTGTTGAATGACATTTAGAATTTTAACCTTTGAACCCAGAGGTTTAGCCTAGTTCCTACCTTATAGGAATAGTGATCCTAAATGCCCTCTAGGATCTATAGGATGGGACGGGTAATAGCACGCAACAAGTATTCGTTACCAATCCACACACTTAAATAACCTTACGGGATGGGAAGGGTAGAATATGGAGATGATGACGATGCGATAATATCATAAAGCGACCCCTCTTTGGGAATATGTGCGGATATTGTATCGAATGATCCATATTGTAGTTAAACCTAGGACCCCTCTCTTTGTTTTCTCCATAATGTCGTAAAACTCAATTTCGCTTTTTTTGAAAAAGGGGACGTCGACTGCATGGCGACTCTGCTGGGGATTTCCTTTTAAGGATTTTACCATGACATGTTTCGTGACTTTATTGCTGTCTTTACTACCTTTATTTATTGGTTTAATCATTTTCCATAATTACTAACTTGTTTCTTCATGTCTTTCTTTTTCTTTAACTGTTTTACTGCTTTATTACCTTAATTTATTTCAATTTCGTCTTAAATTTCGAGCATTTATTTTAATCATTATTGTTTGAACGTGAAAATAGATGTACTTATTTCATTGTTTTAATTGCATACTTCAACATCATTTTTCAATCGTGCCAAACAAATCCTATAGCAACGCTTATAATGAGTGGTTGCGCTCTTCCATTATTACAAACCCCTTAAATTTGGCAAAGGCATATTTGCGGTAAAACCAGTCGATCAACGGTGTAGTCGACGGTTCCGTGCCTTTCCCTCTTCAGTTGTCTGCTCAAGGGTCCCTTGTCTAGCACTTCACAAATAGAAGCCGTACTCTTTTTAAATGTTCATGCATCATGGTCAAACTTAGTCGAGTCAGTTATGTTATCCGCATAATGACTCATTAGGACATCCTAAGCCAAAAGTCCATCGGGTTTCCTCGAAACCCAAATGGACATTCACGTTATGCGCATTGATTTGGAGAACTAAATGCCTCTTGCTAATTATTAATATAAATAGTCGAGTCCAGTGGGGTTAAGGGCCTAACTCTCTATTTTGCAAGAAATGAGGCACGAGGTTCCCATATTCGGTATGGTATCAATCATTCACCCAAAGTTACTAAGCTGTTGGGATAATCTGCATGGTAGTGATCGGGTACTTGTCCGCAAGCACTTAGGAAATCTTCCTTCTCTCCTGGAAGTTAAGCCAGATAACAAGATTGTGGAAGCTGCTACTATGTTTTAGGATAGTGAATGGTCTGTCTTCCGCTTTGGGGGTATTGAAATGGCGCCGCTATTGGAAGAAATTGGGGGTCTAGCCGAAATTTCTTGGGATTGCCCGGGGTTGCTTATGCCAGAAAACCGCAAAGGTAGAGGGTTCTTGAAAATGATGGGGCTCAAGAAGAGTACTAATCTGACCAATCTGAAGGACTCCTACATATCCTTCGACTTCATGTATGAAAGGTTAGGACATAGCAAATCCTACCGCACTCACATGGACGAGTTCGCCCTCACCTCTTTGGGGCACAAACATAGGAGAGCCTTTTGTATTCATGTTCTGTTTCCTAGGTATGATATTTTTTCCAATGAAGAAGGCTAGAATCCATACAAGACTAGCCATGGTAACGAATGACGTAATGGAGGGTATCGACAGACAGACATTCAGCTTAGCACCCATGATCCTCGCCGAACTGTACCGAGCCTTAGAAAAATGTCAACAAGGGGCACCGCACTTTGAAGGGTGCAATTTGCTACTACAATTCTGGCTGATTGAACATCTTCATATGGGAGATTATATACAAGAGATCATACGTCGGGACTGTATGACCATATCGCTTTCCGTCATCCAAAGTGAATGCACTTCATGCCGGATATGTTCGCTCGCCCGGAAGATGCCAGTGGATGGGTGGAACTATTGGAGAATCTGAGAGAATAGCAGGTACAATGGATGTACGAGTGGTTTCAAACTGGAGAGTTCATCATTCGGTCTAGGGATGCACCATTCCTTGTACTCATAGGCTTAAGAGGAACTTACCCTTATGTCCCTCTCCGAGTCATGAGGCAAGCGGGAAGAAAGCAGATTATACCAAGGGTAGAAAAGATGAGTCAATTCAAGGCTAACTTCCAAGATGACGATAGCCCACACATCTGTCGGGCTCAGCATATGTGGCATTCCAAACTCATTTTGGAAAAGGAATCTATGGAGCCAGACATGTATCGGGAGGGGCATGTGTCGCTTTATCTGGGATGGCTGGAAGAAGATCATATTGGCTTGGGAAAAACAGGTTTAGTCCATGGTCATAGGGTTATTGATGAGAAGAGTGCAGCAAAGGTCAAGTATAATCAGCTACGCAAACGGATGCGAGAGTGTGAAAGTGAACATGGGGAAATACTAGAGGCCCAAGAGAAGATAATCAATGAGTGGAAGGACATGGATGTCCGCGCAAACAACTGTTTAGGGTACTTGGAGCGGGGTCTAGTGGAGCTAGAAGGCAAGTTTCTGAAAAGGATCAATGACTGTCAGGAAGCTGAGGGTAACGAAGGTGGGCACTTGGCTCGGGCTTACTTGTTGCTGGGACTGCGCGAGCTGATGAAACTGTACGAGGGAGCAAAGATACCGAATCTGGGGAAGGTCCTTCTGGGACCAAGTAGTTAGTATTTTTACTGCTTTCTCAATGTAATAAGGCCCCTGGCCATTAGTGACAACTTCTTTTTATTTTAGTTTGTTTTGATTCATTCTATTTTCTATCAATAAAATGATGTGTTTGGTGTTATAAGCTATCCAAATCATATATGTCGCTAGGTCTACCTCGGGCACAACGAGGCACCCAAATAGGAAACGACTTATATTCTTACAACAACGTGTTTAGATACCGCAATGTTTTCTTCCTCAGAATCCGCACTAACTTCTTACCTTTTGTTTTTCTTTTATTTTTTGTTCCCCTCCCTAATGGTTAGTTCGTGCATTCTGGCACCATCGGCATACTCAACAAGATCTAAGGGTCCTCCTCCTCCTCCTCCGAGTCCTCCCAGAAACAGGAACAAAGGAAACATGGGAGATAATGAAGCAAGAAAGGAAATTGAAGGAATTTTGCAAGGTACCCCGATCACCAAAAATACTGCTGCTCACTTGGAGCAAACTTTGCTAAGGTTTCGAGAGGAACTAGACTAGGTCCGGAGTTTGGCAAGTTTGTCCATCTCCCTTGTTGCTGCAGATGTCAACAATCAGGTCCCTGCACCTCCGCAGAAGACCCCAACCCAAGCTCGCAAAAATGCTCCACCACTCATCCCTGAGCCCCAAAATGCTCCAAACCACCAAGATACCCCTATCTATGTGGATACTGTGCCGTACTATACACAGCCTATATCAGATGTGTCAAAATCAAACTCACTCATTCAAAACTTGGCTGCTGAACTCAAGAAACTCATTAATAGGGTTCAAGACATGGAAAATAATAAAGGTGTTGAGGGTCAAAATTATGAAGACCTTTGTGTTCAACCTGATGTCAAACTCCCAGAGGGGTACAACCCTCCTAAATTTGAAATGTTTTATGGTACAGGTGATCCCAGGGCTCACCTCATGATGTATTATGACAAGTTAGTGGGAGTTGGTAGAGATGAAAAGATCCACATGAAACTGTTCATGAGGAGCTTGAAAGGTGATGCTTTATCTTGGTATATTAGCCAAGATGCGAAGAAGTGGACGAGTTGGGTAAACATGGCGTCCGATTTCATGGACCGTTTCAGGTTCAATACTGAGAACGCATCGGATGTGTTCTACATCCAGAATTTGAAGAAGAAGCCCACCGAAACCTTTTGCCAGTATGCTACTCGTTGGAGGTCGGAAGCTGCCAAGTTAGACCAGCTTTCGAAGAAGAGCAAATGAACATATTTTTTGTTCGTGCTCAAGACCCACAGTATTACGAGAGATTGATGTTGATAGGGGGCAGAAGTTCGCTGATATCATCAAACTGGGAGAAAGGATTGAAGAGGGGATCAAAAAGGGTAGGGTTACTAACTTTGAGGCGTTGCTGGCCACCAACAAAGCATTATAATCTGGTGGTACGTCGAAGAAAAAGGACGTAAAATCCCTAATTGTTGCGCAGAGAAACCACTCTCCCATGAAATATCAACCCTACCCTCCAACACCATTCACATACCAACCCTCTCTAAGTTACCAGGCACATTCACCTGCCTATCAAAATCCACATCCCGTATACCAAACATCTCCATCACCAACATATCAGACCACCTCGCCAGGATATTCCCAACCCGCACCCGTATACAAGGCTTACAACTCCCAACCTCTTCATTATCCATCACCATCTACCCGCTAAAACTTCGCACAACCAAGACCAAACTTTAACCGCAAGCCGCCCAGACAATACACCGCTGTTGCCAAACCCATCGACCAACTGTATGAGAAGCTCAAAGCCGCTGGATATGTTACACCCATCCCATCCATAACCCCAGAAAACCCTTTCCAATGGAACAACCCAAATAAAACCTGCACATACCATTCGGGGATGAAGGGGCATACCATCGACAAGTGCCGTTCGTTAAAGGACAAAATTCAGACCTTAATTGACAACAAGGTCATCGTAGCCAAGGAGCCTGCTCCTAATGTTCGTAATAACCCTCTACCAGACCATAAAGGTGGAGGCATCCGCATGATTGAGGTTGAGGATGACTGGGACCCCGAAGGGTCAATCGGTTTGATATCTGAAGAAGATGAGCCCAAGAAACCGGCGGTCACTCTTAATCCTATTGTTGTGCGAATCCAGCCAACTGACAGTAAAGTGGTGAATATATCTGTACCATTTGATTTCAAGGCACCTCCTACAAAAGTGCCAAAACCAATTGAGGTGGAGTTCGGGACTCCAAAGGCGCCCGTACCAATTGAAGTTGATATGTTTCCTCCAAGGGTGCCCATTCTGGTCACCATGTCAGACATAGCCCCAGTTCAGTCAAATTCCATACCCTGGGACTACACAGCCGAGGTGAGAAGGAAGGGAAAAGCACGCACGGGTGAAGCAATTGCCGTGCAAGGTATGACTAGAACAGGAAGGGTGTACACACCAGAGCACCTAGCTGAGTCCAGCAAGCAGGCATCTGGACGTCCCATTGAAACTGGACCTGAAGATCTTTGGAGGAAAATACAGGCTAGAGAATATTCAATTTTTGAACAGCTAAACAAGACTCCGACACAAATTTCCATCTTGGCATTACGGCAGAGTTCCGAGGCAGATAAGAATGCCTTAATGAAGATATTGAGCGAGGCTTATGTCCCGAGCAGCATAACAGGAGGAGAGATGGCGAACATGATACGACAAGTATTGGAAAGTCACAAAATCACCTTCCATGAGGATGAATTGCCACCTGAAGGGCTTGGCCATAACAAAACACTACACATCACTGTGCAATGTGAAGATCATTTCATCACCAGGATCTTAGTCGACAGAGGTTCTAGCCTAGATATTTGTCCGTTGATCACCCTCAAGTTGGGCAAAGGATTGCATGAGATAAAATATGGGGCTATTAACGTTAAGGCTTTTGATGGTTCTCAGAGGTCCACCCTCGGGGAGATTAGCATGTGTTTGCAAATGGGGCCCACTTGGTTTGATGTCGATTTCCAAGTCATTAACGTACCAACATCTTACAACTTACTGCTGGGACGACCCTGGATCCACGCCGCTGGGGCTGTGGCATCAACCTTGCATCAGGCTGTGAAGTTCGAATGGAACCATCAGGAAGTAATCATCCATGGCGACGGTAGCAACCCCATATACAGTCTCCAGACCATTCCGATGGTCAGAGGCAGAAGGAGAATAGGCGGAGAAACATATCATCATATTGAATGAGTCAACGCCGTGGAAAAGGACAAATGGTGGAGTAACAAGGTCGAGAGCATTCTTAATTGGAGTGGGTATTAACCAGGAAAAGGGCTTGGTAAGAATCTTCAGGGCATCACCAAACCTATCCAGTTGAAAAAGCATGGTACTACCTTCGGTCTGGGGTACGAGTACACTTGGCAAGAATTCAAAAACTGGTCACCACTGTGGAGTGGCCCATACTACCCATTGGAACGCCTCATACCTCAGTTGGAGCAGACATTTGGACCATCCAACACTCTATACGGGTCAGAAGAAGACGAGGCTCTTGCGGCAATGAAGAACCTGTTTCTGGAGGAGGAGATGGACTGTTGTGTGACTTTTGAAGAGGAAGGGGATGAAGGCCCTTCTATTCAGGCTGTGAACCGAGGGGAGCACCTCAACAACTGGTCAATCAGGACCACCAGCGCCCGGAAATCTTTGGGGTAGCAAGGCTGAACAAGCATCATGCATCTTTGTTTTAGTTGTTTCTTTACTTCCCATATTGTATTTACTTTCCAAAAGAGCTCCGATTTTTTGAATATTTATGAATTTAATCAAAAGAACTTTATCAGTTTATCAAATATCTCGCTATTCATTACTTTTCTCTGCTATCTACTTTATTTCCACACAACATTACTATTATGTATCTTGATGATTAACCAAAAACCGTAACTTGAAACGAGGCTAGGCAACAAACGGACATAGAGAGGAGGATGATATACTAGAAGAGGTTGTCAGAGTGGTCGATAATTTTGAGAATAGACCTAAGTCCAACTTGGATGAAATCGAGGTCGTCAATTTTGGAGATACAGAGAATGTCAAAGAAACGCGCATCAGTGTGCACTTATCACAAACATAGAAAGAGGAATATACAGAGTTCTTGAGGGAATATGAGGATATCTTCGCATGGTCTTACGACGATATGTTTGGCCTCAGTACATCTATCATCGCTTACAAGTTGCCGACAGATCTTACATGTCCGCCGGTAAAGCAGAAGCTCAAAAAATTCAAGCCAAATATGAGTTTAAAAATCAAAGAAGAGGTCACCAAGCAGATCAAAGCCAGAGTTCTTCAAGTGGTAGAGTATCCAACTTGGTTAGCTAACATTGTGCCAGTACCGAAGAAGGATGGGAAAGTTAGAGTCTGTGTCGACTACCGGGATATCAACCGGGTCAGTCCCAAAGACCATTTCCCCTTTCCAAACATTCTAATCGACAACTGCGCCAAGAATGAGTTGCAGTCATTCATCGATTGATTTGCGGGGTACCATCAGATATGGATGGATAAAGAAGATGCAGAGAAAATGGAGTTTATCACGCCTTGGGAATGTATTGCTATAGAATGATGTCGTTCGGGTTGAAGAATGTGGAGCTACTTACATGAGGGCCATGACTACCCTCTTTCATGATATGATACATAAGGAGATCGAGGTATATGTGGACGACGTCATCATTAAGTCCAGAAAGGCTGTAGAAAACATGGAGGACCTCCGAAAGTTTTTCAACAGAAGGAGGTATACTTGAAACTGAATCCCGCTGAGTGTGCATTTGGGTTCCCTGCGGGAAAGTTATTGGGTTCTATTGTATGTCGCTGAGGAATACAGCTGGATCCATCAAAGGTAAAATCTATTCTGGAGTTGCCACCGCCGAAGAGCAAGAAAGAGGTAATGAGTTTTCTAGGGAGACTCAACTATATCAGCCGGTTCATAGCTCGGTCTACCGTCATCTGCGAACCTATCTTCAAGATGCTGAAGAAGGATGTCGCCACCAAATGGACCGATGAATATCAAAAGGCTTTTGACAGGATCAAGGAATACTTGTCTACGCCTACAGTCCTAGTTCCGCCTAAACCTGGGAGGCCCTTATTGATCTATCTCGTAGTTTTGGATGGAGCATTTGGTTGTGTATTGGGACAACATGATGAGACAGGGAGAAAGGAGCAAGCTATTTACTACCTCAGCAAGAAATTTACCCCGTACGAGGCTCGGTATTCCTAACTAGAATGCACCTGTTGTGCTTTGACCTGGGTAGCTCAGAAGTTGAGGCATTATTTATGTGCTTACACTACCTACCTTATATCAAGAATGGATCCGCTAAAATATATTTTTCAGAAGCCCACTGGCAAGCTCGCCAAGTGGCAAATTTTGTTGAGTGAATTCGACATGTCTATATCACCCATAAGGCAGTTAAAGGACAGGCTTTGGAAAATCATCTCGCAGAAAACCCTGTAGGAGGGGAGTATGAACCACTCAAGACGTATTTTCGAAATGATGAAATACCTTTCATAGGTGAAGATATTGAAGAATCATGTGACGGATGGAAGATACTTTTCGACGGAGCCGCAAATTTCAAAGGAGTGGGTATCAGAGCAGTCCTGGTATCAGAAACCAGTCAACATTACCCGGTATCTACCAAGCTCAGGTTCCCATGCACCAATAATATGGCTGAGTACGAAGCTTGCATCTTGGGGCTTAAACATGCCATTGACATGAACATTCAGGAGCTGCTAGTGATTGGAGACGTAGACCTACTCATACACCAGGTTCAAGAAGAATGGGAAACCAAGAATTCCAAGATACTTCCTTATTTGCACCACATACAGGAGTTGAGAAAAAGGTTCAAAAAAATGGAATTCCGGCACGTTCGAAGAATACATAATGAAAACTCAGATGCACTTGCCTCTTTATCATCCATGTTTCAGCATCCAGAAACAAACTTCATCGACCCTACCAAGGTCAAGATTCATGATCAACCGGCATATTGTACACATGTTGAGGAAGAGGCTGACGGAAAACCCTGGTTCCACGACATCAAAGAGTACCTGACAACGGGAGAATATCCAGAGCTTGCTAATGCTACTCAGAAGCGCACGCTTCGAAGCTTGTCCAACAATTTCTTTCACAACGGAGGAATCCTGTATAGGAGGACTCCTGATTTGGGACTATTGAGGTGTGTCGGCGCAACAGAAGCAACCAAGTTATTGGAGGAAGTGCACTCAGGAACATGTGGGCCGCACATGAATTGTTTTGTTCTAGCAAAGAATATGCTCCGAGCAAGATATTTCTGGATGACTATGGAAACAGAATGCATTCAGTATGTCCGAAAGTGTCGCCGCTGTCAGATACACACGAATATGATAAATGTACCTTTGAATGAGCTCACGGAAACGAGCTAACCATGGTCGTTTGCCGCTAGGGGGATGGACATCATTGGACCAACTGAGCCGGTTGCCTCAAACAGACACAGGTTCATCCTAGTGGCAATTGATTACTTTACTAAATGGGTTGAAGTAGCATCACACAAAGCAGCAACCAAGAATGTCGTGGAAGACTTTGTCCGAGATTGTATTGTCTGTCGGTTTGGGATTTCAGAGTCGATCATCACTGATAATGGTTCCAATCTCAACAGCAACTTGATGAAGGCGATGTGTGAAACTTTCAAGATCAGACACAAAAATTCTACGACTTATAGACCTCAGATGAATGGAGATGTGGAAGCAGCCAACAAGAACATCAAGAAAATACTGAGGAAAATGATCGAAAGGCACAAGAAGTGGCATGGGAAGTTGTCATTCACTTTATTGGTTTATCATACGACAGTTCGCATATCAACCGGGCAACTCCCTACATGGTGGTATACGATACAGAGGCGGTAATTCCCGCCGAGGTAGAAATTCTGTCCTTGAGAATCATACAAGAAGCTGAGCTAGATGACACAGAATGGGTCAAGGGTCTCTACGAGCAGTTAGCCCTTATAGATGGAAAAAGAATGATTCCACGGTCAGTTGTATCAGAACAGAATGTCCAGAGCCTTCAACAAGAGAGTTCGACCAAGGAAGTTCAGACCAGGACGGCTGGTGTTAAAGAAGCTATTCCAACATAAAGATGAAGCCAAAGGGAAATTCTCTCCCAACTGGCAAGGTCCATACATGGTCCACCAGGTTCTAACTGGAGGAGCCCTTATTCTTGCAGAAATGGAAGGAGAAGTTTGGCCAAGACCGATCAACTCAGATGCAGTAAAGACATACTACATTTAATCAATATGCTTTTCCTTTATGATGTAATTTTAACTATCCCTGACCTGATTCCCGTTTAAGAAGGGATATGTAGGCAGCCCTACGGGTTTGGTCACATCCTTAATAAAATTCCACTTTTCCCCGCACTTGGAACTGTGGCAGAATTTTGAGGAGGACCCTCAAAATACCGAAGTCAGTTTGTGAGTTTCTACATCAGAATTGACCCAGTAAACTGGGGCAGAATTTTGAGGAGGACCCTCATAATTCCAAGGTCGATCCGCTTTCAGCCATTCAGTACCGTCGTCAACAGCGCCAGCCCAGTAAACTGGAAAGAATTTTAAGGAGGACCCTCAAAATTCCAGAGCCAGCAAGGTTGACATGCCTTCAACCACGTTGCAGTTGTGGTTCATCGTAAAAACAAAATTATCTTTTCTTTACTTATACTTATACATTTGCATCACGATTGCCAAAATTTGCATAAAAATCATTTGGACCACTATCGTTTAGCAACGCTACCCCAAATGGTGAGGGATGCGAACTAACCTCCCTCTTACAGAACTCACGATCTTTCTTTAGATGCAGGAATCCAGGGTACAAATAGGCGATGCGGGAGCTTTACAAAACCGATGTTCCCAAAACCACTACTTACCTCGAAAAGGCTTACAATCTACATTCAACACTTCCCCAACAGTCAATGATAGCACAATCATCTACCAGCTAAGAAAATCACCATCATCTTCTCCTTTTTATTTCTGCATTTTGTGTAAGGCTATCTTCTGCCTTTCGAGACTAAGCTTTGTCTCCATCTGCATTTTTGCATTGCATAAGGCTATCCTCTGCCTTCCGAGGTTAAGCTCTGCCTCCATCCTGCATAAGGCTATTCTCTGCCTTTCGAGACTAAGCTCTGTCTCCATCTGCATTTTTGCATTGCATATGGCTACTCTCTACCTTCCGAGACTAAGCTCTGCCTCCATCCTGCATAAGGCTATTCTCTGCCTTTCGAGACTAAGCTTTGTCTCATCTTGCATTTTTACATTGCATAAGGCTACTCTCGGCCTTCCGAGGCTAAGCTCTGCCTCCATCCTGCACAAAGCTATTATCTGCCTTTCGAGACTAAGCTCTGTCTCCATCTACATTTTTGCATTGCATAAGGCTACTCTCTGCCTTCCAAGGTTAAGCTCTACCTCCATCTTGCATAAGCCTATCTTCTGCCTTTCGAGACTAAGCTCTGTCTCCATCCTGCATTGCATAAGGTTATTCTCTGCCTTTCGAGGTTAACATCTACCTTCTTTATTTTGCATTTTGTCTGAAAGATCGCCACCCGATTTCATTTGGCTGAAACATCGCCGCCCTGCATTTTAAATTCTCGCTTTGGCTAAAACATCGCCACCCTTGCATTCAGTCGGCTGAAATATTGCCACCTTCTCATGGGCTGAAATATTGCCAACTTATTCAAAGGCGTCATAGTTTGGAGGCACCATCTACATTACCCGAGAACACCATTTTATGGCCTGCGAATCTTAACTTTATGCTCTTCATATCCCAGGACGTCATAGTCTGAGGACGTCATCCTAGTCATCCAAAGACAACACTCATGGTCCAATGGGAACTTGCATCACGTTTAAATTATGCAAAATATCCTCCCACCGTTCATTTGCAGGTATATCGGCCAGCACAGCCACCTTAGAAGGAGCGATACCGCTCCAGTTTTCCGCAGCCCATCCGATCTCCGAATCCTTGCCAAATCTCAACCCTCGTTGCGTTCGCTTTTTCCAAATTATCATTGGCATATCCCGCAAATGGTTCCTGAACTATATACGATCCGATTCTTGTAAAACCAAGGATATGTAGGCAGCTCAGAAGCCATAGGGCGGTCAAAGTTCCCTTGCATTTGTTATTTCCGGTCAAATTGGCCATCTTGTCTTTACCCAACAACTCTTTCATCCTCATCGGGTAAAGAGGAGCAGCTGTTGATACCCAATTTTTCCTATGTATTTCTATACTCAAAATATTCCAAAAATAGATATAGATGCATGTATAAGCATCCACAAAATGTTTGGCATTTTTCTACATTTTTTCAAGTATTTTAAGACTAATTTACGACTTATTTTGTACTATAAAATCAAATATTAAGTCTGAAATCTTGTTATTTTGATAAGAAATCTATTTTATTCTCTCATTTACATAAAATATAATTTATATAATTTTTACAGGATTTTACAAGGTTCATTAGGTATTTCTAAATTAAAATTACATTAAATTGCAATTCTAGCCTATTTATCAATTTGACAAGTATTTTAACTACAAAATCGTTCCTGATAATTTTAATCGATGATGATACATATTTTATTAACTCCGTATTTTTACTGGATTTTTGTAATAACATTTACTATTTAATAAAGTTAAATTAAGGGAAAATTGGTCTATAAAATTGTATCCCTTTGGTATTTCAATTGTGGCTACATTTCTGCCAAACTAAACCCCCCCAAATTACCTGACCCAATTTGTAATTACCCAACCCAAACCCACCTAAACTAACCCGCCCCACTTCTTATTTTAATCCTGATCGTTGATCTCACAGATCAACGGCCCACAATCCACTTACCTTAATTAAATCCCCATAACCCCCTAACCTTAATCAGTCCATCAAATGAGCCGCCCTTATATCCCCTTCACCCTCAAAAACTCTCTAGCCCCTCTCAAACCCTAATCGTCTGCATCTCTTCTCACCTGCATTCATGGCTATCCAAGACCTGAAACCCCTATAGACATTCACCCCTCACCCTTATTTTTGCCAAGCCCGGTCTCTCTCTTACCCTTCGTCTCTGAGTTCTCTCTAGAACTATCTGGTTCTCTCTCGAATCTCCGATGGCCTTCATTGCCATTCCGGCCACCTCCAAGCTTACGCCTCTCGACCACCACTCACCATGGCACCTCATATCCTTGTTTCTCTGTAAGACTCGAAGTCCAAAAGCTTCCACCTTGGAAGACAATCGAGTGAAGCTTGCCAGGGTCTGTGCCGGTTTCTCTGGTGTTTTTTACACGATAATGCTCTATATGGCCTTGAAGATGAGTTTCACGGCCAGGTTCCTCCTTTCCCTAACTCGTCTGCAAACCCTGATTTTTCACTCAAATCTCTTTAACCTTTCTGATTTTAAAATGATTTTTAGTTTAATCTTTGTTTTCTACTTTATTTGTCACTCGGTATTTCTAATTATTCAAAGTTTTTCGACGATTTTCCTTCTCTTTTCCAAACTAGGGTTTCTGACCCTTTTCAAAGTCGCTATATCTTCTACTTTTTGAGTATTATGTGGTTGTTTGTGTTTATTTGTGTTACGAGCGTTTGGTTTCCTTGTTAATTTTGAGTTCCATGCTCAAACTTTCTTGCGAGGGTTTCGACCCTTTGTTTACCTGCTAAGGGTTCTCAGAACTCCAAGTCTAGTACGCTTTATAGGCCTAAGTGTTTATTGTTTATGCAATATTGTGTTGATTTTGAATATCCATGTGAATCTCTTATCTGCATACAATTTTTCTTATACGTTCTTACTGAGTTCCTTTGAATTATTTCTTTATTTGGGAATGCTTTCCTTACTTGGGAACATTTCTCTATGTTTTTTAGGTCTTGGCCGAGATTCTTTGACTAGTTGGTCAAACTAGCTTATATTTTCCTTACCATATTTGTGCCTGAACAACCTTCAGTACATTTTCCCTAACTTAAGCTACTATGATCTGACCCTTATTGAATATTCTATGCTTGCTACTCTTACTAGGGTAAATATAATTAATTGATTCCTTTCCTTTCGAACCCTCTATTTGTTACCGTTTTCCCTTGACTCCTTGATTAAAGGGGAACATTGATACTAATTGGATTCTTGATTTATACTAGTCCCTTAATTAAAGATTGCTGTTTGTTTACGCATTCGTCTTCCAGTACTATAAATACCCTCCCCTTTCTCTTTGAAAGGGACCAACACACACTGGATATCTCTCAAAACTTCAGACTCTCTGAATTGTCTCATTCTCTGCGATTTCTATACTCTTTCATTCTCTTATTTGAGCACTAAATCAGCTCAAAGCCAAGATTGAGTAGCTTGGGTTGATTACTTCTACACTACTGGGTTCCATTGTTTGTTTACTTGGGTCTATTTCTGTTGCTATTCCCATACTGTTGCTGCACATTGTTACTCTCTTCGCTGCTCACACACTCTGATCACCTTTTTCCTCTGTGCACTATTGCTCACTACTATTGTGTTCTATTACTTGCACCTGGTATGTCACCCCTTTAAGATATAGTTTCCAAAACAACGTGTTTCTATTAATTTTGCATTTCATAATATTTCTTGTGTGCTTTTACTTATGGTATTGTTGCTCTTTTTGTCACTAGCATCTTACTTACTAGTCTACTTGGTTTAGCTTAACATGCTCCCTTTACTCCTTCCCTATCTCAATGAATGTTTTCCTTTCCCCTGTGCATTACTACTATGTGTCCAGGGCTGCTTGGCTAGTAGGTTTGCCTAAAACCTCTGTTTGAGGCTAAGTGCATTGGGGTTTGGTGCAGTTAGAACTAAACCCCTGTTCTGGAACCATGTCTGATTACTTTCCTCCAATATGTTGTATGTGTGTGAGTAGTCCACTTTACTTATTTTTTCCCTTCCCCTTTGCCCCTGTTTGTGAGATGCTCTGAAAAGGTCTAACTGATTTCAGAAGAACTTTTTCAACTCTTTCAACTATTTTCTCCAACTGTCTCAACTTTTTAACTGTTTTCTCAAGTTGTCTCAACTTTTTAACTGTTTTTCTCAAGCTGTCTCTCAACTGTTTTTCAACTCTCTCAATTCTATCACAATCTCCCTACTCTTAGAATATTAGATTATGCCCCCTTAGTGTAAGCATTTCCTTGGGAGTCCTTGAGTACCCATTAAACTTTGATGCATAAGGCTGGCATTTCCACACTTGCACTTGTCTAATTATGATATTTTGGGTGCTTGGTATTGGCCAGGGGTTCAAACGAAACCTTAGGGAACTTTGTCGCACCAAGCCTTGGTAATGGCTGTGAAACTCTGAAAAGAGTGAGGTTGGAGATGCTTGGCCTGGCTGAAGGCTCTCAATAGAGTAACTTCTTATTTTCTTTTATCACTATTGTAATTTAATTATTTGTGCTGTAACAATTTGAAAAGGACAATGGGGATTATAGTGAATTGGGAGGGCTATGCATGTTTAATTAAGGGAATGGGTAAAAAACATGTCTATATGCCTTTATTTACCTATTTGTGCAATAGATTACCATGTTTAGGACATGCATCCTCACAAATAAAAATCATGTTCTTAGGCTTTTCACTTTTAGTTTGTTATTCAGAACATTTTTATAACCATGACTAATTAATAAGCATCAAGTCATCAACCTCACATTTAGATATCATGATCATAGGACCTTTTGTGCATTAGATACCATGCCTTTAAGGATTTTATTTGCAGTTGTTTACTTTGTTAATCTGGGTAAAAATTGGTTAACAGCTCCTCCTTTAAAATTGGAAGCAAATGTGCATGCTCGTCACCCTTTAATAACGTCTAGGCAAGCCTTAGACTGGATAAAATAGGCCAATCACCCCTAAGTCATGTTCTAACTAAATCTACCTCTGCTTGAACTAGTCTGGTTTCTGAAGCTGTCTATTCATTTATAAACTTCTGCCATATTTTGATACTTATGCAAATGATTTCTACTTTACCCAAAACCGGCCCACTATTTTCAAACCATGTACGCAAAAGTTCTGTACTGTGTTTTTCACGTCCAGCACTGGGCTACTATTTTTTAAGCCGTCTTGTAATTTTTTAGGGTTCATAACCTGACATGTTTTCCTTTATACTTCGGCAATCTCAAAATACTTCTATGTCTGTTCTTCTATTCTATTTGTCCGAAAACTATGTTCCACAAATATTTTGAATACACCTGTATATTTTCTAAAACTGTTACTACCTATTGTGAACGTTTTCCATTGTGTTACTTTTCTGCAAAATCTCCAAGCTCCTGTTTAATTTATATTCCAATATTTGAAAGATTCCTCCCTCCCTAGACCTTAAATGTATTCGAGTCGTGCTAATTATGTGTTTGTCTTTAGAGGGATACTTGAGCCGTTACCTGCGTATACGATGCCCATTACATGCAACTCCTTTTTTTTTTGAATGACATTTAGAATTTTAATCTTTGAACCCAGAGGTTTATCCTAGTTCCTACCTTATAGGAATAGTGATCCTAAATGCCCTCTAGGATCTATAGGATGGGACGGCTAATAGCACGCAACAAGTATTCGTGACAATCCACATTCTTAAATAACCTTACGGGGTGGGTAGGGTAGAATATGGAGATGATGACGATGCGATAATATCATAAAGAGACCCCTCTTTGGGAATTTGTGCGGATATTGTATCGAATGATCCATATTGTAGTTAAACCTAGGACCCCTCTCTTTGTTTTCTTATTTAAATGTTCTTCTATAGTAATGCTTTTCCAAATCAGTCCTCTCTTTTATTTCAAATTTATGTACTTCCTTCTTCTTCAAAACTTTTCAAGTTGTGTGAATGTTATATATGTGAACCTTATTTGTTTAATTGCTTCATCTCTTTATAAAGTCACAATTAACACGGTCGGGAACCATACTAGTGGATCTTGAGGGGTGCCTAACACCTTCCTCTCGAGATAATCTCAAGCCCTTACCCAAACTCTGGTTTTCTTTTCAAAATACTCTCTTCTTAAAGTGTCCTAATTCACTATAATCATTAGGTGACGATTCTTCAAATTCCAAAACCCAATTCCCAAACAATAATGAGAGTTGTTTTTCCCTTAATGTCGTAAAACCCGATTTTGCCTTTTTTAAAAAAGGGGGCATCGACAATTGGTTATCTGAGCAGCTTGTACTTGGTGAGGCGAGACTATTAGTATTGGGGACCATTACAGTAGGATTATGTGAGGTATATTACAGGCCAGTTACCAATATTTGGGTAATAATGAGGTAATGATTTTAGTAAAAAGGGAGAGAATTTATGCAAGGTTAACTTTGCAATTGGTTAGAAATTTCTACACATCTCCTCCATTGTGGTTGTATCGTCAGCATTATAACAGAATGTATAGGTATATCATCATATGCATTGAGAGCATCAGAGTCATGGAATTTTGTCTATTAAGGTTCATGGAGTGTCACTGTGGTTAGATGGTTAATTATGCGATGCATGGTGCTAATTCAACAAAGCAACGCAGTCGTGTTCTAGTACCTCGTTTGGTAGTTGATACAATATTTATATACAAGGAACATGTATGGCAGAGAATTTCAGGTGTTGGAATTGGGTTTTGAGCTTATTGTATGGATAAAAGAGGATATCTTCAGATTTGATCAAAAAATATACCAATATGAGTTGTGGTAGCACGGGCAGGTGCACGAGGTGCTAAACAGTGATTTCAGATAACTTAAGAGAAATTCTTGGAACGTTCGAGGACGAACATCTATTTAAGTGGGAGAGAATGTAACGACTCAACTGGTCATTTTGAGCTCTAGAGCATCATTCAGCAGTTGGACGTCATGAACAGGTATATTAACTTGTGCGTATGGTCAAAGTTGAATTTCTGGAAATCCGGAGTCAAATTGGAAAGAAAATTTTCATTGCGTCAGCCTTAGGCTAAGATTGAAATTTTGAGTAAACGACCTCGGAATCAGGATCTGACAGTTTTACCAGGTTTGTATGATGATTTCACACTTAGACGTATGTCCGAATTTGGTTTTGGATAACCCATGAGTATTTCGGCGTATATTGTGGAAGTTAGTATTTTAGAAGAATTTCATAAATATGGTTGAAAGGTATTTCAGTGTTGTAAGTTTGGGATTCTAATTCTGGGAATAACTCCGTATGTGATTCTGGAGTTGAGAGCGCGATCGGAAGTGAATTCGGATGTCCGTAGGTCATTTTGAAGTCATTTGGGTAAATAAAGAAATTTGAAGGTTTTTGAGAAAATTCGTCTGGAAGTGGAAATTTTGATATCGAGGTCGGAATGCGATTCCGAAAGTTGGTTCACGTCCATAATGTCGAATGTGACTTGTGTGCAAAATTTGAAGTCATTCCGGAATGATTTGGGTAAGGTTTGACACACTTAGTCTCCTTTAAGGAAGCTTAAGTTGGAAAAGTCAACCGAAGACTTATGTGTTAGAGGGCTCGAAATGCGAATTTTATTGTTTGGATAGCTTCATTAGGTGATTTGGGACTTAGGAGTGTGTCCGGAATATTTTCGTTATGGTTGGTGTAGAATTAAATTTGAATTATCAAAGTTAGTATATTGGCAAATTCTAGTTGATAGGTGAGATTTTGATCCGAAGGGTCGGAATGGAATTCTTAGAGTTGTTGTAGCTTTGTTATGTCATGTTGGACTTGTTTGTAAAATTTGAGGTTATTCGGACTAGTTTTGACGTGTTTCGACATTGGATGTGGAAGTTAGAAGTTTCAAAGTTCACAGGCTTGAATCCGAAGTACATTTAGTATTTTTGCGTTGTTTTTGGTGATTCGAAGGAGCAACTAAGTTTGTGTCATATTATGGGACTTGTTAGTATACTTTGTTGGGATCCCATGAGGCTCAGATAAGTTTTGAAAGAGTTTTTGGAAGATTTTTGCGTTTTGAGCATAAGCATGTAATGATCCAAAGGTCTATTTTTAGTTGTACATATCGAATTTAATTTCGAGACTTTCGGGATTCTGATAATGAATAATAGGAGAGATCTGGAAAGTTTGGTTTAATTTCATCAAGTCACGATTGGGTTTTTGACATGAAATGTGAGTTAATTGTTTAACGAGTGAAATGAGTATCACACTGAGCAAATGAGCTACGAATTGAGTTTCGATTGAAGAACTATGTCCGTATTATTATTTGTGACTCATAGGAACAAGAACTATCAAATTCCGAGTTCGTATGGTGGAGTTAGAGCCTTTTCAGTGAAAATAAATATTGCTGGTGCAACAGCATCTGGTGCGCACCTTTAGCAATTACATTTGGGCACTTCTAGCGACGGGATTAGGCTTTTAGCAACCAGAATGGATCTTTTTAATGTTGTTCAGCTATTTTAGCCCATTTTAGCGTTTTTGTGTGAAAGAACACGGCTTGGGGCGATTTTTGAGCAAGAAATCATGGGAAATCTTGAGGTAAGTCTCCTTTGATCATTTCTACTCCATAATATTAAATTACCATCGAATAATCCGACAAGATTAAATGCTTTTGAAGTGTTTAATTGGAGAAAACCAATAGAAAAATGTAGGTTTAGGGCTTGTGATTTTGAGACCTTCTAGGCTCGATTTGAGGGGTCAAATAAGCTCCGATTTTGGTGCTCTTTATATGTACAGACTTGTGAAAGGATGAAGAACATTTTGGTATAAAAATTTTTGAGTTTCGAGATGTGGGCCCGGGGCTTGGGTTTTGTCAAATTCGTGAATTTTGATATTTTTGGATTTCTTTCGATTTGGTATTGTCTCTTTAGTATAATGCAACATATCCGTTGTGATTTTGGGCAGATTCGACGCATATGGGGACCAATTCGAGGGGTAAAGTTATCGTGAATTAAAGAAATAGCCGGTTCGAGGTGAGTAATGATTGTAAATGATTTCCTCAGGGTTTGAAACCTCAGATTTGCACATCGTAGTGCTATATTGAGGTGAGACACGCGCTAGATAATGAGCGCGAGGTTCTTTAATACTTGGGATTTGACTTGGTCCGTCCCAATTGATGAGTTTACTGTGTATTTGACTGAAATTTATTTGTTATCATCTTGATTTGGGCCTATTCCCATAATTGGGCTTCGCGCCAATTATTTGAATCCTTTAGGGATTAGTATCACTATTTTCGCATTATTTTGCATATCATTTGATCTCAGTCCAAGGTTTTAAATACTGTTTTGCAAACTCGGTTATTTTCTAAGATTTGAAGACTTCAATGATATTTTAAATGATGCTTTGAGCTGAGAACTATTATTTTAACATTGCCCGAGAGGCATATGTAAAATTCAGGACTGAGCATGGATGGATCGGGTTGCGCGTCGCAACACTATTATTCTGATATTGAGGCCTTGATCATGGTTTATGATACTAATATTGAGGCCGAGAGCCTGGTTGACTATATTGATATTGAGGCCGAGAGCTTGGTTGATGCCACGAGATGACTTGATATTGTGATTGGGTTGTAGGATCCCCTCCGGAGTCTGTACACACCCCCAGTGAGCGACGTCGATGATAAATAAATACGGATTGCTCGGGCTGCACGCCGCAGTGGGTACCAGAGGATACCATCATATGCATTGCATTATACTCATGTGTTTGTTCCTTATCTGCATTATCTGCCGTAATAATTATGTGCTCTTATTTCATTGACTGGTTGCTTCATACTGTTGTGAGCCTGACGGGCTGATACTCTTCTGAGATACTGATACTGAGCCCGAGGGGCTTATTTCTACTTATTATTTTGATACTGATTCCGAGGGGCATATTTTTACTTATTATTTTGATACTGAACCTGAGAGACAGATATCTACTTGTTATTTTGATACTGAGCCCGAGGGGCAGATTTCTACTTGTTATTTTACTGCAAAATTAACTATTTTACTGGTTTAAAATAAATTTCACATGATATTTCAGTGAATTGTTATTTTAAATGATTTTACTGCTTCTGTATAGAATGTTGTGTGCCTTAACATGTTTTCTTACCTTCAGTCATTATTTATATTTATTACTCACTGGATCGGAGTACTCACATTACTCCGTGCAATGTACGTGCAGATTCAGGCATACCAGATTTCCATACCTGAGAGCTGATCCTTCCAGTCCAGGTGGTGTTTAGGAGACTACGAGGTAGCTGTTGGCATTTGCAGCCCCCGTGACTCCTTTATCTTATTATTTCTATGTTATTCGAATTATTGTATCGGATTTCGTATTTAGTAGACTTGTGTCAGGATTTCTTAGTTGCTCATGACTTGTGACACCCCGGTTAAGGATGGGGTTGGATTTCCGCATTTTACCTATACATTTTGCTATTGGATATTATTAAACCATGTTTATACTATAATTTTGTTAATTAAATTATTTTGATAGGATGAATTGGGTTGACTAGATGGCCTTGTCTTCACAAGAGGCGTCATCACGACCAGGTTCAGGAATTGGGTCATGACAAGAGGATAACCAATAATTGATCGAAAATACCAAGCTGATCTCGGAGAATAATGATGGACAGATAGTGGACCACACATGCACGTCACGTGTCTACTAGAAAGTTTTGGTCAATTCCGGTGAGACAAACTCAACTCCGGCGAAGCCACAAATATGGCTCTGATACCATGTAATTGACAAGGTATGGATAAATTAAATTGGTATATTATTTCAAATAGTGATACATAAATATACATGTACATCAGGTGCTAACTAAGGAAAGAAATAAAAGATATTCCTACAAATCTGCTATCTATGTATGGGTTATGTACATTACTAAGAAACAGTCTATGTTCATTGTGTAAAATGTCTAGGTTCATTCTGTAATAATTTTCTTGGAAGAGCAAAGAAAATATAATAGCAATATATTGCACTGTCACTTTGTGAGAAAGTATAAAAAGAGTATTGTAAAAAGTAAACCGAAAATGAAGTGGAAAGGTCTAATAAAGAAAAACTAGCTAAAAGAGAATAATGTGATGATTTCTTCAAAAATTTGCATTCTCAACGTCACCTTAATTGATTTTGGATATTTTCTTTGTTCTACTCATTCGTTGGATATAGTTGAGGACTGATTTACTGTAAGGACTGAGTAACGGGAGGACTGAGTGAATTGTACTCTGAGAGTATGCATACGGTTTTATTACTGAGTCGTATCGCATTTGACATGCACATGGTATATCATCATAGAGATTTATTTTCCTCGTGTCGCACGGTATCATGTCATTCATAACTTTTCACATATATTGACATATGTGCATAGAGAGATATTTTGCACTTGCTATCTAGGGAGAAATAAAATATCATATTTATTGTTAAAAGGATTTTTGGGAAAAAATCACTTGCTATTTGGGGAGAAAATAAAACATCATATTTATTTTTGAAAGAATTTTTAGGAAAAACTCACAGTTTTCAAACTTGTATTTTCGACGTTTTCGGTAATCACTCATATACTTGAAAAGCATAACTGTTTTCGGAAAACTATGAAAATGTTGAGCACTTTATCTCTGAGTTACTTATTCATTTAATTGTTTTATCTTATTATGAGCTGCTGTTGGCTATTGGTGTTGGACCCGACCTGTGTTCTAGATCATCACTACTTTCAACCTAAGGTTAGATTTGTTAATTACTCAGTATATTGGGTCGATTGTGCTGATACTACACTTCTACATATTGCGTGCAGATGTTGGCTGTTGCTTTGCTGTGCTAGATGGTTGCCGGATTTGAATATGTACTTGCATTTCTCTTGTAGATGCCTCTTGTTCATGGTAGCCTTAGATTTATAAAAGCTCTATTTATGTACTTTTCAAATAGAAGATGTATTTACTACGTATCAACTTTGTAAATTCTATGCTTATAAGCTCATGAATTGTACTATTAGTCATTGGGGAATGTATAAGATTTAGATAATTCCTTTTATTCAACTGTCTTATTAATATTAGTGGAATTGAATAGTTAATAGTTGGCTTACCTAGGGGATTGGATTAAGTGACATTATGACTAGTGGATTTTGGGCCGTGACAGATATTTTCAACTTATTGTTATTTATTATGCATTTTGATATGTTTGCACATGCATCTTGTTCTGTAATAGTAGATACCTCGAACCTTATGGTGTTTAGTTGGCATATGGAAAAGAGAAATAAAAGAATTAAAGAGATGAAGACAATCATGGCCATAAGATGTAGTGATCTTTCAATCGCCTGCTTTATAATCTTGCATTACAAATCTGCAAATTGAATAGTGAGGCAATAAAGTTCTTACCTTAAATTGGTAAAATAGTAAAATTTTCATAATTAATATCCTCAACTTTGGCAAAATGTTTCATTATTCATAGTTACTATTCTCAACTTTGACAAAATGGTTCATTATTCATATATAATATCCTCAACTAATAATAATTATTATTAACTATAAATAGTACCAATTAACTTGACATTGCATAAGCAATTAGAAAAAATATTAGAGCATTACTTAGTTAATCAAATATAATTACTAGTCCATGGCTACAAATTTCTCTCATTGTCTTTTCCTTTGGATTTGTCACGACCCCAATCCCGATCGTGATGGGGCCCAACACAATTGCTAGGCAAGTCCGACCAATCAATACTCACATCCCAATCACAAATCCCATAGCTGAGTAACAACATGAAATTATCAGTTTGTCAAGTCTTTTAACCGAATATTTAAATAGAAATAGTACGAAACACTGACATACACAACATCTCCCAAAGACATGGGGTCATGAGTCTAGAGCCTCTAAAATAACAAAGTAGCAAATCCTCATTTAACACAGAGTTCTAGAATGCGAAAGGACAAAAGGGATAAGGGGAGTAGTCAAGTTCTGCGGATGTCAGGCAGCTACCTCGACAACTCCTGAAAGCTTTGGAAACAGCAAACAGCTCGACTAAGCTCCCGATGCTCTTGAATCTGCACAGATGGTGCAGAGAGTAAAGTGAGTACTTCCAACTCAGTGGTAATAGACATATATAATGACTGAAAGTAAGAAATCCCAAAAATACCATAATTTAAAGCTAAAACTAACAATTTAGCATAATTAACGGTGAGATGGCAACAAAACAACAACAACTAGATCAGATAAACATCAAAGCATGAATGCAATGCAATGCACATGACCATTGCGACGTACAACCCGATCCATTTGGGTACCCGCGCTTACTGTGGGAGGGTTTAGACTCCGAAGGGGCTCCTACAGCCTAAGCGCAATATCATCGTAACATCGTTGCGCCGTGCAGCTCGATCCACACTCAGTCCAAAATATGCATCTGAGTTATACAGCAAAGTCGGATTTTAGTTCTCAGTTACAGTTGTTTGGAAATTATCATTTAAGTCCTTAAAACCTTAGAAATGTGTCTAGGTATTGCGGAACAGTGTTTAAACTCAGGACTAAAATCATATAGTACGTTAATCGTCATGGAAGCAGTGATAATAATCCCCAAGGGATTCAAATAGTTGGCACACAGCGCAAATATATCGAAACAATCCAAGTAGGATTTTACTAATCAGCCTATAGTCCAAAGCATAGCTTAGACACCACTCGGGCGGACTAAGCCACAATACCCAATCACAAATGACCCCGCACTCATCATGGAGTGCGTATCTCGCCTCTATATAGCGTCACGGTATGATAAACCAGGGTTTCAAACCCTCAGTTCATCATCTACATCTATTACTCACCTCAAGTCGCCCGAAGAGTAGCCTGCATGCCTTTTTCTCTCGAATCGACCTCCTTGCTCGTTGAATCTGGCCAAAACCACAACAAATACTTTACAATAGGCTAATAGAACACAACCCAATCGAAAAGACTCAAAAAACATCAAAAATTATGAAGTTGGAAAAAACCGATCCCCGGGCCCACTTCTCAAAAAATTATAAAATTTACATCACCGGACTCCTCGTCTCGCCACGAGTCTACACATATCAAATTTACCAAAATTGGAGTTCAATTGCTCCTTCAAAGCCCACATTTAAACTCTCTTAAGTTTCAAGCTCTAACCTCCATTTTTAACCTTTAATTCCTTGAAATTCAGTGATTAATCCATGCTTTTTACACCATAATAACATAATTCGAGTCCAATAATTCATACCTAATGAAAGCCCCTCGAACTCTCTTCGAAAATCGCCCAAAAATCTCCTTAACCGAAGTCCCAAAATATTTTCTTCTCTTTTCAAAATCGTGAACACTGTTCACTTAAACCCCAGTCGATTTCCGCTTCTGCGATTAAATTACCGCATTTGCGGTCATCACATATGCGTCCAAATGGCCGCTTATGCGATCTAACTTAAACTCACCAGGGAGCGCTTCTGCAACCCAAAATCGCTTATGCGGTTGCGCTTATGCGCATTTTTGTACGCTTTTGTAGAAAGCCAAGCCTCCTAGAAAATCGCCTATGCGACCCCTTATCCGCATTTGCGTAACCGCTTATGCGGTCCCTTTTCCGCAGATGCGGAAATGACACAACCAACAAACTTCAAACATGCAACAAACTCTGAATTCTCCATTTAACCACCCGAATTCACCCCGAGGCCCCCAGGACCTCAACTAAAAGCACAAACATGATCTATTACCTTATTCAAACTCGCTTGAACCATCAAAACACTATTGTTAACATCAAAATCCTCGGTTATCCTCAAATCAAAACCTAAGTTTCTTAAAAACTTATGAATTGCACATTTGATCAAAAACCCGACCTAACACCCTTTGAATGGCCTGAAACTTTACACACATATCCAAAATCACCTAACAGAGCTACTACAACTCTCGAAACTCCATTACGACCCTCAGATTAAAATCTCACCTATCAACCGGATATCGCCAAAATACTAGCTTATCCAATTCAAGCCTAATTCTACACCGAGCCTCCAAAATCAATTCTATCGCACTCCTAAGTCACAAATCATCCCCCGAAGCTAACTGAATCATCAGAATTCATATCCGATCCCTCTAACTAAATAGTCAACCTCTAGTTGATTTTTTCCTAAACAAGCTCTCTGACTAAGTGTCTCATTTCCATCTAAAACCAATCTAATTCTACTTGATCACTTAAAATATCGATAATGAAGCATAGGGAAACATAATGAGGGAAATGGGGCAGTAACTCACGTGACGACGAGTCCGGTCGTCACATCCTCCCCAACTAACTCTAACGCTCTTCCTTGAGCGGGTCAAAAAACATACCTGAAGTCTCAAATAGGTGAGGATATCTGTTTCGCATCTCCTGCTCGGTCTCGTAGGTGGCCTCTTTAACGGGCCGACTTCTCCACTACACCTTCAGCGAAGCTATATCCTTAGATCTCAACTTCTGAACCTGACGATCCAAAATAGCCACTGGCTCCACATCATAGGTCAAGTCCTCGTCTAACTGAATCATGCTGAAGGCTAACACATGAGACGGGCCCCCTACATACTTCCGGAACATAGAGACATGGAACACCGGATGAACCCCCGACAAGCTAGGTGGCAAAGAAAGCATATAGGCCACCTCCCCAATTCTCCTAAGTATCTCAAAAGGTCCAATGAACCGTGGGCTCAACTTCCCTTTCTTCCCAAACTTCATAACACCCTTCATATGCGAAAACTTCAACAAGACCTTCTCGCCCACCATATAAGATACATTTCGAACCCTCCGGACTGCATAACTCTTCTGACGCGACTGAGCTGTACGAAGTCTCTCCTGGATCACTTTTACCTTCTCTAAGGCATCCTGAGCTAACTTTATCCCGAATAGTCTAGCCTCTCCAGGCTCAAACCAACCAACCGGAGATCTACGTCGTCTCCCATATAAGGCCTTATACGGCGCCATCTGAATACTGGATTGGTAGCTGTTGTTGTAAGCAAACTCTACAAGTGGCAGAACTCAACCCATGAAACTCAAAATCAATAACACAGGCACACAACATGTCCTCCAATATCTGAATAGTACGCTCGGACTGCCCGTCCGTTTGAGGATGAAACGTTGTGCTCAACTCTACCTGTATACCCAACTCCCGATGAAAATTCCTCCAGAACCGGGAAGTAAACTGAGTACCCTGTCTGAGACAATGGAAAATGGGGCCCAATGCAATCGTACAATCTCTGGAATAAACATCTCCGCCAACCGATCTGAAGAATAAGTGGTACACACCGAAATGAGTGCGCGGACTTGGTCAGCCTATCCACAATCACCCAAATCGAATCAAGCTTCCTCGCTATCTGAGGGAGACTACTCATAAAATCCATAGTAATCCTCTTCCATTTCCACTCTGGAATATCCATTCGCTAAAATACACCACCGGGCCTTTGATGCTCATATTTGACCTGCTGACAAATGAGACATCAAGCTACATAACTCACAATATATTTTTTCATTCTTCTCCACCGATAATGTTGCCTCAAATCCTGATACATCCTCGCGACACCCCGGATGAATGGAATACCGCGAGCTGTGGGCCTCCTCTATTATCAACTCCCGAAGCCCATCCACATTGGGCACGCAAATCCGGCCCTGCATCCTCAACACACCATCATTACCAATAGTTACATCTTGGCATCATCATGCTGGACCCTGTCCTTCAGGACAAGCAAGTGCGGGTCATCATATTGGCGCTCTCTGATGCGGTCATACAAGGAAGAACGAGAAACCACAAGCCAACACCCGACTAGGCTAAGAAATATCTAATCTCAACATTCGATTGGCCAAAGGCTGGACATCGAATGCAAAGGGCCTCTCCCTAATTGGAATGTACGCCAAACTACCCATACTGACCGCCTTCCAGCTCAAAGCATCGGCCACTAAATTGGCCTTCCCCGAGTGATAAAAAATAGTAATATCATACTCCTTGAGTAACTCAATCCACCTCCGTTGCCTCAAATTAAGATCCTTATGCTTGAACAAATATTGAAGACTACGATGATTCATGAACACCTTACAAGGTACGCCATATAAATAATGCCTCCAAATCTTCAAAGCATGAATTATAGCAGCCAAGTCTAAGTCATGCACAGGGTAGTTCTTCTCATGGGGCTTCAACTGACGAGAAGCATAAGCAATAACTCTACCCTCCTACATCAATACATAATCAATCCCAACTCTCGAAGCATCACAATGCACAGTGTAAGAACCTGAAGCTTATGGAAATACTAATACCGGAGTTGTAGTCAAAGTTGTCTTGAGCTTCTGAAAGCTCTCCTCGCACTCATCCGACCACACAAATAGAGCATTCTTCTACGTCAACTTTGTCAAGGGCGAAGCAATAGATGAAAAACCCTGAACGAAACTGCGATAATAACCTGCCAAACAGAGGAAACTCCGAATCTCAGTGGCTGAGGACGGTCTAGGCCAACCCTGCACCACCTCAATCTTCTTTGGATTCAACGCGAATACCATTACTGGAAACCACATGCCCCAGAAAAGCCACAGAACTAAGCCATAACTCACACTTGGAGAACTTTGCATAGAGCTGTTCCTATCTCAGTCTCTGCAATACCACCCTCAAATGCTGCTCGTGCTCCTCCTGGCTAGCGAGTACACCAAGATATCATCAATAAGCACAATCACAAATGAATCCAGATACGGCCGAAATACACTGTTCATCAAGTGCATGAACACGGATGGGGCATTAGTCAGTCCGAATGACATAACTAGAAACTCATAATGCCTATATCTCATCCTGAAAGCCATCTTCATAATGTCTGAATCCCTAATCTTCAGCTGGTGATAGCCTGAATGGAGATCAATCTTAGAGAATACCTTTTCTCCTGAAGCTGGTCAGACAAATCCTCAATACGGGGTAGTGGATACTTGTTCTTCACTATCACCTTGTTCAGATGTTTGTAGTCAATGCACATTCTCATCGTGTCATCCTTCTTCTTTACAAATAAGACCGGTACACCCCACTGTGACACACTTGGGTGAATGAACCCCTTATCTAGGAGTTCCTGAAGCTGATCCTTCAATTCCTTTAACTCAGCTGGCTCCATCTGATAGGGAGGAATATAGATGGGCTGAGTGCCTGGTACTAGATCAATATAGAAATCAATGTCCCTGTCCGCCAGCATGCTCGAGAGGTCTGTTGGAAACACATCAAGGAAATCTCTCACAACGGGAACCGAATCAAGATAAGGAGTCTCAGCTCTACATCTCTACGAAAGCCAAATACGATAAGCAACCCTTCCTAACCATCCGCTGGGCCATTAAGAAAGAAAGCACCCTGCTTGGGACATAATCGATCACACCTCGCCCACTCAATCCTCGGAACACCAGGAATAGCCAACGTAACTGTCTTGGCATGACAGTCCAGAATAGCATGGTACGGGGATAGCCAATCCATACCCAGAATCACATCAAAGTCTAACATGCCCAACAATAACAAGTCAACTCGGGTCTCCATACCCCCAATAGTCACGAGACAAGATCGATATACATGGTCCACAATGATAGTATCACCTACCGGGGTATATACGTGCACAGGCAAGGCAAGACAACCACGAGTCATACCCAAATGATGAGAAAAATATGAAGATACATAGGAATAGGTAGATCCGGAATCAAACAAAACAGAGGCATCCTTGTGGCAGACTAAGATAATACCTACGATAACAGCATTTGATGCAATGGCGTCCCTCCTGTCTGGAAGAGCATAGAATCGAGCCTGACCACCGCCAGTTTGGTCTCCACCCCTAGGGCAGCCTCTGGCTACCTGGCCTCCACCCTAGCTGACTGAGTGGGTGCTGATGAAATAGGAGCAGAAGATGATGTCTGATCCCTCTGCTGAGACTGACCACCACGAAGCTGAGGATACTGCCACCTCATGTGACCAAACTCAAGGTACACATAGCAATGACCCGGAGCTGGAGAAGGGGATTGAAGGGAGCCTCTTGCTGTAGACAAACCCTGGATTGAAGAGGCAGGAGTGGAGCTCTGAGCTGGAAGGGCACTAAGTGAAGACTGGCCCTGCTGATAACCCTGATGACCACGGCCCAAGAAGCCCCACTGGACTCTATACGACCTGACTGAGGAGGTCTGAGGAACGACCTCTGCTGCACTGGAACTGGCCCCTAGACAAAGCATCACTGAAGCTGCCTGAACCTCGAGGCTTTGGCCATCCCTCTCCTCACGCTCTCGACGGCGAATCTGTCTCAATCTATCAACTACCTCCTCAAACGAGGCGGCCACAACCCTCTCTCTAGTCATCAAAATGCGGACTGGATAGTTAAGACCATCCACAAACTTCCTAATCCTCTCCCGATCTGTCGGGATCATCCAAATAGCATGCCGAGGTAGCTGCGTAAATTTCAACTCATATTGGGTCATAGTCATGTCTCCCTGAACCGACCACTCCAACTGACGACGCAGCTCCTCTCTACGAGACTGTGGTACATACTTCTCCAGAAAGAGAGTGCAGAATTTCTTCCAAGTAAGGGGCGCTGCTCCAATAGGCCTACCCTCTCGAACTCCTCCCACCATGTAAATGCGGGCCCTGAGAACTGGAAGGTAGTAAAAGTCACTCCACTCGACTCCAAAATCCTTGCAGTGTGAAGCATACGCTGACACTTTTCTAGAAATCCCTGGGCATCCTCGCCCTCAGTGCCACTGAATGTTGCAGTCTAGAGATACCGAACCTCTCCAGTTGACGCTGCTCGTCGTCTGGCATAGCTGGAACCACAAAGTCTGGAGCTGGTGCGACTGGAGCAACTGGGGCAACTAGTGAAACTGGCTGAGCTGGGGCTTCTCCCGGTGTCTGCAATCCCTGAACACCCTGCTCGAGTATGCGAGCAGCGGGGGTCTGCTGACCACCCCCGGTCTGAGAAGTAGCTGCTACAGTAGTGGTTGAGACTGCCTGAGCCAGGCTAGTTCAGACGGATAAAATCTAAGCTAAATCCTCCAGGAGACCAGGAATCATAATAGGCATTGTCGGTGCCTGAACAGGTATTGCTGGAGGATCTACAACTGGAGGCTGGTCCTGAACCTGGGCAGCGGGTGGATATGCAGGTACTGCCCTCACTGGTCTGCCTCAACCACGACCACGACCATGGCCTCTAGCGGGTGGTAATGGTGGTCATCTGTCATGTCCGGTAGCACGGGTTCTCTCCATCTGCGAGAGAATAGAATACAGAAGTTTATGTCTCAGAACAACAAACTTGCACGACAAGAGTTCAAGAATATGAAGTGTTTCCTAAAGGTTCTGCAGCCTCTCGAAGATAAATACAGATGTCTCCGTACCGATCCGCAAGACTCTACTAACCAGCTCAGACTCATGAGGCCTAGTAACCTAGGCTCTGATACCAACTTGTCACGCTCAATCTCGATCGTGATGACGCCCAAAAAAATTGCTAGGCAAGCCCGACCAATAAATACTCACATCCCAATCACAAATCCCATAACTAAGTAACAACATGAAATTATCAGTTTGTCAAGTCTTTTAACCGAATAATTTAAATAGAAACAGTGGGAAACACTGACATAAACAACATCTCCCAAAGACCTGGGGTCATGTGTCTAGAGTCTCTAAGATAACAAAGTAGCAAATCCTCATTTAACACACAATTCTAGAATGTGAAAGGATAAAAGGGATAAGGGGAGGAGTTGGGTTCTGTGTACATCAACAGCTACCTCGACATTGAAAATAGCAAACAGCTTGACTAAGCTCCCGATGCTCCTGAATCTGCACACATGGTGCAGGGAGTAAAGTGAGCACTTCCAACTCGGTGATAATAGACATATATAATGACTGAAAGTAAAAAATCCCGAAAATACCATAATTTTAAGCAATAACTAACAATTTAGTATAAATAACGATGAGATGGCAACAAAACAGCAACAGCTAGATTAGATAAACATGAAAGCATGAATGCAATGCAATGCACATGACCGCATCGGCCTACAACTCGATCCAATTGTGTACTCATGCTCACTATGGGGGTTCAAACTCCGGAAGGGCTCCTACAGCCCAAGCTCAATATTATCGTAACATCGCTGCGGCAGGCAGCCCGATCCACACTCAGTCCAGAATATGCATGTGAGTTATACAGCAAAGTCGGATTTTAGTTATCAGTTCCAACTATTAGGAAATTATCGTTTAAATCTTTAAAACCTTACAAAATGTGACTAGGCATTTCGAAACAATGTTTAAACTCAGGACTGAAATCATATAGCATGCTAATCGTCATGGAAGCACTGATAATAATCCCCAAGGGATTCAAATAGTCGGCACACAACCCAAATATATTGAAACAATCAAAGTAAGATGTTTACTAGTCAGTCTATAGTCCAAAACACAGCTTGGACACAACTTGTGGCGGACTAAGCCACAAGCCCATATCACAAACAACCCCGCACTCGTCACGGAGTGCATGGCTCACCTCAATATAGTGTCACAATGTGATAAACCGGGGTTTCCAACCCTCAGGTCATCATCTACATCTATTACTCACCTCAAGCCGGCCGAAGACAATCCCGCAATACTCTTTCATCTCGAGTAGACCTCCTCGCGCGTTGAGCCTGGTCAAAACCACAATGAATACATTACAATAGGCTAATAGAACACAACCCAATCAAAAAGACTCGAAAAACACCAAAAAATGAAGCTAGCAAAACCATATCCCTGGGCCCACTTCTCAAAAAATTACAAAATTTACATCACCGGACTCCTCATCTCGCCACGAGTCTTTAATTATCAAATTTACCAAAATCGGAGTTCAATTGCCCCTTCAAATCCCACATTTAAAATCTCTTAAGTTTCAAGCCCTAACCTCCATTTTTAACCTTTAATTCCTTGAATTTAGTGATTAATCCATATATTTTACACCATAATAACATAATCTGAGTCCAATAATTCATACCTGATGAAATCCCCTCGAATTCTCTTCGAAAATCGCCCAAAAATCTCCTTAACCAAAGTCCCAAAATATTTTCTTCTCTTTTCAAAATCGTGAACACTGTTCACTTAAACCCCAGTCGATTTTTGCATATGCGGTTAAATTACCGTACCTTCGGTCACCGCATATGCGTCCAAATGGCTTCTTCTGCGGTCTAACTTAAACTCACCAGGGACCCCTTCTGCGACCTAAAACTGCTTCTGGGGTCGCCGCTTATGTGGATTTTTGTTTGCTTCTGCGGAAAGCCAAGCCTCCCAGAAAACCACCAATGCGACCCCTTAGCCGCATCTGCGGAATTGCATATGCGGTCTCTTTTCTGGAGATGCGGAAATGACAGAACGAGCAAACTTCAAACATGCAACAAACTTCGAATTCTCTGTTTAACCACCCGAATTCACCCCGTGGCTGCCAGGACCCAACTAAAAGCATAGACATGATCTATTACCTTATTCAAACTCGCTCGAACCATGAAAATACTATTGTTAACATCAAAATCCTCAATTATCCTCAAATCAAAGCCTAAGTTTCTTAAAAACTTCGAGTTGCACATTCGATCAAAAATCTAACCACCTTCGAATGGCCTGAAACTTTGCACACATATCCAAAATCACCTAACGGAGCTACTGCAACTCTCGGAACTCCATTCCGACCCTCGGACCAAAATTTTACCTATAAACCGGATATCGCCAAAATTCTAACTTAGCCAATTCAAGTCTAATTCTACACCGAGCTTCCAAATACAATTTTGATTGCGGTCCTAAATGAAAAATCATCCCCCGAAGCTAACCGAATCATCAGAATTTACTTCCGAGCCCTCTAGCTAAGTAGTCAACTACCAGTTGACTTTTCTAAAACAAGCTCTCCTTTAAGACACTAAGTGTCTCATTTCCATCTAAAACCAATTCAATTCTACTCGATCACTTCAAATATCAATAACGAAGCATAGGGAAGTATAATATGAGGAAAATTGGGCGGTAACTCACGTGACAATGGACCGGGTCGTCACAGAATTTTTGTAGCTTTTTGCTCGTATTTGGTTAAATTTCCTTTTGCTAACCAAGCGGTTATTCACAAGTTGTTGCGACCTTTTATGAGAATTCTACTAGTCCTAGGAGTGGTAATGTTCTGAAATGTCATTTATTTCTACTCTCTTTTTTCATAAGACTTATGTAGTATGCCTACTAGATTAAAACTAAATGAAACCTACTTTAGATTTCAAATACAACTTTGAAGGTAAATTTTAATAGTTAGGTTGTTGTCTAGCTATCTAAATTTCACTTTGTTGGTGAGGGTTTCATTTTCTCTTGTAATACCTTTATCTGTTTTCTCTTCCCTTCCCCTACAGAACAAAATATTTTATACAAATAGAATTTTGTAGAAAAATTTTCATCAAAATGGCTTGACCAATATAGTCTTGATTTACATACTTTATTAATGATTCTAGGGCAAAATAATTGAAAAACAGATATTATTCTTACTATTCTGTTCCAGGTGGAGCAAATGGGCCCGAAAATGACGTAGCAAGTGCTCCCTACAATGTAATGATCACAGCGGGAAAGCAAGCTCTTTTTAAGCAAGGCTCTGAATGTGGTGCATGCTATTAGGTAAACACATTTTATGTGGCATTGAATTTCCTTTGTTAGAACGTTATATAACGTGAATTGGGTAAAACAACAACAACAATCCAGTAAACTCTCATAAGTGGGATCTAGGGAGGGTAGTGTGTATGTAGACCTTACCCCTACCCGAGGGGGGTAAAGAACATAAATTGTGTAAAAATAATATAAAATATATAAATTTTTAAATCTCTTTATAAGAGAAAATATAGGTACAAATTCCGATAGTAATATTTTTAGATCTCTCTGAATCTACTAGATATAATTTCTAATTCTGCTATATCTAATAAATATGTAATTTTAGAACAATTGTATCTTATTTTGCATGAGATGATAATGAAACTAAACTCTAAAACGAAAGAGAGAATGTGCATGAATCTATATATGATCGACATTGTTTTTCAGGTGTTGTACACCCAAGACCAAAATCTGCATTGTTCAAGTAAACCAATAACAGTAACCCTTATAGACGAGTGCCCAGAAGCATGCAATAATGATCCGGTCCACTTTGATATAAGTGAAATTGCCTTTGAAAAATTGGCAAAGTCTAGTGAAGCTTGACAATTATACAATGTAGGAAGAATCTCGATTTTTTACCAAAGGTGAATTTAATCTACAAAAACTAAAAGTTACTTTTTTGTCACATTATATGGAAGTTTTACATTTATTTGATTTTTGGGAGGGGGGGATGGGAAGCAATAAATTTATTTTTTTTCTTAGTTTCCTTCTGAAGAACACCCGCCAATGATTTAATTTCTTTTATCTGTATTGAACCTTATAGGATAGCATGTAATTACAACACAAATATCTTATTTAAGGTGGACAAAGGCTACAATTCTAAATTCTTCGCATTTACATATGAAGCAATAGATGGAGATGGTGACATTTCTTTAGTTGAAATCCAAACAAACAATTCGACTTGGGTACCTATGCAGCGAATGATTGGGGCAACTTGAAGTGTTGGCATACAACCAAACACACAAAAACCTCCTTTTTCCCTAAGACTTACTTCAGAAACAAAGCAAAGTATCACTGCCCGAATGTCATTCCGGACGGTTGGCAACTAAAATCAATTTATAAATCAAATGTTAATTTTCCAGTAATCTATAGGGTGAAAGTATTTAAGAAGGGAACAATGTGGGGGTACCATGTAGATGGTTGAATACCATTTATTTACCTACCCTATCAAGTATGATTAATAAAGTAAAATGCCTTCTTTAATTTATTTCGAATATGCCACTAATTCTATTTCATGCATTCTCTTTCTTTAAATATTTAAAAATATGCGACTAATTCTATTTCATGCATTTACTTTAATTTTAGCCCTCTCTCACAAATAAAAATCGCTGCTACCTTTATTGTAATTACTTATTTTTAGAAAAGGTGACGAGACAAAAACTCAAATAGTTACATATACTTTTTTAGTTCTTTAAGCAACCCCACTTCCAACCGAGAGGTTGTGAGTTCGAGTCTCCCCAAGAGCAATGTGGTAAGTTCTTGGAGGGAAGGATGCCGGGGGTCTATTTGGAAACAACCTCTCTACCCAAGGGTAGGGGTAAGGTCTGTGTACATACGACCCTCCCAGACCTCACTGAGTGAAATTATACTGGGTTGTTATTGTTTTATGTGGACTGGAAGGAGATACCTAGGGAGAGGCTAATGGTGAAAATAAGAAAGAGGGGAGAGGCGAGTAGTGATGGGCAACGAGGTGCTTTTTCCTTTTTCTTTTTCATTTTTAAATTTTTTTTATTTTAGTAATTTTTTTTAAATCAAAATACTGTACTCGCACGTATTTTCTGCGTGATTAGCATATATTTTGTCCACATTGCCTATGTCACTGCCACGTAGGCATAATCAACGATCAAAGTTGTTTATTAATATTCTTTCCGTCAAGTTGAGGTGTTCAAATAAAAAAATTTAAATTTGTTTACCAAGATGACAATTAGGTACAAAATTAAGTGGCCTCTGCTATGTTTGTTCGGATTTTAATATTTTCAAGCACGAATTATTCTACTTTGAATTGGAATTACGATTTGGATTTTGAATTTTTTATGTTTGGACATGCTATTTTTAAATATTATGTTTTAAAGTTTTATCCATTACTAATATTAAAAATTATATTTAATAAATTTAATATTATTACTTCTCATTCTCTATAAAAATTATTTTCTCACCATAAAATACAAATATTCGATTATGTTAATTATCTTATATGACATACCCCAATAACCAAATTGAAAAAATTTAACCACCAAAGTTATTTTGGTTCGGAGTGGATTTCACTTTTCTAAACCAAAACCGAATAATGCAAAATTGAACCAAAAACCGAATGCACACCCCTACCAAAATAGGTCGGCTTAACAGAAGTATGCTCATGCTCTTCAAGTACTTTCCTATTTACCAGATGTATATTACACATCAGTCTTTTTACCAATAAAAAAGCAGCTCAGTTCACACTTCACAAAGCATCCAGCATTCGCGCAGAGTTCAGTGAAGTGAAGGGTCGCACCCCCAAACGCATCCCAGTGTGTGACGTAGACAGTTACTTGGTCCAACAATTGTAAAAAAGTTTATACATAAATCCCATTAGTGGCACTTGAATCATTTTTTCCTGAAGCAACTGATATTAAACAGTCCAAAAGGGTTTTCAAATTAGACTTCTCTATTATTTATAATGAGCTCAATGACACAACAAATATCACTGGCAAAGAAACAACACAAGTTCTGAAATAAAGATGAACCATAATAACTTAGTAAAAATTCAAGTCTCAGATATTGGGGTAACCAGTAATTTCATAGTAGTTCTTCCTAACAATCTCAATGAATTCATACCATCCCTCAAATCTGAATTACTAGTTATCAAAATCCAATCGTCATCGTCATCTTGATACTTGATTGAACACCTTTGAAGTGATATGTTAAACCTCTTTTCCACTTCCACCTCCAGTTCTACCCTGGTTGCTGAAGGGGAGAGCTGAAACTTAATGATATCGCCTCTATAGGTAACCTTTAAAGTCATCAGATTATCACAAGGTTTTTCTGCTGCAGGCAATTTTTTATGCGCCAAAAGATCTGTGCCTTTTTCTTCGGACAGATCAGGATGTTGTTGAGCATCTTCCACATATTGTTCAGCACTTTGTAGAGATACGCCTTGTCTAACACGGTGATAAACCTTTCTGGTCTTATGATGTGGCCATCTAGAGATATTGTATTCTCTACATACTCGTTTTAGTGTTGATCGACTAACTACAAAAAACAAGTTCCAAAAACGGATTTCAGTGAACCTTAGAAACACTCATCTCATCTAATTAAAGAGCATACAGACATACCGATCTCCATTCCAGTTTATGTGGACCTAGTCACTTTTGGATTATATTAACTCGATATTTTAAAATTAAAATTTAGATATTCAAAAACTATACGCAAACTACAATAAGTTATAATTTTTTTCATGTTAATATGATGAAAAAATAAATTTTTTAAATGTTGGTCAAATTTTACATAGTTTGAATCTCGAATACCGAAAAGGTTCAGATAAACTAAAAAGGAGCAAGTTTTAATAACATGAAAAGAGATACAAGCCTCAAATATATGCATTAGAGTGAACTTACCATGTAGTGTCTTGGCAGCATCTACAAGAGTCTTCCCAAAATGCTGCTCTAGAATCTCGCGAGTAATCCCATAATCTTTTTCTAGCCTCGCTATTGTGCACTTGTTCTTCGAATCTATGTTCTGAATGTTGGTCATTGCATCAGCTTCAACGAAAAGTCTCTCACATGATGAACTTCCTCTAGCAATATCATTATGCTCCACTTTGTCATTACTACTTGAATCAATTTCTACATTTGATTTCTCACAAAGTAAATCGGGCTGCACTATTTCTCCTCCGCCGTTGCACCGATCATGTGCTACATTTGCGTTAACCATACTTCCTCTGTTCATCACAGTTGCCTCTGTTGCATGCGGAAGTAAAAAATCAACTTGCTCTATCCGTTCATTGTTGAATAGGTCGGGCCTATGTGAAGAGCAAGAAGGAACAAGCAGTGAAGTAGTAACATTGTTCTCTGAACGCTGTGAATCGTTGTCCTTTGAGCAAAAAATGCCATTTATCTCAGACAATCTGAATTCCATCTCCTATGATAGAAAATTAAATCAATATTTCAGATCCGATCACCTGAATTCATGCAGATGGCGTGCACTATAACATACGAAAGTCCGGAAATTGTCCAGAATTTCTATTCTATGGCCCTAAAACGCCAAAAAAAGAGATGACTTATTATTCGTTACGTCATTTTTTATAGGCCTATAAAATTTTAGGGGATTCGGAGACGGTCGACCGAATTCATGCAGATGGCGTGTACTATAGCACAAAATATACTCCTCTATAAGCATCGAATGCCCTTTGGTTGAAATCTATCCGTAAACAGCCCTTTAATAGGAGTCAAAATTTAGATTGTACAATTGAGTTACTCGCATGTTTAATCCGGTAACCTAAAAGTAACTCCTAGTATCTTGGGGTTATGCAGAAACCATAAGAACTAGAGAATTTACCTGACTGACATATGGCCTCTTAGATGTATTATCTGCATGCTCCAATCCAAGGTACTGCTCCCAAGCACCATAAACATCTCAAGCATCTTCAGCATGGACAGAATTTGGAAACAAAGAAAACAAACTAAAGCTGACCCAAACACTTATACGTAAGTTGACAATGAAATTCAAGGGGAGGAAGAAAATACAAGATAACATCAATACACTACCTGAAAGCGGCTGGATACAATGTCCGTATCCTGAAGGTATTCCGGGTGCCCCAATGATAAAAATGCAAATTGCCACTAGCCATCAAAAGAGTACAGAGTCAACCCCCAAGTCAGTCATAGGGCTTTCAAAAATTAAACGATCATGCTAGAAGTATGCAAGCATATTCCATCTGCAGCAAAAGCTTTGTGCTCACGCACTGTACCTTAGAAAACTCCTCATCTGGAACCTGCAATTTCTTCTGAATGCGCACTTTAATCTCCGCTAAAGTTTCACATTCATGGATGACCAGAAAGAAAGGTTCTCCAAAATTCTGCACTTGCTGTAGAAAACCAATCTAGTTACTAATTTCAACATCAGATGCAGCAGTGTATCAGTAACATCAATCAAGCCAATAGGTAATACCATTTGATTTTGTGGAGTCGCTTTCGTGAAATGGTAAACATGAATTAGACGATCACGGGGACCAAGATTTTTCTCCTCCTCTGGTATCTGCAAAAAAATTAAAATAAAATAGATGCAGTAGTAAGCAAGTAGACAAGACTAACTTATGCCATAAATATCATCATTAATTGCCCAGATTGAACTGTCTAAAGCAGAGAGGTCAGTTGAACAGAAGGCCTAACAATTAAAGCTGACACACCAAAGCATAGCAATCAAATTAAAACCCAGACCCTAGATTCTCCATTTTTAAAGAGGGTGGGGGAAGAATGGAATATTTATTCAAATCTCTGCTTAAACTTTCAAAACCTCACCAGTTTTTTTTAATTTCCTTCTCAAAAAAGAGGTAAAACGACCAAAAGGAGATAAGGAAGAAAGAAGAAAGAAGAAACCAGCCGGACAACACCTAGAGAACAAACCTCCTCTGCCCGCAATGTCCAATACTGGTCACTTATATTCTCAAACTTTACAGTGAGCGGAAAGATCTGGCAGATTAGCAATAATGAAAGCATGCATTAGATAGACAGACAAAAAAAACATATAAGCTAGCAGTGCAAGTCTTGAAAGGCCATTTTGCTATCAAACTAAAATGTCAACACAAACATAATAAAAGATAAAAGTATTGAACTTATATTAGGACTACTCACCCTATAAATCTTGTGATAGAAGATTTCGAGTAATCTAAGCTCTGCATTTGGATGGGACAACTCTACCTGTGGCAGCAACCATATGCCAGTAGTTATATCCGCATACCAAACAGAAGCCATCATTAAACAGAGACATTAGACATATAATATTGGTTGCACAATATACATGACAGATCGAAATCTCGTATTGCCAGTCAAGCTGATCTTTCTTTTTCATTTGTGGATAGGAGGCAGGGAGAAGACAGGGAGGCAAATGTCCTCAAAAAAATGCATGTAGAATGATTTTCTTCATAATAGATACAACAACAACAACAACAACAACAACAACAACAACAACCAATATAATCCCACTTAGTGGGGTCCGGGAGGGTAGTGTGTACGCAGACCTTACCCCTACCCTTGGGTAGAGAGACTGTTTCCAAATAGACCCCCCTCCAAGAACTTCTCACCTTGCTCTTGGGGAGACTCGAACTCACAACCTTTCGGTTGGAAGTGGGGGTTGCTTGCGATCAGAGCAACCCCTCTTGTCTTAACAACAACAACAACCCATAATACCACTTAGTGGGTTCTGGGGAGGGTAGTGTGTACGCAAACCTTACCCCTACCCTAGGGTAGAGAGGCTGTCTCCAAATATAACCCCGGCATCCTTCCCTCCAAGAACTTCCCACCTTGCTCTTGGGGAGACTCGAACTCACAACCTCTTGGAAGTGGGGGTTGCTTACCATCAGAGCAAAAAACATTAGGGTGCACATTCACTACAAATCATTTATAAATGGTTTGAATAAGATAATCTGATGGGAAAGAGAGTACTCCCCTCGCTTAAAAAAAGAAAGATTGCCATCTTCCAAAGTAAAACAAATTCACAAAAAAATTGCCAACCCCCACATGTCAAAAATAGTGAACTATCACATACTCAATTATGGACAAACAAATTGAAAAGCAAAAGTTGTTAACTTGTACTTCTCACGCCCCTTCTAAATCTTGTCAAAAGACAATTTGATCATTGCCAATCTAGCATAAAAACTGTCAATCTGACCCTTGAGCGAAATATGACAATCTGATTGAGGGAAAACGGTATTAACCAAAGTAGCAAAAAACACTCTCGTAGTGTAGGAAATGAATGCAAATACCAACTCTTCAATTTTATTTTTTTACTATGCCTCCATCCCAAAAAAGTTAGGGTGGGTTGACTGTTCAACTCTTCATTATTAAGGTACATAAATAACACGAGTTAGACAAGATTGTATTCTTTTCCTACATGTTCTCCGCAAAACATGAATCCATCAAACGACACATTAATGCATAAAGTACCTAAAATACTTTATCATCTAGACATAAGAAATCTACCACATTAGAAACTGTTTTTTTCCTGCTGGGTGCAGATATTGCTTTCTTCCTTTCATAGACTCAATATTGCAATTCAAGTTACTACACCTATCTATACCTTTGATTTGATTCCATTAAGAAAATCCCCCACGGTACTCTGCTTAGGCAATCTTACATTCAAAATTTCAACCTGAAAGAAATGGGGAAAAAATGTAATCAGGAAAAGTAATAATTTGATTTGATACAAATGATTTTTCCATACTAGACACACCTCATCCTTCTTAGAATGATGAAAAGCAACTTTGAGCGTCTTCAGACATTGTAATTCTGGCAGAGGAATGTCCAGAACTTTGTAATAAAGAATATCAGACATCTATCACCCACCCAAACACAATGAGATGTGGTTAGTCCATTGGCACATCAGATCCTACCAAAATAGTATACCACTGTCCACTACTATGATGAGTAAAGCAACGTCACCATGGGCTTCCAAGATAAAGTCAGTTCATGTTAACAAACCTGATTCCCATGGATTAGCATGTCTTCCAAATGATCCACGGACCGATATTTGATGGGGTTACACTTGGGTTGCTGAGAGTAGCAGTTGTGGAGAGTAAGCCTAATTTTGGAGGGATCATCCACACCAAGCCGCTGCGCCACTCTCACCACTACATCATCATATGTATCACTTTTTGCTCTGTAATTTTAAACAACAAATAGTTATAGATGTAAGCAAATGCTTTGCAATAAATTGAAAGATAAGATACCAAATAAACTTACAACTCCAGACAGAAATCATCCTCCTTCGGTTTCTCCAGTGCTCGAAAGTGGACAAGCTGTAAGCAATGAACTCAGATTTAAGGAATCAAAAATGGAGAAAGTAAAACATAAAGAGCCAGTTGTATGTTGTGCGCAAGCATAAAACATAAATTAAGGCGAGAAAGATGTCACATATACAGTAACAACAATGATGCAACTAGTCAAAGCAAAAATCCAGGGGAGATTTGAAACTTATTTCCTTTGGCACCACCATAGAGGACCATAAACCCAAAAAATAAATGATAAGAATTAACATCAACATAAAGAGCGAAAACTGGAGCAGTATCGGGATTCACCTGGCAATTTTTTACATATTCCAGATATGAAGGAACATACGGAAATTGGACTTGTTCTTCAACTTCAGGAGAAGCTTTCTTTTGAAAGAATATAATAAAAATTAAGATCGATAACTGTATTGATTTAGCCATGTAGTTTCTCAATACTGTTTGACTCCGCATGAATTCTAAAATTTTAAAAAAGATACTGTACTCTTAAATTTTTCATAATATTCTGATTATGAAAATATAGAAATACACTTTAGAAAAAGATATTTCTGATTATAAGAAAAAATAAAATAATATTTTTGATAATTTAAGATATATTTCATTAAAAATAAAATAAAGATATTTAAACTAATTATTTTTAAAAATAAAAATGTAGAAACAACAATTACCTTCTGTGGGAAATTCAGAATTGCTCTGCTCCCTCTTAGCTTAATCGCTGCACTATCATATGCCACGGCTGCTTCTGTTGCAGTATCATAAGTTCCAAGCCAAACCCGTTTCCCTTTTCGGGACGGGTCACAAATTTCTGCTGCAAATTTCCCCCCTGGCCTTTGCCTGACCCCTCTGTAACACGTCTTCTCCAAGGTAAATTCCATCTTCTGAACTGAATCCTCTGTTTTTTAACTGAATAATGAGAAGAAATTTTCTGGAAAAGCAACACCATCAAGAAGATACTGACCTATCAAATATAGTGTTGACTGTTTTAGAGAAGCCATTTTAGATCTTTACAGAAAAAGAAGAAAAACATTATGGGAAAAGAGAGAATATTAGTTTTCTAGTACAATATATGGATGAACTCAAGGAAGCGAATTGGGTGGAAAAGAAAGAGTGAAGAGAGAGACTAGTTAGTCAATATTTATAGAAAAGTAAAATAAACAAAAAAAATGTTTGACCTTTGAATCACTTGCCGAAATGCAGACAGCAGACTACTTAATTCTTTTGGGTTCAAAAGATTCAAATATATCCTTTTTGGGTTCAAAAGATTCAAATATATCCTTTTGGGTTCAAAAGATTCAAATATGAACCTCCTTCTATTTATCCTATAATTTTCAAGCGTGCTTTTCGCATTTGTATGCTCCTCCTACCATTCTGGGAAGTTGTTCAAACTTAAAATAGACTCTTGAGGTGCTTGATCCAGCTTTAGCAAGTCTAGCACTATATTAGCTTTAGCAAGTATACCACTACATTATCCTTAATGTTCTAATTCGAGATTTCTGATTAAGAGGAGGATCCTACCATCTTAAAACAATAACAACAACAACTACCCAGTATAGTCCACAAAGTGGGGTCTGGGGAGGGTAATATGTAGACGAGTCTTACCCCTACCCGAAAGGGCAGAGAGGCTTTTTCCTATCGACCCTCGGCTCAGTGAAGGAAAGGAAAAACAAAAACAAAAACAAAAACAAAAGAGCATTAGTAACTCCAGTAGAAATAGCGTAAATAATTATCTAACATAAGAACCATAAATAAAATAGCATGCAATAATATCATACAGTAACTACCATAAATAACTACCATAAGGGAGACACAATCCAAAACACAAATCATCTATGGATAGCCCTGCCAAGCTCACCCAACCCCGAGTGAGGAGTACGAAAAACTCTAGGAGCCCCTATCCTACAACCCTGATACTAGACCTTCACACTTTCCTATCAAGGGTCATGTCCTCGGAAACCCGCATTCTAGTCATGTCACGCCTAATCACCTCTCCCCAATACCTCTTAGGCCTCCCTCTGCCTCGCCGAACGCTGACAATCGTCAGCCGCTCACAACTCCTCACCGGGGCATCAGGACTTCTCCTCCGCACATGGCCAAACCACCTCAGGCTCGCTTCTCGCATCTTCTCATCCACCGGGGCCACCCCCACCTTCTCTCGAATAACTTCATTTTTAATCTTATCTAACCTGGTGAGCCCGCACATCCACCTGAGCATCCTCATCTCCGCAACCTTCATTCTCAGAACATAAGAGTTCTTCACTGGCCAGCACTCCGCACCATACAACATTGCAGGTCTAACCACAGCTCTATAAAATTTTCCCTTGAGTTTCTCTGGAACTTTCTTGTCACACAGAACTGCTGATGCAAGCCTCCACTTTGACCACCCCGCTCCTATACGATGAGTGACGTCCCCGTCAATCTCTCCGTCCCCCTGAATCACCGACCCAAGATATCTGACATTGTCCCTCTTGGCAATGACCTGAGATCCAATCATCACGTCCCTGCCTACTTCGCTCGGCTCGGCGCTAAATTCCTACCATCTTACCACATCATAATAAAATTAAGTAGACAAGTTACTACCAATAAGTTACGAGTTCAAAGAAAATCCGATATTTTCAGAAAATTCGCCAGTGGAACATGGTAACATTTATCTAAAATCCGACTCAAATTTTTCGAATAAGTAAATTGGCAGACTTTCCTTAGGTATAATAACGAAATCTACTCTATCACATGGCCAACACAAAAAAAATCTCTTCGGTGGAAACCTAACGATGAGCTGACCGCAAAATTCAAAGGCAATTTTTCCAGTAACACTAATAGAAACATGGACAGAGAAACTCAAACATGCACCGTATGAAGAATACGTAGCACTTGGACTGTTTGTACATGTTAGTTATTTCTTCAAAATAGGTTGATGGAACATTGGCTTCTCTTTGTAGTTAATAGAATCTTTTATATTATCATATAGAGTGATTAGGCTTTAGGGTATTTGCTAATTGCTAGAAGAAGCAGTGTAAGCAATTATTACGTGATATGCATTGAATGACGATCAGAAACCTTATTCATATTAAAAACGGTGGCAACTCTTCAAAACCGCCGTGTTGGATTTTATTCGTATGCTTTGATTTTTTTATACTTGATAAAATAGGTTAATAAGAAGGATATTTTGGTAATTTAACTTTTAAGTTAGGGGCTTCCTGTTTTTAATATAATACTAGTCTCTATGTTCGGCGTTGCACGAGTATCTTCAGTCAAGTATCACATAATTTGTACCAAAAATAGTAAAGCGACATTTTAGAGGTTGCCTTTCCACCTGAGCTTGGTGCTGGAAGTTTAGGCCATCACTTGTTTTAAAAGTAAATTCTGCGTTCCGAGGCTTTAAAAACCTTATTCTATCTCAACTAGATTTGTGTGCGCAGTCCGGGAGCGTAGCTGGAAAGCCAATATGTGAAAATCTGTGAAAATGATAAATTTTGACTTCGGTCGACATTTTGGATAAACGGACCCCGACCCGTGATTTGACGGTCACGGAGGGTCCGTTGGAAAATATGGGACTTGGGCGTATGCCCGGAATCGAGTTCCGAGATTCCAAGCTGGAGAAATGAATTTTTAAAGAAAATTATTTTCTGAAATTATTTATGAGATTTGGAAATGAACCGTGATTAAAACTTGATGGTATCAGACCCATATTTTGGTTCTGGCGTCCGGTATAGGTCTCATATGTTTAAGATAGGCCTGTGAAATTTGGTAAAAAGGAGACTTGAAACTACGTGAATCGGATCGTGTTTTAGAAAAATTAGAAAATTTGAAGTTCTTAAGAAAATGTCATGATTTTGATGCTAAATTCATAGTTTTGATGTTATTTTAGTAATTTGAATGCACGAGTAAGTCCGTAGGGTGTTTTTGAGCTATGTTGGGCGGACTCTCCAAAATACTGCCGCACTCGTGTCGGATTCTCCAAAAATAAACTGCTTTTGGAGAATCCGACATGCACCGGCGATATTTTCGGAGAGTCCGAGCAACATAGTTTTTGAGGTAGTGTGCATATTTGGTTTGGAGCCCCGAGGGCACGGGTGAGTTTCGGATAGGCGTCGGAATGTTTTTGGACTTAGGAAAATTACAGAATCTACTGTCTGCTAGTGTCCAGGTGTTTGTGCTATGTAATCGCATAGGTCCTTCCGCGATCGCGTAGAGTAAATTCTGAGAGATCACCAATTGTTCTATGCGATTGCATTGTTTCTTCCGCTATCGTAAAGTGTTAAACCAAGCCTGGTAAGGGAACTTATTTTCTTCTATGCGATTGCACTGTCTTGCCCGCAATCGCAGTGACCAATCCCCTCGCCCTATGCGATCACATACCTTTGTCCGCGATCGCATAGAACAATTTCCCCCAGTCATTTAAACAGTAGCAGAAACGGGAGTCTTCATAATTTTCATAACTTTTCCTTCCAAACTCCAAATTGAGCGATTTTTAAAAGAGAACTTCACCACAAATTCATAGGTATGTAATCTTATACTTATTTCTTCAATTTCCATAAACATCTATTAGATTTCTAGGCCTAAATCATGTTCTTAAGGGTAGAAAATTGGATAGAGTTTGGGCTTTTTGTATAAATGGAATTTAGACCTAATTTTGGGGTCGGATTTCGAAACTAAATACATATTCGGGCTCGTGGGTGAATGAGTGATCGGGTTTTGATCCGAGCCTCGTCTTTTAACCAAGTAGGTCCGGAGTTGATTTTTGACTTTTTGGGAAGAATGATAGGAAATCTATAATTAAGCATTGGAATTGAATTGTCTAGCGTTTATTGATGTTATTAAGTCGATTATGTTTAGATATAATTGATTTGAAGCCAAATTCAAAAGGAAAAGCGGTGTTTAGGCTTGAGTTGGACGTGGAAGTTCGAGGTCAGTGCTTGGTCTAACCTTAGCTTGAGGGATTAGGAGTCGAGTCATATTTGCAATGTGATATTTGTTGAGTACGACGTATAGGTATGGTGACGAGTGTCTATGTTGGTGTCAAGCATGCCCGGGGGCAACTCCCTCAGGTCACTGTTGACACTATGAAATGTTTCATCTGAAAATAGATAGGAAGAAAAAATGAAACAAATAAGTAATATACAATAAAACCTTTTTCCGATAGGTAAAAAAAATGAGCCAATAGAAACCAACAATAATATGTAAAGAGCGCCTGCCCAATGACAGGTGTCCTAGAAGTAGGAGCGAAACTATGTGAACCTTTTTTCTGTAATGCATCAATTTACATTTTCCTTTGAGTATCATGAACCCCACACTATCCATTGGAGGATCTCTGATACAGGTCGACAGCAGAACATACAGCCTCAATCCCGTTTCACGTGATAGCCCAACTTTATGAGGTCAATATTATCGATTAGTAAATCCAAGTTATTTCTTGATAAGGTAAAACTTTATTAAGTAAAAAAGGTACCAAGATGGTACAAATGCTATTCGTAAATCCAAGTAAATCAATTAATTAAAAAAAATTAAAATGAAATGTGAACATGAGAAACAAATTTGTTAATAAATATCTGTGGAAGCTAATTTTCACAAATATTAAATTAAGAGGGAATACAGTAGTAGCAATACATCTATATGTTCAAAGTAATCCTCGTCAAAATGAACACTTTGCAAAGAAAATAAGGTCAAAGAAAGAGCTCCACCAGTCAACAATATCCACTTTTTTTAAATAAATCAATCTGATTCAAGAGTATCTCTCATGCCATCTCCCAACTCAACCAGTGGATTATATATCGACAATAACATGTCTCACATACACTCATCTCAAAATCATCAACAATACGCCTCACACAAAACTAATAATTGTTCCCAACAGAATAATTGACTCGCAATCATAACAACAGCAATTGAAGTGTTTAACAATAGCAACTCAAAAGTATTAGTTGGGAAAAAATTTTATACTAAGTGACGACAAATTGCAATTGACTTTCACATTTCCAGTTTGACAATTGAGTTGGGGACCAAAAGCCTTAGCAACCTATGCTAAACCAAGAAGATAAAATTCCGTTTCCAACTCAATTAATTGGGAAAAATAGACCGAAATTTTTCAATGTACATACTCCATATATCTATGGGGCCAACAGCACGACTATGCCCATGCGAGTATCATAATTGCAGCCAAAATTTTAAAAACTCAGAATCATGGGAACTCAACAATGTTCTGTTTTTCAGGAGTATAAAAGGACTACGTTAAAGACTTACTGTTAAGACTGCTGAAGTGCATATTCCTTTGCACACTACATATCTTGTCCCTGCAAAGCAAAAAATGACATAAGCTGTTATTTGCTGATGTTTATAACAGCTTCTAAAAAAATAAGGAGGGAAGTATAACCAAGAAAAAAGGAAATAAATGTAAAAATTTATTTTCCAAAAACTTGCCATATATAGGAGCAACCAGTCGTCTCTTGAAAGCTAAGAGCTAGTTCAGTTAAATAATCCGGATCCCTCCAAGAAATAATTGTATCTGAAAGAAGAATATTTTATTCTGAAACTGAATAACAACATAATAGAAGTCATAGAAGGGGAGAAAGAGGACAAAACTATGGAGCTTGACGATACCTTCTTGCTTCCGATAAATATCCTCTGCACTAATACGGTGCAGAAGCAAAGTCTCGATATCATTTTCATCAAGTACAAGCAATCCTAGTTCTTCCGATCTCTACATCAGCATCCACAATCACAAGCAATAAAATCAACCCCTCTCAATCGGTTCATATGAATCATTTTTTGACAACACAAGCAAAATGGTATAAACTGAACATCAGACATTCTACTAAAACTCACCTCTGTATAATCCACAGTTACATGCCCTGTTCCTTGATCATCCCAATTCCCATCGTCATTAAGACGATAGACCTTTGCACGCTGCAACGTAGATGGGACAGAGGTTAATCTTACAAAATTGAATTAATACGAGAAAGTAAGAAAGACCAACTGCAAGGCCAAATATATTAGTAGGCAAAGCTGCTTAGGATTGCTCATCAGCCTGTAAAGAAATCAAAGTTGGGAAAGGGCAGGAAGGTTCTTTGCTTTTCACTTTTATGTTTTGTGGGAGGTGGGAGGCAAGGAAGGTTCTCATAAAAAATACAGAGATAAAGATACAAGAATGTAAAAGAAAATCTACATTGAGTACAGAAAAGCGCACACAACAACAGATGCTACAAACCGCACAAGTATTCCAAAACCTCCTGCACACCGGAATTGCAGAGGAAGTTTCAGCTGTAACGGCAAACCAAACACAGTTCCACTCATGTAACCAATTAGCGCCTTAATCAACTTTAATACATCTTTCTAAATGAAAAAAATGTGATAGATATTTTCATTTCTGCACAAAACTGGACAGAGTTTTCCCCCCGTAGATTCCCCTGCTAGCTATTTGAACTTTGTTAGCTCCTTAGTATTAGCTTCAACATCTGTATTGGAGCTAGCATTATTACTTTTTTGCTATAACTTTGTTGTAACTATTAAGCATCTTCTTGATGCCACCAATGAAATCAATTGCTTCATCAAAATAAACTGGACAAAGTTCAATACCAATATCTTTTATTTTTTATTTTAGAAAATGTAATTGCATTTTATTGAGACAAGAGGGGTTGCTCTGATGGTAAGCAACCCCAACTTCTAACCGAGAGGTTGTGAGTTCGAGTCTCCCCAAGAGCAAGGTGGGAAGTTCTTGGAGGGAAGGATGCCGGGGGTCTATTTGGAAACAGCCTCTCTACCCAGGGTAGGGGTAAGGTCTGCGTACACACTACCCTCCCCAGACCCCACTTAGTGGGATTATACTGGGTTGTTGTTGTTGTTGTTGTTGTAATTGCATTTTATAACCCAATATCACATCCAAAGAATAAGATCACTTGCTATGTGACAAATATCAGATGGTAAATTCACTTGATAATAAGAACAGGAAGTGCAGTAACATCTATTTTTCCAAAGAACAACCGCCGCAATGCCAAGATACTATCCTACATTGGCATAAGTTCACCTCCAATGGCATCTCGACTGATGCAATCCATTACCAATCTGCAAACACTATACTAAACTTCGCTCGTAATATCCAATATGTTGATTGACAAACCAATGATGTTGTGTACCAATCAGTTAGAGTAAGCTATGTAGATCGTCTATATTCGTTGGCTCATCCCAATACCACATAAAATTCCTTTTAAGAAAAGTTGGCCCTCTAAATCAATCTCAACTACTTGGTATCACCTCTATAGATTCTTTAATAAATGGTATTCTATTCTAAGCTAAGTTTGCATTAATTCCGAGGATTTTAGGCCTTCTGAGACAATACAATGTGTGATCTTAGGTTTTCTTTGTCTCCATTTATTACCTTTTTTAATAAGTTACGAAAACGAGTCTACTTTTTACCTCCAACCATCATATTCTTCTTTACAACGCCGGCTGAAGGGTAAAGCAGCCCAAGCAGTGGCTTTAGTTTGGGGCCCCATTTTTCATTGACAGTAATTTTATGAATTAATTTTTTTATATAAAAGATTGATTATCTTAAAGTTAAAAAGTATAACTTTTTTTAATAAAAAGGAAAACAAAAATTTAATAATCCAAAACGTATAAATATATTTTTTATCTTTTATTTAGTGAGTAAAAATTAAGATTACTAGAGGATAAAAATCAGAAAAAAGCCTTGATTAAAACATAATGGCTATTTTGACATGATAGTTTAGGCTTATTTTTCAAATTATATAGCGTTAAAGGAAATATTACAAGCAGAAGATAAAACTCTAATCAATATACTTAATAACATAAGAGCACTTGATTTTCTCAATGTTATATTCCTTATAGAATAAAACATACTATAACAATTGCATCACAGGAGAGAGGTTTTTTCCAAATTAAAATTGATAAAATCTTGTATAGAATCAACAATGTCTCATGAGAAGCTAACCGGGAATAACTCGATCATAAGAAAATTATTCATAATTTGCATCTAAAAAAGTTAGTAAAATATACTCCATATGTCATGGCTGCTTCTGTTGCGGTATCATAAGTTCCTAGCCAAATCCGTTGCCCTTCTCGGGTCGGGCTACAAATCTCTGCTGCAAATTCCCCCCCTGGCCTTTGCCTGACCCCTCTATAACGCGTCTTCTCCAAGGTAAATTCCATTTTCTGAACTGAATCCTCTGTTTTTGAACTGATTAATGAGCCCTAACTTTCACAAAGAGCAACATCATCAAGAAGATGCTGAGGTATCAAAACTAGTGTTGACTGTTGTAGAGAAGCCATTTTAGATCTTTACAAAAAAAAAAAAAGAAGAAAAAAACCATGGGAAAAGAGAGAATATTAGTTTTATAGTACAATATATGGAAGAACTCAAGGAAGCGAATTGGGTGGAAAAGATAGATTAGTTAGTCAATATTTATAGCAAAGTAAAATTTAAAAAAAAATTGTTTGACCTTTGAGTCACTTGCCGAAATGCCGACTACTTAATTCTTTTGGGTTCAAAAGATTCAAATACATCCTTTTGGGTTCAAAAGATTCAACTATGAACCTTCTTCTATTTATCCTATAGTTTTCACGCGTGTTTTTCGCATTTGTAAGTATGCTACTATATTATCCTTAATGTTCTATTTCCATATTTCTGATAAAGAGGAGAATTCCTACGATCCTACCACATCATAATAAAATTAAGTACGTATTATGAAATAATATAAAAGACAAGAACAATAATGCAAGAACAAGAGCAATAGAGAGAAGAGTAGAGAGAGTTCTTCTTATTGATACTTAGAGAATGTTGGGAGTGATTTACAATGGTAGAGGGCACCTCTATTTATAGGGAGGAGGATGATTTAGCTACCAAGAATAGAACTCTAGAATCTCTCTAATTAAAGACATTCACCTTAAATAGAAGTGTATTTATAACACTCCCCCTTGAATGTCTATTCAATGATGTGCCTCGTTAAAACCTTAAAACAAAACCCAATGGGAAAAATTAAAGTAAGGAAAAAGAGTACACATGTTTGAATATGCGCCTATTGGTTGCCTCGTTAAAAACCTTGCTAGGAAAACCCGGTGGGACAAAACCTTGTAAGGGAAAAAGAGTGCAACGCGCCTTAAACTCCCCCTGATAAGAACATCAATTTATGTCCTTAAGTCTTCGCATCCCGATCTTGTGAACTAGCTTCTTGAAGGTTGACTTTGGTAGAGATTTTGTGAACAAATCAGCCATATTGTTGCTTGAACGAATCTGTTGAACATTGATATCACCATTCTTTTGAAGATCATGTGTGAAGAATAACTTTGGTGAAATATGCTTCGTTCTATCTCCTTTTATGAATCCTCCCTTCAATTGAGCTATACATGCTGCATTGTCTTCATACAAAGTTGTGGGTAGTTTATCACACTTCAAACCACATTTGTCTTGGATATGATGTATTATCGACCTTAACCACACACACTCCCGACTTGCTTCATGAATAGCAATTATCTCGGCATGATTAGATGAAGTAGCCACAATTGATTGCTTAGTCGATCGCCAAGATATGGCGGTTTCTCCACAGGTAAACACATAACCCGTTTGAGATCGAGCCTTGTGTGGGTCGGACAAATATCCAGCATCAGCATAACCAACAAGATCCGGGCTGCAATTCTTGTCATAAAATAAGCCCATATCGGTAGTTCCCTTTAGGTACCGCAATATGTGTTTGATCCCATTCCAATGTCTCCTCATAGGAGCCGAGCTAAATCTTGCTAAGACATTAACTGAAAAGGATATGTCAGGTCTTGTAGTATTTGCAAGATACATTAGTGCGCCAATTGCGCTAAGATATGGTACTTCAGGACCAAGTAGCTCTTCATTCCTTTCTTGTGGTCGGAATGGATCTTTGTTCACATCAAGTGATCGAACAACCATCGGTGTACTTAAAGGATGTGCTTCATCCATGTAAAACCGTTTCAGTACCTTTTCTGTATAGGTAGATTGATGAACAAAAATTCCGTTTGCCAAATATTCAATTTGCAAACCAAGACATAGTTTAGTCTTTCCGAGATCTTTCATCTCGAATTCATCCTTTAGATAATCAATTGCCTTTTGGAGTTCTATAGGGATTCCAATAAGGTTTATGTCATCAACATATACGGCAAGTACAACAAATTCCGATGTTGTTTTCTTTATAAAAACACACGGGCAAATGGCGTCATTTATATAGCCTTCTTTTAACAAGTACTCACTAAGACGATTATACCACATTCGTCCAGATTGCTTTAGACCATACAAGGATCTTTGCAATTTAATTGAGAACATTTCCCGAGATTTTGAGTTGTGCGCGTTTGGCACCTTGAGTCCATCGGGAATTTTCATGTATATCTCATTATCAAGTGAGCCATAAAGATAGGCAGTAACTACATCCATTAAGTGCATGTCAAGCTTTTCATGGACAGCAAAACTTATGAGATAACGAAAGGTTATCGCATCCATTACAGGCGAATATGTCTCTTCATAATCGACACCAGGCCTTTGAGAAAAACCTTGTGCAACAAGGCGTGCCTTATATCTTTGTACCTCGTTTTTCTCATTTCTTTTGCGTACAAAGACCCATTTATAGCCGACAGGCTTAACACCATTAGGTGTTTCAACTATAGGGCCAAAAACTTCACGTTTTGCCAGCGAATTCAATTCTGATTGAATTGCTTCTTGCCACTTTGGCCAATCCTGTCTTTTTCGACATTCTTCAACAGATTGAGGTTCGAGATCCTCACATTCTTGCATAATGCTAGATGCTACATTATAAGCAAAGGCATTATCCACCACAATATCCACTCGATTAATATTTGCCTCAATATTAATTGGATTTAGGGATAGTTCCGTATTTTCCAGAGTCTCGGGCTCAATGGATTCTTCATGAATCTCAGAATTTGTCAAATCATGAATTTCCTCATGAGATTCTTTCGTAGTGCCATCTCGATCGTTCTTTTTCCTTTTTCTAGGATTTCGATCTTTGGAGCCTAATGGTCTGCCACGCTTCAGGCGTGCATTCGACTCATTGGTTATGACACTAGATGATTGTCCAACAGGGACATCAATACAGATTGGAACATTTTCCGCGGGAATGTGGGATTTCGTTATCCTTTTCAAGTCCGTAAATGCGTCAAGCATTTGATTTGCTATTCTTTGCAAATGGATAATCTTTTGTACCTCTCTTTCACAAATAGAGGTATGTGGATCAAGATGAGATAATGATGCATTTTTCCACAAAATTTCTCATTTGGTTTCACCAACTTCTCCCCCTAATTTTGGGAAAAGTGTCTCATCAAATCGACAGTCTGCAAATCGTGCAGTAAACAAGTCGCCTGTCAACGTTTCGAGGTAGCGAATGATGGAGGGCGATTCAAACCCAACATATATTCCTAACCTTCTTTGCGGACCCATTTTGGTGCGGGATGGCGGTGCTATAGGCACATATACTGCGCATCCAAAAATTCTTAAATGGGATATATTGGGTTCATGACCCAAAACCAATTGCAACGGGGAATACTTGTGGTAATTCGTCGGTCTGAGACGAATTAGCATTGCTGCATGTAAGATGGCGTGACCCCATACCGAAGTGGGCAGCCTCGTTCTCATAAGTAATGGCCTTGCAATCAACTGCAGGCGTTTAATTAATGATTCTGCAAGACCGTTTTGAGTGTGAACATGAGCTACAGAATGTTCAACTTTTATCCCGATTGATAAGCAATAATCATTAAATGCTTGGGATGTAAACTCAGCAGCATTATCCAGTCTAATGGACTTGATTGGATTATCTGGAAATTGTGCTCGTAGTCGAATTATTTGTGCCATTAACTTCGCAAACGCAAGGTTGCGTGATGACAACAGGCACACATGAGACCATCTACAGGATGCATCTATCAAGACCATGAAATACCTAAATGACCCACTAGGTGGGTGAATAGGTCCACAAATGTCCCCTTGTATACGTTCCAGAAACATGGGTGACTCAGTCCCAACCTTTGTTGGTGATGGCCTGATAATCAACTTGCCTTGATAACACGAAGTGCAAGGATATTCATTATTTGAAAGAATTTTGAAATTCTTTAACGGATGCCCATATGAGCTTTCTATAATCCGTCTCATCATGACCGATCCTGGGTGTCCCAATCGATCATGCCAAAGTACAAAGGTATTGGAATCAGTAACCCTTTGGTTTACTGTTGAATGTGCCTCAATTGCACTAATTCTTGTCCAATACAGGCCATAAGATAAAGACGGGAATTTCTCAATAACCCTCTTTTGGCCGGAGACATTCTTTGTGATGACGAGATATTCAAGATTATCTTCATCCATTGTCTCAATATGATAGCCATTCCGGCGTACATCTTTAAAACTCAACAAGTTTCTCTTAGACTTGGAGGAGAACATTGCATTCTCTATGATTAACGTCGTGCCTTTGGGCAGAGTTACAATTGCTCTTCCGGAGCCTTCAATCAATTTACTACTTCCAGATATTGTAGTAACGTTTGCCTTACACATATTTAGTTGAGAGAAATACTTCCTTTCTTTGAGTATTGTATGTGTAGTACATGAATCAACTAGGCAAATACTTTTACAGTTGGACGTTGATCCAAGTTCGCTTTGTGAGATATCCATATTTGCTATCCCATAGTTTGACATACAAAAGAGATACACGAACATAAGAATAAACAAGTTCAATTCGTTTGTGTCACATAATATTTTCAAAATCTGCTGCTAACAGTTGACTAACAAAATCAGATATGTTATCCATTACTTTGCAGTTTGAAAATTACAGTTTAAACGTTTTCTTCAAACAATCGATTGTTAAACACAAACAATCGATTGTTGAACATTGACAATCGATTGTTAAACACACACAATCGATTATTTGCTATTTTGAAAAACTTCAGATCACACTGTTTTAAGACAATCGATTGTTATGCATAGACAATCGATTGTTGGCTATTTTGAAAAATTCCAGAGCACACTATTTTAAGACAATCGATTGTTAAGTATAGACAATCGATTGTTGGCTATTTTGAAAAATTTCAGAACACACTGTTTTAAGACAATCGATTGTTATGCATAGACAATCGATTGTTGGCTATTTTGAAAAATTCCAGATTACACTGTCTTAACGACAATCGATTGTTAGACAAAGACAATCGATTGTGAATGATTTTTGAAAAATTCCAGATTACATTGTCTTAACGACAATCGATTGTTAGACAAAGATAATCGATTGTTGATCAATTATTTTTCAGTTTTAATGCGAAAATAGTAGATAATCGACTAGTTTTTCAGGCTAGTCGATTACCCCTACTGGAAAATAAAAATTTTATTGATATTTGAGCATATTGAAGATATTCTAAAGAACTACTGCTAACATAGCATCATGAACTAACTAATACGAGCTAATACTAATGACTTATTAGTTTATTCACTAACTAATACAAATAAGTAGAATAAAATCAAATAACTCCATCTTCTTTCATCACGGATCCATCGCCGATTAGGTGGTCTATTTTCCCCTCGGGTTGCTCAAAGAAGTCTGCCACATCCAAGTGGGTGATGTCCTCATCGTCGTCATAGACAAAATTTGTTTCAGGGCCTTTTCTCTTTCGAGATGCTTGATAAAGGTCAACCAAGTGTCTTGGTATACGGCAAGTCTTTGACCAGTGCCCTTTCCCACCGCAACGATAACATATAGTTTCTGAACCATTTGCCTTAGGATCTTCATGACCCCGTTTCTGCTTTCGGCGGTTATCTCTCTTCGGGGGTTGACGGACTTCATTGGAATTTCTTCCTTGTCTACGTCCCTGGCTATGACCCCGTTTACGACCATGACCATGGTCCTTTTCATGTTTGGCATAATGAGAGTGCACCTTATCTGCTTCAGGCAGTGGTGTAGACCCAGTGGGTCAATTTTCATGATTTCTCATGAGCAGGTCATTATTTCGCTCAGCCACTAGTAGAAGAGAAATCAGTTCAGAGTACTTTGTAAAGCCTTTCTCTATGTACTGTTGTTGCAGTACTATATTGGAGGCATGAAACGTTGTAAACGTTTTCTCAAGCATATCATAATCGGATATATTATCCCCGCATAGCTTCAATTTAGAAGTAATTCTGAACATTGCAGAATTATATTCAGAAACGGACTTAAAGTCCTGGAGCCTCAGATGAGCCCAATCATATCGTGCTTGTGGCAGAGTGACTAACTTCAGGTTGTCATATCTCTCCTTTAAGCCGTTCCACAAGATGAGCGGATCCTTGACGGTGAGATATTCAATCTTCAAACCTTCATCAAGGTGATGGCGCAAGAAAATCAAGGCCTTCGCACATTCTTGGGTGGATGCTTTTTCTCTATCTTTGATGGTGTCTCCGAGACCCATAGCATCTAAGTGGATTTCAGCATCCAACACCCATGTCATATAGTTCTTGCCCGAAATTTCAAGGGCAACGAACTTTCTTTTCGTAATGTCAGACATAATCGAAAATTAAATTAGGAAGAGGGAAATACCTTAGATTTTTCGAGAATGGTTCTTGAGACGGTAGAGTCTCGTGTTGATAACGTGTTATGAAATAATATAAAAGACAAGAACAATAATGCAAGAACAAGAGCAATAGAGAGAAGAGTAGAGAGAGTGCTTCTTATTGATACTTAGAGAATGTTAGGAGTGATTTACAATGGTAGAGGGCACCTCTATTTATAGGGAGGAGGATGATTTAGCTACCAAGAATAGAACTCTAGAATCTCTCTAATTAAAGACATTCACCTTAAATAGAAGTGTATTTATAACAGTACGCAAGTTATTTCCTATAAGTAGAGGTTGTAAAATAGTTAAAAGAAAATATTTATTTATCCATTTATTTATTTAAAAAAATGGGTTAAATAATGAACTATTTAAAAGCGGGTCGAATATGGATAAAGAATCATATTATTCACTTAAAAAATAGTAAACTAAATGGATAACTAATGTGTTTAACTTTTATATTGTAAAGCCTCAAATTGCAGTTACTCAAGTTCGGAAGACATGAAATTATCTCATAAATGATCATATTTAAGAAGCTACGGATAATATGGATATCTATATTATTTGCCGGATATATCCGATTTTATCCATCTTGAATACGGACCGGGTCGGATAATTTATCCATTTTAAATTATCGTTTTGACCCGCTCATATATTACCCGATCCGCCGGTTTTTTACCCCTACCTATAAGTTATGAGTTCATAAAAAATTCGATATTTTCATAAAATTCACCAATGGAACATAGTAACATTTATCTAAAATTCGACTCAAATTTCTCGAATAAGTAAATTGGCAGACTTTCCTTACGTATAATAACGAAATCTACTTTTATCACATGGCCAACACTAAAAAAACAATTATAGTGTGATTAATTATATAGCAAAACTCTTATCAATTCTAATCTTTTATTTTGGAACACTACTCAACTTCGCAAAAAGAACTATAATTTTTATAATTAGAATGCTATATTTTTAATAGGATTCTTCCAAATTGTGTTCTTTATTATCTTTTATTAAAAAAAAACTTGAGATAATTTGACTTGACAAAGTTAAATTTAATAACATCTTACTTTTATTTCATATAACATGATTAAAGCTAAAACACTGAAAGACAACACAAGAAAAAATTGACATAACTATTCTTATATTAGAAAATTAATTTTTGGGTTGTTCTTGTTGCTCTTATAAAAAAAAACTAATGAAAAAAGAAAGATTACTAGTGACGATCCGACCCGTCATCTCATGTGTTATCCTCCCATTTTCTTCATTTTATGCTTCTTCATGTTTCATTATCTTTATTTGGTAAGTTTGTGTCGATTCGGATTGAGTTTAGTAGGAAATGAGACATATAGTCTCTTTAAGGAAGGTGTGGTTTGGAAAAGTCAACGGGATATTGACTTGTGAATTAAAGGGCTCGGATATGATTTTCGATAATTCGGTTAGTTTTGGGGGAAGATTTGGGACTTAGGAGCGTAATCAGAAGTAATTTTGGAGGTTCGGTGTAGAAGTTAGCCTGTTTTGGCGAAGTTAGTGTTTAAGTGAATTCCGGTTGATAGGTGAGATTTTGATTCGAGGGTCGTAATGGAATTTTGAGAGTTGCATTAGCTTTGTTAGGTGATTTCGGATGTGTGTGCAAAATTTCAGTTGATTCAGAGGTGTTTAGGTCGGATTTTTGATCGAATGCGAGATTCGAAAGTTTTGTTTAAACTTAGGCTTGAATCTGTCGTGAATAGGTGATTTTTGTGTTGTTGGATGTGTTTTTATGATTAGAACAAGTCCGTATGATGTTTTAGAATGTATTGATGCTTTTGGTTGAGGTCCCGGGGGCCTCAGGGTATTTTCGGATGGTCAATCGGACCAATCTTGGCCTTTGGGAGTTGAAGATTTCAGCTGAAGTGTTGCAGACAAGTTGCTCTATGCGATCGCAGGAGTTCAATTGCTATCGCATAGAAGGTTTTGGAAGGGTTTCTGATTTGCTCTATGTGATCGCGTAATAGGGTATGCGATCACATAGGTTGAGGAAGTTATTCAGTGCAATCGCGTTCGCGGTGTTGCGATCGCGTAGTGTAAATGGACCTGGGGTCCCTGATGGTGATTTGTTCAATGCGGTCGTGGGGGTTATAGTGCGATTACATAGGTTCGAAAGCTGATTCTCTGCAATCGCAGGGGTATTGATGTGATCGCAATAAGAGGAATTTAAGGCCTGGGGCTGCGATCGCATAGAGGAAAATCTGGGTAGATAGAATGGGTTCTTAAAACATTTCATCCGCGACTTGGGGTTATTTTCCTCCATTGTTGGGCAGCCTTGAGAGCTCTTGAAGAGAATTAAAGAGGAATTTTTGTCAAGATTGATTGGAGTAAGTTTTATGACTTAGAAACATTACTTATGGTAGAATCAACATCTAAATCCATGGGAATTGGATTAAAAGAGGAAGAACTATGGCTTGGATTTTTGAATGAGAAATTGGGATTTGGGGGAGCATTTGAGCTCAGATTCTGGGGATTTTTATATGCATAGACTCATGGCGAGATAAGGAACCTATTGGTGTAAAAATGTCTGAGTTTCGAGAAGTGGGCCCAGGGTTCGGGTTTTGCAAATTTCGGGAATCCATGTTGTTTTTCGATTACATTGATTGGGTTTTGTTCCCTTGGTATATTGTGATGTATTCATTGTGGTTTTGGTCTAATTCGACACGCGAGGAGGTCGATTCGAGAGGAAAAGGCATTGCAAGCTAGTCTTTGGCCGCTTGAGGTGAGTAATAGACGTAAATGCTGCTCTAAGAGTTTGAAACCTCGGACTTTCACATCGTAACGCTATAATGAGGCGTGACACGCATTCAATGGCGAGTGCGGGGTCGTTTGCTAGTGGGGATCGTGACTTGGTCCATCCCGAGTGACATTGCTACTATATTGGTGATTGAAACACATACTATATTGCTGTGAATTGGGCTTACTGCGATGATTGGGGCCTTGTGCCGACCTGTAGAATCCTTCGGGGATTGATATTACTATTTTAGCATATTTTTGCATATCATTTAGTCTCAGTCCAAGGTTTTTAAATGTTTTTCTGCAAACTCAGCTATTCCGCTAAGTTTTGAAAACTCAAATGATTTTCTAAATGATATTTCTGGCTGAGAACTACTGTTTTACAAATGCCTAAAGGGCTTATGATGATTTCTGGGCTGAGCATGGATCGGGCTGTGCACCGCAGCAGTATTACATTGATGTTGAGGCCGAGAGCCTGATTGATTACATTGATATTGAGGCCGAGAGCCTGGTTGACTATACTGATATTGATATGAGGCTGAGGGCCTAGATTTGATGCCACGAGATTGCTTGGTATTGCGCTTGGGCTGTAGGAACCCCTCCGGAGTCTATACATACCCCCAGTGAGCGACGTCGACGATAAATAAATATGGATGGCTCGGGCTGCACGCTGCAGTAGGTACTAGAATGTACCATCATATGCATCCATTGCATTCATGCATTTGCTCATTAACTATTGTTCTGTTGTTAATTTCCCATATTACTGTATCTTTGGGTTATAATCTATTTTGTGTATTTCTATAATTTCTTACTTTGAGTCTGTGTTTATGCTTATTACTCACAGGGTCGGAGTACTCACTTTACTCTCTGCACCTTGCGTGAAGATCCAGGTTCTTCCCAGGCTGAGTAGATCTGGTTTTGTTGAGCATCGATATTTCCTAGAGTTTCGATAGCTGCACGGCGCTTGCAGGCTTTGATTCCTCCCTTCTCTCCTTATTTCTTTTGATTCCGCATTTCTACTTTTAGACAGACTCTATAGTAGGTTGGAATTATGTATTTAGAGGCTCAGATTCATGACACTGGGTCCTAGATGGAACTATGCTCAGTATTTCTGGTTAATTTCCGCACTTTAGCAGTAATTCTAGACTTTTAATATAATGTGTTAGTATTTTTCCCCTGTGTTATTTATTTGAAATTCACTTAAGTATTGGGAATTGTTGTAACAAGGTCGGGCTTGGCTAGTAGTGCGTTGGGCACCATCATGACCGGGTTGTGGTCGTGACAAGTTGCTATCAGAGCCTAGGTTACTTGGTCTCGCGAGTCATGAGCCGGTTTAGTAGTGTCCGCGGATCGGTACAGAGATATATACTTATCCTCGGGAGGCTGCAGAACCTTTAGGAAAACTTTATATTCTTGGAATTCTTATCATGCGACTTTGTTGATCCGAGAACTAAATATTTGTATTCTATATTCTCTCGCAGATGACGAGAACTCGCGCTACCAGACGAGGCGGACGGCCACCAGTACCACCTACTGAGACCACCAGAGGCCGTGGATGTTGTCGTGGTCGTGGTCGAGGCAGAGCCGCGAGGGCAGCATATGTTGACCCACCAGTTGCCCCGGCTCAGGATCAGGCTCCAACTGTAGAGACTCCAGCAGCACCTGCTCAGGCACCAGCTATGCCTATTGTGATTCCGGATCTTCAGGAAGCCCTAGCTCAAATTTTATCAGTTTGCACTGGCCTGGCTCAGGCAGTCTCAGCCACTACTGCAGCAGCTACTTCGCAGGCCGGGGGAGGCAATCAAACCCCCATTGCTCGCACACCTGAGCAGGTAGTGCATGGTTTTTAGACACCAGAGTCAATACCAGCTTAGCAGGTTGCACCAGTTCAGCCGGTTGCACTGGTTCAGGATGTTGTGGTTCCATCTATGCATGATGATGAGCATCATCGTCTTATGAGGTTTAGTAGGCTTTCACCCCCTACTTTCAGCTGTGCTCAGGGCGAGGATGCCTAGGGTTTTCTCGAAAAGTGTTGGCGTATGCTTTGGATAGCAGGGATCTTGGAGTCAAGCGGTGTATCATTTACTACCTTTCAGTTCTAAGAAGCATCCTTCACTTGGTGGGAGGTGTATAAGCGGCGTAGGGTGGTAGGTGCAGCGCCTTTGTCATGACAGGAGTTTTTCACTATCTTCCTGGATAAGTGGGTACCGCAGTTTCAAAGGGAGGAGCTGCGTAGACAGTTTGAGTGGCTTCGTCAGGGAGATATGATTGTATCTCAGTATGAGGTGAGATTTTTAGAGTTGGGTCACTATGCTCCTTGGATGGTTCCACTGATCGGGAGAGGATTAAGAGGTTTGTAGACGGACTTGTCTATCCCATCCGTATTCTGATGACTCGAGAGAGGATTGTGAGTCATACATTTGAGGATGCAGTTGATATTACTCGTGATATTAAGACGGCTTGCCATCAGGAGAGAGAGGAGAGGGAGGCCAAGAGGCCTCGAGGATCGGGAAGTTACAGTGGTGCTCTATCTAGGGGACAGTTTTAGCAGAGCAGAGGTCATTCTTTCAGGCCTCATCAATTGGCTCGTCCCGAGTATCATGGGGTGTCTTCAGGCCATGGTCATCAGGGGTTCCAGCAGGGCCAGTCTTCACTTAGTGCTCACCCAGTTCAGAGTACGTCTTATGCTCTTTCAGCTTAAGGTTCTTCGGCGCCGAGTGCATCAGCTAGTCATTCTGGTGCGAGGGGTTCCCTTTAGTCCCCTTCTCCAGCACCTGGTGGTTTCTACGAGTGTAACAAGTTTGGTCATATGAAGAGGCAGTGTCCTCGACTTGTGTTGGTTAGTTCAGCAGAGGGATCAACCCTCGTCTTCTAGTCCAGTTTCTTCCTCATCTACCCCACAAACTAGAGGTGGAGGCTAGGCAGCCAGGGGTCACCCCAGAGGTGGAGGTCGATCAAGCAGTGGTCAGACACGATTTTATGCTATTCAAGGCAAGACAAATGTCATTGCTTCAGATGCTGTTATCACAGGTATTATCTCTGTTTGCTACAGAGATGCCTCTATATTATTTGATCCCGGTTCTACCTATTAATATATTTCTTCATATTTTGCCCGTTATTTGAGTATGCCCCGGTAGTCTCTTGCTTTACCTGTTCATGTGTCTACTCGGTGGGCAATACTGCTGTCGTGGACCATGTGTATCGGTCGTGTACTGTGATTATTGGGGGTCTGGAGACCTGAGTTGATTTATTGCTATTGAGGATGGTAGATTTCGATGTTATTATGGGCATGAATTGGCTATCTCTGTGTCATGCTATTCTAGAGTATCATGCAATGACAGTCCCTTTGGCTATGCCGCGTGTTCTGAGGACTGAGTGGTGTGGTTTGACTGACTGTGTTCCCAGTAGGGTTATATCTTTCTTGAAAGCCCATCGTATGGTTGGGAAGGGTTGCCTATCATATTTGTCCTTTGTGCGAGATGTTGGAGCTGAGACTCCTAGTATTGATTTTGTTCCCGTTGTAAGGAATTTTCCTGATGTATTTCCTGCAGATCCTGCCGGGTATGCCCCCGGACAGGTGAAAGTACAAGAGATGGGTGAATTGTGATGACTTTAAACTTAATCGTAAATAAGTCGACTTAACACTTTATTAGTTGACTTAATGTGATAGTGCACCAGACAAGAATATTTAAATATAAGTATGCTGAAAGTAAGTGCAGAAATATAAAGACACCCAGAATTTTTATACTGGTTCGGATTCAATGTGAATCCTAATCTAGTCCCCTTGGGTTGCAAGGGATTTCTCTTCAGATCAATAACTTTCTTCTGAGTACAGAAGTGATGTTTGTCACACAGTCTTCTTTCACTCGTTTGATACAATGCCTCACCAGTTGAGAACTCTCTTTCTATTTCTGACTTATTACACAATGAATCTTACTAGACTACTATGCTTGTTTGCAGTAAAATGAAGAGGGTTGTTTTGGTGTGATCAAAGTATATCGATGGTACAAGGCACTATGGAATTTTATACAGCAAGGTTATGGTGGAGGTTTGTCAACCCAAGGCATTTGATCCTTGGAAAGTGTTGATTCTTTCCAAGAATAATGCACTGGCCGTTGCTTTGATGAAGATCTCTTTCCTTTTGATAGAGATACAATTGACGGAGATGGTGGGCCTTCCAGTCTTGCCTTTTATTCAAATCTACCATTATAGAGAATCTTCAGTGATTTGCAGTGAATCAGATGATGCATCCGGATGGTAATGATTACCCAAAGATCATGGGAGAATTCCTTATTTGCTGATGGGATGCTAATCTTTTCCTTGTGCGCCAACGGCTTCCTTTAATGAAGATTTCCTTCCTTATTTAATACTTCAATCTCGTCCCTTGATTGAACGTAGTGGCAACTTGCCTTTTAGCTTTGCTTCATTAGTTTCGGTGGTTCCTCTTCCTTCCTTGAGTATCCGCACATGTATATTAATTGCATCATTAAAATGTAATCTAACAATCTCCCCCTTTTTGATGATGGAAAAATTAATATACTAGAGTAAACAACAGTTTACTTCCCTGTTTATATTCATTTGGATTTCTCCCCCTCAATGTATATTCAACCGGACTTGATCTCCCCCTGTTTATGTGCAATTGACTTCCCTGTTTATATTCAGTTGGATTTCTCCCCCTTATTAGGTGCAGTCGACCGGGACCTGTAAAGGATTATCTAACAGACGAAACACACGGTGAAGTCGACTTGTCAAATAGTCGTGTAAGCTAACTAAACCATACGTGGTCGGTATGGTCAACTTGTCATGTGTAGATAATAATGCATATAATAACTATATCATAGCATTACCACGTATATGCGTCCTGCATAGCAAAGATAGCATATATTAGCCTAACGATAGCATATATTTCTCCCCCTTTTTGACATCAGCAAAAGGGGGAGCTGTAGCAAAAATAAAATCCATCCACGGGCAAAGCCTAAGCACAACCAAATGTTAAAAACATCACACAATTTTCTGAGAGCCACAATCATTCACGACGGAGAAAGTAAGTAAGAGTATTGCAGATAGCCTCCTTCATCTGGTCAAGGCTGGTGTTGGCAGCAACATGCATTCCATCCATCTGTCATACACCTCTTTAAACGCCTTGACTTCACTCTCTCTTACCCTTTGTACAGCCACCCTGATTTTTGAGACATCAGACCTTGTTTCCTTGGAGATAGCATGAATGAAATCCACAGTCGACTTGATGTCGGAGAGTTGAGACTCAACAAAACGCGGCTTGTCACTAAGATCTGAGGGAATAGACGGAGGTGAGGCAACAGAAGATGGCTTGATTTCCTCAGGAGTGGGTTTGGCCTCACTTTCTCCCTTCTTGACCCAGACCCCTTTTATAGACACATAACCCATGCTAGAGAAGGCCCTGGAGTTGTAGAATTTTGACACAGGAACAAAGGGGTAGTCTGAAAGTGAAATTTGGTATGCTTCCAGAATATGGGTGATGGCCATACCATACGGAAGGCTGGTGGGGTCTTCAACACTCTCAATAATGAAGTTGATAAAACCTAGGAGGATAGCTTGATTTTTACTTTGGAGATAAGACAGTAGACGAAGAAGGTGTCCCTTTGAGAGAGAGTTGAAAAGGAGCCAGTTTTGGGAAGGAGAGTGATTGCAACAATGTGAGCAATAACCCTTGTTTCAAAGCTAACATCACTGGGTCCTAATTGATGGGAAAGGTTCTTAGAGGGGTTTTGTGAAATGATTTGTTTGGCTTGATCAAAGGAGATTTTGAAATATTTAGGCCACATATTTTTAAATATCGTTAGAAAGCCAGAACAACGGCAGAGAAAGAGGGAATCAAATAGGTTACAGTCAAGAACAATGCGTTTGCCAAGGACAAGGATTTCGAGCCTATCAGACTTACTAGAGCAAAGATTGGCATAGAATATACGGACTAGAGGTTCGTACACTTTAGGGGGAGAGATAGAGAGAAATTTGCCCTACCCCTGATAAACAAAGAGTTCCTTTACCTTACAGTTGAGGGAGTCCATAGCATCTAGATTTACCACACGACCATGGGCTATGGGCTTTTCTTTGAGGGAAATAAAGAAATTCCTATTTGGGGTGTCCCAGAAATTAAGGTCAAATTCGAGAGACGTAGAAAAATCAAACTTGGTTTTCTTAGGAGAGGAGATAGGGGCTTCATCCATAGGTCGTTTACCAGCGGCTTTTTCACCAAGAAGTAGAGAGTGCTCAGACTATGCACCTTGAGAAGAGGCACATTCCTCAGACCTGTCGGACCCTAGGTCTACTTGCTCAGGCGGAGCGGAGGCGGGTTTTGTTTTGAAATGAGTGCTCTTTCTTGTGGAAGCAGAGGGATTTTTGGGAGTCTTGGCCATGGAGGAGAGGAGGGTTTCGAAAGAGGGAGAGTAAAGGTTTGGTGGAAAGGATGAAAAGGAAGGGGATGACAGGGACTAAGTAAAGAGAAGGGATTTGACGGTTGAGTAGAAAAGGAAAAGGTGTCAGTTAGACCGACGCAGTGATTGGCTTTCCATCTTTGCTGCAACTGATGTGAAATTAGAAAATAAAGAGAGGGAAAGAATGAAGGCGTAATTAATGAACTGAACATAAAGACAATAATGACACGTTTAGTAAAAAACTATACTTTGACCCTAAGAGTTATATGTACGACAGATATTGCCAAGCAGTTCCCTTAGAGCACAAAATCTTTCCTCCAATAAAGGTTTAGTAAAAATATCGGCTAATTGAGCCGAAGTGCCAACAAAGGTTAATTGTAATTCACCCTTAAGAACATGGTCTTTAATAAAATGATGTTTAATATCTATATGTTTAGCCCTAGAGTGATGCACAGGATTTTTCGAAAGACAAATAGCACTAGAATTATCACAAAAAATTTGTATAGGTTTGAAAGAAAGATCATAGTCACCCAGTTGATGTGACATCCAACGCAATTGTGGGCAACATTGTCCAACAGGAATATACTCAGCTTCAGTAGTCGATAATGCAACTGATGATTGCTTTTTATTGTTCCAGGAAATTAGAGATTTTCCTAGCAGTTGACATGCGCCACTAGTGCTTTTCCTATCTTCTTTGTCACCTGCTAAATCTGCATTTGAGAAACCTTCCAATTTAAAAGAATTGGATCGAGGTTACCATAAACCATACGATATAGTCCCGATAAGGTATCAGATAATTTTTTTTACAGCAGTTAGATGCGACTCCTTAGGAGCCGACTGGAACCTGGCACATTTGCATACGCTAAACATAATATCCGGTTGACTTGCGGTCAGATATAGAAGTGACCCAATCATTCCTCTGTATCTAGTTTCATCAACTGGAGTTCCCTGTTCTTCCTTATCTAAGTTTGTAGCATGACTCATAGGAGTTCCAATGAATTTTGCATTGCTCATACCAAAATTTTGAATCAGCTCCTTGGTATATTTAGATTGACAGATAAAGTTTCCTTCTTCAGATTGATGAATTTGAAGACCAAGGAAGAAAGTGAGTTCCCCCATCATGCTCATCTCAAAATCGCATTGCATGAGATTTCCAAATTCCTTACACATAAGAGGGTTAGCACTACCAAAGACAATATCATCAACATAAATTTGAATTATAAGGTTACCTTCGGATGACCTTTTGATAAATAACGTAGTATCAATTTTACCTCTAGTGAACCCATGTTCTATAAGAAATGTATTTAGCCTTTCATACCAGGCACGTGGAGCCTGTTTCAATCCATATAGGGCCTTAGTAAGCTTGTACACGTGATATGGATATTTCGAATTCTCAAACCCCCGAGGTTGTTTCACAAAAACTTCTTCTTCAATGAATCTGTTGAGGAAAGCGCTTTTGACATCCATTTGAAATAGTCTGAATCCTTTGAATGAGGCGTAAGCTAACATGATTCGTATTGACTCTAATCGAGCAACTGGAGCAAATGTTTCATCAGAGTCGACTCCTTTCTGTTGTGAGTACCTTGAGCGACTAATATGGCTTTGTTTCTAACAACTTGTCCTTGTTCATTTAGCTTGTTCCTGAATACCCATTTAGTACCGATAACTGAAGCATTTTCAGGTCGAGGTATCAACTTTTATACTTGATTCTTATTGAATTGCTCTAGCTCTTGTTCCATAGCGGTTTCCCATCTTGAATATTTTAGAGCTTCTTCTACCTTCTTTGGTTCTATTTGGGAGATTAGTGCAATGTTTGCCTTCTTTTTGAGAGCTGCTCTAATCTTCATTCCTTCATTTGGATCTCCAATAATGAATTTCTAAGGATATTCAGCTTCATTTCTCCATTCATTTAGTCTAATGGATTGTGTAGTCGACTCTGAAGGGTGGCTCTGAGGTGTTAACACTTGCTTGTTCAATCGACTCTACCGCTCCTGTGAAATTTTTTGACTCCTGAGATTTTCTCTTTTTCTGGCCCTATTGAATTAAATCTTTATCACCTGCATTAGATCTTTTCTCGACCAAGGGATTATTTTCATCGAATACAATGTGAGCTGATTCTTTTACACATAAAGTGCGTTTATTTAAAACTCTAAAATATCTGCTATTTAATGAGTAACCAAGAAAAATACCTTCATCGCTTCTTGGATCAAATTTTCCAACTTTTTCCTTACCATTGTTATGAATAAAGCATTTTCTTCCAAATGGATGAAAATAGCTGATGTTAGGACGTTTACCTTTCTAGAGTTCATACAGAGTCTTTTTAGGAATAGGTCTAATAAGGCAGCGATTTAGAATGTGGCAAGCAGTACTGACTCCTTCCGCCCATAAGTGATTTGGCAATGAGTGTTCCAAGAGCATAGTTCTGGCCATGTCTTGCAAAGTTCTGTTCTTTCTTTCAAGTACTCCGTTTAGTTAAGGAGATTGGGGAGTAGAGAAATTGTAGGTATAGCCTTGACTGTTGCAGAAATGTTCGAATACCTTGCTTTCAAATTCGCCTCCATGATCACTTTGAATTATAGAGATTTGACAGCCCTTCTCTCGTTCAATTTTCTTACAGAAGATCTCAATGTTTCGTAGGGCTTAATCTTTGTGATATAGGAAAATCACCCAAGTGAATCGTGAAAAGTCATCAACAATAACAAACGCATATTTCTTGCCACCTATGCTAGCAGTTCTAGTAGGTCCAAACAAATAAGTAATTGCAAAGGTTTTGAAGTAGATACTATGTCTTTGTTTTTGAAAGAGTTTCTAGTTTCCTTACCCATTTGACATGCATCACAAATATGAGTTCTAGAGAAATTTAGCTTGGGTAGGACGATGAGTAGATCATGTATGAATTATTTTTCTATCAGATGCATGCTAGCGTGCCCCAATCTTTTGTGCCATAACCATTGATCATCAGACATGGATGTTAAGCAAATGTGACTATCTATATTTTCAAAGCCATCTAGTATATAGATATTTCCATACCTTTTACCTAGAAGGATTAATTTACCTGACTCATCTTCAATAGCACAACAGTTTTCTTGAGTTTTACCTCATATCCCGAGTCAAAGAGTTGACTTATAATGAGGAGATTGTAGTTTAATCCATCTACTAAATAAACTTCAGTAATATCACAGTTGTTGTTGAATGGAAATCCCAATAATTTTGCCTTTTGAGTCGTCTCCAAACTTGACACTTCCTCCATCAATCTTTGTGATTTCCTTAAATAGATTTTTGTCACCTGTCATGTGACTGGAACACGCATTGTCTAGATACCACTTTCCTTTGCGCTTTACTCTGTGGTGTTCTTGCAAAACAGAATTTTTACTTTCTTTTAGGTACCCAAGTTTTCTTGGGTCCTGGAGAGTTAGTGTTACTAGATTCAGAGTTCTTAGGCTTCCAAACCCATCCAGACATATAAGATTTACGAAAGTGACAGTTAGAGAATTTGTGCCCACTTTTATTACAGTAATGACATCTAACACTAGGCCCTTTTTTTGATTTTTCATGAGAGTTAAAGTTAGCAGATCTATGATTTGCCGACTCCTTTCCACTTGACTTGTAAGTTGACTAGTTTGATCGAGTCGTCGTTCTGGTTCTGATTGGTTCTTTTCTAGTCGACTGATTAGACTTAACAGAACTGTGACTAGTGGATTTGCGCAAGCTCTTAAGCTGCATTTGCATCTCCTCAAACTCTTTCTGAAGTACTTCTTTTTCAATTTCACATACTTTGATACTTGAGTTTTCAGTCTTTGACTTCCTTTGTGAGTCTTTTAAGTTCATTCATCATTTTCTGAGATTCAGAAATGGTGGAGTCAAGGATGTCTTGTAATTCATTGCATCTTTCACAATTATAGGATCTTACCTCACTAGTTTCTCCTCTTGCCATGAAGCAGTTTTCATCTTCTAAATGATCTTCATCAGTCCAGTATCCTGAAGTTTTGTTGATCTCGTTTTATAGAATATTCATGAAGCATAGATTAGCAATTTCCTCATGGTCTGATTATATCTTGGTCACTCCAACTTCCAAATAATCTGTTCTTGCTGAATCCTCTAGAGATCTTTCTTTTCAGTTCTGGGCATTCTGCTTGGATGTGCCCAAATTTTCCACATTCATAGCATTTTTCATCGTTCTTGTCTTGTTCATTGTATTGTCTGGACCTTCTTGGTGGGAGTCTTCCTTTATTTGTATTTCTGTATCTTCTCATAATTCCATCCATATTCTTAGACATCATAGCAATTTCTTCTTGTAGGGCTTCGGGATCATCAACTTCATTTTCAGTTGCCTCGTTAGTGGCTTTGAATGCAACAATTTTCTTTTTCTCTTCTTGATTCGTTTTCTTCAAATGTGTTCTTTCTAAGGCAATGAGTTCTCCTCGCAGTTCATCATAAGATAGCTTATTCAGATCTTGAGATTCCAGTGTGACAACTTTGGTCTGCCATGTGGTTGGTAGACTTCTGAGAATCTTTCTAACTTGATCACGACTGGTATAAGGTTTGCCAAAAGCTTTTAAATTACTGATTATTTTGCCAAATCTGGCGAACATTTCTTCGATGGTTCTCGTTCTTTCATGGAGAAAAGTTCATAGTCGTGAACTAGCATATTTATGTGAGTTTCCTTTACTTTGCTGGTACCTTCATAGGTGACTTCAAGTTTGTCCCATATTTCCTTTGTTGTGTCACAACTGGAGATCTTCTCATATTCTTCACCACTTATAGCATTGTGAAGTAGATTCCTTGCCATATGGTTTGTTTGAACGGCTTCTAGTTGTTCCTTTGAATATGAATCAATGTCATCAGGATCCGCGAGCGGTGGAGTGTTAGGAGGCAATGGATAGTTTCCTTTCTTGATAACTCTCCAAACTTTGATATCGTATTCCTTCGTGAAGATCTCCATACGAATATTTCAGTGGGAGAAGTGTTGTCCATTGAAGTAGGGTAGTCTTACTTGAGAAGTTCCTTCTTGAAACAGAGCTCCAACAATAACCTGATTTGCCGTGATCTTTTTCTCACAAACTGTTAAGCAAAAGAACAATGTGAGCCTTGCTCTGATACCAATTGAAAGTACAAGGGGGGGGGGGGGTGAATTATGACGAGTTTAAACTTAATCGCAAATAAGTCGACTTAAAACTTTATTAGTTGACTTAATGTGATAGTGCACCAGACATGAATATTTAAATATAAGTATGCTGAAAGTAAGTGCAGAAATATAAAGACACCTAGAATTTTATATTGTTTCGGATTCAATGTGAATCCTAATCTATTCCTCTTGGTTGGCAAAGGATTTCTCTTCAGATCAATAACTTTCTTCCTAGTACAGAAGTGATGTTTGTCACACAGTCTTCTTTCACTCGTTTGATACAATGCCTCACCAGTTGAGAGCTCTCTTTCTATTTCTGACTTATTACACAGTGAATCTTACTAGACTACTATTCTTGTTTGCAGTAAAATGAAGAGGGCTGTTTTGGTGTGATCAAAGTACGATGGTACAAGGCACTATGGAATTTTATATAACAAGGTTATGGTAGAGGTTTGTCAACCCAAGAGATTTGATCCTTGGAAAGTGTTGATTCTTTCCAAGAATAATGCCCTGGTCGTTGCTTTGTTGAAGATCTTTTTCCTTTTGCTGGAGATACAAAATGAAGGAGATGGCGGACCTTCTAGTCTTGCCTTTTATTCAAATCTACCGCTATAGAGAATCTTCAGTGATTTGCGTTGAATAAGATGATGCATCCGGCTGGATATGATTTCCCAAAGATCATGGGAGAATTCCTAATTTGCTGATAGGATGCTAATCTTTTTCTTGTGCGCCAACGGCTTCCTTTAATGAAGATTTCCTTCCTTATTTGATACTTCAATCTCGCTCCCTTGATTGAACATAGTGGCAACTTGCCTTTTAGATTTGCTTCACTGGTTTCAGTGGTTTCGCTTCCTTCCTTGAGTATCTGCACATGTATATTAATTGCATCATTAAAATCTAATGTAATAACAGGAACATCGATTTTGGTATTGACCTGGTACCGAGAACCAAACCTTTTGCATTCCGTCGTACCGTATGGCACCAGCGGAGTTAAAGGAATTGAAAGATCATCTTCAAGAACTCCTAGAAAAGGGGTTCATTTGGCCTAGTGTGTCACCGTGGTGTTCCCTAATCTATTTGTGAAGAAGAATGATGGCACAATGACGATGTGCATTGACTACAGCCAATTGAACAAAGCAACAGTGAAGAACAAGTATCCCATGCCTCGTATCGATGATTTATTCGACCAGCTTCAGGGATCGATGGTATTTTCTAAGATTGACATCCGTTCGGGTTATCACCAATTGAAGATCAAGGATTCAGATATTCTTAAGACTGCTTTCAGGACGAGATATGGTCACTTTGAGTTTCAGGTTATGTCTTTCGGATTAACCAATGCCCTAGCAGCGTTCATGCATCTGATGAACAACGTATTTCGGCCTTATCTGGATTCTTTTGTTATCGTGTTCATTGATGATATTTTGGTGTACTCGCGTAGCCAGGAGAAGCACGCGGAGCATTTGCGAGTGTTAATGCAGAGGTTGTGGGAGGGGAATATTTATGCAAAGTGCTCCAAGTGTGAGTTTTCGCTTGGTTCCGTGGCTTTCTTGCGACACGTGGTTTCCAATGATAGTATTCAGGTTGATCCAAAGAAGATTGAGACGGTTTTTAATTGGACCAGACCGTCCTCAGCCACAGAGATTCGTAGATTCCTCGAGTTGGCGGGCTTTTATCGCCGATTTGTTCAGGGTTTTTCATATATCACCTCGCCCTTGACCAAGTTAAGTCAGAAAGGTGCCTCATTTGTATGGTTGGACGAGTGCGAGGAGAGCTTTCAGAAGCTCAAGACAACTTTGACCACAGCTTCAATATTGGTATTACCATCAGCTTCAGGTTCTTACACCATTTATTATAATGCTTTGAGAGTCGGGATTGGTTGTATATTGATGCATGGGGGTAGATTGATTGCTTATGCTTCTCGTCAATTGAAGCCCCTTGAGAAGAACTACCATGTTCACGATTTGGAGTTGGCAGCTATAGTTCATGCTTTGAAGTTGGAGGCACTACTTATATGGCGTATATTGTGAGGTATTCACCGATCATCACAGTCTTCAGCATTTGTTCAAACAAAAGGATCTTAATTTGAGGAAGCGGAGGTGGCTTGAGTTGCTTAAGGATTATGACATTACAATTCTGTATCATCTGGGAAAGTCCAATGTAGTGGCCGATGCTTTGAGCCGAAAGTCAGTCAGTGTGGGGAGTTTGGCATACATTTCAGTTGGGGAGAGACCCTTTGCGGTAGATGTTCAGGCTTTGGCCAATCGGTTAGGGCGGTTAGATATCTCAGAGACTAGTCGAGTGTTGGTGAGTGTGGTTTATCGGTCTTCTTTATTTGATAGCATCAGAGAGCGCCAGTATGATGACCCACATTTACTTGTCCTTAGAGATCGGGTTCAGCATGGTGATGCCAGGGATGTGACCATCGGTGATTATGGTGTATTGAGGATGCAGGGCCGGATTTTCTTTGCCCAATGTGGATGGTCTTAGAGATTTGATTCTTGAGGAGGCCCATAGTTCGTGGTATTCCATCCATCCGGGTGCTGCGAAGATGTATCAGGACTTGAGGTAGCACTACTGGTGGAGAAGAATGAAGAAAGATATTGTGGGATTTGTGGCTCAGTGTCTCAACTGTCAGCAGGTGTAATATGAGCATCAGAGACCGTGCGGTTTGCATTAGTAGATGGTTATTCCTGAGTGGGAATGGGAGAGAGTTACTATGGATTTAATGAGTGGTCTCCTCGGACTTTGAAGAATTATAACTCGATTTGGGTGATTGTAGATCGGCTAATCAAGTCCGCATATTTCATTCCGGTGTGTACCACTTATTCTTCAAAGGGGCTAGCAGGGATCTTTATTCGGGAGATTGTTAGGTTGCATGGAGTCCCAGTTTTTATTATCTCGGATAGAGGCATTCGGTTCACTTCTCAATTTTGAAAAACTTTTCGGCGATAGTTGGGTACACAGGTGGAGCTGAGCACACCGTTTCATCCTCAGAAGGACGGGCAGTCCGAGCGTACCATCCAGATATTGTAGGATATGTTGTGTGCCTGTGCAATTGATTTTGGAGGTTCTTGGGATGAGTTTCTGCAGCTTGTAGAGTTTGCCTACAACAACAACTTTCATTCCAGTATTAAGATGGCACCGTACAAGGCTTTGTATTGGAGGCGGTGCAGATCTCCAATCGGTTGGTTCGAGCCCGGTAAGACTAGGTTGTTGGGGACAGATTTGGTCCAGGACGCCTTACAAAAAGTGAAAGTGATTCAGGAGAGACTTCGTACAGCTCAGTTGCGTCAGAAGAGTTATGCGTACCGGAAGGTCTGAGATGTGTCCTATATGGAGGGTGAGAAGGTTTTGCTGAAGATTTCGCCCATGAAAGGTGCTATGAGGTTTGGGAAGAAAGGGAAGTAGAGTCCGCGGTTCATAAGACCTTTTGAGGTGCTTAGGAGGGTTGAAGAGGTGGCTTACAAGCTTGCCTTGCCACCTAGCTTATTGAGTGTGCATCCGGTATTCCATGTTTGTATGCTCCGAAGGTATGTTGGGGACCTGTCTCATGTTTTGGACTTCAGCACGGTTCAGTTGGATGATGATTTGACTTATGATGTGGAGTCAGTGGCTATTTTGGGTCGTCGGGTTCGGAATATGAGATCAAAGGACATAGCTTCGGTGAAAGTGCAGTGGAGAGGTCGGCCGTGGATGAGGCTACTTGGTAGACCGAGCAGGAGATGCCGAGCAAATACCCTCACCAATTTGTGACTTCAGGTATGTTTCTTGACTCGCTCGAGGACAAATGTTTATTTTAATATGGGAGGATATGGAGACCCGACCCATCGTCTCATGTGTTACCATCCCGCTTTCTCCATTTTATGCTTCTTCATTTTTCATTTTATGTGTTTGGTAAGTTTGAGTCGATTCGGATTGAGTTTGGTAGGATATGAGACATATAGTCACATTAAGGAAGGTTTGGTTTGGAAAAGTCAACTAGATGTTGACTTGTGAGTTAGAGGGCTCAGATGTGATTTCCAGCAATTTGGTTAGTTTCAGGGGATGATTTGGGTCTTTGGAGCGTAACCGGAAGTGATTTTAGAGATTCAGTGTAGAAGTTAACCTGTTTTGGCGAAGTTAGTGTTTTGGCGTATTCCGGTTGGTAGGTGAGATTATGTTCCGAGGGTCTGAATGGAATTCTCAGAGTTGAAGCAGCTTCGTTAGGTGATTTGGGATGTCCGTGCAAAATTTTAGTTGATTCAGAGGTGTTTTGGTCGTGTTTTTGATCGAATGCGAGAATCGGAAGTTTTGGTTGAACTTAGGCTTGAATCCATCGTGAATTGATGATTTTTGTGTTTTTGGATGTGTTTTTATGATTGGAACAAGTCCGTATGCTGTTTTAGGATATGTTGATTCTTTTTGTTGAGGTCCCGGGGGCCTCGGGGTATTTTCGGATGGTCAATCGGACCAATCTTGGCCTTTGGGAGTTGCAGATTTCAGCTGAAGTATTGCAGACAAGTTGCTCTATGCGATCGCAGGAGTTAAATTGCGATCACATAGAAGGTTCTGAAAGGGGTTATGATTTTCTCTATGAGATCGCATAATAGGGTATGCAATCACATAGGTTGAGGAAGTTATTCAGTGCGATTGCGTTCGTGCTGTTGCGATCGCGCAGTGTAAATTGATCTGGGGTCCATGATGGTGACTTGTTCAATGCGGTCGCGGGGTAATAGTGCGATCGCATAGGTTCGGAGCTGGTTCTCTGTGATCAGGGGTATTGATGGGATCGCATATGAGGAATTTGGGGCCTGGAGATTTTGTGCATTGCGATCGCAAGCTTGGGGCTGCGATCGCATAGAGGAAAATCTGGGCAGACAGAATTGGTTTTTAAAATATTTCACCCGCGACTTGCCGTTATTTTCCTCCAGTGTTGGGAAACTTTGAGAGCTATTGAAAAGAATTAAAGAGGGATTTCGACCAAGATTGATTGGAGGTAAGTTTTATGACTTAGAAACATCATTTTATGGTAGAATTAACATCTAAATCCATGGGAATTAGATTAAAAGAGGAAGAACTAGAGCTTGGGTTTTTGAATGAGAAATTGGGATTGGGGGAAGCATCTGAGCTCGAATTTTGGGGATTTTTATATGCATAGACTCGTGGCGAGATAAAGAACTTATCGGTGTAAAAATTTCTAAGTTTCGAGAAGTGGGCCCGGTGCTCGGGTTTGCATATTTTGGGAATCCTTATTTTTTTTCAATTATTTTTATTGGGTTTTGTTCCCTTTGTATATTGTGACATATTCGTTGTGATTTTTGTCAGATTCGACGGGCAAGGAGGTCGATTCGAGAGGAAAAGGCATTGCGAGCTAGTCTTTGGTCGGCTTGAGGTAAGTAATAGATGTAAATGCTACTCTGAGGGTTTGAAACCCCGGATTTTCACATTGTATCGCTATAATGAGGCATGAAACATATTTTATGATGAGTGGGGGGTCGTTTTCTATTGGGAATCGTGACTTGGTCCGCTCGAGTGACATTGCTACTATATTGGTGATTGAAACACATACTATATTACTGTGAATTGGGCTTACTGCCATGTTCGGGGCATTGGGTCGACCTGTAGAATCCTTCGGGGATTGATATTACTGTTTTAACATATTTTTGCATATCATTTAGTCTCAGTCCATGGTTTTAAATGTTGTTTTTCAAACTCAGCTATTCCTTTAAGTTTTGAAAACTCAAATGATTTTCTAAATGATATTTCTGGCTGAGAACTGTTTTACAAATGCCCAAGGGGCTTATGATGATTTCTAGACTGAGCATGGATCGGGCTGCGCGCCGCAGCAGTGTTACATTGATATTGAGGCCGAGAACCTGGTTGACTATACTGATATTGATATGAGGTTGGGCCTAGATTTGATGCCACGAGATGGCTTGGTATTTTGCTTCGGCTGTAGGAACCCCTCCGGAGTCTGTACGCACCCCAGTGAGCGTCGTCGACGATAAATAAATATGGATGGCTCGAGCTGCCCGCAATGGGTACTAGAATGTACCAATATATGTATTTCATTGGATTCATGAATTTGTCTCATTAACTGTTGTTCTGTTGTTAATTTCCCATATTAATGTATCTTGGGTTATAGTTTTTTTTGTGCATTTATGTGATTTCTTACTTTCAGTCTATATTTATACTTATTACTCACTGGGTCGGAGTACTCACTTTACTCCCTGCACCTTGTGTGCAGATCCAGGTTCTTCCCAGGCTGAGTAGATCCGGTTTGGTTGAGCATCAACATTTTCGGGAGTTTCAAGGTAGCTGCACGTCGTTCGCAGCCTTTGATCCTCCGTTCTATCCTTATTTCTTTTGATTTTGCATTTCTACTTTTAGACAGACTCTGTAGTAGGTTGGAATTATGTATTTAGATGCTCAGATTCGTGACATCGGGTCCTAGATGGAACTATGCTCAGTATTTCTGGTTAATTTCCGCACTTGATCAGTAATTCTAGACTTTTAATATAATGTGTTAGTATTTTTCCGTGTGTTATTTATCTAAATTCTGCTTAAGTATTGGGAATTGTTGTAACAAGGTCGGTCTTACCTAGTAGTCTGCTGACGCCATTATATTTGGGTTGGGGTCGTGACATAGACAAATATTGAAAAATATTGAAATGCTTAGCAAACCCCTAATTGCAGTAGGAGAATTCAGAAAAAATTGACCCAATCATCAAAAGAATGATCAATAAGACAACATAATTGGATTTACATGTAACTAGTATTAACGAACACTAATCATGTCAAAAATTTAAGTTATTTTGATTATATATAAATAATCTTAAAATTTACACATTTTGTAAATATAGATAATCATTAGATACTAACTACATGAAAAAATTAACCATTCTTTTCTATTTTTCTTTTTTGATATCATTCTTGCCATTGTCATTGGATCATAAAAATAGTCAGGAAGCAAAATAATAACTCATATTTATGGCCAAACAATCAAATGTTGAGACAATAAATGACTCTCTCGATAAGACGTAACTCTTTTACTATTACCTGTACTCTTACATGGTGTGTTGATATCTCTTAAAAATATTTCTTTCTTAAAATTTCAGTTTCTAACACATTATTTTTCAGTAATAATTATTCTTCTAACAATGTAATTGAAAATATTATTCTTAATTTAAAACTCATCTTAGTTGGTTATTTAAAAATATAAAAAATTATTTAGCTAGTGATTTCTTTTACTTCATTTTGATATTTGATATTAACCATGTTAAATATCTGAGTTATTTGAATTATATGCAAATAACCTTAACATTTAAACCTTATAAATAATTATAGATAATCTTTAGGTATTAATTAAGAAATACTACATGAAAAAAGCTATCATTTTCTCAATTCTCGTAGTGATAATTTTATTTTTGCTCTATTCTCATAGGTGTCATTGGAACCTAAAAATAGCCACAAATTGAAATAATAACTCATATTTATGACAAAGCACAAAGGTTGACACGATATAAACGATTCTTTGATTACGACGTGGCTCTTATACTACAACTTGAACTCTTATTTGGTATAATTTTAGATTTCAAAAAATATTTCCATTTTAAAATTTTAATTTCTAAAATTTTACATATATATAATAATTGTAATTATATTTATAATGATGTAAGTGAATGTATTATCCTTAATTTAAATTTACTTTAGTCGGCTATCTAAAAATTTAAATGATTCTTTGACAATATTTATTTCAGTATGACTCTACTTTAAGTTTATCGATATCTCTAGCCCTAGAATTTAAATTTTTAATACCCTATATATAGAAAAGTTTTGTTCTTTGAATCATTAAATGTTAAATTAGTTGATTATTATTATAAAAACATGCATATATTGTCTTAAAATCTTCAAATAGTTTATTTTTTGACACTATACTTAGCTTAACCTCAATGCAAACTCAAATTGCATCCCAGTTTATATTCAAATTCAAATATCAGTTTTTTAGTAATAATAGTTTTTTAAAAACGATACATAATGTAAATTTTAAAAAATATTCTAAGATATCCTTATCTTATAATCTATGTATTAGAATTGAAAAAATTACTTTAAAGCGATGAGATTAACATTAAAAATTTTATACTCAACAAAGATGAAACATAAGAAGAAATTTATTTTCATCTTTTATTTCTCGCTATTATATCTTTCTAGTATTTTTTCAATATTTTTTCTTTAATCTTATTTTTATGTCATTATTTTCTTTTGTTACAAAAAGTTAATTTATTTCACTATTAAAGGATGAGTTTTATTAAAAATTTTCTACATATAAATTTATTATATTTGTATGCTTTGGTTGTAATTATTTCATATTTTTCTTTTGGCTTTATCTAATCTGCCTAAATAGGTGCTTGCCCGACCAATTAAATTAAAAAATTAAATAATGTATAATTAATATATAATCCATATATAATATGTGTAAAATCATATATTGTCGGTATATCATCTATTTATATTAGCTATAAAAAGTAAACAATAAATATGGCCGGATATTATATAAATATTTCATAAGATTTCGGCTTTTTGAGTTTATCCACGATATAACTTTTATTATAATAATTTTAAAATGTTCTACTAATATTCAAAAATATCTTATATTTTTATTATCTTTGAATTAAAAAAAGTAAAGTGTTTTTTCGAAATAATTTGTTTACATTTAAAAAAAATATTTCACATCATACCAACCTTTTCTTTATATATATACTCTTTTTATACTTATAAGTCGCTATAAAAACTATCAATTAGAAATCAATTTCTCTCTTATTGAGTTTGGAAAAAATTCTTTCACATAATCTAATGATTCAAAACTAATATTCTTCAACGAAAAAAATATTATACACTTGCAATATTGGCTTGACTATAGCTAAATAAAGGGATTTCCCCTTATATCCTTTAATTCCTTGAAAGTGCTAAATTGAAATTAATGATAGCAGTTGTATAGCCAAAGTTTTGTTATTTGTTTGATGTCCATTTATGTAAATTGACTCTCCAAACAAATATTCTTCAAGAAGAATTCTTTTTAAACTGATTTTGTGATGTTTCGTTCTCCAGTATGTATGTTTACTTTATTATATATGTAAGTAAACTTTTATTTAGTTTTGTAAATCCTTTTTTGTTATTTAGATAAACATAGACATATCCTATATATTATATTTATTTTAAAAGAATTTTATTTTATTCAAATCTAGCTACAGTGTTTCAAAGAACTATACTTACTTAGGAAAAAGGAAGAGAGAGAAGCTCTTCCTTCTCTCTAACTTTTACTGCTTCATCTTCTTCTCTGCTTCCTTTGCGTATGTAGTTCAACCTGCACTGAGGGTGCCATGGCGAGAGGGAGAGGCCGACCTAAGAAAGTTCTGGTGTCAATCTATGCAAACAACACGGTTTTCTCAAAATCTGTTAACACTGTGCCACAGTCGGTTAACACTGTTCCATTGAAGCCCACTGAAGATACTGTTTCATTGCCTCATGCAACTGTAGATTCGCAGCCATCTAGAGTTCCCGTACTTCCAACAGTAGCTGATAAGGTTGATAACAACTCAGAGCCTCAATCTGGACCAGTGATTCCACCTGCAGATCCTCCCATTTCTCAAAGTTTACCTAGAAGTCAAGGACCTCCAGATGTACCATTGATTCCGATGGTACAAGCTAATAGTGGAAGCGAGCACATGCAGTGTCAATTGAAGAGTACTCATCAAAGCAAACCAGAGGAGGGTACCAAATCTGATGAGAATAAAAAATGGGCAAATCTGTTTCAGCAAAATCGATTTTCTTCTAATGGTATGTCTCTTGAATATATTCCCCTGACTATTATAGATGGCAAACCAGTGATTTTTTTGTACAAAATTGAAGTCGAGATGGAAAAGTGCACTAGTGGCTTTCGTTCTAGGATCTACTCCAGGATACAATGCAATGAAGAGATTTATTAGCTTGCATTGGTCGCATGTGCCTGAGCCAGATCTATTTTATCATGAAGAGGGTTATTATGTTGTGAAATTTAAATCGATTGATGATGCTAAAGAAGTACTATGTGCTGGTCCTTATTCTATTGCAAATAGACCAATTATTTTAAAACAGTGGTCTGCTGATTTTGATTTCAAAGAAGCTTTTCCAACTGAGATTCCATTGTGGGTAAAATTCCCTAATCTGCCTATGTCATGTTGGGGTCGTAGAACTTTAAGTAGAATAGCCAGTGTTTTGGGCAGACCTATTTTTGCTGATGAGTGTACCACCAAGCAAACTAGAATTTCATATGCTCGTATGCTTATTGAAATGAATGTGTCCAAAGAGCTACCAAGTGAGATTGAATTAATTGATCCAAATGGGAAGAAACTTCTGCAGAATGTGGTATATGATTGGAAGACTTTATACTGTGAGAAATGCTGTATGGTTGGACATAACTGTATGGCTAATCCTAAACCTCCACAAGCCAACAAGGTGCTAAAAACTAAAGTACTACAGGAATGGAGATCAAAAGCTCCAAACCAAAGTAACTTACAGCAGCAAGATGTTCCTAATCAGCAGTTGGATACTTTGAAGAGTGTTGTATCTACCAAGGAAATTGTGGCTCCTATAGGTGAACCAGAGGTTCATAAATAGATACACAAAGGCAAACAGGTTCAATCTCCAGATTTCAACCTTACAAACTTCCCTCCTCTATCTCCTGTGGTGATGAGCAACAGATTTCATGTTATGTCAGAGAGTAGATCAGCTAATCCCCTAGATGATGGGGGCCCTAGTCATATCAAATGAAGTGTTTATTTTGGAATATTAGAGGTGTAAATAAAAGGTATAAACAAAAGGAGGTTAATGAATTTATTAGATCAAATAATTTTAACTTAGTTGGCTTAGTTGAGACAAATGTTAAGGAGGTTAATGCAGACAGAATTGTTAAGTTGTTGGCACCTGGTTGGAGTCTTCTTTCTAATTATAAAGGATCAGCTAATGGCAGAATTTGGGTACTATGGAATTCCAAGAAGATATTGGTCACTGGTATTCAAGAGGATGCTCAATTTCTTCATTGTAAGGTCATGACATATACATGTGTTCTGGTTTGCTATCTGACTGTGGTATATGGTTCTAATAGTATGAAGCAAAGGAGAACTTTATGGCAACATCTAATGAATATGTCTGCTGTTATAACAGACCCTTGGTTGGTTGCAGGTGATTTTAATGCTATAATGTCTATCAATGACAGGCAGTCTTGTATCTCAGTTAAACAATCTGAGATTCTGGATTTCATACAATGTATTCAGCAAGCTGGATTATCTGAACTTCCATGGAAAGGTGATTTCTTCACATGGTCCAACAAGCAAATTGGCAAGGATAGAGTTTGCAGTAGGCTGGACAGAATTCTAGGGAATTATGAATGGATGCTTAAATGGAACCATATACAAACAGTATATGGTTCTCCTCTTATTTCTGATCATTCCACCATGACACTCACCTTAACTGATGATATTTTGTCCAGAAAGATTCCCTTCAGATTTTATAATGCATGGGCTAAACATGAGGACTTTCAGCAAATCATCAGTGAGAACTAGCCAACTACCACTCAGGGTTCTCTTAAGGAAGTGTGGAGTAATCTTAAGTTGTTGCAGCCAAAGTTAAAAGCTCTAAACATTAGAGAGTTTAAAAATATTGCACACAGAATTGAGACAAGTAGAAGTGCATTGAGGACCATCCAACACCAGATGAACTTGGATTACACTGATGCTCTTCAACTTAAAGAGAAAGAGCTGATATTACAGTTAGAAAAATGGTCAGCAATTGAGGAACATATACTGCAACAAAAGTCCAGGGCTAGATGGATCAAGTTGGGAGATTCTAACAGTAAATATTTCTCTGCTGTGTTGAAGGAGAGGAACCAATACAAAAACATAACTGAATTGGTTACAGATGATGGAATCAAAATTAACAATCCAGATGACATCAGAAAAGAGATCAAGGAGTTTTTTAAATCACTTATGGGAACCTCAGCTACATCACTGCCAGCAATAAACAAGATGTATATGAACAATGGACCAAGGCTTACTCTTAACCAGAAGAAAGAGTTAGTTGCTGATATTATGGACTCTGAGATTCTGGACAGTTTAAAGTCCATTGGTGATGATAAGGCTCCTGGGATAGATGGATATAATGCTTTCTTCTTTAAGCAGTCATGGCATATCACTGGAGAGCTTATAATTAAGGCAGTCAACCATTTCTTTCAAACCAGTAAAATGTACAGACTAGCTAACTGTGCTTCACTTACTCTGTTACCCAAAGTTCCAAATCCTCAAGCAGTGAGAGAGTTTAGACCTATAGCTTGCTGCTCAGTTGTCTATAAAATTATATCAAAGATATTGGCTAATAGGCTGCAGGGAATCATGTCCAGTATCATTTGTGAAGCTCAGTCTGGGTCCATACCTGGCAGGAAGGTTGCTGATAATATCATATTGGCTCATGAATTGATCAAAGGCTACTCAAGAACTCATGTGTCCCCTAGATGTATGATCAAAATTGATTTGCAGAAAGCATATGATTCAGTTGAATGGATATTTTTACAACAGGTGATGGAAGCTTTGGAGTTTCCAAACAGGTTTATCAGATGGATCATGGAATGTGTGCAAACAGTTAGCTTTACTGTGCTGGTTAATGGGGAAACTGTGGAACCATTTCAGGCAGCAAAGGGACTCAGACAAGGAGATCCAATCTCCCCATTCTTATTTGCCATAGTGATGGAATACCTCAGTAGATCCCTGGCTGAATTGAAGAAAAGCAAAGTTTTTTCTTTTCATCCTGGATGCAAAAGACTAGGTATTACTCACCTCAGTTTTGCTGATGATCTGTTGTTATTTGTCAAAGGGGAATACAGATCAGTAGAAGTTATGTTCCAGTATTTCTCTCATTTCACTGATGCATCTGGACTAAAAGCTAATCTTAGCAAAAGTTCAGTGTACTTTGGAGGTGTGGATACTTCTATCCAACAGCAAATCACTTCTCTACTTGGTTATGTACATGGGGAACTTCCTTTCAAATATTTAGGAGTCCCTTTGTCTACCAAGAAGATGAACTTAGTTCAATGGCAACCTTTTGTTGATAGAATTACTAATTGAATCACTTCCTGGACTGCCAGGAAACTCTCCTATGCTGGCAGAATTCAGTTGGTCCAGTATGTGATTTTTGGTATTCAATCCTACTGGGCTCAACTGTTCTTACTGCCAGTTAAGATTCTTAAAATGTTGGAAGCAGTTTGCAGGTCCTACATATGGACTGGTTCTGCCAATATATCCAAGAAAGCATATGTAGCCTGGGATAAGATGTGTTTGCCAAAATCAGCTGGAGGTTTGAATCTTCTTAACCTATCATTGTGGAATAGAGCTGCTATTGCTAAGCTTTGTTGGGACTTGGCTCATAAAAAAGATGTACTATGGGTTCGATGGATTCACTCAATATATATCAAACATCAGCAGTTAGAGGGTATGAGTACTCCTAAGCAGGCTAGTTGGATGGTAAAAAAGATATTTGATGCTACTGTTCTATTGAAGCATTTCCAGTTGATGCAGAAACCAGTTGGTACTATAAGACTCTTATATCTGCTGCAGATTGGCCAGCTTCCCAGAGTTTATTGAAAGAACCTCACCATACAAAATTATGCTCGACCCAAGGCAGTGTTCAATTTATGGTTGGTTCTTCAGGATAGGCTTCCTACTAAAGCAAGGTTGAACCATTGGCAAGCACGTTTAAATAGCAGTTGTGTATTCTGTAACCAAGCAGTGGAAAATAGAGATCACCTCTTCTGGGATTGCCCTTTTACAAGGCAACTGAGTAAGCACGTTATGTTATGTATCAGAGTCTCCCCACCAAATGCACAGAACTGGGAACAGCTTATTCACTGGGCAGTTACCAAAGCTAAAGGGAAGTCAAGCCGAGCACATATCTTCAAAATGACAATTGCAGAATTGTTTTATACTATATGGATAGAAAGGAACTCGAGGATATTTGAAAATATATTCTGTACTAGTGACCAACTACTTAGATACATAGCGTATGTATGTAATGTTAGGAGTACTCCGAAAATTAGCCTGCAGCTTCAACAATTTTTTCTGTAACCTCCTAGGCATAGTTTAGTTGGTTAGTCTTTTATTATTAGATAGTCAGCTGTGTTGAGCTGTACTATGGATTTGTAATGTAATCTCTTTGGTGATTAATATATAATTTTAATTACCAAAAAAAAAAAAGAACTATACTTATAAGATTTTAAATGTGAATGAGTTTTATAGTTATATGGAGTAGTTTTTTTTTTGCTAGATGTGAAATTGTATTTAAAGAATTAGAAAAATAACAAAAGTTCATAATGTAATTGCATATGATCATTAACTGAATTAAGTATGATAACATGATAAAAAAGATAAATTTTATTTTTAATGTAAATTCGAATTTTAAAACTTTACTTATAAATTCAAAATTATCTTTTAATTCAAATTCTCTCTATATATATATATATAGATTACATGAAAACCCAACTTCAATGACACCAAATAATTTATTTATTCACTGTTATACTCTTATATTGACATTCATATAACTAATTAATCAGAGATCATTACTAACTTTTCAACCTAATTAAAAAATAACCCAAATGTGCAAACACCCGCACTTCATCAAAGTGATGGCTAAATTGAAAGATTCTTTTTTAAAAAGAATTGCCACTTCCCCACAATTCCACAACCTCCAAAATCCATCAAGCACACCCAACAACAACAACAATGCCGACTACTTATTCTTTTGGGTTCAAAAGATTCAAATATGAGCCTCCTTTTATTTATCATATATCATAATAATAGTATTCCTACTGCGGCATAGTTCAAACACCTACTCATCAAGAGTCAATTTCTTGGATTTGACTGAACATGGACATATAATCTTTCAGTTTTTTTAAAAAAATAATGTACCATAAGTTTAAAAATTATATAAAAGAATATACGTCTCAAGAATTATTAATTTAAAAGACATAAGAAAAAATTATGATCAATAAAAAAATTATTTAACTTTCGAAATCCAAAACTTTTCGCATAATTTAAATGGAGGGAGTACAAATTTGAACGAGCAATTTAAGTTCATTTTTATTATGTGAAGAAGTTTTAAGTAAGTTACGATAACATCACATACTTCATTTCTAAAAAAATAAGTACATATGCTATACAATAACAGTAACAACAATATATCCAGTATATTCTCACATAATGGGATCTGGAAAGGGTAGTGTATACGCAGCCCTTACTCCTACCTTGTAGAGGTAGATAAGTTGTTTCCAATGGACCATCAGCTTAGGCAAGTATAGGTACCACAATAATAACAAAAAAACTAGATGGGACAACACCGAAAACCCATATAAAAGCAGCATACATAACAAGATAATAAAATGATCGAAATGCAAAAAAAGATAGCTATTCAAAGAAGCCTACTACCAACCGAATGCGAGAGTACTACTAACACTACCGTTATAAATAATCTAGACAACCAAACCTACTATCCTAATCTTCGACTTCCACACATTCCTATCACTAGTCATGTACTCGGTGAGTTTGTCACGACCCGGACACCATCGGGAGTCGTGATGGCGCCTACTGTCGAAGCTAGGGAAGCCAACCTTTATAATCATTTTCACCAAAAACTTAAATGTAGAACAAGATAAATACTAAAATAATAAATTAAAACATGCGGAAGTCTTTTAACAGTAATAGCGAAAACAAAATGCGAAAACTAACAACATGTCTCTACCCAGCATCTGGTGTCACTACTCACGGACGACTAAGAGTACTAAAGCAAATAGTCTGAAAGAAACACATCATATGTTTGTTTTGATACAATAAATCAAAATAGAAAAGATAGAAGAGACTCGGGGCCCGCGAACGCCAGCGAACTATCTCAGAATCTCTGGACTGAAGGATCGCCACTAACTACTACTGTGGTCCGTAGGCTGTATCCTGACCTGTGCACAAAAAAAGCACAGAAGCGTAGTATCAGCACAACCGACCTCATGTGCTGGTAAGCGCTTGGCCTAACCCCGGTGAAGTAGTGACGAGGCTAAACCGGACCTACCACAATCAACCTGTACAGATATATGGGCAATAACAGAAAGATAACAAAATTTAAACAGATAATGGGGATGGGACATGCTGGGGGTATAACGCTTCAATTATATAAAATTGACAAACAAAGAAATGGAAAAAAAAATGTATAACTAACATCAATGAGAGGATACCAGTAAATCAAATGTTGCACGGCATCACCCATCGTGCTTTTACTCTCTTCCTCACCAAGATAATAAATTAAAGTGTACGGCATCATCCATCGTACTTTATCACTCTTCCTCACCAATCAATAGCATAAGGTAGTTACACGGTATCACCCATTGTGCTTTATCACTCTTCCTCACCCAATCAATTGCATGAAGTAGTTACACGGCATCACCCATCGTGCTTTATCACTCTTCTTCACCAATCAATTACACGGCATCACCCATCGTGCTTTATCTCTCAACCTCAACCAAGAAATTCCACGGCATCACCCATCGTGCTTTACCGCTCATCCTCACCCAAACAACATTCACAAATAATAAGGAGGATGTATGAATGAAACTGCCGGAATAATAACCCCACCAAGGGAGAAAAGTACCAAAATTTCCTTCTTTAGTTCATTGCTTCTCAACTATCACTTTATAGTTCATTTAACAAGTAATTAGCACAATTGTTCACTTCTTTCAAAATTTAATAGCAATTATGACTCACGGTCATACTAGACTCAGGCGCATAAGTAATCGTTACCATACCTATACAACGACTCCACATAGCACATAGCAAATATTAACCTAATCCTATTACCTCAAGCCAAAGTTAGATCAAACACTTACCTCAAATCCGAAATTGGCAACTCAAAGCTCAACAATTGCATTTCCTCTAGAGTTCGACCCCGAACCAACGATATCTAACAAAATCAGGTTCAATATTATCAATAAGAATCCAAAAACACAATCTCATAGCCTAGAAACGCATTTCCTTGGTTACTTTCAAAAATACAAAAATCCGACACCAGGCCCACGTGGTCCAAACTCGAAGGGTAAGAAGATTTGGGCTACGCGAACGTGAGCCAAGTGCCACATTCATGAAGAAGAAATGGCTCTGCAACAGCTGTTGGAAAAATATGGTATTTTCTACGTTTCAAAACACTCAGAAACACCTCGAAATCACCCCGAGCCCTCGGGGCTCCTAAACAAACACACACACACACAAACTCAATATCATCCTACGAACTTGCTCGAGCGATAAAATCGCCAAAATAACATCAAAATAACAAAATCAACCCCCAAAATTTATGATTTTCATTTCTAAGTTCTAAACTTTCAATTTTTTCCACTTTTATTCCGAAACACGTCAAACGACGTCCGTTTTCAACCAAACTTTACAGATAGCGCTTAACGCTCATTTAAGACTTGTACCGGGCGTCGGAACCAAAATACGATCCCGATACCATCATGTTTGATTCAATTTTCAATTTTGTTTTTCCTTAAGCATTTTCAAAAATAATTTCACAGAAAAGCTCCGTACTCGAGCCTAAGACCTCGGATTTTGATTCCGGGAATATGCCCGGGTCAAAAATTTCATTACGGGTCCTCCAGGACCATCACATCATGGGTCCGGGTCAGACAAAAGAAAGAAGTACCTGAGTCGGGGAATAGATGGGGATAACGGCTCCGTATATCAGACTCGGACTCCCAGGTCGATACCTCAGGAGGCTGACCTCTCCACTGAAAACGCAATGAAGGAAAACTCCGCGACCTCAACTGTCGAACCTGCCGGTCTAAAATAGCCACCGGCTCCTCCTCATATGATAGATCCTTGTCCAATTGGACAGTGCTGAAATCTAACACGTGGGTGGGATCACCGTGATACTTTCGAATGATGGATACATGGAAAACCGGATGCACGGCTGACAAGCTAGGCGGCAATGCAAGTCTATAAGCCACATTCCCCACACGGTCCAGAATCTTAAACGGGCCAATATACCTAGGGCTAAGCTTGCCCTTCTTCCCAAACCTTATCACGCCCTTCATAGGCGATACACGGAGCAATACTCGCTCACCAACCATGAAAGAAACATCCATGACCTTACAATCTGCAGCCCTCTTCTGCCTGGACTGAGCTGACCGAAGTCTGTCCTGAATGATCTTGACCTTATCCAAGGCCTCCTGCACTAAGTCTGTACCTAATAACCGAGCCTCTCCCAGCTCAAACCATCCGACTGGGGACTGACACTGCCTACCATACAACACATCATAAGGAGCCATCTGAATACTGGACTGGTAGCTATGGTTGTAGGCAAACTCCGCTAACAGCAAGAACTGGTCCCACGAGCCTCCAAAATCAATAACGCAGGCTCGGAGCATATCCTCAAGAATTTGAATCGTCCTCTCGAACTGACCGTCCGTCAGTGGGTGAAATGTTGTACTCAACTGGACCTGGGTGCATAACTCATGCTGCACCGCTCTCCAGAAATGCGAGGTAAAATGCGGACCCCGATCCGAAATAATAGATATGGGCACCCCATGAAGGCGAACGATCTCCCTGATATAAATCTCAGCATACCTCTCGGATGAATAGGTAGTGGCGACTAGGATGAAATGCGCTGACTTAGTCAGCCTATAAACAATAACCCATATGGCATCAAACTTCTTCCGAGTCATCGGGAGGCCAATAACATAATCCATTGTGATCCTCTCCCACTTCCACTCGGGAAGCTCAATCCTTTGAAATAACCCACCAGGCCTCTGATGCTCGCACTTAACCTGCTGACAATTTAGACAACGAGCCACCTATGCAACAATGTCTTTCTTTATTCTACGCCACCAATAATATTGTCTCAAATCCTGATACATCTTCGCGGTGCCCGGGTGAATAAAATACCAAGAACTGTGGGCCTCCGCTAAGATCGACTCTCAAATACCATCAACATTGGGCACACAAACTCGCCCCTGCAACTTCAATATGCCATCATCTCCTAAGGTCATTTCCTTGGTACCACCCCATCTACACCGTGTCTCTAAGGACACACAAATGGGGATCATCAAACTGTCATTCCCTTATACGCTCCATCAATGACGAGCAAGCAACCGTGCAAGCTAACACCTTGTTGGGCTCAGAAATATCCAATCTCACAAATCTATTGGCCAAGGCCTGAACATCGAAGGCAAGCGGTCTCTGGCTGACCAGAATATATGCAAGACTACCCATGTTGGCGGACTTTCTACTCAAGGCATCGGCCACTACATTGGCCTTCCCTGGCTGGTATAAAATAGAAACATCATAATCTCTTAACAACTCCAACCACCTCCGTTGTCTCAAATTCAACTCTTTCTGCATTGAACAAGTATTGAAGGCTCTTGTGATCCGTGTACACCTCGCACGTCACACTATACAAATAATGCCTCCAGATCTTCAAGTAATGAACAATGGCTGCCAATTCTAAGTCATGAACTCGGTAATTCTCCTCGTGGATCTTCAACTGCCCCGAAACATATACTCTGATCCTGCCAGTATGCATCAACACTGCGCCAAGCCCAACTCAATAAACCATAGGAGATCCTGATCCCATGGGCAAAATCAATCTCGGTGCGAAAAACTATCGTAAGGACACCGAATGATCTAATCCTCAACTGGTGGTAACCAGATCCCGAATCTATCCTTGAGAAAACACCTTGGTGCTCTGAAGCTGATTGAAACTTATCCTCATCGAACCGTCCTTCCTTTTTGCAATAATGTTGAATACGCCCCAAGGCGAAACTTTGGCCTAATAAAACCCTTACCAAGCAAATCCTGAAACTCTTCCTTTAACTCTCTCAACCCTGGCAGGGCCATGTGATACGATGAAACAGAAATAGGCTGAGTGCCCGGCGCCAGATCAACGCGAGGATCGATATCCCTGTCAGGCAGTATGCCCGGTAGGTCATACTGCAATGAGTCCCGGCAAGGGAGAAAAGTACCAAAATTTCCTGCTTTAGTTCATTGCTTCTCAACTATCACTTTATTGTTTACTTAACAAGTAATTAGCATAATTGTTCACTTCTTTCGAAATTTAATAGCAACTATGACTCACGGTTATCCTAGATTCGGGTGCATAGGTAACCGTCACCATACCTATACACCGACTCCACATATCACATAGCAAATATTACCCTAATCCTATTCATTCAAGCCAAAGTTAGATCAACCACTTACCTCGAATCCGAAAGGCAACTCAAAGCTCAACAATCGCCTTTCCTCTAAAATTCGACCCCGAACCAATGATATCTAACATAATCAGGTTCAATATTATCAATAAGAATCCAAAAACACAATCCCATAGCCAAGAAATGCATTTCCTAGCTTACTTTCAAAAATACTAAAATCCGAAACCGGGCCCACGTGGTCCAAACTCAAGGCTCTGACATAAACCCAATCCCCCATAACCCCACTAGTTCAAATATATGATTAGATTTTAAACTCGACCTCAAATTGAGGTATAAATACCCAAAATCCCATAAACCCTAACTAAACCCAAAACCCCTAAATTCTACTTTGATTTCATGTTTTAGAGCTAGGAATTTAATTATTTGATGAAGGAATGGTGAGGAAATAATGTTAGGATTAGCTACCCAAGGAGTTGTAATGAATTAGGAGCTTGAAGTTCGTCAATGGAGGGTGTAGGAGGTGAGTTTGTGTGAGAGTTTGAATGGAATCCCTTAATGAACAGTGCTGGAATTAATAAAAAATCACTGAAGCATTCTGTGCTTCGCGATCGCGACACCTGGTGCGTGTCCGCGATGAAGGAATCTGCTAAGTCATCGCATTCGCGATGGGACCTATGTGAACGCAAAGAAGCAAAACAGGGGGGTCCCGGGTAGCTCTACGCGAACGCGGAAATAGACACGCGAATGCAGTGAAGGATGAGGCTAAGCTACGTGAACGCGTGGAATTGGACGCTATCGTGAAGGGTAAGAAGATATGGGCTACGCGAACGCGAGCCAAGTGCCGCGTTCGCGAAGACGAAATGGCTCTGCAACATCTGTTGGAAAAATATGGTATTTTCTAAGTTTCAAAACACTCCGAAACACCCCGAAATCACCCCTGAGCCCTCGGGGCTCCCAACCAAACACACACACTAACTCAATATCATCCTAAGAACTTGCCCAAGCGATCAAATCGCCCAAATAATATCAAAATCACAAAATCAACCCCCAAAACTCATGATTTTCATTTCTAAGTTCTAAACTTTCAAATTTTTCCACCTTTCGTCCGAAACACGTCAAACGACGTCCGTTCTCAACTAAACTTTACAAATAGCGCTTAACTCTCATTTAAGACTTGTACCGGGCGTCGGAACCAAAATATGAGCTGATACCACCATTGTGGATCAAATATTTATTTTCATTTTTCCTTAAGCATTTTCAAAAACAATTTCACAGAAAAGCTCCATACTCGGGCCTAGGACCTCGAATTTCGATTCCGGGAATAAGCCGGGGTCCCAAATTTCTTTACGGACTCTCCGGACCGTGACATCATGGGTCTAGGTCCGTTTACCCAAAACGTTGACCAAAGTCAACTATGGCAATATTAGTATCAAAATTCATAGTTTTTAACACAGAATTCAAATATTTTCACATAAATAATAGGTTTTCAAGGCCTCAGAAGCGCAAGGAAAGGGAGAATCACAGTGATGACCCTTTGGGTCATTACAGAGTTGTAGCTGTGCCATGCCATGCCTAATCATCTCACCCCCAACACTTCTTCGACCTACCTCTACCTCTCGTAAGACCCTCCAATGTCAATCTCTCACACCTCCTTACCGGGGTGTATGTGCTTATCCTCCTCACATGTCCAAACCATTTAAGTCATACTTCCTACATCTTGTCCTCAATAGGGACCACACCCACCTTATTCCGAATAACTTCGTTCCTAATCCTATCTAATGGTGCACCCGCACATCCATCTCAACATTCTTATATCTGCTACCTTCATCTTCTGGACGGAGAACTCTTGGATTGCCAACACTCAGCCCCATACGATATAGCCGGTCTAACCATCGCTCTATAAAACATACCTTTCAGTTTTGGTGGTACCTTATTGTCACACAAAATACCCGAAGCAAGTCTCTGTTTCATCTAATCTCGCCTGAATACGATGTGTGACATCTTCATAAATCTTTCCATCCCCATGTATAATAGACCAAAGGTACTTAAAACATCCCCTACCAAGGATGATTTGTGAATCCAGCCTCACCTCCCCTTCCACTCCTTGAGTAGCACCACTAAACTTACACTCCAAGTATTCTGTCTTGGTTCTGGTTAGCTCGAAACCTTTAGACTCCAGTGTTTGTCTCCACCCCTATAATATCACATTAATACTATTTCACGTTCGTCAATCAAAACAATTCCGTTCTTAAATAACATGCACCACGATTCCTCCCATTGAATGTGGCGAGTCAATACGTCCATCGCCAGGACAAACAAAGAAGGGCTGAATGCCGACCCCTAATGCAACCCCATTATGACCGAAAGATGGTCTGAGAACCCTATCACTATCCTTACTTAGATATTCGCTCCATCATACATATATTTTATCACCCTAATGTAGGCTACAGGTACGCCTCTAGGCTCCAAACATCTCCACAGAACCTCCATCGGGACTTATTATAAGCCTTCTCTAAATCGATGAACACCATATGCAAATCCCTCTTCTTCTCCCTGTTGAAACACGCTCTCAAGTCGCTAAAACTAAAAGTGTGTTCATCTTTGTATGTTTTGATAAATGACAAACCGACGCGCATGGAACATTGACATATGCCGAAGTCCAAGCACAAGAGAAACAAGAACAAGATCAAGTAAAGCAACGAAGATCTACATGAGTCGTTTTATATTGTGATCTTGATCCAACAATAGATTCAAGTCTTGGCTTCTCTCGAAAAATCATTTCCATCAAACCATGCATCTTTGATTTAAAACAAAATGATATTCAAACATTTTCATTTTAGCCAAAATGGTTTTTAAACGTGTTTGTCAAATCTGGACAAGAACTGTCAAATAATCGATTATGTAAATAAGGTAATCGATTATGTTAAGCTTCAGCTATTATATTAAATTATATTTAATAAAATGGAATTTCCGCAAGGCTAAATAATCGATTATGAGATTTAGCATAATCGATTATTCACTGACCGTTGCCAGTTTTTGAACGCTGAAAACATAATCGATTATGCACAACGCAATAATCGATTATGCTAGCATAAAATCAGCGTCTGATTTTTGAACGTTAAGCTGATAATCGATTAAGTAAATCTGGTAATCGATTATTCTAGCATAAAATCAGCTTCCGATTTTTGAACCGTAAGCTAATAATCGATTATGTAAATCTGATAATCGATTATTCTAGCATAAAATCAGCAATCAGTGATTGGCAATTGAGCAACGGTCTTTGGGACTTTGAGGGCTATAAATACGCCTCAAAACCTCTCTTTTAAGTACAACAACTGAATACAATTCTTACATAAGCTTACATACTCTTATCTCAATCATTTCATGTTTATTTCATAGTTTTGAGAGCCAAATTCTTGAAGAAGTTGTTGTAATCTTGAGCGTATTATTCTTACTCATATCTACTCTATAAGAGAGTCTTGTCTTGAGTGCTAAGTGTTTGCATACCCTTGAAGGGAAGTTCTAATCCCGTGTTGTTGTAAGAAGGAAAGTTTAGTTCCTTCACTTGAAGTCTTGAAGTGCGGTATCTTCGAGCAAGCATCGTTGAGACTTGTGTTCTCAGTTTGTAACGGTTTGTTAAGCACCCGTAAGCTTGACGGAGTTAGTTGAAACTCGAGAGAGTCTCTCAGGAAACTGGACTAACCACACGTTGTGGCGGACCAGTATAAATTTGGTGTGTCTTCTCCTTACTACTTTAATTACTGCATCTACTTTACTTCCGCAATTTTAATTCCGCAAATTTATCTTGATTTTTATTAAAACGCTATTCACCCCCCTCTAGCGTTAAGCGTATATTCTAACAATTGGTATCAAAGCCTAACTCTCTGAAAGACTTAACAGTGTGAGAGAAACAATCCATGGCTTCTACTCGTAACGTTTATGCAGGACTAGGTTAAGGACAATGCTTCACAAGGCCACCACTCTTCGATGGCACCAATTACACTTATTGGAAGGAGAGGATGAGAATTTCCATCAAATCAAACAATTTCCAATTGTGGAAAATTATACAGAATGGAGAGCAACTACCCACCAAAAAGGTTGGAGATGAGCTCGCCCCAAAGTCGGAAGACGAATATGATATGGACGACATCAAAAAGGTGGAAAATAATGCAAAGGCCATCAACATGATGCATTCTGCTGTAAATCCCGATGACTATCGAAAAATCTCATGTTGCACCACGGCCAAACAAATGTGGGACAAACTGGAGATCACTTACGAAGGTACGGATCAAGTCCGAGAAGCTAAAATTGATTTTCTAACCCATGAATATGAATTGTTTCATATGAAGGAGAATGAGAAAATAGATGAGATGTTTGAGCGATTTTCAAAAATCGTAAATGACCTTCATGCTCTCAAAAAGACATTCACGGATAAGGAGCTTGTCCGGAAAATCCTACGAAGCCTCACTCCGGAATGGCGTTCCAAAGCCGATGCTATCCAAGAATCAATCGGCATCACAAATGTCACCATAGACGGGCTTCGAGGTAATCTCAAACTTATGAATCTACTATTCTTAACCCTCCTTTGGATGATCAAAGGAAAAGAAGGATTGCACTCAAAGCATCCACAACTCAACCTCAAAACTATGAGGATTCAAATGATGAAGATGTCGAGTTCGGACTCGTGATTAAGAAATTCCAAAAGTTCATGCAGAAAGAGTATGAACGAAAGGGAAGCGGCAAAGAGGACAACTCAAATGCTATGGATGTGGAGAAGCTGGGCATATCAAATCAAACTGTCCAAATATCAAAACAGAAAAGAAATTCGCCAAGAAACAAAGAGCCTACATCTCTTGGGGAGGTGACTCCGGGGATGAATCAAGTGACGGAGAAAAAGATGAAACTGCAAATCTATGTCTCATGGCACATGAGGAAACTCAAGAAGAGGTATGTGAATCTTCTTCTAAGAATTTTTTCTCCCTTGAAGAAATGCAAAATGCCTTTGATGAATTATATGGTGAATTTATTAGAGCTTCCAAAACCATAAAAGAATTGAAGAAACAACTTCCTTTGAAAGAAAAAGATTTTGAAAAACGACTTTCTTTGAAAGAAAAAGATTTTGAAAAATTGACTCTTGATAATGAGAAGCTAAAAGAGGAAAATCAATTTTATGGAAAAAGAAGCGCCGATAAACCCGAAAGTTCAAACAATGGTTGTACTTCTTGCAAAACTCTAAAAGATGAAGTAGAAAAACTTAAGGGCACCTTGAATAAATTCAATTCCTCTCACAAAAATCTAAATGATGTTCTTGTAAATTTGAAATCTACTAAACATGGTATAGGTTTCAAAAATGAGTCTAACGAAAAAGTTGAGACCAATCCTAAACAACCTAGAAATAATAATCCTAGGACCACTATACATCCTAGAATGAGCACTAGAAGAAATGTAGAGCAATTTAGAACACCTAGAAAAGATTTTCAAAAATTGCAACCTAGAAATATTCAACCTAGAAATAATAATCCTAGGATCGCTATACATCCTAGAATAAACTCTAGAAGAAATGTTAGGCAATTTAGAACACCTAGAAAAGATTTTCAAAAAGTGCATCAAAATTATACTTCTACAAATAGAGTTAATGACTTTAGACCCTCCAACTATTATCATCCTAGAAGAATGCATAACCCCAACGTCATTTGCCATTATTGCAATAGAATAGGACATATAGCTCCTGTTTGTTTCACTAGACATAGACATCTCACTACATGTCAATCACACCACTATGTTGCACCTAACACACAAGGACCCAAAACGGCTTGGGTACCAAAAACTCATTAATTTGCCTTGTAGGTATGCTTGAGGGCATCAAGTGAACTTTGATACCTTGATAGCGGATGCTCCAAGCACATGATCGGAGATGAATCAAAATTCCTACAACTAAGACCAACCAAAGGAGGAAGCGTAGTCTTTGGAGATAACAACAAAGGAAATATAATCGGCATTGGCTCGGTTGGTAAGGACAAACCTCCTCCATTGATAAAATATTATTAGTTAAACGTCTTAAACACAATCTTTTGAGCATAAGTCAATTATGTGACAAAGGAAATCGTGTAATGTTTGATTCAGAAGAATGCTTTGTTATACGCCGTAGTGATAATAAGGTCATTTTACATGGTATTAGAATTAACAATATTTATATGGTTGACCTTGGAAATTCTTCATCAAAGTTTGCGAAATGCCTTATGAGTAAAGAAGACGACATGTGGTTATAGCATCGTAGAGTAGCTCATATCAATATGAATCTCTTGAATAAATTAGTTTCACAAAATCTTGTAGTTGGTCTTCCAAATCTAAAATTTGAAAAGGACTCTATCTGTGATTCATGTCAACAAGGGAAACAAGTAAAAACCTCTTTTAAATTGGAGAATGTTGTTTCAACTACAAGACCTTTACAACTTTTACATATGGACCTCTTCGGACCATCTAGAACTAAAAGTCTTGGTGGAAACTACAATGCATTTGTTATTGTTGATGACTACTCTAGATTTACATGGACATTATTTCTTACTTACAAAAATGAGGCTTTTCAAGCATTTAAAAGTTTCCTTAAATGTGTTCAAAATGAAAAGAACACAACAATCATTTCCATAAGAAGTGATCACGGGGGAGAGTTCGATCAAAATCTCTTTGCGGATTTTTGTGACGAACTCGGTATCGAGCACACCGTCTCTGCTCCACGTACACCACAACAAAATGGAGTGGTGGAACGGAAAAATTGGTGTCTCGAAGAGATGGCTAGGACCATGCTCGATGAGGCAAAGATTCCCAAATATTTTTGGGCGGATTGCGTGAGTACCGCAAGCTATGTGTTGAACAGAGCTATCATAAGACCGATACTCATGAAAACCCCCTATGAACTATACAAGGGAAGGAAACCTAACCTCTCCCACCTTCGAGTTTTTGGTTGTAAGTGCTTTATTCATAATAACGGAAAGGATAACTTAGGAAAATTTGATGCAAAATCTGATGAAGGCATATTTCTTGGATACTCATTGCGTAGTAAGGCATATAGAGTGCTTAATAAACGCACCTCAACAGTCGAGGAGTCCCCTCACGTTGTGTTTTCCGAAAATGATGCTCGCTTGGCGAGAAAGGATTTTTGTGATGATCTTGCAGATTCACTGGACAAAATTAGTCTTCAAGACAATGAGGAAAAGGAGAGCCCAAAGGAAGTCCAAAACGAAGTCATGGAACAACCTTCGGATGAGACACAACCACAGGAGGAAGAAACGATGCTGGCCAACGCCTGGAGGACATCCAAAAACCATCCTCTCGACAAGGTAATTGGCAACATTGAACAAGGGGTAAGTACTCGACACTCTCTTAAGAACACTATAAGACACACGGCTTTCGTTTCTCAAATAGAACCCTCAACCATTTCCGAAGCAATTGGAGATGAGCATTGGACCTTGGCAATGCAAGAGGAGCTTAACCAATTCAAACGAAATGACGTTTGGGAATTGGTGCCAAGACCCGATAATCACACCATAATTGGTACGAAATGGGTGTTCCGTAACAAACTAGATGAAAACGGAGTAATAACTAGAAACAAATCTAGACTTGTCGCTAAAGGATATAATCAAGAAGAAGGTATTGATTTTGGAGAAACTTATGCACCGGTAGCACGTTTAGAAGCTATTCGTTTATTACTAGCTTTCACCTCATCTATGAATTTTAAATTATTTCAAATGGATGTCAAGAGTGCCTTCCTCAATGGGTTTATTCAAGAGGAAGTGTATGTTGAACAACCCCCGGGTTTTGAAGACTTTAAATCTCCCGATCATGTCTTCAAACTTAAGAAAGCACTCTATGGTCTTAAGCAAGCTCCCCGAGCTTGGTATGAACGCTTAAGCAAATTTCTTTTGGACAATGAGTTCAATAGGGGGAAAGTTGACACTACACTTTTTATTAACAACAAAAACAATGACATCTTATTAGATCAAATATATGTAGATGATATTATTTTTGGTGCTACTAATAACTCTTTGTGTAAGGAATTCTCTGAATTAATGACAAGTGAATTCGAGATGTCAATGATGGATGAGCTAAACTTTTTCTTGGGGTTGCAAGTGAAACAAATGAAAGAGGGAATTTTCATTTGTCAATCTAAGTATTGCAAGGAGTTGCTAAACCGTTTTGAAATGAGCAACGCCAAAGCAATGGCTACTCCAATGAGTACATCCGACCATCTTGACAAAGATGAGAAAGGTAAGGAAGTTGACACAAAGAAATATCGAGGTATGATCGGATCCCTTCTTTATCTTACTGCAAGTAGACTAGACATTATGTTTAGCATTTGTCTATGCGTTCGATATCAATAATGTCCGAAGGAGTCACACCTAACTACGGTAAAACGGATAATGAAGTACCTTGTTGGAACTATAAATGTGGGACTATGGTATCCCAAAGGTTCTTCATGCCAACTTATTGGCTATTCCGATTCCGATTTTGCGGGTTGCAAATTGGACCGCAAGAGCACTAGTGGCACTTTCCATTTGCTCGGTAGCTCTCTAGTTTCTTGGTTTAGCAAGAAACAAGTAAGTGTTGCGTTATCCACAACCGAGGCTGAATATATAGCCGCGGGGAGTTGTTGTGCTCAAATCCTTTGTATGAAACAACAACTCTCGAATTATGGTCTTAATATTGATCATATCCCTCTTCGATGTGATAATACTAGCGCCATAAGCTTGACAAAGAACCCTATTCTTCACTCAAGAACGAAACACATAGAAATTAGACAACACTTCATAAGAGATCATGTTCTCAAAGGCGATATCGAAATTGAGTTTGTTGAAACCAAATATCAATTGGCCGACATCTTCACAAAGCCTTTAGAGAAAGAGTCCTTTTTCCGCATTCGTAGTGAACTCGGAATACTTGACTCCACAATGATCTAATACATGCATTGCATTTTTTCTTTTAACGATTACTAACTTGAGCGTCGGAGGCGCCTAATTCTTTTTTGCAGGTATCTCCCCAAAGTCAGGGGAAATTCTTGGGCATTGGTAATAGATAATCGATTTTTATTATTCAATAATCGATTATTACTTCTTTCTGTTTTACGAAAATTCTGCTGAAAAATAAAGTAATCGATTATCAAACTGACAAAATCGATTATACTACGTATCTGTTGTGCAGGAAAATGGCAGACATCTTACACAATCGATTACTCAAATACAATAATCGACTATTTTGTGATTAGGTTTTTTACACATTTGCTGACCCAATGCAATAATCGATTTTTAAAATACAACAATCGATTATCTATTAATTCTGTTTTGCAGGAATTTGGCGACACTATGTAATAATCGATTATCAACATTGCATAATCGATTATGTTGAGATTCTGTTTTAACCATCTGTTAACAAACGATAGGAATAATCGATTACTGAAAAACAATAATCGACTATCTACCATTTCTGTTTTATAGGTTTTTCAGCCAAAGAAAAAATAATCGATTATCGAAAAATGAGTAATCGATTTTTGTTTACCGTCTCGGTTTTTCGTCAGTTATTACACTTCCTGAAATAATCGACTATCTCAAAACGATAATCGATTATTCCCTGAATCGGTCATTCCAGCTGCTTAGCGATAATCGATATCCGATTCCTAAATCGATTATCAACGGTCAGTCTTTCAAAATTGTTACTGTTTTTTTGACCGTTTGGCACAGTAATTCTGCAGATTTTGTTCACTTTAATGCCTTCATTTCCTCTACTCTATAAATAGGTGCTTCCACCCTTCAAACTCTTCACTTCAACATCACTCTTAGCTCCTAACACTCTTCAAAAGTCTCCAAAATTTTCTGCGAAGGCTCTTATTTTTTTTAAATGGCGGGCAAGAATTCTAAACGAGCTTGTTCCGGAAAACATATTGCCTCCTCTTCCGTTGCTCCTCCACCCGTTCACTGCTATAAAGACGGATCTTATTTACGGTTCGACAGTGAAGCCGAACTGCTTCGATTCATCGAGAAATTTGAGAATCGAGAAATCCTTTCTCCTCTTTTCTCAACTGGTTGATATCTTAGCCACAGCACCCCCTCATCAACGGCAAACATTCTTATGCAAAGCCAACTTATTGACTTCATATATCTTCAATCCCCTTACATTCACCCTTCTCTAATTCGTGCCTTCTATTCCAATCTACGGAAGGACGACGATGGTGAACTTGTCTCAAGTATCAATGGAGTTCCAATTCTTTTAAATGAGGAAAACATGCAAATCCTCACTAAACTTCCACGAATTGGGGAAGATATCTCACTCTACATTAGGGAAGAAGGAGCTTTATTTGATGAGCAACTCTTTTTCAACCAAATTGGCATTGGCGAATTTATTGCAAGTCCGGAGCATCGTTGCCCAACCATTACGCGCATGCTCCCGGAATATCGTCTAATCTTTTATTTCATAACCCGCACTCAAACCGCGCAAATTCAATCATACCACTCTCTCTCATGAGGATTTGAAACTCATGCATGCAATTATCACCGGGGCTCGCATCAATTGGTGCAAGTTCGTCATGACCCACATGTATGATGCAATTGGGGACGATAAGCCACTCCCCTATGCTTTTGCCATAATGGCTCTTCTTGAAGCCTCCGATATCGACACCACCGTCGGTCCTCGCAAAAAGACAACCAAACATTGGGAAATTCAAGAATCTTCATTTCCTAATATCGGTGAACAACCGGCTCCTCCTCCTACTCAAAGACGTCGTCCTCAGGCTCCTTCCGTTGCTACCCTCCAAACCATTTCGGAGCAACTTGCCTCTTTGTTCACGTCCATGACTCGTATTGATAGAAACGTCTCTCGCACGGAATGTCATGTGCAAAGATTGACTCACGAGCTTCATGGGTATTTTGACCACGTCCACTATCCATATGCCCAAGTTGCCTTTCCGGAAGAAGTGCCGAATGCCAAGGCGGATGTTGATGCCGACAATGACGACGGTCCCATCGTTTGAATAATATTTTGTCTATTTTTTCCTTGCTTGCAATTGGTATTTTCAATATTTCTTTACCTCAATAAAATTTTATTATTTTTGCTAATGTCAAAAGGGGGAAGAATAAGGGCTATGCACATTAATACATTTGGCATAAATTGAGGGGGAACTCATTAACATATTTATATACTTGGCATGAGTTAAAATTGTCTTGGCTTGTCATTATCAATTATTTAATATGCATATCCCCATATCGGTTTGCCATTATCAAAAAGGGGGAAATTGTTGAAACACGCTCTCAAGTCGCTAAAACTAAAAGTGTGTTCATCTTTGTAGGTTTTGATAAATGACAAACCGACGCGCATGGAACATTGACATATGCCGAAGTCCAAGCACAAGAGAAACAAGAACAAGATCAAGTAAAGCAACGAAGATATACATGAGTCATTTTATATTGTGATCTTGATCCAACAATAGATTCAAGTCTTGGCTTCTCTCGAAAAATCATTTCCATCAAACCATGCATCTTTGATTTAAAACAAAATGATATTCAAACGTTTTCATATTAGCCAAAATGGTTTTTAAACGTGTTTGTCAAATCTGGACAAGAACTGTCAAATAATCGATTATGTAAATAAGGTAATCGATTATGTTAAGCTTCAGCTATTATATTAAATTACATTTAATAAAATGGAATTTCCGCAAGGCTAAATAATCGATTATGAGATTTAGCATAATCGATTATTCACTGACCGTTGCCAGTTTTTGAACGCTGAAAACATAATCGATTATGCACAACGCAATAATCGATTATTCTAGCATAAAATCAGCGTCTGATTTTTGAACGCTAAGCTGATAATCGATTATGTAAATTTGGTAATCGATTATTCTAGCATAAAATCAGCTTCCGATTTTTGAACGGTAAGCTGATAATCGATTATGTAAATCTGATAATCGATTATTCTAGCATAAAATCAGCAATCAGTGATTGGCAATTGAGCAATGGTCTTTGGGACTTTGAGGGCTATAAATACACCTCAAAACCTCTCTTTTAAGTACAACAACTGAATACAATTCTTACATAAGCTTACATACTCTTATCTCAATCATTTCATGTTTATTTCATAGTTTTGAGAGCCAAATTCTTGAAGAAGTTGTTGTAATCTTGAGTGTATTATTTTTACTCATATCTACTCTATAAGAGAGTCTTGTCTTGAGTGCTAAGTGTTTGCATACACTTGAAAGGAAGTTCTAATCCCTTGTTGTTGTAAGAAGGAAAGTTTAGTTCCTTCACTTGAAGTCTTGAAGTGCGGTATCTTCGAGCAAGCATCGTTGAGACTTGTGTTCTCAGTTTGTAACGGTTTGTTAAGCACCCGCAAGCTTGACGGAGTTAGTTGAAACTCGAGAGATTCTCTCGGGAAACTGCACTAACCACACGTTGTGGCGAACCAGTATAAATTTGGTGTGTCTTCTCCTTACTACTTTAATTACTGCATCTACTTTACTTCCGCAATTTTAATTCCGCAAATTTATCTGTATTTTTATTAAAATGCTATTCACCCCCCCCTCTAGCATTAAGCGTATATTCTAACACTCCCTATATTGTTCCATCAATCTCCTAAAGGGTGAATGGTCTTCATAGCCGAATGCTCCAGCAAAAAGCAAACTAGTTCTCGAAAATAAACACCCTTCTCTTCACCCTTAGCTCCACCACCCTCTCCCTCACTTTCATAGTATGATTAAGCAGCTTAATATCCAGATAGTTATTGAAATTTTGGATATCACCCTTATTCTTGTACAAAGGAACCATAGTGTTCCATCTCCACTCTTCGGATATCTTTTCGTCCTAAAATAATATTAAATAACCGAATAAGCCATTCCAAGCCCGTCATGCCCACACTCTTCCAAAACTCTATCAAGATTTCATCTGACCCAGTCGCTATGTCCCTGCTTATCTTACGCATAGCTCCAATAACCTCCTCAACTATAATCTACCTGCAATACCCAAAGTCTCGGAGGATCCCAATTGTGACTACCCATTTTAATCAAATTATGTGCTTCCGAGGCCTGAAAACCTCATTTATAGTCATTTCGATTTGCGTGTGCAGTCCGGACGCGTCGCCAGAATACTTAAATATGAAATTCTGTAAAAAATACTATGTTTTGGTTTTAAAATGAATAAATTTGACTTTGGTCAATAGTTTGGATAAACGGATCTCGACTCGTAATTTAACGGTCGAGCAGAGTCCGTAGGAAAATATGGGACTTGTGAATATGACCATAATCAAATTTAAGGTCCCAAGATTGAGAAATGATTTTTTTCAAAAGCATTGTTCTTTGGAAATGTTTAAGGAAATTTGAAATGAAATCTGATTTGAAAGCGATGGTATCAGGCTCGTATTTTGGTTATGGAACCTGATACAGATCTTATACATGGTTTAAGTTATTCCTATAAAATTTGATTAAAAACGGATGTCGTTTGATGTGATTCAGACTTGAATTTCTAAATTTGAAACTTGATGAAGTTTGAGAAAAAGTTCTTGATTTTGAGGTTTGATTCATTCTTTTTGAGGTTATTTTGATGATTTGATTGCACGGATAAGTTCGTATGGTGTTGTTGAGGTAGTACATGTGTTTGGTTAGGAGCCCCGAGGGCTCGAGTGTGTTTCGTGAGGTTTCGAACTTAAGAAATGATGTAGATTTTTTGCTGTTAGTACCCAGGGATTTTACCCTTCGCATTCACGTGATCCCTCTCGCGAACGCGTAAGGCCAAGATCCCAGGTGCCCATTTTATTCAATGCAAACGTGTAGTCCAGGTCGCGAACGCGAGGCAGCGGGGGGATATACCTTTGTGAACGCATTCCTGGCCACACGAACCCAAAGGACAAAGGGGCCTGGGCAAGGGGAGTGGTAGTTACCTTACGCGAACGTGACCTGTAGGACGCGAACGCGAGGGCTTGAGAAGCTAAAGCTTCACAATCGTAAGCCCGTTAACGCAAATGCGAAGGCTAACCAACATGCCCATTGCGAATGCGAAGGCTCTATCGCCACCGTGTAGAGTAAAATTGCCTAGTGATTTTTAAAAGACAAAAACAGAACACTTACGGGATTTCTCAAAATTTAACAAAACCTCTTCTTCTTCAAAGCTCTTAGGCGATCTATAAATCAATTATTCACCATAATCTCTTGGGTAAGTAATCTTTAACTAATTTTCTTCCATTTTCATCAACATCTTATGAATTTCTACGCCTAAAACATGTGATTAAGGGCAGAAAATTAGGGATTTGGGTAGAATTAGGGTTTTTTAGTTAATTGTGATTTAAACCTTGTTTTAGGGTTGAATTCTTGAAATACTTATATATTTTGGCTCGTAAGTGAATGTGTGATTTGATTTTGGTCCGAACCTCGTGTTTTGACAAAAAAGGTCTGGGGCCGATTTTTGTGTTTTCAGGAAGAATCATTGAAAAGCTATAATTAGGCATTGGATTCGCATTATTTACCATTTATTGATGTTATGAAGTCATTTATGTATAGGTACAATTGATTTGGTGCCAAATTCGAGAAGAAAAATGGTAATTGAGGATTGAGTTGGTCGTGGAAGTTTGAAGCAAGTGTTCGATCTAACCTTAGCTTGAGGGATTAGGAGTTGAGTCATATTTGCTACACGTTTCTTGTTGAATACGACATATGGGCATGGTGATGAGTATCTATACGTTAGTGTCGAGCATGGCCGTGAGCCTTAAATTGATACTTGTTGTTTTCTTGAATAATACTATGGTTGCAATAGTGAGTAAATCCGTGGTATTGAGCAAATGCATAATTTATTTTCGTGGAAGTTACTTATGAGTTAAAATTGTGATAATAGAGATGATTAGGAGTTAAGTTGAGATTCATTATAGTTGATTCTCCCTTGCCGAAACGTATATACTTGTACTGTTGAGTTCCCTTACCGGGATAGTGTAGCTTATGGCTAATCCCTTGTTGAGACTGTTGTTATGATCACTGTAAGCTGTATATTTGGAACAGGTTGCACAAAACAAAATTTTTATTAATATATACATATATGGATCTGGTTGCACACCACAACAGATATTATATAGGAACGGGCTGCACGCCGTAATAGATAATATGTCTGATCGGGTTGCACGCTGCAACAATTATTATATTGGATCGGGTTGCACGCTGCAACAGCTATATATATATATATATGGGGTTTCGCGCCGCAACAGTAGTTTCATTGTTATAGATATTGTACTATTTTCATATTTATTTGGTTTCTGCTAGGTTGAGTTGTTTCCCCGAAGCATGTACCCCCTCCCTTTTTAACTTCTTATTACCTGTTTACTTTTTCGCCATATATTATATAACTCCATAGGTTTATCTGGAATCTGGTTCTAGCCTCGTCACTACCTCGCCGGGGTTAGGCCAAACACTTACCTGCACATGGGATCGATTATGCTAATGCTACACTTTGCACTTATGCGCAAATACCAGAGCAGCATTTGGGGAGAAGCATAAGCTCAGGAGCCAGCCTTTAGTCCACCGAAATACTGAGGTAACCTAGCAGACGTTCGCAGGTCCGACGTCTTCTCTATCTTATTTTGTGTTCTGTCATCTCATGTATCCTAGACAGGTAGTATTATCTTTCTTTCAAACTGTTGTTTGTAGTATTCTTAGTAGTCCGTGAATGTTGTGACACCAGGTTCTGGATAGAGATATGTATTGGTTTTCTAGATATTCTGGTTTAATATTTATTTAAGATTCCCGCTAAAAATTTTTTTCGCCGTTATTTAAATGCTTATTCATTGTTAATTTAATTGGTTAAATATCAATTAAAAACAAAAGGGTTAATGGTTTCAAAGTTCATGGCTTGACTAGCTTATACGAGTAGCCATCATCACGACTCCCAAGGGTAGGAATTCCCGAGTCATGACAAGCTGGTATCAGGGCTCTATATAGGTCTCACAACTCATGAACAAGCTCAATTGAGTCTGAGGGATCGGTACGGAGACGTCTGTATTTATCCCCAAAGGCTACATAGTTGGGAAAATTTACATTTCTTCTTTCTTGTTGTGCGGATTATTTTTTTCAATGCTAATTGGATTTCTACTTTGTTCTTTCGCAGATGGCGAGAACACATGCTTCCTCATCTACCGCTCAGCAGCCCGAGCCCCCGACAACAGCCCGAGCCCCCGGTAGCAGCTTCCACTAGGGGCAGAGGGTGAGGGCGAGGCCTTGCTAGAGGGTAAGGGCGAGGCCTTGCTAGAGGCCGAGGTAGGGGCAGAGCTCATCTTCGAGCAGCAACACCAGTGACAGAGCCTCAAGTTGATTTTGATGAGAAATTTCCATCCCCAACATTTCTGGTAGGCCCAGGTCAGGTCCTAGAGGGGTTTATTGCTACCCCAGCTCTTTAGGACGCTCTAGTCCGATTGGTGGGCCTTATGGAGAATGTCACCCGAGCAGGTTTGCTTTCTGTAGCACCAACCATCTCTAAGGTTGGAGGAGGGGCTCAAACTCCCGCTACTCGCACTCCGGAGCAGGTGGCTCCCCATATTCAGACTCCATCGGTTCCGCCAGTTGGATTAGTTCAGCTGGGTGTAGTAGATCAGACCGGAAATGGAGCGGTTATGTCCGCCGATGCTTTGTGGAGGCTGGATTGGTTCACCAAGCTCTTCACTTATACTTTCAGCGGTATATCTACTGAGGATCCCCAGGATTAACTAGACATTTTCCACGAGGTTCTCAAGAACATGGGTATTGTTGAGACCAATGGGGTCGATTTTGCAACATTTCACCTGTCTGGATCCGCCAAGACTTGGTGGAGGGATTATTGCTTAGCTAGGCCAGTCGAGTCACCATCTTTGACTTGGGAGCAGTTTACAGTATTTTTTCTGGAGAATTTTCTCCCCATTACTCATAGAGAGGCCTATCGGAGGCAGTGTGAGTGCCTCCAGCAGGGTTCCATGACTGTCACAAGTATGAGACTAGGTTCATTGACTTAGCTCGCCATGATCTTTTCATACTTTTTATCGAGAGAGAGAGAGAGAGAGAGAGAGAGTGAGGAGGTTTATTGACGGTCTTATTCAAGCGATTCATCTTCAGAAGGCCAAGAAGGCTGGGAATGAGATCACTTTTCAAGAGGCGGCCAATGTGGCCCGCACAGTTGAGATGGTTCTATCGCAAGGAGGTAGTCATGGGTCGGATAAGAGACCTCGTCATTCAGGAAAATCCAATGGTACCTCGTTTGGAGGCAGAGATTCATATGGTAGAGGCCATCCTCTTAGGCCTTTTTAGTCAGCTCTCCAGGTTTCTCATGGTGCTTCAGGTGGCAGTGGTTCTCTCATGCAGTATTCTGATTAGCATCCCTACAATGCACTACCATCCCCTATCAGTGCACCACCACTCCAGAGTTTTTTGGGTGGTCATTCAGGTCTCCAGAGTCAGTCTCAGTTTCCTCAACTGCAACATTTAGGTGGATGTTATGAGTGTGGTGAGTATGGTCATATTCGGTGACTTTTCCGAGGTTAGTGGGCATTCAGACGCAGCATCAGGGTTCCCGTGCTATGATTCAGGCACTAGATGTTCCAAAGACCGCCCAGCCAGCTAAAGGCGGGGGTAAAGGTGCTAGAGGTGGAGGTAGAGGATTTAGAGGTAGAGCGCAAGCCACCAGATGTGGAGGCCAGCCAGCTACAGGCTGTCCCAAAGAGGTGGTTTAGGATGGTGGGGCCCAACCCCAATGTTATGCTTATCTAGTCAGGCCCGAGGATGAGGCTTCAGATGCGGTGATCATAGGTATTGTTCTGGTTTGTGATAGAGATGCTTCAGTGTTATTTGATCCAGGGTCTACATATTCGTATGTGTCATCTTATTTTTCACCGTATTTGATTCTGCCTAGTGATTCACTAAGTATTCTTGTTTATGTGTCTACATCGATGGGTGATTCTTTCTTGGTTGATCGAGTCCATCGTTCTTGTATTGTGGTGATTGGGGGTCTAGAGACTCATATAGATTTGTTGCTTTTAGACATGGTCGATTTTGATGTTATATTGGGGATGGACTGTTATCACCTTACCATTCTATCTTGGATTGCCATGCCAAGACTGTGACCTTAGCTTTACCTGGTATGCCTCGTTTATTGTGGAGAGGGACTCCTAGTCATTTTACCCATAGCGTTATCTCATATGTGAAAGCTCGGCGTATGGTCAAGAACGGGTGTTTGGCCTATCTGGCTTATGTTCGTGATTCCAATGCTGAGGTTCCCTCTATTGATTCTATGTCCGTGGTTTGTAAGTTTACTGAATTTTTCCCTTCAGGCCTGCGGGGATGCCACCCGATAGGAATATTGACTTCTACATTGATTTGGCTCCGGGCATTAAGCCCATTTCTACTTGTCGTATCGTATGGCCCCGCCTGAGTTGAAAGAGATAAAGGAGCAATTGCAAAACTTTCTTGAGAAGGGTTTCATTAGACCTAGCATTTTGCCTTGGGGTGCGCCGTTGTTGTTTGATAAGAAAAAATATGGTTCAATGAGAATGTGCATTGATTACCGGTAGTTGAACAAGGTTACAGTCAAGAATAAGTATCCATTGCCGAGGATTGATGATTTGTTCGATCAACTTCAGGGTGCCAAGATATTTTCAAAGATTGACTTGAGTTCCGGCTACCACCAATTGGATTAGGGAATCCGATGTTCCTAAGACAAAGTTTCGCGCTCGATACGGGCATTAAGAGTTCTTGGTCATGTCATTTAGGCCGACAAAGGCCCAGTATCTTTTATGGATGCGATGAACCGAGTGTTCAGGACTTATTTGGACTCGTTCGTGATAGTCTTCATTGATGATATTTTGATATATTCCCATATCCAGGAGGAGCACGAGTAGAAACTCAGAGTGGTTCTTCAAAATTTGAAGGATGGTCAACTATATGCTAAGTTCTCAAAGTGTGAGTTCTAGTTGAGTTCAGTTGCATTCCTGGGTCATATTGTATCAGCACATGGTATTCAGGTTGATCCGAAGAAGATTAAGGCAGTCAAGAATTGACCTAGACCAGCATCAACTACAAAGATTTGGAGTTTCTTGGGATTTGCAGGTACTATCGTCGGTTCATGGAAGGGTTCTCATTTATCGCATCCCTGATGACGAGGTTGACCTAGAAGGGTGCCCAGTTTAGATGGTCGGACGAGTGCGAGGAGATCTTTCAAAAGCTCAAAATAACTCTTACTATGGCACAAATGTTGGTTTTTCCCACAGGTTCAGGGCCTTCTGTCGCTTATTGTGATGCTTCACGTATTGGGCTTGGTGTAGTGTTGATGCAGGATGGCAAGGTCATTGACTATGCTTAGAGGTACTTAAAGATTCATGAGAAGAACTATCTGTTTCATCATTTATAGTTGGCAGCCATTGTTCATGCATTGAGGAATTGGAGGCATTATCTGGATGGCATGGCATATGAGGTGTTCACTGATCACAAGAGTCTTCACTATTTGTTCAAGCAAAAAGGAGTGTAATTTGAGGCAGAGGAGGTGGTTGGAGCTGTTGAAAGATTATGACATCATTAACTTATATCACGTGGGAAAGGCCAATGTGGTGGCCGATGCCTTGAGTAGAAGATCAGCTAGTATGGCAGTCTTGCTTATATTCAGGTCAGTGAGGGACTGCTTGCCTTGGATGTTCAGGCTTTGGCCAATCGGTTTGTGAGGTTGGATATTTCTGAGCCTAGTCGTGTATTAGCTTTCATGGTAGCCCGTTCTTCCTTATTGGAGCGTATCCGTGATTGGTATTTTGATTATCCCCATTTATGTGTCCTTAGAGACACGGTGCAGGTGATGGTGCCAAGCAGGTTACCTTAGGTGATGATGGAGTTTTGAGATTTCAAGGTCGATTTTATGTGCCTAATTTGGATGGGCTTTGAGAGTTGATTTAATAGGAGGCCCATAGCATCAGGTACGCCATTCATCCGGGCACCGTGAAAATGTATCAGGATTTGCAGCAACATTATTGGTGGCATAGAATGAAGAAGGATATTATTGCACACGTGGCTCGGTGTTTGAATTGTCAACATGTTAAGTATGAGAATTAGAGGTCTGGTGGATTATTTCAGAGGATTGAGCTCACGAGTGGACGTGGGAGCGGATCACCATGGATTTCGTTATTAGACTCCCGCGGACTCGGAGGAAATTTGACACTGTTTGGGTCATTTTTGATAGACTGACCAAGTCAGCGCATTTCATTCCTGTGGTAGTCTCCTATTCATCCGAGAGGTTAGCTAAGATATATATCCAAGAGATTATTCGTCTTCATGGTGTTCTTGTATCTATCATTTCGGACTGATGTACACAGCTTACCTCGCATTTCTGGAGAGCAGTTCTTTCTAGAGAGTAGTTTAGTGAGAGTTGGGCACCCAGGTTGAGTTGAGTACAACATTTCATCCTCAGATAGATGGGAGTTCGAGCGGACTATTCAGATTTTGGAGGATATGATCCGAGCCTGTGTCATTGACTTTGGAGGTTCGTACGATCAGTTCTAACCTTTAGATGAGTTTACCTACAACAACAACTACCAGTCGAGTATCCAGAAAGCCCCTTATGAGGCTTTATATAGTAGGCAATGTCAATCTCCGATTGGATGGTTGAGCCAGGGGAGGCTCGACTGTTGAGTACAGATCCGGTTCAGGAGGCCTTGGACAAGCTCATGATCATTCATGATAGGCTTCATACAACTTAGTCCAAGCAAAAGGGTTATGCACACCACAAGGTTCGAGATGTGGCTTTTATGGTTGGTGAGTGGGTGTTGCTCCAAGTGTCGCCTACGAAGGGCGTGATGAGATTTTGGAAAAAGGGCAAGCTTAGCCTTAGGTTCATTGGCCCGTTTGAGATTCTTGATCGAGTGGGAGATATGTATTATAGAGTTGCTTTGCCACCGAGCTTATTAGCCGTGCATCCAGTTTTACATGTGTTTAGCTCCGGAAATATCACGGCAATCCATCCCATGTGTTAGATTTCAGCATTGTCCAGTTGGACAAGGACTTGTCTTATAAGGAGGAGCCGGTGGCTATTCTAGACCGGCAGGTTCGTCCGTTGAGGTCGAACAGTTTCCCTTCTTTTCATGTTCAGTGGAAAGGTCATCCTACTGAGGCATCGGCCTGGGAGTCCGAGTCTGTTATGCGGAGCCGTTATCCTTATCTTTTCTCCGACTCAGGTACTTCCTTCTTCTGTCCATTCGAGAACGAACGATTATATTAGATGTGGAGAATGTAAAGATCCAAAGGGTTATCATTTGTTTCAATCTAATTCTATTCTTTCGATCCTTGAAAACCTTATTAGAGTCAGCTCGATTTACGTGCACATTCCAGGCGCGTAACCGAAAGCTTAAATATGAAATTATGTGAAAATACTAAGTTTTGGTTATAAAATGAATAAATTTGACTTAAATTAATATTTTAGGTAAACGAACCCTGATCCATGATTTGACAGTCCCAATGGGTCCGTATTAAAATATGGAACTTGGTCGTATGCCCGGAATCGAATTCCGAGGTCCCAAGCCCGAGAAATGAAATTTAAAGAAAATTTGTTCTCTAGAAATGTTTAAGGAAATTTGAAATGAAATCTGATTAGAAAGTGATGGTATCGGGCCCGTATTTTGGTCCAGGCGCCCGATACATGTATTATATATGGTTTATGTTATTCCCGTAACATTTGATTAAAAACGGACGTCGTTTGACGTGATTCGGACTTGAATTTATTAATTTAAAACTTGATGAATTTTGAGAAAAAGTTCTTAATTTTGAGGTTTGATTCATTATTTTTGAGGTTATTTTGGTAATTTGATCACACGGATAAGTTCGTATGATGTTATTGAGTTAGTTTATGTGTTTTTTTTAATTCACTAGGCAAGTGCCTAGGGTTGGTTTTTATATTAATAACAGAAAAGAAAAAGAAAATACAACAAATTGAAAAAGTTCAAATAAGGGGTATAATAGCACCGGTATTGTTACCCATATAACGCAATCGAGCTACCCTTATTGTACTAATCCTATCGAGGAATAAAATAACCTCACTAGCAAGCATGCAAAAAGAAAGAACTTGCTAAGACTAAATGTTTAGTGATCATCACAGAGTTTATAGCATACTCTGTGATGATATTACATATGATAATACTTAAAAAATGGTAAAATAATACAATGTAACAAATTGAGTCTTTGTCTTCTTTGTTGAAACCTGTGCGTTCTTCAATTTGTAGCTCTTTTGCTTCTTCTTCCGCTTTCTTCAAACAATCTTCAAACTTTATCATTTCTTTTTGGATTTATTTGACCTTGCGAAAGTGGTAGGTACACTCGCCTTTTGCTTTGCATTTCTCATTGGTGGTTTCCTAAGGGCAACATCTTGTGTTAGTTTTCCATCGTAACTGTGTTTCCTGCCATCCCAGCTTCTATCCCTTGTTCTGGATTTCCTATTTTTCCCCTATGCAATGGCGACAAATCGCCTTTCCTTGCAGCCGCTGCGCGAAGTTGATTTAGAGTAATATCTTCCTCATCTTCTTCATAAACATCTGTGCCTAAATTTATAGGTTTTGGAATTTCTTGAGGATAATCTTGTGATACCAAAGTGTTATCCTCTTTAGTGACCAAGACTGCATTTCTTTGATTTTTTTTATTGGTGTTGGTCATTCTTCCAGTGCTAGCAACATTAGGTGCACTTAAATTTTTGAAAGGTGTGGGACTTACCAACGCATCAAGCAACATTCTGTCATCCAAAGAGATTGTTGGTACACTTATTAGAGCAGTTGTGAGTGCATTTTCATTCACCTGCTGCTGCCCATGTTCAACAGTAGAAACAGATGAAGTGAACTATTGCTGCTGCCCAGAATTCGTTGCTACTGCCTCTCCTATCAGCCTCGTTTTAGTTGTGGTTATTTCTCCATGTTTCTGCCTTGAGCTAGGGATAAAATCTGGAGTTGTTGCATTGAGCCTGCTTCCAGATCCTATCTTAGCGTAGCTACCTCGATTTTTAATTGGAGACACTACTGATGTTATCTCTTCCTCACTACTACATTTCTCACCATCGTCTGAAGAGTCATCCACAAAATCAATTACAAAATCTTCTTCATCGTCATATTCACGTTGGTGAATCCATATCTTGGAATTATTGCTGGCTCCCTCACATTTTCTTTGATAATATCATTATCATCTTCGTCATCCTCTTCATGTTGCTGTAACCAAAATTTGGATTTGATCACCTTTTGTTGGATAAGTTCATCATTGTTTCCAGTTGAGAGAGTAAGATGCCCAGCTGCACCTTCAAACTCGCCATAGGATTCAATTGATTGTGAAGGGATTTCAAACACCGAAGTGTTCAAAGTGACCAAAGGTTGTTTTACCACAGAAGAATTCATCATCCTTGCCTTTTGTGTGTCGTTGATGATTTGTTGGATGTGAGGATTGGAAAGATACACTTTAGGTGTATTGGAACTAATTTCCTCATTCGTTTGGGAAACAATAGGAATAATGGCCTTCGAAACAATTTTTCGACCATCTGTGTTCTTGGAATGTTGCTGTTGATTGCTATTGCCTGAAGCTTGAGGTTAACCATTAGCATGTTCCTTTACTGGAGTTGTAGTTTATGAAGAACTTTGCTATTGTTTTACATTTGTTAGATAGCCGTATTTTCCAAATTTTGAATTTGAATCTCCAAACACTTATTCGCATTTTTTAGTAGCATCATTCTCTCCATCTTCATGTTCAATGGTCAAGGCTTCAAAAGCATTTGTACACCTAATATTTTCTGATGTAAATTTCTGTTTTTTGGAATCATTAGCAGCCCTTTTACTAGGTGATACAACTGACCAAACCTTAGCCACGTTTTGTTTTTTCCCAACTTCCTATGTAATTTGTCCAGCTGCTCCTGCTGATTTTTCCACTTGATCAAATAGTGCAGCAACACGTTCAACACCTATTTTCTCCAGCTTTGTACCTGCATCAATATGTCCTGTCCCTGCTACTTTTAAATGGTTATGACTAATGTTTCCTTGATTCAACACCTCCTCCTGCATTTGAGCAGTTCCAGTGTTTCCTGTTGGCCAGCCCTAAAAATTGGGGTTTCAAACAAATTCACAAATGCATAAGTAGTTATAGGAGCAACACCCATATGTTGATTACCAAATGTAGTCAATGCAACAGTAGACTCCAAGTTGGAACATACAGCAACAGCATGTCCTACTACTACATCTGTGGCATTATTTTTGGCCTTAGTTTCTCGATCAGTATTAGTTTTAGCCATCCCAGCAGCATTTCGATCATTTGAAACCTATATACCAGTTGCACTTCCATCATTAGGAGCATCCGAAAATGGATTCCCAATTGAAGCACCATCCATAGGCTGCACAAGCTTGCTTGAAGTAGCCTTAGGAACACCAACACCAACACCTTCATTGACTGTAGCAGCCTTTTCCTGCACATTCAGTATCTGCTGCTGCTTAACATCATTTTCTTGTAAATCCTTAGCTGGAACTGTAGAGATACGATTGGTATTCAATGCAGTAAGATTGGCGTTGGTTGGTCGATTAGCATTAGGTTCATCAATCCCAGCAGCTTCTCGATCCCCAGCTCTCTTCAATGCAACAGTAGCCTCCACATTTTACTGCTCAATACTTTGAACTTGCATTGAAGCAACTACCAAATTCTGGCAGCCCTCTTTGCATTTAGGAGCTCCCTAGCATCCCCTTGATATTTTTCCATCTTGCTCATCTCCTCAGACAAACCCAAAACTTCAGCAGGCAGTAGACGATCATTATCAACAGCTTCTTCAGTACCTTGCACATTCCTTGCTGTGTTTTTGTTTAATCTGCAACATGATGTTTCATCATGTCCTTGATGTTTACAACTGTGACAATACAAAGTTAAGTTGTCATAAACAAACTCTTGAAAGAACTCAACACTCTAGTACATCTGCTTATCCATAAAATGCAAACGCACATTCTCAGGTAATTTGTCCATTAAATCAAGAATCACTTTGACTCTTGCATTACTAGGACGCGACTTAGTCTGGGTAGCTTTTTCAATAGCTATAGTCTTACCAACAACTGAAGCTATAGAAAATAAAGCCTTCATCGCAAACAGCTCCGTTGGTAAATTTGGTAAGGAAATCCAGACCACTGCCTTCGTAGTTTCTTCATTGACTTAAAATCAAGGGACCATGGGAAAAATTCGGATTTGATGCTCCTTACCATTGAATTTGAAGCAGTTAACTTACCTCGCAAGTGAATTATTGAAATCTTCATGTTGATCCACCCCGATAAACAATTGTCGAGGTGCTAGTTGACCGATCAGACATTGTCCTTTGATGCCGAAAAATTTCTACAGCACATTTCTTAAGGCTATTAAATCTGGTGCATTTGAAGAGAGCTTCACTACAATGGCTTGATGTAAACCTTCCTCTTTTGCGAAATCCATACTTTCCTCCATTGAAACTTGATTGTTGGGACTCCGTGAATTATTTCAATTGGTTTCAACAACTTTTGATTCAAAGTAGTTGCAGCCTTCTATTGGATCAATTGATCAGCATACGTTTGTTTTGAGTTGTCATTTGAGATCATCTCCCTCACAGCCAAAGGCCGGGGAGAGGACGATGCACCCATAGTTCTTCAATACTCCATCAAGAAGAAAGAAAAACATAATGAAAATAAAGAGCAGCGATGAAATCTGTCCAGTTAACACGCTGCTATAGTAACTCGAATGACAAAATCAAAGATCGGATGCGATTAGCTAAAGATTTTAGGAAGAAATCAGATGTGGGTTGTTCACAATCCGTAAGGTGTTATTTTGGTAGCTAATTTGTGACCTTACCTTGCCGGATTCCGATGATATGTCCGATGAGTAGTGACGGGATCACTATTTACCCTTCTTCCTAGAGAGAAGGCAGAGAGTTTAGAGAGAGTTCTATTCACTCCTTTGTATATGTGTTTGGTTAGGAGCTTCAAGGGCTCGGTTGTGTTTCGAGAGGTTTTGAAATTAAGAAAAATTGCTCTTCGCGTTCGCGTGATCCCTCTCGTGAATGCGTAACGCCAAGATCCCAGGTGCCCATTTTCTTCAACGTGAATGTGTAGCCCAGGTCGGAAACGTGAGGCAGCTGGGGGCTATACCTTCGCGAACACGTTCTTCGCCACGCAAACGCGAAGGCCAAAGGGGCATGGGCATGGGTAGTTACCTTACTCGAACGCGACCTGTAGGACGCGAACGCGAGGGCTCGAGAAGCTAAAGCTTCACGATCGCGAGCCTGTTAACGCGAACGCAAAGGCTAACCAGCCTGATCCATCGTGAACTTGAAGGGCCTGTCGCGATCGCATAGAGTAAATTGCCTAGTGATTTTTAAAATCCAATATAGAACACTTATGGGATTTCTCAAAATTTCACAAAACCTCTTCTCCTCCAAAGCTCTTAGGCGATCTTTGAAACAATTCCTCACCATAATCTCTTGGGTAAGTAACCTTTAACTTATTTTCTTCCATTTTCATCAGCATCTATTGAATTTCTAGGCCTTAAAATATGTGATTAAGGATAGAAAATTAGGAATTTGGATAGAGTTAGGAATTTTTGATTAATTATGATTCAGACCTCGTTTTGGGGTCGAATTCTGAAAATAATTCTATAGTTGAGCTCTGGTCTGAACCTCGTGCTTTGACCAAGCGGGCGCGGGGTTGATTTTTTGGAAGAATAACTGGAAGCTATAATTAGGCATTTGATTCATACTGTTTAGCATTTATTGATGTTATGAAGTCATTTATGTATAGATACAATCGATTTTGAGCAAAATTCGAGAAGAAAAGCGGTAATTACGGATTGAGTTAAACGTGCAAGTTTGAGGTAAGTGTTCAGTCTAACCTTAGCGTGAGGGATTAGGAGTTGAGTCATATTTGCTACGTGTTTCTTGTTAAGTACGACGTATAGGCATGGTAACGAGTATCTATACATTGGTGTTGAGCATGACTGTGAGTCTTAAATAGATAATTGTTGTATTCTTGAGTAATACTATGGTCGCAATTGTGAGTAAATCTGTGGTATTGAGCAAATGCTTAGTTTATTTTCGTGGAAGTTACTTATGAGTTAGAAATGATGATAATAGAGATGATTAGGAGTTGAGTTGATATTGGTTATAGCTGATTCTCCGTTGCCGGGATGTATATATTTGTACTGTTGAGTTTCCTTGTCGGGATAGTGTAACTTATGGTTAATCCCTTGCCAGGATTGTTGTTATGATCACTGTAAGTTGTATATTTGGAACAGGTGCTGTAATATTTTTATTAATATATACATATATGGTTCGGGTTGCACGCCACAACAGATAATATATTGGATCGGGTTGCACGCCGCAACAATTATTATATTGGATTGGGTTGCACGCCATAATATAATATATATATATATATATATATATATATATATATATATATATATATATATATATATATATATATATATATATATATATATATATATATATATATATATATATATATATATATATATATATATATATATATATATATATATATATATATTATATATATATCGGATTGCACGCTGCAACAGTGTTAAATGATTAGGGATCGCGTTGCGTGCCGCAACAATAATATTGGTACATTATTGTAGGTATTGTACTGATCTTTCATATTTATTTGGTTTCTGCTAGGTTGAGTTGTTTCCCCAAAGCATGTACCCCCTTCCTTTTTAACTGCTTATTACCTGTTTACTTTTCCGCCATATATTATATAACTGAACAGGTTTATCTAGAGTCTAGTTCTAGCCTCGTCACTACCTCGTTGGGGTTAGGCCAAGAACTTACAATCTCATGGGGTCGGTTGTGCTGATTTTATATTCTGCAGTTATATGCAGATACCGGAGCAGCGTTTGGGCAGCAGCATTAGCTCGGGAGCCAGCCTTCAGTCCACCGAGACACCAAGGTAGCCTATGACATGTCTGCAGGCCCGGCGTCTCCTCTAACCTATTCTGTGTTCTGTCATCTCATGTATTCGAGACATGCAGTATTATCTTTTTTTTTTAAAATATTGTATGTAGTATTCTTACTAGTCCGTGAATGTTGTGACACCAGGTTTTGGGTAGAGACATGTATTGATTTTCTAGATATTCTAGTTCCATATTTATTTAAGACTTCCGCTAAATTTTATTTTTTTCCTTTATTTAGATGCTTATTCATTGTTTATTTAATTGGTTAAACATGAATTAAAAAAGAAAGAGTTAATGGTTTCAAATTCTTGGCTTGCCTAGCTTTCACGAGTAGGTGCCATCACGACTCCCGAGAGTGAAAATTCCGGGTCGTGACACCAAATCACCCAGAATAATGTCTTTGTCCCCCTCCTTGTTCAAGAGACTATGGAAGTAAGTATGTAATCTCCGACAGATATGCGCCTCATCCAACAAAACTCTACCTACTTCGTCCTTGATGCATTTCATTTGGTCCAGGTCTCGGGTCTTTCTCTCTCATCTTGACTAGCCTAAACAACATCTTATCCCCGCATTTACCCTCAAGTTCTTCATATAAATGACTAAATGCTACCGTCTTTGCCATAGTAACTGCTAATTTCGCCTCCTTCCTAGTTAAATTGATCATTTTTGCAATTCAAATGATGATAGATCGTTTTACTTTATATTACATTTTACGAGGCACTTTTTCTGTATTACTTTATTTTTTTTTAAAAAGACATGCTTTATATGACACATTTTTGCATATATAAAAATTATTCAACTTTATATTGTAATTTATTTCTTTGTGATATACTTTTACAGCTAGGAAAATTTATATGAAATATTTTAAATCATAAATTATAAAAAAATCCTTTTTAAGTTTATTGTCAAATCAAGAGTGTTCCAATATTTAAACGGAAATTTGAAGGTAAGTACATATATATGGTTTGCAATTTTGCACACGCAGAAAATAAGAGTGCGCAAGTGCGGCTAAGTGGAGGAATTTTCAAATTTTCTACTGGCAATCTTTCTCTTATTTTATCATAATATTATGTACCTTTAATTGACATTAATTGAAGCAAAATAATTTTTAAAAATTTTAAGTACCTTTACAAAAACTCTTTTAAGTAACAATTGCAATTCGTCTTTGAGACACAATCTTTTAAGGAACTTTTTGAGAACTTTTCTAAGATATTGTCCAAATCGTATAGGAACACTAAAAGGGGTAAAATAATGTTGAAGACAAATTCAACAGATGAAGATCGCGACATTAAGGCCTATCACAGAGATCGAAGTATGTAACCAAATAATTTTTTAACAACATTTTTTGTTTATCCTTGTTAGGAGAAATTGTGAATAGTATTTCAAAAGAAAGTTCGGATATATATATACATATATGTATGTATATATATATATATATATATATGTATGTATGTATGTATGTATGTATGTATATATACATATATATGCGCTAGATATTTTACTTTAAGTTGTTGGATGAAAAGCTATTTAAATTAACTAATTTCAATGTACGTACATTGTACGTGTTAGATAAGTTTATTAATAAAGAATTGTTCATAACAAGAATGAACTATATATAATAGAATTGACGTCAAATAATATAACATATATTCAAAAGGAATGGGAAGATGCCTCTTATAAGTCCTTCCCACGTTAATTAACCTCCGGAAGGCTTGAATCTAGGCAAAATAACTTAATATCATAAATAAAAGTTATAGGAAACGAATCTGAATAATAAAGCTTCTTTAAGTAGAATCAAAACGTCAACCTCGGACCGAACCCCACAACCCGATCAAATTCACAAATTTGGAACACACATTCCAATAGAAAATAGGTAGTTTAGAATTTTCGGAAAATATATTTGGCCACACTAAGAATGACTCAAACGGTATAATGGGAACTTTGCACGGCTTTTGAGGGCATAATGGATATTTGTGCATTTTCGTTTTCCATATATACCCTTTTGCAGATTTTTCGTTTTGAACTTATTTTTTCAACAATTCTCTCTCACTAATTTATTTGTCTTACCTTCCCAAGATGCATGCTTCATCAATTCCATAAAGCACATACATATACTATACTAATTAAACGAAATACACTAAAATTTACATATACTATACCAATTAATCGAAATACACTAAAATATGCAGATAATATATTAGAGAAAATACATTTAAAAATTGAAGAAAATACGTATAAAAATTATACTACTGATATTTATGATTAAACTGGTCACTTTCTAACCCTAAACACTTAATATATTTGGCCAAACCTAAAAAGCTTTTCCAGCCCTCATTTTTCTATATTTGTTTTCTCCTTCTTCATCTCTTATCTTTCTTAGGGTTAGATTAAGGAATGGACCACGGGAAGAGGAATAATGCTTCGAAAGTTTATAAGGTCTTTCGTGGTAAGAGGCCTGGATTATACAACTCTTGGCATCGGTGTGCTCCTATGGTTATTGGTGTCAAGGGAAGCATCTTCAACGCCTTCAAAACATATGATGAAGCCATAGCAGCTTTTAATGAGCTTAGAAATGGATCTCAAGCTGATAATATATCTTCATCAAAGGTGTATGTAGTATTTCGTGGTAAAAAGCCGGGATTATACAACTCTTGGAGTGTGCTGCTATAGTTGTAGGTTGCGAAGGAAGCATCTTCATGTCTTACAAATCTTATGATGAAGCAGCAGCAGCATTCAATGAATTCCAAAAAGAAAATGTTTACAGCGAAGAACAATCTTCAAGTTCGTTTGTTGATGAAAGTGATGTTGGAGCAAGTGCTATATCATCTGTGTTGTTAGCTGGAATACTTGTAGAGATGAAAATTTCAAAAACTTGTTCAGTTTGATTATTGTTTATTTTGGTTATTATCAGTTTGATTGTTTATTTTGATGTGTTACTGGTTTCCACATTCAATCTCTGCAGAATAGATGCCAAAACCTTTGTATTTAGGATGACAAAACCTTTGTCTTTTGTACTCCGTGTTTGAATGAAATAAGAATATAATTTTTTTTTAAAAATATTTTGAAATGAACTGAATGTTTTAATTTGTCTATATTGCTGGAACCTTGTAAGTGGCAAGGTGTTATCATTTTGAACTTGTTTTAATTCGTACTACATTCATTCATAGGCACTCAACTATCTTCAAGTACTCATCAACTATCTCCATAAGTTCAGTATGTGCTATATTTTGAATCTTGAAATACTAAGCTATCTTCATAATTATTGGAAATACATTTTCCTATTTGTCAAGTGTTGTGGTCATAAGTTTCATGTGCTATATTAATTTGGAAAATAAATTGAAAAATTTTAGAGTACTTAATTAATCTTTACAAATGTTATCATTAATACTTTCATTTCATTCGGCATCAAATGAACAATTGGAATATTGAAGACAATAGGACTGTTTTATTAACTTTAATCAAACCTTTATTAGGCCTCGCTGTTTTTAGAAGGGTTTTCTATACCCTTTTGCTGTATCATCAAACTCTATTCTTGCAAATACAAGACCCCAGGTTATCATCTAGAAAAAGTTCGTAAAAAATATAAAATATAAAAAAGATTCAAACCATAATAATAATTTGCTTCAGTAATACGATATTGGGTGATAACATCAAAATTACATAAATTGATAAATAAAAACATCAATATAAAGGGGGGGGGGGGGTAGAAAACTTCATAGACGAACAAACACATTTCACAAAGAAATGAAACAAATCTTCATAACTACTCAATATTCTGGTTCACTGAAATAGACTTTGAGGTGTTGGAGGCGGACTCGGTATCACTAGTGATAACAATGATAGAATTGCTCTTAGATCCACTCTGGACGGATGGTGTGGGCATATCATCAAGCATAGTATAGAGAGAAGTAAGGGGATGCTCTTACAGCATGACACTCTTGAGGAAATCAATGCTACTATCACGAACCACCCTCTCAATCAACTCTGTAACCTCACGCTTCAGCTTGATGTAATCACGCTTCAGATCTTGATACAAGATATTATGACTCACAGGTGAGCCATGCAGCGCCTGTTCAGCAGGTTTCTTTGTCGAGGTCTTATCCATTGTTATGCTTAGTAGTATTTGTAGTTTGATTGTCTTATGTAGGTGTAGCATATTTTTTCAGAAAAATATATAGTGAGGATTATAATCTCTTTCCACTTCCCTGTAGGAATTAAAGTCTCTTTGTAGAGACCCTAGGCAACAATTACACTCCCCAATAGCAGCCCCTTCCACTCCTCCATGCATCCATTGCACTTCCCAGTAGCCCTTTACACTCCTTCATGCAACCATTACAGTTTCCGATAGTGTATTTCACTCCTCTATGCACCATTACACTCCTCCATGACTACAATTAATTATAGATGCTTGTCTTTAATTTATCCAACCGCTTATGCAGATTTTGATAGTTTCTCTTTATTTTATTTTTTAATATTCTGCGAGTGCACTTCATAGGTTTTATCTCATATAGTCTTACCTTAGAAGACTTGATTAATCCATGTAAAGATTGTATATTATGACCTGAGATGTTCATTCAACTCCCTCCCCCATTGTAGGGGTCCCGACCCCTACGAGTGAGCGGAAAAGGGAGGAGGAAAGAGGCCCTGGTGAACCGTCACAATTAGTGAACAAGTGTAAGCTTCGCTGCGTTTGTGTTGGTCATGCTTCCCAAACGTCATTTTTAGGTCATTAGTCAACAGCTCCCTAGACAGCGAAATATGGGTGACTTCACATTGTTTCCTGACACGCCTATCTTTGTTTTAGGGAAATCCTCTCCCCGTTCAGGCGGATGCTGCACCTTGCGCTTGTGAATGGTTGTTCCCGAGCCAGGTTCCCTGGATCCATGTGTTCCTAGCCGGGCCTAAATGGATGATTGAAGAAGGGCGCCCGGGTAGACTTCAAGAGCTCTTGCTCTGCCTATCCTCCTACTTCTTATTCTGGGGGTCAAGCTTTGCGAGACCATTTCGGTCTACACACACATGACTAAGCGCTATTGGGAAGAGCTTTCTCAATCCAAGAAAACTAATAGAAGCTTCTTAGCCATCGGGGGCCGGCCTCGTGAACACATTCGCTAAAGGCACTAGAGGCCGGCTTTCTCAATCTTCAATCTAACTTCAGAAATTGAATAAGCTCACTTGACGAAATTAGATCGAATTTTATCTCTAACATTTTTGGATTTACAGGAAGCTTTCTTGCTGTGTGATTCTGCCCTCCCTCCCCACCCACTCTGCCAGCAGCCTATGTGTCGATCTATACCCAGTTGATCTACCGCTATTTTACTTTGCACGTTCTGGATGGGTGAGCGTCCTCATAGAGTGAGGGGTACGTGAGTATTTTGGTTTAACATAAATATATTTTGTTGTTAAATTAATATTTTGATAAATTATGGGAAGTTAATTATGGTTATAACTCTCCACTAACCCACTTTGGTGGAAAGTGGAAAATAAGTAATGGTCACTCTCATGCTTAGCGTAACTCCATCATATTCTATTCTTACAAAGATTATTTGATCATTGTTTAGGTTAAGGTTTAGGTTTAGCTTTAGGTTTACGTTCTCTTTTGATTTAGGTTCGTTTAGGTTTACGTTTAGGTTTAGGTTTTGATGTCGATTTTTAAACTTGTTTACAAAAAAGGAAATAATCTTCATAGTCTTGTTCTTTTTTGTAAACTAACAGAAAACAAATTGGGGACTTCTGCAATATTTAATGACTTCCCAATTTTAATTGGCTATTTATAAAAAATTAGTCTTTTTAAAATAAAAATATATATAACAATAATAAATGGAAAAAACATGAACAATATTATAAAGAACAATCATATTAATCCATTACTAAAGAGAACAATCATACTACGATCCATTTGAAGTCCAAATAACTAAAGAGATGAAATTATCAAGCTAAGCATTACTTAATCCTAGTTCTTCAACAGAGAAGATCACAATCCCTTATGTAGCCTCAACTAGTTCAAAGAGAAGGACATTCCCTTTCTTCAAATTATTGTCGACAACAAATTTTTTCCACCCATTGACGAGTCTTGTACGAACACCACTTTCCAGAATCACAGACCACTCATCCCATTACATCGAAGCATTGTTTTAACCGAGATACGAGGAAGATAGCCACAGAATATCTTTGGAATAAACTGCAAGAACATAATGTATAGATAGGGTTCAGGGTTCATGGCTAGTTGGGATAATAAAAAATTATCAAATCATGAAACTTTTAAGAAAAATAAAATTACCAGAAAATCACACTTAATGTACGACTTAGGCACCTTCATCCGAAACCCTCCTACTTCTTATTCTGGGGGTCAAGCTTTGCGAGACCATTTCGGTCTACACACACATGGCTAAGCGCTATTGGGCAGAGCTTTCTGAATCCAAGCTAACTAATAGAAGCTTCTTAGCCATCAGGGACTGGCCTCGTGAACACATTCGCTAAAGGCAGTAGAGGCCGGCTTTCTCAATCTTCAATCTAACTTCAGAAATTGAATAAGCTCACTTGACGAAATTAGATCGAATTTTATCTCTAACATTTTTGGATTGACAGGAAGCTTTCTTGCTGTGTGATTCTGCCCCCCCCCCCCCCCACTCTGCTAGCAGCATATACGTTGATCTATACCAGTTGATCTACCGCTATTTTACTTTGCACATTTTGGATGGGAGCACGTCCTCATAGAGTGAGGGGTACGTGAGTATTTTGGTTTAACATAAATATATTTTGTTGTTAAATTAATATTTGGATAAATTATGGAAAGTTAATTATGGCTATAACTCCCCACTAACCCACTTTGGTGGAAAGTGGAAAATAAGTGATGGTCACTCTCATGCTTAGCGTAACTCCATCATATTCTATTCTTACAAAGATTATTTGATCATTGTTTAGGTTTAGGTTTAGCTTTAGGTTTACGTTCTCTTTTGATTTAGGTTCGTTTAGGTTTAGGTTTTGATGTCTATTTTTAAACTTTTTTAGAAAAAAGGAAATAATCTTCGTAGTCTTGTTCTTGTTTGTAAACTAATAGAAAAGAAATTGGGGACTTCTGCAATATTTAATGACTTCACAATTTTAATTGGCTATTTATAAAAAATTAGTCTTTTTGAAATAAAAAAATATATAACAATAATAAATGGAAAAAAACACGAACAATATTATAAAGAACAATCATTTCATCCATTACTAAAGAGAACAATCATACAACGATCCATTTGAAGTCATTACAAATAACTAAAGAGATGAAATTATCAAGCTAAGCATTAGTTAATCCTAGTTCTTCAACAGAGAAGATCACAATCCCTGATGTAGCCTCAACTAGTTCAAAGAGACATTCCCTTTCTTCACATTATTGTCGACAACAAATTTTTGTGCCAAATGGAATCTGAGAGTGTGAGGCATCTTTTTTTGCATTGTTCAATAGCAGCTGATATTTGGAGTATATTTTTATCAGTTTTTGGACTTGCCTGGGTTATGCCAAACAGTATCAAGGAAGCTTATGAGAGTTGGTGTTCTTGGAGAGTTGGGAAATCCATCAAAAAGACTTGGTCAATGGTACCTGGTGCTATTTTTTTTGAGTATTTGGAATGAAAGGAACTGTAGATGTTTTGATGGGATTTTAACTCCCAACCACACTCTTAAAGCCACTTGTTTAATTAACTTATTTAGTTGGTTCAATCAGGCCCCTGTAACTAGTATTGTACTATTTCTGAATTTTGTCTGCTCCTAAGTTTTTGTAAGTTTTTGTATATGAGCCGACAATAACTTTATGTTGTAATTTTTGCTATGCATCTTCTTGATGCCATTTAATGAAATTCCCTAACTTCATCAAAAAGAAACAACCCTCTGTAACCTCCAGGCTGTTTGTATCTGATCTCTCCTTGTCAAATGAAGAATATGAGTACTGTCATATGAACTAAAAGGTGAGGTGGCATTTGAAAGTCAGTGCTCTTCTAGAGGCAAACTTCAAAGTAGTAGCTGTAACTTGAACTTTAACCACAAGTACTTGTATAGGCAAAACTAATTTGCTATTAAGAATTAGTGGTAACCTAAGTTGCTCTGATACGGGTACGGGTGTCCGACACGGGTGCAGATCTAGAGGTCGAATCCTTTAAAATGAAAATTTTAAGATTCAGGGATACGGATCCTAGAACCGACACGAGTGCGGGGATCCGGCTATAAATAATTCAAAAATAACATTAAATATATCTTTAAATTATGTGGAGTACTCACCTATAAGCTATAACTTGTTAAATGTGACTTTCTTCTTCATTCGTTCTTTTGCAATTGTTCTCTTATTTTACGTAGTAAAAAGAATCAAAAGCTTAAATATTTCAAAGCAAGCTCCATGTATAATTTTTTGAGATAAAGAGGATCAATTGAAATGTATAAATAAAAGTAAATTAAATACATAAAAAGTTAGATAGTGGTGGGTCCGAAACAAATAAATAAGAGTAAATCAAATATAAAAGGTTAGATACTGGTGGGCCTGAGACAAAAAGTTTTGCACACGGTCATGACAGCCAGAAAGCATATCACACTCTTCAAGAAAGCATATCACTTTTCAAAAAGCATATCCTAATTTGTCCCTTTCTTCTTGGTCTATCTGCACTTGCCTCTTCTTCTTCCTTAGTTTCTTCTCCAACAAAACATTAACCTTTTCCATGTCTGGTTTTTTTCCCAGTTTCCTTCTTTATTTGGTCAATGCACCCGATCTTGTCTGACCGGATCCGACACAGATCTCATACCCTTACCCGTGTCAATGTCGTTTCGACACGGGTACGGCACCCAAATAGCCGTGTCCGAGCAACTTAGGTGGTAACTCAGGAGCACATTTCAACAATAGATAAGCACAACAGGGTGTGGAAAAAATTTGAACTCATCAGAAGAAAAATCGCAGTAGATGCTGAATGTCAGAGAATCATTTGGCTAGTGTGCATACCTTTCCAGTTTTTGCATCTACAACAGTTGAAACATGAAGACGGGGCATGGCAACCGATCTAAGATAATCACATTCCTGTGAAGGCAATAGAATATTAAGTCCCAAATTATCATCATGAACACATGATGCTTTTAAAATTAACAAATCTAAGACGATTTTGGAAACTATTTACTAATACCATCTGTAAATTTGATCATGTCCAAAATATCAAGATTTGAGATTTATTGTTCTCTTCTTCAACAACCCTCCCTAACGTCCTTTCAAATTTGTATCAAGCACTCTAATTAACGTTTTACACATTTTTTCTTTTATTTTGCATTCGATCATGAAATTTGACACTGTAGCAGGAAGAAAATCATGCGCAAGAGCAATTTAAGCATAACGAAATTTGTCACCCATTACACTAACCCTAAATTGACTAAAAAAAATTCACTTTTTAGGTATTAATGACTTTGACAGTATTTAGTAAATAGGAGATCAAACCTCAAACAAATATTAGCTTGAAGACCAATTTCCTTAAAAAGATAAGTTGGTAGAGTTCTATCTATACACATACATATAAAAGGGCAGTCCGGTGCACTAAGCTCCCGCTATGCGCGGGTGGGCTGGACAACAAGGGTCTATTGTACGCAACAACAACAACAACAACAATAACTACCCAGTATAGTCCCACAAGGTGGGGTCTGGGGAAGGTAATATGTAGACAGGCCTTACCCCTACCCGAAAGGGCAGAGAGGCTGTTTCCAATCGACACTCGGCTCAGGGAAGGAAAGGGAAAACAAAAACAAAAACAAAAGAGCATTAGTAACTCCGGCAGAAATCGCATAAATAGTTATCCAAACATAAGAACGATAAATAAAATGGCATGCAATAATATCAAACATTAACTACCATAAATAACTACCATAAGGGAGACACAATCCAATGCACAAATCATCTATGGATAGCCATGTCAAGCCTCATCCAAACCCGGGAAAGGTGTACGAAAAATTCTAGGAGTCCCTATCCTACAATCCTGATAGTGGACCTCCAGACTTTTCTATCAAGGGTCATGTCCTCGATAATCCGCATTCTAGCCATGTCATGCCTAATCACCTCTCCCCAATACCTCTTAGGCCTCCCACTGCCTCGCCTCACGCCGACCACCGCCAGTCGCTCACAACTCCTCACCGGGGCATCAGAACTTCTCCTCTGCACATGCCCGAACCACCTGAGCCTCACTTCACGCATCTTCTCATCCACCGGGGCCACCCCCACCTTCTCGCGCATAACTTCATTTTTAATCTTATCTAACCTAGTGAGCCCGCACATCCACCTGAGCATGCTCATCTCTGCAACCTTCATTCTCTGAACATAAGAGTTCGTCACCGGCCAGCACTCCGCCCCATACAACATGGCAGGTCTAACCACAGCTCTATAAAATTTTCCCTTGAGTTTTTGTGGCACTTTCTTGTCACACAGGACTCCTGATGCAAGCCTCCACTTCGACCACCCTGCTCCTATACGACGAGTGACATCCCCGTCAATCTCTCCGTCCCCCTGAATCACCGACCCAAGATATCTGAAATTGTCCCTCTTGGCGATGACCTGAGATCCAATCTTCACGTTCCTGCCTACTTCGCTCGGCTCGGCGCTAAACTTGCACTCCAGGTATTTAGTCTTAGATCTGCTTATTTGAAACCCTTAGACTCGAGAGTCTGTCTCCATACCTCTAGCCTCTCATTAACACCGACCCTCGTCTCGTCTATCAATACTATGTCATCAGCAAATAGCATACACCAAGGCACATCCCCTTGAATATGTCGAGTTAGAGCATCCATCACCAAGGCAAACAAGAGAGGGCTAAGCGTCGATCCTAGATGGAGCCCCATAACCACCGAGAAATGGTCTGAGTCACCACCCACCGTCCACCCTAGTCTTAGCTCTATCGCACATGTCCTTGATTACTCTGATGTAGGCTTCCGACACGCTCTTCGCCTCCAGGCACCTCCATAGCACCTCCCTTGGGACTTTGTCATACGCCTTCTCCAAGTCGATAAACACCATGTGCAGGTCCTTTTTCTTATCCCTAAACTGTTCCACCAATCTCCTGACAAGGTGGATAGCTTCTATAGTGAAGCGACCCGGCATGAAACCGAACTGGTTCACCGATATAGAAGTCATCTCCCTCACCCTCGCCTCGATCACCCGCTCCCAGACCTTCATGGGGTGACTTATTAATTTGATGCCCCTATAGTTGTTGCAACACTGGATATCCCTTCTGTTCTTGTACAAGGGCACCACCGCACTCCACCTCCACTCCTCCGGCATCCTTTTAGTCATGAATATCGCATTGAATAACCTGGCAAGTCACTTCACTCCTGACCTACCCATGCATTTCCAGAACTCCACCGGATCTCGTCAGGCCCGATCGCTCGACCCCTACTCATCCTACACAAAGCCCCCATGACCTCCTCCACCCTAATGCGCCTGCAGTACCCAAGGTCTCTATGATGCTCGGAATGCCCCAGCTCTCCTAGCTCTATGTTTCGATCCCCCTCCTCATTAAGTAGGTCTCGAAAGTACGCCTGCTACCTCTGCTTGTCTTGAGACTCCCCCATCAAAACTCTACCATCCTCGTCCTTGATACACCGAAGTTGGTCTAGATCCCGCGCCTTCCTCTCCCTTACTTTAGCTAACCGGAATAACTTCTTGTCCCCGCCTTTCTCCCCTAATTCCTCGTACATGCGACCAAACGCCGCGTTTTTAGCTTCCGAAACCACCAGCTTCGCTTCCTTCCTCGCCACCTTGTAGATCTCCCTGTTCTCTCTCGTTTCTTCCTCGCTTGTGCTCCCTACCAACTTAGCAAACGCAGCCTTCTTCACCTCCACTTTTTCTTGGACTACATCGTTCCACCACTAGTCACCCTGATATCTGCCTGAATAGCCCTTGGCTACCCCGAGCACATCTCGTGCTACCTCCCTAACCAAGTTTGCCGTCTCTGACTACATTGCGTCCGCTTCCCCAGAACTTCTCCAGGCTCCACCATCAACTAACCTCCTCTCCAACTTCTGGGCTTTCTCCTTAGTCAGAGCACTCCATCTAATCCGCGGTCGTCCTCGAGCACCCCTCCTCTTCCTCTTGACCCAGAGACCGACATCCATCACTAAGAGTCTATGAAGAGTCGAAAGGGACTCTCCCGGAATAACCTTGCAGTCCTTGCATAAACCTCTTATCGCTCCTTCTGAGAAGAAAGGTAATAAATCTGAGTCCTCGCCGCCGAACTTTTGAAGGTGATCAAATTCTCCTCCCTCTTCTGAAATGTCGAGTTCACAATTAGAAGCTCAGAAGCGCTGGCGAAATCAAGCAGTGACGTGCCTCCTCCATTCCTAACCCCAAGGCCAAAGCCACCGTGCACCTCACCATAACCACCAGCATCAGCCCCAATATGACCATTAAACCTTACTCTATATTTGTGCAAGAGGCTATTTCCACAGCTCGAACCCGTGACCTCCTGGTATATATATATATATATATATATATATATATATATATATATATATATATATATATATATATATATATATATATACAGACACATACACAATATGTATGTATGTACATTTCATAGTAAAATTGGAGCAGAGACCACAGAAGAACCGTTAAACATTTTACAATCCAATACATAACCAACCAAAACCTTAAACTCATCAAAGATATAGTAGCAGTATTACACAAAGAGGCCAAATTAACAGACAGAGGATATACAATGGTAGAAATGAAGATGAAAAATATAAAACTGGCATACCTCTGCACTTAAGAAGTTGTGAAATAATATAATTCTTGGTTTCCAGCTAATAATTTCAGGCTTCACCTGCACGAGCAGTATGAGAAATTGACATAATTAAAATAGCAAAGCAGAAGCTAGCAGTAATGGCATTCACGAAGCTGCTCAGTTTAAGTTACAGGATAACATAGTCCAGAAATGCATGGATTTTGGTTAAGGCGTGCTCTCCTAGTTCTCAACTGAAGAAAAATTGACTTTTTTATGTAAGTTTCCAAGAATAACAAGAGAGATGCTCTATTTATTTATTTATCTATTTCAGCAAAAACCATTCATTTGCTCAAAAAAAAAGGGGGCCAGGTATATAAATGAACATGACTTTCTCTTTGCCCAGAAGTGATTCTAGCGGGTCCCGTCTGGCACTTCCGAACCAAGTAGGCCTTATTTATCAGAACATAAGATAGAATAAGAAATCAGTTCCATGAGAAAATGGGTTGGTTGTTTCCGATAACAGGTATTGTTGGAGATCAGAAAACTACACTTTTTCCATTTCCCTAAGGGCTTACCTGATCAATATTCCACCATAAGATCTACTACTTGTATATTTACATACACAAAACTCCTCTCCAGTGCCAAAATAAGAACCTGCTTGATTAGCATGGATACTAGGAAGACCGGAAGGTATACAAGTATATTGTCAACTAGCACACGGAGAACTCATTGGAACACTATATTACTTCATTGTCTAACTGCATAGAGAAATATGGTTTACTCTTGAAAAAGTTAGATATAATACAGCACGGTATTAGTTTCACCACATACATCTATAAAGTTCGGATCTTTCAACTGATTGATATCTACAGTCTAAGATTTCAACTTCACATCCATGAGCTATCTCAACAAGTAGCACTGGTAGTTCTTCCTCTTGGGATATATATAGTAGAAAGACTTTTCTCGAATATGGAAACCGCACTGGCAGGCAAGACATGTCTACCAGCCGAATTTACCACTACCTTCTACTATAAAGCACACAGTGGATGGCCTGGAATTGAGAAAGAGAGGATTTTCTAAAACATGAAAGGGATCTTTACACAAATAGCCGGTTGGATTCGTTATTTACTTTTTCTAGCCAGCACACAAAGATTATTCAATAATTACACACATATTATACATGAATTATACATATATTATAATTTATACATCCATCGGCTATTTTAAGTTTAAGCGCTTGGGTAGGGGATATTTAAGTTAATTTTTCAATATGGAAACATGAATTTGGACTTACATATCCTATACGTAGTGCTACAGCTTCTTTGTCGTAACCCCAATAAGAGATTCCTGAGAAAAAAGGGCAGAAAAGTCAGGATATCAGGGAAGTACACCATGTGTTCATTCTAAATCTCAGAGGGAAAGTGGACAAAAAGATTTTGCAGTAATGATAGCTGTTCAGATATTAAAGAAAATAAAGAAATTAAGATGCTTACTCTCCCTTGAATTACCAATTGGTTAGTATTACTGCCTAAGACAATCAACAGTCCAACATACTCCTTACATGAACCATCACTAAAGAAATGAAAGCAAGACGATTTCCTGGAAATTACCAATTGATTACTGCTAATGCCCAAGTAATCAACGGCCCAACATACTCCCCAAGAGACCCAAGCCAACCAACAATATACTACTGCTTAGGCTATTATTACGTCTCCAGACACAATATAAAAAGAAGATATGTGGACGTCCAGAAACTAACTCATGTTTGACCTGATTACTATTCTGTCACACCATCTCTTTTGAGGGGGATGGACCGATCAAGGATAAGTTAGTGCAAAGTCTTCTGAAGACTTTTGTATCAAAGTAGAAGTGGCATTTAGTTACAGGTGGAATGAAGGACAACTGTTTTCCTTTTTCTTCTCTAACACAGCAGTTGCATGCAAGATCAGCATCATAAAGAACTCAATTATATAACTCTAACAATGTAGGCATATATATGAGTTTGCGAGACAAATTAGGTCATGGTCAAATGTAAAATCTAAACGCAATGTTTCCAAAGGCGGAAGTGCAAAAAAGTTGAGCTTGTGGGAGCATTAACCCAAAGTGCAATTGAATTGGATGCGAGCTTTTAGTGAAAAGGCAAATGAAAATACATATATCCTAACATAAACACATACAGAGAGAGAATTTTTAACTCAGAAAAATTGATAAAGGAAATGAAGAGAAAATATTTGAAATGTAAGAAGTAAATAGTATAAATCAAGTTAAAAAATTATTTTAAATTTTTTATTCAGATGCAACAATGCAGTTTTAAGTTTCTAAGTTAAGTTTAGTAACTACTTTTCTTATATTAAATTGGAAAGTTCCTATTTTAATTTTTTAAGCACATTTACTCATAATATTTTCCTAATTAGATCATTTTGCCAACTATACTTATTGTTTAGTACCACGCTCTTCAAGAAAAAGACTGTGGGAAGTATGCCTTAGATTCTCAGTGCCTAGTCTGAAGCAGCGCCTACGCGACCGAAGCGCCCAACTCATGCTGAACAACATAAAGTATATTGCAGGGCTAAAAACAGTCAAAGAACATCACAAACCTCTTGCTAACGGATGTTTGTTGCCAGCTAAACTTGCATGCTTTCCACCAAAAGACGATTCTCTGTCTGCAGGAAGTCAAAAAGGGCAGCCCAATACAGGAAGTCACACAAAATTCCATTAGGTACAGAGGAAAGTTTCAATGGAATACTAACAACAGCTCAAGCAGTGATCACAATTAATAGCTGGATTGAAGCAGAATATGAAGTGCTTAGACTCAAAGATCGTACTGTGTTGAAAGCTATTGTTTTTGATAAAGTACTTTCAAAGATAAACATAACATTAGAAGCTTGAATAGAAGCAGAATAAGCCAAAGAAAGTAAGTAATGCCATTCCTGCTTAGTGTAGGTGGACAAGCAAAGGAGTAACGATGCAAGAAGACAACTACCCCTGTTACTGATCCAAGGTAAAAAAAAAGGAATGGTTGTTTCCTTGAATCTGGTAAATTTGATACTTATAAAATCAAAAGAGAGCATTTTCATGAGTTTAGAAGGTTTAGAGAATGAACATGAATAAGGAATGAGTTCACAAGGTTTATCGGTTACATCATCCAGAATGGCAATAGATCACATTTTGGGAGGTGTATAGTGTGGGCAGATGTATGATTTCAACAGATGCATGCTATGGTGTATAGATATACGAGTAAAGGTGGATGTCTCTCCCGTTGAGGACATGATGTGGAAGTGACGCTTAGATGGTTCGGGCATGCGAAGAGGAGAAGCTCAGATGCTAAAGTAAAGAGGTGCGAGCGGTTGGTTTTGGTGGGTATGAGAAGAGGTAGGGGGAGACCAAGATAGTATTGGGGAGAGGTGATTAGGCAGGATATGGCATGGCTTCAGCTTACCGAGGTCATGGCTCTTGATAGGAGGGTGTGGAGGTCGAGAACTAGTGTAGAAGGTTAGTAGGTAGTCGAACGTATTTATGATCCGTACCAGTGGGATTTTCCTGGATTTGTTGCTGTTGTTGCATGCTATGGGGTATGAGAGATGCACAACATTGGTTAATCAGGAAAGAAAATTTCATGAGAAATAAAATTCAGAAAGGTTATCCAGGATTGGAAGTGGAAGAAGGCCCAGGAATCCCTTCTCAAAGTTTATAGTAAAAATAGAGGGGAAGGACAATAGGACGGTTTGATTAGGGTTTGCTACAAGGATTGTCACCGAAAAAAGTTGGGGCAGTAACAATGAAGAGTAGAAGGCATTATGGAGTGCGAAGGCACCAAAAATGTTACATTCTTCACATGGTGTGTCATGAAACGCAACTCATACAGCCGATAATGTAAGGAGGTGTGGCATGAAGCAGAATTTCATTGCTGATACTATAAGGAGGAGAAAGGACTATGGTGAGATCGTATATGTGCAAGAATGCTGAGAGGACAATAAGTCAATAACCCTCTCTTGTTGCATTGCACGTTGGCTATCTGACGGTGGATCTCATCTCCTCGGCATTTAATAGTAAATACTAGTTGGGTTGCTATCAAGAACACTCGGTGAGTTTATAGGATGCTAGAGGAGGGCAGGAAGCCAAAAATTAGAAGGGAAGGAGAGCAGTTATTAACATAGCACCACTGCGCGTCTTTTACACAATATGGAATTACTGGAACAGAATATCAATTGGTAGCATAGAACAGCAAGTGACGGAGAAAATAAGTTTGTGCATGGATAATTGGGTAGGACCAGCAGAAGAGGAGAATATGTCAAATACATATTGTAAATGCTTCTGACACCACCTTGGTTCATAATTTTAAGGAATTTATTACAAGGAAAAAATGAAAGCAAAAAAAGGATCTTATATAACATGTGAATCCAATTTTTCCACGTTCTATTAACAACAAAGTACTTGTTTTCTCTCAAATTCATAAAAGACTTCCCTAATTTTACCACACTTACGCACAAAATGACATGTCAAAATTTTCCAAATAGCTACTATATGAACTAAACCCCTCAAAAGTGAACCTTAAGTAAACATTCTTTTATATTGCATCCACTGGAATCTGATTGAAAAAGAGAAACCACAACTACAAAAGAAAGGAATAATTAGAGCGAGTATTGCCTACTTTCACTAAGCTGAACTGCCAAAAATGTTCAAATAGCTAGTTAAAGGATCCGCCAAAAGTGACCCTTATATAATAAGATCATTGATAATAATTACGTATTTGGTATTGCATGCAGTGGAACATGGAGTACTGGTTTGATTATTTGATACCACAGCAACTACAAATGAGAAGAATGATGAAGCAAGTATCAAGCCCTTCAAATAAGATAAAAGAAAAAACAATCATTTTAAAATATCTACTATAAACCAAGAAAAGTTACCAAGTGAGTCCTCCATCCTATGAATAAATGCTAGTTGAATCAAAGCTCCTGCACATCACACGACAGAAACTAATCAGTTTCCATTCAGCAACAAAAAGTCCATATTAGTAAAATTCAAAATATGTATTCTATTTTTTTTTAAAACCAAGAAATCCCCGAGGGCTAGTGGCACCACGGTTTGGAACTCGGTGGATAATGGACCAGCCCCTCTATCCTTCCCCACTTAAATACTAGGCTTTTGTCTGCAGCAAGGTTCGAACCCACGGCAAAATATGTATTCTTTGATCAGAATACAAGAGGGAAAACAGAGAAAATCCAATGTTTAAGAAAAAACACAAATTCTTTTGAAGGATAAGACTACGACGGGATGGTCAAGGATCAGGATCTTATAGTAAACACTTTGGATGCTTCTGTAGAAAATGTGTAGTCCCACTAGGTCTTTTAATATAATGTCATCTGATCTAGAAAGACAACTTTTACTTCTTCCAGCATTTTAAGAGGAACAGCAAATCAGAGACATTTTTGTCCGTCCACCCGAAAAACGAAACAAAAGAAAACAGCGGTATCTTTTCCAAAAACTATCCAATATCTCACGGTTCATGTCTACAAGTTTCTTAAAGTACTTCCTTTTTAATTTTCTCAATTGCGCTTATTTTTTTGTCTAGGACTCTCATTTTCTGTATCAAATTAATGATTAATGATAGAAAAGTTTGTTATGCTGAGTCATTAATCCATGAAAAGAACAGAATGAATTATGATCATCATGTAAGCTCCGGAAGTATCTCTAAATAGTACTAGACGAGATAGTGATGATATTCATCTTACAAAAGCACCGGTTTAGTTTGCATTACTTCACCCTATTTAGTAAGAACATTATATTACTCGACGGGTGTTCATAAACACAACAAGTGCTGGTGATTATATTAGAGAATTAATTTCGTGTAATTATGAAACTTTCACTTTAGATGATCAAAGCTTAAAAGAACCCCCTGAACTAACTGTAAGACATTTTAGCTTCACAAGGGAAATAATAATAATTGCCATATCCCGATTATGCCATAACCTGAACCAAATCAGAACGCAACAAAGCTAATCAAGACTAAACTCCCCCTGCCACCCTCCACCCCCACCCCCCACCCAAAAAAAAACCAATAAAAATTCTGTAAATTCATAGTTTTGTAAAATAAGGGCGTTACCTTTTTTTCCTTTCTTTTTTTTTTTTTTCCTTTTTTGCTTTAGAGAACAACTACTGATTTTCCTAGCTTAAGTGAAGTGAGTTCACTCAATAACATCCTCATAATACCATAACCTCAACCAAACTCAACAATGTGATAAAGAACTCAACCGTCCCACCACACCTGCACAAACAGTTCACATTAAAATCTACCAATCTACCATTAAACAAACATTGGCCATTTTCTTTTTTCTATTTTTCCATAAGCCTCGAGATCACGAGAAGCATGACGATCAAGTATGAAACCCGTCCACCTCATTAATCAACACTGTAGTAAAAAATCCAATTATCTCACCATCGAAACACACCAATCCACTTTAATGTCTTAATTTCAATAAAAGAAAAGAAAAAAGATCACCATAATTTTTTTGCGTTTTTTTCTCAGATCCAAAATAGTTTCCACACCCTTGTAGGTTTCTACAAAAATAGCTACATTGGAGGATCCGACACGCACTCACCGTCAATTTTGAAAATTGAGCAACATAGGTGATATCACAAGCAAGAATGACGATCAAGGATCAAAACCAAGCACCCACTCCACTCCAACCCAAAAGTTCAATTTTTTTTAGATCTCCATTTCCAAATAAAATATATACATAAAAATCACCATTTTTTTCCTTTTTCGTCTTCTTTTTCCGAATAGGGTGTTTGGTTAGTCCAAATTAAATGTCAACACAAAGCTTAAAAAACACCAGTGATGATAAAAACCGCAAATGCGGGATGAGAAAATTCAAGAATTACAAAACAGCCACAAATTCAACGCATAAATACACGCAGATATAAAAATTAGTAGATAAAAATGATTTGAATAAATGTTTTACCGAGAATCATTCCACAAGTGACAAGTGTAAGAAGCCCGAAAACAATTCTCATTGCCGAAGCCATCTTTTTTGCAAGATTTTCTCGAGATGGGTAATTGGATTTCCGCAGAAATCTGAACTGAAATGGAGGATTTTGTAGTTTGGTTTTTTAACTGATTTTATAGGTAAGTGTAAATTTGAGTGATTCCGGGAGTATTAGGAAAGTGAATAAAGAGAGATTATTTGGTTAATTGCAATAGATATGTTGTACGTTCTGCATAGAAGATTGCACTGTCAGTTTTATTTCCGACTTTGACGAAATCACAAGTAAAGCTTATTTGGGTACGTTGAAAGAGTTTGGACTAACCGTGCACCAGGGGACGAAGACTTTAATGAAAGGAACAATAAAAGAGAATTTCTATACTAATTTTGCTAGAAAAATAAATTTTACCTCTTATAATAAGTTAAGGATGTTACTATGTACCGTCAAATTTATCTATAATAACCTTGTTTGTTTTCATATATTTTAGTTTTTATAGTGAATGGGTCTTATATAACTATAACAATATTTGACGTTTAAATATTTTTTGGTCGTTATAACTAAAAACGATCCAAAATCCAATTATTTTTCCTTTTTTAATGTTATATATAATGATAAGAAAACCATTCAAATTTAAAATCTCAAAAAATATGTATATTTCACTAGTTAAATATTTAAGAAAGCTAATACATTATTAATAAATCCATAACTAAACGTAGGAAGATTTAAACGGTAAGGCAGACATTTTAAAGTTACCTAAAAAATAAATTCTTTCAAGATTAATGGAAGACTTTATAATTGTAGCTTGTTTCATAAATTTCATTCTTTTATGTGTGATACAACGTTTAAATTGATGAAGGTTCATACTCAAATTTTTACCAAGAAAGTATCCAATTGATTTTTCTTGAAGACAATCTAAGAATTAATCAGTTAGATATTCTATCTTGTTATGAAATAATATAAAAGACAAGAACAATAATGCAAGAACAAGAGCAATAGAGAGAAGAGTAGAGAGAGTTCTTCTTATTGATACTTAGAGATTGTTAGAGTGGTTTACAATGGTAGAAGACCCCTTTATTTATAGGGAGGGGGATGATTTATCTACCAAGAATAGAACTCTAGAATCTCTCTAATTATAGACATTCACCTTAAATAGGAGATTTCATAACACTCCCCCTTGAATGTCTATTCAACAATGTGCCTCGTTAAAAACCTTAAAACCAAAACCCAATGGGAAAAATTAAAGAAAGGAAAAAGAGTACACATGTTTGAATATGCGCCTATTGGTTGCCTCGTTAAAAACCTTGCAAGGAAAACCCAGTGGGACAAAACCTTGTAAGGGAAAAAGAGTGCAACGCGCATTAACTCCCCCTAATGAGTACATCAATTTATATCCTTGAGCATTTGCATTTCAATCTTGTGCATCATCTTCAAAACGATCTTTGGTAGACGTTTGACAAATCAACCATATTGACTTGAATAAATATTCCGTACCTTGAAATCATCATTCTTGATAGATATGAACATCTTCATATAATGTCGTAGAATAACTCTTCAATATCTCCATAGATGCATTCTCAATGCCATCATGCTTATAGTTATAGCAAGATACATATGTACACAAATTGTACTTAGGATGTGGTACTTCAGGACCACGAATTGCATATGCTTCAAGCAACTTAAATCTTTCAAGTTATCATATAAGCCATATAATAGACTATAGATGCATATCAAGTTTTCCATGTCATGCTAGACAAATAAGATATCGAAAACTGATTATACATACCTTTGACTTTATACTTTCAAGCATTTGAACTATGGGTTCAAAACTACATGTCTTTCATATGGAATCAATTCTTCTTGAATTGTATCTCTTCCATTTAGTTACTTTCTTTGGGTCAGCAAATGCGTATAGCATGCTTTGCAATATGTTGCAATTGAATTATCCCTTTTATGAACTTTAGGTTCATATCATGATATTCGGGGATATACATATACAAATGATAATTCATCCCATGTAACCTTTTCTCAAGTGTTTATCATGTCTCCCCCTCATGTTAGAAAAGCTAACTTGTTTCCTCATCTTTGGGAAATCATCTTTGTGCATTATCATTTCAATATACACAGCACATTAATAATAAGATGAAATTATTTGGTTCATGACCCTGAACCACTTTTGAGGGGAGAATATACTCTCGTATACAACTTATATCAAACTGATATATATAACTTTGTTCTCATAAGAAACAGTTTAGCTATTAAGTGGAAGCACTCAATAATTATCTTGCTAAACCAACTTTGATATAAACCAACTTATCAAGATGAACTTTCTTGAGTAGGAAATCTGGAAATTATGCCCGAAGTTAGATTACTGAGCAATTTACCTCGCAAGCACCGGCCAGGCTGCGGGTTAATAATAATTGCGCATGTAACCATATCATAGATACATCATATGTGGTATACATGGCAGGTGAATGGGCCCATATTCACCTTTGATATTTCCAGAATTTATGGGCTTCAACCCGAACTCTTTAGTTGGTCAGTTCATTAATGAGAACAAGTGATACAAGAGAATTCGTAAAGAACTTTCTAGTTCTTTGATATTCACCTATGTGAATTTGCACATCATACTTAAAATGAGATGGCTAACACAAATGCCAACTGAATAAATTATCAATATTGGTAAACTTCAAATTTACACCATGACATGTGCACTTATTAATAAACTTCAGGTTTATTATGACATGGGTTTTATACCAATAGATATCCACTTTATTGTGGTATTTTTTCGTTTGTGTAGTACAAACTGGAGAACAAAGCGGGTAGCTTTTCATATGCAAATTAACCCGCTACAAGTTGTAGTAATAGGAGATATCAAAGCCTTCCTTTATTTATAGTCTCAATATAATCAATCGCTTTCGCGTGTACTTTGGAAACTGAATAAGTTTCTTTGAGACTTACTACAACACAATACTCAATTGTGTTTCTCCAACATAGTAATAATTGGCTCTTCTAGAGCTCTCAATTAATTTTGTACTACTACAGATTCATCAACATCCATGTGGTGAATATCTTTCTTAAAGAGAAAGTTATACCATTATGGTCATGTCAAACTTATATGCAAGATATATTTCTTGCATTATCGTTGTCCTTTAATAGTCATATTTCCAAAATACTTTGGCGTACAATAGGTACGTGACCAACGATCATTCATGCCATATATCATCTCAAACCTCCTTCTAGGGGTGAGTGTGGTATATTTAATACCAATTTCATGTTCATATTCTTCCAATAATGAATATGTATTCGTGAATCAGATGTTGTCACATTCACTTCGGGGATATGTGATTTTGTTATCCTTTTCAAATCTATAAATGCGTCAGGCATTTGATTTGCTATTCTTTGCAAATGGATAATCTTTTGTGCCTCTTTCACAAATAGAGGTATGTGGATCAAGATGAGATAATGATGCATTTTTCCACAAAATTTCCCGTTTGGTTTCACCAACTTCTCCCCCTAATTTTGGGAAAAGTGTCTCATCAAATTGACAGTCTGTAAATCGTGCAGTGAACAAATCTCCTGTCAATGTTTCGAGGTAGCGAATAATGGAGGGCGATTCAACCTCAACATATATTCCTAACCTTCTTTGCAGACCCATTTTGGTGCGGGATGGTGGTGCTATAGGCACATATACTGCGCATCCAAAGATTCTTAAATGGGATATATTGGGTTCATGACCCAAAACCAATTGCAACGGGGAATATTTGTGTCAATTCGTCAGTCAGAGACGAACTAGCATTGCTGTATGCAAAATGGCGTGACCCCAAACCGAAGTGGGCAGCCGAGGAACTAGTATTGCTGCATGCAAAATGGCGTGAACCCAAACCAAATTGGGCAGCCGACGAACTAGCATTGCTGCATGCAAAATGGCGTGAACCCAAACCGAAATGGGCAGCCTCGTTTTCATGAAGAATTCAAGATTATTCTCATCTATTGTCTCAATATGATATCCATTTTGAATGATATCTTTAAAACTCAACAAGTTCTTCTTAGACTTGGAGGAGAACATTGCATTCTTTATGATTAACGTCGTGCCTTTGGGCAGAGTTACAATTGCTCTTCCGGAGCCTTCAATCAATTTACTTCCCATGGTTTGACATATAAAAGAAAATATACGAACATGAGAATAAACAACTTCAATCCGTTTGTGTCACATAATATTTTCAAAAATCTGCTGCTAACAGTTGACTAACAAAATCAGATATGCTATCCATAATCGATTACTATGCAGCTTGAAAATTTTCAGTTTAAGCATTTTCATAAAACAATCGATTGTTAAACACACACAATCGATTGTTGAGTATTGACAATCGATTGTTAAACATAGACAATCGATTGTTGACAATTTTTGAAAAATTTCCAGATCACTGTTTTAAGACAATCGATTGTTAAACATAGACAATCGATTGTTGGCTGTTTTGAAAAATTCCAGAGCACTGTTTTAACACAATCGATTGTTTAGCATTGACAATCGATTGTTGATTAATTTTGAAAAATTCCGGATCACTATCTAACGACAATCGATTGTTAGACATAGACAATCGATTGTGGATGATTTTTGAAAAATTCCAGATTACACTGTCTAACGACAATCGATTGTTAGACATAGACAATCGATTGTGGATGATTTTTGAAAAATTCCAGATCACACTGTTTTAAAGACACTCGATTGTTGATCATTGACAATCGGTTGTTTTGCAGTTTTTATGCGAAATATGAGATAACCGACTAGTTTTTCAGGTTAGTCGATTACCCCTACTGGAAAGTAAAAATATTATTGATATTTGAGCATATTGATACATTCTAAAGAACTAATACTAACACTATGTTATGAACTAACTAATACGAGCTAATACTGATGGCTATTAGTTTATTCATTCACTAATACAAACAAGTAAAATAAAATCAAATAGCTCCATCTTCTTTCATCACGGATCCATCACCGATTAGGTGGTCTATCTACCCCTCGGGTTGCTCAAAGAAGTCTGCCACATCCAAGTGGGTGATGTCAAAGTTGTCGTCAGAGACAAAATTCGTTTCAGGGCGTTTACTCTTTCGAGATGCTTGATAAAGGTCAACCAAATGTCATGGTATACGGCAAGCCTTTGACCAGTGCCCGTTTCCACCGCAACGATAATATATAGTTTATAAACTATTTGTTTTTGGTTTCTTATCGTATCGTGCTTGTGGCAGAGTGACCAACTTCAGGTTTTCATATCTCTTCTTTAAGCCATTCCACAAGATGGGTGGATCTTTGACTGTGATATATTCAATTTTCAAACCTTCATCAAGGTGATGGCGCAAGAAAATCAAGGCCTTAGCATAGTTTCAAACCTTCATCAAGGTGATGGCGCAAGAAAATCAAGGCCTTAGCATAGTTTTGGGTGGATGCATTATTTCTGTCTTTAATGGCGTCTCCAAGACCCATAGCATCCAAAATGGATTTAAGTATCCATCACCCATATCATATAGTTCTTGCCCGAAATTTCAAGGGCAACGAACTTTCTTTTCATAATGTCAGACATCAACCAAAATTACATCAAGAGCGTGTTCATACTTACGGGCTCTATTACAATTATCACATTCATTTCAGGGAATGGATCAAAATCATGTGTGTTGGACAATACGCTTTACGCTAGAGGGGGGGGGTGAATAGCGTTTTAAAATTATTAAGCGTTTTAGTGCGGAATTTAAAAACTTTGCAGAAATTAAAACAAGTGCAGTAGAATAAACTTACACAATGATGTATCCTGGTTGGCCACAAACGTGGTTAGTCCAGTCCCCGAGAGACTCTCTCGAGATTTCCACTAAACTTGTCAAGCTTACGGGTGCTTAACAAACCGTTACAGCTGAGGACACAAGCCTCACCTAGGTGCTCGGGGATCACAATCCCAAAGACTTCAATTGCTCGGGGATACCAATCCCAAAGACTTCAATTGCTCGGGGATAACAATCCCAAAGACTTCAACTGCTCGGGGATAACAATCCCAAAGACTTCAATTGCTCGGGGATAACAATCCCAAAGACTTCAACCGCTCGGGGATAACAATCCCAAAGACTTCAACCGAGGAATCACAAGTTCCTCAACAAACGAGAATCGCAATTCTCTTACAAACACAAAACACACTCACTTTACAAAGCACTCCTCAATGAGTAGATATGAGTAGAAATAGTACGCTCAAGATCACAACAACTTAGCTCAATAGAATGGCTCTTCAAAAAGCTTTATGGATGAATGGAAAATGATGATCAATGTAAGAAAGCTTTTAGCAATGAAAATACTCAAAGTGTATATGTTGTTGTTGTGAAAACACTGAGTTGAAGCTGTATTTATAGGTGAAAAACTCAGTCTTACCGTTGTCTAATTGCCAATTAAGGATTGCTGAAATTACTCAGTGACAATCGATTGTCAAGACTAAACAATCGATTGTTTGCCTATCAGATCAAAAATTCAATCCCAGATTTTACGTCAACAATCGATTACTTCAAATCAATAATCGATTATTTATAACGTTAAGAAATCCTTTCCAATTTTTGGCATAAAACATCGATTGTCCGGAAATCAACAATCGATTATTTTAACAACGTTCAGAAAATCTTTTCCAGATTTTAAGCAAAACATCGATTGTTAAATATCAACAATCGATTACCTGAAGGTAATTTGAAAATATATGACAACGGTCAGCTTCAACAATCGATTATCAAATGGAATAATCGATTATTAATTAATTTCAAAACTCTCTGTCTCAGATATAATCGATTATCAAAAGCCACAATCGATTATCATTTTATTTAAAATCACTGGGAGACATTTTTCTCATTCTAATCGATTACCATTAGTTCATAATCGATTTTTATGAGTTTTGAAAACTTCGCCTCAGTTAACAATCGATTATCATAAGTACACAATCGATTGTTATGCAGTTTGCAAAAACCTGATGTTAACTGACTTACTCACAATCGATTATCATTAATTCACAATCGATTGTCATGCAGTCTTGGCTTAGAGATACTCGATTATCATAAGTACATAATCGATTATCTTAGCCCAGATTTTTGAGGCATGCTTGGAAAACATTTTAACAAATGTAAATATGCATAGTTTAAAATCATTTGACACTTAATTTAAATATGCATGATTTTGGAAAAATAATTTTAGTAGAGAAGCCATGTTATGAGCCAAGTTGAGGAATCAAGATCACAATTAATATTGACTCAATTATAACATTTCTAAACTTTGTCTTGAGCTTCTTGTAATGCATCCATTTTGTGCTTGTCCTTGAGCACTGCTATATATCGCTTTTTGCTTTGTTTGACATTCATCAAAACCTACAAAAGAACACACGTTTAGTATATTGCATTTGAAACGTGTTTCCAACAATTTCCCCCTTTTTGATAATGGCAAACATAAGCGGGATATATGCAATAATTATTTTGATAATCCAAGACAAGTGTAAAGTATGCAATTTGATGTTCCCCCTCAATTCATGTTCCCCCTCACTTTAAGCATGAATGAAGTTGAGAGTGATATAGCATACTTCTTGATATCCCGTTTCTTCCCCCTTTTGCCATTAGCAAAAATATGTACAAGGGAAGAATATGAAAAAATATGAAATAAACAAAAGTTTATTTATTGGAAAATAAATCAAAAAACAACAATTTCACATCATCAAAAAAAACAACAATTTCATCATTCATCACCCCCATCCCCTTCATCATCATTGGGAGGCGCTTGATATGGCACCACCTGAGCATAGGCATAATGCACGTGATCAAAGTAACCATGGACCTCACGGGTTAATTGAGTAATTTGGTCAGAGATAGTCCGGAGGGTAGGAAGAGCAGAGGTGGAAGCACCTTCCCTATTTGAACGGGTTCTTCTCGACATATTGATAGAAGAAAGAAAGCTTGAATTTTGCAAAAAGAGCTTTTTAGAGAGGATTTGAGGCTTTGAGCTTGAATATATGGTGATGATAATGAAGACACCATCTCCTATTTATAGAGGGGAGAATAGAAAAAAAAATATGCCTGAAGTTAACTCAAAAACGGTGGAGTTTTGGAATTGACCGTTGAGACAATCGATTGTGTATCTGAGACAATCGATTGTTGAACAGTGGTGATGCCTGGGATTGACTGATAAAAGCTGATAATCGATTAAAGAGAGCTGCAGGACTCAGAACGGTAAGAACTTTTGAATTAATACCGTTGGACAATCGATTGTGTGATGGAGACAATCGATTGTGGCAAGTTTGACACTTGGATTCTGAGAATTTGGCTTGAAACAGAATGTTTTTGAAATTTCAGAAAATCACCGACAATCGATTGTGGAACTTGACAATCGATTGTGTACTGGGCAAAAAATGGTCTAAGTCCTGAAAATTGATTTTGGAAGTATGGTAATCAATTTTGAATATATTATAATCAATTTTGGAATTATGACACTTGATTATGAATGAAACAACGTCATCAATCCATGGTGGAAGATAATGATTCTTTGGAAAAACGTTTTTATGAAAATAGATTTTCCATCATGAATACATATAATCAACACCAATTGTTATAAATACCAATTTAGAAAATCAAAGCTCAATACAATTTATGCACTTAATCAATTATGCAATTTATCAAAATAACGTTCATATCAATACTTGTGACATATAATACCAATTCAACTAGCTAAAGGGTAGAGAAAGGAACGATCATACCAGGTTTGTCTTGATGTCATCCTCCGTCGTTGACATCTCAATTTGCTAGAAATTGAATTGAATGCTTCATGCGAGCATATTTGCATTTCCAACATTTAATCAAGTGAAGCCATTTCCGATATATATATATATACAAGCAATTTATCACCATAATAACAATTCAAAAACCAAATGGATATTTGTTAAGAAAATATCATCAATAAAATTTATGCAATCAATTCTTTCAAAGCACAAGTTCCCTCTTAAGTAAGACAAAATGGAATGTAATGACATTCCTCTTACTTGTAACAAATTGCCTAAGACATTTCTTCTTTTGATAAGAAGATTGTATTAAGGCTAATTCCTTTTACCATATTCACAAAAGAATAGGAAGGATATTGAGGAATATACAATATGACGATTTTTATAAAATTATCAATTATATCAACCAAAAAAAATACCTATTGTTATTTTGAAAGGCATTTGTCAAAACAGATATTGCATGTTGTTTCAAATAGATAGTCAAATCATGAATCAACCATCTTATCACCTGTTTAAGCAAAACACATCAATTCGACATTTTACAGGAAATACCGATTGTTACAAAAGCAATGAAAAATCCATTTGACGGAGAGCATAACAAATGCATCAAATGTTATTTTATTAACAGTGATACACAAGGTTATTTTCAGCAATCCATATTGCAACAAATGTCAAATATTTCAATTAAGCGCATTTGCAATAATGAGAACCAAAACAAAGCATGATTCAAGGAGAATTGATACGGATGGTTAACAAAGACATATCAACACATACAATTGTGCATGATAAAAAAGAAAGCCTAGCTTTTAAAAAATTTCAAGAATGTTTATGCCTATTTTGAACTGACACGATGATAAATGATAGCTGTCGAGTTCAGATTTCAGAATGGTAACAAATCTTGAGATTTTTACCGATTGACAATCGATTGTTGAAAAGGGACAATCGATTGTTGAACTATTTGACACTGAAAAATCTGCAAGAAGCAGAAAGATTTTGAAAACTCAGAAAAACACGGACAATCGATTGTGTATGTGAACAATCGATTGTGGACTAGACCAAAAAGGTTTTAAGTCCTGAAAATCGATTATGAGAGTATGCTAATATAAAAAGCATTTATCAAAACATATATTAAACATGATTTAAAACACTTTGCTGTTTGAAAAGATTTTCAAGACATAATTCAACTAAACATGATTTTAGTAGGTACTCATTCAATGCACGAATCAACATTTGTCAAAGCATGGATCAAGCATTTAATAGTTGATACTAGTAATCAAAAATGAATTTTCAGCATGTTAATCAACACGTATAGTCAGCAAGAAATTTCACAAATTGATTCTTACAATTAACGCATGTCAACGTTTTTCAGGGTGAGAATCAAATTGACAACTTATATGTTAATAACAGCAGCTGCCATATATCAACAAATCTGTCAACATTAATAACTTGCACATATTTGGTTTTATCAAAAAGAATAGCTAACCGAAATTCCTCTCGATGCCTTTGGGTGTCGTGCTTGGCGCATCTACTACAATTTTGTAGTCTTCAAGCACACCTGCAAAAATACCTACGGAGAGGTTTTTGGTACCCATATCTTTTTGGGTCCTTTGGGGTTAGGCAAATAATAATTATAACCAAAAGATAAATCTCTATGTTTAGCAAAACACACGGGTGCAATGTGACCTATCCGATTGCAATAATGGCATACTACGTTCGGATTGTGCCAATGCCTAGGTTGCGCCAAATGCATTCTAGGTGATCTAGAGTCATTCCTAGAGGCGTTGAGAATCCTAGAGTCATTTCTAGGTTGTCTAACGTAGTTCGTTCTAGGCTTATCAACAATAGTCCTAGTATTGATTCTAGGCGATGTAAAGTGATTAACTCTAGATTCATTATTCCAATTTCTAGAGTTGTATCTAGGTGATCTAAAGACGTTAGTTTTAGGCTTGTTTTCATACATCCTAGCGTAATGTCTAGGTGGTCTAAAGGAATTTGTCCTAGACTCATTTACAGCCCTAGAATTATTTCTAGGTGGAGCAGTAAAATTTCTAATGGGATTTCTGCTTTTATGCCGTTGATTATTCTTAGACGTTTCCTTTTCTTCAGTAACCTTAGGGACATCTATACCTCGTGATTCTAAAGTTTTCCTAAGTTCTGCGTTTTCTAACTTCAAAGAATCGCAGGAAGTACAAGTAGAGCATTCATCAACATAAGAAGCTTCATGCATAGTCTTAATGACTTGTCTAAGTTCTACACTATCATTTTGCAAAAACTGATTTTCTTTTACAAGATTCTCGTTATCAAGAGACAGATTTTCAACACCTTTTTGAGCTAAAGAAAGACGTTCTTCAAAGTCCTTGTCTTTTAAAAAGAGTTGTTTTTGAAAATCCTCTTCTTGTAAAGAAAGAGTTCTTTGTAAATCTTTAATAGTCTTAGAAGCATTTACCAACTCATCATGCAGTTTGTTATAAGCAATTTGCATATCGTTAGATGTACTTACCTCGTCTTTTTCGTCTGCCATGAGGCACTGACCAGTTGATTCATCGTTTGTGCTGACCGCTTTTTGAGGCGTGTTTTCGTGCAATTCCTCAAGTTTGTCCCACATTTCCTTAGCAGTTTTATAGTGGGAGATTTTTCGCCAAAGTTCCTGGTTCAAGGCGTTATGTAATATATTCATACCTTTAGTGTTGTATTCACTTACCTTATCTTTCCCGACTTTTGTCGTCAGTTGATCACTGTGTTTAATAGCTTGCCATAGATACAAATCGTTTGCCATTGTAAAAACTTGCATCCGATATTTCCAGACTGAGTAGTCGTTTTCGTCTAATATTGGAGGCGACATGCTGCATTCTCCTTCACCTATTCCTGCAAAGAAATTTAGAGTAGAAGCCATGGATAGTTCTCTCAAACGGTTAAGTTTTTCAGAGAGTATGGCTTTGATACCAATTGTTGGACAATACGCTTTACGCTAGAGGGGGGGGGGTGAATAGCGTTTTAAAATTATTAAGCGTTTTAGTGCGGAATTTAAAAACTTTGCAGAAATTAAAACAAGTGCAGTAGAATAAACTTACACAATGATGTATCCTGGTTGGCCACAAACGTGGTTAGTCCAGTCCCCGAGAGACTCTCTCGAGATTTCCACTAAACTTGTCAAGCTTACGGGTGCTTAACAAACCGTTACAGCTGAGGACACAAGCCTCACCTAGGTGCTCGGGGATCACAATCCCAAAGACTTCAATTGCTCGGGGATACCAATCCCAAAGACTTCAATTGCTCGGGGATAACAATCCCAAAGACTTCAACTGCTCGGGGATAACAATCCCAAAGACTTCAATTGCTCGGGGATAACAATCCCAAAGACTTCAACCGCTCGGGGATAACAATCCCAAAGACTTCAACCGAGGAATCACAAGTTCCTCAACAAACGAGAATCGCAATTCTCTTACAAACACAAAACACACTCACTTTACAAAGCACTCCTCAATGAGTAGATATGAGTAGAAATAGTACGCTCAAGATCACAACAACTTAGCTCAATAGAATGGCTCTTCAAAAAGCTTTATGGATGAATGGAAAATGATGATCAATGTAAGAAAGCTTTTAGCAATGAAAATACTCAAAGTGTATATGTTGTTGTTGTGAAAACACTGAGTTGAAGCTGTATTTATAGGTGAAAAACTCAGTCTTACCGTTGTCTAATTGCCAATTAAGGATTGCTGAAATTACTCAGTGACAATCGATTGTCAAGACTAAACAATCGATTGTTTGCCTATCAGATCAAAAATTCAATCCCAGATTTTACGTCAACAATCGATTACTTCAAATCAATAATCGATTATTTATAACGTTAAGAAATCCTTTCCAATTTTTGGCATAAAACATCGATTGTCCGGAAATCAACAATCGATTATTTTAACAACGTTCAGAAAATCTTTTCCAGATTTTAAGCAAAACATCGATTGTTAAATATCAACAATCGATTACCTGAAGGTAATTTGAAAATATATGACAACGGTCAGCTTCAACAATCGATTATCAAATGGAATAATCGATTATTAATTAATTTCAAAACTCTCTGTCTCAGATATAATCGATTATCAAAAGCCACAATCGATTATCATTTTATTTAAAATCACTGGGAGACATTTTTCTCATTCTAATCGATTACCATTAGTTCATAATCGATTTTTATGAGTTTTGAAAACTTCGCCTCAGTTAACAATCGATTATCATAAGTACACAATCGATTGTTATGCAGTTTGCAAAAACCTGATGTTAACTGACTTACTCACAATCGATTATCATTAATTCACAATCGATTGTCATGCAGTCTTGGCTTAGAGATACTCGATTATCATAAGTACATAATCGATTATCTTAGCCCAGATTTTTGAGGCATGCTTGGAAAACATTTTAACAAATGTAAATATGCATAGTTTAAAATCATTTGACACTTAATTTAAATATGCATGATTTTGGAAAAATAATTTTAGTAGAGAAGCCATGTTATGAGCCAAGTTGAGGAATCAAGATCACAATTAATATTGACTCAATTATAACATTTCTAAACTTTGTCTTGAGCTTCTTGTAATGCATCCATTTTGTGCTTGTCCTTGAGCACTGCTATATATCGCTTTTTGCTTTGTTTGACATTCATCAAAACCTACAAAAGAACACACGTTTAGTATATTGCATTTGAAACGTGTTTCCAACAATGTGCTTTACACAATCTCATGTCAAATATTACTTTCATAAAGTGAAAGATTATTTTGAGAATCCTTATTGTTCTCATTACCACAATAATGACGATTATAACTTCGTCTATTGCCATGTCCACATTCATTGATACCTTTACGGTAATTAGTCTTCTTTCAGACTTATCACATACTGCTACCACATTCTCTAAAGGGAATGGAGCAAATTCAATTGGACGGAATTCTTTGCCACGTCCACATTCATTGATACCTTCATGGTAATATTTTAGTCTTCTTTCAGACTTATCATATACTGCTTCCACATTATCTAAAGGGAATGGAGCAAATTCAATGGGACGGATTTTCAATTATTTGCCCACAATCATACATGAATTTAATCATGGCAGGACATAGAGATTTTACCACTTCATGTGGTTATAATTTCTTACAAACTCCATTAGAGTTATAATCAAACTTTGTTGTCTATGCTTTGTATATAAAATCAAATTATAGAATTCCAAGAAGTTGAAAGGGAAAAGTAAATTACTTACCTTTAAGGTATACCAATTATATTTTCAATGTTTTCTTCCTTTTCTCTTTTGCTTTCTTTTGCTTTCTGTTTCGTTCCTCCCTTTTTTTTTCTTTTCCTTCTTTTGCTTTCTGTTTCGTTCCTCCTTTTTTTTTTCTTTGTTTCTTCATTCTTTCTTTGAACCAAAGCCCTACACAAACAAAAGTTAAGACAATCGAAAATTTCAATTGGTTAGAGACTCGTGCTGATAACGTGTTATGAAATAATATAAAAGACAAGAACAATAATGCAAGAACAAGAGCAATAGAGAGAAGAGTAGAGAGAGTTCTTCTTATTGATACTTAGAGATTGTTAGGAGTGGTTTACAATGGTAGAAGACCCCTTTATTTATAGGGAGGGGGATGATTTATCTACCAAGAATAGAACTCTAGAATCTCTCTAATTATAGACATTCACCTTAAATAGGAGATTTCATAACATATCTCAGTATTTTTTGGAATTTATCCAATAAAAAAGATATAACTTTGAAGGAAAAGATTGTGTGCATTTGACAATTATTATAGTAATCTTAAAGATTGTGTACAAATCGAATCGGAAAATCGCATCAAACTGAAAAGTCAAATCAAACTGATTAAAAAGTCTGATTAGATTTGGTTTGATTTTGTTTGGTATTGAGCGGAAAAAATCGAACCAAATTGATACATAAATATATAATTTTTATATATACTTTTAATACATTATTTAAAATTTTATTTAAAAATATCTAGAAATATTTGAGATTCTCTTACATAATGTAATATTTAATAGAATATGAAGTGCTACATTTTTATTAAATTTAAATAGTGAGGTGTGTGACCACTTTCTTATCAAGTTTTATTGAAATGTTTCGGTCTCTTTGTTCTTCCACAATTTACATGTGCTTTATTTATGGTAGAGTGGTAAGTACTCATTCATTTTTAATCAGAAGTTTTGGATTCAAATTTTAGATATAGAGTTGCCTTTGTTAGGAAACGTTTTATTCACATGTGAGACTTCCTAATGCAGATTTGTAGTCGACCCCAATGCAAGTATGAAACACCAACAAGGAAATCAACAAAAACACATAAAAAATGATAGCCCGGTGCACAAAGCATCTCGCAGTCATGCAGGATTCAGAAAAGTGTTACACCCCTAGGATATGATGTAGACAATCTACCCTTTATTCAGCAGGATTCAGGGAATGTTTTATTCACATGTGAGACTTCCTAATGCAGATTTGGTGTCGACCCCAATGCAAGTATGAAACACCAATAGGAAAATCAAAAAAACACATAAAAATGATAAAAAATGCTTTCATAGCTCAAACTCGTCCCGCGGAGCTGATGACCGCGGGTGGAGAATTACTCGATAAATAGAAGACCATGCTACCGTTTTGGGCCAACAAGGCCAAAATCTTCGTAAACGCAAGGAAAGGACATGACGAAGATAACTTTATCGTCAATAAAAGACAAAGAAGACAAACGGCATGGACCTAATAAGTCCAGTATCCAACTCGAATAAATCCAGACAAGTTTCCATTTTAGACTCAGAAATTAATCATGTTGCTATTACCAAAAGATGTATTTTTATGGAACAGTAAAGAATTTCCAGTTATCACTTATCTCCGTGGAATTGATTAAAAGAAAACACAAATATTTAGATAGAAACATCTTTCAAACATACACAAAAAAAACATCTTACAAATTGAACCATAATTATTTCTCATCAAGTAATGTAAAATATTAAAAAACGAGTGACATATAATGTTTCTCAAAATTGAAACTTTTCATCAGATATCACACGGAAATATTCAGAAAAGTAGGAGCTGTCTCATAGGTTAGAGCAGGATGAAAAGAAAGAAAAAAAACAGAGACAAAGAATTCCTTCAAATAGTTAAACATTAAACATGTCAAGATATTACTACAATTCAGCAGAAGAATGAAGAAAAAATATGCTTATACTAACTACTGACAGAAACTACGACCTTAACTTTAGTCATCAAGTTTGAGCAGTGAAAAACATAACTCTGATCCCTTTCTGAATGCCCACAATTGCACCAGAGTAGCAATTTTTAGGCCATTTCTCTTTGTCACAGCATTCCAATATGTAGTCAACACATAACTTGAACTTGTTTTTCCATTACATTTGTTCATATTCCACTTTCTCAAATTAATATCATATGATGCAAGAGAAGGCTCAATCAATTTCACTTTCCGAGTATTCAAATATGCATCTTCTTCTGGTTTAAGAAACTCATTAATCTGCCTTTGTGGAACTGAAAGTCTGCCCTCTCCCCGTTTAATATCAGTCTCAAACAACCTCTTGAATTCTATGGGTAATTCTCTTGGTTGGTTGTTTACTACAACTCTAACAGTAACGTTCCTTTTTACCTTCTTCTTTTCCCTTTTAGCCTCTTCTTTGTCTTCTTCTTCTTGCTTGCTTTTCTGGTTTTTCATTGGCTATATTTTTGGTAATGAAGTATTCTTCATTGCCTATGCTCTAATTTCCATACATTTGTCCTTTTGCTATTTTTTTTTTAAAGTTTTGCGCTTCTCCGCCGACATCGCAACGGTTCGCCGGAGCATTACGGCGGCACCACTAACGTCTCAAAACTCACTCCGTTTACTCGCCTGCTTTACTTCCACCGCTTTTAATTAACAGTGAACTCGCCGTCTTTTATATTCAGTCTTTTATATTCAGTTTACCGTTGTTTTTAATCAACACAAGGTACTGATAAGTTTATATTTTGGTCTCCGCTTTTATCATTTACTATTTAATATATACATATATGGTCTCTGTTCTCTGCTTCTCCACTACCACTTTCAGACAAACAACAAATAAACCCTTGTAAAATCCTAAATTTTTCGTACTTTTACAGTCTCACCCCGTCCAGTTGTTCTTTTTATTCTTTTGTGGTTAAACTTAAAAAATATACTACAACTACTACTACTCTTGAATTCTTGCTTTTCGCCGAAAATTTTTCCGGCAACTCCTGCTCTTTTCTTTCTATTCTCTCCTCTGTTTTTTTTGTGGGTGTGTGTGGGTGTGTTCTGTTTTCTTGGACAGGTGACTATTTTACCGGCGAGGATTTCCAGCAAGCCACAGCACTCCCGGTGACTCCCGTCCAGACTCGCGGCGGGACGCAATAGAACTACACGAAGCTTCAGGAAAACTTGGGCGCATCAAAGCATACTTTCAGGTTTTTCCACCGGGAGTTGGTACCTCCCGCTCTCTTGTTTACTTTGTGCACATTTTTACGTATTTTAGCTAGCATTTCGAGTGAGGTCTATTCTGTTGCTATCTAGTTTGTACCTTTTTGCGTATTTCTTTATAGTGCATGTGTGCGCCACTGTTCCCCATAGTCGGTTGGAGGGATAGTGGCCGCGGCGGGGGATGATAGCGTAAGATCATGTCCTCGGGGGGTGGGGGTGGTGGCGGGAGTGAGTAGGGGAGCAGGGGGTGGTCCTGCGGGTATGGCGGGAGGTAAGGGTGGGAAGAGGGTAGCGGACGCCCATAGATTAAGGATTGTCATGGAACATAGGCACTCTGACGGGTAAGTCCATAGAGTTGGCGAAGGTTCTTCAGAGGAAGAGGGTTAACATAGCGTGTGTCCAGGAGACTAGGTGGAAAGGGTCGAAGGCGAGGAATGTAGATGGGTTTAAGCTGTGGTATTATGGGGTCGTGAGAGGTAAGAATGGAGTGGGCATCTTGGTAGATAGGGACCTAAGGGAGTCCGTGGTCGAGGTTAGGCGAGTGAATGATAGGTTAATGTCTATTAAGCTGGTTATTGGGGGTTGCGTCCTCAACGTCATCAGCGCTTACGCCCCGCAAGCGGGCTTAGACGAGGAGGCTAAGAGGCGCTTTTGGTAGGACTTGGATGATCTGGTGAGTAGTATTCCCCAATCTGAGAAGTTAGTTATTAGAGGGGACTTTAATAGTCATATTGGGGCTGATGCTGGTGGTTATGATGAGGTAAACGGTGGCTTCGGCTTTGGGGTTAGGAACGGAGGAGGCACTTCGCTGCTTGATTTCGCCAGGGCTTCCGAGCTTCTGATTGCGAACTCGACATTTCATATGAGGGAGGAGCATTTGGTCACCTTCAAGAGTTCGGCGGCGAGGACTCAGATTGATTACATTCTCATCAGAAGGAGCGATAGGGGTATGTGCAAGGACTGCAAGGTTATTCCGGGAGACTCTCTTTTAACTCTTCATAGAATCCTAGTGATGGATGTCGGTCTCTGGGTGAAGAGGAAGAGGAGGGGCGCTCGGGGACAATCACGGATTAGATGGGGTGCTTTGACTAAGAAGAAAGCACAGGAGTTGGAAAGGAGGTTAGTTGAGGGCAGAGCTTGGAGAAGCTCTGGGGAAGCGGACGTTATGTGGACAGTGACGGCGAACTTGGTTGGGGGTAGCACGGGACGTGCTCGGGGTAGCCAAGGGTTATTCAAGCAGACACCAGGGTGATTGGTGGTGGAACGATGTAGTCAAAGGAAAAGTGGAGGTGAAGAAGACGGCGTTCGCTAGGTTGGCAGGGAGCACAAGCGAGGAAGAAGCAGAGTGAACAGGGTGATCTACAAGGTGGCGAGGAAAGAAGCAAAGATGGCAGTCACGGAAGCTAAAAACGCGGTTCAGTCGCATGTACGAGGAACTAGGGGAGAGAGGCGGGGATAAGAAGTTATTCCGGTTAGCTAAAGCAAGGGAAAGGAAGGCACGTGATCTAGACCAAGTTAGGTGTATCAAGGGCGAGGATGGTAGAGTTCTGATGGGGGAATCTCAAATCAAACAGAGGTGGCAGGCGTACTTTCGGGACTTACTTAACGAGGAGGGGGATCGTACATAGAGCTAGGGGAGCTGGGGCATTCAGAGCAACATAGAGACCTTGGATACTGCAGGCGCATTAGGGTGGAGAAGGTCATAGGGGCTTTGCGTAGGATGAGTAGGGGTCGAGCGACCGGGTCTGGCGAGATTCCGGTGGAGTTCTGGAAGTGCATGGGTAAGTCAGGAGGGGAGAGGCTCTCCAGGTTGTTCAATGCGATCTTCATGACCAAAAAGATGCCGGATGAGTGGAGGTGGAGTACAGTGGTGCCCTTGTACAAGAACAAATGGGACATCCAGTGCTGCAACAACTATAGGGGTATCAAATTAATAAGTCACACGATGAAGGTTTGGGAGAGGGTGATTGAGGCGAGGGTGAGGGAGGTGACAACTATATCGGGGAACCAGTTCGGTTTCATGTCGGGCCGCTCCACTACAGAGGCTATCCACCTTGTCAGGCGGCTGGCGGAGCAATTCAGGGATAAGAAGAAGGACCTACACATGGTGCTTATCGACTTGGAGAAGGCGTATGACAAGGTCCCAAGGGAGGTGCTATGGAGGTGCTTGGAGGCGAAGAGCGTGCCGGAAGCCTACATCAGAGTAATCAAGGACATGTACAATGGAGCTAAGACTAGGGTTAGGACGATGGGTGGCGAATCAGACCATTTTCCAGTGGTTATGGGGCTCCATCAAGGATCGGCGTTGAGCCCCCTCTTGTTTGCCTTAGTGATAGATGTTCTAACCCGACATATTCAAGGGGATGTGCCTTGGTGTATGCTATTTGCTGATGACATAGTATTGATAGATGAGACGAGGGTCGGTGTTATTGAAATGTTAGAGGTATGGAGACAGACTCTCGAGTCTAAAGGTTTCAAAATAAGCAGATCTAAGACAGAGTACCTGGAGTGCAAGCTTAGCGCCGAGCCGAGCGAAGTAGGCAGGGACGTGATGATTGGTTCCCATGCCATCGCCAAGAGGGACAGTGTCCGATACCTTGGGTCTGTGATTCAGGGGGACGGAGAGATTGACTGGGACGTCACTCATCGTATAGGAGCGGGGTGGTCAAAGTGGAGGCTTGCATCAGGAGTCCTGTGTGACAAGAAAGTTCCACACAAACTCAAGGGGAAATTCTATAGAGCCGTGGTTAGACCTGCGATGTTGTATGGGGCGGAGTGCTGGCCGTGAAGAACTCTCATGTTCAGAGAATGAAGGTTGCGGAGATGAGGATGCTTAGGTGGATGTGCGGTCACACCAGGCTAGATAAGATTAAGAATGAAGTTATTCGAGAGAAGGTGGGGGTGGCCCCGGTGGATGAGAAGATGCGAGAAGCGAGGCTGAGGTGGTTCGGGCATGTGCGGAGGAGAAGTCCCGATGCCCCGGTGAGGATCTGCGAGCAGCTGGAGGTTGTTGGCGGTCGGCGAGGCAGAGGGAGGCCTAAGAAGTATTGGGGAGAGGTGATTAGGCAGGACATGACTAGAATGCAGGTTTCCGAGGACATGACCCTTGATAGGAAAGTCTGGAGGTCTAGAATCAGGGTTGTAGGATAGGGTCTCCAAGAGTTTTTCGTACGCCTCATCCGGGGTTGGGTGTGGGTCAGCAGGGTTACACATAGATGATTTGTGTTTTAGCTTATGCCCCCCTATGGCTGTTAGTTATGGTAGTTGCTGTATGATATTATTACATGCGATTGTATTTATGTTTCGTATGTTTAGATAATTATTTACGCTATTTACGCTATTTCTGCTGGAGTTACTAATGCTCTATTGTTTGTGTTTTTGTCTTTGTTTTTGTTTTACTGTTGTTTTCCCTATTATCCTATGAGACGGGGGTCGATTGGAAACAGCCTCTCTGCCCTTTCGGGTAGGGGTAAGGCTTGTCTACATATTACCCTCCCCAAACCCCACCTGGTGTGAGTATACTGGGTAGTTGTTGTTGTTGTTGAAGTATTCTTCATTGCTTAAACCAAGTGGATCGTACACTACTTTTCCAATTGCAAAATTAGCACCAGCAGCCCAATTGATTTTAACTCCATCGCCGGCTTTTACTAGTCTGATTTCTTTTTCCACAGCTTTCTTGATCATCAATTCTTCACAGCAGATGAATTGTTCTGTAACTTTTCTTGGTCGTATGTTTTGCAGTGATCGTTTCCCTTTTGGGATTTCAGTATCAAGAACATGCTTTTCTTGACGATGACGATGATAGTATGGACTGAATATTGTGAATGATTGTTTCTTCTTTCTTGATGATTCTTTATCTTGCTCACCAACTAGGTTGTATTCTTCTTCGTACATGGATTTTAATCGAGCAACTTCAGCAACAGCAACCAAATAGTCCAGTGGACTCGTGTTGGGCTTAAATTCCATGCCCAACAAATCATTCACCGTCAGCATTGTGTAGCGCATTGTAAACAAAACAGCAGAAGAAAAACTACTAATGAAAATAAGTGAAGTGAATATTAAAGAATGGCTCTGAAAAGGAGATTTTATAGGGTATGGGGAATTCTAAACCTGAACAAATCCTGAAAGAAGAAGGAATGGTTTTCTTCTCTTCTTATATTCTTGCTCTTTACGTAATTAACGTTATTGTCTTCCCTTTTTTTTTTCTTCTTAAAACAAATCCTATTTAGACTCTGTCTCAATTCGGGGGAAAACAGGAATATGTTAGTTTCATTATAGACATTATTGTGTTTACAACAGCACATGTTAATTTCAGAGAAAAGTGGGAATATTTGTTATTTCCGTTAACTATTTACAATATTTATTACTGTATCGGGAAAATTTGGTTCCCTACATTCTCATGCTATCTATGCACGTCCTTGGCGTCAAAGCCGGCCCAACTAAGGCCGACTCGAGTAAGGTTGATCCCAGTAAGAGGACGGCCCGGTTAACACGACCCAAGATGGCGTCGTTCGAAGCCCTGACTCTTCCGTACACTAAAGCCACCAACTTTCGTACTTTTCTTTGTTTATTTCGAGTAAGGTCCCCTAATATATTGAGACATTCACTTTGTAAAGGGGCTCATGTGTAATTTGGCTACGAAAAATATACAACTCATTCTCTCTCTCTCTCTCTCTCTCTCTCTCTCTCTCTCTCTCTCTCTCTCTCTCTCGTGCAAAGATCATTACTTGTTCCATTATTCTCACATCTTAAGACATCTACAACTCATCATTATCACCGATTTTAGCTCGATAATACTCTCTAGTTCATACTACGCTTGATTCTGATTTACCCTTTTATATTTACGATTGTTCTTGAGCTTAACAAGTATTCACATAACTTTTTAGCCAAACAATTTGGCGCCGTCTGTGGAAATTTCGTGAATCAAAGTTGTAGTTTGCTTCCAGAGATCCTTTGAAAACCACTTTCTACAACCTAATGGCTGAAAACAATGCAAGAATGAAAGTTATCGTGGATGTTAGAGCCGATCTCATAAGCCCTTTCAACGTGGCTGCTGAAGGAGATGCTCATCACACAATCCCTAGCACCTTGATGAGCACGGAAAACCCACCTTCCCATTCTAAAGATCTGGTGGTTCCACCGGAAAAAGAGGCTTCTACATCTACAACTAAAAAAGCACCCCCAGAGGTAAAACGGTTACTGGAAGAGTGGTTGAAAAATGCTCTGAGTAGTTTAGTTGAGAAGCCGCCCCAAAATGCTAGATGCGCACCAGCAACAGACCATGTTGCAGCCGAAGATGAACCCGAGGTCACACGAACAAACAACGTGCTCGATGATGCCCAAGATCACCGCGGCGCACTCATAGCCATCCTCAAAAAGATGGAGTAAATGGAAAATGAAAATAGGTCGCTTCGCGACCAGATGAAGGAGTACCAAGAAAGAGTGGACAAGATCCGGGGTGTGCCTAAGCTGCTGCCAAATTGAGACGTGGGGAGGTTCGTTGAACAACCCTACACAGAAGGAGCTGCACCATGCCCCATCCCAAAGACCTTCAAAATGACCCCCTACTTGAGGGTATATGACGGGACCTCAGATCCCGAGGACTATCTGATTCATTATGTCACGGCAGTCAAAGGCAACGATCTCTCAAAGGACCAGGTACCATCCGTACTTCTGAAGAAGTTCGGCGAAACACTAACGGGAGGGGTCCAAATGTGGTATTCCCAGCTACTGGCCAAAAGCATCTCCACGTTCGACGAAATGGTAGATAAATTTGTCAGTGCTCATGCGGGAGCCAAGAAAGCGGAAGCACGGGACAACGACATCTCAGAGAGTTCGTAGCCAGGTTCAATAGGATCAGAATGAGCCTACCAAATGTGTCAGAAGGCATGGAAGTCGCAGCTTTTCAGAACATGCTCAACAGAGACGGCTCAGGGCAACCAAAAAACTGCTTAGCCGCCTTATGAAATATCCCCCCGCTACCTGGGAAGAAATCCACAATGCCTACTGTGCCAAGGTACGCGGAGACGACGACGACCTTAATGGCCCAACCCGGCGGCTAATAACGGTGCACCCCAAAATCCGAAGAGACCGACGTAATGAGGGACAGCGGGAACAAAACCCAAGCCTCAACAAGGACAGGCACCAACCATACCTCAAATCTTCGCATCCTCCACCACCAAGGCACGGGGACGCCTTGCAACGACATGTCGCCCCACTGCGGAACGACATAGGTATGCCTCCTTTACTATTTTCACATAACTTTTGTGTATCACCTTCAGAAGTAGTGTACGCACTAGAGAAGCTGGGCAACAAAGTACAATGGCCGACGAAGATGAAGTCCGACCCCGCCACCAGATCAAATGCCCTATGTGAGTTCCACCAGGAACGAGGGCACAGAACCGAAGATTTCATAGGTTTCCGACAGGAGGTGGTACGGATGTTGAACCAAGGATTCTTGAAAGAACTACTCAACGACAAAGGAAAACTCAACTTTGCACGTGCACGGGAACAACCTCACGGCACGCCAAGGCCGCCCTCACCAACCCGCACCATCAACATGATCATTGGGGATGGCAACGATTCGGCGATCAACCATGTCAAGTTCACCACCACTCACAAATTAAAGCGAAACATCGCTCACGAACGGTATGACGACTTCGAAGATAGTATCGCCTTCGATAAATCTGATACCCACGGTTGTTCTTTCCCCAATTATGATGCTTTAGTTATCACTTTACGCATAGTAGATACTGACGTTAAAAGGATTATGGTCGACGATGGCAGCGGTGCGTGTATCATTCATCCAAGAGTCCTTGCACTAATGGACTCGAGGATAAGATATTACCACGTTCTATAACACTGGCTGGTTTTAACAATGCAGTGGAAAGAACATCTGGGGAGGTAACGCTACCCGTTCTGGCGGGAGGAGTTACGATGGAAACCACTTTCCACGTAATGAACCAAGAAACGGCCTACAACGCCATCATCGGACGTCGGTGGATACATGCTGAGGGCAGTCCCCTCCAGTTTTTACCAAGTGATCAAAATCCCTACCCCCAAGAGTGTTATAAAATAGCTCAAGATTACACACACACCAAACAACTCAATGAGCAAGTGCGGAAGCATAGTAATCAGCCCTATCGGGGACTAAGGTCCACCCGACAGAGGACGCCATCAAAGACCCGACGTCGTTAAGGCTAACAAGGCCACGGTCGAAGACCTCGACCCCATCCAGCTGAGCGATAGCAACTTCACAAAAAAGGCTAACATAGGCCACGACCTTTCAAATCCAAGTAAGTATCGTGAGTTTTTATCTAACTATGCAGATTTATTCGCTTTTTCCCATGCAGATATGCCAGGGATTCCACGAGAAATCGCCTCCCACAAACTGAACGTTGATCTGCTACACCCGCCTGTGCGGCAGGTAAGGAGAAAATTCAATGCCGCCATCAACGAAGCAGTAAGTGAAGAGGTAGACAAGCTACTGGCAAACGGTTCCATTGGGGAGTCCAAGAATCCAGAATGGGTTGCCAACGTTGTAATGGTTAAAATGAAAAATGGGAAGTGGCGAATGTGCGTGGATTTCACCGACCTAAACAAAGCATGCCCAAAAGATTTGTTCCCACTACCCCACAACGACCAGTTAATAGACGCAACGACAGGACATGAGCTGGTAAGCTTCCTGGATGCGTACTCCGGCTACAATCAAATCATGATAGCCGAGGAGGATCAGGAGAAAACAACCTTCATCACTCACCAGGGAACATACTGCAACAAGGTAATGCCCTTCGGGCTTAAGAATGCAGGGGCCACATACCAAAGGCTGGTAACTACGATGTTCAAAGAACAACTCGGCAAAATGATGGAGGTCTATATTGACGGCATGCTAGTGAAGTCATCAAAGAAAGAGGATCACCTCGATCACTTGAAAGAATCCTTCGAAATATTAAGAAGATACAATATGAAACTAAATCCTGAGAAATGCGCCTTCGGCGTAGCCTCGGGAAAGTTACTGGGGTTTCTGGTGTCAAAAAGGGCATCGAAGTCAACCCAGAACAGATCAAGGCTATAGAAGCCATCCCAGAAATGCTAAGAGCAAAAAATAGGTGCAAAAGCTGACGGGTCGAATAGCTGCCCTCTCCAGGTTCATCTCATGCTCCTCCGACAGGTGCCATAAAGTCTTTGGTGTATTGAAAAAAGACCAAGGACTACAATGGAACGAAGAATGTGTCGAGGCCTTGAGGAATTTGAAGGCATATCTATCATCGCCGACCCTACTAGTCAAAGCAAACCCAGGCGAACAGTTGCTGGTATACTTGGCCGTATCAGAAGTCGCGGTTAGTGCCGTCCTATCACGTGAAAATAAAGGTACGCAATCTCCTATTTATTACATTAGCAAAACTTTAGTGGACGCCAAAACATGGTACCCACACCTTGAGAGGCTGGCTTTAGCACTCGTAGTAGCTTCACGAAAGCTACGACCCTATTTTCAGTCCCACTCCATAAGGGTAGTAACGACCTTCCCATTAAGAAGGGTCCTACACAAGCCTTAGCCGCATAGGTGATAAGAATCCTACACATCTTCAGCACATACAGGGTAAGTTGGGCCAGACACGCCCCATACCAATGACGAATCTCCTCCGCTAAAGGATTGAGCGGGAGGCTATATTCTATTCGAAAAGCATACTCATAAAATGTGCAATATCCAGGCCTATGCACATTGGTGTAATTTGTCGCTGCAGGGGCCATCTCAACGTAATCAGGAATATTGTACGACTTTCTAAGAGCAGCCAAATGAGATGACGTCAGCTCGCTAAGTTCCCAAGGAGGAAGCTTACATTTATTATTAAAATCCTTCCATGTAACCATGTCCTGTGAAAGTATGTTGGTCGTTGATAGAGGAACGAGGGCCTCCTCAGCTTCTCCTTCCCCATTATCTGAGGACGATGAAACCCTAGAAGGGGCATCACCCTTGGTCTTTTTGCTATCATGGACGCTTTACCATGGTAAAAGTTATGAAAGAAAGGTGCTTCAAGGGTACAGGGTTCAATTCCCAGGAACGAAAGTTTTAAGAAGATCAGCGGGTACCAGAATAAGATGAGGATAAGATTGAGGAAATACTCTCTGAAAAGATTCGAAAGTTGAATTGGATTCAACCTCTCCTCTATATGTAAGGAAAGGCACACGAAAATAAAAAAAGGCATGATTCGAAAAGTGGCGCGAAAAACCAAAACGTCACATCACGACCTGAACCGCCTCGGGAGCAATATAAATGATCACGCACGTGATCGATGACGTCATCCTAAAAAGAAGCCCTAAAAGGGGGTTATATGTCAATGGCATAACGCCTTCGCATATGTTCACGCCTTTTTAGACAGCACCTACAGATACGACCAAATTTCTAGAATGGTCAAGCACATATGTCCGTTCGTTGTAGATGCTTCTCGACTACGTCCCCAATAAACGGAGGGACTGTCTGTATCGGGCAAATTTGGTTCCCTACGTTCTCATGCTATCTATGCACGTCCTTGGCGTCAAGGCCGGCACAACTAAGGTCGACTCCAGTAAGAGGACGGCCTGGTTAACACGACGCAAGACGGCGTCGTTCGAAGCCCTGACTCTTCCGTACACTGAAGCCACCAACTTTCGTACTTTTTTTATTTATTTCGAGGTAGGTCCCCTAATATATAAAGGAGACCTTCACTTTGTAAAGGGGCTCATGTGTATTTTGGCTACGAAAAATATACAACCCATTCTCTCTCTCTCTCACTCACTCACTCTCTCTCTCTCTCTCTCTCTCTCTCTCTCTCTCTCTCTCTCTCTCTCTCTCTCTCTCTCTCTCTCGTGCAAAGATCACTACTTGTTCCATTATTCTTACATCTTAAGACATCTACAACTCATCATTATCACCGATCTTAGCTCGATAATACTCTCTAGTTCATATTACGCTTGATTCCGATTTACCCTTTTATATTTTCGATTGTTCTTGAGCTTAACAAGTATTCACATAACTTTTTAGCCTAACAATTACATTGGATTTTTTTCTATCACAATAAATACGAAGAGGAAATAGATTTTATTTTAGAATCTTCTATATCTATGTTTATATTAAAAGGAGGGAGCGAAGCATAAGGGAAAGCCAAGTGGCATCTTGAGAAAATGCCACTTGACACTTTTACGACATAATCCAAATGATTTAAACAAATTAATAAAGATTAAGACAAATTAAATTTGATCAAATTCAATTTATGGTGAAAATTAAGTATGATTTAGTCATAGTTTTATAGTAAATAGATTCTAAAAACTTTCAAAAAAATTCCTATTCTAATATTTGTTCTCTAACCACATGATTCATTTCTTTCATTTCATAATTTTAATATTTTGAAAATATTACGTAGAGACATATGATAGTACAAGTATTATTACAGGAATTAAATATAATTAAATGCAATGTGTTAGAACAAATAAGAAAATATCTTTTTATGATTATTATTCATATTGAGTACGGATTTTTAAGTTTGAAAAAAGAACATGATTTTTCTAAAAATATGATCCAATTTGAAAATAGAATGATAAGACTTATTTAAACTTAAGTTGAGATTTTTCATTTTAAATTATAATAAGAAATATTATATTTCGAAATATGAGTAATAGAGTCAAAATTATAATTGATATAAGTTTTACGTTTTATCTCTCTTATATTAAAATGAGTGTGATAGAAATATATTCAAATAAGCTAATGAAAAGCCACTTGACAAAGTAATGGTAGTAATCACTAAATTATTTCATAGAGAGAAGGAACAAATAGAGAAAAAATAAAAAAATAAAAATGTTATCATAAAGAGAAAAGAAGGATAAAACTTATTTAAATTTGAGATGAGAATCTTTTTTATCTATTATGATAAGAAAGATCATGTTGTGAATAAGGCCACGTAACTCATGTCTAATAGATAATAACAAAAAATTAAAAAATTTGAATAATAAATTAACAACACAGCCCAGTAAAATTTCACAGGTGAAATCTGGTGAGAATAGAGTGTATCGAGACCTTACCCTTATCTCGGAAGGGTAGAAAGGCCGTTTCCTAGAGACCCTCGACTCAATAGAAAATACAATAATATCAGAAAAAAATAAAAAAAAAAAGATCTGTAACAACAAAAGAAATCAGAAAGATAATAACAGCGGTATGAGACACCAAATAACTGAAAAGGCAATAAACAATACTATGCAAAACAAAAAATAGTGTGAACACAATATAAACCGCTTGCAATCCTACACAAAACTCTATCATACTATCTGATACAAACAGATAAAATGCTCAACTATCCCTTAATCTACAACCCTAATGCTCGACCTTCACACATTTCTATCAAGAGTCATGTCATCGAAAATCTGAAGTCGCGTCATGTCCTGCCCGATCACCTCTCACCAATACTTCTTAGGCCGCCCTCTCCCTCTTCTCGTACATGCCAACACCAACAACTCATATCTCCTAACCCGGGCATCTAGGCTTCTCTTCCGTACGTGGCCGAACCATCTAAGCATCGCGTCCCGCATCTTGTCATCCATGGGAGCAACGTCTATCCTCTCCTGAATATCTTCATTCCTAATCTTATCTAGTCTAATATGCTCACACATCCATCTCAACATCCTCATTTCGGTTGCTTTCATATTCTCCATATGTGAATTCTTGATTGACCAATACTCAACTCCATACAACACGTCCGGTCTAACCACCACTCTGTAGAACTTACCTTTAAGTTTCGGTGGCACATTCTTGTCACACATGACTTCAGACGCTGACCGTCATTTCATCCACCCCACTTCAATACGGTGCATAACATCCTCGTCGATCTTCCCATCTCCCTGCGTAATTGACCCTAGGTACTTAAAACTTTCTCTCTTGGGCATGACTTGTGAGTCGATCCTCACTTCTACGTCCGCTTCTCCCGTCACGCCGCTGAACATACACTCCAGATATTCTATCTTAATCCTACTCAACTTGAAACATTTGGATTGCAGGGCCTACCTCATATCTCCAGTCTCTCGTTAACGTCGCCTCGCGTCTCATCAATCAGAACTATATCATCAGCAAACAATATACACCATGACATCTCTCTTTTAATATGGTGTGTTAGGGCATCCATCACCAGGGAAAATTAGAACGGGTTGAGCGCAGATCCTTGGTGTAACCCCATAACCACCAAAAAAACTCTGAGTCACCTCACGTAGTCCTAATCTGAATCTTAGTTCCATCATACATATCCTTTATCGCTCTAATGTAAGCTACTGACACTTTTTATACCTCGAGACATCTCCAAAGAACGTCCCTAAGGACCTTGTCATACGCCTTCTCTAGGTCAATAAACACCATGTGCAAATCCCTCTTTCTATCCTTGTATTGTTCCACCAACCTCTTGATAAAGTGGATAGCTTCTATAGTAGAATGGTCTGGCATGAACCCAAACTGATTTTCAGAAATATACACTGCCCTCCTTACCCTCCCTTCCATCACCCTCTCCCAAACTTTCATGGTATGACTTAGTAACTTGATGCCCCTATAGTTGTTAAAATTCTGGATTTCACATTTGTTCTTGTACAGCAAAATCATCGTACTACATCTCCACTCATCTGGCATCCTCTTCGTCCTGAAAATAACATTAAACACCCCAGTCGGCTACTCCAAGCCTGCTCTGCCCACATACCTCTAAAATTCTACTGGAATCTCGTTTGGTCCGGTTGCTTTGCCCCGACTCATATTACACATTAGGGGTGGGCATAATGCCGATCGAATCGAAAAAATCGGCCAAGCTATAATTTCGATTTAATCAATTTTCTGGTCGGTGCACGATTTTAAAATTATTAATTTTTGATTTTTTGATGTGATTTACAATTTTTGTATTTCGGTTTTCGATTAAACCGAAAAACCGAAATTTTTGTTAACTGTGTTGTTGTGTTAATGATGCCAGAACATTGACCAGCAAATGGCTGATCAATCCCTGCAGTGTCTCGATTTAAGAAAGCACAAAATTAGAATGTTGTTAGCATGTGAAAGAATAGCATTTGGATTGTAGCAATTGATAATTAGGGCCTTTGCTTGGGTCCAGCTCTTAGATATGATTCTTTGGTAAATTTCTAATGGATTTTCACTTGAAAGGATGACATTGTAACAGCTGGTCGTTCAGCCCTATTGCGAGTGGCATGAAAATTCTCCTGCCTAATTTCTCAAATAAATTAGTGATGTAAAGAAGCACGTTTTCGGTCCAATAGTATTTCCAGTCATTGCACTAAATGTCAGTTACACTAGTTTCGTTTCTAATTTTCTTGAACCTTTTAAAACCGAAAAAAAATAAATCAGAAATAATCAAATTGAAGTTTGAAAAAACCGCACCGAACTGTAAATACTTTAGTTTGATTTGGTTATTAATATTATAAAATCGAAAACGGTTAAATCGAACCGTACTTTCACAATAACCGACCAATGTCCACCCCTATTACACATAGCTCCCACGACCTCTTCAACCTTCATACTCACACAGTACCTAAAGTTTCGGTGACTCTCGGAGTGCCAACTCCCTAGCACGATGTTACCATCTCCCTCTTCCTTTAAAAGTTTATGAAAGTACGTCTTCCATTTATACTTAATCCGGAACTCTTCCATCAATACTCAACCTTCCTCGTCTTTGATGCACCTCACTTGATCCACGTCACGAGCATTCCTCTCTCTCGCTTTGGCCAGCCGAAATAACTTTTTGTCCCTACATTTACCCCACAGTTCTTCATACAATCGACCAAATGCAGCAGTCATAGCCTCCGTGACCGCCAATTTCGCCTCCTTCCTAGCTTTCTTATACAAACTTAAAAATATTATTGATATATTTAAATAATTTAAAAACATCGAGAAATATTTTCAAATTTAAATAAATATTGATTTAATGATTAAAAGATTAAATATCGACCTATATTATATTAAAGGATAGTAATGAATAATATTATTAAATAAAGTGAAAATGAAAATCCACATGAAAATGTGACAATACTATACACTAGATATCATTCATAAGAGTTTCATTTGGCTTTTATGCCATAATAGGTTACAAACGGGGTTATATCTAAAAAATGCTATTATTATTCCGGATGCCATTTGTTTTTACTGTCAAAAAGAAGATGACTCAAGTAAACACATCTTTCTCAATTGTGATAATGCTACTAGATTCTGGAATAATTTAGGGTTGGCACATATTATTCATCACATTACGAATTCCACATGCACACATACATGGGTTCGTAATCTTATTAATTACAGCCAATTAACCACTTTGTTTAATATTAACCCTAAAACATATTTATCACTTAGCTTATGGAATATTTGGATTACTCGTAATAAAAACTTTTACAACAAAATTAGGAATGGTATCCATTTAAGAACAGTTAATCAACAAGCTACTGAATTCTCTTTTTTAACTTCTTATTCGCATAAGACTAAGCACAAAAATGCAATGCCAAAGGATATTAAGTGGAATCCTCCTAATGCACATACTTACAAGCTTAATACAGATGGAGCTTTTAACCTTACTAAGGCAGGTATAGGAGGGGTTATTCGAAATTCTAACGCTGAGTGGATTATTGGCTTTTCAGGAGCTGCCCCATATAATTCTGCCATTTTTCTGAATTCTATGCTTTGTTGCGGGGTTTGAAATATGCATATGAAAGAAATATCACACCTCTTCATGTGGAGGTGGATGTAAAGGACATTATATTATTACTTCACACTGAAAATTTTGCCCGCTCTAACATAATTGATGATTACAGGTACTACCCGGATCTACTAGGTAATCCAGTAGTTACACATGCGCACAGAAAGCAAAATATGGTAGCAGACCAACTAGCTAAAGGAGGCCACAATTTTGGGGATGCTTGTCTGCCAAGAGTTTTTGAAGCTGTTCCTTCTTTTGTTGCACCACAGTTTGAAAGAGATAAGGCCTGTATGGATGGTCTTTGGCACGATGACAGTGGCAACTTGGCTCAACTATCCTATGATGTAGTAAATTGTCATGATGATAATTTTAATAGAATGACCATGACAAGTGTAAATAGTAGTGGTAACTTAGGACTTGGTACTACAACTATGGATTGTAATAGGGGCACCAACTCTCTGTACGTATCGACTAATTAGTAATATAAGTTATCTTTTGTAAAAAATAAAAGATATCATAATAGAAAAATTAAGGAAAATATTTAAAATTAATATTAGAAACTGTAGGAAAATACTGTTTGAACCTGAGATTAGAGAATTCTTAAAATTACGATGAGAACGTTCAAACTATAAATAGGACCACAAAATTTACTAAAAACACAAAATAAATGTCTAATGTAGGTCATTTTATTAACGAAAATTAAAAGCCAATTTTGTATCTTAAATCTAAAATAGAAAAAATATATAATTCCATATAATAATAAAAAATTATAAAGTATCAATAGAGTTGGAATATAATAATCCAAAAAAATTATGTATTAATATTTTAGATTAATTCAAGTTACAATTTGCAATAAAATGTGATATTATTTTGATTATAGATAAAATATTAATATAAAGAACTAACTAAAATGTATAGTAGGAAAGAAAAGGCACTGGGAGGAAAATAGCGATAGGACAAGGATACTTATACTTTTAATTAATTTAAATATAAATAAATTAAATAATTAATTAATTCTTAAGAATATTATTGATAGCTATAAATGATAAAAGAATTCCGAGTAAGATGATAAAATTACAAAAATATATTAAATTCAAGAACAATATTTTTTTTTATATTTATCGAGGATTACTCTGTTCTGTGTGTATGCTAGTCTGTCATATTTTAGTATGCAAATGGCACTTGTCCTACTATCTTCTGAGGAGCTTGTCACCTTATTGATTATTGATATTGCTTTTTCAGATATATTGTGTGTTTGTTAATATTTTATTGTCACATTTCTATCTTCTTGTGTCGAGGGTCTATCGAAAATAGCCTTTCTATCCCTCAGGGTAGGGGTGAATTCTGTGTTCACGCTACCCTCCTCAAACCACGTTTGTGAAAATATACTGAATTGTTATTGTTGTTATTGTTGGTGTAAACAAGACATTAAGTCAATTGATAAGCTAATAAAAGATCACATAATTGTATAACAATATTAAGTAATGAATAGTAACTATAAGCAAATAACAAAAAAAGAATTAGGTAACAATATGAAGAATAAGACTTATTTGAAGAATTTTGATAGTAAAATTTTTATTAAAATAATATGATTTAATGTGCACAAACATGACAGATCACAATATAACATATTTAACATTCTTTAATATTGACAGTGTAACGAAATGCAAGTACTAAAATTAAGGGGTTGGGTTAAAATAAGGTATAACTATTTTGATTTGAGAAATAATTTCATGTCATGCTTCTTTAGTAATATCCAATAATTACATATAATTTTATGTGAAAGGTTCATATTTTAATGTTATTTGCACATAATTTAAATAACCCAAATTATATTTTTACATAATTTGTGTCCTGTGAATCGTACGGATACTAATACTAGTTGAAATTTAAAAGCAGATGTTCCCAAACATTGGAAAGGTGATCCATAAAATGTTTTTCTCAGGCAGAAAACATTTTGCCCACATCGAAATCGTCTAATTACAAGTTTCTTCAACTGAATACCTTGACCACTTGTATATTTAGAGTATATTAGCTATTCTACGAGTATAAAAAGTTATCGTTTTAAATCGCAATGTAGATATGCAATATCTCTAAAATTGGTAAAATAGAATAAATGAAAGTAAATTGAAAGGAGAAAGATAAGCAAATTCTGGGATATATAAAAGGTAACCGTAAAAATATGTTATCTAATAAACATGACATTCTTTGGGAGTGTGAAATGTGCCCAATCCACACTAATTGTTTGCATCAAACCAAACAAATTAACTTTAAGAATCACCAAGTAGAACAACAACAACAACAACTATCCAGTATATTCCCACCAGGTGGGGTAGGTGGGGTCTGGGGAGTATAATATGTAGACGAGCCTTACCCCTACCCGAAAGGGTAGAGAGGCTGTTTCCATTCGACCCTCGGCGCATAGGATAAAATGAAAAGCTGCATTAACAAAGACAAAATTAGAAACAAAAACAACACAAAACAAAACAATAAAGCATTAGTAAACCCCGCAGAAATAACGTAAATAATTATGTAAACATAAGAAACATAAATACAGTCGCATGCACCAAGTAGAGTGAGAATATATACTACTTAACCATGGTTCAACAGAAAAGCTGCTCCACGGAGGTTGACCTATGATTAAAATGTATATGCAAGACACTTACAACAACAACATACCCAGTATTATTTCATACCGTGGGATCTGGCTATGCAAGACGCTTGTATTGCATTTATTGAACTGATGAATACCTGTGCCGGAGAAGGATGATGACGCCTAAAAATAAAAATATGTAGTACATCATTTTTGCATTAACCAAATTGCTGCCCTTTAGACAAAATAATCACTATTCATTATCATATTCATTAAGTTACAAACCCAGAACCTATAGAAAGATCCGAATATACAAAATAGCAAAACACCAATGCGCTTGTTCAGTCTCATATTATCATTTTCGCTATTCTCTGCCCCTAAGTCGATGAGAATTCAGGTGTATACAGCAACATTAAACTCAGACTGAAGAAATGCAAGTCGTAAGAGAAACTGAGCACATACCTGAATGCCACTAGTTCCTCCATATATATATCTTCACTCTAGATATTTGTGAACATACAAAGCTTACACTAAGGCACTTGCTTCGAGTGAACCAAGTAAAGCATAGATCAAGATCCTCATGCTATTGCATATCAAGAGAACATGGATTTCAAATACTGAAACCCTTGGGATGAATTTAAGCTGCTAGGAGTTATATTTAAGAGCTTGAAAAGATATCCAAATTCCTTCGACGTGTTACACAAGGTATAAAAAATACCTTTCTTCATTCATAAATCCCCTATTCAATAAATATGCACTTGGGGCATCACCAATAGCCTATGGAGAGTGTTGTGGAATATAGCAAATCAAGCGAACCTTCAAGCTTTATTTCCGGTCTTAGCTGACAGTTGGCAATGGTTTCTTGATACACAATGGTGGGAAAATATGATGATAAGCTGATTGGAATGTGGTAACCAATTTGAATCAGTAAATTGTATGACAAGTCCTCAGAAGAGGTGGAGCTTCATTAGGCTTCCTTGAGAGGAGAATTATGCCTGATGAATAAGTCCAATCAATAATAAGCTGTGGTTACTTAACTTTAGATGTCGAAACAATTGGTAGAGCTCCTAATCTTTGACAGCAGAAAATCTCCTCAAGGTCCGCTACGCTCTACGTGTATGACAACCACCTCTCTTCAGGCTTTTTGAATCACTCTTAGTTTAGCACTCCGACTTCGAGGATTTAATGCCTCCTCCTTTTCCGATGGTGTTATGGGTCTCTTTGTAAGGATAGTTCCATTCTGTCCTTGTATCACTTGTTTTATCCATGCTTCTTCTTTAACAGTATCAAGATTAATTTTCCTCAGCTCACGTAAGCGCTTCCCTTCTTCATCTTCAATCCCATCTCCATCAACTTCGCAGCAGTTCATAATATTGAGAAATGCCTGTTTTACTATTCTGTCCTCCAAACTGTGGAATGAAATTACGGCAAGTCTTCCACCAGAATTAAGAGACTCAAAACAATCACGGATGGAGTCCTCCAGTGTCTTGAGTTCATCATTAACAGCTATTCGTAAAGCCTGAAAAACTCTTGTGGCTGTCTTAATCCAACCTTGTCTTCCTGCTTAAGCAAGGAACTAAAGTATAATCACATTTCCATTGACAAGTATGTGCAGAGGATTATTGAGTATGAAAAAGTACGTAACATACCAAGCCTCTTTTGTAATGGTTAAGAAATTTATGAAATTTCACAGACAAACTTAAAATATGAATAGAGACAAGGCCACCTGGAAGAGATAACCACCTTTAGTCCTAGAAGTTGAATTCCGAATAAGGTCTACCAGCTCACTGGTAGAATGTAACCCTCCATGTAGACGAGCCTTAACAATTCTGTTTTGAAGAGAGTACCAATTGCTTTCTTCTCCATAGTCTCGCAGAACCCGTCCTAACTTATCAGCTGGCCAGGAATTCAGTATGTCTTCAGCTCTCAGAGTTGCCTGTCACAGTCCTGTGTCGGTTAATCAAGGAAAAATCTATGAACCATTTTTTTTCACATCTATGAACTCTTTATAGAAAGTATATGAACGAGAAATGTCTACAGAATTAGACATCTTGACGTCAGACAAATAGTGACATCAACGATGAAAACTTGAATAGAATGCGATCATGATAACTGATAATTGATGTAAGATTTTAGGTGCATCATTGATGACCACCAGTTGACCACTGAACAAAAAAAGTAAGGAAAAAAACAAAAGAAAAGAGACGTCAAACAAAATCTTTAACCCTCCAACAGTGTATAATGTGATTCACCAGCTTAATGCATATGTTCTACAAGGTAGTGGCAGTGTTTTGAAAAGCGAGCGCTTCGTCGCCTTAAGCGAGAAGCGACACGAAAGCAAGAAGCTGTCGCTTTTTCCTTACTGAGGCGACACGATCAGCAGAAGCGATCGCTTCAGCCAAAAAAGCGAGAAGCGACCTAGAAGCGAGAAGCGCAGAAGCACTCGCTCGCTTCTGTTCAAAGGGGTCATTATGGAAAAAGAAAAAAATAAGGTTGGGTCTTTGTTTTTGTTATACAAAACATACCCAAAGTGAAAAGACCATTCTTTGTCTTGCCAAAAATTGAACGTTAGCAGCAGCAGCCAACTAGGGTTCCAGCCTCCGGGTAATTTTTCTTAAAAACTTAAAAACTCTTGTGGCTGTCTTAAATTTTTCTTTCTTTTTCTTCTTCTTCTTCTCCTTTTCTCTTCTCATTTACAGTTTTTCTCACCCAGCAGGCGTTGGTTCTTTTCCCCCTTTTATTCTTCTTATTTATTAGTTTTAATATGTATTTTAGTTTATAAAATTAATTATAATATATATATATATATAAATTTATATATATATAATGTTATGTTATATTATGTATTTTCGGTTTATAAAATTAATTACTATTATTATATATATATATATATATATATATATATATATATATATATATATATATATATATATATATATGTTATATTTTTAGTTTATTTGATTTTTTAATGTGTATTTCAATTTATTTGATTATGTATTTTCTTATATTAATAGGGATTAAAAATGTCCCAAAGTTTTAGGTTGAACTTTTTGATTATTTATATTGTATCTTTGCAAGGTTTACATTATGTTTTTCAAAAATTGCGCTTCACCTCAACGAAGCGTGCTCTTTGCTTTTGAAGCGAAGCGAGCCCTTGTCGTTTTTTTGTGCTTCTCGCTCTAAAAAACACTGGGTAGTGGTTAGACCGACTATTTTGTATAGGGCAGAGTGCTGGCCAATCAAGAACTCCCGTGCCCACCAGATGAAAATAGCTGAGATGAGGATGTTGAGATGAATATGTGGGCATACTAGGTTAGATAGAACTAGGAATAAAATTATTCGGGACAAGGTGGGAGTGGCCCTTGTGGAGGAGGAAATGCGAGAGGCAAGACTGAGATGGTTCTAGCATGTTAAAAGGAGAAGCATAGATGCCCCCAGTCAAGAGGTGTGAGCGGTTGGCCTTGGGGGTAAGAGGAAGGGTAGAGGTAGGCCAAAGAAGTCTTGGGGAGAGGTGATTAGACGGGACATGGCGTAACTTGATTTGACCGAGGACATGACACAAGGAGGGTGTGGAGGTTGAGGATTAGGGTACAAGGATAGTAGGTAGTCGAGTGTTTCTCTTTGTCTTCATCAGTTCATTAGTATTAGTATCAGTATGGTACCCCTTTTATCCTTGGTTTATTATTATCACATATCTTGTGCTGTTATTATTTACCACCAGTACTCCCTTAGTGGCTATCACTTCATACATTTTATTGTTGATACTTGCTATTAGTACTTCTTTAATATTCTTTATTGCTACCTTGTATTTAGTTCTCTAAATATATTGTCTTGTTACTTGCTATCAGTGCTCCTTCCTTCTTTTCTCTAGTCGAGGGTCTATTGAAAACAGTCTCTCTGCCCTTCCAGGGTAGGGATAAGGCTACATACATCCTACCCTTCCTAAACCCCACTTGTAGGATTACACTGGATTGTTGTTATTGTTGTAATGCATATGTAGATCTGTTAGAATATGTAATAGTAGAACCCTAATCCAATGTGTATTAGGAGTAGCCTAATCCAATGTTTATTAGGAGTAGGATAGGTTATGTGTGTATATATAGGGCTCATTGTATCATGTTTAATATCAATTATATATTTCTCCCGTGCTTTCTCACATGGTATCAAAGCTTTGGTGAGATAATTATCGTTGTGCGTCATTCCAACGACATCCGGGAAGAAATAACTCAGTCAACGTGCAATTTTCCGGTGACCTAAGTGACTAATTGCGTCAAAGTCACTAATTATCAGTGTTGTGTAAAAACCAACACCACCACAAGGCTCGGAATATAATTCCGACCAACCCCAAAAAATATCACCGGAAAATAACCCCCCACGCGCCGCCACGCGCCCGCCGGACTTCTGCCGCCGCCGGCGAGTTTATCCCACGAGCCGGCACGTGAGAGACTTTCCGGCCAAAATTTTAAAAAGTTCCTTCAGGACATTCTGATCGCCCTCAAATTCCAAGCCTACCCATATTTTTACTTTTCAATTCTGACCATTTTGAAGTTTTTCCGGCATCTACAGTACTTTTCCGGCAAAAACAGTATTTCCTTCATCTATTTCGGCAAGTTTTCAACGATGTCTTTGGAACTCGATGCTTTCGGGTCTAGAAACCCGGGTTCGATGTTAACTACATATGTAACAAGCTTGGTACATATGATTTATATGCACCAGCTTGAGGGGTCTGTTAGAATATGTAGTAGAACCCTAATCCAATGTGTATTAGGAGTAGCATAATCCAGTGTTTATTAGGAGTAGGATAGGTTATGTGTGTATATATAGGGCTCATTGTATCATGTTTAATATCAATTATATATTTCTCCCGTGCTTTCTCACAAGATCAAAATTCATTTACACATTCTTGCAAGTTGCAAGTATGAGAGTACTTTTGCAATCGAAGATGCCATCAGAAATAGCCTTTGCTCACTATCAGAATTATCCACGTTTAATCTTATGTACAAGAAAAAGGGGAGGGCTTTCACCATGGCCAAACTTACAGTTTTTTAATCCTTACCACAAACTTCTACAACAACGGAATTATTGAATTCACCCTGTTCCTTTATTAATTCAATTCCAGAAAACCAGTAATCTCCCATTAATTTCTAAGCTGACAATATTACCATTAAGTACTTCCCAGTTCCCAGCATTCAGTACATCTACCACTTAAAAGATACATGAGCCACTTTTTTATTGAATTGGGTCTTCAAGTTGTCTAAACCCTAAAGACCTAAATCCCACCTTATGATAATCCCAACAAATTTCCCAAAATAGAAACACATCAAATGACTATACCAACTACAAGCAAATGTACTTAACAGTTACAATTACAATGAAGGACGACAAATACAACCATCGATGATGCTTTAAATATGCCTGTTGCAGAATTTTTCCACCCATTAAACCAGAGGAATACAATCTCAAATTCAGCATAGTTTACCAAAGAGTAAACATGAACCTCGTAGAATTTTACTGTCCATTAAACCACAAGAATGCAATAACAAAATCAATATAGTTTTCCAAAGTGTAAATATAGGCATTTTTAGAACACGAGGCAATGTGCAATGCAGCATAAGATACTAGCATTTTAGAGCTACACTAATCTGAATGAGTGTCAAAATTCACGCAAAATTTGGAAATTAATTACCTTTGGATTCATTCTCATGTCAAGAGGTCCATTCTTCAGCACACTAAAACCTCTTTCAGCATCATTTACCTGATAAAATATAGAAAATATCCAAGAAATTAATACTATAATCAGAAATCAGCATCCTAATAGTCTCAAAATATTACTCCAACGAATGATTATTGAATTCAAGACATGGAATCTGAACTCCTACTCGTACTCAAAGCAAAATGCTTATTGAACTGGTTTAGTTGGCTTAATCAGGCCCCTGTAACTAGTTGTGTTCAATTTACGGATTGGTCTGCTCCTTAGTGATAGACTATTTTTTTGTGTATATGAGCAGGTACTATCTCTCTTTCTTGTAATCTTTTGCTTGCATCTTCTGGAAGCTTTTAAATGAATTGTCCTTCATCACAAAAATTATTACTTCAACAGATGGTTAACTAGAAGAACTCTCACTCTCTGAACCAACCTTGACAGGAATAGTCAGGTACAATTCAAATGCACCTATTTTAGCCAGGAATGCTAACTTTTAGGGTTCCGAGAATTTAATGTGAATAACTTTCCTGATTTACAGCCAATTCATTCGCAAAGAAGATAAATCAAACGTCGAGGCACAGGAAGCAGAAACTAGGAAATAAAGCTTGCAACCACAAAACTTATCAGTCAAAACACTTCAAGTTTTTCAATGGTATCTAGGATGTGAATAAAATGCAGACCTGCATAGATGACATACCCAAGTCCATCAAGATCCCATCAACTCCATAAGCCAATAAGTCATCTGACACTTCACCAAGCACAGACTTGACATCCTTAAAATTTTTCAAAAAGGTATGCACTTTCAAGGCAGAAGCCGTATCATAAGAATCCTTAGGTTGGATACCCTTCAGCTGAGTTTGAGCCATTTGATGTGCAATGGGATCAACATCAAGCCCAACATATACTTGCATTTCGGAATGAACCCGAACTATCTGTATATACATGAAATTTAAAATAGTTGAATCACTACCTCAAAATAAATCACGCAAGTAACCAAATTGAACCTGCTTGTTACATTGTCCAAATTATTATTGTTAACAGAAATGGGAAGTACATTTACATTGAAACAACAAAGTCATTGCAAAGTTGTGTTCCATGAGACAACACGAAAGTAACGAGGTATAAATAAAATGATATGACTCAATTTTACTTATTTACCATACAAGGTAAATATCTAGAAATTTAAAAGATTACAAATTAGAAATTTTTTCGTTTCAAAAAGGAAAAAAAATATGTAACGAAGGAAGTACAAGTGTAGAAGCAGGAAAGTACTAACAGCAGAGGAATGGCCGGCGGCACCGAGGGTACAATCAAGGAAGGAGCGGAGAGTGACGGAGGCGAAAACATCCAAAACTTCGCCGAGCAAGACAGGAACATGGGGGGTAGAGTTGTCATTTCCATAGTGCTTCAGGAAAGTCTCCTCATCCAGTTCTTTCTCCGACCGGGTCCTCCGTTTCACTTGTGAAAGATTGTTCTGGCTAATTACGCTACTATTACTGGTCTTTTCCACCTTTTTTACTTTGTTTTTCCGAGGTTTACTGTGAACTGAAGCTGAAGCGGAAGCGGATAAGCTGTTGCCGGCGTGTATACGACGGAGGTGGTGGAATTGGAGCAGCGGAGGTACCGGTGGCGGAATGGTGGAAGAGTGAAAGGAAAGGTTTCGGATTAACCTTGCCATTGGTGCTGCTGTAGCGTTATTCCGACTTGTAACATTACACACAATTTGTAAACCACTTTTTTTATTTTGTTTTAGGAATGGTCAAATTTACGTTTGTACTACTTAAGTTGAACAATTTGGTCATTATTATGAAAATATTGTTGTGGTTGTCCATTTAAGCTGATGCAGCCAGCATCTAAGTAACTCAATAAAATAATTTGCAGTAGTTTCGGTCGAACTGGTATCTTTTATTCAAACTATATATTTATTTTAAAAAATATATTGAATATGTACAACTTATTAATTTAGAAACCAGTAACTTAAAAGTATTACAATTCCGAACCCATAAGGTTTAAATCCTGGCTTCGCCTCTGACAGCTGCTTCTTATTAAACACGTATGATGGGAGCAGCTCATACACACAGCTTACAAGCAACTCAAGAAAAGTCTCGCAGCTACTTCCTGAAAAGCCTTTCAGCTGCTTCCTGAAAAGCCTTTCAGCTGCTTCCTGAAAAGCCTCGCAGCTGCTTTCTTTCTTCTATAAATAGAGGAGATTTCAATTCATTATGTACATCAGTTTGGAGTTGAATAATATATTAATCTCTCTATATACTTGTCGTCAGTTTATTTACTTTACAGTCTTTAATTTATAACACGTTATCGACACAAGACTCTCTAATTTTGAGCAATTACTTCGAATTTATTTTCTATTTCAGTGTTCATCTCCGATGTAAGGCGACGTTCTTAGGTCTGTGGTTTGATCTTGTTCATTCCGAGCATCATAAGTCATATTATATTTTTAAGATGGTGAATAGTGGAGCTTTAAATTAATTTTAAGTTCTTACCAATTAAGGTGTTGAGATGCTGGTAATAACGTCCTTCCCAGTTTAAGATATGGTAGCTTTGTATGACATGGTTATCTTGTGTGGTATTATGCTCATAACTGTTTAATTCCAATCAAATTTTGCTTGGCTATATTGTTTGAAAGTGTTCCAACAAAAGTTACGCTCTTGGTTACGATGATTTCATGAGCATCATCGTCAATCATCTCTAAAACTCAAGCACCGGTTTAAAAGCATTTCATGTTTATCGGGTAAGGTTTTTACCTTCAATTGAAGTCCTATAACTTGATTCTAAAGGTAAGCAAAGACAATAAGATTGCTTGCAACTCTAGTAGAGTTTGAAAATAAAATACGATCACTAGAAAAGGACAGATCTCATATATCTCATTGTAACTGATTTATTAACTATCAGAAGTGGTATATACATATGATCACCAGAAAAGTAATTTAGGCTTGCTATGGGTATAATGAAGATAAATTAGATAAAATTCTCTAAATTATATGCATACTTCGATTTGCTCCCGAGATAGCAAATATGTTAAAAAAGGTTCGAAGCATCACAATTTGATGTGATTATGCACGTTTAAATAAGTATATTCCATTCCCTAAAGAATGAAAACTTTGAAAAATATTGATTAATTTCTAGAAGTGAATGTGACAATGTTAATAAAGCTTGTAAATATGTACACACTTAAGTGTGAAGATATCATAATTCACCTCCAGAAAAAGTAATACGATTGAGAGAATATATATATTTAATAATTTCATATTTCAAATATCTCCTAAAGTGGTAAATAATTAAAATTTCCTCTGAAGTAAGAAAAAATTATGTAGTACTAAAAATATTAAAATTCTTAATTTTTGCCGCTTAGAAAATTTAGCATTATCTTTACATTGTTCATTCGATTATGATTTCTTCTCATGACACCAGAAGTGTTTGAACAATATTTGGTCGTACAAAATTTATTAAAAGCTCCTAAAGAGCTAATTGTTTGTCTAGAAGACACATAAACAAGTAGTGCTTGAATAATATTTGATTGTGGACAATAAATTGAAGGCTCCCGACGAACTTATTTGTTATTATTGTGGTCAAACATATGTTAAGATAAACTCGAAGTTCACTAATACAAATGACTATCATACTGAGATTATAAATGATTGAAAGATTGAAAGTCTTCTTGTTTCCACAATCATAAGAGGTGAATATATATATATATATATATATATATATATATATATATATATATATATATATATGTTAGAAGTTACATGTCTTATTCTTCAATTTGTACTACATTACGCGTCACAGTAAACTAGAAGTTTTTTCCTCAGGCAAAAGTAGCTACAGTAAATCAGAAATTTACCGATATAAAAGTAGCCGCAGTAAATCAGAAATTTACTGATACAAAAGTTTATGCTATAGTAAACCAGAAGTTTACTAAAATATAGCATATGTCATGATAAACTTGAAGTTATCATTTTTTATCTGATTTATATATGATGAGCTAATTGAGAATTCAGACCAGCATATACTGAAGAACTAGTAGATTCTTTAAGAATTCTCTTATGTTGTTTGTTCTCATAATAAATTGATTATACTAGCTAATGTTAGGAATTAGACCCCTAAATTATGGAATATATAAAAGGTGAATATAAGCACATTCACCTATCATGTGAACCACTTATAGATGCATATATGAGATGGTTATATGTGTATTTATTGTCAACCTGCAGTTTGGCATTTGAAATTGCTTTTCTCAATTTAGAGATTATAAAATCAAGACAGATCATCTTGATAATGTTGGTTTATATCCAAGTTGGTTTAGCATTGAATACCTCCTATTAATATCTAAACCATTGCTTATAAGAACAACTCTTCATGTGTTGGTCTATTATTTTCTGAACTGCATACAATAGCATTTGTATGCATCGGACCAGCACATATGATAAGTCCTCGCCTCACAATTGGTTTAGGATCTGAAATCGAATATTTTTACTATCTAATAACTTTTAAAGTGTGGTATATGATTAATTTCTCTACCACAATGCACAAAGATAAGTTCCCCAAAGAATATATGGGATATGTGTTAGTTTTTCTAACATTTAGGCTATGAAATAAACAACTGAAAAATATGTTATACGAATAGAATTATCATCAATGTGATCCTAATTCAGAAGATAATTCAAGCCAAATGCTAGAAGCATTTGTCGATCCAAAATAAAATATCATATTTCAGCTACAAATGCTCCGATTAAAATTTAAAATTTAAGTCCCTAAAGGATAAAGTTTACTATATGCATGAAGCGTGGTAGACCAATCGGTTCCAAGGGTAACAATCCTTGAAAATGATAGGAGAAAATTATCAACATGATCACAATTAGGAGGAAAGAAGCTCTAGAAGAGCTCACGACATAACATTTCATGAAATTCCGGAAGAAGTTCAGGTACCTGAAAATAAAGAAAGTGATGAGATTTCAACAAGTTATGTCGCTTGCAAACCGATACGAAATGATCATCGACGATATATTTGATATAATATAGTACATAATATTGTAAAAGATTGTGAGGATCGGACCTGCAATCCATACACCTGAAGATGTCATGCCATTTAAATGCCAGTCATAACCTATATGACTCATTTGATTAAATCTCTATAAAGATCCCTGAAGGATTTAAAATACCTGAAGCATATAGTTCAAAGTTTCGAGAAATGTACTCGATCAGATTACAAAGGTATTTGTACAGTTGAAAGGAATCTGGGCGCATGTGGTATAATTGCCTTAGGAAATATTTTCTAAAAGAAGGTTATGTAAGTAATGCTATTTGTCCATGTGTAATAAAAATGTCATCACAATTTGTTATACATGTTGTTTATGTTGATGACATAAATCTTGTTGGAACTCCAGAAGAGCTTTCAATATCTTAAGAAAGAATTTAAGATGAAAGATCTTGGAAAGACAAAACTTTGTCTGGGTATGCACATTGAATATTTAGCAGACGAAATCTTTATCTATCAATCTGTCTATATAGAAAGGGTCTTAAAATGCTTTTACATGGACAAAGCACGCCCATTGAGTACACCAATGGTTGTTTGATTGCTTGAAGTGAATAAAGATCCATTCCAACCTCCAAAAGAGGATGAGGAACTCCTTGGTCCTGAAATATCCTATCTTGGTGAACTTATGTAACTTGGTAATGCTACAGGGCCTGACATAACATTTTCTATTTATTTACGAGCAATATATAACTCTTCTCTTATACGGAGACATTGAAACTGGATTAAGCATATATTGCCATATTTAATGGGAATACTTGATATGAGTTTGTTTTACGCAAGCAAAGGTAGTGCATATTTTGTTGGTTATGCAGATGCAGGTTATATATTTGATCCCCATAAAGCTCGTTCCCAAACAGGCTACACGTTTATAAGTGGAGCAAGAAGGGAATGTGTATGGTTGAGATTAGTAATTCATTTCATTCTAGAAAAATGTAGTTTGAAATGTGATAGAAAACGAACAAATTATACGAAGACAATGATATATGCATAGGAATTTATAAAAGGAGATAGAACGAAGCACACTACCAAAATTATTCTACACACATAATATTCAAAAAAATAGTGACCTTGATGTGTAATAAATCCATTCAACTGAAAATTCGGCAGATTTGTTCGCCAAGTCTTTGCCAACTACAACCTTTAAGAAGATGCTATACAAGATTGGAATGCGTAGACTTAGCTATTTGAAATAACGTCTTTATCAGGAGGAGTAAAGTATGCATTGTATTCTTTTTTCCTTGCCCGGGTTTTTTTCCATTGGATTTTCCTAGTAAGATTTTTAATGAGGCTGCTTGCAATGTATATTATTAGTGTACCATTTTTCCTTGAATAGGTTTTTTCCTAGTAAGATTTTAACGAGGCACTTAATAATGAACATCCAAGGGGGAGTGTTATGAAAATATTATTGTGGAGAAGATTATCCATTTTAATATTCCATTGAAGTTTATCTACAAGCAGTTGATGCAGTCAGATTGCAAGCAACTCAATAAAATGACTTGCAACAGCTTCTTATTAAACAGACATGTTGCGAGCAGTTCATACAGACAACTTACAAGCAACTCAAAAAAGGCCTCACAACTGCTTCATTTCTTCCGTAAATAGAGGAAATTTCAGTTCATTATGTACATCAGTTTGAAGTTGAATAATATATCAATCTCTCTCTATACTTGTCTTCGGTTTATTTAGTTTACAGTCTTTATTTTATAACAATCATACTATTTTTAAGAAAAATCTTGTTTTAATCTTGACTCTTAACAAAGTTTCAACCAAAAATATAAGGAAAGACAATAAAAAATATATCGGTAAATTTGAAATTTTTCCTTGATAGCATATGTACCAATTTATTCAACAATATCTCTGGAAACTTTTCTTTTTAAATTAAAATTTTCAATTTTAAAAGATAAATACTAGTAACAACTTGTTTAGATGTTGTTACGTATTGTATTGTATCTTATTGTTATTTTATATATAATATTTATTTTAATTGTTACTTAAATCTTATTGTATATCGTTAGATTTGTCGTTATGTAACGACGAAAAGTGTCACTTTTATGTAACGACCGATTTGGTGTAGTCGCGTTGTTATCTTTTTTCTTCTTATCTTGTCTTTTTTTATTATTAAAACCTTATTTTATCCTTTATCCTACATTTTTATAAAATAATATTACTTCGTACCCATTAGGTGATTGACTAACCTGCGCACTCATCAGAAATGGGGGGAAGAGGACGACCGAGGAAGAATGCCACTAAAGCACCGATACTAGACCAGAAAACTCTGCTGGCTAGATCGAGTGAACATGGGAAAGGAAAAGCAAAAGCAAAGGAACAAATCTAGGAAGAGGAGACGAAGCAGGATAATGACTGTGATGATAGTTGGCCAGATTTGGGCAAATCTCGTAAGATTGTAGCAACTCCGGTGAATTTGAACAAACAGTAGTTACTCCAGTGAATTTGAAAAAAGGGAACGGTGAAATTAGGGATTTAGCTGAGAAAAATAGCTCAAGACAGGTACAAATCAATGGAACAGTACATGCAAGCTCAAGCAAGGTCCAGCAGACTATTCCTATGGCGAATCTCAAGGATCCACAAGTGAAGACTGCAAATCCAGTTACTGATAAGAGTAGATTATGGTCGGGATTACTCCAGGACAATAAGTTAGCTACGAAAGGTATGAATCTCAACTATGAAGGATGGAGAAGTAGTAGTACAGATACTAGAGGAAGATATAGTAGAAGAGAATGAAAAATGGAATAGAGTTGTAATATTGTATGTAGTGGGGAATACACCTTCAAATGGTGCCATTGAAAGGTTCATTACTAATCAATGGGCAAATATACAGAAACCAAAGGTGTTTTTACATAATGAGAGATATTTCATTGTTCTACTTAATTCGAATCAGGACAAGGAGACGGTGCTTATGAATGGCCCTTACACAATTAACAATAGACCAGTCATTATGAGGCGATGGACAGAAAATTTCAACTTCAATTAAGAGGTTCTGAGGACCATTCCTCTATGGATTAAGCTACAAAACCTTCCACTTAATTTTTGGAGTAATCAAGTGTTAAGTAAAATAGGAAGTGGATTGGGGAAACCAATATATGTTGATGCATGTACGGCAATTATGCTAAGAATATCATATGAAAGAATATTAATATAGATGGATGTTACTAGAACTCTACCAGAAAAGATAAAGCTCTGTGATCCTAAAGGGAATATATTGGAACAATTAGTGCACTATGACTGAAAACCAATCTACTGGGGAAGGGAAACAAATGCAGGAATGGAGGAAAGTTAGAGTTCTTGACCCAAAAGTTGACAAAATTGATGAGCAAGGAAGGTTTAATGAACAGCTGGAGGAAGAAACAGTTGTGCACAAGAACAACCTAGAGGTTGAGACCCAATGGCAAGTAGCTAGAGGAAGATCAGCTACTAAGAATCGTTCAGATGTGATAAAGGAAAATGAAGTGAACATTAGCAATGCATTCAAATCTTGTTGACACTGCTCAAAGAATTTTTCAAATATATGAAAATCAAGGTGTAAAGGGCATACATAGCAAGGAAGGCAGGGGTGGATCTCCAACCTTAATTACTACATCATGATAAACTTTGTCTCATGAAGTGTAAGGGGTATGAATAAGGTGTATAAACAAAAAGAATTTAAAAAAATTGTAGAGGTAATAATGTAGTATTGATAGCAATAATTGAACATAGAGTGAAGCAAAGTAATGTCAGCTCTGTATTACATAAAGCTTTGAACAATTAGAGATGGGTTTATAATTATAATGAGGCACCTGGGGGAAGAATTTGGATAGCATGGACTCTAATATGGTGGAATATACAGTTATTAGAACACATGAACAATTCATTCTGGGTAATGTCACCTTAATGCAGCAGAATATGCAGTTCAATCTATGCACTGTCTATGGAAAACATACAATACAAGACAAGAAAAGCCTATAGGATGAGATGTTATTATATCAATGGCAAGCATAAGAAGCCCATGCCTAATAATGGGAGACTTCAACACAATCTTAGCTAGTGAAGATAAGAGTCAATGGAACTCATGTGCAGGCGATGGAGGTAAGAGAATTCAAAAAATTCTTGGTGGATGCAAATGTAGCTGAATTGAAGACTTTGGGAAGGAAATACACATGGACAAATAACCATGTGCATAGTAGAATAGATAGAATCATGGTAAATGCCGAATGGCTGCAAATGTGGCCTAATATGGAGGGAATGATAATGAGTCCAGATCACTACCTCTTAAGTGTGAAGTTTGATACAAGTGAACAAGCAGGGGGGAAACCATTCAAGTTTTTGAATTGCTTGGTAAAACTACAGTCTTTTGAAGATACACTACAGAGGGTATGAGAGCATGGATAGAGTAGACAAGCAATGCTGACAGTGTGTAAAAAACAGAAGAAACTAAAAGGATTACTGAAGCAGATGAATAAAGAAGAGCCTAGTGGTATTGAGAATAAGATACAGGAGGCTAGAGAAAGACTAGAAAGTATACAAAATCAGATGAGCAAGCCTAACCATGGTGGAACTTATCTTGAGCTAGAAAGAACTACTAAAATGGAACTGGAGAAATGGCTAATGGTGGAGGACAGCATTGCAAAATGGAAATCCAGAGTCCAGTGGCTCATTCTGGGAGATGCTAACACATCTTTCTATCATGCCTGTGTGAAAAATAGACTAGCAAGGAATAATATTGGGAGATTAACTGATAGTAAAGGAGCTATTAGAGGCCAGAAGATGTAAAGTCAGAAATTCTGAAGTTCTATAAGGGGCTACTTGGTATAGTAGCTACAGAACTACCAATGATTAACTCTGAAGTAATAAAGAAGGGCAATGTATTGAATAGGAGCCAACAACTACAACTAATCAACAGTTAGCAGGGAAGAAGTGAAGCAGGCACTCATGGGCATAGTTGATAATAAGGCTCCAGGATGTGATGGCTATAACTCATACTTCGTCAAAAAAACATGGCACATTGTGGGAGAGGAAATAACTATAGCAGTGCAGGAATTCTTTGAAAATGTTAAAATGCGTAAGGTCATCAATTGCACAACAATCACACTGATTCCAAAAGTCCAAAATCCAACAAACATAAAATATTCAGACTTATTTCATGTTGTACAGTGTTATACAAGATCATATCTAAAGTGATAACAACAAGAATGCAATGAGTAATGGACACACTGGTGGATAGCTGTCAAGATGCATTTGTTCCTGGAAGGCTGATTGTTGACAACATTTTAATGAGCCATGAATTAGTGAAAGGTTATGGAAGGAAGAACATATCCCGAGATGTATGCTTAAGATTGACATGCAAAAAGTATATGACTCTGTGGAGTGGAAGTACATTGAGCAAATATTGAGGACATTAAATTTTCCTGAAATATTTGTAAAATGGATCATGGTTTGCATTAGTACAGTGTCCTATTCAGTTCTCATAAATGGCAGACCTACAGATCCTTTTGAAGCAAAAAAGGGGCTAAGATAGTGTAATCCACTCTCACCCTTCTTATTTGTCCTGGCTATGGAATATTTGAGCAGGTCATTGAAGACCCTAAAGGAGGATAGGAAGTTCAAGTATCACCCAGATGTGCCAAGTTCAACTTAGTGCATTTGGGATTTGCAAATGACCTTTTGTTGTTTTGTATAGGGGAAGTGCAGTCAGTGCAGATATTATACCAGCATTTTTAGAAGTTTTCAGCAGCATCAAGACTAATTGCCAACCCAAATAAGAGTAGCATCTATTTTGGAGGGGTAAACCAGGTGATCCAGAATCAAATCATGGAGGTACTAAGATATAACAAAGGAGAACTACCATTCAGGTACTTAGGGGCACCTTTGAGCACCAAGAGACTATCAGCAATTCAATGTGAGCCACTAAATGAGAAAATGTTGCATATAATTCAGAACTGGACAACAAAATACTTGTCATATGTAGGCAGAGCAGTCCTAGTAAAGAGTGTATTGTTTTCCATCCAGACAATCTGGGCACATATCTTCATATTGCCTAAAAACGTTATCCAATTCATAAAGACTATTTTGTAGGAGGTTTCTATGGACAGGTGATGTTGAACCAACAAAGAAGGCCTTGATTGCTTGGGAAAGGTTATGTGCACCTAAGGCTGCAGAGGGATTGAATTTCATAGATGTGGAATTATGGAATGAATTTGCCATCTGCAAATTGCTATGGAACATAAGTACCAGGAAAGAGAAGCTATGGGTTCATTGGGTATATACCTATTATGTCAAAGGCCAACCTGTGTGGAATGTAGAACCAAAGAATGCCTCTTGGGCAATACAGAATATTTTCCAGGCTAAGAAGTATTTTACAAGAGCTGGAATGACTGAAGCTGATGTCCAACAAATGACAAAGTGCTCCACCAGAAGAGTTTACATATCATTGCAAGGGGAGTTCAGAAAGTAACATAGAGAAAACTAGTGTGCAACAATCAAGAGCAACCAAAATGGATATTCATATTGAGATTAGCACTACAGCAGATGCTAGCTACCAAAGACAGGCTGATACGATGGGGGATAGATATGGATCAAACATGCTTACTGTGCAATAGGGAATGTGACAATGCAACACATATTCTTCCAATGTGAGATTACATGGAAGGTGTGGGATGTATTACTGAGATGACAAGGAATCCAAAGAACACATAAAAGTTGGCAAGATGAGATTGCATGGATGGAAAAGAAGGCAAAGGGCAAGAGTGCAAGAGAAAATATCTGTAGAATAACACTAACGGCTGTAATATACCACTGCTGGCAGGAGAGGAACTACACAACCTTTCAGAAGAAGAGAAGGACCACAACTGCGCTAATCAAACTTATTATACAAGAAGTCCATGTAAGGGCAGCTAGATTTCCTTACTTAGATAAGGTGATAACTACTTTGAACTGGTATCCTGATACTAGTTAAGCATAGGAAAGTAGAGGAGATAGAGGAAGAGATAGGAGAATAGAAAACTAGATATCATCGTACTGGGGCTACATGTCCAGTTGGTGATAAGAGGAAGTTTTTCTGTAATAGTTAGAAGAGCTGTACATATTTTACTTGGTAATAAAGTTATAATTACCAAAAAAAGTATTACTTCGTACTTTATTTTTTCTTTATAATATTGCAAGTTTATTTTTCATATTGCTGGTGCATGACATTACGAAATGACGACAAATAATACAGTCTATTCAAAATGATACAATATAATACAACAATATTATACGACACATTATGAAACGATACATAATAACCACCCAACAAGGTGTAAAAGAGAGCAGCACAACCGGAGCTTATTGCAACTTTTTTTAAAGACTAAACATACACTAATCCTAATGACCAATTGAACAGTGTATGTGACTATATTCCACTTTTTCTACAAATGATTGAACGATTGAGAAGTTTGAAAATTACAACAACAAAAGATATATCCAACTCAATACCAAATTGTCGTGAATATTTAGAAAATTCATAGCCTTATAGGGTAAGTTTTGGAACGCAAAAAGTGCTCTTTTCATAAGCTCTTTTTTGGTTGGAGAACCATTTGCGCTGCAGTAATCAGAATCTTATAAGATATGTATACTGTTAACTGTTGAAAAATGTACTTGTCAAAAAGAAATGAACTCAAAAGTTTGAAAAACAGCACACGCCTCATTTGTTACTCTAAGACTACATTAATCCCACAATTTTTGACAAGTGAGGCTTGCTCAGTTGGTAAAGCACCTCCACCTACGACCGTTAGGTCCTGGGTTCGAGTCACCAGGAAGGGAAAGTGTGGAAACACTATAGATCCTCCTAATTTGGAAGGGGTTAAAAAAAAAATACTCCCACAATTTCTCCGTTATTTTGAGTGTCTTCAACTAGTTGTGTCTGCATTAACATAATTTCTACCAATTTGCAGTTTCTAAATACAGCAGCATTCTCTCACAAAAGCGCAAAAGCAGAATAGTAATAAATCAAATATTCAACCAAAAGAAAGTGAAAACAATTAGAGCACAATCACGCTAACTCCAAAGACAAAGGCAGTCTATTTAATCCATGGACACCACCGAACTTGAGAATTCACATTTGATGGGTTTACAGTATCTTAGCTTTATGTTTTGATAATTTAACAAACTTACTTTCCCGAATTAGATAAGAGGCCTGACACATTTGGACACAACGCAATCAAATGGGCTCAAGCTAATGTGAGTTGCTATGGCTTCAGAAGATAAAGAATCAACATAGGGACCTGATCCCCTTGGGTTTCCCTGATAGCAATACGAAGTCAACTGTGTATAGTTGGAAAGTGATTGTCTGTACACAGAAACAGTGCAGCACAGTTTAACAGTCACTTTTCTTGACCTACCAAGTGATATCATCCATGTTATATTAACATAACTAGATGACGTACCTGTGCGATGCACATGCCCAATTGATGCTATTTTTTCTTATTTTCTTCTTTTTAATAATTTTTGGTCTATTGCTAATTACACACTTTATTTATTAGGGAAAGAAAAAAAACATATGCATTTATGTAATAATGTATAAGAAGACATTTGCATGTATTGTTTTTTAAATCTTTTGCGTTATGTATATTTAATTTTTCTGAAATTGTATTAAATTACCAATCACTTTGTAGTACTTGTTGAAGTCTGATACTTCATTATACAAAGATTATATATTACTTCAGGTGCTATGTAGATTATTTCTACATAGGTTCCACATTTTTATTTTAAAAAATAATTCTGTGCCACCAAACTTAAAATTGGTTATAAAAAAATGATTCAAAAGTCAATTGAAAAATAAGTTATGATGTATTTTCTCATTGTTTAAATTGAATATATATAGTTTTACTCTTTTAGTATTTTCAATTTTGTTAATGCATTATTTTTTACAGGTACGAGAAGAGGTAGAGGGCGGCCTAAGAAGAATTAGGGCTAGGTGATCAGGCAAGGTATGACGCGATTTTAGATTTTCGAGGACATGGCTCTTGATAGGAATGCGTGAAGATCGAGCATTAGGGTTGTAGGGTAGGAGGTAGTTCATAGTTTTTACCTCTTTGTACCAGGTAGTCTGATAGAGTTTTGCTTATGTTTGGTAGCGGTCTATGTTGTGTTCACATTATTTTTGTTGTTTTGCATATGATTGAATTAATGCACTCCCTTTCGCTATTTGGTATATTTTAATATATTATTATTATTACTTCTCTTGCTTCTTTTGTTGGTACTGATCTCTTCTTGCGTTTCTTTTATGATATTATTATCTCTTTTGTTGAGCTGAGGATCTCCCAGAAACAGCCTCTCTACCCTTCTGGGGTAGGTATAAGGTCTGTGCATCCTACTCTCCCCAGACTCCACTAGTGAATTTTTACTGGGTATGTTATTATTGTTGTATTAATAAAATTTGAATAATAAAATATATTCATTTTATTTCCAAATAGGTGAAGAATTTTTTTTTGTTCTTTGAAATAATAACTGTAATTTTCAATGATTCAAAAAAATTTAACCAGAAAATTTGAATTTTATTCTAGTTTAATGACATATCTGAATAATTTATTAAAAATTATATCAATTTATACTAATATAAGAACACCTTAATAAAAATCTACATAATTTATTGCCACTTTGTTTTAAAATAGTCTTTACCTATAATAGTCAATAACTAAAACAATGGAATAATATTTCTTAAGAAGATAATAGAACTTTTGTATATAAATGTATATAACCATCGTATGTTTTTAATCAAATAAATGTTGAATTATAAAATTACCATAAAATTAGTTAAAAGTAATAATTGAAAGGAAATTCTTTTTTAAAGGTATTAGGTAGTCTGCAAACAAAAGATAGTTAAGTTGAAGGACTTGGGGTCCACATGAAAAATTCAGTAGTTTGGGGCCTTTGGGTCATGTTACTTTTGGTTTCAACATTAGAAACCCATAAATCAAGTCCGCGAATGAAATTATATTTGAAATATCCAATATACCCGTGGTCGACCTCCTCTTCTCATTTCTATATAATAGAAAAAACCAATACAACAAAACATCACTTGAATACTCAGAGAATTTACTCAAGCAATCAAGTATTCAATTGTCAAGTGCATCAAGAACAAAGTATAACACTACTACGGACCAGTTCCTACAACAAGTCTCTTGTATGTCCTTAGTTAAGTTGTAACTTTGTAATTGTTCTTTATTGTAATTCCTACTTTGCTTATCTAGAAGCTTCTTTTAGGAACCTTCGAAAACCATAAACGTTTAGTGTGTCTGTCGTGACTAGAGCTAGTCATGAGTTGAAGTTTTTGTAATATGTGTATTGCAAAGTGGCTTGTAATAGGTGTATTACAAGTTAGGAAGTGATTAAGAGTTTAATTCCTAAATTGCATAGGTTATAATATAAAAATTGCTCATAGTAAGTTGAAATCCTATCAGTGTAGGTTGTAATTTTTTATCTCCTTGAACAAGAATTTTTCCACGTAAAAGTTCCATGTTCCATTTACTTACTGTTGCATTAGTGTTATTTGTGAAAACCTATGTAGAACCCAATCTCTATGTAGTTTGGTGGACTCGAATATTCTATCAACATTGTATTGCTCGATAAAACACATACAAGGATGTCAGTTAATGTTCACTTTCTCTTCCACGGAAAAAAGTGTGTACATCCATTAAGCATTACTATACTCATCATCAGAACACAGAAAATTCAGGAGACTACAATAATAACAACAAAAAAATTGATGAAGTGGAGACTACAACAAAATTTTAAGGTATTATTAGAGATATAATCTACTACACTGGAATCTAAAGCTTAAAAATATAAAGAAAAACAAGAGGTGTCGCCATTTATCCCATGTTTAATGGCGCTTCTTACCAGGACCCTTTTTCTTCTTGCCCTTGTTCTTTTTACCACCCTTTTTCTTCTTCCCTTTACTAGCAAAAGACTGCTCTGCATCGAATGCTTTCGGTGCTTTCGGTGCAGAAGGTTTTAATAAGTCCTTAACGTCAAGCACCCCATTTCTGAAGTGACCTTCAGTTGACTTCAGCACCCTATCCTCAGGTCTGCGCCTTCCTGCTGCTTTTCTTGTACTACCATTGTTTCCCCCAAATCGTCCAAGTATCAAATTCTGTAAGACAAACAAGTTAGCAACTTATGTTAAGGGACCTTTGAGTGAGCAAACTTGAAAGTAAGCAGAGTTTTCAACCTCTTCTTGTATTTTCTCCTCCCTTTCCTTCTGTTTCTTCATCATTACTCGTGCAACACTTAGTGGTAACCTCTGTTTCTTCTGAGGCTGCCGCAATTACCAGGTAAATTATTAACAGATGGAGGAAATATTACAGCATTTATCAGAGAAAATTGCAGAGAATATTACTATAGCCAATGTATTCTTCATAAAGGCTGTGTCTCACCTTTCCACCAAGCGAAACTATTTTCTTATTCTCCAACTCCTTTTTCTCTTTCCATGTCATATGTGCGGAGCCTGAGAATAGGATAGAGAACCTAGTCAGTGCCAACCTACCCAAGAAAATAATCAAGCAATAAATCTGTTCTCATAAGTCATAAGATAGCATCCCAATTAACATCAACAAAATACAGTTACAACATGTCATACATGAAACGGTCCAGTATGTAATGAAGTGAAAGCTACGGAGCTCGATTCTCATCCCTCTTAGACAACCAAGTACGTTACAAAGTAAAGATTACCATATTTTACGAAAGCTCCTCCCATCAGCAGAATGTTGACACCCGGATAGGACTAAGTATAAAAGCCAAACAGCTAGTCATGCTTAGAAAACCCTTTGCTAGAAAAACTACTATATTCAACGATACAAATCAAGCACATCCAGTTCAACTGGAAATCTGAAGTGATGAATCTGTCATTTGAATTGGGTCTGCTATGGGCTATAGCTGTCTAAGACAGAGACCTGGATAGTGAAGCTGCCAAAGTCATAAGAAGAACACATGTGTTGGCACTGGAAAGAATTATGACGGATATAAGTTTTAATGCCTTATGGGATGTGATATAAACCAAGGAAGATTGGAGAAAATGAAAGAATACCATACTCAATACTAAGGTGCATTGGAACCTTTGCCGACTTAGTTACATGGGCTACCTTCTTTATATAAGATACTGGATATCATTCTTCCTCTGATGTGTGCTCAGTGAAAATACGTACAACTTCAGTTGCTTTGTATTTGAAGGATAAAACTTACAGTTGCAATGTATGAGATATTTATTATGCATTATTTTGATTGCGTGATCAACCTGATTATTAAACAAATGATTTTTTTGCTCTACTCAAATTTCTGGTTCAATGAATGGCTTGGGTTTTAAACATTCGAACAGTTGACCATATCTATGACAAGATAAAGACCATCGATTGCAACGATAAAAGCAATACACAGCCAGTGAATCAGTGTCATCAATAGTCAAAATCTAGAATCACAGCATTTCTTTCTCCAGTAACAATGATTGTTTATATTGCACTGTCCGCTTGTATTACCATGTGTTAAAGATGTTGAAGCCTATGGAAAAGGAATAACTAAAAGGTTCAATGTAAATAATGTCACCAATGAATTAGAGTAGGAAGGCAACTTCATAGTTAGTTAATCTGTTGATTAAAAGATAATTTTTGCTGTAAATAAAAAAGTACCAAGGTAGCTTTTACTTTTCACCACTAAGTTTATCTCATTAATGGAATATTCACATTCTCTCTCTTTCTCTCCTTTTCCTCTCCTCTGAAAATTCTCTCTCATGAAGCTCCTTTTTTTGGTACAAAGTAAGAATCTCAGCAGTATTAATAGTTTCTCGAATATGTCACCCTGCCATGAGTTCTGATGCATGAAATGTGTCTACTCTAGAGTTGTGTCAACTGTGACAAGATCCTGATTATGGCAACATAACACTACGGTCAAAAAGAACAAAATAGACTTTTTATTCTAATGATGGTTCTAAGCTATCGCATTGGTCATATAATATACATTCCAGATTACTGAGGAAACCCAAGATTAAATCAAGAAAAATGTCACAAAAGCCGGTAGATAACTGAGAACCATTATCTTTCTACGATAAGAAACTGAGAACCACTATCTTATCACCCATTGGCCACTTATGATAGCAGCAGCCACTGCCTGCTTCTACCTCACCATAACAAACATGAGCCAATCCCATAATGACCCAGCCACCTCCCAACTTCAAGCGCACTGATGAATCCTCACCCAGTCATCCAAAGTCAAAAACAAATACAAAATAGCTGGTCAGCCTGATTAACTTGCCAACTTTCACTTTTATTTGTTTAGAAATCTCTTTCGCATTCCAGTTTTCACCTAGACAGCTAGGTGTCATGAACCCCCAGCTTCATTGGATCATCAAACAAAGAGTCTGTTGTAGTCTACACTTGGGCAAACACAATTGACTCACATGAATCAGACTTGATTAATTCTTTTGGCATATTTCTCGTAATGATTGATCCAAAGAATTAACTGTTAGCTCTTATAGTTTATACCTCCGTAACTGGGCAGCATCACTATCCTTTCCTTGTATACTTTAGTCATGCATTTGAGTTTCCCACTTCCAAATGAACATGAGGTTTTGACAGATGTGATTGCTTTGATCGATTAAAAGAAATGTGGCTCGAGCACTACCCTATGTCAACAAAAAGTGGATGGCACTCTATCCATAAAAAAGCAGTGACCGTCATCTCGGGTAAAGGAATGTATAAATTGCATCATATGGCTGGTAACCAGATTAAGAAAAGACATTATCACTGAGATTTGGGTTCAGTCCTAAAAGAATTGGGTTCGAAGATTGCTTTTTGGTGCACCCATGTAGCTCAATTTAAGAACAGTTCTTTATCTTTGATTTTTTTTTTGTGCATCCATGTCCCGTACTTGTATACAAAAGATTGGGTGTCTTTTGTAGAGAATCATGTTTTGATGTAAATTTTCTATTTTTTGGTATACTTCTTGTATACGGGAGTTTTTCTCCCTTTTATTAATACAAGTTACCTTACAAAAAAAAAAGAGAATTGGGTTCTGAGATGTTTGTATTAAGCTACTTCACATCACTACTTAAGGATCAAGTTCTCATGGAGAAAAAAAGAAGATAAATTGTACCAGCCTTGAACTCAGCTCATTATTCCTCCACCCCAAAAATCCTCTTCAAAATTTGCAGGCATTCACTAGTTAGAGAATTTTATCACATTTCAGAAGGTCTAGACTCTCGCAAACACTTTCTACCATTCAATTCCTCCACAACCTCATACCCAGTAGACGTGTAGAATTAAATGACTGAACTACATTAGCATAATAATTCATGCACGCTATCATACACGCATAAAACTCAGACTTAAAGTTTCAATCTTAAACAAGAGGATATATAATAACCACTTGAATGTTTCAGTTTAACAAATCACCCAAAAAAAATTAAATAAATTCAGCGAGTTTACAATTTCAAAGATCAGTAGGATGTTAGAAACATGGTCTACAAAAGGTAAAGTAGAGATGAATTTAGGTTTTGGTAAAGTCGAAGTAAGACCTACTACTTACCCAGATATTCGACCTCCTTCAGTATCGATTTAAAATCCATCTTTTGTTCCTTCATGTCCATATTTGGCCAAATCTTATTTCTCCCTTCTTCCCCTTCAAAAATTATAAGTAAAGAAAATCAGACAAATAAATAATGCAAAATTAACTTGTAAACATGAGATGAGAACTACAATTTCACCAGAGAAAATGGAGATAAGCAATTTCGGCGTTCAATCGCGGAAGAAGAAAAGGTTGAGGGTACAAAGGTTTTTGGCTTTGGAATAAAAGGAGACAATGACAAAACTAGTCCTTGTGTTTCAGAGTTGATGCACAAAAGCCCTTTAAATATGTACCTGATGAGACACTTGTAGTCCTTTATGTTTGCAGATTTATTGTTCAAAATTGAAGGCCGTGTTTAATTTTTGAAACAAAGTTGGGTCTGTAAATGATTTGCACCCTTAAGAAAACAACAGAGTAAATATTATTTTGTAATATTTGTTATAAACTAAAGCAAAAGACAAGAACAATAGCAATAGAGAGAAGAGTAGAGAGAGTTCTTCTTATTGAGTTGAGAGGGGTCTCAAGGGATGATTTACAATGGTAGGGGGCACCTCTATTTATAGGGGAGAGGAAGACTTAGCTACCACTAATAGAACTCTAAAATCTCTCTAATTAGATACATTAAAGACATTCACCTTAAATAGAAGTGTAAGAATCTTCTATTTCATAACACTCCCCCTTGAATGTCTATTCAATGATGTGCCTCATAAAACCTTAAAACCAAAACCCAATGGGAAAAATTAAAGTAAGGAAAAAGAGTACACATGTTTGAATATGCGCCTATTGGTTGCCTCGTTAAAAACCTTGCAAGGAAAACCCAGTGGGACAAAACCTTGTAAGGGAAAAAGAGTGCAACGCGCATTGACTCCCCCTAATGAGTACATTGATTTATATCCTTGAGCATTTGCATTCCAATCTTGTGCATCATCTTGAAATCATCATTCTTGATAGATATGAACATCTTCATATAATGTCGTGGAATAACTCTTCAATATCTCCATAGATGCATTCTTAATGCCATCATGCTTATAGTTATAGCAAGATACATATGTACACAAATTGCACTTAGGATGTGGTACTTCAGGACCAAGAATTGCATATGCTTCAAGCAACTTAAATCTTTCAAGTTAAGTCATATAAGTCGCATAATAGACTTTAGCTGCATATCAAGTTTTCATTAGTGATACTAAACAAATAAGATATCGAAAACTGACTATACATACCTTTGACGTTTATACTTTCAAGCATTTGAACTATAGGTTCAAAACTTCATGTCTTTCATATGGAATCAATTCTTCTTGAATTGTATCTCTTCCATTTAGTTACTTTCTTTGAGTCAGCAAATGCGTATAGCATGCTTTGCAATATGTTGCAATTTGAATTATCCCTTTTATGAACTTCAGGTTCATATCATGATATTCGGGGATATACATATATAAATGAAAATTCATCCCATGTAACACTTTCTCAAATGTTTATCATGTCTCCCCCTCATGTTAGTAAAGCTAACATGTTTCCTCAACTTTGGAAAATCATCTTTGTGCATTATGTCAATATACACAGCACCTTAATAATAAGATGAAATTATTTGGTTCCTGACCCTGAACCACTTGTGAGGGGAGAATATACTCTCGTATACAACTTATATCAAACTGATATATATATATAACTTTGTTCTCATAAGAAACAGTTTAGCTATTAAGTGGAAGCACTCAATAATTATCTTGCTAAACCAACTTTAATATAAACCAACTTATCAAGATGAACTGTCTTGAGTAGAGAATCTGGAAACTATGCTCGAAGTTAGATTACTGAGCGATTTACCTCGCAAGCACTGCCAGGCTGCGGGTTAATAACAATGGCGCATGTAACCATTCCATAGATGCATCATATGTGGTATACATGGCAGGTGAATGGGCCCATATTCACCTTTGATATTTCCAGAATCAAGGGGCTTCAACCCGAACTCTTTAGTTGGTCAGTTCATTACTGAGAACAAGAACTTCTAGTTCTTTGATATTCACCTATGTGAATTTGCACATCATACTTCAAATGAGATGGCTAACACGAATGTCAACTGAATAAATTATCAATATTGGTAAACTTCAAATTTACACCATGACATGTGCACTTATCAATAAACTTCGGGTTTATTATGACATGGGTTTTATACCAATAGATATCCACTTTATTGTGGCATTCTTTCGTTTGTGTAGTACAAACTGGAGAACAAAGCGGGTAGCTTTTCATATACAAATTACCCCGCTACAAGTTGTAGTAATAGGAGAATCAAAGCCTTCCTTTATTTATAGTCTCAATATCATCAATCGCCTTCGCGTGTACTTTTGGAAACTGAATAAGTTTCTTTGAGACTTACTACAGCACAATACTCAATTGTGTTTCTCCAACATAGTAATAATTGGCTCTTCGAGAGCTCTCAATTAATTTTGTACTACCACAGACTGAGGTTCGAGATCCTCACATTTCTTGCATTCCGTATTTTCAAGAGTCTCAGGCTCAATAGATTCTTCGTGAATCTCGGAATTAATCAAATCATGAGCGTCCTCATGTGATTCTTTCATAGTGTCATTTAGATCGTTCTTTTTCCTCTTTCTAGGATTTCGATCTTTGGAACCTAATGGTCTGCCACGCTTCTGGCGTGCATTTGACTCATTGGATATGACACTAGATATTCGTCTAATAGGGACTTCAATACGGATCGGAACATTTTCCGCGTGAATGTGGGATTTCGTTATCCTCTTCAAGTCCGTAAATGCGTCAGGCATTTGATTTGCTATTCTTTGCAAATGGATAATCTTTTGTACCTCCTTCTTTCAAATAGAGGTATGTGGATCAAGATGAGATAATGATACATTTTTCCACAAAATTTCCCATTTGGTTTCACCGACTTCTCCCCCTAATTTTGGGAAAAGTGTCTCATCAAATTGACAGTCTGCAAATAGTGCAGTGAACAAATCTCCTGTCAATGTTTCGAGGTAGCGAATAATGGAGGACGATTCATACTCAACATATATTCCTAACCTTCTTTGCAGACCCATTTTGGTGCGGGATGGCGGTGCTACAAGCACCTATACTGCGCATCCAAAGCTTCTTAAATGGGATATATTGGGTTCATGACCCAAAACCAATTGCAATAGGGAATATTTGTGATAATTCGTCAGTCAGAGACGAACTAGCATTGCTGCATGCGAAATGGCGTGACCCTAAGCCGAAGCGGGCAGCCGACAAAGTAGCATTGCTGCATGCAAAATGGCGTGAACCCAAACCGAAATGGGCAGCCTCGTTTTCATGAAGAATTCAAGATTATTCTCATCTATTATCCATTAACTTTGCAAACGCAAGGTTGCGTGATGGCAACAAGCACACATTAGACCATCTACAGGATGCGTCTATCAAGACCATGAAATAACTAAACTACCCACTAGGTGGGTGAATAGGTCCACAAATGTCCCCTTGTATACGTTCCAGAAACTGGGGTGACTCAGTCCCAACCTTTGTTGGGGATGGTCTGATAATCAGCTTGCCTTGATAACACGAAGTGCAAGGATATTCATTACCTGAGAGAATTTTGAAATTCTTTAACGGATGCCCATATGAGCTTTCTATAATCCGTCTCATCATGGTTGATCCTGGGTGACCCAGTCGATCATGTCAAAGTACAAATGTATTGGACTCAGTATTCTTTAGATTTACTGTTGAATGTGCCTCAATTGCACTAATTCTTGTCCAATACAGGCCACAAGATAAAGACGGGAATTTCTCAATAACCCTCTTTTGGCCGGAGACATTCTTTAAAGTGAGGACGAGATATTCAAGATTATCTTCATCCATTGTCTCAATATTGTAGCCATTCCGGCGTACATCTTTAAAACTCAACAAGTTTCTTCTTAGACTTGGAGGAGAATATTGCATTCTCTAAGATAAACGTCATGCCTTTGGGCAGAGTTACATTTGCTCTTCCGGAGCCTTTCAATCAATTTACTTCCCATGGTATGACATACAAAAGGAATACATAAACAAGTTCAATTCTTTTGTGTCACATAATATTTCAAGATCTGCTACTAACAGTTGGCTAACAAAATCAGATATGTTATCCATAATCAATTACTATGCAGTTTGAAAATTTCAGCGTTTTTCATAAGACAATCGATTATTAAACACACACAATCGATTGTTGGAACATAGACAATCGATTGTTAAACACACACAATCGATTATTTGTTATTTTTGAAAAACTTCAGATCACACTGCCTAACGACAATCGATTGTTAGATATAGACAATCGATTGTGGGTGATTTTTGAAAAATTCCAGACCTCACTGTTTCAAGACAATCGATTGTTAGACAAAGACAATCGATTGTTGGCTATTTTTGAAAAATTTCAGAACACACTGTTTCAAGACAATCGATTGTTAGCCAAAGACAATCGATTGTTGATCAATTGTTTTTCAACTTTAATGCGAAAATAGTTGATAATCGACTAGTTTTTCAGGCTAGTCGATTACCCCCACTGGAAAATAAAAGTTTTATTGATATTTGAACATATTGAAGATATTCTAAAGAACTACTGCTAACATTGCATCATGAACTAGCTAATACGAGCTAATACTAATGACTATTAGATTATTCACTAACTAATACAAATAAGTAGAACAAAATCAAATAACTCCATCTTCTTTCATCATGGTCCCATCGCCGATTAGGTGGTCTATTTTCCCCTCGGGTTGCTCAAAGAAGTCTGCCACATCCAGGTGGGTGATGTCCTCATTGTCGTCATAGACAAAGTTTGTTTCAGGGCCTTTTCTCTTTCGAGATGCTTGATAAAGGTCAACCAAGTGTCTTGGTATACGGCAAATCTTTGACCAGTGCCCTTTCCCACCGCAACGATAACATATAGTTTCTGAACTATTTGCCTTAGGATCTTCGGGATCCCGTTTCTGCTTTCGGTGGTTATCTCTCTTTGGGGGGTGATGGACTTCTTTGGAATTTCTTCCTTGTCCACGTCCTTGGCTTTGACCCCGTTTATGACCGTGATCGTGGTCCCTTTTATGTTTGGCATAATGCGAGTGCACCATATCTGCTTCAGGCAGTGGTGTAGACCCAGTTGGTCTATTTTCGTGATTTCTCATGAGCAGGTCATTATTTCGCTCAGCCACTAGTAAGAGAGAAATCAGTTCAGAGTACTTCGTAAAGCCTTTCTCTCGGTACTGTTGCTGCAGTACCATATTGGAGGCATGAAACGTTGTAAACGTTTTCTCAAGCATATCGTAATCGGAGATGTTATCTCCACATAGCTTCAGTTTAGAAGTAATTCTGAACATAGCAGAATTATATTCAGAAACGGACTTAAAGTCCTGTAGCCTCAGATGGGCCCAATCATATCGTGCTTGTGGCAGAGTGACCAACTTCAGGTTGTCATATCTCTCCTTTAAGCTGTTCCACAAAACGAGTGGATCCTTGACGGTGAGATATTCAATCTTCAAACCTTCGTCAAGGTGGTGGCGCAAGAAAATCAAGGCCTTCGCACAATCTTGGGTGGATGCTTTTTCTTTATCTTTGAGGGTGTCTCCGAGACCCATAGCATCTAAGTGGATTTCAGCATCCAACACCCATGTCATATAGTTCTTGCCCGAAATTTCAAGGGCAACGAACTTTCTTTTCATAATGTCAGACATACTCGAAAATTAAATTAGGAAGAGGGAAAATACCTTGGATTTTCGAGAATGATACTTGAGACGGTAGAGTCTCGTGCTGATAACGTGTTATAAACTAAAGCAAAAGACAAGAACAATAGAACAAGAACAATAGCAATAGAGAGAAGAGTAGAGAGAGTTCTTCTTATTGAGTTGAGAGGGGTCTCAAGGGATGATTTACAATGGTAGGGGGCACCTCTATTTATAGGGGAGAGGAAGACTTAGCTACCACTAATAGAACTCTAAAATCTCTCTAATTAGATACATTAAAGACATTCACCTTAAATAGAAGTGTAAGAATCTTCTATTTCATAACAATATTTAAATTTTAAAGACATATATATAATTGGCCACGGTCAACTGAGTAAGACTATACGGGTGTTGCAAATATAATTTGAATATTATTGCCCAAAGACGAACCACAGGGAACTACCTATCAATCACTACTGTCATATTAACTAAATTGACACAATCTGTTTTCTCAAACATTTTGATTCACAATGGTTGATTTTTCTAACAACTAAAGACGGAAAGTAACAGCTAAAAATTAACTAAACTTGATTTGTAAACAGTTGGAGTAAAGTCTAAGGCAATGATTGTCACACCTCCTTTTTACACACCCCCGAAAGATAATGTATAAGGAAGTTTTTCCATTTAAAGTGATTCAAAATGAGATTATTTATTTATTTTTAGAGTCTCCACTTGGGATAGGATTGGCTTTTGGTGTCCCAAGTCACCGCTTTAACTTAAATCCCAGATCGATGAAATTTTTTTTTCCCAATTGAAGTATGCGAACCAGAAATTCTGAATAAGGAACTATGTAGACCCGAGGAAAGGTGTAAGGCACCCCCGGATCCCGTGGTTCTAGCACGGTCGCTTAAATCATTATAAATGGCTAAAATATGATTTTTTTACATGTTCCAATCTATAGTGCAATTTTAGGATTATTTACCCCTTTTAATTAAATTTTTTAAGAAAGTGAACGTCGTTTAAAAATGTATTTTCGGATCGCGTCACATGAATTGCACCCAGATCCTCGACACATTCTTATTCAATATTTTTGGATTTGGATTTGGGTTGCATGAAATGCACACTCTTATTTAAGAGGGTAAAATTATTAAAAGCGCGCCAAAAGTGACTAACGCGTTATTATCTTTGGGGAATGCCGTGAAATTCGCTAAACGGCCCGTCCCGAAGTCTAAGTATTTTAACACAAACATTTATCGAGGGCCCCACAATTTATGTGTTTTGTTTAGCGAGGCTCATCTCGTTTTATTTTAAGAGCCTCGTTTTATTTTAAAGGATAACCTAAAGGTCTACAATTTTCCACTTAATATTGTCCCAAAAACTCTTAGTTAATTAGATTGAATTCGCTGCCCAACTCGAAAGTTCAGAATTATAACATATTACACTATGGATTGAAATCCTTAAGCCAAATCCAAATCAATGAGCCACAAACGGGCCTTGATGTTAGCCCCATAAAGGAATTGGGCGTGGCGTAAGTAGACAACAAGCCCAGGCGTGGCTGTAATGCCTCAGGCCATCATCAAATCTGTATCACAACAACGAGATGCAACCAATAAGCTAAGCAAAATGTAATGTCAATTAGGCACAGGTTATCATTAATGGGTTAACTAAGGTACTTGAAACAAAATGACATTTGGCAGAACTAAGTCTTTAAACAATTCCCAATTAACAAGACTTATGAGCCATTTTCAAAGTAATTGGAGCATTTTTGAAACAGTCACACCCTAACTGATTGTGATTCATGATATTTAATTAACATCAGTCCCACACTTAACTCAAGATCCAACATTACTAAATCAGATTTCTTACCATTCAGTTTCCAGTTATTAGAACAAACGAGGATCATAAATCTCGAAATTGTTTGCTGCTTCAGCTATTCTAACAACAACAACAACAAACCAGTATAATTCCATTTAGTGGGGTCTGGGGAGGGTAGTGTGTACGCAGACCTTACCTCTACCATTGGGTAGAGAGGCGGTTTCCAAATAGAAACCCATCATCCTTCGCTCCAAGAATTTCCTACCTTGCTCTTGGGGAGACTCGAACTCACAACCTAAGTTAGGGTTGCTTACCATCAGAGCAACCCCTTATTCTGCTTCAGCTATTCTAATTTCAAATAAAACCACACTACATCAAGGTGAGTGACTATCACTAATTCGCAGGCTAAACAGTCCAACGTCTATTTCCAATTATTATAATTCTGAACAGTCCTATTATACAAAACTGCAAGTAACAGGCTGTATCATACGTTAAAACCAAGCAGAAACAAAAATAAATCAGCCAGGAAACAGGAAGCAATCTAGAGTTGAGTCCAGAGAAGGATAACACCAATATTAACCGAATAGACTTGAAGAAAACCCAAACAGAAAACTATTGAACCCAGAATCAAATATAAGCAGCCACTCACCCACCAGTTAACTCAACCAATCAGATTCAATTCAAGTTAACTCCAAATTCTATCAAACTTCAAATATCAAACAGAAGCAAAGGAATTCGAGCTGTTTTCGGTTTTCTGAAGTGAGCTGAAAGTTTAACTGAAACTGGAACTCAAAGATGACCCAAGGAGAAGCAATCAAACATTTTTTTGTTTTTTCTACTATATTTGCCTTTGTTTTTTTGGATTTTTAATAGGAATCTAATATCTAAAGAGGAGTTCTAACTTTCTACTAATTTAAAATTTGAATTTCAGGGCACAGATCTGATGGAAAGGTTTTGGGGGGAATTTTGGAGGGTGAAAAGCTTGTAAATCAAGGTACTATGGCTGATTTTTATAGGCAAGGAAAGGGGCAAAAGTTTCTGCAAGGTTTTTGTCAGGATATGGATTTCCCACCATCGGTAGTCGTGATGGCGCCTAATGTAGGAGATAGGCAAGCCAACTTAAACATGCCCTTTTTAATTAATTTCCAACATAATAATAATAATAACAATAAATTCAAGCGAAAGTCTTAATTTAATATCAAATGAAGAAAATACGGAATAATTAACACCATCCTCTACCCCAGATTTAGTGTCACAATACTCACGGACTACTATACTACAAATATGAGTCTGAAAGAAAATACATAAGTAGTCTGTTTCGATATAATGAAAGCAAACGGAAATGAAATAGATGAGACTCAGGGCCCGCGAACGCCAGCAAACTACCTAGGAGTTTCTGGACTGAAGACACGCTCCCCAAGCTATTGCTGCAGTCCGTAAGCTGTCTCCTGACCTGTGCGCAAAAGGAACAGAAGTGTAACATCAGCACAACCAACCCCATGTGTTGGTAAGTGTCTGGCCTAACCCCGGCGAGGTAGTGACGAGGCTAGACCGGACCTACCACAATCAACCTGTACAGAGATGTGTGAAATAACGAAAAGATATACGAAATCTAAAGAGATAATATGGAGGGGACATGTTGTGAGGTGTAACAATTCAGATATATAACCAAGAACAAAGAAATGGAAACTGAATAATTAACATCAATAAAAGAGATCCAGTAAATCAACACCTGCACGGCACCAACCTTCGTTCTTATACTCTCAATTCTCACAAAAAATGTCAAATATAGTGCACGACATCACCCTTCGTGCTTTCCTCACATAACTCTCATATCAAAGCACGGAATGACCCTTCGTGCTCAAATAATCAAGAAACATGACACGGAAAGACCCTTCGTGCATAATTATCAAAATATGGCACTGAAAGACCCTTCGTGCATAATTATCAAAATATGGTACGGAAAGACCCTTAGTGCATAATCTCTCTTTCTCACCCAATCAACGGCCACAACCAATCGGGGAAAGGAATATACAACAAGATTAAACATCCCGGCAAGGGGGAACAATTCAACAGTAAGTCCCGGCAAGGGAAAACGAATCAACAACAAGTCTCGGCACAGGAAAAATACCACACTTTCTTCTTTAACTCATTTGCTTCTCAACTATCACTTCATAATTCGTTTATCAAGTAATTAACTCAATTGTTTCACCTCTTTCGAATTTAAAAGTAATTACGACTCACGGTCATGTTAGACTCGGGTGCATAGGTAACCGTCACCATACATATATACCGACTCCATATAGCACATAGCAAATATTGTTCTAATCCTATTCCCTCAAGCCAAAGTTAGATCAAACACTTACCTCGAAAGCTCCAAACTCAACTCACGCCTCTAGGATAGCTTTACCCCTCGAATTTGCCATGAAACCGGTCGAATCTAATCACAATTTACTCAAATGTATCAACAAATGCTACTTAAAACAATTTGAATGCATAAGAATGAATTTCTCAAAGTTTTACCCAAAATCCCCCGGGCCCGCGTGGTCAAAACCCGAGGTTCGAACCAAAATCGACTTTCCCATTCCCCACGAGTTCATATCTATGATTTATTTTGAAATCGGACCTCAAATTGAGGTCCAAATCCCCAATTTTAAGAAAACCTAGGTTCTACCCCAAATCCCCATTTTTACCCCTTGAAAGCTTTGATTTTTTAAGATTAAATCATGGTAAAAGATGTTAAGGATTGAAGAAATTGAGTAAAAGTTGACTTACAATTGATTTGGGAATGAAGGAGTTGAGAGAAAATCGCCAATGGAGGTTTGGGTTTTGAAAATATGAAGAATGAGGTTCAAAATCGTCTAAGTTTGGAATGCACAGGTGCAAATATCGCAATTGCGAAGATTTATTCGCAATTGCGAACTCAGCAGAAGAAAGGCGGAACTCGCGTTTGCGAGGAAATATCCACAATTACGAACAAGGCAGGATCTGGGTGGGCTTCTCTTTTGTGATGGGGAGTCCGCAATTGCGAACTCTAGGGTCTATGGTCGGGGTTCGCTTTTGCGAAGAAGTCTTCGCATGGGCTGAAGGGGGGAATATCACATTTGTGAGATTTTCTTCGCATTTGCGATAGGAGCAGGCCAGGGGGTGGGAATCTCGCATTTGCGAGGCTGGCTTCGCAAATGCGAAGCCTGCAGGTCAGGCATACCAGTTGTATTCAACATGCAACAAAATCAACCCACAACCTATCCAAAACTCTCCCTAGCCTTCGGGGCTCCAAACCAAACATGAACACAAGCCCAAAAACATCCTAGAGACTTACTCGTGCGATCAAATCGCCAAAATAACTCATTTACATAGAATCAAACCTCAAAACACATGATTTCTTCCAAATTTCCACAAAACTCTTATTTCTCGTTTTCAAGTCCGAAACACCTCAAATAACGTCCGTATTCAAAAAAACTTTACAGATAGCTCTTAACGCTCATTTAAGACCTGTACCGGCGTCGGAACCAAAATACGAGTCCGATACCATCACTTTCTAACTCATTTTCATTTCAATTTCTCATATCAATTTCAGATAAATAATTTCTTTCAAAATTCTGTACTCGAGCCTGGGACCTCGAATTTCGATTTTGAGAATATGCCCGGGTCCCATATTTTTCTACGGACCCTCCAGGACCGTCACATCATGGGTATGGGTATGTTTTCCAAAATGTTGACCAAAGTCAACTATATCAATATTATTATCAAAATTCATAGTTTTAAACACAAAATTCATATATTTCCACATAAAAAATTTTCGGCTTCGCACCCGGACTGCGTATGCCAATCGCGACAACCAAATAAGGGGTTTTCAAGGCCTCATAATCACAAAGTAAGGGACAATTACGGTGATGATCCCTTTGGGTCATCACATCCTCTACCTCTAAAACAACTGTTCGTCCTCGAACGGACAAAAGAAAGAAGTACCTGAGTCGGGGAACATATAGGGATAACGGCTCCGCATATCAGACTCGGACTCCCAGGTAGATGCCTCAAGAGGCTAACCTTTCAACTGAACAAGCATGGAAAACTCCGCGACCTCAATTGTCGAACCTGCCGGTCTAAAATAGCCACCGGCTCCTCCTCATATGACAGATCCTTGTCCAATTGGACAGTACTGAAATCTAACACGTGGACGGGATCGCTGTGATAATTCTGAAGCATGGATACGTGAAAAACTAGGTGCACGGATGACAAGCTACGCGACAAGGCAAGTCTATAAGCCACCTTCCCCACGCGGTCAAGAATCTCAAATGGGCCAATAAACCTAGGGCTAAGCTTGCCCTTCTTCCCGAATCTCATCACGCCCTTCATAGGCGATACATAGAGCAATACTCGCTCACCAACCATGAAAGCAACATCCCTAACCTTACGATCTGCATAACTCTTCTGCCTAGACTGAGCAGACCGAAGTCTGTCATGAATGATCTTGACCTTATCCAAGGTCTCCTGTACTAGATCTGTACCCAATAACCGAGCCTCTCCCGGCTTACGCCATCCAACTGGGGAACGACACCGCGTACCATACAACACCTCATACGGAGCCATCTGAATGCTGGACTGGTAGCTGTTGCTGTAGGCAAACTCTGGTAAAGGCAAGAACTGGTCCCACAAGCCTCCAGTATCAATAACGCATACCCGGAGCATATCCTCAAGAATCTGAATAGTCCTCTCAGACTGACCGTCCGTCTGGGGGTGAAATGTTGTACTCAAGTGTACATGGGTGCCCAACTCATGCTGTACCGCTCTCCAAAAATACAAGGTAAACTGCGGACCTCGGTCCGAAATAATAGATATAGGCACCCTATGAAGGCGAACGATCTCTCTGATATATATCTCGGCATATCTCTCGGATGAGTAGGTGGTGGCAACTGGAATAAAATGCACTAACTTGGTCAGCCTATCAACAATAACCCATATAGCATCAAACTTCTTCCGAGTCAACGGAAGGCCAGTAACAAAATCCATGGTGATTCTCTCCCACTTCCACTCGGGGAGCTCAATCCTATGAAATATCCCACCGGGCCTCTGATGCTTGTGCTTAACCTGCTGACAATTCAGACAACGAGCCACATATTCAACAATGTCTTTCTTCATTCTGCGCCACCAATAATGCTGTCTCAAATCCTGATACATCTTCGCGGCGCCCGAGTGAATAGAATACCGAGAACTGTGGGCCTCCGCTAAGATCGACTCTCGAATACCATCAACATTGGGAACACAAATCTCCCTCGCAATCTCAATACGCCATCATCTCCCAAAGTCATTTCCCTGGCACCTCCGCGCTGCATCGTGTCTCTCAGGACACACAAATAGGGATCATCAAACGTTCGCTCCCGAATACGCTCCATCAATGACGAACGAGCAACCGTACAAGCTAACACCCTGTTAGGCTCAGAGATATCCAATCTCACAAATCTATTGGCCAAGTCCTGAACATCCAAGGCAAGCAGTCTCTGACTGACCACAATATTGGCAAGACTATCCACGCTGGCGGACTTCCTACTCAATGCATCGGCCACCACATTGGCATTACCCGGGTGGTATAAGATAGAAACATCATAGTCTTTTAACAACTCCAACCACCTCCGCTGCCTCAAACTCAACTCTTTCTGCTTGAACAATCTCTAAAGACTCTTGTGATCCGTGTACACCTCACACGTCACACCATATAAATAATGCCTCCAGATCTTCAAGGCATGAACAATGGCTTCCAACTCTAGGTCATGAACTGGATAATTCTTCTCGTAGATATTCAACTGCCTCGAAGCATGTGCTATGAGCTTACCATTCTACATCAAATCTACGCCAAGCCCGATACGGGAGGCGTCCCAATAAACAGTATAAGGCCCAGATCCCGTCGGCAAAACCAATACTGGTGCTGTAGTTAGAGCTGTCTTGAGCTTCTAGAAGCTCGCCTCACACTCATTTGACCACCTGAACTGGGCATCCTTCTGGGTCAATCTAGTCATCGGGGTTGCGATGGATTAAAACCCCTCCACGAAACGTTTGTAGTAACCAGCTAACCCCAAGAAGCTCCGGATCTCTGTAGATGAAGCTGGTCGAGGCGAGTTCTTGACTGCCTCTATCTTCTTCGGGTCCATCTGAATACCCTCTGCTGATACGACATGACCCAGGAATGCGACTGAACTCAACCAAAACTCGCACTTCGAGAACTTGGCGTACAACTGACTATCGTTCAGAGTCTGAAGAATCACTTTGAGGTGCTGCTCATGCTCCTCATGACTTAGGAAGTATATCAAGATGTCTTCAATTAATACAATCACAAACAAATCCAAATAGATCCTGAACACTCGGTTCATCAACTCTATGAATGCTGCTAGGGCATTGGTCAACCCAAATGACATGACCAAAAACTCATAATGTCCATACCGAGTACGCAATGCTGTCTTAGGGACATCAGACGTCCTAATCCTCAGCTAATGATAACCAGACCTCCAAATCTATCTTCGAGAACACCCTAGCACACTGAAGTTGGTCAAACAAATCGTCAATCCTCGGCAATGGATACTTGTTCTTTATCGTCACCTTATTCAACTGTCAGTAATCAATGCACATCCTCATCGACCCATCCTTTTTCTTCACAAACAACATTGGTGCACCCCAAGGGGATACACTGGGTATAATGAAATCCTTATCAAGAAAGTCCTGAAGCTGCTCCTTCAACTCTTTCAACTCTGGCGGGGCCATGCGATATGGCGTAATGGAAATAGGCTGAGTGCCCGGACGTTGTTATGATCCAAGACGTTGTTACTTTGATCTTGTCAAGGCTATAGAACTTGCGTTCTTGGAAGTTCTAGGAATTCTTTCCCTGAATTTTCCCATATCCTTTATTTTCATCTATTTAATTCTAGTTGTTCAATTCCTTATTGTTATTGCTTCCGCATTTACTTCTCAAATTCTTACTCTAGTTTGGATTCCCGACCTAGTTGTTATCATCTTTTGATTATCAACTACAATTTATCAACTACAAACTTAAAGCTAAGTTATGCGAAGATATTAATTCTAGGTTGTATGCAATATGGAGAAAGACACTAGGGTCGTGGCATTTACCTAGGTGGTCAACTAACGGGTAAAAATTCCTAATGCAAGAATGATGACTATGGGAGTTATGCTATAACCATTGCACTTTTGCACCCACTCTCTTATCTCTCGGTAGAGAAAGTTATTTTGCCCAATTGACTCTTTCGAGACCAATTGGGTAGGACAATTTGCCTAAGTAACTTATGGTTCAAGTTGAGTAATTACTCTTTCGAGGTTTAACCCGTTAATTGGGACTACCATTCTCATGGGTCCATCCCAATTCCTTGTTGGAATTAATCTTGGGGTCATAGACTCTCTTTCTCAAGAAGAGTCAAGGACCCACTAAGCTAGACTTAGTATTTGGAACCACCAAATCTTAATGAAAACATAAGATTAACCCAAATAACAAGCACCCAACATCTTTCATGCATTAAACAATCATACCCACTATTTACCCGCACCAGGGTGAGCCACAATCCTAGCTAATGGGTTTAGCTAGACATAGTAGAAAAAGAAATTGAAGAAATAGTAGATGAAATTGACATAAGAACAAACTGCAATGTTAATCTACTCAAATCCACGTTAATAGAAGAAGAAATTGCCCAAAGTAGGCTAAAACTATGAAGTCTCGAGCTCAGCTGCTATCTGATACACCCCCTTTAACCTAAACAAAATAAAATGATCTATTTATAGTACATAGGAAAAACCGGATAAAAATAACCCTGAGGGTCTGGCGCGGACCACACAGAAATGCCTCGTGGCCGCGTAGGGATCATTGGTCTTCATATCTCTCTTCTGAAACTGGGGACACGGACCGCACAAATATGACGTGTAGCCACGCCGGATGATAGGCGCGGACCGCGTAAAAATGGGGTCCGGTTGTGTAGGTATTTTGGTACAAATCCACATTCTTTGGACTTTATCCATGTGGACCGCACTGATTTGGTGTGCGGTCGCGCGAGCTTTTGCCTTGAATTCATAGGTCTTTGAACTCTCAATGACGCAGACCGCGTAGAAAGGAGCACGGTCCGCGCACGTTAGCATGGAATTAGACCAGTATCTGAACTTTCCTGCACAGCCGCGTGGCAAAGCAGTCCGGACCGCACAAGTTGGCATTAAAATGACTCAGCCCCTGAACTCTTCTGCGCGGCCGCGTGGCAAATCAGTGCGGACCGCGGAGTTCAACTTGTTCCCCACTTCACTTGTCTTATGACAGTTGGTAGTTTTCACTCGTTTTTTAAAAGATCTTTGACACTTGTCATCTTGTCGCTCAAACCTGCAATCAAGCACAACTTGTAAGCCTTTTGGGACTAATTTATGACAATTCACACACAAATCTTAGGCAAGAATGGGAATAAAACGTGTAAAAATCATAGTTATCAAGGGCCCTCCACCAAAATTCACCCTAAAATTTTTTGTGTGGGTACCAAGACATGCTAAGACTCTCCCACCATTCAAGCACCATGAAAACCCACAAATTTAAGCATCAGTCATGGCCAAAATAGGCCAATAATGGAGGAAAATCACGAAAAAAAAAGAAAAAAAAAAGAATTAGCCCTAAAACACTACCTAGGGCTTAAGTGAAACTAAATTAAACTACTAATTACACTAACTAACTTAAAGAAGAGAGAAGATATAGGAGAAACTTACCTTGAGGATTAGTGGGAGGGTTGGGATGATGTTAAAGGAGGAAGACGAGATAATGGGGGAATTGAGAGAAGGGGATGTGTTGGGTTGAAGAGAAAAGAGAGGAAAAAGGAGTGGGGGGGGGGGGGGGTGCATTTGTTCTGATGGAAAAGAAAGGGTTTGGGGTAGGTGGTTTTTAGGGTAATTAAAAAGAGGGGTAAAAAGTAAAAGAATAAAAATAAAAAATTGAATCTTACCTGACGCACTGGTCTGCCGCGGTCCTACCGCGGTTACGCTGGGACCGTGTTAGATCACTTTCAGAGAAGGTCTCTCATCTGTCCTGCCGCGGTTACGGTGGACCGCAGTACATCACTTTCAGAGAGGGTCTCTCACCACGGTCCTGCCGCGGTTACGCTAGGACCGTGGTGTGGGCGTGTTTCTGATTCTTTTTTTAAGTTATGCATTACACTTACAAAAACTTCGTGGGTTGCCTCCCACGCAGTGCCTGATTTAGCGTCGCGACATGACGCACGTAGTTGAGATCTTACTCCTTAGTCTCGTATTGGGGTTATTATAAATCAGTCACCATTGTATCCCCTTTTCTTCAGCTATTCCAAGGTAATATTTCAGCCTTTGCCCATTGCCGGAGAACTTGTTTGTCCCGTATTTCGACTCAATCTCAACAGCTTTACTTACAAACGTTTGCACCACTCTAAATGGCCCAGACCATCAGGACTTTAACTTACCTGGAAAAACTCTCAACCGTGAATTATACAATAGTACCATGTCACCGGGTTTAAAGTCTCTGTCCACGATGTGCTTGTCATTCACTTTATTCATTCTTTTCTTATAGAGCCTCGTGCTTTCAAATGCTTGATACCTGAATTCTTCCAGCTCATGCAGCTCTGTTAGTCGATTTTGTTCAGCTGTTTCAGGATCCATGTTCAATTGCTTTAGTGCCCACCAAGCTCGATGTTCTAGCTCCACAGGCAGCTGACATGCCTTCCCAAATACCAAATTTTATGGTGACACACCTATTGGTGTTTTAAACGTTGTTCTATAGGCCCAGATTGCATCATCAAGCTTTTGCCCAATAAGTTCGGGTGGCATTCACAGTCTTTGTTAGTACACTCTTTATTTCCATGTTAGACACTTCAACATGCCCACTGGTCTGCGGATGGTAAGGAGTAGCCACATTGTGGCGCACATAATACTTAACAAGTAATTTCTCGAAGGCTCTATTGCAGAAGTGAATGCCTCCCTCACTGATGATCGCTCTTGGTATCCCAAACCGGGTGAATATGTTCTTTTTCAGAAATCCGACCACCACTCATGCATCATTGGTGGGCAAGGCTGCAGCTTCCACCCATTTAGACACGTAATCCACAGCAACAAGTATGTACTTATTGCCAAATGAGCCGACGAAGGAACCCATGAAGTCTATCCCCAAAACATCAAACACCTCTACTTCTTGAATTGGTTTCATTGGCACCTCATGGCAACGGGAAATGTTTCCCTTCCTATGGCCTTCATTGCATCCCTTTACCCAAAGGTGTGCATCTGTAAACATAGTTGGCCAAAAAAATCCGGCCTCAAGCACTTTCGCAGTTGTTCTGACCCCTCCAAAGTGTCCTCCATATGTTGATGCGTGGCAAACCTGCAAAATCGAAGATTGTTCTATCTCGGGGACACACCTCCAGATAATGTTATTGTTGGACAATACGCTTTACGCTAGAGGGGGGGTGAATAGCGTTTTAAAAATATTAAGCGTTTTAGTGCGGAATTAAAAAACTTTGCAGAAATTAAGACAAGTGCAGTAAAATAAACTTACACAATGATGTATCCTGGTTGGCCACAAACGTGGTTAGTCCAGTCCCCGAGAGACTCTCTCGAGATTTCCACTAAACTTGTCAAGCTTACGGGTGCTTAACAAACCGTTACAGCTGAGGACACAAGCCTCACCTAGGTGCTCGGGGATCACAATCCCAAAGACTTCAATTGCTCGGGGATACCAATCCCAAAGACTTCAATTGCTCGGGGATAACAATCCCAAAGACTTCAACTGCTCGGGGATAACAATCCCAAAGACTTCAACTGCTCGGGGATAACAATCCCAAAGACTTCAACCGAGGAATCACAAGTTCCTCAACAAACGAGAATCGCAATTCTCTTACAAACACAAAACACACTCACTTTACAAAGCACTCCTTAATGAGTAGATATGAGTAGAAATAGTACGCTCAAGATCACAACAACTTAGCTCAATAGAATAGCTCTTCTAAAAGCTTTTATGGATGAATGAAAAATGATGATCAATGTAAGAAAGCTTTTAGCAATGAAAATACTCAAAGTGTATATGTTGTTGTTGTGAAAACACTGAGTTGAAGCTGTATTTATAGGTGAAAAACTCAGTCTTACCGTTGTCTAATTGCCAATTAAGGATTGCTGAAATTACTCAGTGACAATCGATTGTCAAGACTAAACAATCGATTGTTTGCCTATCAGATCAAAAATTCAATCCCAGATTTTACGTCCACAATCGATTACTTCAAATCAATAATCGATTATTTATAACGTTAAAAAATCCTTTCCAATTTTTGGCATAAAACATCGATTGTCCGGAAATCAACAATCGATTATTTTAACAACGTTCAGAAAATCTTTTCCAGATTTTACGCAAAACATCGATTGTTAAATATCAACAATCGATTACCTGAAGGTAATTGAAAATATGACAACGGTCAGCTTCAACAATCGATTATCAAATGGAATAATCGATTATAAATTAATTTAAAAACTTTCTGTCTCATATATAATCGATTATCAGAACCCACAATCGATTATTAATTAATTTTAAAACTCTGTCTCATATATAATCGATTATCAAAAGACACAATCGATTATCATTTTATTTAAAATCACTGGGAGACATTTTTCTCATTCTAATCGATTACCATTAGTTCATAATCGATTTTTATGAGTTTTGAAAACTTTGCCTCAGTTAACAATCGATTATCATAAGTACACAATCGATTGTTATGCAGTTTGCAAAAACCTGATGTTAACTGACTTACTCACAATCGATTATCATTAATTCACAATCGATTGTCATGCAGTCTTGGCTTAGAGATACTCGATTATCATAGGTACATAATCGATTATCTTAGCCCAGATTTTTGAGGCATGTTTGGAAAACATTTTAACAAATGTAAATATGCATAGTTTAAAATCTTTTGACACTTAATTTAAATATGCATGATTTTGGAAAAATAATTTTAGTAGCGAAGCCATGTTATGAGCCAAGTTGAGGAATCAAGATCACAATTAATATTGACTCAATTATAATATTTCTAAACTTTGTCTTGAGCTTCTTGTAATGCATCCATTTTGTGCTTGTCCTTGAGTACTGCTATATATCGCTTTTTGCTTTGTTTGACATTCATCAAAACCTACAAAAGAACACACGTTTAGTATATTGCATTTGAAACGTGTTTCCAACAATTTCCCCCTTTTTGATAATGGCAAACATAAGCGGGATATATGCAATAATTATTTATAATCCAAGACAAGTGTAAAGTATGCAATTTGATGTTCCCCCTCAATTCATGTTCCCCCTCACTTTAAGCATGAATGAAGTATAGCATACTTCTTGATATCCCGTTTCTTCCCCCTTTTGCCATTAGCAAAAAAATATATACAAGGGAAGAATATGAAAAAAAATATGAAATTAACACAAGTTTATTTATTGGAAAATAGCATTACATGGGTGGAGCCAAACACAATAAGACGAACAACAACTAACCAACAAATCGAAAACAACAATTTCACATCATCAAAAACAACAATTTCATCATTCATCACCCCCATCCCCTTCATCATCATTGGGAGGCGCTTGATATGGCACCACCTGAGCATAGGCATAATGCACGTGATCAAAGTAACCATGAATCTCACGGGTTAATTGAGTAATTTGGTCAGAGATAGTCCGGAGGGTAGGCTCCTGAGGAGGATGAGCACGACGGGCTTGTCGATTTTGAGGAGGAGCGGGAGCATGATCACCATCATGATGAAAGGAAGACTCCGAAATTTCCCAGATTTTGGTGCTCTTTTTGAGAGGACCATTAGCAATATTGACCCCGGAAGCTTCAAGAAATTTCATTATTAAGAGGGCATAGGGGAGAGGTATGTCATCTCTGGTGGCATTGAACATATGAGATTGAATAAGCTTGCACCAATTGATTTTAACACCGGTGACAATGGCATGAAGAAATTTGGCATCCTCTTGGGAAATGGTGGTGTGATTGAGTTTACGGGGTTTGAGAACACGAGTGATGAAATAGAGAATGAAACGATAATTCGGGTCCATACCCTTTATGGTGGGACGACGGGAAGAAGACTCATCATAGGCGACTCCGGCTTGGCGGAAGAGATTAGCTTCATCAATCATGACCCCGGCATCATTTATGTACTGGTAGATGTCTTCACCATCATGCGGAATGCCAGCAATGAGGTGGAGGTTATCTTCAGAAATTAGAATGGGAATGCCGTTAACATTGGTAACGAGTTCACCCTCATCATCTTTGTGAAGGTTGGAGTAAAAAGCTTCAACCAAAGTAATGTTGTAGTAGGGGTGAGTAAGGAGTAGGAAATTGAAAAGTTGGCACTCTCTTAGCATATTCGCGGCTGGAATGAATGGTGCAACAAGAGCGTTTGTTGAAAAGCGAGGAGGGAGAATAAGGCGTTTCTCAAATTTGGTTAAGAAACGGGTGAGCTCTTCATTGGATTCAAAGAATAGAACCGATCCATCTTGATATGGATGGCGAGAAGAAGAAGCACCTTGTTTGGAACGAGCACGTTTGGAGTTGCGGCTTGACATTTTTGAAGAAGATGTGCTAGGATTTTTCAAGGATAACAAGATAATTTGATGCTTGGGAGGTTTGAGTGAGTATACAAGAGCATATGTGCAGCCTATATATAGAGAAGGAATGAATCTTACACTTATTTGAAAAGATTTGAAGAGATTTGAAGAGCTTTGAAGTCTGAAACGGTAAAAATAAATTCACTGACCGTTCAACAATCGATTGTTTGAATAGAATAATCGATTGTCATTAATGAAAATGATCTGACACATCGATTACACGCCAGAACGGTAAAAAAATTTGAAACTGATAGTCGATTGTCAAGCTTGGTAATCGATTGTTTTTCATATTTATGACCTGACAGGAATCGATTGTAGAGCCAAAACGGTAACATAAGTTTAAAACAGATAATCGATTGTCAATATATGGTAATCGATTGTTTCACTCACAGAGAGTTTGGATTTTGGCAAATAATCGATTGGCAGAACAAATAATCGATTGTTTGGAAGGGGGATGCCAAAAAATGATGAGACTTAATTCTATCAAGCAATGTAAACATTCAGCAAGATTTAAAATAATTGAATCAACAAATAATCGATTATTGATACTGATAATCGATTGTAAGCATAAATAATCGATTATGATCGATTTTTCTTGTATCAAGACAATTTATACATTCCTTTTACCTTTTGGGGGATACCTGCAAAATGGAATTAAACATCTCCGACGCTCAAGTCAGTAATCTATAAGTGAAATAATAACTTTGAAACTAGTGTAGTCGGGTGAAAAACGTGAACTCTTAAGAATTTTGTCCTAGGATGTTCTTAAGAGGGTTTAGGGTACTTACCTTCCCTTCGACTTTGCCAATTACCTGATTTTGAACATCTTCCGTTCATTTTGGTCTTTTGGCTCATTCTTCAATTTAAGAAGCTTCTTCCACAATTTTGCCTTTGTCTTCCTTGTATTTTGTCTTTTAAATTTTTCGAAAATACTTCCGATTTTGAAAAAAAACTAACTCGACTTTTCCGTCTCTTCCTCCTTCTTTGTGCTTTAATTGAAGGAATTTTGAATTCGTCTCCCGTCAAGTGTTTGGAGCATCTACTACACTTGATTCCTTCAAGCACACCTGCAAAACAAATCAATGCTCTTTTGGTACCCATGCCATTTTGGGTCCTTGAGGGTTATGCATACTATAATGATATGTTTGAGTAGCATGTCTATGTCTAGTAAAGCATGCGGGAGCAATATGACCAATTCGTCTACAATAATGACATGTCACATTTGGATTATACATGCGTCTAGGCTCATAGTAGCTAGAATAATGCACATTGTTTACTCTATTTTCATTTCTCCTAATTTGAGCACCATAATCATTTCTAGGTTGAACATTTCGGGATCTTCTAGCATGATCACTGTTGTGCCTAAGATATGCATCATGTCTATGGTGACGATTGCTAGGCGGAAGGTCATGTCTAGGTCTCCTAATATTTTGTCTAGCATGCATGTTTGTTTTAGGAAAGGCATTTTTGTTATTAATCCTAGATTGAGCTCTACGTGGTTGGGTTTTTGCATCAACCTCTTCTTCATTTATGAAGCCTATTCCATGCTTGGTTGATTTCAAGTTATCAAGCACCACATTCAAGTTTTTATGAGAGGAGTTGAATTTATCTAGTGTGCCTTTTAATCTACCTACTTCATTCTTAAGGTCTACACAAGAAGCACAATTTTTTGTAGAACTCTCGGGCTTGTCAGAACTTCTTTTCCCATAAAACTTGTTTTGTTCTAGTAGCTTCTCATTTTTCAAAACCAATTTTTCTAATTCTTTTTCTTTTAATGAAAACTGTTTTTGAAAAACTTGTTCTTTTAGAGAAGCACTTTCTCTTAAACTAGTGACGGTTTTTGTAACTTTGAGAAATTCAGCATACAATTCATCAAAGGCATTTCTCATGTCATCAAGAGTATAAAAATTTTGAGAAGAGATTTGACTTACCTCACTTTGATTTTCTTCCTGTGCCATGAGGCAGAGATTTGCCGCTTCTTCATTTTCTTCTTCACTGGATTCGTCTCCGGAATCTCCTCCCCAAGATATGTATGCTCGTTGCTTCTTGAAGGGTTTCTTCTCCTTTTTAAGATTTGGGCAGTTTGTTTTGATATGCCCTGTTTCACCACATTCATAACATTTAACTTGCTCACCTTGCTTTTTCCCTTTGCGGTCATATTCTTTTTGCATGAATTTTTGGAACTTTTTGATGATGAGTCCAAAATCGCTATCTCCATCCTCTTCAATTGGTGATTGACTTGTGCTCGCCTTTAGAGCAATCTTTTGCCTTCTTTGTTCATCAATAACAGGGTTAAGAATAGTGGATTCATAAGTCTTAAGATTACCTCTAAGAGCGTCTATGGTGACGTTCGTGATTCCAATTGACTCTTGAATCGCATCGGCCTTTGATCGCCATGCCGGTGTTAGACTCCTAAGGATTTTTCGAACTAGTTCTTTGTCTGTGAACGTCTTCTTGAGCGCATGGAGATCATTCACTATTGATGAGAACCGCTCAAACATCTCGTCTACCTTTTCGCCTTCCTTCATATGGAACAATTCGTAAGCATGAGTTAAAAAATCAATTTTAGCTTCTCTTACCTGGTCAGTCCCTTCGTAAGTGACCTCAAGCTTGTCCCACATTTCTTTCGCTGTTTTGCAGCAGGAGATTTTCCTGTAATCATTAGCATTAACAGCACAAAGTAATAAATTAATAGCTTTAAAGTTATTTTGGACCATTCGATTATCCTCGGCGTTGAATTCCTCTTCTGATTTTGGCACCCATTCTCCTTCCACCTGTTTGACAGGAACCTCATTTCCTTTGGTGTACACCTTCCACAAGTAAGGGCTGTTTGATCTGATGAATATCTGCATCCTTTCTTTCCAATATGAATAATTAGTCCCGTTAAACAAAGGAGGTCTTGTGGGGCATTGTCCTTCATCAATACCTGCAAAAGAGTCTAGAGTAGAATCCATGGAAAGATTCTCTCAAACGGTTAAGTCTTTCAGAGAGTATGGCTCTGATACCAATTGTTGGACAATACGCTTTACGCTAGAGGGGGGGTGAATAGCGTTTTAAAAATATTAAGCGTTTTAGTGCGGAATTAAAAAACTTTGCAGAAATTAAGACAAGTGCAGTAAAATAAACTTACACAATGATGTATCCTGGTTGGCCACAAACGTGGTTAGTCCAGTCCCCGAGAGACTCTCTCGAGATTTCCACTAAACTTGTCAAGCTTACGGGTGCTTAACAAACCGTTACAGCTGAGGACACAAGCCTCACCTAGGTGCTCGGGGATCACAATCCCAAAGACTTCAATTGCTCGGGGATACCAATCCCAAAGACTTCAATTGCTCGGGGATAACAATCCCAAAGACTTCAACTGCTCGGGGATAACAATCCCAAAGACTTCAACTGCTCGGGGATAACAATCCCAAAGACTTCAACCGAGGAATCACAAGTTCCTCAACAAACGAGAATCGCAATTCTCTTACAAACACAAAACACACTCACTTTACAAAGCACTCCTTAATGAGTAGATATGAGTAGAAATAGTACGCTCAAGATCACAACAACTTAGCTCAATAGAATGGCTCTTCTAAAAGCTTTATGGATGAATGAAAAATGATGATCAATGTAAGAAAGCTTTTAGCAATGAAAATACTCAAAGTGTATATGTTGTTGTTGTGAAAACACTGAGTTGAACCTGTATTTATAGGTGAAAAACTCAGTCTTACCGTTGTCTAATTGCCAATTAAGGATTGCTGAAATTACTCAGTGACAATCGATTGTCAAGACTAAACAATCGATTGTTTGCCTATCAGATCAAAAATTCAATCCCAGATTTTACGTCCACAATCGATTACTTCAAATCAATAATCGATTATTTATAACGTTAAAAAATCCTTTCCAATTTTTGGCATAAAACATCGATTGTACGGAAATCAACAATCGATTATTTTAACAACGTTCAGAAAATCTTTTCCAGATTTTACGCAAAACATCGATTGTTAAATATCAACAATCGATTACCTGAAGGTAATTGAAAATATGACAACGGTCAGCTTCAACAATCGATTATCAAATGGAATAATCGATTATAAATTAATTTCAAAACTTTCTGTCTCATATATAATCGATTATCAGAACCCACAATCGATTATTAATTAATTTTAAAACTCTGTCTCATATATAATCGATTATCAAAAGACACAATCGATTATCATTTTATTTAAAATCACTGGGAGACATTTTTCTCATTCTAATCGATTATCATTAGTTCATAATCGATTTTTATGAGTTTTGAAAACTTTGCCTCAGTTAACAATCGATTATCATAAGTACACAATCGATTGTTATGCAGTTTGCAAAAACCTGATGTTAACTGACTTACTCACAATCGATTATCATTAATTCACAATCGATTGTCATGCAGTCTTGGCTTAGAGATACTCGATTATCATAGGTACATAATCGATTATCTTAGCCCAGATTTTTGAGGCATGTTTGGAAAACATTTTAACAAATGTAAATATGCATAGTTTAAAATCTTTTGACACTTAATTTAAATATGCATGATTTTGGAAAAATAATTTTAGTAGCGAAGCCATGTTATGAGCCAAGTTGAGGAATCAAGATCACAATTAATATTGACTCAATTATAACATTTCTAAACTTTGTCTTGAGCTTCTTGTAATGCATCCATTTTGTGCTTGTCCTTGAGTACTGCTATATATCGCTTTTTGCTTTGTTTGACATTCATCAAAACCTACAAAAGAACACACGTTTAGTATATTGCATTTGAAACGTGTTTCCAACAGTTATCAACACATATTCGAAACAAATGAGGTTCACACCAATAATACATGCGGAAATCATGAAAGAACTTTTTCTTTTGGACAGGAGAAAGGTCATAGTGAACAATACCGCAGTCCAGGTAGTTTGCAAAATCTGCATACCATGGTGCATCCTCAAAACTGGCTACAAGAAGCTGCTCGTCTGGAAAGGTTTCCAGAATCTCTTCGACCTCGACTGAATTTTTAGCTCCTTCAAGTCGTGATAGCTGATCAACGACTTGATTTTCTGTGCCCTTACGGTCACAAATTTCGAGGTCGTACTCTTACAACAGCAGCACCCAACGAATCAGGCGCTGCTTAGAATTATTTTTCTCAATGAGCTACCTGAGAGCTGCATGTTTAGTATACTCAATTACCTTAGAACCAATCATATATGATCAAAACTTGTCAAAAGCGACCACAACTGCCAACATCTCCTTCTCTGTCACTATGTAGTTGAGCTGTGCACTGCTTAGAGTTCTGTTTGCATAGTAAATCGGGTGCATCAACTTATCTTTTCGCTACCCCAAGACTGCTCCTATAGCATAGTCGCTAGCATCACACATGAGCTCAACTGGTTTCTCCCAGTTGGGAGCAACAATGACGGGTGCAGTTATCAACTTCTTTTTCAGTTCTTGAACTGCCAACCTGCCATCATTACAAAACATAAAGAGCTGATCCTTTTGAAGGAGTTTGCATAATGGGTTAGCAATTTTGGAAAAATCTTATATGACATGCCGGTAGAACCCGGCATGACCAAGGAAACTTCTCACCGCCTTGACTGGAGTGGGCGGTGGTAACTTCTCAATCATGTCAACCTTAGCATGGTCGACCTCAATTCCCTTTCTAGACACTCGATGTCCCAGGACTATCCCTTCTTGTACCATAAAATGGAACATTTCCCAGTTTAGCACTAAGTTTGTCTCCACACATCTTTTGAGCACTCTGCTTAAGTTGTGAAGACAGTCTTCGGATGAATCTCCCACCACGGAGAAATCATCCATAAAGACCCCCATAATATCTTCCACTATATATATGAATATGGCTAGCATGCACCGTTGAAAAGTCGTTGGTGCATTGCAAAGCCCAAAGGGCATTCTCCGGAAGGCAATTATGCCATACGGACAGGTGAAAGATGTCTTCTCTCTATCTTCAGGGGATATTGATATATGATTGTACCCCAAATATCCATCTAAGAAACAAAAGTGTGATCTTCCGGCCAGCCTGTCCAACATTTGGCCAATGAAGGGCAAGGTGAAATGGTTCTTTCGTGTGGCGTTGTTCAATTTCCGGTAATCCATGTAGATTCACCACCCTGTGACAGTATGAGTTGAGATCAACTCATTGTTGCCATTTTGACAACAGTTATTCCCCCCTTTTTCGGAACACATTGGACAGGGCTGACCTAATTACTATCAGAGATGGGGAAAATGATTTCCGCATCTAACCACATGATTACTTATTTCTTTACAACCTCTTTCATGTTAGGGTTTCTATGATGTTCCTTGGAAGGTCTGTGCCCCTCCTCCAGGAGAATCTTATGCATACAGAAGACTAGGCTAATTTCTTAATGTTTGCCATGGTCCAACCAATGGAAGTCTTGTTATCCTGCAGTACCTCTAAGAGCTTTTCTACCTGCACATCTAGCAAAAATGATGATATAATAATAGGTAAGGTCAAATCAGGGCCTAGGAATGCATACCTGAGGTGATCTGGGAGTTGCTGCAGCTCCAGCTTGCGTGGTTCCTCTATTGATGGTTTGGCTGGAGGAGAGACCCTTTTCTCCAGCTCAAGGGACTCGAACTGAGGTTCCCTTAACCAAAACCCTCGGCCTTCCCCATCACCCATTCAACTAACCTCTCACCATCCATTTCTTCTAAATTCATTAGGCATGCCTTCAAAGGATCTCTCACAGTCAGGGTCCTATCATCTTCTTGCAGAATTATATCCACTACCTCCACTAGAGAGCAATTCGCATATTTGTTGGGTCTCCTCATTGATTGCTGAACATTGAATATGACTTCTTCACCATTCAATCTCATTTTAAGTTCCCCATTCTCACAGTCTATCAGTGCTCTCCTAGTGGCTAAAAATGGTCTCTCCAAAATAAGGGGTATCTCCCCATCCACCTGCAATCCAGAATCACAAAGTCTGCAGGGAACACGAACTTCCCCACTTGCACCAGAACATCATCAAGAATACTTGTTGGTCTTTTCACATCGCGATCATCCAGCTGTAGCAGCATAGAAGTAGGCATGGCTCTGCCGATGCCCAATTTGGTGTACACTGCCAGTGGCATCAGATTTATGCTGGCTCCCAAATCACACAACGCCTTTGCAAAGGCGTAACTCCCAATGATGCATGGAATAGTGAAGTTACCTAGATCAGACATCTTTTGGGACATCGGTTTTGCCACCACTACGCTGCAGGTCTGTATCAGAGCTACTGTGGATAGATCCTAAAAATCAAACTTCTGTGACATTAGATCTTTCATCATCATGGCATAATCGGAAATCTCCCTCAAGGCATCCATCAGAGGAATATTCAACTGAATTTGTCGCAACATCTCCATGAACTTTTTATATTGGTCTACCTTATTTTGTTTGACTAGTCTCTTATAGAAGGGTACAGGTATCACCCTTTGTGCATTGTTTGCTGGCTCTTCTCTGGTAGGAGTCTCTGGCACAAGATGTGCCACCTGTTCCGCAACTTGCTCGGTCTTCTTTTCTTTGACTTCATCCTTCTGACTCTGATCAACCACCACTTCAGTAAGCTCAGTTGGTTCTTCTACCTCTAAGTGAACTGGAGTGGCTGGTGTAGTTTTCATTCTGGCTTGTACAATTTCCTACTCTTTATCTAAATCTCTACCATTCCTGATACTGACTTCCATCAGTTGATTCGGATTTTGCTCCTTTTGGGGACTTGCTTTGGTGGTGTATTGTTAGTGTCTGCAGGTAAAGTTCCCGGAGGACGGTTTTTCAAAGCCATGGACAGCTAACCTAGTTGCGTTTCAATATTCTTGATGGTTGAATCATGCACTGCCAATTTTTCCTGCACTTTATTATTTGTCCCAATGATTGTTGAATCATAATGCTGATCTCCACCATGTTGTTATCTTGCTACGAGGGGGTGGTTGATAAGCTAGTAGCTGCTGATTTTGCTGTGGATAACCCTGTGGTTTCTGATAAGGCACTGGCACTAATTGGCTTTGAGGGTGCATACTCCCAGGCTGTTGCATATTAGGCATGTACTGCAGGTTTTGCTACGGTCTCCCCTGTTGTGCTCCTTGTCTTTACCCCCATAGTTGTTGACATAGTTCATATCTTCCCTAACCCTTTAATTTTCACCTTCGCTGCTCCACGAACACACATAGGACTGCTTAATACAGGGTGTACATAGTCCTTCATTCCTTTTATCCACGATATGCACCTGTTTTGTACCTATCTCATCAATCTTATTTGTCAGTAAGCTCATATGGGTCAGGAGTGTGGCCATGTTCGCTTCCTGCGAATTATTGGGATCAAGTGGAACTGAATGCACTATGGGTGCCAGTGTAGCACCTCTAATCATCCACCCTGCATTTTATGACATTTTATCAAGAAGAATATTACACTCGGTGAATGTTTTGCTTAAGAAAGCACCTCCAGCTGAAGCATCCACATTCGCTTTCAAATTGTCAGCTAGACCCATGTAGAATCTCTGGCCGAGCATCTGGTCTGGAATTCCATGATGAGGACACTTCACCAAAATCCCATTAAATCCCTCCCAAGTTTCTTGTAAGGACTCGGTGGAATGCTGCTTATACTACAATATGTCATCAATCTGTTGTGCAGTCTTGTTAGGTGGATAGAACTTGTTCAGGAACTGCTTGACTAATTCCTCCCAAGTGGTAATGGAGTTGACAAGGAGCGAATTTATCCAAGTCTGAGCTGCTCCAGTTATTGAGAATGGGAACAATAGCAGTTTGATAGCTTCAGGAGTTGAATTAGGCTGCCTTTGGGTCATGCAAATTGACAGAAAATTTTTCAAGTGTTGTTGTAGGTCTTCAATGCTTGACCCGAAGAACAATCCCTTATTTTGTAGCAGATGTAGCATGTTGTTAGTGATTTGGAATCTCTCTGCTTGAATTGCGGGCACAACTATTTTAGCTGCCAGATTGTCAGTTGTAGGATGTGCCCAGTCATAAAGTGCAGCCTCGGGCACAAGAGGTGCCACTCCTCTGGCATCCAAGTTAGTTGGTTCATTCATGGTGTTTCCGTTGGTGTCGTGTACGTCACCCATGTCAAATTCGAGTTGATGTGTTGGTTGAGGTTGTTGAAGTCCTTTGTTGGCACGGTTCAATGCCCTGAATATTTTCTCTAAGTTTGAGAGCACTTCTAATAGTTCTCCAGTCCTCGAAGAATTTCTAGGCATACACCTGCTTTCCACAAAATTTCTAACGTTAGAATTTCAATGAAAAGATTGGTATAGAGAAAACTGACTATACTTAGATTTTTTGTATTTCTTTCAATTGTAATTGATAACATCGTTGTTCCCTGGCAACGATGCCAAAATTTAGTCACGCTCAACTGAGTCTCACAGAAGACTACGCGGGCGTTGCAAATATAATCTGAGTATTATTTCCTAGAGTCGAACCACAGGGAACTAACCTATCAATCACTGCTGTCAGATTTACTAAATTCACACAATCTTTTTTCTCAAACTTTTTGATTCACACTGGTTGATTTTTCTAACAACTAAAGACCTAAAGTAACAGCTGAAAATTAACTAAACTTGATTTGTAAACAGTTGGAGTAAAGTCTAAGACAATGGTTTCCCCCGTTGGTAATTTCCTTGGTTGTATATGTCTTATAACTACGATTTAGCTGTCTCTATCAATCATGAACGCTCAAGCTATCATAATTCTTTCTCAAGTAACTATGATAATCTACTAGACGCGCTCTCTCAAGCTACGCTAGTTAATTTCACAATACAGTTCACTTAGATTGCACCCGGGGTTTCGTTATCTCTAATCCAACCCCTAAACCCTTGGTTATGACTCTCGTTTATACTCCGGGAGTGATGTTGTTCATACAATCACCTAAATATGCACTCTTTCTCAAGTAGATACATAATAAATAGGAACGGATAATGAGGTCCCTTTCAACTAATCCACAATCAAAACATAGATGAACAACTAGAGATTAACAACCAAACCCAATTATATTAATAAAACAACCAAGTCATCCCCAATAAGTTCCACCAAAACCTTAGATTAAGATTTTTAGCTATTCAAAACAATGGGTAAATAAACTAAGAAAAGATTCATAATCATAAATTGCAAGAAAAATAAAGAAGAATAAGAACAATGATGTTTTGGGTGATCTCTCACACTTGTTTTCCTTACCAAAGTTCTCTCTAAAACATTACATGCCTCATTTGGGCGAGTTCTATTGTTTAAAATAGGGTTTTGGTCTAAAAATTCTGTATTTTACACTGCAATCCCTCAACTTTACGCTACTTGCCACGGTTCTACCGCGGCCACGCCAGGACCGCGGCCAAATCACTCCTCAGAATCCGCAGCAGCTTCGTGCCACGGTTACACCAGGACCGCGGCAATCCATCTTCAGGTCTGGTTTGTGCATTTCTCATGGTTCATTTCGTGGATATTGTGCGATTTGCCTCTTTTTTCTCCATAATTAATCCCAAAAGTGCTCCATAGCCTTCTTTTATTGTATGTAACCTGCAAAGCATGAAAAGCACTAATCGGAGCATTTTGTTATCACTTTTACCATAAAAACTATACAAGAAAGTGGTTCTTTAGGGCAGGATTATAGTTCAATTCACCTATTATCAATGATTACCTTTTGATTAGGATTCTAATCGTCTATAAAAAAGCAATATAATGGATTATACATGAGGTATTGAAATCATGTAAATTTATTTTTGCTTTACCCGTATAATTTTTATATTATTCTATAGACATGTGGAACATTATTTTTTTTACTGGGCTAGCTAAATGGGAGCATAATTCATCACTTCCAAATAGGGGTGCTTATCGAACGGATCGGGCAGATAATTATACTTAACGGTTCGACTTAACTATTATTGAATGATAAATATAGTAATCCGCTAGCCATCCAATAAGACAACGAGCAAATTGATATCGGATTAATAATTATCTGGTGGTTATCGGTTAACCAAAACTTTTTGGAAAAACATGCAATCCAATACCAAACAATTATAAATCAATACCAATTGTTTAATGCCATAAAAGATCTAACCAAATGGTATATTTTAATTGAAGAGTCTTCAAGATTACTCATATTGTCATACACGTAATAACCGAATTTTTAATACCATTAAAACTACTCATACAGACATATAACATATTAATCATTGAGATTTTATTTTTTTGACTTCTCAGTTCTCAGTTCAAGAGAGAGACGACACTGACAACTTCTCTGCCTCTGGTGGCCGCAGACAATTGAGAATTAGAAAATAGAAACTAGGGATTTAGGCATTTAGGATTTCAATAATACTTTTATATACATAGGGATAAAAATGTCAATATAAAAATTCTTTACAAGATTAACCGTTTACATGATAAGATAATCGAGTAATCTATCCCCAAATCGTTAAGCCGTTAATTATAAAATTTCAATATGCGCACCATCCATTACCCCAATAATCCGATACCAATAAGTCATTGGTTCAGTTCTTAATAGCCCTACTTTCAAGTACTTACCCATTTTTCTAAATTTTTATTTTATAACTCAAACACATAATTTAGTTTTCGATTGCTCTTTACTTGCTAATCTATGCAAGAGTTAATGTGGCTTACACTTTTTATATTCAATTTTATGGATAAAACCTTATCTGGTTAGGCCATTGATAAGCATATACATATAACTTTATGATTGGTGGGAGATATAGCAAATCATATGATGTGATTTTAAATCTGATGCAAATATACAAAGGATCCGATACACAACTAACAATATATTTGAAGAGTCCAAACAACATAGATAGATTATGAGTATTCACATCTTTGTGTGTAAAATAATGAGCAGAGATGATACACATACAAGCCAGAACTTGAGATTTAGACTAAGAATGGTAGTATATGTTTCACTCAACATTAATCTGACTTGTGAAATACACAAACTTCAAAACTTGGATAACCAAAGACCAACAAAGCAGAACATACAACTTCTTAGCTAAAGAGTATACAAATTTAGTGCCCCTTTTACAGAGGGGTATTAATAACTTTATGATTTAGTATATATTCACTGACAAATAGAGGGAACACCAAAAGGTTAAAACAAGTATTCCACAAAAAAGAATAAATGGAACAAATATGAATGTGTCAGCTCCACCTGCTTCATATCTACACTGATGACTTCCCACCTATAGTATACTCCTCTCTTTTTATTCTACCACCTTGTATAAATTAATATCTCTTCCTGCAAAACCCTCCCACAGTACTACACATCAAATGTCTGACGCGAAAGGAAATCCCAACAATCGCTTGCTGGATCATTTTAGACTAATCGTCACAATTCAATCCGCAGACTTCTAGCACAGGGCCATCTCTTGAGACAAACGGGTTGACTCGTACCCACAACAAGGTTAATACTGAAGCAAGCAGAATCGACCATACGACAACTATGGTCGGGGTTCGCTCTTGCTTTCCCATTAATCCTTTAAGGAATGGGTAAAGATGAATAATAACCCACAAGGCAAAGAATAGCCTACCAAATAAGGGTCCCCAAGAATCATAACCATTATTTATTGCATCTGAGATGCCAACCACAACTCCAACCATGTTCACTATTAGTAAAGTCGTTGGTGGGATTAATAATGATGTCCACTTGAAGATATAGAGATCGGAAAATGCCCCATCGTCTCCTGCTTTGGATGTGACAGTGAAACTTGTTTCCACACCAGCCAAAACCTTGAGCAAACCTTGAAAGAGAGCAAAAAAATGGGAGGATGCGCCTCCAATAACCCAAAACTGCTCATTTCTCCACCAATCATCTATACCAACACCACCCCACTGCATCTCAAGGATACCGGTGGCAGCAATAGAGATGAAGAGTGCCATGAATAAAATGCTGGCATAGTTACTGATCTGCGGATGTTTAAACATACTATTAGCGAACAACCTCAGTTATTAGGGAAATTGGAAGTCAATAAATAAATGGTCAGACCAAATGGGAGTGGAAGTGCAACTCAGTATTTAGAAGTATCATTAGGTGTCTCACTAATGCTATGAAATGCATGTAAACAAGCATTTCTAAATATATATGGTTAAGCCAATGAAAGATATATATGCTCTAAATCAATGTTATTTCAGTAATTCTTTTTAAAAGATTTATCAGGTCAAGACTGGAACAAGAGAAATGAGTTACCTCAGGAACAATGAATTTTCCAGTGAGAAGGCAGATGGCGGGTAAGAAACAGTAGACAAGCAAGGGAATGGACGTCAAAGGATATACAACTGAATTTATGTAAGAGAATCTCTCCAGAAATTTCAATCCACCTCCATATCCATACCAGATTGGGCAATGCTTGCTCAGCAAAATTTCAACTGATCCTAGAGCCCACCTAAGAACCTGATGGAGACGGTCCGAAAGATTAATAGGGGCCGAACCCTTGAAAGCAGCGCGCTGAGGCATACAATAAACGGACCTCCATCCGTGGCAATGCATCTTGAATCCAGTCAAGATATCCTCCGTGACGGAGCCATAAATCCACCCTACCTGGTTAAAAGGTTGAAGATATCAAGAGTTAGTGAACCAAATTTACTACATTCTTCCATGACAAAAAAGTAATGAATGGATCTTACCTCCTTCCCCCATTCTGTTTTATCTTCGTAACCACAGCTAATAACATGAATGGCTTCCTTCAAAAGTGATGAGGTACTGGCCTCCATTGGAAGACCACCATTTTCTAAAAGCGTTGAGGCAACAAAAACAGGGGACTGTCCGAATTTTTTCTCTAGTTTCACTTGGGAAGCCAGGCGTGAATCCATGTTTGCTACTGTAATGCAGCAACATAAGTTAGTCTCTTCACCTCTACTGTACAGTGCATAAACAACAAGAACAACTATTATTGTTTAAGAGCATAAAGGTCTAACCTTCAACTCCTTCTTCAATTGTTTCAAGAGCATATATTTGCTTTGATGTCTCCCTGTGCTTTGGCTTCTTCTCTTTCTTTGTTTTCCCTTTCTTGTTCGTTTTCGATCTGAAGCAGCAACAGCAAAAGCACAACTTAGACCAGCAGTTGCAGGTCTTGCTTGGTTTCTTCTTTTTGGCAGGAGCATCATATCCGTAAAGTGCATGTCTTCTGAAAACACACCCTGTACCAACATATATTGGTCCTTGTATACCATCTAAACCTTTCATGTTAATCTGTAAAGATTTTCAAGAAATCAGTTTCTGCCGAGATGAATAAAGAATTCAAATCTTGTCAATGCAACAAGGGGTATATATACATACATCAAAGAATACAACATTTCTGTTTGAGTATCTGTCGTGACGATCAATCCCATCAAACCTTTGTGGAAACTGTACGTAGCAGATTTTTTTCCCTGAGGTGGGATCCATCATGAAACACATGGCTTCCCTCAACGCCTTGCTATTGTTGATGTAGTGATCACAATCAACATTTAACAGGTAAGGAGCATTTGATATGACTGCTGAAACCCTCATCTACATACCAGAAGGAAAGACAGCATTGACAAAATCAGAACACCCTATTTTACATGAATAAGAATTTTCTTTTTGTTTCCCTATTTTAGAAAACATAAGGTCAGTTGAATTACCAAAGCATTCATGGCACCTGCTTTTTTATGGTGATCGAACCCGGGTCTCTTTTCACGGGAAACATAAACCAGGCGAGGTAACTCATTTCCTTCAACGTCTCGAACACCATCTTCACCAAGGAATACCTATAGAAGAGTTAAACAGAAAATCAGAAGCTGTCTATGCCCCGGGCTTCATCTAGAATATCCTTGCTGACAATAGAGTTTGATAGTCCGTGGCAGGGACAGGAATTTTTATTTCGATTAACACACTGAGTGCAGAATCCATGCTGTTACTTGGTGGAAATTAAGGGAAGATAGAGAAGGTACAGTGAATGACCAGGGAAAGATAAATAAGAGGTACATGGTAAAATTGCAATTAAATTAGAAGGGTAATGTATAACTTGCCAACAGAATTTTTGAAGAAAGAGTAGTTCGAAGGTAGCAGAAGTCTCAGTCAGTTGTACAGTGAAACCGGGAGAATAAATTGCTCTTACCTGGATCATACCAGGGTGATCTCTGACATTGTTCCCGGGCCATGGTGTGCCATCCTGCATTGTCCAACCTTCCTCAGGAACCTTTTGAGCAGTTGCCACTAGACCGTTTATGCGGACTTTAAACTCTTCATATTCTCTCTGCAAGCCATAGACAACAAAATATTCAGATCAAGCCACATAGAAGGAATAAACTTAAATGCCTGAAACAGGTATTGATGCATGTCAAAAGAAAGGGATAGATTAATATGCGGTACAAACCTTCATGGCTCGGAGTTCCCTTACAAATTCGGGATGAACTTTATTTTTCAGATAGTCCATCTTTAGAGAAAAATACCATTCTGGAGCACGGGGTTCTATATTGTATTTCTTGCAGAAAGGAGTCCATTTTCTGGCAAATTCAGATGTCTCGGAAAGGGCTTCAAAAGTAAGCATAGCTGCACCATCATCTGACACGTAGCATGTAACTTTATCCACTGGATAATCCACAGCAAGAATGGATAACACAGTGTTTGCAGTGATTAATGGTGGCTCTTTCAAGGGATCGACTGTGCTGACAAAAATGTCGACAGGAGCTAACTCTGAAGGCTTTCCTTCTTTTTCATACCTGAAACAATAAAGTATGTGAATACACGACAGATTCTCTAAAAATCAATGAACCCATTAAGGCTATCCCAAAAGTCCAGGATAAATTAACCTGCAGATCTCCTCATTTTCAAGTAGACCCCAAAACATTATAACAGCTGAACTCTACCTGAGTGAAAGCCGATCAAGGTACGTTTCTCGCACTATCGGGCACCACTTTGGGAACTGATCAAGAATCCATGAAGCAGCAAACCATATCTCACAAATAACCGATGTTAACCACAGGCCATATGCGTCATTAACTGGATGAAGAATTCTATAATGGAAGAAGAGGCCAAGAATTGCGAGACGGAGTATGATTAGAACTCTGTACGGGCTTATCTTGCTTGCAGAAATGTGCAACTTTCTAGATAGTGGCTGCCTTCCTTCATCCATCCTGAGAGAAAGAGCATTTAAGAAAAGCTTGCTTAAAATTCACAGAAACATTAGTGAGTTAGAACGACAGTATCTATATTTCAGGAAGAACAATCGTGCTTTTTATCCTGCATACATTTTTAAAAAAGCTGCATAGTTTCCCTTTTACACTTTTACCAATTGATCCGCCAATAAAAAAGGAAAATCAAAATTATTTACATACATAGGCAAATCAGGATCATCCAGGTCATCCCCATGAAAGCCTCCACCACCATTTCCTTGATGCTTGACCACCTGGAGTTTCTCATTCTGCTTTTTCTTCCACTCTTCCATTCGGTCCTTCCAAGAAACACTTCCGTAGCCATATAGCGCTATGTCTTTCTGTGGAACCATTGGCCTTGGATGCACTATGACACCAAAAAAGCATTGCATCACTCTCATGTAATCAGGTACAATAATCGAGAGAATACACAATAAGAATGGGCTAAAATAACTTACAGGACGTTGATGACTCGGTATGAGGAGTTGGATAAACCCCATTCCCAGAGCCAGTAGATGGAGGAACTACGAGAGCATGCTGATCAGACGAAATCTGAGCATCCTGGAATGTGAAAATGGAAAATATTAGACTTACACATCCTCCAGATTATGCAATTGATCATTTTTCTTCTTTTCATTATTCAAAATTAAAGGCTTAAAGGGATAAATATTTACCTCTTCGCCATAGGTTAAAAGAGGTATTTCTATTCCGGGAGTAGATGAATCTTGTCTCGAGGACGTGGCATTTTCATATGAACCGGCATGACCACTTCCCCCATAAACAGAGGGAACTGGACCTGAACCATGCCGGCTTAAACTCCCAACACTGTAATCAAACTCGTGCTCTATGTCATCAATGTCGTCTTCTTCTTCATCGCCCTCAACACGCGGACTACCTGAAATCAAACCCATATATATATTGAATAAATGTAATGTGTCCGATGTACTCAGCCAGGCATTCTGATCGTTCGCATAAAACAGCAAAACGCGCATACCTTTAATTCGCTTGTATCTAGTTTTGCACTGAGGGCAAGCTTGATTTCCCTCTCTTCTTTCGTACTCATAACATGGTCTACAAACAGGGAAAGCACATTCGTTGCAGGCAACAAAGGGCTCTCCATCTACTGTAATTTCAATTTCATCCCCACAAATCTGGCAAACTTGTCCACTTAATTCGCGCACAGACTTTATCTGGACAACAGAAACATTCCACAACAAAAAATTTACTGCAGTCAGCATCAAATCACCAGCGCAAAGAGTAAACTTAGGTTGACTTTTATTCACAGAGTAATAAAGATCATTTGATACAGAAGGACAATGGACTAAAGCTAAGAACAAGAAGCCTTAACAAAAATTAGAAAAAAAGGGGCTGCATTTAAAAATAATCCTCAAATAAAAATTAAAATCACAAGGACAGGTAAAAAAAAAAGTAAGAACATTGAAAAAAAAAACAAAGAATGAACCATTGCAATTTCATAGATTAACAAATTTGCCAACATCAATTAGTAAACAAAAGCTGACAAAATATAAGACAAAAAAGCTAAAGCCTTCAATAATATACAATAAAAGAAATAGTCCAAAATCACTCAAATTAAAAGTTAAACGAATATCAAGGAAAACTAACAATCACAAAAGTAGAGCATAAACTCCTCCAATCAACGAAAGAAATGAAAACAAAGGGAAAAAGAAGAAAAGCAAAATACATTCTCAGCATACAAGTGAAATGAACCAAAAAATCCAGATGCAGAAACTAAAGAAAAAGCAGAAAATTTACTTAAAAAAAATAAACAGAATGTTTTTGCCAAAACCCTAATTAGATGAAGTATTAATCCCCACCACAAAGGGGCAAATGTGTATCTGAAGAACTCAGAATATAAGGGATTTTCAGAGAGAGATTTACCCTTCCAATTTCATCAGCATTGATTAGCACAAACTCATTCCTATTATGAGAACCAGCAATAAGCCTCCCTCCAGTATTCATCGCCATTTTTCACAAATCCAAAATCCCAGAAAAATAATAAATCTTGAAATTTATCAAAAACCCCCCACCTCAAAGATTCAACTTTTCAGTGCCCAAAATGAATAAAGGAGCCACCTTTTTACACTAAAAACTAAATCTTGGAAAACTCAGAGAATCAGAAAATACCCAAAACTAAAAGACCCCCCAACATTGAGAAAAGTACAATATATTAAAAAAGGGCAAACCCCAGAAATACACTACAATAATACAAATATTGTTACACAACAAAAAGATAATGGTGTGTTTGACAAGAAAAAGAAAAATACAAAAATAAAAGGAGTCTCTTTGTTTACAACAAGCTAAGACTTGACTGTAATCTGGCTGGAAGTGGTACTATAAAGAAAAGAAAGAAAGGAGAAGTGGAAACAGTGTATCATAATGACACGAATATTATTGAAATGTGGACACATAAAAAAGAGCCGGAAACCAAAACCAAAACCAACCGAGTGACTGAAATACACAGAATGTGAAGGTGGGTGTGATGTAGAATAGAGTCTTTTCAACCCCCCACCCCCCTTAGTTATCTTATAGGTTAAGATCACAAAACACCAATTTGCATATCTATGTGTGATTCTTTCTTGTATTGTATGTAACAATATACATAAGCAAAGAACTGATGTGGGGCCCAGAAATTAGTAATGGTGTGTTATGTTATGTCCCCACAAAGAGTTGGTAGCAATTAAAGCTATATACCCAAAAAAAAAAACCAGCTAAGAGGAAAAGAAAAGTTTGGTACACTATCTATCCTTATCTTGTTTCTCACTACACTTGTTTTGTGTGTATGTATTGTATTACTATTATAACAGCAAAAGTTAATCTATGGAGTTGTATTGGCTGGTTTCTTGGGAATTTTTTAAAAGGGAGTGTCACAATTTTAGTGTGTTGGGAATATTTGTTACTATATATTTTGTGTGTTACAGAAGAAGAACAATAATTGAGAAAATCTTGAAACAGAAAATATAATTGGGAAATAAAACGCGTTAAAGGGTAAAAAGGGAAGTGAACCGCGTGAGCAGATCCTACTGACTAGGTTTTATTTCTTACTATGTGGGTGAGAGGAAGAAGTAATAACAGAGAGAGAGAGGGAGAATTTGTTTTATTTATTTATTTATTTATGGAATGTTATTAATGCAGTGAATGTATGTAATGTGTAAGTATAATTATTATTATTTTTTGTACCATACTCCTTGACCATTGACTAGTATGAGTATAACGAGATAAAGAAATGACTATTCAGATGGCTTTTTTACTCTCTGTTACTGGTTTAGTTTTATTATTAGGGTTTAGTTAAATTCGTATAATTTTATGTCGAGGTGTAACATGTTGTATAATTAAATAGTTTTTCAATTATATGTTTTTTGTTATGAAATAATATAAGAACAATATAGAGAGAAGTATAGAGAGGAGTATTCTTATTGATACTTTGGGGTGATTTACAATGGGGTAAGACCCCTCTATTTATATGAAGAGAAAAGACTTAGCCTCAAAGTAAAACTCTTCTATAAGATAGACATTCACTCTAATTAGAGTTATATTTATAACACTCCCCCTTGAATGTCTATTCAATAATGTGCCTCGTTAAAACCTTAACTAAAACAAAACCCAATGGGAAAAAAATTATAGAAAAGGAAAAAGAGTACACATGTTTGAATATGCGCCTATTGGTTGCCTCGTTAAAAACCTTGCAAGGAAGACCCATTGGGACAAAACCTTGTAAGGGAAAAAGAGTGCAACGCGCATTAACTCCCCCTGAAAAGAGTATCAATTCACATCCTTGAGCATTTGCATTCTAATCTTGTGCACCATCTTGAAATTATCATTCTTGATAGATATGAACATCTTCATATAATGTCGTGGAATGACTCTTCAATAGAGGTATTCTCGATGCCATCATGCTTATAGTTATAGCAAGATACATATGTACACAAGTTGCACTTAGGATGTGGTACTTCAGGACCAAGAATTGTATATGCTCCAAGCAACTTCAATCTTTCATGGATTGACATATAAGTTAAGTCATATAAGCCATATAATAGACTTTAGATGCATATCAAGTTTTCATGTCATGCTAAACAAATAAGATATCGAAAACTGATTACACATACCATTGACTTTATACTTTCATGTATTTGAACTACATGTCCAAAACTACATATCTTTCATATGGAATCAATTCTGCTTGAATTGTATCTCTTCCATTTAGCCAATATTTTTGTTTGTATTCGACAAACATAAGATCCTCATCGATATTTAGCGCTATCATAGATGTCGTCGACGAACAGTTTATATCGGTTACAATAAATTTTCATAAAGACATAACATGGAGATCTCTTTATTCATATATTCAGGTACCTGAATCTCTCATGAGATTTTATGAAGTGTTATGTCGTGTGATCTTCTAGATCACTTGCCTCCTTATTATGATCACATTGATCATTTGCTCATCTTCTTTATTAAGAAGTTCTTTTTGAAACCGATTTATCTATACGCCTTAAGCGTATCAAAGACTTTGTCCTTCTAGGACTTAATATGAGCATTTGCAGTGAGAATATAGTTACTTTCTTTGGGTCAGCAAATGCGTATAGCATGCTTTGCAATATTTTGCAATTGAATTATCCTTTTATGAACTTCAGGTTCATATTATGATATTCGAGGATCTATATATACAAATGATAATTCATCCCATATAACCTTTTCTCAAGTGTTTATCATGTCTCCCCCTCATGTTAGAAAAGCTAACTTGTTTCCTCAACTTTGAGAGTCCATCTTTGTGCATTATGGAGTTAATGAAAATATACACCGCACATCAATAATAATAATAAGATGAAATTATATGGTTCCTGACCCTGAACCACTTGTGAGGGAAGAATATAATATACTCCCGTATACAACGTATATCAAACTGATATATATAACTTTGTTCTCACAAGAAACAGTTTAGCTATTAAGTGGAGGCACTCAATAATTATCTTGCTAAACCAACTATGATGTAAACCAACTTATCAAGATGAACTATCTTGAATAGAAAATCTGGAAATTATGCTCGAAGTTATATTACTGAGCAATTTACCTCGCAAGCACCGGCCAGGCTGCGGGTTAATAACAATCGCACATGTAACCATATCATAGATGCATCATATGTGGTATACATGGCAGGTGAATGGGCCCATATTCAGCTTTGATATTTCCAGAATTTATGGGATTCAACCTGAACTCTTTAGTTGGTCAATCAATTAATGAGAACAAGTAATATAAGAGAATTCGTAAAGAACTTTCTAGTTATTTAATATTTACCCATGTGAATTCTCTATTACTGCACATACTTAAAATGAGATGGCTAAACCGAATGCCAACTGAATAAATTACCAATATTGATAAACTTCAAATTTACACCATGACGTGTGCAATTATCAATAAACTTCAAGTTTATTATGGTATGGGTTTTTATACCAATAAATATCCACTTTATTATGGCATTCTTTTGTTTGTCTAGTACAAACTGGAGAATAAAGCGGGTAGCTTTTCATATACAAATTATCCCGCTACAAGTTATAGTAATAGAAGATATCAAATCTTTCTTTTATTTATAGTCTCAATATAATCAATCGCTTTCGCATATACTTTGGAAACTGAATAAGTTTCTTTGAGACTTACTACCACACAATACCTTATTGGTAATCAATTGCGTTTCTCCAACATAGTAATAACTGGCTCTTCTAGAGCTCTCAATTAATTTTGTACTACCACAGATTCATCAACATCCATGTGGTGAATATCTCTTTTAAAGAGAAAGTTATACCATTATGGTTGGTCAAAATTATATGCAAGATATGTTTCTTGCATTATCGTTGTCCTTTAATAGTCATATTTCCAAAATATTTTGGCGTACAATAGGTACGTGACCAACGATCATTCATGTCATAACAATGACATTATTTTCATATATCATCTCAAACCTCCTTCTAGGGGTGAGTGTGGTATATTCAATACCAATGCGTCTGGTATTCGATTTGCTATTCCTTGCAAATGGATGATAATGGCGTCTCCAAGACCCATTGCATCCAAATGGATTTCAGCATCCAACACCCATGTCATATAGTTCTTGCCCGAGATTTCAAGGGCAACGAACTTTCTTCTCATAATGTCAGACATGAAACAAAATTACATCAAGAGCGTGTTCATACTTACGGGCTTTATTATCACATTCACTTCAGGGAATGGATTATAATCATCTGTATGTGTTATATACAATCTCATGTCAAATATTACTTTCATAAAGTGAAAGATTATTTTGAGAATCTTTATTATTCTCATATCACAATGATGACGATTATAATTCCGTCTATTGCCTCGTCCACATTCGTTGATACCTTAATGGTAATAATTTTGTCTTCTTTCAGACTTATCACATACTGCTACCACATTCTCTAAAGGGAATGGAGAAAATTCAATTGGACGGATTTTTTTAATTCTTTGCCCACAATCATACATGAATTTGATCATGGCAAGGCATAGAAATTTTACCACTTCATGTGAGTGTAATTTCTTACAAACTCCATTAGAGTTACAATCAAACTTTGTTGTCTATGTTTGTATATGAAATCAAATCGTAGAATTTCAAGAATTTGAAAGGGAAAAGTAAATTACTTACCTTTAAGGTATACCAATAAATGTTGTGATATCAAATATACCTCTTGAGTTTCCATCCCGTTGCATTATTTTATGATGATACCATCTCTTCTATTTTTCCGTATAGAAATTCTCATATGGAGCATTAGCAATCGTTATTACACTCTTTTGCTTGGAAATTCACCTTCAAAAAGAAAACAAAAGTAAACAACGAGAAAGAAAAAAAATTGAAGAATTTCAGAAACCAAAATATCACAAATCTCGTTTCACTCGAATAGAAAAACCCAAACGACGGAACACGAATTAGAGTGGGTGAATCTGATTGCAACTCGAGATTCCGAGAGCGATAATTGCTGAATATTAAATTCAATTGGTTAGAGACTCGTGCTGATAACGTGTTATGAAATAATATAAGAACAATATAGAGAAGTAGAGAGAGGAGTATTCTTATTGATACTTTGGGGTGATTTACAATGGGGTAAGACCCCTCTATTTATAGGAAGAAAAAAGACTTAGCCTCAAAGTAAAACTCTTCTATAAGATAGACATTCACTCTAATTAGAGTTCTATTTATAACATTTTTAATATTATTCTTAAATAATTTGATTTATTAACTATGTTGACCTTTAATTTTTTCCATGTAGTTTTTAGATATTAAAATTTAATTTTTAGAAAATTCAAAAAATTATATGCGGAGTTCACAACATTCAAAAAATTATATGTAGATTTCACTTCAATGAAGACATAGGGATCATGTGGTTTGAACACAAATTACGCCGAGATCAATTATGTTATGATTAGTTATACTTGAATTAGTTATGTTGGAATTAGGTATCTTTGTATTATTTTTTATTGATTGTTTGATATATTATATTAATTTTGAAATTGTCAATTTTACTACTTTATCCTGAATAACTTATTCTATGATTAATATTCCACCATCTGACTGGTACAATTTATTCCGGTATTATTTTTAATTTGGAATAACTTAGCCCATAATTAGTAATCAAACAAAAAGTAAGACAATACCAAATTTTTATCCCAAAATTACTTTTTTCTTATCCATCGTACCAAATAACTCCGTAGGGAGTATCTAGTTTTTACAGTTTTAGATAATTTCTAAAATGCAAATGGTTTTGCTCGTTATGCTTTTGGAGCAAATTACAAATGGGAAATAGAAATTGAATTTTTGACGTATTATATAGTGAAATGAATTTACAGCAAAATATTACCAAAACAAAAAGAAGAAAGAATTACAACAAAATGCCAAAACTAAAATTAAAGAGGGAAGCTGCTACATAAACGCCAATGGGATGATAATAAATGTCAAAGTTTAACATGGTAATTTCAAAATACTACCAAAATATTAAACCCATATACTAATGCATAATCAAGATAAAAGTTTGAGTAACTAATCTGATTAAATTAGCAACAATATTACTATAGAAATGTTTAATTCTAAAAGACAATTAAGTGTAAAATACTTTATCTTGAAATATCTTTTGAGAAAAACATTCAATATTATGCTTAATTAATATACTCAGATTATATCCCAAAGGTAGCAGTTACCTTTCAAGAGTTTTTCAAAGATAATGTAGTACGGAAATAGGGATATAACTCTAAAATTCGTAAATAGATAATAGTAATCAGATTAATTTTAGAATGCATTAAATCACTAATTATACGACTTATGGATACTGCATTTTACAAATTCGTATTCTCCTAATGGAATTTCAAAATATTACTGAGCCTAGTTTTCTTTTGAAAAAATCAGAATTCATTCTTTGTATTTTTTTTCTCTTTGTTTAATGTGAAGGGCAGCCTTGTAGCAACGGTCAGGTTGTCCATAGTTCACAGGTTCGAGCCGTAAAATCAGCCACTAATACTTATATCAGGAAATACTGTCTATATCATATCACCTTGCGATGTGGACATGCGGTCACTTCCTGGATCATACGTGAGCACGGGATACTTTGTGAGATATTTCCCACCCCGTTTTTGGGTCTTTTTTTTAAGTCCTCGTTAGTCGTTTTCGAAAACTTTATTTGCGTCTCACACAACTGACACTAATTGTGTGAGACATTTTTTTGTCTCACAATTATGTGGGTCTCAAAATTTTATGGACCCGAATATATAAAATATGGGTTTACAAAGTTCGACCCCGGAACTTCGGGAATCCTATCTATCACATTACAAATCCTTGATCATTGATGGTGGTTTACCCATAGTAATTTGCACATTATATAGAGGAAATCTCTTTGTTGAATACTTTTAATTTGAACTTGTCAAGATTTATACGTAGTATCTGAAGTGGAAATGATGTGTCAACTTAAACTTAATTAAATCCTATATTTGCCTAAGTTGACCCAAGTAGATTAAGAGAGTAGACCAATAGAGTCAAAATTTATCTTAATCCAATTATTGTTTCTTATTAAACTATTTCATTAATATTTTGTGTTTTCTATTAACAAACCCAAAAATGAAGATAAGGCAAATAAGCAAACAACCAAATGCTGCTTCTACCAGAAAGCCAAAACTACAAATTACAATCAAATAACAGACTCATCTGATGTTTAAAAAGAATTTAACAGTTTAATGGGGGCAGTTATTTGGTAACATTTCACATCATCACTGGAACCAGCTGGCAAATGGTATTTAGTAGGAGTGTACAAAGGAAACCGACAAATCGCACTAACCCGATAATTCGAGTTAAACCGAGAAAAAAACCCGATTATAGTTTGGTTTGACTTGGTTTGGTATTGGGGAAAAACCCCTATCATAATTGGTTTGGTTTGGTTTGGTTTTAACTAAAGAAAGTCAAACCGAAACCAAACCAACCCGACATTACCTATATAGAAATTTTAGATATAATTAATATATAAATATACTTATTGTAATGTAATTTATAAATATTTCTTAAAAAAATTCATAATTTTATCTTTTAAGGTATTATTTCAAGGTTGGAATTACAACTTTTGAATGCTCCAATAAATTTTATAGAAATTAATATTAGTAAATTAAATAATGCTAACAATTAATATTCATGCTAACAAAAGACATTCAATTCAATATTACGAACGGAAATGTATTGAATGTCTATTTTTATTTTGCAATAATTTAGATAAAAATGCATAACCTATTTTTATTTTGCTTTAGCTTTTAGTCATGTAATTAATACTCCCTTATTAGTCTATTTATTTTAGCATGACTTAGTGCTTTTAGATTATGTTTATTTTTATTATGGCTTTTTAATTAGCAATATTTATATTACATAATTTTATTTCTTTATTGTTGAATATTTTAGAATAATGTCATGACACATTCATATTTTGTATTATTTTCTTGGAAAATACTTTATATAGTTGTATCTTATTAGGATTAAAGAAATATTATGAGAATACATTATATGTTTTGTTCTACGAAGATTTTACCGGAAAAATAATACGGGTTTACCCGAATAACGAGAAAACCCGAGAAAAACCGACATTAAAAAACCCGAGTTTTATTGGTTTGATTGGGTCTTTAAATTTAATAACCCGACACAATTGGTTTGGTAATTGTAAAATCCAAACCAACCCTGCCTACATACAACCTTAGTATTTAGCATAAAATCCAAGAATTTGTTAATGTTTATTATAATTTTCTAGTTTTGTCTGCTTCAATGACATCACCTAACCTACACTATAACACCTCTTTTTTGGTACGTTACGTGGAAATAATATATGTATTAGCTTTCATATTATTAATCCTTTATTTGGTAATATTTTTAACATATGCAGTACTATTTTTATACATAGCATACTATGAAATTAACAATACCATGATTTTTAAATTTTAATAATGTTTAGCTCAAATGTTACTAATATGCTTTTTAAGCGTTAGAAAACAATCAAAAGATAAATAAAGGTAAATCGTAATCAAATATAATGAGCCCTAGAGATGATTATTGTATTAAGATCGTTGTAGATTGAAAGTGTGAAGAAAACGAACTTAGCTTAAGAGAGAAACAATAGTTGGAGACCAAGAAAGAGATAGAGATAGAGGGAGAAGTTGTATTATTCGAGAATAATAATAATGATCACTATTAAAATGTGAAGGTCTCCTTTATATAGTAGGAGGCCCTCCTCGAAGTAATCAAAAAGTACAAAAATTGGTGGCTTCCACTCAGTAAAGAAGTTAAGCACTAAACGACGTCGCTTTTACTTTAACAACTGGGTCGTGCCCTCACTCGGGTCGACCTTATCATAATGGACATGCCCACTCGGCGTGGGGACGTTGAGAGCCAAATTTTACCCTATGCGGTTAGTCCCTCCGTTTGTTGGAGACGTGCTCGATTACCGACTTCAATGGACGGATATGCATACTTCGCTTTTACGGAAATTTGGTCGCGCCTATGGGTGCCTTTTTCAAAAGGCATGAGCGTGTGTAATATTGCTGAGCTGTTGACATACGACCCGTTTTCTAGAATGACGTCACTGGTCACGTGCGTCATCATTATATTTGTTCCTGAGACTATTCAAAGCATGACTTGACATTTTGGTTTCCCGCATCAGTTTTCAAATTGTGCCTTTTCGATTTCCGCGTACCTTATCCCTATAAATAGAGGAGTGGTTCAATGGAATTCATATTTCGAACCTTTGGAGAGTTTCCCTTTTTTTCTTTCTTCATCTTTCTTTTTGGTAATTGTTGCTTTATTTGAGAACTACCATTTCTGGGGATTGTACCTCTTGTCGTTGATACCTTTTCGTATAAATTATACCATGGCGAAGCATCGTCAAGGCAGCAAAAGGACCAAGGATAATGCCCCCTCTAGGGCTCCGCCTTCCTCCGATGGTGAGGGGGAAGAAGTGGAGAAAAACCTCGTTCCCCTGATGGTGGATAATATTCTTATGAAAAACTTAAGTGTTCGAACTAACTTCAAATCGACATGCCCCTCTTTTCCTTGGGATCCCAGTGAGTTATTACAATCTCACCTAGACGCCCTTAGAACTACGTACAATATCCCTGGCCATGTTGAAATGGCTTCGGCCGGGCGGACTATGCCAATGTGCGTAGGCCTGGGTTCTCCATGTTCTACGAATATGCTCTTCGGATTGGATAAAGGTTTCCGCTTAACCCTTTAGCGGAGGAGCTTTGCCGCTTCTACCACGTTTTCCCGACTCAGCTCACACCTTATGCCCTGAAGGTGTGCTTAATTCTCACCACGCTTACGGGCGAGGCCGGGAACGTAGTTTCTGTTCATCACCTACTGCAGATGTTCAGCCCTAGCTACATGAGAGGTATCATGCTCCAATTGAGGAGCCATGGTAAAAAGAGCTTTGTGGTGAAGTTTGACGACAAATCTAACCGTAACTTCTGGCGCAAATACTTTTATATCAGGACGAGGCACCTGGTATCCAACCCCGAAGGGTTTCCAGAGACATGGAATTCGGGATGTAAGTATGTTTGTGCGTGATTTCGTGATTCTTTTTTTTGGCCGATCAATCATTACGACTTATTTTTCTTTCTTTTGTAGTGGTGGCTCGCTTGCCTCGTTCCGTTGACGACATTAGGTCGTGGGTGGCGGAGCTGATACCGTATTCGGAAAAATGTCGTACCTGGGCTGAGTTTCATATATTGTATAGCACAACTGGTAACAATCTTTCATGTTCTCTCTTTTCCCTCATTTTGACTTGAAGATCCCTTTATTCAATGTATTCTCATTGGACAGGTCGGGGGGCTTCTAAAAAGGCGAAGAAGAAGAAGAAGAAGAAACCGTTGCTGGCCCGTCTAGGGCGGAGTTTGACAACGATGGGGAAGATATATTCGTGGGAGGCTCGCCTAGATACAGTGCCCTTTCGACCTCACAATAGGGAGCCGCATCTAAGGCATTGACGGAGGTGTTACCTGAGGGCATACCAGTGACGACACCTGGGGCCGTGCCTGTGATGGTGCCTGAGGCCGCTACAGCAAAGGTGACTTCTGAAGACGAAGATCCACCGGAGAGAAAGATGCGGCGATAGATCACCGGCAAGGGAATTACGACTTAGGGCATGAGGCCTAGTGAGACCCGCCGAGAGTCGATGCCAGTTTTTATGGCTGAGGCCATTCATTCAGGGAGGTTGGCCCCTGGTGGAACAGCCACCGCTGTCCGCTCAGCCTATGCCCCAAAAGGCGGGTCGTCTTCTGCAGTTAGGGGAGCGGACATGGAAATTGAGAGGACGGGCTCTAAGGTCACTCTTGGAGAAGGAACGGGGACTCAGCCCGCGTGGAGATGAGGGAGGGTAGGTCTACTCGCCGAATTGTGATCCTTGGAGGGTATAAGTTGTTTGAAGACAACGAGCAAGCCGCAGCGGACATGACCTTGTCATGTGCAGCTGCGGAGCATGAAACGCTGAAAAGCGTTAGTTACAGGGATTTGTCGAGGTGGATCGCCGGTGCAGCTTTGCAGGCAGCTTTCAGTTTTTCTTTTATGAGTCGTAAAAGTGACTTTCGTATGTACTGATGTTTTTCCTTTCTTCTTTTCAGACCCTCATCTTGGAGGTGGAGAGGAGGTGGCGTGAACAAAAGAAGGCGGCGACCTTCAATAAAATGGTGAAGAAATACAAGGAATGTCATGTCAAGCATCAAGCGTTGGCAGATGTACTCAAGTAGGACCCTCTATTTTGGATGTTCCGTGAGGGTCTTGAGGAATCGAAAGCTCTGTCGAAGAAGAGGATGGATGAGCTGGAGGAGGTTGACGAGCAGCTGATGGCTGCTTTGGCTCGAAACATCGAACTGGAGACTCTCCTTCAGTCAAAAGAGGAGGAACTGAAGATAAGTCGTGGGGTAGCAGCGGAGGTTGTGGAATTGCGGACCCAGGTCACGACCCTAACAGTCGAGCTTGATGCCAGGAAGGCCGAGATGCGGGTGTACCATAATGCCAGGTTGGTCACATTTGTGGAGTTTTTTGCGGTAAGTCGGGCTTCCGACATGTCCTCCGGTGAAATAGAAGCTCAGAAAGTTCAAACCCAATATAAGTTTGAAAATCAAAGAAGAAGTTACCAAGCAACTCAAAGCCAGGGTTCTCAGGGTAGTAGAGTATCCAACATGGTTAGTCAACATCGTGCCAGTACCGAAGAAAAATGGGAAGGTTAGAGTCTGTATCGAGTACCGGGATCTCAACAGGGCTAGTCCCAAAGAAGACTTTCCCTTGTCGAACATACATATCCTGATTGAAAACTTTGCCAAGCATGAGCTGCCATCAGATATGGATGGATGAAGAAGATGCAGAGAAAATGGCTTTTATCACGCCATGGGAGACGTATTATTATAGAATGATGTTGTTTGGTTTGAAGAATGCTGGTGCCACCTACATGAGGTCTATGACTACCATCTTTCATGACATGATACATAAAGAAATCGGGGTGTATGTGGATGACGTCATAATCAAATCCAAGAAAGCGGCAGATCATTTGGAAGACTTGAATAAATTCTTCAACAGACTAAGGAGATACAATCTGAAACTGAATCCTGCCAAGTGTGCATTTGGGGTTCCTGCTGGAAAGCTACTGGGTTTCATTGTGAACGCCGGGATATAGAATTGGATCCATCAAAGGTCAAGTCCATTCAAGAGTTGCCATCGCCAAAGAATAAGAATGACGTGATGAGTTTTCCGGGGAGGCTCAACTATATCAGCCGGTTCATAGCTCAGTCCACTGTTATTTGTGAACCTATCTTCAAGATGCTGAAAATGGATGCTACTACCAAATGGACTGACGATTGTCAAAAAGCTTTTGACAGGATTAAGGAATACTTGTCTACACCACCAGTCTTGGTTCTGCCTGAACCAGGAAGACCCTTTTTGATTTATCTCACAGAATTGGATAGAGCATTCGGTTGTGTTTTGGGACAACATGATGAAATGGAGAGAAAGGAGCAAGGCATCTATTATCTCATTACGAATTTTACCCCGTACGAGGCCCGATATTCCTTATTAGAACGCACCTGTTATGCTTTGACTTGGGTAGCTCAGAAACTGAGGCATTATTTATGTGCTTCTACCACTTATTTTATATCCACAATGGACCCACTGAAGTATATCTTCCAGAAGCCTATGCCTACTGGCAAGCTCGCCAAATGGCAAATCCTGCTAAGTGAATTCGACATTATTTACGTCACTCAGAAGGCAGTCAAAGGACAAGCCTTGGCAGACCACCTCCCCGAGAATCCTATGGGGGGAGAATACGAACCTTTAAAGAAGTATTTTCCTGATGAAGAGGTATTTACATATGATTGACTGATGAGATCTTTATCTTTACAAAGTTGTTGTGAGTATCCTCTGTTCCTCAGAATGTACAGGCCATCCTCTTCTCTACTAATCCCTATCACTTTCCCACTTGAGAGTTCCTGAAACACATAGAAGTTAGGAAAGAATGTTGCACAACATTGTAATTCCTTGGTAATCTTTGACACTGATAATAGATTGTATTTCAATTCAGGTATATATAAGACTTATCCAATTGTTTTTTCCTGAAATATACGAGCTTCTCCTGTCTTAGTGATAGTCACTTGCTCTACAGTAGGTAGATGTACCTTATTTTTACCCATTTGAGATAGTTCTTTGAATTTGTGAAGCAAGCCTAACTGGTGTACCATGTGATTTGTAGCCCCTGTGTCTACTATCCACTTATTGCTTCCTATACCAGACAAAAGAACAGTAGGAATACATGTTGTTCCCACTTGAGCTGCATTATCCATAGGCTCTCCTTCTTTTCCGTTGCTTAGCATTTGCAGTATCTGATTGTTTGTTCTGAAGTGAAGAACTGAACTGGAGTTGGTGGTGTTATTTGTTGAGATGATCCTTGAGCTTCAAATCCCTGATTTCATGCACCTTACACATTGTTAGCATAAGTGTTTGGAGTGCCTCCTTTTTTCCTATATTTGAAATCAGCTGGATATCCATGTAGCTTGTAGCAGTTTTCCTTTGTGTGACCCTTAAACTTGCAATAGTCACATTGAAGTGTAGGCCTTCCAGAACTGTAGGTTGTCTTAGATTTGTAATTGCCATTACCACCAGATTTATTTCCATTGTTATTTCCTCTGTTTCTTAGTTGAGCGTTGCATCATTGCCATCAACACTGATAATAGCATTTAGTCCACTATTGCCGCTTCTCCTTTGGCTTTCTACATTTACTATCACATCATATGATTGATTTATATTTGGTAATAGCCTTGTCATAAGGATCTGATCCTTGGCTTTCTCATATGAATCATCGGTCCTTTTAAGAACTTATATAACTTTCGAGGAGGATGGGCTAGAGTTTCATACTCATCCTACAATTCCCTATGTTTTGAGAAATACACAGATACAAAAGATATGCCTTATGTTAATACAACAATTTCTTTATGTAGATAACAAGCTTTAGAGGCATGTACTTTATCAAACGTCTCTTTGAGATCTTCTCACACCTTATGAGAATTAGATGCATAAATCACAGTACTAATTAGACTAGGAGATACAGTGTTCATTATTCAAGCTAGAACAATAGTGTTGCATCTGTCCCAAAGTTCATGTAAGGTAGAATCATACTTTTCTCTTCTACAGGTTACTAAAACAAAATCTAGTTTATTTTTAACATGTAAAACAGTGTTCATTGACCTACTCTAAATCGAGTAATTTTTAGAACCTTGAAGTTGAATTGAGATAAAAACAGATCCTTGAGTATCTGAAGGATGAATATTCAGAGCATGATTATAATGTAGCAGATCTAGGGGAGGCAGTGCTTGAGCTTGAGTTGAAGTCGCCATGGGAAAAGTTGAGGTTCCATCATCGATTGCCATTGTAGACAGTATAGATTGTATCACTCTTCTCTAAGTAAGATGTTTTAGATCGCAAATGACACAATTTCAACAAAAATTGACCTAATCAAGCAAACCTTGACTTCAAGGAAATTACTGAAAAAATTTGAAGGAACAGAGAAAAGAAATAGATAAAGGAAGCTATGAACCAGTGATCTTCCTCTCCTGATGCTATTGAGTTACTCGATCTAGCCTTGAATATGATACCATGTTGAGGTAGGCAGCCATGGCAGGAGAAGAAGAAAGTTGGTGAAGGAGAAATGAAATCTTTATTCTTTGTATTGAAAAGAAACTGTTCCAATTGATTTCCGTACCTACTGTACACATAACTACCTTCCATTTCTATTCACTAACTAACTAACTAACTGCACAGTATTAATTTAACTATTAGATTGTACATCTGTTTCTTCTACAATTATTTTTATACATTGTACCAAATAACACCTAAATGCGTTAACATTGAAGGATAAATACCAATTCATATACGTAAGTTGTATAAGTTTTGGGGGTAATTAATTATCCTCATGTTTTAGTCGAATTTTAATACAAATATCATGTACTGAATCAGTGACGACTCTAATAGGTATGGGGGTAAGGCAAGTGCCTTAGGCCCCCAATTTTGGGAGGCTCCATTTTTTAGAAAATAATATATATATATATATATATATATATATATATATATATATATTATAGGTTAGGTTTTTTTAAATAAAAAATATTATATATCTAGTATTTTGTACTTTTCATATAAAAAGAAAAAAACTTTAGGTATATTATTAAAGTAAAGCTTAAAGTAGTAGAAAAATAGTTTTCAATTTGATTTGATTTGACAATTTTACTTTTTACTCTTCTTTTCCCAAATAATCCCAACGTTTGAATTTCATTTCACTCTTCGTATTCCATATATGAGACATACTCTTCTTTCTTTCTCTTTATTTATGCTCATGTTCTTTCTAGTAGGTTTCTTTCTTTCTCCAAAACTCCAACAAACCAACAACTAGATATTTTGGAATCAAATTCTTCAAAGTTCTTGAATTAGTCGGTCATTGAGTGATATCATTTTAACTTTCTAGTATTACTTTCATTTGTTATTTATTATTTTATTAATTTTACTCCATACATATTATTTAATTATTTTTAGAATATAAATATCTTAACAAGAAACTATGCATCCGGTTATTCAAAAATTCAAAAGAAAAGAAAAGTTGAAGAGTCAAAAAAAATTTAAAAATTTAAAACATTTAAGGCATCACTTTTTATTTTCGCCTTAGACCCCATATAATGTCGAGCCGCCCCTCTGAATAAACAAACAAAAACCCAAAAAGAAAAAAGAAAAAGAAAGAATTTACTACTAATAGGAATTGTGTTCCTTTTGCAAGATAATTTTAGCTTCATAGAATATTTAATATACTCATGTATGTTACCAAATACAATGTAGACACTTATTTTCTACTAACAACTGCAAGGAAAAATTTAATGCAAGTTATCGCTATATTAACACTGCTCAACCATTGTTCATAAAGTTTAACTAATTTTGTTTAATCAATACACAATTAGGCAACTAAAGATAAATGTATTCATTAATATAATTCGTCTTTTAGTAGGTGAAAGTAGTTTGTCATATCTCTACGTAAAGTACCTTGCATTGACCGGGTATCGTGTAATGCATACACAGAACTTATTCTTCTAGTTTAATCAATCGTAAAAGATTACTTGCATTCTTTTCATATTAAAAATATAATATTTTCAATCTCAAATTTACTACTTTTATAAAAAAAATTATTCAAATAAAATTATAGTTAAATTAAAATGGACACTTAAAAAGGGATTACTGGATTTAACTCAGAGTAATAAGGCTGCCACTCCAATCTAATTAATTAATTTTTTTAAGGGAATAGATTTTAAATACATGAGTAAAATCTAGCACAAGGTGTTAGTTGTTCAAGAAGTTTCTGTTAAATACAATAACCTTATTACTACACTATTTTAAATAAAAGGAAGAGAAAGGCCAGTTTTTTTGGTAATGGTAATGATTGAAAAGGACTATTGATAGAAATAAAGAAAAATTTAAATATCATAAAATTGGATTTGGTTCCACAGAGGAACATGTGGGTGGGACACAAATTTAATTCATTTTGCAATTTCTCTATAATTGTCAGTTTCAGAGTTCTTCAATTCCCTGCCAAATCATGTGGCATGCTGGTTAAGACAAGGGAAAAATTTATTTTGTGACAACTTATACTAGTTGTATGAGGTAATTTTTTATCTCATAATTTTATTGGTAAAATTGAGGTTCATAATTTTGTGAGATAAAAAGGAGTCTCATATAACTAGTGTCAGTTGTATGAGACACAAAATAAAACTTCTCGACTATATGGGTCAATAATTTAGTTCATGAATGACTATACAAATTTTGCCCCTTTCTAAATATGCTAATTACTAGTAATAAAATTTATTTGACGCATAATTTTTAAAATATTTAATAATTATGAAAATTTATCAGTAAAGTATAAATAACAAGAAGTTTTATCAAAGAAAGAGAAAGAAGGCGTTTGATTTAAGCGTACTTCGAACTTCATGATTTTTAGCTTTCTCAAATTTAAAAAGGGTCAGTAATTAAATGAATGTTCAAGCCTCAAAATTTATCCAAAATTTACTAAAATAAAATTGAAATTTAAGGGTGTTTTTCCAAATCAGAATTGACAGGGTGCTCGTTATTTCTCGAAGTGATAGTTGCAGGAAGCTCCGTGGCAGAAGATTTTGTTTTTCTATTTATGGCAGAACATAATAATATTGATCTTGATGGATGGCTTCTAATTAAAAACTGATGATTATTGTGTAACATTAAACTATAAATTAATTAAGGAAAGATAAAAAAGAAATAAATAAAGCAGTTGACTTAAAGTATATTAGGGGTTTGAATTTTTAATTAAATTAAATTTAAAACAGCTAAAAGGAATAAATAAACCAGTTGACTTAAAGTATAAACTATCGTTGAGTTAATAAAAATAAAAAAGAAGAAAGGAAAAACGAAGCTAAGCTGTTCCACCTAGATCTCAAACGCAGGCTGAGTAGCGAGGTAAGGTGCTCCACCAATTTACTCGACCAATACTTTCGTCCAACTTTTGTGTTTGAGGAAGTGTTGAGTTGTCCCATATCGGAGGGATTTGAGGTCATTGGTCTCCTTATATGGCTTGGGCAATTCTCACCTCATAAGCTAACTTTTGGGGTTGAGTTAGGCCTAAGTTCATTCTTTTCAGAAAGTTAAGTAAATTTATATAGGGATCGAAGCTTTTATATATATATATATATATATATATATATATAATTTTTGTCGAAATCAATGGTTTCAGACTTCCAGTGGCCCATCCCCAACGTAGATTTGCCTCTGCGCACAAACTAATATAATGATGTAGATATGGTGGAATATAATGATGTATTTTAAGTGGTAATAATTAGAAGTACAATTGGCTTTCAAAATAGTTCGAATTTCCTGGAAAATAGGAGCTGTTTGAACTACTTCATGAATCAAACAAAGGCGAGCCGTATAGGCTCTGGCCTCGAAAAAGCAGCAAACTCTGAAAACCTAAGGCTTTGTTCATTATTGGACATAAAATTATTTTGTTATAAATAGAACTCTATTTAAGGTAAATGTCTATATTTAGAGAGATTCTAGGGTTTACTACTTGGTGGCTAAGTCACCACCTCCCTATAAATATAGGGCTTCTATTCCATTGTAATTGATCCCAAGTATCAATAAGAATACTCCTCTCTTTACTTTTCTCTCTGTTGTTCTTGTTCTTATATTATTTCATAACACGTTATCAGCACGAGTCTCTAACCAATTGAATTTGATTTATCAAAGGTTTTGTTTGTCTGCACAGCCAATGTCGTAAAGATGATACCTAATCATCTTTTGGATAGAATGGAAGTAATTCCAATTGCTGGTTACATTACGGATGAGAAAATTAAGAATTTCTATACGGAAACTCAAGAGCACGTATATGCTTGCTGACTGGTGATCAAAACGTGAGGAAATTCACCAATGTATGATGTATTGTTTAAATAGTACATCCAAGGTAAGTTGAAGGTATGTCTTTTATGTCTAGACAATTTAGTCGGTCGATATACCTTTAGTTTCGTTATGCGTATACACTAATTATAGCACCCTGTTAATATATGAGAGATGTTTATCATTACACCATCTTTCTGTGCTTTTTCTTGGTCCTAAGATATAATTATCTTAGAGATTAAATTCTGGATTTAAGGTATGTATTTTACCTTTCTCTTTTAAATTCTTGAAATTCTACGATTGATTTTATATACAAACAAAGACAACAAAGTTTGATTATAAATCTAATGGAGTTTGTAAGAAATTACACTCACATGAAGTGGTAAAATTTCTATGCCTTGCCATTATTAAATTCATGTATGATTGTGGGCAAAGAATTGAAAATCCGTCACACTGAATTTGCTCCATTCCCTTTAGAGAATGTGGTAGCAGTATGTGATAAGTCTGAAAGAAGACAAAACTATTACCATCAAGGTATCAATGAATGTGGACGTGGCAAAGAATTAAAATTCCGTCCAATTGAATTTGCTACATTCCCTTTAGAGAATGTGATAGCAGTATGTGATAAGTCTGAAAGAAGACAAAATTATTACCGTGAAGGTATCAATGGATGTGGACGTGGCAATAGACGAAATTATAATCGTCATTATTGTGATAATGAGAATAATAAAGATTCTCAAAATAATCTTTCACTTTATGAAAGTAATATTTGACATGAGACTGTGTAAAGCACATACAGATGATTATGATCCATTCCCTGAAGTGAATGTGATAATTGCAATAGAGCCCGTAAGTATGAACACGCTCTTGATGTAATTTTGTTTTATGTATGACATTATGAAAAGAAAGTTCGTTGCCCTTGAAATTTCGGGCAAGAACTATATGACATGGGTGGTGGATGCTGAAATCCCTTTGGATGCAATGGGTCCTGGAGACGCCATTAAAGACAGAAATAATGCATCCACCCAAGTCTATGCTAAGGCCTTGATTTTCTTGCGCCATCACCTTGATGAAGGTTTGAAACTATGCTAAGGCCTTGATTTTCTTGCGCCATCACCTTGATGAAGGTTTGAAAATTGAATATATCACAGTCAAAGATCCACCCATCTTGTGAAATGGCTTAAAGAAGAGATATGACAACCTGAAGTTGGTCACTCTGCCACAAGCACGATACGATGAGAATCCAAAAGCAAATAGTTCATAAACTATATATTATCGTTGCGGTGGAAAAGGGCACTGGGCGAAAATTTGCCGTGTACCAAGACATTTGGTTGAGCTTTATCAAGCATCTCTAAAGAGTAAAGGCCCTGAAACCAATTTTGTCTCTGACGACAATTTTGACATCACCCACTTGGATGTGGCAGACTTCTTTGAGCAACCCGATGGGAAAATAGACCACCTAATCGGTGATGGATCGGTGATGAAATGTAAACCACACTGTTGTGCTAGCATGATGTTAACTTATCATCATGTCTGATACATATTAAATTGTTACTGTATCTTGTAACTAATTTTATTTGTGTACAACAAGTTTATTTTCACAACTGTTTGCGTAGTGTGTGTTAACTTAATGTTTAATCGTCAATCAATTATACAATTAGTAATGTATTATCAATACAAATATATTACTTGCTGTGTATTAAGAACCTTAAGCTATTGCTTTTGTGTTCGCTGCTTGTGTTAATAATTCTGCTTGTATTTTGTCTGCACTCACAATGGTTTTTTTTTTTCTCATTTATTTTGCGAGCATGTATGTTTTAAATGTCACATATCATATAACTTGGCATATTCATGCAACTAATCACTTACGTAGTTTTGAAATGTTTGTAAAGTGTGATCTTCATATTAACACATACATTTAGCTTCATCAGCCTGGTAGGAATCAAGGCGATATAAATAATGTTCACACAATCAAATGTGTTGTTGTTGCATTCATGAAATGTTTAGCATTTATGCTTGGCTTGACATGCCTCACTATACGCTGTTAGTGTACGCACATCTTGTTGGCATTGTACATTTGTGCAAGCAATATAATTTTATGCTGCTCTTTATTGTGTCAAACGCCAATAACAACATGTATGTGTACATTTATGTGTTATGTTGTTTGTGACGTATGTTGATTGCTGTGATGTGCTTTATATTGCAATATTTGTTGCCTAAAGGAACAATATTTATCATAGAGAATGCAATGTTCTCCTCCAAGTTTAAGAGGAACTTGTTGAGTTTTAATGATATCAGTCAAAATGTTCTCCTCCAAGTCTAAAAGGAACTTGTTGAGTTTTAAAGATATCATTCAAAATGGATATCAGATTGAGACAATACATGAGTATAATCTTGAATACCTCATTTACTCATGAAAACGAGGCTGTCCACTTCGGCTTGGGGCCACGCTATTTTGCATGCAGCAATGCTAGTTCGTCTCTGACTGACGAATTGACACAAATATTCCCCGATGAAATTGGTTTTGGGTCATGAACCTAATATATCCCATTTAAGAATCTTTGGATGCGCAGTATATGTGCCTATAGCACCGCCATCCCGCACCAAAATGGGTCCGCAAAGAAGGTTAGGAATATATGTTGAGTTTGAATCGTCCTCCATTATTCGCTACCTCGAAACATTGACAGGGGATTTGTACACTGCACGATTTGCAGACTGTCAATTTGATGAGACACTTTTCCCAAAATTAGGGGGAGAAGTTGGTGAAACCAAACGGGAAATTTTGTGGAAAAATGCATCATTATCTCATCTTGATCCACATACCTCTATTTGTGAAAAAGAGGCGCAAAATATTATCTATTTGCAAAGAATAGCAAATCGAATGCCAGACGCATTTACAAATTTGAAAAGGATAACAAAATCACATATCTCCGCAGTGAATGTGATAATATCTGACTCACGAATACATATTCATTATCGGAAGAATATGAACATGAAGTTGGTATTTAATATACCACCCTCACCCCTAGAAGGAGGTTTGAGATGATACCACACTCACCCCTGGAAGGAGGTTTGAGATGATATATGGCATGAATGATCGTTGGTCACGTACCTATTGTACGCCAAAGTATTTTGGAAATATGACTATTAAAGGACAACGATAATGCAAGAAACATATCTTGCATATAATTTTGACCATGACCATAATGGTATAACTTTCTCTTTAAAAGATATATTCACCACATGGATGTTGATGAATCTGTGGTAGTACAAAATTAATTGAGAGCTCTAGAAGAGCCAATTACTATGTTGGAGAAACACAATTGAGTATTGTGCTGTAGTAAGTCTCAAAGAAACTTATTCAGTTTCCAAAGTACACGCGAAAGCGATTGATTATATTGAGACTATAAATGAAGGAAAGATTTGATATCTCCTATTGCTACAACTTGTAGCGGGATAATTTGTATATGAAAAGCTACCCGCTTCATTCTCCAGTTTGTACTACACAAATAAAAGAATGCCACAATAAAGTGGATATCTATTGGTATAAAAACCCATGTCATAATAAACCTGAAGTTTATTGATAAGTGCACATGTCATGGTGTAAATTTGAAGTTTACCAATATTGATAATTTATTCAGTTGGCATTCGGGTTAGCCATCTCATTTTAAGTATGATGTGCAATAATAGAGAATTCACATGGGTGAATATTAAGAACTAGAAAGTTCTTTACGAATTCTCTTGTATCACTTGTTCTCATTAATGAACTGACCAACTAAAGAATTCGGGTTGATGCCCATAAATTCTAGAAATATCAAAGGTGAATATGGGCCCATTCACCTGCCATGTATACCACATATGATGCATCTATGATATGGTTACATGCGCAATTGTTATTAACCCGCAGCCTGGCCGGTGCTTGCGAGGTAAATTGCTCAGTAATCTAACTTCGAGCATAATTTCCAGATTCTCTACTCAAGATAGTTCATCTTGATAAGTTGGTTTATATCAAAGTTGGTTTAGCAAGATAATTATTGAGTGCTTCCACTTAATAGCTAAACTGTTTCTTATGAGAACAAAGTTATATATATCAGTTTGATATACGTTGTATACGAGAGTATATTATATTCTCCCCTCACAAGTGGTTCAGGGTCAGGAACCAAATAATTTCATCTTATTATTAATGTGCTGTGTATATTGACATAATAATGCACAAAGATGATTTCCCAAAGTTGAGGAAACAAGTTAGCTTTACTAACATGAGGGGGAGACATGATAAACACTTGAGAAGAGGTTACATGGGATGAATTATCATTTGTATAGGTAAATCCCCAAATATCATGATATGAACCTGAAGTTCATAAAAGGGATAATTCAATTGCAACATATTGCAAAGCATGCTATACGCATTTGCTGACCCAAAGAAAGTAACTATATTCTCACTACAAATGCTCATATTATGTCCCAGAAGGACAAAGTCTTTGATACGCTTAAAGCGTATAGACAAATACTTGATTCCATGTGAAAGACATGTAGATTTGGACATGTAGTTCAAATACTTGAGAGTATAAAAGTCAAAGGTATGTATAATCAGTTTTCGATATCTTATTTGTTTAGCATGACATGAAAACTTGATATGCATCTAAAGTCTATTATGTGATTTATATGACTTAACTTGAAAGATTTAAGTTGCTTGAAGCATACACAATTCTTGGTCCTGAAGTACCACATCCTAAGTACAATCTGTGTATATATGTATCTTGCTATAACTATAAGCATGATGGCATTGAGAATACATCTATAAAGATATTGAAGAGTCATTCCACGACATTATATGAAGATGTTCATATCTATCAAGAATGATGATTTCAAGGTACGGAATATTTATTCAAGTCAATATGGTTGATTTATTTATCAAACATCTACCAAAGATTGTTTTGAAGATGGTGCACAAGATTGGAATGCAAATGCTCAAGGATATAAATTGATGTTCTTATCAGGGGGAGTTAATGCGCGTTGCACTCTTTTTCCCTTACAAGGTTTTGTCCCAACTGGGTTTTCCTTGCGGGGTTTTTAACGAGGCAACCAATAGGCGCATATTCAAACATGTGTACTCTTTTTCCTTCTCTTTAATCTTTCCCATTGGGTTTTGGTTTTAAGGTTTTAACGAGGCACATTGTTGAATAGACATTCAAGGGGGAGTGTTATAAATAGAACTCTATTTAAGGTGAATGTCTATATTTAGAGAGATTCTAGGGTTTACTACTTGGTGGCTAAGTCACCACCTCCCTATAAATATATGGCTTCTATTCCATTGTAATTGATCCCAAGTATCAATGAGAATACTCATCTCTCTACTTTTCTCTCTATTGTTCTTGTTCTATTGCTCTTGCATTGTATGATATATTCAAGTGTCTTGTCTAACTTTGTTGAGGGAATTTTTTTTATTATTGGATATTTGTTTTCTACATGCGGGGATGATACATATACGAGGTGACAAGTGTATTGTTTAACCAAAAATAGAATTTGGTCAAAGCTTGAATTTTGAGAAAAGAAGTCGGGTTACTGATAATCAAGAGACCAAAGTAGAATAATAAGCTTTCAAAGAACAAAAATAAGCAATAAAAAGTTCGTATTTCAATATAATGTAGATAATATTTCGCGTCCTTACAAATGATGAAACCTCCTCCTTTTATAGTTAATAAGGAGTAACGGATTTATCTAAATAATAAAGGATATTTAATGAGACATTACACAATCATTGCTATTAAATACTGATTTACTAACGTATCAGGTATTTAATAATGAATTTAGACGACTTTTTATCATCAGATTCTTGTCTTCAGTGCCCTTTTTACCCGTTGTCATTAAATGGCTTGAACATATACGAGACTCGTATCTGAGACTCCCTCTCGTGCCTGTTTACTTTTCTCCTCTCGTATTTGTTGTCTTTCGTACATCTTATTCATTTATTACTCTTTGACTATTTGACCAGTCCACGTCTCATGACACATCATCTTTAATTCAAATTCAGTTTTTCCCCACTACAGATAGTCCCTCCACTTCCCATTTATTTATCAATTAAATAATTAGGAAGTGGATCTTCATTTAATGCTCCACACACGTGTCATCTTCTGATTGGATATGCAGTTTTTACCCACTTGTCTAGGCTTATTCAACTTCGCCTTTTCACGAAGTGATAGTTATCTTTATTATAGGCTTTTCATCATTACACCGCTTAATTTGACGGTTGCTTCCATATAACCTTTTAATTCACACTTCCTTTATCATCTTCTTCATAAATTTTCATCAAGCATTCCTTTACTTTCTTTTACTTCTCCTTACTTCAAACTCGTCTAACAATGACATCTCCAAACCCTAACCCCAGAAATGTTCTAGTTCTTGATAAATTTCCTAATGCCCCTGCTCCGATTAAACATACAAGAGGCAGAGGAGGAAGACTTCGAAGCTTGGGATCTACACGTGGAGGTTTGACTGGTTCTGCTCCTCATTCTTCAAGTTTTGGCATCAAAGGTTCCTCTTCTAAAACTCCGTCTTTGAAAGGTAAAGAGGTTTTTGATCCTTCTTAAGAGCCCACAGTTGAAGAGATTATACCGAGTGATTTGTCTTTTGTGAGTGATAGAACGTCTCTTCAGAAGCAAAATTGCAAAATTAGAAAAGGTTGATGCTTACTCTTCTCTTATAACTGAACTTACAATCCCTATTAATAGAAAAACTTGTAATTGGAAAGAGAGTGTTCGTCTATCGGTTCCTGCCATAAATCAAAGAATTTCTTCCTATAGACATGGGTATTCTTTCGTTTACACTTATTCCTTTACTTTGGGATTCAAACCTGCCATAGATCCAGTTATCCTTGATTTCTGTCGTTTCTTCAACATTTGGTAGCTCAAATTGGCCCCTTTGTATGGAGGACTGTGGCTTGTTTAAGGTATCTATCTACTAAAGCAAAAATTAATTTTACGCTTTCCCATCTCATTCACTTATACCACCACAGCTTACTGTGTCATGCGGTTTTTACCTTAACTGCGAGGAGCAAGAAAGTTTTGGTAAACCCTGAAGATGATAAAGACCGTGGGTGGTATCTTCGTTATATTGTTGTTCGCACATTAGATTTGCTGGGTGAATGAAACATTCCCTTCCCCGAGAAGTGGAACTTTGCACGTAAGTTTCTTCTTACTTTCCCGTACCTATTTTAAGAGATTTTGATTTTATCTCTAATCTCATCCCTCTTTTGGTTTTTTGTAGCAACCATGGCGGATGTGGAGCCTATTCTCAACTTTCGTGGTTTGGCAGATTCGATTTTGAAAATTTCCCCTAAAGAAGATAGAACTTGGAGGTCTATTTCTTCTTTACATGATTGGAGAGTGAAAACACACGGTATACATCTATTTTTATATATGTTTTTAGATACATATGATAAACCCCTATAATCAGTTCAAATCCTTCTTTTTATCAGGATTTGGTATAAAAGGAATGGCGGCTAATGTTGCTTTGGCTATGCGTGCTACTGCCAATGCCTCCCTTGATTTGGACAAGGCTAAAGCTTTGATAGCTAAGAGAAAAGCTATGGTAGTGGATACTGAGAATGAGGAAGAAATTAGTACCTCATTGGTATCTAGACCTAAGTTAGGAGACACGTCATTATTGAAGGTGAAGCTGAAGATACTCCTGCTCGTACCTCTCCTGCTCGTACTTCCGCTACCGAGCCTGTTCTAATTCATTCCGATGAAGATCCGGTGCCTAGAGACACAAGTGAATCTGTTCACCGTCTCTTTGTTAGTGGTTTTGAAAGTGGGGAACTCGGCTCTGTTTTAAATGAAATTCCTTTATCTACTTCAATTCCCATCTCTCATGTTCCTTTTATTCCTTCTTCAACCGTGAGTGTTTCTTCTCCTGTGACGGCATATGTTGCTCATTCATCTACTTCGAATGCTCCTACTTCAGTTCCTTTTTTAGCTCCAGTGCATATTCCTTCTGCTCATGCTTTGACTTTTGCAGCTCCTGCTATTTTCACCTCTTCTACTACTCCTCCTTCCACTGTCCCTTCTCCCTCTATCATACACTCAGAGTCTGGCCCCAATAACAGAGGTATGGCTATGAGAAAAGTTACACTTGAAGTACCTGCTACTCATAGCCTTTTGAGGAAGACTGGTGGAGATGATGTTTGGCTCGAGCCTCTCACTGGAGATATGGAGAGGACGAAGATGCAGAGCTACAACTGTTATACTTTGATGAACGACATAGTTCATTCGACACTGAAGGTAACTTCCTTTAACTTGACTATTTACTCTTCCTTGATTTTAAGTTCTTATTTTTGTGCCTTATGTTCGTAAAACAACCTGAATGGAACCGAGTTAATGGGAAGGATCTCTACTTTGGAGAAGAAAGCACGTGAGTCTATAAAGGCCGTTTCTGATGCTAAAGAATAGCTGAGGGAGCACAGTTTGAGGCTCAAAATTGGAAGGAACAATTTGAAAGTGCTCTAGGGAGCATAGAAGAGTTGCAAGCCTGTAAATCTCAATTGGAGCAGCAAAATCGTGCTTTATCCACAGACCTAGGGATTTCCAAGGCTTCCACAAGCTAGGTAAAAAAGGATAAAGATATTTTGAAGAGCTCATTGTCAAAGGCTAATGAAGAAATTAAAGAACTCAAAGCACTTATGGAGAAAAAAGAAGAATATGCTAAGGAGTTAGTGCAGAGCTTGAACCAGACTCGGGCTGACTTAAAGGTTTCTTCAGATAAAGTTCATGCTCTGGAGAGTTCTCATGCCAATCTTCAGACTCCCTTGATTCCCACCTAGCTGAGCAAGAATAATGAAGAACGCCCTTTCTATGTGGGAAAGGGATTATGAAAACTTGGAGAAGGATTACAATTCTCTTGCGGAGAATTTTAATTACGAGGTTAATTGGGCTTTTTTGAAGTCTCGTCGTGATGCTTTGTTGGAGGCTTCTCAAGAAAATTTCAACTTGCAATCTGAGTTAGCCAAAGTCTTATACACGATTGAAAATAATAACCAACCTGTTGACATTCCTTCTCCAGACCAACTAATTGATATTTCCTCTCAAACAATTGAAACTCCTTGGGTAGATGAGCCTTTGAACTTTGAAGCAACTGCTGAAGCAATTGAAATTGTGTTCCAGTGACCGAGGGTGAAACGTATATAACACAGTATGTGGGAATGGAAATCCTTGTGGCTATTGCTTCCCTCGAGGATGTTAATACTTCCAGTTCAACTGAAACTGCTCCTGTTGTTGCTTCCTTAGAAGTTATTATCGAGCCTAATGAGGTTACAACTTCTGATGTTCCAATCCCCTCAGTGACCAGCTAAAAGTATATCAGACATTACCCTTTTTTTATGATTGATGATGTAATCCCTTGGTAATTTTAAGGGATCTTATTGGTGAAGTCCCCAGTTTTCATAATGGGGCATTTGTTTTAAAGACAATTGTATTCTAATGACTAAGTTTTTTCCTTAGTATTTTATGTTAAGAAGTTTGAATAATACTTCTTTATATTTTATTCTTTTCTATTTACTTTGCTCTAGACTTTATAGAATAGTTTTCTACTTACCTTATTCTTGCCTATTTTCTTTTTAGGACTTAGAGAATAGGTTATTATTTTTATCTTTTTAGAAAATGCTTTTGTGATTCTTGTCATGGATTATCATCATGAGGAAAATAAAAGAAGGCCCTTTTATTTATCGACACTTAATGAAGAAGATGTCTCAACTTCATAATGGTGTTATAATACGATGAAAGAAATAGGAACATAAATGTTTTGTATGAAATAACCTTTGACAAGTTTTTATTCATGAACTTTGACAAGTTTTTTGAGAATTACATGTACTGAAGTATATCTACAACTTTCTCGTAACTGTTTTCTTTTAACAGATTTACAAAATAAACAAGGTTTTTCATAACCTATTTTTAATACATAGTCACGACCCTATCTTTACATATTAGGAAGGGTCTGAGAGGTGACTCCGTTGTTCTCAAAGGAAAGAACACTATGATGAGTGCTTTTTGATTGATACTTGACTCCTCATAGCTTGATTTGAATTTTAAATCTTGCTCACACGTATCTATTCTTCTTCACGTACTCGTATGTATATAGTACAGTCCCCCAAGTGCTTTGAGAGGTGAAGTATGAAGCCTTGAGCACTTGTGTGTTTTCTCCCTATTTTGGTCCTTTTCCTAAAACAGAAAAATATATGGGACTCGGAGGTGCGATTATAGATGAAGACTGCCTAACTCATGTGTATTTCCATCAGATTAATGTAACCCTACTAGGAATTTAAGAGTATTCCATTTTGCCGTGCAGGTCGTGACTCATCATTTGGCACGAGTTAGGGTTTTTGCCTAGCATCTAAAATCGTTAGTAAAATTTTAACAATTCAAAGAAAAATTTCTAACATGGCGATACTAGACCGTGGGTACTTCCTTAGAAGTAATATCTCTTTAAATGAACGGCATTCCAATGTGAAGGTAAAACCTTGCCATCCATTGTTTCCAACTCGTATGCTCCTTTTCCCGCAATTTCGCGAACTCTATAAGGTCCTTCCCACGTTGGACTTAGCTTTCCCAAATGAGTTGTTTTTGTATATTGGAACACTTTTTTTAGCACGAAGTCCCCAATTTTAAAGAACCTGAGGCGTGCCTTCCTATTGTAATATTGCTCAATTACTTGCTTTTGAGCTGCCATCCTTATTAACGCAACTTCTCTTCTCCCTTCGAGTAGATCAAGATTTACCCGTAACTCTTCATTGTTCGAGTCTTCCTCTACTTGAACACGCCGTGCACTAGGTTCGTCTATCTCAGCTGGTATCAAAGTTTCCGCACCATAAACCATTGAAAATGGTATTTCTCCCGTACTATTCGATATACCCATAATACCGCTAGTAATACTTCAGGCCAATTACCTTTTGACTCTTTTAACCTTTTCTTTAGGTTGTTGATAATTACTTTGTTTGTAGACTCTGATTGTCCATTACCTACTGGATGATATGGGAGTCGACGTAATTCTTTTGATTTGCCAACTTTGAAAGAATTCTATGACTTGTGCTCCTACAAACCTTGGTCCATTATCGCACACAATCTCCTTTGGTACACCAAAGCGGCAAATTATATTTCTCCAAATGAAATCCTTAACTTCTTTTTCTCGTACCTAATTAAATGCCCCTGCTTTTACCCATTTAGTGAAATAATCAGTTAGCACGAGTAGAAACTTTACCTGGCCTTTTGCCTGGGGTAATGGTCCAACGATATTCATTCCCCATTTCATGAAGGGCCACTGAGCTATGACAGGATGTAATAGCTCGGCTGGTCTATGCATGTTATTGCATACCTCTGACATTTGTCACACTTAGATACGAAGTCATTCGTTTCTTCTTCCATTTTATGCCAGTAATATCCTGCTCGAATCAATGTCTTTACAAGTGATCTACCTCCTGCATGATTTTCACAATGTCCCTCGTGTATTTCTCTCATTACATATTCTGTTTGAGAAGGTCCGGGACAACTGGCTAATGGTCCACCAAACATTTTCCAATAAAGGTCCCCTTGATATAGGCAATAACGAGCAGCTTTCTTTCTAAGTGCATGAGCCCTTACTTTATCCTCAGGTACGGTTCCATGCTGCAAAAAAGATACGATTTCGTTTCTCCAATCCCAAGTTAAGTGATTAAAGTTTGTAGACGTGTGATTTTTGACCATCCCCTAGATTTTTCATATTTTTAGCGTAAAATATTTAGTTTAGGTCTAATATAACAATTTTAGCTAATTTTCACTATTTTACTTCATTATATCATAAAAAGAAAAATTACAAAAAAGGGGTATAAAGTTTAGTTTATGTATTTCTCATAAACTTGAAAAATACAAAAATAACACCTTATTTTTAATTTTTATATAATTTCAATATATATAATTTCATTAATATTTTGTAGTTATTTTAATCTTAAAAAATACAAAAAATAGTACTTTATATTTTTTGCCTTTATATAAAAACGAAAATTGCAAAAAATAGTTTTATTTTGTAGTTATTTTAAATATTGAAAAATATCAAAAATTGTTTTATTTTAATTTTTAATCTTCTTTTGCTAGTTATTTTGCATACGTAGAATTAATTAAATAAGATCGTGTATTAGTCTCGGTTCCGAGCAAAGAATAATATTTGGGTTCAAACTACCCATTTGTAGGCCTAATTTTTGGACCTAGCCCATAATAATTTGAGTCCACCACACTTGGGGATACACGTGGGGGACAAACACACAACACAAGAACATGGGAGACAACTTTTGCTCAAATTAAGGAGGAAAACAAGGAGAGCAAAATATGGATTAGTGGGTTTTCTTTTAAAATAATAATAATAATCTGAAAATTTTTGAGAATTCTTGCTACAAATAGAAGAGAAAATTTGGGAAGAAGGGGAGAAAAAATAGAGGAGAAAATAGGAGGATAAAGGAAAAAAGAAGGGGGAATTTCAGAAATATACACTCGATATCCACTCTGGATACACTCAATATACACGAATAAAATTTAATTTTTGAGAGTTTCTTTTGAGAAATGAAGAGAGTTCAAAGCTAGAAAGAGAAAAAAAAGAGAGATTTCCGAAATATTTTTCTTCTCTATATTTTACTGATTTTTCTCCATATTGCTGGGATTTTCTGGATTGAGGTGTTGAAGCTACTGCTGGTTGTTACTACTGTTGTTGTTGTTGTTGTTGTACTTTCACTGCCCTGTTGATTTCCCATCTTCCTCTTCTTTTCAATACCAGGTACACATTCTAAAAATCATGTGTTGATGTAAGCTCGAATTGGAAGTTGAAGTTTGAAATGAAATATAAAAGCAAGTTGTTGATTAATATTTGTTGTTATTTTGTGTTTTATTAGTTTTATCAATTATAGTTAGTTCTAGAATTTGTAGAATAAATTCGTCATTTAGTCGGTTTGTGAGGGAACACCTTTGGTACTAACATAGAGTAGCCTTTTAAGCATGTAATTAATTAAGAATTTTCTCTTTTATTTTTAGAGACGAACTTAGATAGAAAAAATGTAGTCACTCTAGGATTACACTTTAAAATAAATGAGGCATGCCTCGCCAAATAAAAATGCACAAACTGCGGGGCTCTCAATAAAGGTTTAAAAATATTTAGAAAATCGGGAAGGGTCGTTTAGCGAATTTCACGACCCTCCCAAAAGATTATAACACGCTATACTCTATTGGATGCGCCTTAATTAATCTTTTTCTTCCTAAACTCGGGTGTGCATTTGTGCAACCCAAATCCAAATCTCGACAGAGTCAAAATGTGTAGACGACCACGTGTACACTGGTTGTAACGTGGTTCGAGATACGTTTTTACGACGTTGCAATTCTCTGTAAAATATTAATAATAATAACGATAAAAGCGGCTAAAAGTTAGAATTTGCACTTAAGTTATTACATGTTTAAAAATCAGATAAAAAAGCTGAATATGACAGTTGAGCGACCGTGCTAGAACCACGGAACTCGGAAATGCCTAACTCCTTCTCGCAGGTTAACATAATTCATTTTCCGGATTTCTGGTTCGCGGATTGTTAAACAGAGTCAATCTTTTCCTCGATTCGGATTTCAACTGGTGACTTGGGACACTATAAATCTCCCAAGTGGCGAATCTGAATTAAATAAACAAATCCCGTTTCGATTGTCCTTTAATTAGAAAAACTCCATTATGCCCTCGTGGGTGTATAAAAAAAGGAGGTGTGATAAAGTTTACCTCATATTTGTCAGAGTCAAGAACAGAGTGGAATAAATGTATGATTGATGCATTTGTATCTTTCGCTATATCTGCCGCAGACACAAGATTTGCTAAAGCATATGCTTCGACGTTCTCTTCTCTTGGGATTTGTATTACATTCCAAGTTTGGAACTGTCTTATCAGTTCTCGTACCTTTTCAAGATACTCTTGCGTTCGAGTTTCTCTGGACACGTAAGTCCCATCATTTGATTTACTACGAGCTATGAATCGCTTTTGATTATGATTTGCATGATACCAAGTTCCAACACTACCTCTAAACCTGCAATCACAGCTTCATACTCTGCGTCATTATTAGTTACAGGGTGACATTTTATAGCATGTCTAATTGTTTCACCCGTAGGTGGCATAAGAACAATTCCTAAGCCTGTCCCCTTTACATTAGATGAACGATCGTAAATAATATCCAAGTCCCCGGATTAGCACCATTAAAAACTTGTAACTCTTTTTCTGCTTCTAGATGCATTCCTTGACTAAACTTAGCTTCAAAGTCTACGAGTACTTAGGATTTAATAGCAGTTCGAGGTTGGTAAATTATTTCATATTCGCTTAATTCAATAGCCCATTTTGCTAATCTTCCCGATATTTCATATTTATGCAAAATATTTCGCAATGGAAAAGCAGTAACAACAACAATAGGATGACACTGAAAATAAGATCTTAATTTTCTAGATGCAATGATGAGAGCTAATGCTAACTTTTCTAGTTACGGATACCTTGTCTCGGCATCTAGTAGAGTTTTACTTACATAATAAATTGGAGATTGCTTACCTTGGTCCTCATGGACTAAGACGGCACTTACTGCTACTTCTGAAACTACCAATTTAATGAGTAGCTTTTCACCTTCCTTAGGTCTTTCCATTAGAGGAGGATTTGACAAATAAGCTTTCAAATCTTTACGGGCTTGTTGGCAATCTTCATTCCACTCGAAATGATCTTGCTTTTTGAGGGCAGAGAAAAACTTAAAGCACTTTTATGAATATTTGGAAATAAATCTCCCTAGAGCCGCTATTCTTCCTGTTAATCTTTGAACCTCCTTTTTACTGGTAATGACATCAGGTATTTCTTCAATTGCTTTAATCTGAAAAGGATTTACCTCAATGCCACGACTAGAAGAAAACCTAAACTGAAGCAACTCAAAATGCACATTTTTCAAGGTTGAGTTTCATATTAACTTTTTGCAAAATTTCAAAGGTAACATCTAAATGAGAGATATGATCATGGGAATGCTGGGTTTTGACGAGCATATCGTCTATATATGCCTCCATAGTTTTTCCTAAATGTTCTTGAAACGTTTTGGTTACTAACCTTTGATAGGTTGCTCCAGCATTTTTTAGACCAAAGGGCATTACTTTGTAACAGCAAGTCCCTCGGTCTGTGATGAAAGATGTTTTTTCCTCATCACTGGGGTCCATTTTAATTTGATTGTACCCCGAATATGCATCTAAAAAACTCAAAAGTTCATGACGTGCAGTCGCATCAATCAATTGATCTATATGGGGTAAACGAAAAGAATCTTTTAGGCAAGCTTTGTTTAGATCAGTATAATCTACACAAACTCGCCACTTACCGTTCTTCTTAGGTACGACCACCGTGTTAGCTAACCAATCAGGGTATTTTACCTCGCGAATTGACCCAATTTTTAACAACTTGTGGACCTCATCTTAGATTACTTGATTTTTGAAAGCCCCTTGGTTTCTTTTCTTTTGCTTGATTGGAATAAAGGATAGGTCTTTATTGAGTTTATGAGTCATCACATCCGGTGGAATACCTCTCATATCAGCATGGGACCAGGCTAAATAGTCCACGCTGGCTTTTAAAAATTCAATTAACATACCTCGGATATCAGGACTTAGATTGGATCTTACATAAACTTTTCTTTTACGCCATTGTTCAAATAACACCATAGCCTCGAGTTTCTCTATTGTTGTTTTAATGTTCTCATTTTCTTCAAATTCTTGAATTACATTAGGTCTCGAGTCTAAATCTGTTTTTTCAATTGAAGTTTGATTGCTGACGCCTCCAACTATTTCCAGTAATTGCTATTTTTCTTTACTCGCGGTACTCGTATCCGTTACTGCGTTGATACACTTGGCTGTTTGTTGATCCCCTCGAATTTGACATATTCCCCAGGGTGATGAAAACTTGATAACTTGGTGTAAAGTTGATGGAACAACATCCATATCATGGATCCATAGTCTCCCCGTAATTATGTTGTAGGCCATTTCTATATCAACTACTTGAAATTTAGTTTCTTTAATAACACCTGCAACATAAGTCATTAGAGTTACCTCACCTTTTGTTACCACGCTCGAATTGTTGAAGCTCGACAAAGTATGCACCTTGGGTATCATCTTATCTTCACATTGCATTTTCCGAAACACTCTTAGTAGAATGATATTCACAGAGCTTCATGGATCAATCAAAACTCATTCTACATCAGTGTCATGTATAATTAAAGATATTACCAGTGAGGAGTAATCACTTCTTCTGTATCTGCATCATCTAAGTTTATGCTCTCATGTTCTAAGGTTTGCCGAACTCGCTTGCCGTGTGTGATCATCATTTTGGAAACTTTACTTGAAGCCGTGTACGTTACTCCGTATATATCCTCCCTCAGTGATGACATTCACTGTTCTCTTAGGTGAGGTGGTTTTGACGGCTCTTGCCTATTTTTCATGTAAGCTTGCTTTCCCTTTTCACTAAACAGCTCTATAAGATATCCTTGCTTCAGTGGATGATCAACTTCACTTTGTAGGAATCTGCATTCTAATGTTTTATGTCTGTGGTCATTGTGAAATTCGCACCAATGGTCTGGATTACGTCTGTTTGGATTTGACCGCATCTCTTTTGGCCACCGTACCTGATCTCCCATACTCCTTAGAACAACTATGAGCTCAGAATTAGTTACATTAAAATTATAGCCACCAAATCGTGCCTTTAGATTTCTATTGTCATCTCGTGGCTCTTGGTTACTTCTATCATCTCTGAACCTGGATGAAGACCTGGTTCCCCTGGCTTTGATCTCTGATCATACTGTTGGTTGTTCGTCTAGACCGTGAATCCTTTCTTGCTGGTCCCATATATGGATCGTACCTGTTCTTACCTGAACTTTTCTTGGCTTCAGATCTCATGGATGCGCTTCTTTCTTCTCGATGATGTTGAGATACGGTGTCTTCCTCAATTATCAGATTTGTATTGTACCTGTTATAAACATCGTTCCAAGTGGTAGCAGGAAACTCACGAAGGCTTTCTTTAAGCCTTCTCGTGGCTTCTGAACTTTTGTCATTCAAATAACTTGCGAAAGCTATTGCTACCCAATTATCTGGTACACTGGGTAGCATCATTCTTTCACGTTGGAATCTATCAACGAAATCTCTGAGCAATTCAGAATTCCCTTGCTTAATTTTGAAGATATCCTCCCTTCTTCTTTCAACCTTCTGAGCTCCCGAGTGTACTTTAATAAAAGAATCTACAAGCTCAGAAAAGAATCTATGGATTCAGGTAAAAGAGAATACCAGGTTAATGCACCCTTGGTGAGCGTCTCCCCAAATTTTTTGACCAATACTGATTCAATTTCTTGTTTGGTCACATCGTTGCCTTTCACTCCTGTTGTAAATGTAGTTACGTGGTCACATGAGTCCGTTGTACCATTATATTTTGGGATGTAAGGCATTTTGATTTTTTTTGGAATCGGTAGGGAAGCGGCACTGGGTTTCCAAGGTTGTTGTGAATATTTATCCACGTCCACTCCTTTTATCATAGGTAAAACTCTAGGGATTTGCTCGATACGCTCATTTTGCTCCTTGAGTTGTTTCTGCAAGGTTAGTACTAAATTTTGAAGATGAGAATTACCTGAATTACCTGGTTCTCCTTCTTGTGAGTCACTGGGGGTTGCTCCATTACCAGAAGTAACTAGACCAGAATGGGGGTTTTCCAACGTGTTGTTATTAGGCGTTGTTGGTGCAGTAGGCAACCGATTAACTAAAGCTTCCAAAGATTTGTCAATTCGTGCATCAATTATTTTTTGTAAAAGTTCATCTCTTGTTTCAACTCCTCCATCAGCATGTTTAGACATATCATTAGGAGTTCCTTCTCGAGATCCACGTAGAGAAGCTTGAGGGATGACGTTATTGAGTTCATCGCCATCCACTTGATCTGATTTTCCTGATTGTTGTTGTCATTGTTGTTTGGCATGTTGGCAATAGGTAGAATGTTATATTAGAAAGAATGGATTATCAGATTCCCGGTAACGGAACCAATTTGTTTAACCAAAAAATATAACTTGGTCAAAGCTTGAATTTTGATTAAACAAGTCGGGTTACTGATAATTAAGAGGCCAAAGTAGAATAATAAGCTTTCAAAGAATAAGAATAAGCAATAAAAAGTTCATATTTCAATATAATGTAGAAAATATTTCGTATCCTTACAAATGATGAAACCTCCTCCTTTTATAGTTAATACGGAGTAACGACTTAATCTAAATAATAAAGGACATTTAATGAGACGTTACATAATCATTGCTATTAAATACTGATTCACTAACGTATCAGGTATTTAATAATGAATTTAGACTACTTTTTTTCATCAGATTCTTGTCTTCAGTGACCTTTTTACCCATTGGTATTAAATGGCTTGAACATATACGAGACTCGTATATGAGACTCCCTCTCGTGTCTGTTTAATTTTCTCCTCTCGTATCTGTTGTCTTCCGTACCTCTTACTCATTTATTATTATTTGACTATTTGACTAGTCCACTTGTCATGCCACATCATCTTTAATTCAAATTCAGTTTTACCCAATACACGTATATGTATGTGCCAGGGTTAATCATGCTCAGGGAAGGGGGATGGGGAGGGTTAGATTATATAATTGTGTCTTGTAGAATTATGTGACCTCCTTGCTTCATCCTTATTTGACTCCTACATACTAAGAACATAGCATTAAATGTTAGAAATTAAGACTAAGCTTATTATAACTTGATCAAATTTGATGAAATTCTGAGAATACGTTGATGTGTCTAATTCGGTCATCACTATACGTAGTCATTAAAACATTGCTACAGCCAATATTCTTGAGATACTTGATTATATACTAGTGTTATTGATCATTCGTGAGATTTGTTGAAGTACTTGCATAATACGTTTCTTGGGGGTTTATTGAATTAGTGTAGGCTTGGAAAGTTGTGATTGGGATATGCTGGAATATTCGTTTAAGCACTCTCTTTGATGTCGTATATGCTTCCTACCTTAGTTGTTGATATATATATGCTTGGTAAGGAAGAGTGTAAAGCACGAAGGGTGATGACGTGCCATTGTATATATGAACGTCACTGTGTTAAAACAAAAATTAGAAAATAGTTAGAAGAATAAAGAAATGTAGAAAATAGTAAAGAATCAGAAATATTCGAGTCCACAATTTTCTTGTGCGTCCTTAAGGAATTTTAACCCCCTCACACGTTGCCAAAGTAATGGATCAAATCCTCTCAGGGTAAAACGGAATAAACCTTCCTGCAACAGTGGCAATACAAACTGCAGGATACCAATGAATTCAAAGAACAGATAAAAATCACACTTACGAATTTGAGAGAGAGAGAGAGAGACTGCGAATTAGGATGTAGTATATTCAGAAAGAAAGAAGTTCTGGAATATTTTTTGTGTATAGAAGATGCAACCTTGCCTCAGAATTTATAGACAAATATCAGAAGATGTGTCTGGAAAGGTGCCTTTTCAGAAAATACGCGGCCAGAGAGGCTCTCAGAATCGAACTCCAGGCTCTGAATCTGACTGTCGTGGTTCTACCGCGGTCGTGAACCACGACCAGATTCCCTCTGAACTTTCAGCAGGGTTCTGGCGTATTTTCAGCAGTGATTTGATATTTGATTAATTATTAAATGATTAAATAAATGTTGTCCAAAAATAATCTTATCGATCATTTGACAAATCCGAATCCGAAGCCGAAGCCGAGCCGAGCCGAGCGAGTGAGCGAGCGACGTCGCGAGGGTTCATTCTCTTCAATTCCTTTTAAGAGCTTTAAGAAGTAATACTATATATAAGCATACAAATGTGGTTGTCCCTGACCAATGAGGGACAGAGTGCAAGACAAAAGTTCACTTCTTCAAATATATATTTTCACTCCATTTTATTTCCCTTCATTTCCATTTCACACTTCTTCTACTTTAAAGCCCAATGGCTTAAAGTCCAACAGCATATACATTATCATGTGAGAGAGAGTTTAATCACGAAAGGTGATGGCGTGCCATATCATTTGCGAGTTAAAGCACGAAGGGTAAAGCCGTGCCATATCATTTGAGAGTTAAAGCACGAAGGGTGATGTCGTGCCATTCATTTATATTATCATATTTTTATGTTGTCGCGAGTTCATGGCACGATGGGTGTTTCCGTGCAAGTGAGGACTGAGGGACGTGCATTATGATGTGATGTTTGTTTCCCGTGTATACTTTTATGCATTTACCTTGAGTTGTTATTGTCGTACTTATAGATCTTATGTGACTTGTTGTTATTATCCTTTCCTTGATCTCTATCTCAATTGTTGTTGTGTTGCCCATATCTTCTACTTATCTAATTTGCAAATACATGCCTACTTTCTGCTGTTATATTACATCCATGTAGTGTTTATTCTGTTGCACTTTAGTACAAGCCTCTTTTCTATGTTAGTCATTCATGTCTCTACTTGCTACCTTGCAAAGATCATGTGTTTCCTTCTTATTTGATATACCTGTACCTAGGCATCCATCATGCTAGTTAATTGAAGTTGATATTCCTTGTCTTTCAATTATTGTCATTACTCACATGCTTTCCGCCTAGTCTTTTACTATTGCCCACATGTATATCCACGTTCATTATTGCTACTTGCGTATTTCCTACCTTGTAATTCCTGTTTTTGGTATTTCTGTCATATGGGTAGTTCTGTTATACGTATATTGGGTTAGGATGAGATAAAAATACGAAGGGTATTGTCATGTAGCTGACTTGATATCTAATTACATTCCTCATGCTATGAAAGTTATGAAGTGACTGATGTGGTTTATTGGCTTCATTCTAAGGAAAGGATTGGTCGAGTTATTTGAAGTAACACTCGATTATTGTTTTGTGTATCCGTTTCATGTATTCTCTATTATCTCGTGGTATAGTTCTATTGCTGATGGCCTAATATATATGGAGACACCTAAAGTTGGCACCATCTTTCACTAGACACTTAAACTAGGCCTCTTTCCAATTAGACACGTTTCTTAGGCAATTCTTATTCCAATTAGACACTTAAAATAGGCTCTAACACATGACTTTTTTGGATAATATAATAAATTCCTATAAATATCCTTATAAACAAAACTTAATTTCATAACTAAATTTAGAGCACCTCCAAAACTGTTTTCTCCTTTCCGCTCCTTTCCATTTCTTATGAAAATTAGACCAGATATGCCCGACACACATCCTAAAATCAGCAATTGATAAAATTTCTTTCAAAGCTGCAGGAAATCCCTACTCAATAATTAACAAGCCAGCAAAAAAAAACGTGTCTAATTGGTATGAGAATTGCCTAAGAAACGTGTCTAACTGGAAAGAGACTTAGTTTAAGTGTCTAAGTGAAAGATCGTGCTAACTTTAGGTGTCTCCGTATGTATTACGCCATTGCTGATTGCATGGGGTTAGTTGTACTCATCTACACTTTTGCACGCGATTAGTTGTACTCATCTACACTTCTGAACATTGCGTGCAGGTTTTTGGAGCGAAGCTACTGGTGATGTTGGGAGCTGACTCTATAGATGTTCGTACATTATAGATATAGCTGCTACTTGTCCTTGGTAGCTTAAATTTTGGTAATCTGTCTATGTCAATTTCAAACAGATCGTATAATTTATTTTACCAGTTTTGTAAATTCCAAGTCTTAGAAGCTCATGATTTGCACTACCAGTTCTTTGGTCAATTCGTAAATATTCAGATAATTCTTTATTATTTTACTATAATCTCATTTGGATTGTATTCTCCGTTAGTTGGCTTACCTAGCGGATCGAGTTAGGTGCTATCACGACTAGTAATTTTTGTTTCGTGACAATAACACTGACCGCTGATAGCTCGTAGTGAACAACCCCATTATATGAAACCAACTGAATGGAGCTAAAATCATTTTCCCCAAACAAAAAAACTTAGAAGCAAACTTGATGTGTTTGGATAGTTTGTAATTTCTTTTAAAAAGATTTTTGAATGTTTTATGAGTGGTAGTTTTAAAGAAACCAAAGAAAAAAAGAAAGGAAGGATGTTGGGTTGGAAACTCCAAACTTGAACATCCTTTTTCTCCTCTAGGAAAGCTAACAACCTGTCATTTTCCTATAGAAAAGCTAAAAGGTGCATATGAATATGATTGATAACAATTTTTTAATTTTTTTTTTGGCTTAAGTTTGGTAACAGATCTTGATAACGTGGGTTATTTATGAAAGAAGTAGCTATCTCCATATGGGTTCATGAACAAATGAAAATAAAGCTATTTTGTTCAAAAAGGAAAACTAAAAGGTTTTATACTATTAATTTTTTTTATTGCAAAAAGAGAAAATTAACAAGTTTTATTCCTCTCTAAATTCCTTTCCCGAATAACAAAGGAAACAAACTTACTTTCTTTTCACTTTTCTCCATCATTTTCCTTCTCTTTGTCATATTCTTTTAGTTTCATTAATTCCATCTACTTTCCAAGGCACCTTAAGAGTTAAGTCACAAGAAATTTGCCATTTCCACCAACAAACTTTTTTCTTGTTATTTAAATGTCTAAGGGTCAGAACTGCCCCTAACGTATTAACTCCAGGCTAAAAATGCTTTCCGTTAATTTATTTTGAAGAAAATTCCCCTACCGTTAAAAGTGTAGCATGTTTATGCCCCTAATTATTGACTCCAGTTTAAAAATGCCCCTACGGTTAACTTATTTTGAAAAAATTGCCCCAACGTTTTAAATATAAGTACAGTCAGTTGTTAGACTTAGGGGCACAAATATGCCAAATTTTTAACGGTAGGGGCATTTTCTTTAAAATAGATTAACAGAGTATATTTTTAACCTGAAATCAATACGTTAGGGACAGTTCTAACCCTTTTCCCTACTTTATTTAATGCATGAAAGTAGCCATAGATCCTTAAAAAGTGGTTTAAAAAAAGGAAAGCTTGTGATATTGTCAATTTTGAGAACTAACCTAAGCAAGCAAAAGAGCTTATGATTATTTAATCACACGTGCTGATTATTCACTGGCTTTTTCTTAAAAGGAGGAAAACATTATTTCTACTTTTTGCTTATCTGAAATCTTGAAACCAAAGGCTGAAATTGAAGTAATTGTTCCCTAAACTAACACTTGGATGTGCAATTTGTTTGAGAAAGGAAAAAGGTGTAAATTTCTATTGGATCGAATCATAAGCCCCCAATTAAAGTCTTCCATTTAATTTGATGCAGAAAGATTATGGCTTAATGAGACCTAACAAATCTTTATACTTCCTTTTTCCTTTTTTTTTTTTTGAATTTATGGTTGGAAACGTTAACTATATTGCTATATGTAGGGGTGTACAAAGAAAATCGATAAACCGCACCAATCTGATAATCCGAGTCAAATCGAGAAAAAAACCCGATTGTAGTTTGGTTTGACTTGGTTTGGTGTTGGAAAAAAAAACCCGACCATAATTGTTTTGGTTTGGTTTTAACTAAAGAAAGTTAAACCGAAAGCAAACCAACCCGACATTACATATATAGCAATTTTAGATATATTTAATATATAAATATACTTATTGTTATATAATTTATAGATATTTCTTAAAAAATTTCATAATTTTATCTTTTAAGGTATTATTTCAAGGTTTGATTTAGAACTTTTGAATGCTCCAATAAGTTCTATAGCCATTAATATTAGTAAATTAAATAATGCTAGCAATCAATACTAATGCTAACAAAAGATATTCAATTCAATATTACGAACGGGAATGTATTAAATGTCTATTTTTTATTTTGCAATAATTTAGATAAAAATACATAACCTATTTTATTTTTCTTTAGCTTTTAGGCATATAATTAATACTCCCTTATTAGTCTATCTAGTTTAGCATGAATTAGTGCTTTTAGATTATGTTTATTTTTATTATGATTTTTTAATTAGTAATATTTATAGTACATAATTTTATTATTTTTTATTGTTGAATATTTTAGGATAATGTCATGAGTCATGACATATCTCATATTTTGTATTATTTTCTTGAAAAATACTTTGTATAGTTGTATCTTACTAAGATTAAAGAAACATTTTGAGCATACGTTATATATTTTGTTCTACGAAGATTTTACCGGGAAAAAAATCGAAAAAACTCGAAAACCAGAAAAACCCAGAGAAAAACCGATATTGAAAAACCCGAATTTATTGATTTGGTTTGGTCTTTAGATTTAATAACCCGGCACAATTAATTTAGTTTGGTAATTATGAAATCCGAACCAACCCGATCTATGTACCTTCCTAGCTATATGTTTCAAAAATAAAAGGACCTTAATTTCCGCGATTCCTATGATATTTGAAAATATTTTTCAAGAGCAAGCAACCTCGAAGAACGTGATTACTGTAGCAGCAAATAGACCACGCATAAGAAAGTAATTATGCAAATAAATCAGAACAATTTGTTTCTTAATCCTCATTTTTTTCTTTTGTTGAAGAAAAAAATGGTCTCATTTGGCTTATTGGCTACAATTCAAAAGTGCTCCCTTTTGGTGACTTTTTGATACTTGAAAGATTACCTTGAAACATTTAACAAACTCTTTTGTATGATTTTTTTTTTCATCTGAAATACTTTCATAAAGTTATAGATGTAAATATACAAGAATTAATGCCTGAACATAAATCATAAATTCAGCCTTTTTAGAAAGGAATAAGATAATTGCATTCGATTCGTCATATTCTTAGTTCTCATATGATATGTATTATGGACTAATGTTGATTCTATCTGTGAAACCGGGAAAAAAACAAAGTGTGGCTGCTGGGATTCGAGCCCGGGTCTCCACGGCCACAACGTGGAATTCTCACCACTAAACTACAGCCACTTTGTTGTGTTGTGATTTTCCGTAGATATATTGTATTCTCACCAATAACTTGATTCTAGAGTAACCGAATCATGTATACATCCTTTTTTTTTCAGGAAAAGAAAGGAACTTTTCATTCATTCCGAGGAAGCACATCTGCAGTGAAGAGTTTACATGCAGTCTCAGGAAATCATAATTACAAGGTTTTACATGAAACATTTGTGAGTTAGCAACACATATACAAAAGCCTTAAAACAAAGCACTGATCTTCATGTCATCCGCTCAAGTTAAGAACACTTGTTCGTTTCCCCTATAGCCAAAAAAAATCCCAGTAGTACATCCCAGTAATACCTACATACTCCTCCCAATCGCATTCACAAAGATCTGATCTTCTGAATATCAATATTTTCAAGAATTGGAATTCGATGATCGGATTAGCTTTGATCTGCTGTGAAACCCATTAAAACAACCAACGGAAATGATTAGAACTTAAACAGCGATTGTTTGGCCACTGAGCACATCCTGAAGCTGGAGAGACCCATCCTTCATTAGATTAACACTTAAGCTCTTGACTCTTTCTCTTGAGTATTGCCGAGATGCCTTTCTCCAATCAGTTCCCGTCTTCATCATCGCTACAAACTCCTCATAACTGATTTGCCCATCCTTGTCTGTATCAACTTCGCGCATGATCTCATTCACTACATCAGTATCGCATGCACCTCATTCATCTGCTAGAGCTTCTCGTAGCTCAATATAACCACTTCCATCTTTGTCAAAGAACATAAATGCTCTACGGAAATGCTCCCCGTATTCCAGGACTCCATTTCCATCAACATCAGCAACTTCATCTCTGCTTCTGCTAACTGGGAACCCACTTTTCTAAGTCCAGTCCTTAGTTCATCATATGATATTTTTCCATCACCATCAGAGTCCATTAATGCAAACATCTCTCTGATTACTTCAACCTCTTCAAGTGTCAAGTGCTCAGCAATGACCCGCAGTGCTTTCTTTTTGAATCTGTTCATGGTAGAAAACTGCTTCAGTCTTGTCCTAACAATATCTCCCAGTGGAACATTTGAAGCCTTTTTTGCATGTTGTATCCAGGGGTGCTCAAGGACCTGTTGGGCTGTCAACCGCTTTTTGGTGTCTGGTTCCAGCATCTGTCTGACAAGACTTTTTGCACTCTCAGAAATTTGAGGCCATGTTTCCCTCTTAAAATCAATCACTCCCCTCAAAATTGCAAGAGCAACCCCTTGCTCAGTTTCAGCCCAAAATGGAGGAACCCCACATAACAAATAATGAAGGATGACACCAGCGCTCCAGATATCAACCTCTGGTCCATAATTCCGCTTCAACACCTCTGGTGCCATGTAATATGGACTTCCCACTATCTCAGAGAATCTTTCCCCAGGCTTGAAAAAGACGGATAGGCCAAAATCAATGGCCTTAAGAGCAGAACTGTTTTGTTTTTGTTTTTCCTCTCCTTCACTGAGTCGAGGGTCGAGTGGAAACAGCCTCTCTACCCTTACATATTACCCTCCCCAGACCCACCTTGTGAGACATTCTGGGTAGTTATTGTTGTTGTTAAGAGCAGAATGCTCTTTCTTATTAGCAAACAGAAAATTCTCAGGTTTCTAAGTCTCTATGCATAACACCATTAGCATGACACATCCTTACAACTTCCGCTACAGTTCTTGCAACCCCAGCTGCAGCTCTTTCACTATAATGCCCTCTTGCTACAATTCTATCAAATAATTCCCCACCTTCACACAACTCCATAACCAGATGCACTGCTTCATTATCTTCATAAGTAGCTCTTAATTTAACAATGTTTGCCATGTATACATTATACATACTTATCATTTCTTTCTCTTTTAATTTTTTTCTTTTTACCGTTTTAGTTGTATTCAACATCTCTAAACAATAAATAGAGTAATTCATAGTAAACTTTCCTACATGATTTTGTTAACTTGAGCTAATTAGAATGAAATGGAATTACTCTCTAGCAGTGTGATGTCCATAACACCTTTGACCTCCCTCTGCCCTATTGTTCATTTGATTCTTTAAAATAACCTTTATTTTAGTTCACTCGTCAAAATTGTCTTGTTATTGAGGTCCTTTTCATTTTTCTTTACTCTTTCTCCCCAAAAAAACTCAAAAAAACAAGGGCGACGAAAGAAGAAAGGGATATGGAATTTTATATATATATATATATATATATCAATTACAATTAGTAAACGCCCTTGAGAAAAGGGAATTTTAATATTCAAATTAAAATTTCAAAGTCGTTTCGTACTAGCTAGTCCTAACTTGCAAAATGGGGCTTGCCGATCCTTTCACGTGGTTGGACCATTTTAACAAAATAATATATTAAAAAAAGGTGAGGTTCAACATAATTTCTTTATCTAATTGAGTCCTTCTAGTAGGTTCCTTCTCGAATATTCTTTTGTAAATTTGATTTAACTACTATATATCGATAATAAAAATAGTTATAGTCCAAGAAGGCGCTAGAACAAGCACTCACTTTTTTCCCCTTTTGTACAATAAAAATGGAGAAGCATTTTGTGTTAGTCAAATAGGAAAGTAAAGGTGGTATGTAATTATATTTGGTTGAAATAAAAACTTTTAATTTTGACACAAAAAAGAAAGAAAGTAAAGGTGATTTAGAATATTAAGTTAAAAAATATGTGCCAACGATGTACATGCATTTTTAAATAAAGAAAAAATTGTTTATATGAGAGTACACTCATAATTGGAAAGGATACAAGTTGAGATTTAAGATAAAGTTAGACATGAAAGCGGTATTTTTAGTGGCGGACGAGTAAGTAATGCGTAAGAACTTATTCTTGGGAGGAAAATAAAGCTGAAAACGGCTGCTAAGTATGAAGTAGGACTGACATCTTATTAGCTTGTTGGTACACATGACAAAACTTACTTAAATGCATATAATAAGCATTTGAATAATTATATTACGTATTTACTAAGAAAAAGAAAAAGAAAAGTACACTTCAATTTTCTTGCATTAATCTTGCTATAAAAATAAAAATAAAAAGTAAATTTGTGCTCTCCAATAAAAAAAGAATAATAAATACTTTACAACGAGAAAGTGGTTCATAAATTAAAGTATATATCCCCCACTAAGATATATACTGTTTTTGTCGGTGCGAAATTTCAACTTAATACTTACCTTAATTAGTTGTAAGACGAAACAACATGTCAACAACTCCTTTTCCCTCTTAAGAAACATTTTATATGAGGAGCTATGATTGATTTGTAAATTATTAGTTGAAAAAAAGGAAACACTTGAAGGTATTTATAGAAATTTAACACCATAAATTCCATTCACAATTAGTGCTGTATTTTGTCTCGGGCCTAAACGGGCTTTGCGGGCCTGGGTTTCGTGGGCTTGGGCTCTGGCGGTCCCGGGTCTGACGGTTCCGGGTTTCGTGGGCCCAGCTTGTTAATGGGTGAGACCAGCCCGTGACGGGCCTAAGCCCATGTGGTACTGGACTTAGCAAGCTGGGCTTCGTGGGCCTGACGGGCATTTTTGTAATTTTTTTTTGTTTAAGGCAATATCTTGTATAGTAGTTATTACTATAATATATAACATACTAGTATAGAATATATTTATATGGTATACTAAATATTAGTATAGTATATATGATATGTATTTCATTGTATATTGCATTGTAGTAATTAGTATATATTGTATGTTATGTATATATATATTCCCTTAATATTTTCTTATAGTATATTGTATCTTATGTATATATATTATAACTTATATAGTTATATATTTTGTTGTAGTGTATACATTGTATCTCTTATATATTATATATATATATATATATATATATATATATATATATATATATATATATATATATATATATATATATATATATATATATATATATATATATATATATATATATATATATTGTAGCTTATAAATAATTCGAAGTAAAGACAAAGGAATATTGAGAAAAAAGATATTCAAGGGTATGTATTATAATTTTTATTACCCAAAATGGCATATATTTCTTAGTCTTCCTTCCCCCAATGGAATGAGCACAACAAAGTACTAATACCACCATTAAAAGAAAAAAAACTAAAAGAAGATGTGCCAAAGTACATGTTACATCACAATCCTACATTGTATCTCTAACAAATCTCATAAATCCGTCAAGGTTGGGAGGAGGTTGTGGAAAAGAAGCTTGTTCATCACCACTTCCGGGCGAAGCCGAATCCTCCGCAAGTTCCGCTATCATTTCTTTATAAGCTTCATCTATCGCCGGTTGTGATTCTGCAATTCCAAATTTTCTTCTTTCCGAGCGGATCCAATCTCTAAAAAGTACCAATTTTTCCAAGCTATCCCTCATCGACGCTCTATTATCACCCATTTGCAGTCTTGCTTGACTGAAAGCGCTCTCCGATGCAACAGTTGAAGCTTGAATTGATAAAATATCCCGAGCCATCCTTGCAAGAAACGGAAAATATTTTTCCCTTGATTTCCACCATTCCAAAAGAGCCGTCTGGATTCTCCTTTTCAAGTCCCTGAGACAAATAAACTTGAAGCTCATTATGTGAAGTTTCATCATAATTATCACCTTGAGAACCCCGGAACTCCGTCCAAGATTTAAGAGTTGTAAAGCCCGCAGCTCTTTTAGACGATTGTGAGCTAGACAAAGTAGGGGTTGGAATATCTGGCTTAGCATGCTCTAAGGAAAGTTGATAATCATTATAAATTGTTTGAGAATTAATTTTAATTGATGCTTTTGCATCTTCAAGTGTAGCAACTTCCTCGTTTGAAAGATCTAAAGCCTTATAAATATTTGAATACCATAAATGAGGACCTCCAAATTTAATTGTAGGATTTAACATTGCAGCAATACCAAAAATATGAGGGATAGGAAAAAAAAATATTTTTTAAATTTTTGTTTCATTTCATTTATAGCAAGTTCATAAATATCCCCACCCTCGCCAAATTCAACAAAAAAATCAGCTAGTGCGGCAATATAAACTAAACAATTTGAAATAGTAGGATAATATTGCCCAGAAAATGCATTTGTAGCAACTTGAAAATGTTCTAAAAAATCTAGAAGAATTTTAACATTCGTCTAATCTTGGGTAGTAAACATTTCATCATCATCCTCACCACCTACCCGAGAATTAAACGTTGCATTAATTGGGTTTCTATATTCATATGCAACTACTAAACTTTCGTACATACAATTCCATCTAGTCGAGCAAGGTTTAGGAACCTTTCTTTCTCTAAGGCCATATTCATCACATTTTTTAAAATACTCTCTAAGCCTAGTTCTACGGTTGAAAAAAAAATTCAATTAAGAGCCATTCGAACCTTTTCAATTTCTATGTTTAAAATTCGCATACCATCACCGAAAATTAAATGATAAATATGACAAATACATCTAACATGGAAAATATTAGTAAATGCAGGATTTAGTATTTTTGTAAGTATGCCTATAGCACTAGTGTTACTAGAAGCATTATCCATAGAAACTGCCATTATTTTATCGCTAAAGCAAAAATATCTACAAATATCTGAAACAGTGTTAGCTATAAACTTACATGTGTGATATGAATTAATTATTCTATACGTAATTATACGTTTTTGCATTTTCCAGTCCTCATCTATCCAATGACTTGTAACAGTTAGATAATCACAATCATTACCACTTCTACCAATATCAGTAGTAATAGAAATTAGGTATATGAGTAAATTTCATGTTTGAATATATAAATATCGTCCTTAACTGTTGCGCGAGGCCAACCTTTATAAGTAGGATTAAAAACTCTTCTATTATAATGAACCCAATTAGGATTAGAAGCAAAAGTATAAGGTAAGCACATAACAGTAATCATCTTTGCTAATTCTTCACGATCTCTATTTGGATCGTAATATAAAATACCTCTGGTGACAGTGTTACTTCCTGGTTGAACTAGATTTGAACCTGTACTAGGGTTAACTGCAGAATCTACACTTGTCCCCTTTTGCTGTGCTTGCATTTGCAAAAGTCTAGCCTTCTCTCTAGGGTGTGTTTTTATGTGCCTAGTCAAACTACCTGTGCCGCTACGGTCTCCAGTAAATTTATGAACCAGTAATTTGCCACAAATTTTACACTTAGCCTTATTTAGTTAACTTACTTGAGTAAAAAAAATCAAAACTAATGATGTTTTTTGACGTTTAGCAAGTTGTCTATTAAAAGTTGGAGTTTCTACAGGTGGGTCGGCCGGTGCATTACTTGAGTTATGAACAGGACTAGTAGGTGTATCATCTAAATCTGGTGCTTGGGTTTTACCATCATCATCATCCTCATCCTCATTTTCCTCTAAGATAGGGTCATTAGGATAAAGAGCATTCATAATTTCATCATCTAATCTATAACCTACTGCAACATCATGTAGAAATTCATTATCGGTAAATTGAAAACAAGGGTGACCACTATCAAGCATTACAGGAGGAGGAGGAGGACGTCTAGGTTGGCGACTAATTTCAACTTGCTTATCTTTTCTAGGTCGGGGAGCCTGAGGAAGGGTAGTATTATGGCCACTACTTTCACCGGTTTTACCTTTTCCTTTATCAAATATTTTTTCCAAGAAAATGCCATATTAATTATAATTGTGCAAACTAAACTATACAAAAATATATTATTAAAACGTAAGAGTTGAAACGAGTTTACCGGATTGCCGAACAACTTCTTGAAAATTATAAATCATTGAACACTTGAAAACTTCAATTCAACAACTTCATAATTTTTTACGAATTTTCAACAATAAATTAAGCAATTGTAGTAGAAAGATTGAGAGATTGATGAATTGGTAAATAAAAATAAAATAATGAGGGGGGTATTTATAGTTGAGAAATGGGTAAAAGCGTAATTATATAAATTTTGAGGTCAAATTAAAGTTTGGGGGCCAGATGGCCATTTTTAAAACCTCCAAACGGTCAAATAGTAGCCCAAACTGCTACTTTTTAAAAAATATTCGTTGCTGATTTTTAAAACAAATTTTTTTAAATATAGCCGTTGGGCCCGTTTAGGCCCTCCAGGACTGGCCCAGGCCCGGCTGACGGTCACGTGCCTAACGATCCCGGGCTCACTGGCTAATGAATGCGGACTGGCCCGCCACGGGCCTAAAAGTAACACCAGGCCCAGGACCATCAGGACCGGCCCACCAGGCCCGTTAGGCCCGCCAGAACCGCTGGCCCAGTCCGATCCGGTTCAGGCCCGAGCCACAGTGCAACATTATTCGCAATGACAATTTAGCATTCTATAAAGAGTTTAATTGCGCGACGTAGAAAATATAAATAATTTCAAGTAAATCCTTTGATAACCATTAATCATAATCTTGTAAAAATGATGACTAACATGTTACTATTTGTTAAAATTAACTAAAAATGTAAGAAAGATCTTTACTTTTTCAATGCACATAACTTATATCCTTCTACAAATACGCAACGTGCACCTAAATCCTTCTACAAATACGCAACATGCACCTAAATCCTTTTACAAAGTGTTTGACTCAAAAGTTATCGAACACTTTACGAGCAAATCAATAGAAAGAAAAAAAGGGGTAAATCACATCCAATCATAATTAATACTGGATCGAAAGACGGAATTGAAACATGGAAATATTGGATAGAAATATCATTAAAGGGGTCTTATTGATTATAGAAATTTGCCCTACCTCTCCTTGAAAAGGTTCAGGAAAATTACAATCATATTGTCTCATTCGTGGGTAATCGTAAAGTGGATATCCCCTTGCCCGTAGGTTCAAGGTTCTTTCATGAGAATCTTTCCTATCCCGTTTTTGGATTATCTGAGTAATGGAGGGGGAGGTTCGGACCGGAGAGCTTTTTCAGCTCTCTCACCTTGTATTTATAGATGAAAGGAAAACCTCTGAGTTCTCTATGATGGTCGTGGCCATGCAGGAGAGATGTTCTTTTGTCGTGGGGAGGCCTTGGCCTCGTCGTTTGTATTGGAAATGACAATAACGGGCTGGAGTCGAGTTTGATGACTATTCACATGAATTGATTAGGATGAGGTCGTTGCCGCTGCGCTCACATGACCAGTATTTACCAGTACAATTATCCCCTTCATTTGCCGGGGTTAATTCCTAACGACCTCGGTGGATAGACCATTTACATTGCACGATCAGGGAGAGTCGGACTCGTATTTTATTCTTTAATCGTGTTACGGCTTCAAAACCACCTCAGAATGTCCTTCTAGTATTCGTACACTGCTATGAGAATTTCGGAATTGGGGCGACGGTTTGTAAAAGAAGCATCGCTCCACATGGCTAGTCACAATGGTGCACGTTTTGGGAAGTTAAACCGTTTCGTGCGTGATCAGTTTTCAGTGGCGACTGTTGGTTTTTGTTCCCTGGAGAATTTGCCTCCTATAAATTGGAGGAATTTACCATTTCTTTTCCACTATCCATCATTCATCTTTGAGAGTGTTTTCAGACTATCTCCCTTTAAATAATCTTGAACTCCTCTTTACTTCTTTATACTTAGTGAATTTCGATTCCCTTACCTTTCCTGCAAAGCTCCTTCTTCTTTTTTCGGTGCATTCTAGAATGGCATGAAACTCTTCTCGTGATAATCTTCCGGCTACCTCTTCGGCAACTGAGGATCCCGCTTCGGCAGTCGGAGACCTGGAACTAGTAGAATGCGAAGAGGTTCCCTTGGCGGAAGAAATCTTATAATGTCCGGGTGAGCTTGTAGCAGACTTCAAAGCCGATGGTGGCGCAGAGAAGGTAAATATTCCTCCTCTAATGGGGGATGTTGGGATAGCAAATTTGAGGGATTAATGGGGCATTCCTAGCTACATCGATATCGTAACGGCGGGGAGGGGCGACAGGGTTCAGATCGACCATCCCGGGTTTTGCTCGTTCTATGCTTATCCCTTCCTCGTGAGGTACACACTCCCACTCCCTATGGTAGTGGTCGACTTCTACCGCTATTATGAAGTGTGTCCCGCCCAACTCTCCCTTTATCTATATAAGTTATTCCTTATGTTTATCAAATATGCGGAGTTGGCTGGTAGGGAGGTCTCTGAGGCACGTGCTTAGTGTCTTCGCTCCTCAGAAGATTCGTGGCACTATGATCCACATGCGTCCCTGAGGGTCTAGGGGTTTGGTGGTCAAGATGGAAAAAAAGACCAATCGTCACTTTTTTGACAATTTTTTCTATGTTCGGACCAAAAATCTTGTGGCCGACCCGACCGGATTCCCGAAAGTATGGAATTTTGCATGTAAGTCCTCGTCCTTGACTAGTAGAGTGCTATGTTTTGGTTTTCTTTACATATGTTTCTAATTGTTGATTTACCTCGATGTTCTGCAGCCAAGAAACTACTCCCTCCTCCTTTAGAGGGGATCCGAGAATGGGTCGAGACCGTACTTTCCCATACTGCGGGGATTCACACATGGGTGATGTTTCATGAGAGATATGGGTGTAGGCCCCTGACAGGTGAGATAACAGCCTTATTTGCTTTCCGTTTTGTTGTGTAATCATACATATCGAATGTTTGTTTGTCTTGCCCATGAAGGGTTAGTCGAGTCAAAGCTCATCAATTAGCTTTCTGTTGGCCGACTGTATCCACTCGACTTAACATAGCGCCTGCGCCTCGTCCTTCATCGAGGGCACCGGTAGTAGAATCATCGGTTGTGGCCACTCCAACACGGACTACGTCTCAAGACGAGGAGCCATCTGGGGCCGTCCATATTTAGATCGACCCACTGTCGATCAGGGAGGAAGAAGGGTCGTTGAAGAGACGAAGGGTAGTAGTCATGGTAGCTCCTCCGACAATGACCAACTTGGATTCTCCCCCGGCGGACCTAGATGAAGGTGTCGTTGCGGCGTCTTCCGTTGAGGGGGAGCGATTGGCCAGAGCTGCCCTCGCTAGTCTAAGACAGGAAAATTTTGCTGTAATAGCGACCCAGTTAGGAGTTCCCGCTATTGAGGCAGAGAATTGATCCCTTGATGCTGCCGTCGTATCCTCGAGTGCGCACTCGTCGCCCTCGACAGGTCACGCCATCCCATCGACAATGAAGAGGGGAAAGAACGTGGTGGTTTATGGATACGAGTCTGAGTCTGACTTGGACCCTTATGATATCCGAATGTTTGGGGACGGAATTACTCGCTCGGTGGTTCGCGCAGAGGGGTCGGCCCGTTACATCGAGATTTCCTCCGATTTGAACCTGAAGGGAAGTAGCTTGGTGTCACAATTCTATTTGTTGTGTTCGGAGACCGAGAACGAATCCTTGAGGGATGTTTCAGATGTTAAAGTGATGAACGAAGTTGCCGTGATGGGCCTATAGGTACATTGTCTGAATTTTTATTTGTTTCTCCCCCGTCTTAAAATGAGCCTTAGTGTAACTGTTCTTTTGTTTTGTAGACCTACTTGTTGGAAGTGGAGAGCATTCACTGGGCCAATATCCGTTCGAGGATCTTCTTGAAGACGCTGGAAAAATATCGCCGCTATCGCGACAGATGTCGTGAGTTGCACGAACGGTTGAGGACTGATCCTCGTAACCGGGCTTTGGGTGAGGTGTTGGAGAAGAGGAACCAAGAGATGATGTAGGCGCTCCGCAGCAAGAGTTAGCTTGAAGAGAAAATCTGGCTCAAGGATGAGGAGCTTGAGGTTAGAAAGGGGGTTGCTGCGAAATGCAAGCACCTGTAGTGCAGGTTGAGAGAGATGCAATTGGTGATGGAGCACAGCCAGGCCAGGGCGGCGGAGATGACCGCTAAATGGAGAGGGAAGCTGACTACACTGGAGAGCGAGTTTGATGATTTAAAGCGCATATGAGCGAGGTCGAATTTATTGAACTGAGGACGAAGGCACAGCCAGAGTCCTAGTTCAAGGGAGGTCGATCTATCAAATTTTGACGGATAAGGCACTTAGCCTCAGTCCCAGTTCGCGCGAGGTCGAACTGTTAGCATTGATAGCGAAGGCGCTGAGCCTTTGACGTGGTTCGAGCGAGATTGAACTGTAAAACTTTGACGGAGAAGGCACTTAGACTTAGTCCCAATTGCGAGGTCTAACTGTCAGCGTTGATGGTGAAGGCGCTTAGCCTTTGACGTGGTTCGAGTGAGGTTGAGCTGTCAAACTTTGATGGAGAGGGCACTTAGCCTTAGTCCCAGTTCGAGTGAGGTAGAATTGTAGCATTGATGGTGAATGCGCATAGCCTTTGACGTGGTTCGAGCGAGGTCGAACTGTCAAACTTTGACGGAGAAGGCACTTAGCCTTAGTCCCAGTTCGAGCGAGGTCGAACTGTCAGTGTTGATGGAAAACGCGCTTAGCCTTTGCCGTGGTTCAAGCGAGGTCGAACTGTCAAACTTTGATGGAGAAGGCACTTAGCCTCAGTCCCTGTTCGAGCGAGGTCGAACTGTCAGCGTTGATGGCAAAGGCGCTTAGCCTTTGACGTGGTTCGAGCGAGGCCGAACTGTCAAACTTTGATGGAGAAAGCACTTAGCCTTAGTCCCAGTTCGAGTGAAGTCAAACTGTCAGCGTTGATGGTGAAGGCGCTTAGCCTTTGACGTTGGTTCGAGCGAGGTCGAACTGTCAAACTTTGATGGAGAAGGCACTTAGCCTTAGTCCTAGTTCGACCTTAGTCCCAGTTCGAGCGAGGTTGAACTGTCTAACTTTGATGGAGAAGGCGCGTAGCCGTAGTCCCAGTTTGAGCAAGGTTGAACTGTCAGCGTTGATGGAAGGCGCTTAGCCTTGTTCTGTCATTTACATCGATGGTTCAATGCCAGGCGTTATATGTCAAGTTCGTTTTGACCTGTAGTCTTGTGTTGCTTTGAGGCAATTTTTGATGCCGAGTGCGAAATACCTCTACGCCAGCTTTTGGCCCGATACCGTACAATGGGTTAGGTGGGGAATACTCCATATTTCATCCCGGGGATTTGGGGGGCTCTCCTCATTCGGGCTGCTCGAGATTGGTAGGAGAGGGGATTTTAGCTCCCATTGATCCATTCGATTCTTCCTCACTTGATGCGCTGCCATTGACTCTAGATTGAGTTGGTTTTTTTTAGGTTTCTTTGGCTTCGATCCAGGAAGAAACTATGTACTTTCACTAGAAAATCCCCACAGACAGCGCCAAATTATTTGACTCAAAATTTATCGAACACTTTCCGAGCAAATCAATAGAAAGAAAAGAAGGGGTAAATTATAGCCAATCATAATTAATATCGAATCGAAAGACAGAGTTGAAACATGAAAATATTGGACAGAAAAATCATTAAAGGGGTCTTATTGATTACAGAAATTTGCCCAGCCTCTCCTTGAAGAGGTTGAGGAAAATTACAATCTTATGGTCTCATTCATGGGTAATCGAAAAGTGGATCTCACCTTGCCCGTGGGTTTAAGGTTCTTTCCTTTGAATTTTTCCTATCCCGTTTTCGGGTTATCTCAGTAATGGAGGGGGAGTTTCGGACCGGAGAGCTTTTTCAGCTCTCTCACCTTATATTTATAGATGAAAGGAAAACTTCTGAGTTCTCTACGATGGTCGTGGCCATGTAGGAGAGATGTTCTTTTGTCGTGGGGAGACCTTGGCCTCATCGTTTGTATTGGAAATGACAATAACGGGTTGGAGTTGAGTTTGATGACTATTCACATGAATTGATTAGGACGAGGTCGTTGCCGTTACGATCGCGTGACCAGTTTTTTACCAATACAGTTAGTCCCTCCGTTCGCCGGGGTTGTGTCCTAACGACCTCGGTGGACGGACCATGTACAGGCGCGATCAGGGAGAGTCAGACCCGTATTTTATTCTTTAATCGTGTTACGAGCTTCGAAACCACCTCAGAATGTCCTTCTAGTATTCGTACTCTGTTATGACAGTTTCGGAATAGGGTAGACGGTTTGTAAAAAAAGCATAGCTTCACACAGCTAGTGACAATGGTGCACGTATTTGGAAATTGAATCGTTTCGTGTGTGATTAGTTTTAGTGGCGACCGTTGGTTTTTGTCCCTCGAGAAGTTACCTCCTATAAATGGGAGGAATTTACCATTTCTTTTCCACTTTCCATCATTCATCTCTGAGAGTGTTTTCAGACTATCTCCCTCTATATCATCTTGAACTCCTCTTTACTTCTTTATAGTTAGTGAATTTCGAAATGACAATAATAGGTTCGAGTCGAGTCTGATGACTATTCACATGAACTGATTGGGATGAGGTCGTTGCCGCTGCGATTGCGTGACCAGTTTATTACCAATACACAAAGTACCTTAACAATATATTTTTAAACTTAAAAAAAATTAGGGGTCTCAAGTGTTTCTCAGATTACAGAACGTTATAAACCAAAGGGAAGATTCAAATATGCATTGAATTTATATGGTCGGTGTAAAAGGACTAGCAATCCTTATTTAGTGAAGACGGTTTCTTATAATTATCTTTTAATTAAGCTGATTGAATAAATAATTTCTACATAATAAAACTTAGTTTGATATGACTAAGATATAACGTCTGACTTGCTACTAGTCTACACACACCATATGAAAACTAATTTGGCAATTTTCTATTCCAGTCCAAATAACTCAACCTTGGTTTTGCTACTATCGTTTCGGTTATTTCCCACCAAACAGGCGTAATCATAAATAGTTAATTCACTAAATATATATAAATATTTAATTGTAAATTCAATAATTAAAACAAGTTACAGGTTCAAATTCGATGACATTTTTAAAATCCATAAACTTTATATTATAACTCCTTCCATCCACCACCATACTGTTTGATGATTTATTTTATCACATCCCAACTCACTAGTGATATTGTCTGTTTTGAGTCTAGACACGCACAGGTTTAACACGTGTTACTAGGATCGAAGATATACTTCCTTATATACTCAGCATATCTCCAGTGTTTTGCCGATGTGAGACTCGATTGTCGTATTACATATACCCCCTTAAGGACTCAGTATCCTTGCTGAGGTTTGCCTCACTTTACTAGGATTTTGCCTAAACTCAGCTGAACGTTGAAGTAGCTCTAATACCATTTGTAACAACTCAGCCAATTAATAATATTGTTCGTTTTGAACCTAGGCCTTCACGAGTTTAATATACGTTATTATGGTTTAAGGTATACTTCTTTATATACCAACATCTCTCATGTTTTATTGATGTAATATCTGGCTGGAGTATTACACCGTTACACTAAAATTTGGTGCAGATGGAATTATGATAATGTTCTTTTTTTTTTAAATTAAAAGTTCCTTATTGTAATTGACTAACAAGAATGCTATCAACCCAAAAGAAAACAAAATGTAAGTAAGGTCAGCTAATTCAGTGACCATCCAATAACTATTAGTCTTGCAGACCGTTAAGTAATATCTTAAACAATCCTAAGTTCCAAACCCCACCTCTTCGATTTAATAAGAGTATCTTTTAAAACTTACATGACGTTTGTAAGTGATATATATCACAAAAAAATTGTCTTTTTCGGGATTTAGAATTTAATATAATCTTCTAAAATATTAATTTTGCCTTCAATTTAGATGCTTTAAGGTGCATATTACTATATTAAGACATTTGAAATCAGATATGGTGCTGATATGTAGTCACAGATACTTAAATATAGATATTACTGTTATAAAATAAAGCCTTTAAAGTAAAAACAAGTATAGAGAGAAATTGATATATTATTCGAATTCAAACTGATGTACATAATGAACTGAAATCTTTTATATTTATAGAAGAAAAAAAGCTGCTGTGTAAGTTGCTACTGCAAGTTGCTGTGTACGCTACTACTACAAGCCGCTATGCAAGCTGCTACAATACCAGATATGGATAATCTTCTACTGAGAGTAATGTTTATCCATAACGGAGTAGTAAAAGAATAAGTTCATTATACCCAGTATAGATAATCTTCTACTAGGGTAATGGTTATTCATAATGGAGTACTGAAATGATAAGCTTATTATACCCGGTATAGATAATCTTCTACCGGGGATAATGTTTATCCATAACCGGGTACCAAAGTGATAAACTTATTTTTAATAGAGTACGAAATAGATAAACATATTTACGGCGGAGTCCCATATGGATAAGCTTCTTCAGGAAACTTATTTACAATGGAGTACTAAATGAACATCCATAATATAATATATTTATAACACTCCCCCTTGGATGTTTATTAAAAGATAATGTATTTCATTAAAACCTTACTAGAAAAAATCACGTGGGAAAAAATTCTAGTAAAGGAAAAAAGAGTACACCTAATGGTGCTCTCAACAAGAGCACCATTAGTAATACGCATTGCTAGGCGCCTCATTAAAAACCCTATAAGAAAAACCCTATGGAGAAAATCTTAGAATGAAAAAGAGTGTATCGCGTATTTTACTCCCCCTGATGAAAACCTTGTTTCAAATATTTGAGTCTCCGCATTCCAATCTTGTATACCATCTTCTCAAAAGTTGAAGTTGGCAAAGATTTAGTGAATAAATCTGCTGGATTATCACTTGAACGGATTTGTTGTACATCAATGTCACCATTTTTTCGAAGGTCGTGTGTGTAGAATAATTTTGGTGAAATGTGCTTCGTTCTATCTCCTTTTATAAATCCTCCCTTCAATTGGGCTATGCATGCAACATTGTCTTCGTATAAAATTGTGGGTCTTTTCTCACATTCCAAACCACATGTTTCTCGAATAAATTGAATTATTGATCTCAATCATACGCATTCCCTGCTTGCTTCATGAATAGCTATTATATCAGCGTGATTTGAAAAAGTAGCAATAATAGATTGCTTTGTGGAGTGCCATGATATGACAGTACCTCAATATGTGAATACGTACCCGGTTTGAGATCGAGCTTTATGGGGATCAGATAAATAACCTGCATCTGCATAACCAACAAGATCTGCACTATCTTTGTTAGCATAAAACAAACTCATATCAAGAGTTCCCTTTAAATATCTCAATATATGTTTAATCCCGTTCCAATATCTCCGAGTAGGAGAAGAACTATATATTGCTAGTAAATTAACAAAAAATGCTATGTCAGGCCTTTTAGCATTATCAAGATACATTAGCGTACCAATTGCACTGAGATAGGGTACTTCAGGACCAAGGAGTTTCTCTTCCTCTTCTGGAGGTCGGAACAAATTCTTATTCACTTCAAGTGATCGAACAACCATTGGTGTACTCAATGGGTGCGCTTGTCTATGTAAAAGCGTTTTAAGACCCTTTCTGCATAGGCAGATTGATGGATAAAGATCCCGTATGCTAAATGTTCAATTTGCGGACCAAGACAAAGTTTTGTCTTTCCAAGATCTTTCATCTCAAATTCTTTCTTAAGATATTCAATTGCCTTTTGGAGCTCTTCTGGAGTTCCAACAAGATTTATGTCATCAACATAAACGGAAAGTATAACAAATTGTGATGCCATTTTCTTTATAAAAATACATGGACAAATAACATCATTTATGTAACCTTCTTTCAGCAAATATTCACTAAGGCGATTATACCACATGTGCTGAATTGCTTTAAACCGTACAAAGATCTTTGTAATTTGATTGAATACATTTCCTGAGATTTTGCTTCAGTCATTTGAAATCCTTCAGGGATTTTCATATAAATTTTATTATCAAGTGAACTGTACAGATAAGTTGTAACTACATCTATTAGATGTATTTCAAGCTTTTCATGTAGTGCTAAACTGATGAGGTATCAAATTTTATGGCATCCATAACCGTGAATATGTTTCATCAAAATCGACTCCAAATCGGTGTGAGAATCCTTGTGAAACAAGGCGAGCTTTGTATCTTTCAACTTTATTTTTGTCATTCTTTTTTCGCACAAGAACTCATTTATGACCAACCGGTTTTATACCTGCAGGTGTGTGGACTACTAGTCCAAAGACCTCTCTTTTAGCAAGTGACTTTAATTCCGATTGAATTGCCTCTTGCCATTTTGGCCAATCAGATCTTTGTCGACATTCTTTGACAGATCGAGGTTCAAGATGCTCACTATCTTGCATAATATATAAGTGCAACATTATATGCAAAAATATTATCCACCATTATTTCATATCGATTTAAATTAATCTCATGACCGGTCGAACTTATTAAAAGTTCTTCACTCGCATGAACTTCGGGTTCATTGATTTCTTTAGGAATATTAGAACTAATCAGATCTTGGGTCTCTTCAGGAGATCCCTTCATAGTATCGTTTTGATCATTTGTCGATTTTTTTTTCCGAGGATTTCGATCCTTAGAACCCAAAGGCCTACCACGCTTCAGGCGTGTTTTAGGTTCACCAGCTCTCATGCTAGTAGATGGTCCTACTGGGACATCAATTCGGATAGGCACATTATCTGTTGGGATATGTGACTTAGTTATTTTTTTAAATCAGTAAATGTGTCTGGCATTTGATTTGCTATATTCTGTAAATGGATGATCTTCTGGACCTCCTGATTACATATAGGGGTACGTGGATCAAAGTGATATAATGATGAAACTTTCCACACAATTTATCTTTTGATTTACTTTTTCTCTCCCCCTAATTGTGAGAAATTTATTTTATCAAACCGACAATATGCAAATCGAGCAGTAAATAAATCTCCAGTCAATGGTTCAACATAGCGAATAATAGAGAGTGATTCAAACCCAAAATATATTTCAATCCTTCTCTGCGGTCCCATCTTATTGCCAGTGGTGGTGATACTGGCACATATACAGCACATCCAAAAATTCGTAAATGGGCAATATTTGGTTCATAACCAAAAACTAATTGTGACGGAGAATATTTATTATAATATGTCGGTCTGAGACGGATAAGTGATGCTGCATGCAAGATAGCATGGCCCCAAATAGTAGTGGGCAATTTTATTTTCATAAGTGGTGGTCTTGCTATCAATTGCAGACGTTTAATAGATGATTCTGCAAGGCCATTTTGAGTATGAACATAAGCTAAAGGATGTTCAACTTTTATCCCAACTGATAAACAATACTCATCAAAAACTTGAGATGAGAATTCTCCAGCATTATCGAGGCGAATAGCCTTTATAGGATAATTTGGGAATTGTGCCCTTAATCGAGTTATTTGGGCTAATAGCTTTGCAAATGCCAGGTTGCGAGATGATAGTAGGCACACATGAGACCATCTTGAAGATGCATCTATTAGGACCATAAAATATCTAAACAATCCATTTGGTGGGTGAATAGGTCCACATATATCCCCATGTATACACTCTAAAAAGGCAGAGGATTCAATGCCAGCCTTTATTGGTGATGATCTAGTGACCATTTTTCCTTGATAACAAGCATCACAAGAGAATTCGTCATTTGTAAGAATCTTCAGGTTCTTTAATGATTGCCCTCTCGAATTTTCAGTAATTCGTCTCATCATTATTGATCCAGAATGGCCTAAACGGCCATGCCAAAGCACAAAAGTATTTGAATACGTAAACTTATGATTTACGATAGAGTATGCTTCAACTGTACTAATTTTTGAATAGTATAAACCAAAAGATAAAGTTGGTAACTTTTCTACAATACATTTCTGGCCAGAAATATTCTTTACAAAGATATTCCACATTCATTTCATCTATTGTCTCAACATGATACCCATTTCGGCAGATATTTATAAAACTCAACAAGTTTCTTCGGGACTTGGAGGAGAATAATGCATAGTCTATAGTAAGTTTTGTTCCCTTAGATAAAAAGATAATGGCTCTTCCGGAGCCTTCAATCAAACTTATATTACCAGAAATTGTGGAAACATTTGCTTTTTCCTTATGCAAATAAGAAAAGTATTTCTGATCCCTGAATATGGTATGAGTTGTTCCACTATCAATAATACAAATATCTTCATGATTTGTCTTTGATCCAAACATAATTTGAGGATTATCCATATTCTTCAAAATAACATAAATAAAATATATTATAGTAAACATCATTATCAAAATATAACTTTTATTTATGTACAACAATGACACAACCATACTATCTATTACAAACAACAAAATTAAAATATTTATATTTCTACAGATTCACTACCGATTACATGACTTGTTTCTCCTTCTGGGAGTGCAAAGTAATCAGCTACATCTAAATGCATGAAGTCCAAATATCTTTAGAAATAAAATTTGCTTCAGCATTTTTTTCTGTCTTCTTCAGGGAGGCTTGATAAAGCTCAACCAGGTGCTTTGGCGTACGACAGGTACGTGACTAGTGCCCCTTTCCTCCGCATCTATAGCATGCATTCTCTGCATTTGGTGCTTGCACCGCTTCATACTTTTGTTCCTTCCTTTTCCACTGCTAGTGGTGAGGAGGGTTCTTTGATGCATTATTATTACCATGATTGGGATTTCTTCCCCGACTGGGGCCAAGACCTCTTCCATGTTTAGCTTGGTCGAAGTTCGTCTCATTCACTTCAGGAAATGGACAAGAACCAGTAGGCCGGCGTTCATGGTTTTTCATTAATAGCCCATTATGTTGCTCGGCTATAAGAAGATGTGAGATAAGTTCAGAATATTTTTTAAATCTCATCTCTCGATATTGCTGCTGCAGGAGCATATTCGAGGCATGAAAAGTGGTGAAAGTTTTCTCCAACATATCATGATCAGTAATATTATCACCACAATATTTCAACTAAGAAATGATCTGAACATAGCAGAATTATACTCACTGATAGATTTAAAATCTTGTAGCCTTATGTGGGTCCAATCATATCGTGCCTATGGAAGAATGACCATCTTCATGTGGTCATATCTATCTTTTAAATTATTTCACAGTACGACTGGATCTTTAATAGTAAGATATTCCATTTTCAGGCCCTCATCAAGGTGATGGCGTAGGAATATCATTGCTTTGGCACGGTCTTGATTTGATGCATGATTTTTGTCTTTGATGGTATCTGCCAGACACATCGCATCAAGATGAATTTCAGCATCAAGCACCCAAGACATGTAGCTTTTGCCCGATATATCCAGGGCTACAAATTCAAGTTTAGAAAGATTTGACATTATTTATGAAAAGAAAGTTCTTACCTCAGATACTTTCAAAATATTTGCTCGAGATGGCTGAGTTTCGTGCTGATAACGTGTTATAAAATAAAGACTTTAAAGTAAAGACAAGTATAGAGAGAAACTGATATATTATTCGAATTCAAACTGATGTACATAGTGAATTGAAATCTCTTCTATTTATAGAAGAAAGAAAGCTGATGTATAAGCTGCTACTGCAAGCTACTGTGTAAGCTACTACTACAAGCTGATGTGTAAGCTGCTACAATACCATATATGAATAATTTTCTACTGAGAGTAATATTTATCCATAACGGAGTACTGAATTGATAAGTTCATCATACCCAGTATAGATAATCTTCTACTAGGGGTAATGATTATCCATAACGGAGTACTGAAAGGATAAGCTTATTATACCCGGTATGGATAATCTTCTATCGGGGTAATGTTTATCCATAACCGGGTCCCGAAGTGATAAGCTTCTTCAGGAAGCTTATTTCCAATAGAGTACTAAATAGATAAATATATTTACGACGGAGTCCCATATGAATAAGCTTCTTCAGGAAGCTTATTTACAACGGAGTACTAAATGAACATCCATAATATAATATATTTATAACAATTACTAAAATTTTGTATCTATTTGAGGAGTTGTTTATATGATAAAATATTTTTTACCTGGTGTGGTAGTAAACTTCCTCCTTGCTTTCTTTGTAAGTTTTCTCATAGAGCAAAACAAGGGAAAGGAACTGTGTTTTTTTTTCATCTTTCTAACTTTCTAATTTCCATTAATTCCCTTGTGTGGTTTTCATAGACTTGGAGAAGTCACTAGGCAACTAGACTAACTTGACCAAATTCTGAGTCTGAGATTTCCCTTGCGGTCGAACTCAAAATGAACAATTTTTACGAGTACTTAAGTTGGGAAGCAATAATATGGGCTCTACAAAAATACATGTGATGCCGAAATATCATCAAAATTCTGGAACAAACAAGAAACTGGTACCTCAAATAATTTACTAGCTAATAAAACTCAGCTTAGGAGGCTAAAACGAATGCTACTAGAAGTTTATTCATTACATTTTTAAACCTTTGTCATTCCGTTTAGTATACACATGAGCAAAAACCCAACTTTGTGGGACTATACTGGGTTGTTGTTGTTATTGTTATATACATGAGCAAAGTCACTTTAGCGTTTCCCAACAAAGATTACTTGAGCAAACGTACACTTAAGTAGTCTATCATTTTATACTGCTAATGTGTTAAATCGAAAATTCAGTTATACGAATAGCTTTGACCAAATTTAGTTTTCACTGTTGAAAGTCAAAGTTGGGTAAATTACAAGTCACGGGAACAGATTATCAGATAATTTGTCGGATGTTCTACAAAAAGGCCCTGAAAAGGAACCCCAAGGCCCAAAAGCATGGTATCGATGAGGGTAAGTGCACGGTTAATCACTAATAACATATATATTTATTTTTGAGTCACTGTTTAAAATGTCTTTAGTCTTTAATCACTGCTTTAATAAACTTTATTCATCCGGACGAAAATACCCTTCTGCTCATGTCCTTAACTTCGGGACTTCAGGATTATATGTCCTTAACTTTTGAATTTAACTTCAGGAGTACATGTCCTTAACTTTTGGACTTAACTTGAGGACTACATGTCTTGGAACTCTAAATTCAGGACTACATGTCCTTAATTTTAGAACTTAACTTCAGGACTACATGTCCTTAACTTTTGAATTTGGAACTCTAAATTCAGGACTACACGTCCTTAACTTTTGAACTTAACTTCAGGATACATGTCCTTAACTTTTGAACTTGGAACTCTAAATTCAGGACTACATGTCCTTAACTTTTGGACTTAACTTGAGGACTACATGTTCATAACTTTTGAACTTTGAACTCTAACTTCAGGACTACATGTCTTTAACTTTAGGACTATATGTCCTTAACTTCAGAACGACATGTCCTTAACTTTTGAACTTGGAACTCTAAATGTAGGACTACATGTCCTTAACTTTTGAACTTAACTTCAGGACTACATGTCCTTAACTTTTGAACTTGGAACTCTAACTTCAGAACTACATGTCCTTAACGTTTGAACTTAGAACTCTAACATCAGGAGTACATGTCCTTAACTTTAGGACTATATGTCCTTAACTTCTGGGAAGGAATTGTATTTCCTGTTTACCCATCGCTCTTTTTCTTATTTTCACAATTTTTAGATCTAGAAATAAATTCAAGGAGCTAAGAGCAAATAAACCCTGTTAGATTAGACTCACTAGAAAGAAAAATAATCAGCACATCGATTCTGCCGCAAGAGAAATGGCAGAAGCATAATAACTTCAACGTCAACCAAATTTTAAAAAAAAAGTAGAGACGAATCAAAAAACTTCACGAAAGCTCCCATAAACATCATATCCGAAAAAGTTCACTGAGGTCCATTTCTAACATGCTTCGACATAGCAGCGATTTGTAGCAAGAGAACACCAGAGAATACGAAGTCTTTATGTTTTGGGGGATAACTTTTGAGGTAGTTAATGAAATGAATGCATCGGTGTATCTCCCTTTGGGGAAGAAAGGGTAATATTGTCTTTTCATATTAATTTTAATAGATCAGTGGCTACTTTTGCTCAGCATTAAAAAATACTAGATAAAAAGTAAATACCACCTTAAAAAGGAGCTACCCCACAAAATTTTTACTATCGATGAAGCAATACTTTTTCCAGCTTATTAGTTATTGAGAAAATGACACTATTGCCACTTTCAAATAATAGTAAAAAAATGTATTTTTTATTTATATATATATATTTTGTATGTTATATACAAAAATTATATCAATTTTATATATTTTTTCGGCTACATAATGAAAATAGTTTCTAGCGTGAGCTAAAAGTTAAAAAAGCCCATTAGTCATTACGGTATTCCCACCACTATAAGACCACAATTTCTGGGACAATTCAACAGCTATGCTTTCTAATAGGGTTCTAATCACAGGCATACGGCGAAAATGAGGTGATGAATAGACTCAAAAATAGCCGAACTAATAGGCAATAGCATGAAATATTAAAGGTAGTCTAAATCTTTTGTTTTCCTTTGTATTTGCCATTGGTTAGAGAGCTACTTTCAATGTTTACATAATCATACAAAAGCTACATCATCCTATCCAAACCACCGCCCTCCCCGATCACATATCGGGGGAGAAAAGGGTTGAAATGAGACGTTCAGAAAATTTTGCAATAAGTTCTACATCACAAACAACAAACCATATCATGAAGGATCACATTAGAACCACATAAATAGTAATCACAAACTTGAAATGGAAAGAACCAAGCTCACCAACTTGTAAGTTCAAACTCCAGATTAGCACCTTTGAGATTGCATTGAGGTATTACCTTGCCATGATTCTCATGTCTGACTATGTGAGTGGTATTCTCTCATAGTGTTGGTTTTGATTCGAGTACACAATTTTCTTCATGTACAAAAAGATCTGGTTCCATATCTCATGCTTTCCAAACTCGGACTGTGCTATCTACTGAAGAAGTTATCATGCAGCATTCTTTTGGGTGATAACTTACGCTAGTTACCTGCAAGGGAGAAGCAACTATTTAATCTCTTCATGCATTAAAATTACCCCAAATTATTTAAGCTTTTCTATCTTTCATATATTAAGCCTGAAGGGACTTTCTTCGGTATGTGGCTTGTCCCATTTTTGGAGGATAAAAACCTTTTTCTTTTTTATAATAGATAAAAACTTATTTACTTGTCGACCAGAAAACAACTTCAACGAAAAAGTAAGAAGATGGTGACCAAGAATTTATGAAGATCGAAGGATAACCAAGTATAGAGTATTTTATGCCAAATACAGTCCATAATACACAGCATGCTGCTATTGAAATGGATGGAGCTAACTGAGCGCTACCTGCAGGAGCAGACAGATTTAGAGGCCTATCTGCAAGTGTGACATCAGCAGCACTCAAAACTTCTATCTCTAAAGCCTTTATTTTATTTTATTTTACCTTCTCTATTCTTTTCTAGTGGGTGGTCTGCCTTACGATGCAGAACCAACTGTTTCACCTCTTTCAGTAAGAATATCTAAAACATCAACATATCCTTAATGAAGCATATCAAATAGGCTCTTTTCAAAATTTTAACAATTGCCTACTCAATTAGTGTTTTAAGGTTTTGAATTCCTAAATCCATTAATAAAAGAGAAAGAAACAAAAGCTACAAATGACTTCCTTTTCTCCTTTGCTATAAACAAAGTTTATATTTTTGGAATAGCCAGGATGTTGTTGGAAGGTGCTTTTGTGATTGGAACAATTACAGCAACAACAACCAAGCCTCAACCCCAAACTCACGTTTGGGTTGGCTATATGAATCCTTAATGATCATGTCTTCTTCATTTAAGCTTATCTCAGGCCAAAAATATACTGTGATATGAATTATCAAAAGAAAAATTCTTCTAATGGGCTCTAACAAATTTTACTAGAAGTGAATGACTAAGATGAAGGTATACAAGGCTATCTGGTGTACAACAGAAACAACAGCAAAAAAAGTCATTATAATCGCACAGGTGGGGTCTTGGGAGGGTAGTGTGCGCACAGGACCTTCCCCTACCTTCAGAAAGTAGAAAGTCTGTTTCCGGTAGACCCTCTATCTGGAGTAATAGAAGTAAATAGTGCAAAGAATAGAATAAGCCCCAATGAGGAGATTAAATTGATTTTTCCTCACTAGTCACGTTTGGGATTAAATTGCTATTTCCTAATTAATCAGGTGCGGGATCCTACAGGAAATAGAATATGTTGTGTAGCTGCATCTACAATAATACTTTACCACTAAATCATGAGCTCGTAAGCTGGACACAACTGACGCGTCGACCAGATCCCAGAAGTAAATATAGCCATCTTCCGAGCCGCCAGCCACATGTGCATCACTGTTTGTAAGGCAGCAATCTGTTTTAAAAGACTGCAAGGAGAAAACAGTACAACAGAATAAGCTAGGGTCTATTACACCCTTGCCTGGAAAGTAGATAAAATCAAGAAAAGCAAAAGGAGAACCACCAAAGTGCCAAAGCCAGGATCTTTAAGAAAATGGTTCCTACTTATTTATTTATTTATTTTACTTTTTGTAACAGATAGAAGAAATGATTGCTATAAGAACAATAGACCACCACTCAGAACCAGGTTTCCATCCTAACCTTGCAAATATGGCCCTTATATTCTTGCAATAGTTCGCCACTAGACCTGTCAAAAGCAATTAAAACAAGATGGTATGAATAACAAGGGTTATCAAAAGGCAAGGAAACAAGATGACAGACTTGCAAAAGAAATTACCTATCCAGAAGTCGAAGGGTTGAATCTAAGCAACTTGCTAATATACAGTTGCCATCATTTGAAAGAGAGATACAGTTGACAGGCTGCCCAAAATTATCAGATATCTCTCTAAGAAAAACATATACATTACATTAACTAACAATCCTTTTCAAATAACATCCTGGAGCAGAAATGCGAAAGGAAATTTGCAATTTTAACATACAGGCAATACATACCTACCAACTCTGATGTCAAATGTTCGAACAGTTCCGTCAACACTTCCAGCAATTATCTCAGTTTTTGTGAGACAAATAGACATGACACTATCTAGAAAGGTATCAATGATCTGCAAATTTAACAAAACAGAAGATCAAATATGTTTTTCTTTGAAAGACCAAAGAAAAAAGCTCAAATCTTAGCCAGCAAATAGAAGATGGCCACCAAGAGCCTTGTAATAAAGGAGGAAAATTGAAATTTGCTCGACACCCAAAAAAGTAGGCTAATTCAACAGTCCTTTGTTTAATTTCTCATGGCTACAAATTTTCGTCACTATGTTCCTTTTGTACATTTCGTGGAATCTGGTGGTAAGCAACCCCCACTTCCAACGAGAGGTTGTGAGTTCGAGTCTCCCCAAGAGCAAGGTGGGAAGTTCTTGGAGGGAAGGATGCCGGGGGTCTATTTGGAAACAGCCTCTCTACCCAAGAGTAGGGGTAAGGTCTGCGTACACACTACTACCCTCCCCAGACCCCACTAAAATGGGATTATACTGGGTTGTTATTGTTGTTGTTGTGGCATATCTTGGCCAAATCCATCCATCCATCTCCATCCATCTCCATCCCTCCCTCCCTCCCTCCGTCCATCCCTCCCTGTGGCACTGAAGTAAAAGAGACAATAATCTTCCAAGGGCAGCAATGGATGGGTGTTTTTAAGGTTCAATTGCGGAACAAGTCCTTCCATCCATCTGAAACACTGTAAGAGATCAAAGCACGGTTTACAACTCAACAACCATCCTCAAATCACATCGGCCTAGACATGGTATTTAACAAGAAAAGATTTTACACTTCATTGTCCACTCGATTTATTTGCTCAGATCTAAACTTAGATTGTTTAGCTGAAGTTTAATCCAAACTTTCTAGTTCTACTGAGAATGTTTACCTAGATAGATCTTGCAAATCAAAGAGGAAGTTATTCACCTGGATTGGTTCAGTGCTATGAGATCTGCAATCCCAAACACGCAAGGATTTATCATATCCTGCTGATACCACAACAGAAGCATACTCATTAAACTTCACAGCATTCACCTGGCAGAGATGGAAGAAGACGAAACTGTTACCCAACGAGTGGATGCACTGCTGAATCATTTAAATGCAAGGTAGAATCAATTAGAGATTATGCTTTAAAATCAAGATACTGGCTTCTAGCAAAACCTACCAAAAATGGTCTCTCTTTAAAAACCTGAACGGCTCTTTTTCTTACAAGTACTCTGAGCTAAATTAAGGTGCTGATAATCACATTAACTGGACAGCTAATGTTTGATTTAGAATTGTGCATTATAAGATCATACATTAAGATAGTGAAACAAACAATTATCAGAACTGCCGCTGAAAGGTTCAGAAAAGGTTACAGAAAAATGACCTCCAAGACCCCAATCACGAAGGAAATGCTAATAGGAAAAGGTATGAATTGAAAAAAATACGGGCCAGATTTACTGTTGTTGCTAGCACTTGAAAAGCACAAAAGAACCCATTCACCGGTTTAACCCTAGAACTTGAAACGCATATAAGAAACCATTCACCGGGATTAACCCAAAGTTGAGGCTTTGAACCATCCATAAAAGTAATATAGAGCTAAACAAAAACATACATATGAACTAGAAACTCTCGAAATAGTAATAGTTATAAAGTAAAATAATTCAAAATAGTGGACTAGTAACAACTTGACTCTTCAAGGCAAACAAGATATGCAATTTCTATTTTTTTTTTAATAAAGTTAGTAAACACGAATCAAACAAAAGAGGTAATCATCAAATTCTTTTATTGGTGAGATACAGGATGATAGAACAGCTATAGCTTCAACACCTTCAAATTAATAGCCAAATATATACCTGAACACCTAAAAGAATTTCTAGTCAGCCATTTTAACAAAATGCCGGGTTCCTTTCTATTCATGTACACATTCTACATTGATATGTAGGAAGCTTAAGACTATAAAAAAGAGCAGCATAAATTTGTAGATGATTGTCCTCTTGACTATTTTTTGTTGTCTATGTACTAGGAGAGATTAGGATTTCCGATTCTTATTTAAAGTGCATGCTAACCAAAGCAAGAAGCAGTTCTGAATAAGACCCAGCATGATTAAGACTTCAATACTAAAAGTAATCAAGAAGGGACCACATTAGGGCAGTAAAATTTGGCCCAAGCCCAAATGACCTGCTCAACACCCCCAAGGTTGGGTTGGTTATTGATCCGCCCATTTATTGAACTTAGCCCATCTTGATCCAACCCATCTCAACCCATTTAAAGTTGGACTAATTTTTAGCCTAAATTGATCCATGAGTAAGTTTGTCAAAATATCTTAGAAATAATTATATTTTTTGTTTAATATTTTAAATATGACCATAACAAAAGCAAAAAAACCTTATTTAGTAATAATACAATTTATAATAAAACACATACTAATTAAAGTTTAATAAGAGTTGGGCGGGTTGGGTTATGACCCGAATTTTAACCCATCTTAGCCCAAGTAACTTTTTTTTGGGGGGGGGGTTGTGACTCAACCCATTTTGACCCGCCCATTTGACACCTCCAGACCACATTAAATGTGATCCAGTTGTGGAAGTCTCCACAGCAAAATGAAATTGAGATTTGATCACGAACATAATAACAAACATATCAAAGCACACACAAAAGAGTGGAATCTTAAAACAGTAAGATAAATATACTCCTGGGGCTTGAACCTTTGACATTTTACCACCTGTTTACATTGAATAACTTAGAGCACACAGATTATCAAGAACTTTGACCCTATATTTGACATCGGATTCATTTATAATGGCGTAAATGTTTTCAGGTGTTCTGTTTTACACATTCCAAATACTTTCTACAACTTAGTTACCTTATTTGGACAATCTCTTTGAATGAAGAAACTATTTATTTATGAAGTAATGAAGACAGTATTATTATTATTATTATTATTATAATTATCATTTCTATAAGTTGAGTGAAGAAACTATTACACCACAACAAGGATATTGATTCACATTTCCAGTGGTAGTCATTGCGTGCTTGCTCTTAATAGAATCCATACTAAGACTAGTCTTCACTACTCACCACTACCACCATTAAGCATTGCCATGGACCATCAGAATTATCAGCTACAAATTAACACAATCTTCTGCAACTAATCCTATCATCATCAATTCGCCGTCACCACTCCATCACCGCCTAGTATAGCTTTAATGCCAACCTATATTTCCTGAAACTGCTGCAATACAATCCCACCCTGCACCCCCTTCTTTTTTAACAGATTCCTTCTTAAGGAATTTTCCTGTAAATTGTTTCAGTGGTTATACCTACTTTCTCAGAAAATGTTTGTGAAAAAGATCGGCCTCCATATAGTATTTACCAACTGATTTGAACAGACCTTCTTGTATTATGCTCATTAAAATTTCCAACAAAGCTTTCTTTGCATTCTAAATTAGGAATAAGAATCAACCTCACTGTCATGGCCACGAAATTTGCGAATTACACGACCTGTTGATACATCCCAATAAAATACTTGTCGATCGCCACCACATGAACAAATCTTTGAATTGTCCCTACAATATTGAAACAGTAGAAGCATGCGAGCCATAAAAAATTTGCATCACCAAAACGTCTTTGGAATTAGGCCAAACAACAACAACCCAGTATAATCCCACTTAGTGGGGTCTGGGGAGGGTAGTGTGTATGCAGACCTTACCCCTACCCTTGGGTAGAGAGGCTGTTTCCAAATAGACCCCCGGCATCCTTCCCTCCAAGAACTTCCCACCTTGCTCTTGGGGAGACTCGAACTCACAACCTCTCGGTTGGAAGTGGGGGTTGCTTACCATCAGAGCAACCCCTCTTGTCTTTTTGGAATCAGGCCAAACGAATGATAAAAATAAACCATAAAAGCTAAAATCTAGGGACTTGAATACTTGTTATACAAAAGGAGATAATATCCAACATAAGCATATAAATGCATGCATGATCTGTTGTTATTTTTCTACAAGTGTGCATGATATATTACTCTTTACTACTCTTAACTCAAAATTTTGTTCTTTGCATTGACTTCTCCCTTTTTTACCGGTAGATTGTCTTTTCTCTTTTATTCATTATCAAATCACCTGTTGCCAAAGACAGAACCGTATAGTACTTAGAAATTTAAACTTTATACCAGGTTCTAGTTGAAAGTTGAAATCCCTGGGTAACAAAAGGTTCAAGTGCTTCTTTTGGAGTAGGAATCTGGAAGCACATGCATTCACTCAGAGCAACTTTAATGAAGTTCTGGTTTTCTCACCTGAAAATGTTAGGAAAATTGGATATTGGGAAGATGCTTGGTTGGGGCACTCCCCTTTAAAAGACTTATTTCATGAGACTTACAGCATATCCTCCCTACATCGTGCTGTGATAGCTGAGTTATCTACTGCTCAAGGGCGGGATCTCTTCTCAGAAGAAACTTGAACAATTGGGAAGTACAAAGTGCATGTCAACTTCTACATTTGCTTGGTAACACCTCTCTGAACCAATCAAAGATTGATTCCATTACCTGGAGGGTTTAAAACAATGGTATTTTTTCGATTAAATCATGCTACAAGTGGCAATCCTCTTTTGACAATAGAGATTTTGGCCATGGAAAAAGATTTGGCATAACACAGTGCCCCTGAAAGTATCTTGTTTCACCTGGTTAGTGGTTAGAGAAGCCTGTCTCACTCAAATAAACCTTATGCGGTCTCCAACTTTGTAGCAGATGCCCCCTTTGCGAAGAACATCCTGAAGATGTCGGTAATCTGTTCTTGCATTGTAAGGTCACTCACATGCCGTGGATCATGTTCTTTGGTATTTTGGGAGTAGCTTGGTCTATGCAAAACTCTACTGTGCAGTTTTTGAAGTGTTAGAACAGAGAGAGGCTAAGCATTCAATCCAAAAAAAAAAAAGAAACCCTAGAACATGATTCCCATTCCTATTTAGTGGACGATTTGGACGGAAAAACTACAGATTTTTTTTTTTTTTGAGAAAGAAGAAACTACAGAATTTTTGAAGGCAGATCAACAAATACACTGAGCCTTAAGTGAGAAATCTTTCTTTGCTTGTTTTTTTGGTGCTATCTGGTCTTCATAAAAGATAAAGATGGGAATTTTAACAAAACAAAATTTATTTGCACCGATTGTCCGAGTCTCTACGAGCCCCGACTAATTCCGGGGGTGCAGAAGTCCTCGGCAAGGAGTTTTCCCCAAGTGCACCACGGTTAATTCAGGTTTTACCCAGTCCGATGGCCCTAAGAAATTGTTTGTACCCAGTGGGTTTCAAACTTGAGACCTTGAAAGGGAGCAAACCCCAAGGCTCAAGTCAATTGCCATCAGGCCAACCCCCGAGAGTTAACAATTTATAACTATATTTTGACGCACTAGTTTAGTGCTGTGCTTCTCTTTTGTTACTGGTACAGAAAATTTTAAGCTTTTCACCAAGTTTGGAAGCAAGAATGAAACAGCAAATCATATTCTATCTTGAGGTGCTGAACCTGGCCACACTCTGTCTAAGATATTAACTCACAGGTTTCACCTAAATATCAGTCTAAACAGGAATACTAAGTCTCAGGTTTTTGTTGTGACCAATATGACTGACATGGATGACACGTCACAAGCCAACATGGACATGGTGACTCAGCAGGAGGTTGAAGGCGTGAGAAGGAGCCATCGCGTGAAGATTCCGTCTAAAAGGCTAACTGATTTCGTTGTGGGAGTTGCGGGAAAATAGCGTGGTGCAGAGCATGAGAGTTGGGGACATATGTGGATACATGATAGTATAAGTAGCTAATAACATACTAGTGGAGTAGCTATTTTCGTTGCATAAGTTCTGATTTCCTCATCTATCAATTCTCTGTATTCTCTCCTCATCTCTTCTCTGCTTTTCCTTATTACAGCTTACCGTTCCATTGCTTCAGTGTAATCCGTTTGGTTGAGCTAAATAGTTGTTTGGATTTGTTAATTGATTGCTTCATTGGTGCTTTCATTCAGAGGTCTTTAATGGAAGACCAAAAAGTACTCAAGGCCTTTATCGACGAGTCGATTCGTACCACAGTTCAGGAAGTGAAGGATTCATTTGCCAAGGATCTCGCATCTCTGAGATATTCTCATGGAAGTGGTTGCAAACACAGCGCCGATGGGAAATAAACGGCGTGGAGCAACAATGGAACTCGCACGGCAGGAGCAAACGGATAGTCGGAAGGTGGAGTTTGGTCGATTTCATGGCGAAAACCCAGAAGCGAAGAAGATCAGCAACTCATAGTGGCGTCGTTCTATCTCGATGGCGAGGCTCTAGAGTGGTATCGATGGCTCTTTAGGAACAAACAGTTAGTTGACTGGCCGCATTTCGCAGATAAGGTGCGAATTCGCTTTAAGCAGAAGGGGTTGGAGTCGCCGGAAGGGAGGTTAGCGAAACTCCGACAGGTTACCACCTATGTTGCGCGGACTCTCCAAAATACTGCCGCACCCGTGTCGGATTCTCCAAAAATACATTGTTTTTGGAGAATCCGACACGCACCTGTCGATATTTTCTGAGAGTCCGAACAACATAGGTTACCACCGCGACGGAACTGCAGGGGAGGTTTGAAGCCATAGTTGATGAGACAGATGATATTTTCGATCGGTTGATGGTGAAACTTTTCATCTCTGGGCTTAGGGACGATATCAAAAATTCAGTCCTAAGTCATGGGCCAAAAACATTTGAGGAAGCCTTACCCAAGCTCACATACACGAGCGGAGGATCCGAGCAGAAAAGGGGTTGATCCGACCCGCATTCGCAAACAAAGGTACCCCCTTCTTCCTAATCCCGGCCACATAACTTCGTATCAAAATGCCTCTGCCGCCATTGTTCCCTCCAAGGGTCACGTGATTCATCATCTACACTCCGATTTTAGGGTCACGTGAACGGATCTCCAATCCAAGTCCTGGTGGATGGGGGCAGTGACCGTAACTTCGTCCAAACCCAAGTGGCAAACTTCCTTCAGATGTCAATAGAGGTCATTCCGAGTTTTTCAGTAGTGGTGAGTAGTGGTCAACGACTGAGGTGTGGCGGAGTGGTTCGTCAGGTTCCACTCACTATTCAAGGATGTAACCTCGTCCTCGACCTATGTGTGCTTGCGTTACATGGTACCGATGAAGTTCTAGGCGCATCTTGGCTATCCACATTGGGTCGGGTGGTCACTAACTATGCTGAGCGCATCTTTGAATTTGTTCATGAGGGAAACACTACTAGCCGGAATGGATTGATACCCTCTTGTGCCCAACCAGTACAACTACATAGTCTACGAAGATATAATGCTACGGACGCCGTCTCTTCCTATTACTGTCTTCAAATAGTGCTTGCCACAGAAAACATAGAGGAGCAACTTCATCCTGCATTAATAGATCTGCTAGCATCATTTGCGGATGTCTTTCAAAAGCCACAAGGGCTAGCTCCCTCTCGACCACAAGACCACTCCATTCACTTGGCTGCAAGTGCAGAACCTGTCAATGTTAAACCGTATCGGTATCCACATTTTCAGAAGCAAATTATGGAACAGATGGTCACCGAAATGTTAAAGGAGGGGGTTATCCATGCCAGCATCAGTCCATTCTCTTCACCAGTGTTATTAGTCCGTAATCCGTAAAAAAAAGATGGAACATGGCGATTTTGTGTGGACTATAGGGCCCTCAATGCAGTGACTGTACGGGACAGGTTCCCCATTCCAACAATTGATGAACTCTTTGATGAGCTTCATGGTACGAAATATTTTTCCAAGCTTGATTTATTGTCAGGCTATCATCAGATTCGGGTTAGACCAAAGGATCTAGCAAAAACTGCCTTTCGCACACACGAAGGGCACTACGAGTTCCTTGTCATGCCGTTTGGCCTGTCTAACGCACCATCCACGTTCCAAGCCACCATGAATGATGTCTTCAAACCATATCTGCGTCGATTTGTCCTTGTTTTCTTCGACGATATATTGGTGTATAGCTCTAGTTGGGAAGAACATTTGAAGCATTTACAGTTGGTGTTTAATTCGCTACAACTACGCAAGCTTGTGGCAAAGAGGAGCAAGTGTCGATTTGGCCAGATGTCAGTCGATTATTTAGGGGATGTGATATCTGAACAAGGATTGAGCGTGGATCAACAAAAATTTCAGCGATTCAACAATGGCCCGAGGCTAAGAATATGAAGGAAATCCGTAGTTTCCTCGGCCTAGTCGGGTACTATAGACGTTTCATCCACCATTATGCTGCAATTGCTGGACCTCTTACTGATCTCCTACGCAAGGATTCTTTTCACTGGTCACCTGCGGCTCAAGTAGCATTTGAGACTCTCAAAAGTAGGCTTGGTTCTAAACCGGTGTTGGCATTACCAGACTTTACTCAAGAGTTTCAACTTGAGACTGATGCTTCCAGCTTGGGGATTGGGGATGTACTTTCACAAAAGGGACATCCAATAGCATATTTCAGTCAAAAGTTAAGTATTAGGATGCAGGGTGCCTCCACCTACCACCGGGAAATGTTCGCCATCACTCAGGCAGTGAACAAATGGCGTCAATACTTGCTTGGGTGAAGATTCACAATTTATACTGACCAGCAGTCCCTACGAAGTTTGACAAACCAGACTATTCAAACCCGGAACAACAAAAGTGGCTTAGTAAGTTAGTTGGATTTGATTCCAAATTATTTACAGATCGCGAAAATTGAACCAAGCTACCGATGCCCTCCCCCACACTTGTGACGCTAGTTTCCTCACCATCACAGTGAAAGGTTATGATTAAGAGTATGAACTCATGGACTTGAATCAAACTCACCCAGAGTTATTAGCTCTCCAACAGTCCTTACAAGACCCAAATTCCTCTGACTCGGGATTCCAATTCCGGAATGGCTTTCTATTATTTTGTGGGCGATTAGTTATTCCCGCTGATTCCCCACTACGACACAAGTTACTCCACGAGTTTCATGATACCTCAATTGGTGGTCATGCGGGTTGCTCGTACTTACCATCGGATGGCCTCCAATTTCTATTGGAAAGGAATGAAGAAAGATGTGCACGATTTTGTGTCCGCTTGTCAGATATGCCAACAAATGAAGGATTCTAATCATTTTCCATCAGGGTTACTCCAACCTCTGCCTATTCCCTCACTGGTGTTCGAAGATATCGCGATGGATTTCATCACTTGTTTGCCTAGCTCGAAGGGAAAGTCAATAATCATGACGGTGGTGGACAGGCTTTCCAAGTATGGGCACTTCATCGCCCTTCCTTCTACTTTCTTTGCTCAATCGGTTGCAGCATTTGTGGTGGGCATCATTCGTCTTCATGGGCCACCGAGGTCTATTGTGTCTGACCGGGACCCTCGTTTCTTGCACATCTTTTTTTTTTTTGCGAGAGTTAAACAGGCTACACGGCACTACTCTGACCATGAGCGGATGGACAATCCGAAGCGTTAAATAAATGTGTGGAACAGTATCCCCGGTCCTTTGTGGGTGATACACCCACTAAATGGGTGGCAATGTTACCATGGGCTGGATACTGGTACAATACCTCCTACAGCTCCTCTGCAGGCATGACGCTCTTTTTAAGGCATTGTATGGAAGAGATCCACTTACTGTTGCACGCTATGTACTGGGCAGCAGTCCAAGTAACTTAATTGAAGCATATATGGTAGATAGAGATGAAATTCTTTCTCTCCTCAAAGGCAATCTGAACCATGCTCAGGATCGTATGAAGAAGGTTGCTGATAAGCGATGTCGAGAGGTGATTTTTCAGGTGGGTGAGTGGGTGTTCGTGAAGCTTAAACCGTATCGACAACACATTGTCCGCCTTCAACAGCACCCAAAGCTTGGTAGGCGATACTTTGGGCCCTTCAAAGTTCTGAAACGTGTTGGGGAGGTTGCCTACAAATTAGAACTGCCTGATGATGCACACATTCATCCAGTGTTCCATGTCTCACTACTCAAGCGCTGTGTTGGTGAGCCAAATCAGCAGATCAATCCGGAGCAGTTCATCGGACTGGCTGATCCTATTCTGCAGCCAATCTCTGAACCATGAGGACATGGTTCTTTCAGAAGGAGAAGGTTTTGTTGTGACCAATATGATTGACATGGATGACACGTCACAAGCCAACATGGACACAGTGACTCAGCAAGAGATTGAAGGCGTGAGAAGGAGCCAGCGTGTGAAGATTCCGTCTAAAAGGCTAACTGATTTCGTTGTGGGAGTTGCGGGAAGATAGCGTGGTACAAAGCATGAGAGCTGGCGACATATGTGGATACATAATAGTATAAGTAGCTAATAACAGACTAGTGGAGTAGGCTATTTTTGTTGCATAAGTTCTGATTTCCTCATCTATTAATTCTCTGTATTCTCTCCTCATCTCTTCTCTGCTTTTCCTTATTACAGCTTACCATTCCATTGCTTCAGTGTAATCCGTTTGGTTGAGCTAAATAGTTGTTTGGATTTGTTAACTGATTGCTTCAGTTTTCCTCACCAGCTCTTGTAAAACATCCACGGATCTTCTTATGCATTAACACTGAGCTTGATTGGAGTAAATGAGAAAGGGTGGAAGGAGAGCTATTTCTTTTTGGTGTGCCGACTACTTGTATAGACTATTGGGTGGGTTTTGTAAGAACCATATATTGGTGTAGGTTCTCTCTTTTTGGGATATTGCTTCTATGGGTAAAAGAGGAGGATAAGTGAATATGTGATGGATTGGATACCTGTCTATATTCAGCTTTTTTCAACTCTCCAAAGGTGGATGTGAGGGAAGAAGTATATACATCCTCGATCCAAATACAATGTCAATTTTTTTTCCCCCGAAGATGGAAACAGTATTTCAATGTCAACATTTCATCTTTCAGATCGTGTCAGAATTATGTCCACTTTTGCTAGAATAAAGTATTCACATAATCACGTGTAATATAATCTTAAAAGGTTTTCCAAGGGTCGTCGAGCATTTTATTTTTCTCTACTTTGTACTACAGAACCCCAAAAAAATGTGAATTATTCACATTCTCCAGCTAAACAAATTATGATCTTTTTCTCTCTATTATTTCTTTTCTTTTCTTTTTTTGCTTTTTGTACGGTTAAACTGACCTTGATCAAGTATATATTCAACAAAATAAGCAATTCAAAAGAAAGTTCATATATTGTACTAATTCCCAGCTTAATCACGACATACAGATATTGAAAAAAAAATTAAGAGAAGAAGAAATAGAAAAAGAGAAGAATGCTACTGAGTGACGTGGACATCGCGGACTTCACGGCCGTGAGCTTTGTAAGTTTTGATGTGAATTCCACGGTGAGGATTCCATAGCCGTATGGTACGGTCCTTGCCGCAGCTCAGGATGTATTCACCATTGCTGTTGAACCTCGCCGCTAATACTGCTCCGGCGTGCCCTTCCAGCACGTGTACCTTTTGCTTCGGCAATTGTACAGCGGTCATCTTTGCCGGCAACGACAATGGAGTTTTTTCAGTTTCGCGCAGGAGCTCAATTTGCTCAATAGGAACCCAAATATTGAGAAATTTGTCTGTTGTTCAATAATGGGCTATAAGCCCAAAAAGACTTTGGGGCTAGCTTGACGAAAGCCCATATAATTATACAGATCCAATAGTTCTAATTGATGAGAGCCCACATTTTATAAATAAAATTACCTAAATAGACATTCATCCAACCACTTCAAGGAAAAATAATCGATGGATATATAATATATGTAATTGTATATAATTAATATAGGGATTTTTACATATATATACCATATAGCAAACCTTATTACCAAAATTGTGTATGGTTTGGTATTTACCCGCCTATACCATGTTTTGTTTACAAAAATTGTACCAAACCAAAAATAGATAGATTCTACCCTAGAAAGGCTCCAAATTTGTAGGAATCACATTTAATGGTGATTCTATCACCATTAATTTCGAAATTTAAAACGGAAGAAAATCTATTGCAGCATAATTCTCTCCTTCTCCATATATTTTCCACCATTGATAGCCATTAAAAAGCTTGAAAGCTTTGAATTCAAATTTGGATTTTTAAAAATCATTATTGTTTGGATTGGGTGTTGTTGTAAATAATTCGAAATATGTTTAGGAGTTTATATCTCAATTTTGAGGGGTTTTGGTTAAGATTAGACTTGGTTTTGACTGATTTTCAGATTGAAACTCGTCGAAGAAGAAGAAGACATATTTTTCCAGAAATTGTAGTTAAATTGTAGTTAAATTGTAGTTCAATTGTAGTTAAATTGTAGAATTGTAGATAAAATATAGATAAATTGTAGATAATGTTATAAAATGAAAGCAATTTAGTAAAACATGAACAAGAAATATAAGCAACTTAGTGAAACATGAACAAGAAATATAGATAGAGAGAAGGAAGAGATTTTCTTCTTCAATTGTATGTATTTTCGTATCTATTACAAGGCCTTTATATAAGCATAAAAAGTGAAGAAAATATGTCATGGAATATGTCATTGAACATACAAAATATGTCATTGAATATGTCATTAAGCATTTGAGATGAAGATCATGGAAGATGAGTAGACATCCAACATAATATGATATTTATCATAATACTCCCCCTTTGAATGTCCATAGATACTGTGCCTCATTAAAACCTTACTAGGAAAAAACCCCATGGGAAAAAATTCTAGTGAAGGAAAAAGAGTACACATGTATAGAAATATGCCATTTTGTTGCCTCATTAAATACCTTGCAAGGAAAACCCAGTGGGACAAAACCTTATAAGGGAAAAGAGTGCAACGCGTATTAACTCCCCCTAAAGAGAGCATCGATTCACCTCCTTGAGCCTTCGCATCCCAATCTTGTGCACCATCTTCAAGAGATCGTTGGTAGAGATTTAATAAGTAAATCAGCTATATTAACTATAATGAATATTTGCACCTTGAAATCATAACTCGTGATAGATATATAATGTCTTCATAAACATCGTGGAATGGCTCTTCAATATCTCCATAAAGGTATCCTCGCTATCACATTATCATGCTTATAGTTATATCAAGATACATTTGTGCATAAATTGCACTGAGGAAGTGGTACCTCAAGATCAAGAATTGTAGATGCTTCAAGCAACTTAAATCCTTCATGGATTGTCATATAAGTTAAGTCATATAAGCCATATTATAGACTTTAGACGCATATCAGGTTATAAGATATAGAAAACTGATTGCACATACCATTGACTTTATATTTTCAAGTATTTGAACTACATGTCCAAAACTACATGTTTTTCATATAGAATCAATTCTACTTGAATTGTATCTCTTCCATTTGGCCAATATTTTTGTCTGTATTCGACAAACTTAAGATCCTCATCGATATTTAGCGCTATCATAGATGTCGTCGACGAACATTTTATATCAGTTCCAATAAATTTTCATAAAGACATAACATATAGATCTTTTCATTCATATACTCAGGTACCTGAATCTCTCATGAGATTTTATGAAGTGTTATGTCACGTGACCTTCTAGATCACTTGCCTCATTTATTATGATCATTTTGATCATTTGCTCATCTTCTTTATCAAGAAGTTCTATTTGAAACTGATTTGTGTATACGCTTTAAGCGTACCATAGATTTTGTCCTTCTAGGACTTAATATGAGCATTTGCAATGAGAATGTAGTTACTTTCTTTAGGTCAATAAATGCATATGGAATGTTTTGCAATGTATTGCAAATGAATTATTTTTTTATGAACTTCAAGTTCATATTATTTTATTCGAGCATCTAGTTGTACAAATGATAATTCATTCCACGTAACTTTTTCTCAACTGTTTATCATGTCTCCCCCTCATGTTAGAAAAACTAACTTGCTTCCTCAACTTTGAGAACCCATCTTTGTGCTTTATGGTGTTAGTCAAAATATACACCGCACATCAATAATATTGAGATGGAATTATTTGGTTCCTGACCCTGAACCACTTGTGAGGGGAGAATGTAATATACTTTCGTATATAACATATATCAAACGGAGATAGATAACTTTGTCCTCATAAGCAATAGTTTAGCTATTAATTGGAGGCACTAAATAAATTATCTTGCTAAACCAACTATGATGTAAACCAACTTATCAAGAAGAACTATCTTGAATAAAAAAAATCTGGAAATTATGCTCTATATTAAATTATTGAGCAAGTTACCTCGCAAAACACCATGTTGCGGGTTAATAATAATCGCGCATGTAACTATCTCATAGATGCATCTTATGTGGTATACATGGCAGATGAATGGGCCCATATTCACATTTGATATTTCCAGCATTCACGGGACTCAATCCCTAGTTGATCTATTAATTAATAAGAACAAGCAATGTAAGAGAATTCGTAAAGAACTTTCTAGTTCTTTAATATTTACCCATGTGAATTCTCTATTATTTCGCACATCATACTTAAATTGATATGGCTAACCCAAATGCCAGCTAAATAAATTATCAATATGATAAAGTTCATATTTACATGTGCAATTATCAGTAAACTCCAAGTTTATTATGATATGAGTTTTTATATCAATAAACATCCACTTTATTATGGTATTCGTTTATTTGTGTAGTACAAACTGGAAAATACAGCGGGTAGCTTTTCATATACAGATTATCCCGCTACAAGTTGTAGTAATAGAAGATATCAAATATTTCCTTTATTTATTGTATCAATATAATCAACCGCTTTCGCATATACTTTGGAAACTGAATAAGTTTCTTTGAGACTTACTACAACACAATACCTTATTGGTAATCAATTGTGTTTCTCCAAAATAGTATAATTGGCTCTTGCAGAGTTCTCAATTAATTTGGTACTACCACATATTCATGAACATCCATATGGTGAATATCTCTTTTAAAGAGAATGTTATACCATTATGGTCATGGTCAAAATTATATGCAAGATATGTTTCTTACATTTTTATTGTTCTTTAATAATCACATTGCCAAAATATTTTGACGTATAATAGGTATGTGACCAATGACCATTCATGCCATAATAATGATATTATTTTCTTATATCATCTCAACCCTTCTTTTAGATGTGAGTGTGGTATATTCAATACCAATAGCATGTTCATATTCTTCCAAGAATGAATATGTATTCATAAATTAGATGTTGTCACACTAACATCATGAATGGACTATAATCATCTATTTATGCTTTATAAAATCTCATATTATCAAATTGATGACAAATATTATTTTCACAGAGTGAAGGATTATTTTGAGAATCCTTATTATCTTCATTGTCACAATGATGACGATTATAATTTCGTCTATTGCTACGTTCATAAATGCGTCTGGCATTTGATTTGCTATTCTTTGCAAATGGATAATCTTTTGCACCTCTTTTTCACAATAGAGGCACGTGGATCAAGATAAAATAATGATGAATTTTTTCACAAAATTTCCCGTTTGTTTTCACCAACTTCTCCCCCTAATTTTGGGAAAAGTGTCTCATTGAATCGTCAGTCTGCAGATCGTGCAGTGAACAAATCCCCTGTTAATGTTTCGAGGTAGCGAATAATGGAGGGCGATTCAAACTCAACATATATTCCTAACCTTATTTGCGGACCCATTTTGGTGCGATATGGCGGTGCTACATGCACATATACTGCGCATCCAAATATTCTTAAATGGGATATATTAGGTTCATGACCCAAAACTAATTGCAACGAGGAATATTTGTGATAATTTGTCGGTCTGAGACGAACTAGCATTCTTGCATGCAAAATGGCGTGACCCAAGCCGAAGTGGGCAGCCTCGTTTTCATGAGTAACGGTCTTGCTATCAACATTAGACATTTAATTAAAGATTCTGCAAGACCATGTTGAGTGTGAACATGAGTTACAAGATGTTCCACTTTTATCCCAATTGATAAGCAATAATCACTAAATGCTTGGGATGAAAACTCAACAGTATTATCTAGTCTAATAGACTTAATTGGATTATCGGAAAATTGTGCCCGCAATCGAATTATTTGTGCCATTAATTTTGCAAACGCAAGGTTGCGAGATGACAATAGGCACACATGAGACCATCTAGAAGATGCGTCTATTAAGACTATGAAATATATAAACGACCCACTAGGTGGGTGAATAGGTCCACAAATGTCCCCTTGTATACGTTCCAAAAATATAGATGACTCAATTCCAACCTTTGTTGATGCTGGTCTAATAATTAACTTGCCTTAATAACAAGAAGTGCACGAAAATTCATTATTTAAAAGAATCTTTAAATTCTTTAATGGATGCCCATTTGAGTTTTCTATAATCCGTCTCATCATAATTGATCTAGGATGTCCCAATCGATCATGCCAAAGTACGAAAGTATTGGAATCAGTAACATTTTGGTTTACGGTAGAATGTGCCTCAATTGCACTAATTCTTGTCCAATACATGCCACAAGATAAAGATGGAAACTTCACAATAACCCTCTTTTGGCCAGAGACATTCTTTGTAATGATGAGATATTCAAGATTATTCTCATCTATTGTCTCAATATGATATCCATTTTGACGGATATCTTTAAAACTCAACAAGTTCCTCTTGGACTTGGAGGAGAACATTGCATTCTCAATGATAAATATTGTTCCTTTATGCAGAGTTATAGTAGCTATTCCAGAGCCTTCAATTAATTTACTACTACCAGAAATTGTAGTAACATCTGCCTTACACATACTTAAATGAGAGAAATATTTCTTCTCTTTGAATATTGTATGTGTGGTACATGAATCAATAAACAAATATTTTAGAATTGAATTTTGATCCAAGTTTGTTTTGTAAGATATCCATACTTAATCTTGGATGTCTAGTTAGTGCATGCATTATTAAATTACTTAAGTTAATTAGCATGACTTAAAGTGTACTAAATACGCATAGGATAATACAGGCTAATATGAATACACTTATTGCACTAAGATCTTTATCAAGCAATTTTAGTAATAATTTGGCTAAGTGATTTGACATGCTACATAACTAGTATTGTTACTTTTCTAGATTGACCATATAAAATAATTATATGTACACCTAAAGAATATAAAAATTTTAATATCGTAAAATCTATACCTACATAGTATCTCCATGTGTACTAATATTCTGTATGTAGGTTTGTCAAAATAAATAGTTAAATGTAGCTAGTGTAGTATATCATGTTATACTGCACAATAATGTATAATCACACATTATGTTAGGTGTACCCAAGTACTTAACCATGTAACTAGATATACTTGAATTCAATAAGAAAATAGACTTGAAAACAAAAACAATTTCAAGTAACCTCATTATTACTAACATGTTTTATTTCTACACAGAAGAAAATGAACAATCAATAAAAACTTCTTGGATTTAGTCAAAGTAGGATGTGATATTTTAATGATGCAAACACTATTTATATTCATATTTTGGATACGTATTACTGTCAAGAAAATATTATTGTTATCTAAGTCTATTGTTGATTACTTCTATTTATATTTTAATAATGCAAATCAATTAAGAAGCAAGTTTATTAAAATCATTACATCTTTATTCATAAATAAAGAGATCATGGTGAAGTATGAGTATATTTCTCTTTCTATTTTTTGTTTAGAAACACAATTAAGAAAAACTAAGTATCCAACAAAACATATCATTATTCTTACAAAAAAAAAAGAAACATGTTGTACCTGATAGTTTTAAATCAGAATCGAGAACTTTAAAAGAAGATAACTTACCGTGATAGTTAGAGACTCGTGCTGATAACGTGTTATAAAATAAAAGCAATTTAGTAAAACATGAACAAGAAATATAAGCAACTTAGTGAAACATGAACAAGAAATATAGATAGAGAGAAGGAAGAGATTTTCTTCTTCAATTGTGTGTATTTTCGTATCTATTACAAGGCCTTTATATAGGCATAAAAAGTGAAGAAAATATGTCATGGAATATGTCATTGAACATACAAAATATGTCATTGAATATGTCATTAAGCATTTGAGATGAAGATCATGGAAGATGAGTAGACATCCAACATAATATGATATTTATCATAATAGATAAGTTGTAGATAAATTGTAGATTGGGAAGACTAAAACTTCTACAAGTCTTGTACAATTATGTCGAAAATGCCAATTATGCTACAATAGAAAATCCCTTGGATTGGGTGTTGTTGTAAATAATTTGAAATATGTTTAGGAGCTTATATCTCAATTTTGAGGGGTTTTGGTGAAGATTAGACTTGGTTTTGACTGAATTTTAGATTGAAACTCGTCAAAGAAGAAGAAGACATATTTTTTCAAAAATTGTTAAATTGTAGAATTGTAGATAAAATATAGATAATTTGTAGATAAATTATAAATTGTAGTTAAATTGTATTGTTACATTTATACTACAATTAAACTACAATCTTTTGTCGAAAAAAATTAAACATACCAAATTTAATCAATTCTTAATACTCAAAATTTCAATTTTGGGAGTGCTGCAAATTTTGAAAGGGCAAGAACGATTTATATGCATTGGCTGTTGTTGTGATAATTTATTTTATCATATGTGTTATTGTGCTCTTGGTAAACTTAGGATGCATTCGTCCCAGTTAATGGGATGGCTTGGATTTGGGCAGTGAGTGTGGACTAGGTTTTCTGATACATCTGTTGTATACTATATTCTGAGATTATAAGATATTTGCATCCGATGCTTGCTAGTGAAAAAAAAAGAAGATATGACTTTGATGAGATTTTAAAAGTTTTTTTCGTTAATTAGAACATGCGTAGTTAAATATCTTTCCATAAAATGAAACAAGAGGGAGTGTTATTCAGGTCTTAAACTATTCTTATTAATATTAGTAATACATTTTCTAAGTTGTTAGTGGGATAAAAAAAGGAAAAAGGAATACATGCTCCTAAAATCATGTCTAGAATAAATGAAGCAATAATTATACTCTTAATTTGAATTATGGTATATAAATTGAAATTTGGTATGCTTAAATGTAATAAACACAAACCTTAAATATGAGAGATAATAAGGTTTGCTATATGGTATAAATAGGTAAAAATCCCATTAATATATACCCACTAAAAAAATTAGCACTGATCAACTATATTTTTTTTATACTTCCTAAAATATTTCAAAAAAAGTCTTTTTTTTTTTCCAAAGTTAAAGTGTTTGGCTAAGCTTTTAGGAGACAAAAAATGCATTTAAATAAAAGCATAAGCAGTTTTGAAGAAGCAGGAAAAAGTAGCTTCTCCCCATAAATATTTTTCTGAGAAGCACTTTTGAAAAAAATACTAATAACTACTTAAAAGTATTTTTTTAAATAATTAGCCAAACACAAATTATTTTTCCCCAAAAATACTTTTAAAAAAGCACTTCTAAAAAAACACTTTTCAAAATAAATTGATTTTTCCAATATAACCAAACATGCTATTAATCCCACAACTAGTGGAAATATCACCCTTTAACACGCACGTGTTGGGTTTAACACAAAACACAAGCACTTAAGACAAAATAGGATGTCTTAGGTCATTTCTTTTTTGCTTATGCTAGCTATAGCTTCATTTGTTTCTACTTGCACTATATAAAATCTACTAATTCACTTTAGCCGTGCTTCGTGTGGTCATAAAAATAATTAAAATAAAGTTATTAATGCCATTATTATTATAAAAGAATATCAATCTTTACTTATGAAACATCTCATAAAGATATATAATCTATGAGAAATATTTTTGGTTAAATATGAAATAACCAATTTAAATCTGAGATGTACCCTTTTTCTCCTTCCTCTAAGGTCCTTCATCTTTGTTTCTCAAATGACTTGTCTGACACTTTTATTTCACAAGGTTCACATTTTTTTCATTTTTCTAAATAAATTTAGAAAAAAATTCTAAAGCAAAGGGAGGAAACAAAAAGAAATAGAAAAGAAATTAAGAAATAAAAAAAAGATCAATTAAGTGTAACATGTCACTGCTATTGATGGGATCAAAATTCCTAATTTCGTGTACGCTTCCTTTGTAATATTCTTTTTTATAGTAGTGAATCCATTATTTCTTCACACGATCAAAAAGTACTAAACCAAACGTTGCCTCCCTTTGTACTTTGTTTATTTATTTGAGTTATTATTAATGGATATTGTGGCACCTCCCTTTTTCTACCCAAAAGGTATATACGAGAGTGTTTTTCAATTAAAGTGACAATAATCGAAACAGAATTATTTATTCAAATTCAGAGTCGCCACTTGGGATAATTTATGGTGTCCTAAGTCACCGGTTTAAAATTTCGAATCGAGAAAATTTGACTCTGTTTCATAGTCCGCGAAACACATAAATCCGGGTAAGAAATTCTTTCTACCCGAGGGAAGGTATTAGGCATTTAGGGGTTCCGTGATTTTAGCACTATCGCTTTAATCATACCTAGCGTAATCAATTGTTTAATTAGGTACTTTAGAACCTATGTGCATTTTACCCTTACCGCTCTAAATTGAGAAATTAACCTGAAACGAGTCGCGGGTACGTGTACTCATTCGTTTGGCGCATCAAGAATCATGCCACGCATACGTGTCCACAATTAATCACGCTTTATGATTAAGAAAGTTTGACCGAAGTTGCGCGAACGTATACCACGATTTATTTTTAAAAAAATCGTAATTATGTTACGTGAACGTATACATAATCACAATATTTGATTAATTAAGGGTGTGCCTAAAGCATTTGTACGAATATTCATTTTAGAAATCGTAATCATGTGTCACGCAGACGTGCACACAATTAATAACACTTTAAAAATTACTCCCTCCTATCCAAAACAAGTAATTTTTTGGCTTTTTTTTATGGTCCAAAATAAGTGATTTTTCCAAATTTTAAAAGTACATTGATTATTTTTTTCTATATTGTCCTTGGAGTAAATAATGTTGGAATATGTGATAGGAGTGTTTATGTGAGATAGTAAAGGTTAATATGGTCAATTCCATTACTAATTAATGCTAAAGGTGGATTTCTTAATCTGTGTGAAAACATCCAAAAAATCAATTATTTTGAATCGGAGGGAGTACCAAGATTCTAGACCAACGTTGCGCGAACACATACTTTAGTCTTAATTTTGGAAGTCGGAATTATGTCACGTGGACATATACATAATCACACGATAATTTATCTATTAAATATGCCGCTTAATTCTTCTCAAAATCCAAATAAAGAAGGAAACACATATGCTGCTCAATGAAAAATATTGTAAAAACTGAAAAAAATATCCTATGATGGAACAAATTAAGCCAAAACATCAATCTCCAGCAAAACTGTAATTCAAACAACTATATTTAGACTTCAGTACTTGATGGGAGCAATAACGGCAATTTGAGGACCAAGTTTCTCCTCGGCAGCTTTCTCTACCTTAACCTTAAGTTTTGCAAACTTAAACAAGAAATCGACAGAAAAATGACCAGAACTCTCGACTATGGCCTCACCAGAGAAACTCGACCAGAACTCTCGGATTTGCAAATAGAGAGCTAGCCGGCTCGACTCGAATCTGTGGTGGCATTTTGGGGGCTGTTGCGACATATTTCATTTGCATTTCGGGACATACTCGAGGTTATTTGGTGGAGGTTTCAGGTGGCATTCATGGCTGGAAAAGAGTAGCTCTCATGGTTGGACGCCAGAAAAATGGAGACGATGGTTACATTTTTCTGTTATAATGCTTTGCGCAGCTTCCTCACTTTTCTCGTTGTGTTTGTGTGTTATATTGTTGAGAGAGTGACAAATACGAGAGAAGAGGGTGGTCGTCGGCATTTTGGACTGAAGATCGTCGCCTTGTGTTAGAGCGGAGGAGTTGTCGGCTGGTCTAGGTGATGAAGAGGGTGTTCTGGTCGACGATTGAAAGCTGGAATGGTTAGGGACGATTTGGTTTTTGGTTTGTAGATGGCTGGAGATGCGGCTGCTGCTGTCTTTTTTTCCGGTGTTTTGGGCGACGGAGATGGTGGAGTTCTGGCGACGATAGTAGTGGTCTAAGAAGAAGATAGGGTTCTAGGATTTTTGGTGTTCGGTCCGGCGAGAAAGACATTTGCTTCTTTACAGTGGTGTGGCGCTAGTGTGTGTGAGGTCGCTGATGGTTTCTCTTTTTGTCTTCAGGTATAGGTTAGAGAAGATGATGGGGTGTTTTGGAGAGGGAACAACATGTCTATTAGGTTCCCCTCTTTAGGTTAAGTCTAATATGCCTATTAAAGGTGAGGAAGAAGGGTTTTTTAGGATATTGGATTTAATGGGTATTGGGCATGTCTTGTTTGGACCTGAAATATCCGAAATTAGGCTTACAAAGTGCGCTAAATTTCCTTGTAATCAATTCAAAACTAAACCTAATAAACCTCAACCTATTATACGAAAAATATTAGGTACTTCCTTCTAAAATTTATCTAAAATTACAACATCAACTATTTTTTGTTATTCTCAAATATCATATTAAAATAAAATTAAGGTACTATTTTTGTATTTTTTTTAATTTTATGAAGGGTATATAAAATAAAAGTAGCTAGATAAAAATATCAATTAGCTAAATTAAGAAAATATTTTTGCAATTTTTATTTTTGTGACGAAATAAAATAAAAGAGTCAAAACTTGTTGAAATAAATATATTAGACCTAAACTAAATATTTATGCTAAAATGTGTAAAAATAATCTTTGGGGGGGGGGGGGGTGTCAAAAATTACATGTCTATAGCTGCCCCTCTTTGATTGGAAATGTGAAGAGTTTTCAGACAAAGAACGACGAGACAGATTTTTTGACCCGACCCTTGTTTAGAGAGACCAAAACTAAGAGAGGGGAATGTGATCGAGCCCTGGTATCTGAGCTGCCTATATATCCTTGGCTATAAAGGAATCATACCACGTGTAGTTCAGAAGTGAGAAGAGCAATAGAGTATCGAGGTGGAGAGTCGATTGAGGTGTCGTCGAGGTTCTGGTCCACGGTTCCTGCCATTACATCAAAATAAAAGGAAATATTACAGCAAAAATAAAAGAAAAATACAAAATCCTATCTATTTCTTGTCTTGAATCTTCTTTGAATCTCCACTTGCTTCTTCAACATGAAACTGAAAATTCACCCTACTCTTCAGGTGGGCATCCTGCTAACATGAATTTGAAGAAAACTGGAGGTTGACCCTGTTCTTCAGCCGGGCATCCTACTGCTAGCACTTGAAATAAACTTGAACTTGGAGTAGACTTGAGTTTGAAATCCTTGCTCCTCAGGCAGCTCGTGCTACTTTCTGATTTGAATTAAAAATTGCCCCTATTCTCCAAGTCTGATCTTGGTGTCTTTGACTTGAATCTTGAAAACTGAAAGTTGACCCTGTTTTTTAGGCCAACTCCTGCTGTCTTTGACTTGAATCTTGAAAACTGAAAGTTGTCCATGTTCTTCAGGCGGGATCCTCCTGATGCCTCTAACTTGAATCTTGAAACTGAAAGTTAACCCTGTTCTTCAAGCGGGATCTTCCTAATGCCTCTAACTTGAACTTGAAAACTGAAAGTTGATCCTATTATTCAGGCGGGCTCCTGATGTTTCTCTAATTTGAAATTGTAAACCAAAAGTTGACCCTGAATCTTCAGGCGAGATTCTCCTGATGCTTCTTGAACTCGAAAATGAAAACTGAACATATTCTGCAGGCGTGCTAGTGATGCCTCCCTGATTTGAACTTGAAAATTGAAAGTCGACCCTATTCTTCAGGCGGGCTGCTGATGCCTCTTGAACTTGAAATTGAAAGTTGACCTTGTTCTTTAGGCGGGATTCTCCTGATGCTTCTTGAACTTGAAATTCAAAACTGAATGCTGACCTTGTTCTTCAGGCAGGCTCCTGATGCCTCTCCGACTTGAACATACAACCGATTTATAAAATATTGACCCCCGTTCTCCATGTAGGTGCTTGTAATCAAAACAACACAACAAATAAAATTTTCTACCATAGTTTGCACTAGAAAGATTTGAGAGTTGTTAGCGAAACTTTAAATCACCTATACTATTTATACAATGATGAGAGTGAAACTAAAAACTAGACTAGGATGTGCATCTCCTAAAATACAAATATAATCTGAAATACTCGGACTAGGAAGTGTGTCTCCTAGGGGTAAGACTGGGCTTGAGGGAAACTATAAATTAAGCTTGACTAAAGTAAAAACTGGCCATATTCTCTAGGCGGGACCCCTGAACTCAAGAAAACTAGAGATTTAAAACTTAAAGAAACTAACAATTGATCCTATTCTCCATGTGGGACCCCTGAACTTTAAGAGAAACTAAATATTGAAATCTTAAGGAAACTAAAAACTATCTGTATTCTCCACGTGGGATCCTTTAACTCAAGGAAAATTAAAGACTAACCACTTAAGAAAATTAAAAATGACCCTATTATCCAAGAGGGACCCCTGAACTTAAGGAATGCTAAAGATTAATAATTTAAGGAAACTAAATTGACCTTATTCTTAAGGCGGGAGCCATGAACTTAAGAAAAACTAAAGATTAACAGCATAAGGAAACTAAAAACTAGCCCTATTTTCCAAGCGGAACACCTGAACTAAAGAAAACTAAATACTAACCACTTAAGAAAATTAAAATGACCCTATTCTCCAGGCGGAGCTCCTGAACTTAAGAAAAGATGTTAGGTTGTATGGGTCCACCAAATCATAGAGTACCTGGTCCTCTACAAGTTTCTGTTAAGAGCACTTAGTAAAGCAGTAAGTAAATGAGGCAGAGGATTTTTACGTGGAAAAATCCCACACAAGGGGATCAAATAATCACGACCTACACCTGTAGGCTTCTAACTTTACTAACTTATAATCTTACCTACTACAAACCACTTTAAAATACTTCCTATTGCAAAGGATTTACTCAACTAACTTGTGGTACCTTTACCGCAAGCCACTTTTTTACTATCCTAGTTACGAAGGCTTTTTCTGACTTGTGGTGCTATCACCACAAGCCACTTTGTAATTCTATAATTACAAAGACTTTTCTTTATGAATAAATCTAGTCAGAACCTAAACTCAACGAGTTTAAGGATTTACAAGAGGATTCCTAATCAATATGCTTCTAAGTAAGCGATTTAGAAGATATATTAAGTACAATAACAAGGTTACAACTCAACTAGGCAGCAACAATCAATCTTTTAGGAACTAGTCTGTAGTGGCGCTCAACCTTGTCCTTCAAGCTTGAGAGGATGATTATTTTGTTTTTGAAAAAGGTTTGAATGAGAAACAGAAACCTTCCAGTGATATCTTTGTATAAAACTCATTGGGTACATCTTGATCACATCACTTGAAGTGATGTGAATGCTTTGTTTGGTTAGAGTATGATAGGCTGATATTGTATTGCAGTGCGGCAGAAACAGTGCTGTCAGTCACTTCAGTTCTAGCTGTGTCCAAATGACTCTGCACTACCATATAGGAACCACAAGAGCATCAGGTCCTTGTTTGATTCCTAGCTCCTGAATCTGTAGCAGTTCATCTTTTTCCAGAGTCCGTTAAAATTTGCAGCAATCCAAGTAGGTCAGGTTCACTTTTTGGTTCTTATCAACAAGTTTGTTAGATCATCAAAACATAAGGCAAGAGTATTTAATATCTATCAATTTTCCCCTTTTTGATGATGACAAACTAAAGTATTTATAAGTTCGGAATTAAGGCAGTAGAAAGCAGTGTCAAAGAGTCCCCCCTGAGACGATACCTTAATCTTTCAATTGTTAATTCTTATATAAGAACCAGTTCCCCAATGTGGCTCCCCCCGAGTCCTATATTGCTCTTTCTTGGCTCCCCCCGAGTCCTATATTACTCTTTCTTTCCCCCCTTTTGGTATCATTAAAAAGAATACAAGCACAAAGAAGTCCAACCAAGCTAACTCATGCCACATTTGTGCACATTAGCATGAGGAAAAATTAAACACAAAGAAAAAGTACTAGACAAAATAAAAGAGGCAGCATTTGAAAAAAAATGCTGATCATGGGAGCAGTAGTAGCAGTACATCCCAACCACATAAAAAAACAACAAAAACATCCACCAACCATTAATATTAGAAAAAAAAGGAAAATACCCACAAAATTGGTCACTGAAGGGAAACATAGGGGGCACTAGGAGGAAAAGGCTTGGAAGCTACAGCAAGTGTCTGGAGAAGAAGGTCTATTCGGGCGTTTCCCGACTTTTGCTCGTGGAGCAGTGCAGCCTTCAGGTTCTCAACTTGTGCCCGAGGTCAGCATTTTCTTGGGTCAAACGGATCATCTCATCATTCGAAATGGAAATCGCTCGAGCTTGCTGGCCCTCCAGGATAGCATTCCTAGCCTTCCAACGACGTATCTCCTCAATTTCACTGTTCCGGGCATTAATGAGCTGAGACACAGTTGAAGTGCTTCGTACACCCCATCTTTTCAATACACTCGCACTCTTCCAAGGTTGTCTGTGAGAATTTCTGCGTGCGGGTCCCTACTTTACCTGTTCCAAGTGGAACCTCAAAGTATTTGAACACTTACGTAAGCAAGAATCCATAGGGAAGCCCGTGATTTTCATCCTTGAAATCAGCCACTTTCTGCATGTGCTCAATCATTATGGCAGGCAGACTCACAAGGTTGAAACCGTCTAATTGCTCCATTAAGAATATATCAGATTTGAAAGTGACTGATCGCCTTTCTGCTCGAGGCAACATGACTTTGTTAACCAGCTCAAACAACAACTGGTATATAGGAAATAATGCTTTCTTATGGACCCTCTCCCCCTTCTGATTAGAATTATTTTTCACTACAGCGTTTTGGAAGTTGTACCGACATATATCTCGTACACTAGACACCCCAACTGTAGGAACTTGCAAAATTTCCTCAAGCAATTTCATGTTAAAGACAATATCCACCCCATTGACTAAAGCACATACATGGTCAGCATCAACAGGAAAGAGACTGGCGAAGGAACTCTTGGCCTCCTCCTCATACACTTTAGGAGCGTAAATGTAGAATATATACATCCATTGCTAAAACTCCACCATTTCTAGAAGCTGACGTATTCCTTCCATCTCCGAGATTATTGGGTCAAACATACGACCCAACAAAACCTTTTGATGCCTTTGTCGTTCAGAGCCAAGGCAGACGTCATTTCTTTCTATCTTCCCAGAACTGGATTCTTCAACTGTTTCAAACTTGCGTTTCCTATGCTTTTCTCCACTAACTTTACCTTTCCCCTTGAACTTGACAAAAATATCTTCATCACTCAGTGCCTCCTTTATCTTGGACTTAGAAGTAGATCCTTTCTCAATGGAAACAGACTCAGCCTTTTTCGAGGACCGCCTTACAAGGGAACTAGGTTCCTCAAGAGTTCCTTCCTCCATCACAACTACAGGGATAACTTCATCACTTACAGGGACACTATTCTTTACCAACTTTCTCCTTTTCTTCTTACTACTTTTCTTTCTCTTTGGAGTGCAGAATCGTAGGCTACTTTGACTTGAAGCCTGGTAGTAGGCCGCTTAATTTCAGACTCAGGGGTGGTGACAACCCTGTGCTTACTTATGAATGCATCTAGGGCCACATGGTCCAAGTCTTCTTCATCACTAGATCACATATTTGGTGCTTGAATTTCAAGGGGCACAACATCAAATGCAGGTACAACACTATCCTGGGGATGAGAGTCTTGACCTAGGTCCTCTGGAGAGGGATCAGGTTCCTTATGTGATACACAGTAGTGTATACTGATGTATCCCCTTCAACAGCCATAAGGACCCATTCTACCCACACGCTTTGTGACTCTTATCTCTGAGATATAACATCATGAAATATTCTATCAGAGGATACGACAAACACAGTCTTTTCATCTTTAATAGGTGCTTCCATAACCATGGAGTCGACAACCACGATGGCGGAGCCTTTTGTGAACTCAGTATTTTGACCTTGTTTCCACTTAGGGTTTGACTGGTGTGATCAGCAGACGATGGAGAAGACAAAATAGTAGTTTTAGAGGTTTCTGAGTTGGGAAGAGGTTAGGAAACCAGGGAAGGTGTGATTGTAGTAGTATGAGTGGTATAAGGTGACACAGACTCATATAACGAGAGAGGTTCCATGGATGGGTCAGAGGTGGTTACAGTTGAGGTAGAGAGATCGAAAGTTTTCTCAGCCATTAGAGGAGGTGGTGTGATGATCCTTTCTTTTTTGGGTGAATCTAGTACATGGCTAATGGTTAAGAAGGGCAGAGGGGTTTTTTAACGGAGAGGATAATAATGAAGGGAGAAGAATAGGCATCGTTTCTGAAACGGCGGTTGGGCGTGGAGAATTGTGACGTTTCAGAGGGAGATGGAATGTTTTGAATTGAAAGGAGGTGACTACCGGATCTGAAATGTTGATGACATTGCAGTTGTATTTTGTGCCTTTTATGACGTGTATTAAAGGATGCACAGAACTACTAACCTTTAGTACACGAACCTGGTTCTTGAAAAGTATTTTCTTCAAGCCCTTTTTTGTGAAAAGAATTAATCTTCTTTTATCATTCATGTACTGCATCTACTGCTTCTATGCTCATCATGCATGTTTACCTGCAACGGCATTGAAGTGAGTTAGACAGGGCCAGAAAGCACTTTGAACCCATTATTTCATAATAACACGAGCCAACTCAAAAAGGAATTAGGTTCTTAATTTGGCCTCAACAGTTCCAACTTTACTTTGTTTCTTTCAAATTGTTCCCTACTTAGTGCGTTGGTAAAAATGTATGCAATTTGATCTTCTGTGCTATAGAACTTCATGCATATAAACCCTTTCTCCACATTATCTCTTAGAAATGATGCCCCACATCAATATGTTTGGTCCTTTTTTGTTGAATTGGATTCTTTCCCATGTTGAGTACACTAGTGTTGTCATATAGAGGGGCACACTCTCAGCGAGAACTCCAAAATTCTCCAGTTGCTACTTGATCCACAGAAGCTGAGCACATCAGGATGCTGCGGCTACATATTCAGCTTCAGCTGTTAAAAGAGCCACTAAATTTTGCTTCCTTGTACCCCAAGAGATAAGACATGATCCTAAGAAGTGAGCCATCCCAGAAGTGCTTTTATTGCCCAGAATATAACCTGCATAGTCTGCATCAGCATATCCAATTAGATTAAATTGTCACCTGATGGATTGTATAACACCAGGTCTTGCGTGCCTTTGAGATATCTCAGTATTTTGGTAGCCTTCAAGTGAGATTCTTTTGGATTTGATTGAAACCTCACACACAGCCCCACGCTGAAAACAATATCAGGTTGACTGGCAATGAGATAGAGAAGAGACGTAATGATGCCTCTATACTTTTTTTGATTCATAGAAGATCCAATTTCATCCATGTCCAGTCGAGTGGCTATTGCAATGGGAGTATCTATCACCTTCGATGCTTCCATGTCAAACCTCTTCAAGTGTTCCCTGATGTATTTTGCTGATAGATGGAAGTACCCTTTGGGGACTATTTTACTTGACGACCCAAGAAGAAGTTTAATTCACCCATCATGCTCATTTCAAATTCACTTCCCATAGGTTTTGTGAATTTTTCACACAGAGAGTCAGCTGTTGTTCCAAAAATGATATCATCAGCATAGACCTGAACAATGAGCAGGTTCCTTCCTCATTTCCTTAAGAAAAGAGTTTTGTCAATTTTCCCTCTCTAAAAGCCATTTTCTAAGAGAAATTTTGACATTCTTTCATACCACGCCCGAGGAGCCTACTTTAGCCCATACAAGGCTTTGTCCAATTTGAACACATATTCAGGGTGTCCATGACATTCAAACCCAGGGGGTTGCTTCACATAGACTTCTTCCTTAAGTAGTCTATTCTAGAATGCACTTTTGACATCCATTTGGAACAAAGTGAATTCCATATGAGAAGCAAAGGCGATCAGAATTCTAATGGCTTCCATGTGGGCCACTGGAGCAAAAGTTTTATCACAGTCAGTCCCTTCCTCCTGCTTTTAACCTTGAACCACTAGCCTGGCCTTGTTCCTTGTGGTAATTCCGTTCTCATCGAGCTTGTTTCTGAATACCCATCTGGTTCCTATAATGGGTCTATCTAAGGATTTGAGTACCAGGTGCCAAACATTATTTCTCTCAAACTGATGCAGCTCGTCTTGCATGGTTGCAATCCAATATGCATCTTTTAAGGCTTCCTTTATATTCTTGGGTTTTATCTGGGAGAGAAAGGCTGAGAAGGAAAGTGAATTTCTAGCTCTTGACCTAGTTTAGACTCCGGAATCTAGAGAAGTTATTATGTTGCCTATGGGGTAAGAACTTTGATGTCTCCAGCTAGATGTTTGGGCTTCATTCTGAGAAGAAAGAGGTATGTTTGTCCGATTCACCTATATCATTCTCTTAGATTACAATGGAGTTCCCTGAACTGATCAACCACCGTTTCTCTAGCTCCAGTGGTTGTAGTTGAAGTGCTGGTTCTGTTGATGATGAGGTAGCGTTGTCTTCATTTTCCTCATTCACTTGACTCATCATATCTGCTTTTCCGTTTGTCATGTTAATGATTTCACCAGGAACAAGTAAGTGTTCTCCATGTTGATCTTCCTCAGCATTCTTCTCAAATGATGCTCAAATGATGGATGAGATTCATCAAAAATAACATGGACGCTTTCTTCAATTGGGTCCGCTTGTTATATATCTTGTAAGCCTTGCTTTGTGAAGAGTATCCAAGAAATATTCCTTCATCACTTTTGGCATTGAACTTACCAAGATGATCTTTTCCATTGTTGATAACATATTATTTGCATCCAAATGTTCTTAGGCAAGTCAACTTGGGTTTTCTTCCATTCAGCAGTTCATCCGGGGTTTTGTTCAGAATGGATCTGATCATGCACCTATTCACTAAGTAGTAGGCTATGTTGACAGCTTCAGCCCAAAAGTTCTTTGCAAGTCCATTGTCAATCAATATTGTTCTTGCCATTTCTTCTAGAGTTCTGTTCTTTCTTTCTACTACTCCATTTTGCTGTGGAGTTCTGGGAGCTGAGAAGTTTTGAGAGATGCCATTTTCATTGCAGAAATTTTGACATTGTCAAATTCTGCCCCATGATCTGATCTAATGCATACAACTCTAGACTTCATCTTCACCTGAATTTTCTTTACGAAGGACACAAATGCTTTAACCGTTTCATTTTTTGTTATGAGAAACAAAATCCATGTGAATCTGGAATAGTCATCCACGATCACGAAAATGTATCTCTTTCTTCCTCTATTTTGCACCCTATAGGTCCACACAGATCCATATGCAGGATCTCAAGCGGTTTCGAGGTTCTCACATCTCTTTTTTACTTAAAGGAGGACTTTACATGTTTTCCTCTGGAACATGCATCACAGACCTTTTGAGTTTTGAATTGTGACATAGGAAAACCATGGACCAGGTCCTTCTGAATTAGTTTGTTCAGAAGGAAGAAGCTTGCATGGCCTAGTCTTCTGTGCCAGAGTTCAACATCATCGTCAACCACTTTCAGACAACTCAAATCACCACTCTATAAAGATTGGAAATCAGCAACATAGATGTTCTTGTACCTTTTGGCCACCAGGACTATTTCACCAGTCATAAGTTCAGTGACCGTACATATTTTGGATATGAACTCCACCTTGTTTCCCTTATCGAAAAATTTGAGAGACACTCAGGAGACTATTTTTAAGTCCATTGACATAGTACACATTTTCAATAGAGTGAGTGAGTAACTTCCCAACTTTTCCAACCCCAATAATGTACCCCTTTTTGCCATTGCCAAAGGATACACTCCCTTCTTGCAGGGATTTTAGTGAAAGAAAGTCTGTGGTGTTCCTAGTCATGTATTTCGAACATCCACTATCCATGAACCATTATTGACCACTTACTTTCACTGTTACCTGCACAAGAAATTAGGAGTTAGTTTTAGGAACCCAAACAAGTTTGAGTCCCTTGTGGTAACCAAGAGGATGTATAAGAGCTCTCTTAGTCCATGTAGGTAATGTATGTTTTCTATGATGGAACCTGGTCCCTCTTTTGTGATCACAATTTCAGCAGCCACTTTATCTTCTGGTACTGATTGATTCTTGGCTTGGACACCTTCCTTGGAGTGTCCAGTGTTCCCACATTGGGTACGATGCCAGTTGTCAGATGCAATGGCGCTCTTACTGTGAGAGTTGTAAGGATCTTTCTTCCTTGGAAACCCTGCTCCCCACCCTTTTCACTATTATTAGTGAGCAAGGTAGTGGTAGCCTCTACGGACACCTCTACAAACCAGGTCCACTTTAGAGACATTTCAAGATCATTCATTACCTTTTCTAGATTGGCTTGGAGGAGCTCGTTTTTCTCAATTTCAGCACTTATCCTACATCTTAAGGCATTCACCTCATCTTTGAACCTAGAATATTACTCACTTACTATCTCCTTTCCTCTTTCAGAGCTTTCAGGTATTGACTCAGTCAAGGGCTTTGCTATTAGTTCCCTTTGATCAGCAGTTCCTGCCAAGAGATCACTCTTTTATTTTCGAAGAATTTCAATGGCTTTTTTTCGATTAGTAATTGCATCCACTAAGTCTTTTCTAATATGTTTAGATTTTTATAGTTTTAAGAACAAGGAATCCATATCCTCCGCAAGACTATAAAAGGCAGTAATTAAAACATCAGCTAAACACATGAGTTTTTTTTGGAGAATTTGATTTTAGATTTTTCTGAACATCCCTGAAATTTACCTCTTCATTTCCATTGTCTTCATCATTGCCTAACTGAGACATCAAAACAAGTGTTGAGTCATATCCCATCTCCTCGCCTTCAACTGCCATCGTAGAACTATCATATGTATTAGATTTATCTTGCTTTACTTGTGTAGTTACCTCATAAGCAATTTGCAAAGCCCCCCATATTTCCTTGGCAGTGTCGCATGTAGATACTCCATTATACTCTTTAGGTCCCAAACCATATATCATCATTTTCTTGGCTCGAAAATGGAAATTCATTTAGTACCTTGATGGGAACGAACGGACCATCGCAGACGGCATCCCAAAGCTCACAATCCTCAGCCATGATGAAATCATGCATTCAAGCTTTTCACCACCAATAACATTTTCCATCAAACTTGAGTGGGTGGTATATGGATTAACCTTCTTCAAAATTTAGTGGAGCCTTCGCGAGTAACCTTCATAGGTGTTAGCCTGATAGGAGGAACCCGCCCTAATACCAATTGTTAGTTTGTATGGGCCCACCAAATCGTACAAAACCTTGTCCTCTACAAGTTTCTGCTGAGAGCACTTCGTAAAGCAATAAGTAAATGAGGTAGAGCATTTTTACGTGGAAAAATCTCGCACAAGGGGATAAAAAAACCACGGCCTACACTTGTAGGCTTTTAACTTTACTAACTTGTAATCTTACCAATTACAAGCCACTTTACAATACTTCCTATTGCAAATGATTTACTCAACTAACTTGTGGTACCTTTACCACAAGCTACTTTGTGACTATCCTAGTTACAAAGGCTTTTTCTAACTTGTGGTGCTATCGCCACAAGCCACTTTATAATTCTACAATTACAAAGACTTTTCTTTATGAGTAAATCTAGTCACAACCTAAACTCAACGAGTTTAAGGATTTACAAGAGGATTCATAATCAGTATGCTTCTAAGTAAGCGATTTAGGAGATATAGTAAGTACAATAACAAGGTTACAACTCAATTAGGACAACAACAAACAATCTTTTAGGAACTGGTCCGTAGTGGCATTCAACCTTGTTCTTCTAGCTTGAGAGGATGATTTTTCTATTTTTGCAAACGGCTTGAATGAGAAGCAGAAACCTTCCAGCGATGTCTTTGTATAAAGCTCATTGGATACATCTTGATCACATCACTTGAAGTGATGTGAGTGCTTTGTTTGGTTAGAGAATTAATGGGCTGACAATATATTGCAGTGCGGCAGAATCAGTGTTGTCAGTCACTTCAATTCCAGTTGTGTCCAGCCATATAGGAACCACAGGAGCATCAGGTCCTTGTTTGGTTCCTAGCTCTTATATCCGTAGTAGTTCATCTTTTGATGGAGTCTGTTAAAGTTTGCAGCAATCCAAGTAGGTCAGGTTCCCAATCTGGTTATTATCAGTAAGTTTGTTAGATCATCATAATATAAGGCAAGAGTATTTAAGATCTGTCAAAAGCTAAAGATTAACAACTAAAGAAAACTAAAATTAACCCTATTCTCCAGGCGGGACCCCTGAACTTAAGGAAAACTAAGACTAACAACTTAAAGGAACTAAAAATTGATCCTTTTCTCCAGAAGAGACCCCTGGACTCAAGGAAAACTAAAGAATAACCACTTTAAAAATTAAAAATGACCGTATTCTCCAAGCGGAGCTCCTAAACTTAAGAAAAACTAAAAACTCTTCTGACTAGGGAGAATGCCTGGGAGGTAATGGTCATCTCAACTAGGAGAATGCCTAGCAAGTAAAAACCTTCTCAAACAACCTTTGTGCTGACCAAATTTGGGCAATGCACTTGAAACATTCAAGCTTCCAAGCTTTGATTTGGACATAGTCTTCGTCCTTGTGTGAAACAAAGAAAACTTGTGAGTTGAAATACAGCGGTTGGTTTGTGGCCTTAACTTTGAGGGAGACTGCTCCTTCACTTGCCATGATAACTTTGATTTCAACTTGAAATACCTTGCCTGTTTATTGACTAACCACTTTCTCTGTCAAACCTTATCAATAAAAACACCTCTGATCTGTTCAAAGCCCAAATCCCTCTATATGGTTCATCGTGTTCATGAATTTACATATACCGTACCTTTATATTTCACATGAATCCCAAAACACTTCAATTGTCACCAACACAGTGCGCATACTACTCCTTCCTGACTTAAGCCACTTTGATGTATTAGCTAGACTCCGTTTTGTGCAATTGGAAAACTGGTTGCAAATTTGAAGTCATTACTCACTTGTTTTTATAAAACAGACTCAAGAAGAGGACTTAAATAAATCAAGCAGAACATAGTAAGGGGACAATGGAAAGAAATGATATCTATCAGGAAAATCACCAAGTAGAAACTTATCAGATGTGGATACCAACTCTAATGACCATGACATGCACCTTTGGATTAAGTGGCTTAATCTGTCAAGAAAATCTAACATTCAAATCTTGTTGTACCTCTTCGCTGTGAAACTGGGCTTCAATGCTCCGATTATCCTATCTGAATCTCTATCCTTATTCGACTTGTAATTCCCGAAGGGATTTCACCATCAAGCCTCTTTCTTTTTTCTCTCTCTTAACTCACTGTCTTCTTATGGTGCCTATGAAGGTTTTCACCAATAAGACTCTCTCATTTTGTTCTTTTTCTTTTTATTTCCTCTGATTCCATATATGAAAAGGAATTGACCATAGTCAAACATCATATGCTCCTTGCATGTCTAGCTCGGCACTCTCAAAGATTATCTGGGACTTTTTTTTTGGACTGTAACGTGGCTTTTGGACAGGATTAGAAAGAAAGGCTATCATAAAGGCTCAAATAACTAAGATAATAAGGTTAATTTATTTACAACTTCTGGAAGCCGTTTCAAAACTTTGCCCAAATTTCTAAAATAAGAGAATTTGATTCTAAGAAAAACTGCTCCCTCTTAACTTCGTGGGATTGTGAAATATTTTATTTGGTGCGATCGAACCGTAAGACTGCCTACTATCTTGTGGTGACAAGAATCAGGTCGAACATAGTTCATAACTAATTCTTATTTTTTTCCTTTTTTTTATTTTTTTTTATTTCTTTTTATTTCTTTTTATTCTTTTTATTCTTTATCTATTTTTTTTCTTTTTGAATTTTCTTTTGGAATGAATTTTCAAAAACAAATCTACGAGGATATGATTTTTTTACGACTCTAACTTGATTCCACAAGAGGGGAGGTCAAAGAAATCAGCACATGCTCAAAGGGGTATCAAAGGGTATAAAATGTTTGGATAGTTGAAAGAGGGCCTTCCAATCTCTAAGAATACCAAGCATAACACATGCAACTTGAAGATGAAAAATGTAAATCATTGATAACTATGATTTTAACACGTTTTATATCCATTCTTGCCTAAGCTTTGTGTGTGAATTTCCATAAATTAGTCCCAAAATACATACAAGTTGCGCTTGATTGATTGAAGGTTTGAGTGACATGATGACAAATGTCTAAGATAGGCTCAAAAAGGAGTGAAATCTGCCAAGTGTGTCAAAGACAAGTAAAATGGGGAACAAGGCCTGCTTTGCCACGCGTCCGCGTAGAAGAGTTCAGAGACTGTGCTAATGCCATATTAACCTGCGCGGTCCGCGCTCTGACCTACGGGGTCCGCGCCACAGGGAGTTCAGAGATTACCATATTCAAGGCAAAGTCCCACGCGGTCGTGCACCAAAACAGTGCGGTCCACGTGGATGAAGTTCAGAGAGTGATACTTTTTCCTAAGTTTGCCCACGCGGCCGCGCTACAAAATAGTGCGGTCCGTGTGAAGGATGGTCAGAGAGATGCCATTTTACCAAGATTGTCCGCGCGGCCGCACCGCATTTATGCGCGATCCGCGCCCTTCATCCAGCATGGCCGCGTTCCCTTTTGCGCTGTCCGCGCCCCCAGCTTTATAAGAGAGATGTGAAGACCAAGACCCCTACGTGGCCGCGCTGTATTTATGCGCGGTCCATGCCAGACCCGCATGGGTATCTTTGTCTTGTTTTTCCTGTGTACTATAAATAGAACATTTTACTTTTTTGGGTTATGAATTAGATATCAGATAGCTGCTGCACTCATGAGACTCAAGTTTTAGCCTATTTTGGGCAATTTCATGTTGCTTTATCGTGGATTCTTGTAGATTAACATTATTGTTAATTAATATGTCGATTTTATCTACTATTTCTTCAATTTCTGTTTCTATTATGTCTAGCTAAACCCATTAGATAGGGTTGTTACTCAACCCTAGGGTGGGTAATTAATGGGTGTGATTATTTAATGCATGAATGATGTTGGGTGTTTGTTATTTGGGTTAATATTATATTTTCATTTAGATTTGGTGGTTGCAAACACTAAGTCTAGCTTAGCGGGTCTTGACTCTTTTTGAGAAAGAGAGTCTATGATCCAAAGATTGATTCCAACAAGGAATTTGGATGAACCCATGAGAATGGTAGTCCCAATTAACGAGTTAAACCTCGAGAGAGTAATTACCCAACTTGAACCCTATGTTGCTTGGGGAAATTGGCCTACCCAATTAGCCTCGAAAGAGTCAATTGGGCAAAATCACTCTATCTACTGAGAGGTGTGAGAGTAGGTGCAATGGTTATAGCATAAGTCCCATAATAATCATTCTTGCATTAGGAATCTCTACCCGTTAGTTGACCACCTAGGTAAATGCCACGACCCTAATGCTTTTCTCTATATTGCATACAACCTAGAATTAATATCATAGCATAACTTAGTTTTAATTTTGTAGTTGGTAAATTGTAGTTGTTAACCAAAAGAAGAATAAAAAATGTCAGAAGTACAATTAGGAGCTCAAACACACTCCCAGACCAAACAAATACTCGACTCCATTCTAAGCTCCCTGTGGAAATTGACCTTGATACCACTATTGGGTAAAATTCTTAGCGCCCGCTCTTCCTTAGGTTGAGTCTGCTGCGATCACGTTTTGGCGCTGTTGCTGGGGAGATTTTCGGTGTTTGACTATTTGTTGGCTAGTTTTGTGTTGTGCTTCTTTTTCCTTCTTTTTACTTACTTTATTTGTGTCAATTCACTCAGGTACCAATGGCTTTAAACGGACAAGATGCTCATGGAAACGTGAGTGTGAAGGAGGGGGAAGACCTAAAACAAGAGGAGGTTTTACCCCAAGCACTAAGATGGGGTAGAAATGATAATGCTCTGGTTAATGCTAATGACAACATCCCAGACCCTCCTCCTCCTCCTCCACCAAGAGTGGCACCAAGAGTTCTACCCAATCAAGGGTACGCAAGTGCAATAGTTCCTCTCCGAATCCAGGCGGGGAACTTCTATATTATAAATGTGATTCTCACCTTGCTCGAACAACGAGGTTATTTCATGGAGGCCGCTGATCAGAATGCCTATAAACACTTGAAAGGCTTCGTGGATACTTTTTGGGGTAGCAAGTAGACAAATGTTTCAGAGGATGCATTGAGACTTCGACTTTTACCGTTCTCACTTCGGGGAAAGGCGTTAGATTGGTTGGAGAGGCTCCCAACCATTCCATCACTACATGGGATGAGTTGGCGAAAATATTCATCGCTAAGTTTTTCTCTCCAAGTCACATGGCGGCTCTACGGGACGAGATTCTAGCTTTCAAGCAAGAGCCGACTGAACCGTTACACGAGATATGGGAGAGGTTTATAATGATGGTGAAAGAGTGACCTAACAATGATATGAATGATGTGATGATCCAACAACGTTTTATAGGGGCATCAACACAACCAACCAATGTATTGTGAACTAACTGCCGGTGGTAATTTGATTAAGCTTCCGTACAATGATGCTTGTGATGTATTATATGAGACAGTCGATCCATTATCGGCATGGAAAAGTCGGGCTAATGTTCCTCAAGGTGATCCTAATGTTGTAAATTTGCATAAGGAGTTGCAAGATCACGACCAAGACATTTCCGAACTTACAACAATAATGAACCAATTAGCTAAGACGCAACTTCAACAAGCTCAAAATCCGCGCCAAGTAAATGCCTGGAGGGAGTGAATATGATGAAAAGAAGGCAAAGAGGGTAACAATAACGTCAAGAAAATTTCGACAACTATATGATGGTGGCGGATGTGAGCACGTGATTTTTGCCCTATATGAATTATTCCCAAAAATTCAAATAAAATAAATTTTTTAATTATTTTACAATTTTGTGGATTTTGTGTTAATTGTTTGCATTTTATCTGTGCATTTTTATTCATAAAAAATGAAAAATAAAATACTTTTGACATTTGAATTTAGTATTTAATTTTATATTTTTAGGATTAATTAGTAGTTAAGTTGTTTTTAAAATAAAATAGAGAAAATAAAGAAATGGGTTCTTTTGCATTTATATTTTTAATTATTTTAGTTTGCAATTGGTTAATAATTTTAGAAGTTAATTAGGTTTTATTTCTGAATTTGCCATTTAATAAAATAAAAAAAGGTATAAAATACAAATTGAAAATGAACAAAGGAAATGAAAAAAGGAAACAAATGAAAACAAAACAAAAAATAGAGGGAATAATTAAAAGGGGACTGCTTTAATAATGCCTTAATTGGGCCATTTGATTCATTTCACTCAGCCCAGAATCACCGGACACCCAAGCCCAATCGACCCCAACCCAGTCCGGATTCAAGATAACAAAATGATGTTGTTTAAATACTAGCTAATCAAGGCTGTCGAGGTTTGTTAAGATCAAAGCACATGAATCAATCTCCAATAATATATAACTGTCTTAAGTCATACCCACCCCCTATGGCCATCGTCTCCCCCACAGACTCACCCCTCTTCAAGAACCCTAGCTAGTCGCCACCCAATCACACAGCCGGCGATGGCGGAGCCACCACAAAACCCCACCAAATTAACACCCCTTATTCCCCTTCGCATCCTCTATCCAAATCCATTATTTTCCTTGAACTTTACCCAAAAGCTTCGAATATTAGATCGAAGTTTTTTCGGCATGACACAACTCCGTCCAAACCACCCCAAATTAATACCTTATAACCGCCTTCATCTCCTCTATCGAGCCCGCTAAACCCCGTCCCTCGAAAATGGCTAGAACTATTCGAATATAAATTTGAAATGTTCCAACCAAAACCTTAATTGTCCCAAATCACCCCAAACTGATATCATGTGATCCCTTCATCTTCCCCATGAGGAATTCAACGTCAAAGGCAGTCAAATACCACCAGAATTATTCAAATCCAAATTGAAGGACAAAGGAATTTTGAGTCATTTCAGTGAGTGTTTTCTTTTGTTTAATTTTGTTATGTTGCTTCTGTACTAATACCTGTTAGTTTCTAGTTCAATTTTTGTATTAATAATGTTTGGATTTCATGTTCTGATTGAATGCCTAATTCTAGTTCATTTTGGTTTTTGGTTTTATTAGTTTGGTGCATATTCGTGTCAGTCGGTCAATAATTTAGTCTAGATTTCTCTTTAGACTTAGCTTTGCATTCGTATATGTTTTTTGCGCTTTGCAGTTTTGTTTTGTTAAATATTGATATTCGATTTCGTTAAATGTCTGATTCTGTTCTTGTTTATATAATTATGTTCTTGTTTATATGATTCTGTTTGTTTTGTGGTTATCAAGTCTAATTAGTTAGCTTGTGATTATTCTTCATTGATAGTTTAATTTGGTTTAAACATAATATGAACCAGTTAATTCACAACTCCAAAATATTTTGTTGAGTAGTGCTTGTTAAGTTGGTTCGGTTAATTACAACTGAAATTCATTTTATAAAGCTTAGGGAATTGTTTGGGAATAGATGTATTTGATCAGTAGTTTTAGGATAAAGTAAGGGTAGTTGGGGCAATTCAAAGGTAAAGAATCTTTTAGAACTGAAATGGAATTCACTAGAACATCTTAGACTCTTCTAGAATGGGACTTTAGTGTATATTTCAGTAAACATAGTGTGCTTACATGTGTAACAAGTTAAGAAGTAAGGGACTATTGTGAAAATACAGAGGGACTAGGATAGAAGAGGAAAAAAAGTCTGATAAAGCCTCATTTGTGCCTATAAAAGGGCATGATCTTTGCTTCATTAACAAGCTTTGGACCCTAAAAAATTTCCCAAAAACCATCTTCTGCAGATTTGAGTGTCTAATTTGATTTTCACATTCAATTTTAGATTTAATTCTTCAAAACCAAAACAAAAAAAAAACAATAGAAAAATCAAAAAAGCAACTGTTGCATTAGTTTTCCTAGTTCATTTTTCAAATTCCAGCATTCAGTTTAATTTTCTAGCTCAGTTAGGAACACAAGTTACTGGAATCTCTGTTTCTGTTCGATATTGGTGGTTTGAGGGTAGGTCGAGTCATTTTGGCATTGAATTTGGTTACTTCGAATCAATTGCGGATCATCTATTTGAGTGTGTTGATCTCCTGGTTTTGTTTTGGTCATTTTGGCACTAATTTTGGGTTGCTACGTTAGTCTCATTTGATACCTGGGCTACCGAATTATTTCTGGGCTGAGTTGATTGTATTTGTCGCTGTTTGATTCTAAAGTGCTGCTGTTTATTATCTACTGCTTCTGATCTATTTCTCATTCTTCTCAATTGCAAATTCAGGTACACATTTTGAGCTTGAGTCACTGTAGAATCTCCAATTTAGGACAAAAATGAAATTGAAGCCATTCCTTTACTGTAGCTTTACTGCTTTAATAGTTCTATAATGCCTTAGACAATTTTCTATGATTTGGTCAGTTGAACATTATTATTAAACTGGGAATGTGTAAATGGACTGGAACTGTTTTGAATTAGCTGGATTGTACACTATTGGACCTCGAATGTACGTGAACGTTTTTTGAGTTTGAGTATTAGTTGTAATTAGTTCCATGTTAGGTTAATAGAATAATGGTGATTAGTTTTAGCTATTTTCCTGACAGTTGTTTTCGTAAATTTGTTTGAAAGAGAGTCAATGAAATAAACTTCAGTAGTTGTTTTCACTTAATCTTGTAATCAAATAGGATTTCCAAGGAGTAAGATAACTGTTATAAAAATAACACATTTTTTGCAACAAGTACCCTGGTTAATCAGTTTTAGATCGTGATGGGAATCCAAGAAGTAGTTATAGAATTTAATAGTATTCTGTTGTAGTTCATTGTTAAAACAGCCTACCTGTGAATACATTGCTTTACAATATAATCATGTTGTCTAAACAGTAATAAGCAATCCTAAGGTTCGCTCAGCTTCAGGGATTCGATCCCTCAACCTCGTGGACGAGGCCTGTTCCGCCATGTCCAGATTGGGCCTGCCCCAGGACCATTTCCTGTGTTTTGAATAGAATGTGTTCATGATTGCGGGTGCATTTTATGTGGCGCGATCCGAAGGTAAGTTTTAGACAACGTTCAACTTTCTTCAAAATAATATTAAATAAAAGCGGTTAAAGTTAAAATTGGCACATAGGTTGGTCATGCAATAAAGTCAAAAAAATAAGCTAAATACGATAGTTGAGCGACTGTGCTAGAACTACGGAACCCGAGAATGCCTAACATCTTGTTCCGGGTTAACAGAATTCCTTACTCAGATTTCTGGTTCGCGGACTGTTAACAAAGTCATATTTCCTCGGTTCGGAATTCAACCGGTGACTTGGGGCACCATTAATCTCCCAAGTGCCGACTTTGAAATCTTAATAATAAATCCCATTCCGAGTGTCCTTTAAGTGAAAAAACTCCTTTATGCCCTTGCGGGTGTAGTGAAAAAAGAGGTGTGACAGCTCTGGCGGCTCTGCTGGAGACAAAAACCCAGAACGTTTTGTTCAGTTTTCAGAATTCGAGCTTAGAATAATTGTTATATTTGGCGTTATCTGATTTTCCTACGTGTTTCATGCTTAATGTGCTAAATATTTGTCGCTTTGATATTATGTGAACTGTATATAAACTGTGTTGAAACCCTCCTCTTCTCACCTTCGGGGATGTGCTTACTGGTTGAGACTCCATATTTTATTATTGTAATACCCTGAAATAATAAAGAGGCTCAAATAAGTTACAAAGCCGGACGATCTCGCGGGTCCCTGATACGTAGCCCCCTCCTCGACTCGAGTTGTCCGCTCAGGTACACCAGGTTTAGAACAAACACCTAGGTTTTGAACCTAGAATAACGCAACCTCATGCCAAATTCCTAGTATGAACGCTTATTTGCATCATGTGCATTTTGACTTAGGGGACTCAACACAGGTGGTGGGTCTGTCTAGGATAAGCAACCTGAAATGAAAAGACCATCATGATGCATCATACTTGTTTTCTGTGCATTTATTTTTTTCGGGTCTGCATGCTGACCGGCTTCTGAAAATCTGGAATATCGGAAAATTGAGAAAAAGAGAGAAATAATAGTGTAGAGATGTAATTAACTATTTTAAAAAAAAATAATGCTCAAATAGTGTCGAAACTCTGCCGAATTTTTGAGAAAATGAAAAATGAAAAAGTGTTTTATCCAAAAAGCAAAAGAAAAATGGTTGTTTAACTTGCCTTAGTTTCAAAATAGTGTTTTCGAAAATGGAAAAACAAAAATGTTTTCTTAGTTGGATTTATTCAAAAAGACAAAAGAAAAGATTCTTGTTTTCAAAAATAGTTTGGCATCTTTGCTCGAACTATGCAGGTTTGATTCTCACCGGATGTAAGATACGTAGGCAACCCTCATCGGGTACAACCTCCCCTCTTGCAAAAATAGCCCAAACAACAAAAATTTTTAATTTTATAATGAATAGGTCAGGTGACACCATTCTTGTCAAAAATAAGCCGAATATCCCAAAAAGGGAGCTAGAAGGCTACTTTTGCAAGAACAGCCACCTTTTGGTCAGTTTTCGAGTTTTGGCCGATTAGCCAATGCAGCCTTAAAATCTTTGTTCTCGAGGTGCTGAAAGGCCGTGATCGTGAAACCAGGTCTTTTATTTTAATTTGAAAATATGAAAAAGAGCCAGTGGTCAAGTGAGTACCGTTTGGATTTTGATTAAAATAAGTCGATCCAGCTTCGACAGTGTCTTAAACCGTTTTTGCCGAGATTGCCTTAGAGTACCTTTCAGTTCTGGAAAGGCTATTTTCGTAAAGAATGGATAAGTTTGTAAAGTGTCATAAAATAATTCTCGTCGGCCTCAAAATTCATGTGAAATTGAGAAGTGCCCATGTTTGCAAAATTAGCCATTTAGTTAAAATTGGCATATAGGGGAAGGTATTTGTCAGTCTGTTTTTGAACTTGTATTTCTTTTGATCAGAGTATGTGGGTTGTTTGATTTTTGAGTCTGTATTTCGGCTTGTCGTCAGAGTCTATTAGTTTTGTTTAAGTTTGTCAGTTATTGAATCATTATAGTCAAAGTTTGTTTTACTATGAAAAATTAAAAATTCCAAAATATGTTTTATTGCTTTTTTTACCTTTTATCTTCATGAACTACGCCCGATCTGATTCATGCAGGGTCATGATATGTAAGCAATCTTCATTGGATTCAACCATAACCAAATGAAAAGGAAAAGAAAATAAGAAGAAAAATAAGAGAGGATGAAAAAAGAAGAAAAGGAGCAGAAAAACAAGAAAGGGAAGAGAAAATAAGATACCGAGGGAATGAGAGAACCAAAACAAATAGGAAACAAAGGCAAGAACTGAAAGGAAATAGAGAAAACAAAGAAAAAGCAGGAAAAAGAAAAGAAGAAAGAAGGAAAAGAAAGAAACGAAAGAGAAACAAAAAGAAAGAAAGTTTCCATTAGAAGTAAAAGCCGGGATGACGCAAGCAGTCGAACAAATGCATAATAGAATCCGTTAAACTGCTTAAGTGCATTCGTTCCCCAACATAGTGTTATCAAATCTGCTCATGCCCTAACTATTAACCAATTTGTTGTTGATGTTGAGTTCAGGCATATGGTTAGTTGTTTGGCATTCTTGCAACCCATTCCTACAACACTCGATCAATAAACAAGCTGAAAATGACAGGCCAGGAATCCGATACTAGTATTATGGACCCGGCAAAAAAGGTAGAGGTGATGGATGTTAGTGTAATGAGGGAAGAAATGCATAAGTTGAGGCAGCAAATGGCTGAAATGCATCAGGCTTGGTCTAGGGGTCCGCCGGTGCCAGTTTATCCAGCCTACATCCCACTTTTGGCTCAGTCTCAGGAGCCTCCCACTGTGAATTCATCTCTGGCTTTCCTGTTCTACGAACAAAGTTATGGCACCACCTCATATCCTCCCCAAGCTCCACTACCCAAACAAAACCCTCATCTACTAAGCACCCCTGTCTTTGTGGCGCCTTCACATGCAACACTGCAAAGATCTTCCAATGAGCCACTATTTCAAGCTCACGACATTCAGTACTATCCTCTTGAGCCTACCTTTAAAGCTCCCGAGCCATATTCTTAAACTCCTCAATTTGAGCTCCCAGTGGAAACTGAAAAGCCGCTTAAAAACCCAAAGCAGGAAGAGATGATTCAAAAAGTAAAAAGCCTGGAGCAGTCCTTCAGGAACATGAAAGGGTTGGGTGGCCAAGTCAGTGTGGCCTACAAAGATTTGTGTCTATTCCCAGTTGTTTAGTTACCTGTAGGGTTCAAAATGCCAAAATTTGATCTGTATAATGGGCATGGTGACCCGGTATTCGACCTTAGGGAATTCTACAGCAAAATGAGAGGGGCCGATAGGAAAAATGAGCTACTGATGGCGTACTTCAGCCAGAGTCTGAGTGGCTCTGCTTTGGAATGGTATACACGTCAGGACCATGGAAGGTGGTATACTTTGGATGACTTGGCACAAGCGTTCGCTTGCCATTTTTAGTACAATATAGAAATTGTTCCAGACCTCCTGTCATTGATAAAACTTGAGAAGAAGCTAGGGGAAAGTTTCAGGGAGTATGGGTTCCACTGGAGAGAGTAGGCTGCGAGAGTCGACCCTTCAATGAGGGAAAGTGAAATGGTGGATTACTTTTTGTAGGCTTTGGAGCCAACTTACTTTGGTCATCTGGAGACGGCAATTGGCAAATCTTTTAACGAAGTGGTGAAAATGGGAACTATGTTCGAGGAAGGCTTGAAATATGATAAAATTATGAGCTATTAAGCGATTAAAGCAACCACCAAGGCCATCCAAAGCGGAACTGCGGGTGTGCTGGAATAGAAGAAGAAAGAAGAGGTTGCAACAGTCGAAGCCGGAGCTTGGTCCAGATCTAGAGGCCCTTCACCCTACTACCAACCCAGACCCCATCACCCAAATTTCCCATACACCCCATATGGCCTTCCACAACACTACTACCCACTGCCAGACCCACATTTTTCCATTCACCATGCTCAAACTTATACCTAGCCTCCGACTCATGTGCAATGGAATGCACCGGCTCCCCAAAACACATACCCACCTCCATAAAACACATATCCACCCCAAGGGCTTACAAAAATCATCCAGGATTTGGTTTTCGTTAGAATAACGCCTTCCGGAATGAAAGGGTACATAAGTAGAAGACATTCACTCCGCTGGGGGAGTCATATACCAGTCTTTTTCACAAATTGAGGCAACTGTTTCTACTGAACCCAATCGGGCCTAAAGTGCCAAATCCCCTTCCTAGAAATCTAGACTAGTCAGTAAGATATGAATATTGTTCGGGAGCCCCAAGGCATGTTACTGAAAAATGTTGGAAACTAAAAACGGCTGTGAAAGAGCTCATTGACACTCACCAGATTGAGATTCAGGCCCCTGATGCACCAAACATCAATCAGAATCCACTGTCGGCGCACCATGAGGTTCATGTGATCGAATTGATGTATAAGGGAGGAAATCCTAAGAAACCTTCGCAGATTGTAATGATGATCTGTTCTTGCAAAAACAATTTGAATAAAAAGCAAACTAGTGAGAAAGTGGTGGTTCAGCTGGAAGGGGTAGATAACAAGCCGCTATTGTCAAAGGTTTTGGGGTCATTAAGTGGTGCAGATGGAGACACGGGAAAGAGGTTCAAAAGGTTATTCACTGAGGTAAATACAGTTGAAGCAGAGGGAGGGTAAAGCAAGGCAAATGTGCATTTCGTCTGACCATGGGCAAAAGTCAACAACTGGAATTCTTGGTAGTGGGTCTTGTTTTTCTTTAAGTTGTCTGGTTCATTCAAGGGTCTTGTTTTTCTTTAAGTTGTCTGGTTCATTCCAATTTGTTTTTCTTCTTTGTACATTTCTCTTTAGGCTGATATCAATAACATGACATGCATAAGGAATCCTCGGCCCAGTCTTGAAAGCCGGTCTTATTCTGGAGTAATAATACAAGAAAGTGAGTGTGATACTGAGTTGGAACATGATGACAGTTTCACCCGCCTTGAACATTGGAGTTTGATTAATGAAAAGAGATTAGTATCAGTGCGTTATGGCCGATTTTACCAACAAAAATGGCAAGAGCGTACCACAAGAAAGTGCATCTGAGGAAGTTTGAAGTTGGACAGTTAGTGTTGAAACGTATCTTACCTCATCAGGCCGAAACAAAAGGAAAATTTGCCCCAAACTGGTAGGGGCCACTTGTTGTAACTGAAGTGTTATCTAATGGTGCATTATATCTAACAGATGTGGAAGGAAAATGTGTAGAAATGACCATCAATTCCGATTCGATCAAGAGATACTATGTATGATTTCTTTATTTTGATTGTAATTATTTGTATTTGGAATATTTTGAAGATTGAAATAATGAATGCGTTTTGTTCTGCTATCTAATCACTATATCCCTTGTCATTCCCTTTGAGTCGTGTTTGTTTTTTTCATACCCCTCTTTCGGAATCCACAACGCAGTTAAGAAATGCAAGCGCCGAATATAAGTAAATGAAACAAGAAGGAAGAAAAGAAAAGGAAGAAGAAGAAAAGAGAAAAGAAAGAAAAGAAAAGAAAAAAGGAATAAAATAAAAGAAAATAAAAGAAAAAGAATGAAAAGAAAGAAGAACATAAAAACAAAAAAAAAAAGAAAAAGAAAATCACAAAAATTAGTTTTTATGACGTGATCTACGAAAGGGTATGTAGGCAGCCTCTCTGAGGTTCAGTCATACCAAAATAAAATTCCAAAAGTCCCCAAGCAAAAAACTGGGGCAGAAGTTGTGGTTGTTGAGAAAGATCTGATTCCGAAAGTTGTAATTTTAGCCCATTTGAATTGTTTTGAGTCTTTTATACCTTTCTTTCTAACCATGTCCAAAAGCCCACATTACGGTCCAAAGAAAAACCTTTTGATCAGTCTTTGGGAAATGCCAAGTCGAGCAGGTAAAGGTAATTCACGTCAGGGGAAATACTCTGGTTCAAGCAGGAAAAGTTAGAAATGAGATAGTCTTATTGGTGAAAAACTTCACAGGCATCGTAAGGCGACATGAGCTGAGAGAAATAAACATGAGAGAGTCTTCTTGGAGAAAACCTCCACAGGCACCGTAAGGCAACATGAGTTGAGAGAAATTGAAATGAGAGAGTCTTATTGGTGAAAATCCTCGTGGGCACCTTGAGGCAAAAGTGAGTTGATAAATGAACAAATGAGAGAGGTATGCTGGTGGAAAACTGTTTTGAGGCACCGCAGGATGAACAAGGCTAAGGTTTGGGTAAAGTAATCAAGTGATTGAAATTCTGGGGCAGCAAAGTATGGTAACTGAAAGCTGGTTAGTTGGACAGTTTGAGCTGGTTAGTCAGAAATGCATATCATGACCATTGGTACCAGCTGTTCCGGTCAGATAAGTTTTTTTCCTTCTCTTTTTAGCAAACATCTGGTTTTGGATTTGTCTTATCCTTAACTCATAAAATTATTGCATTTCATTTTCTTTTGGGGTTTTTATCTTTCTAAGATATTTCAATGTCAGTTTTGTTGAATATAAGGAGAAAGGATCTCAAAGCTCACTACCAGCTTTCGAAAAAGGTAAAGCTCAATGTGGTCAGAGCATGTCAACAACAACAAGATGTAAAGTGGAGTATAGGTATCACCGGAAGTTTCATCGGTGGAATGATTGGGAATGTCGTGGGAAATGCAAAGGTTCAGGTAAAGGTGTCAGAAAGGTGAAACAACAAGCATGGGTATAGAACATTTGGGTTGTCAAAAGTTAGAGGTTGGAAAGTCATTCGGAAAGTCAAGTAATTCAGGGCCAGTTCGGGGAGGCTGGTCAAAACAAAGCAATGTAGTGGAAAGTTGTTTAGCAAGAATGCTATCAACTAACCACCATTTTAAACTGACGAAATTTTCTTTGATCAAAACAGGGGCAGAAAAGTTGGTTGTTCAGGAGGAATTCTCCATAAAGGAAAGACAAACAGTAATCAGGTTTGACCGCAAAGTGAGGTGTAATTAAAATACTAGACAATCATGAAAAGCATAGGCAAATGAAAGTTTGCATGTTTAGGATAAAATTCAAGTAGAATTAGTCAGGACCTTCCTGGATAATAGGATGTATTCTAAAATCCTAATAGATGACATGATCTAGTGAGAGTAATACTTTAGAAGATATAACTTAGGTTTGTAATTGTTATAAGTTGTCTGGACCTCCCCGGATAATAGGATTTAGCTTTCAAATTCCTAATAATAGTTGATATATGATTCAGTAACACTCACCCGTGTGCTCAGCTACAACAATGGGCATAAAATTTTCTTTGTTTTCTTATGTTTTGTTAAAGTCAGGAGCCCGTCTGGATAGCATGAGAATACTTTTATGTTTTGAAGTCAGGAGCCCGCCTGGAGAGCATGGGAATAAATTCAAGCGCAGCAGTCAGGAGCCCTCCCGGAGAGCATGGAAATACATTCAAGCGCAAAAGTCAGGAGCCTGCTTGGAGAATAAGGGAGTACAATTTAAGTTTTAGTTTTCAAATTCTTTGTTTTGTCAATTTTGAAGTTAGGAGCCCACCTGAAGAGCACGGAAATACATTTCAAGGTCAGCAATTAGGAGCCCGCCTAGAGAGCATAGGAATACATTTCAAGTTCATCAATAAGGAGCCCGCCTGGAGAGCATGTGAATACATTCAAGCGCAGCAGTCAGGATCCCGCCTAAAAAACAAGGGAGTACAATTTAAGTTTTAGTTTTCAAATTCACTGTTTTTGCCCACCTGGAGAACAGAGGAATACATTCAAATTTTGTAGTCAGGTGCCCACCTAGAAAACAGAGGTATTACAATGCAAGTTTTAGTTTTTGAATTCTCATCCAGTAACATGTACCCAGTTTCCAAACTGGGCAGAAAGTTTCCTTTGTTTTATCTATTTTTTTGAAGTCAGGATCCCACCTGGAGAACAGAGGAATACGTTCAAGTTCAACAGTGTGAAGAGAAGGGACAACATATCAGTTTACAATTCGAAGCAACAACAATTGATTTCATCAAGAGAGCACAAGACAACAAGGCAACAAGAAATACAAGATCAAGTTTGAATAATTTAGATAGGACTTTTGTAATTTGTAGGGCATAGCTTCTTTTATGGTTGACATGGTGTATTAAGGGAGGTCAGCAAGCAGTAGCAGCAACAATCACAGTGAAATCACAGCTCCTGGTAGTCCCAGCTACCAGACATTCCCGAACTACACTGACCTAATTTCTTTTAAACCCAAGATATGTAGGCAACCTATAAAGTAGGGTGCGTTCAGCTCTTCCAAAAATGCTTCACACAGAATAATCAAACGGGCAAAAATTGCTCGTATTTGCTTACTTATATTTTCCCGAAAACTCTTCATGTTTTCGAGCAAAGAGGGGAAGCTGTGAGCACGTGATTTTTGCCCTATATGAATTATTTTCAAAATTTTAAACAAAATAATTTTTTTCATTAGTTTACAGTTTTGTGGATTTTGTGTTAATTGTTTGCATTTTATATGTGTATTTTTATTCATATGAAAAATGAAAAAATAAAGTACTTTTGACATTTGCATTTAGGATTTAATTTTATATTATTAGGATTAGTTAGTAGTTAACTTGTTAATATTTTTAGAAGTTAATTAGGTTTTATTTCAAAATTTGCCATTTAATAAAATAAAAAAAAGTATAAAATACAAATTGAAAATGAACAAAGGAAATGAAAAAAGGAAACAAATGAAAACAAAACAAAATATTGAGGGAATAATTAAAAGGGGGTTGCTTTAATAATGCCTTAATTGGGCCGTTTGATTAATTTCACTCAGCCCAGAATCACCCCACACCCAATCCCAATCGACCCCCAACCCAGTCCGGATTCAAGATAACACAACGATGTCGTTTAAATACTAGCTAATCTTGGCCATCGAGGTTTGTTAAGATCAACGGCCAGGAATAAATCTCCAATAATATATAACCGTCTGAAGTCATACCCACCCCCTTATGGCCATCGTCTCCCCCACAGACTCACCCCATTTCAGGAACCCTAGCCCGCTGCCACCCAATCCCAGCGCCAGCGATGGCGGCGCCACCACAAAACCCCATCAAATTAAGACCCTTGTTCCCCTTCTCATCCTCTATCCAAATCCATAACTCATTTCCCTCGAACCTTACCCAATAGCTTCGAATATTAGATAGAAGTTTTTCCGCCCATGACACAACTCTGTCCAACCACCCCAAATTAACACCGTATAACCGCCTTTATCTCCTCTATTGAGCCCCCAAACCCCGTCCCTCGAATTGGCTAGAACTGTTTGAATATAAATTTAAAACTTTCCGGCCAAAACCCTAATTGTCCCAAACCACCTCAAACTGATATCATGTGATCCCTTCATCTTCCCCATGAGGAATTCAATGTCAAAGGCAGTCAAATACCACTAGAATTATTCAAATTCCAAATTGAAGGACAAAGGAATTTTGAATCGTTTCAGTGAGTGTTTTCTTTTGTTTTAATTTTCTTATGTTGCTTCTATTCTGATACCTGTTAGTTTCTAGTTTAATTTTTGTTTTAATTCTGTTTGGATTTCATGTTCTGATTGAATGCCTAATTCTAGTTCGTTTTGATTTATGGTTTTATTAGTTTGGTGCATATTCGTGTTAGTCGGTCAATAATTTATTCTAGATTTCTCTTTAGACTTAGCTTTGCATTCGTATTTGTTTTTTTAGCTTTGCAGTTTTATTTTATTAAATATTGATATTTGATTTGGTTAAATGTCTGATTCTATTCTTGTTTATATGCTTCTGCTTGTTTTGTGGTTATCAAGTCTAGTTAGTTAGCTTGTGATTAGTTCTTCATTTGATAGTTTAATTTGGTTTGGGAATAGCTGTATTAGATCAGTAGTTTTAGGATAAAGTAAGGGTAGTTGGGGCAATTCAAAGGTAAAGAATCTTTTAGAACTGAATTGGAATTCACAAGAACATCTTAGACTTTTCTAGAATGAGACTTTTGTGTATATTTCAGTAAACATAGTGTGCTTACTTGTGTAACAAGTTTAGAAGTAAGGGACTGCTGTGAAAATAAAGAGGGACTAGGATAGAAAAGGAAAAAAATCTGATAAGGCCTCATTTGTGCCTATAAAAGGGCATGATCTTTGCTTCATTAACAAGCTTTGCACCCTCAAAAATTCCCAAAAACCATCTTCTGCAGATGTGAGTGTCTAATTTTATTTTCAAATTCAATTTTAGATCTAGTTCGTCAAAACCAAAAAAAAAAAACAATAGAAAAATTTAAAAAGCTACTGTTGCATTAGTTTCCTTAGTTCATTTTTCAAATTCCAGCATTCAATTTAATTTTCTAGCTCAGTTAGGAGCACAAGTTACTGGAATCTCTGTTTTCGTTCGATATTGGTGGTTTGAGGGCAGGTCAAGTCATTTTGGCATTGAATTTGGTAAATTCGAATCAATTGTGGATAATCTGTTTGAGTGTGTTGATCTCCTAGTTTTGTTTTGGTCATTTTGGCACTGATTTTGGGTTGCTACGTTAGTCTCATTTGATTCCTGGTCCACTGAGTCGTTTATGGGCTGAGTTGATTGTATTTTCGCTATTTGATTGCAAAGTGCCGCTGTCTATTATCTACTGCTGCTGATTTATTTCTCCGTCTTCTCAATTGCAAATTCAGGTACACATTTTGAGCCTGATTCGCTGTAGCATGTCCAATTGAGGACGAAAAATGAAATTGAAGCCATAGATAATTATATTATGCCTTAGATAATTTTCTATGGTTTGGCCAGTTGAACATTGCAATTAAACTGGGAATGTGTAAATGGATTGGAACTGTTTGAATTAACTGGATTGTTAACTGTTGGGCCTCGAGTGTATGAGAACCTTTTTGAGTTTGAGTATTAGTTATAATTAGTTCCATGTTGGGGTAATAGAATATTGGTGATTAGTTTTAGCTATTTTCCTGGCAGTTGTTTTCGTGATTTTGTTTGAAAGGGAGTCCATGAAATAAACTTCAGTAGTTGTTTTCACTTAGACTTGTTATCAAATAGGATTTCCAAGGAGTAAGATAAGTTTTATAAAATTAACATATTATTTGCAACAAGTAGCCTGGTTAATCAGTTTTAGATCGTAATGGGAATCCAAGCAGTAGTTATAGAATTTAATAGTATTCTGTTGTAGTTCATTTTTAAAACAGCCCGTCTGTGAATACGTTATATAATCATGTTGTATAAACAGTAATAAGCAAATTTATTTGAAATACTAAGGTTAGCTTAGCTTCAGGGATTCGATCCCTCAACCTCGTGGACGAGGCATGTTCCTCCATGTCCAGGTTGGGCCTGCCTCAGGCCCATTTCCTGTGTTTTGCTGAGAACTCTGGTTCGGCATGCATGCACCATGCGTACTGGGCCTTTTGGACCCAAGTCTGAAATAGTACCTGGTCTGTTAGTGTTTAATTGGTAGACTGAAGGTTTTTATAACAAACTAATTAGGGCCCTGTCTTTATTTTTAGAGACAAATAAATAGAAAATCATAGTCGATTAGGATCGGCCTTTATATAAAAATGAGATGAGCCTCGCCAAATACAAATGCAAAATTGCGAGGCCCTCAATAAATATTGTATTAATTATTAGACGTCGGGATGGGCCGTTTAGCGAATTTCACGGCCTTCACCAAAGATTATAACGCGTTAGTTACTTTTGAAATGATTTTTAATAAAATTACATTCTTAAACTCGGGTGTGCATTTCATGTAACGCGATACGAAGGCACGTTTTAAACAACGTTCAACTTTCTTTAAAAAATATTAAATATAAGCGATTAAAGTTAAATTTGGCACATAGGTTCATCATACAATAAAATCTAATAAATAAGATAAATACGACAGTTGAGCGATCGTTCTAGAACTAAGGAATCTGGAAATGCCTAACACCTTCTCCCTGGTTAACAAAATTCCTTACTCAGATTTCTTGTTCGCGGACTATTAACAGAGTCAGATTTTCCTCGATTCGGGATTCAATTGGTGACTTGGGACACCATTAATCTCCCAAGTGCCGACTCTGAAATCTTAATAATAAATCCCATTCCGATTGTCCTTTTAGTGGAAAAACTCCTATATGCCCTTGCAGGTGTAGTGGAAAAGGAGGTGTGACAATAGATATTCGAATAAATATTTTGATGACCAAAGTGAGGAAGTCCAATACGTCAACAACTACCAAGGGAATAGAGGTAATCAAGGGAATCATCAACGGAGACCCCAAGGTAATTGGGGCAATCAACAAGGTGGAAATTGGAATTATAATCACAATCAAGGAGCCAATTGGGGGAACAATAATTCGAGGAATCAAGGTAATTAGAACGGGAACAACAATTGGAACAACAAAAATGGTGGTCAAGGTGGGTGGATCAATAATGGTGGTCAAGGTAATAGGGGGCAAGGTTTTCAAAGGCCCCCGATGCATATAAAACCAAACAACCCGCTTCCGTTTCAATCACAAGGGTCGAGTTTGTCGGGCAATGACATGGGTCGAATAGAGAACATGTTTGAGAAAATGATGAAGAAGAATCTTGAATCCGATGCTCAATTGGCTTCCCATAAAACTTTGATCCGTAACTTTGAAGTACAACTCAGGAAAATTTCACAATCTCTCAACACTCGCCCAAAGGGTGCTCTACCAAGTGATATAGTAGTGAACACCAAGAGTGGGCATAATAATCATGTGATGGCGGTGACCACAAAAAGTGTAAGAGGCGGTGATGTGGAAGATCGAGTTGTTGTTGATGAAGAAGAGTTGCAAAATGATGAGATACCATTGGTAGTTAAGGATATTGTTGAACCAAATGCAAGTGATAATGTGAGAATTGAAATTGATGAAGGTTAGGAGGAGACTCAAGAGGCCGTGAACTCGTCTAGGGAACACGTCATTGATATGCCCGAACCAGTGGTGCCAAAAGCCAAGGCACCCTATCCTAGGCCTCCTATGCCATATCCTCAAAGGTTGGCCAAGTAAAAGGGTGACAACCAGTTTAAAACGTTTATTGAGATGATGAAGAGTTTGACTATAAATGTGCCCTTGGTGGAGGCACTTGAACAAATGCTGGGATATGCATAGTTCATGAAGGACTTGGTTACTGAAAAGAGATCCATGCAGTGCGAGACAATCAAGATGATGCATCAAGTGAGTTCCATTGTACACTCCATGGCTCCAAAGCTAGAGGATCCCGGAGCATTCACAATACCATGTACCATTAGAAGTGTCGATTTCACAAAAACCCTATGTAACTTGGGGACAAGTATAAATATAATGCCATATTTGGTTTTCATGACCTTGGGAATAAGACAACCTCATCCAACTTCTATGAGGCTTCAAATGGAGGACCGATCAACGAAGCGGCCTTTGGAGATTATTGATGATGTCCTTGTTCATGTTGATAAGTTCATATTGTCGGCCGACTTCGTGATCATGGATTGTGAAGTGGATTTTGAGGTACCTATTATTCTCAGAAGCCCTTTCCTATCTACGGGGAAGGACTTGGTTGATGTTGAAGCGGGAGAATTGACCTTCCGTGTTGGTGATGAAAAGGTGGTGTTCCACGTGTGCAAATATATGTGGCAACCAAATAGCACCGAGGTGTTCTCATTTGTTGACATTGTCATGTCGGTGATAGTGGATGACGCAAACGCAATGGTGAATGTTGAGGATCCACTTGAGGCCATGCTCTTGAACATGGATACTGATGATGATGCTGGGAGAGTTGAATATGTAAACGCTTTGCATGGTATGGGCTCGTACTCTTATGCCTAGGAAGTTATCCTTGGATCTTGAGAATCACAAAACTCCCCCAACCAAGCCATCTATTGAGGAGCCGCCGATGTTGGAGTTGGAACCACTTCCTCTTCACCTCAGGTATGAATACTTGGGCCCTAATTTCACTTTGCCTGTTATTAGTTCATATTGCTTGACTAACGTGCAGGTTGATGCCTCATTGGCGGTTCTACAAAAGCGCAAGAGGGCGATCAAATGCACATTGGAGGATATATGGGGTATAATCCCCGCCTTTTGCATGCATAAGATCATATTGGAGGAGGATGCGAGGCCCTCACTTGAACACCAAAGGAGACTCAACGAAGCTATGCAAGAATTTGTCAAGAAAGAAGTTATCAAGTGGCTTGATGCCGATGTGATGTATCGTATTTCTGGTAGCTCATGGACTTCTCCGGTGCAATGTGTGCCGAAGAAGGGAGAAATTACGGTGGTAACCAATGATAGCAATGAGTTGATCCCTACTAGGATGGTGACGGGATGGAGAGTTTGTATGGACTATAGAAAACTTAACAAGGTGACTCGAAAGGATCATTTCACATTGCCATTCCTCAAACAAATTCTTGATCATCTTGCGGGTCGGTCATTCTATTACTTTCTATATGGGTATTCTGGGTACAATCAGATTCTCATCACCCCGGAAAATCAAGAAAAGATGACCTTTACTTGTCTTTACGATACCTTTGCATTTTCGAGGATGCCGTTTGGATTGTGTAATGCCCAACAACCTTCCAACAATGTATGATGGCAATTTTCACTGACATGGTGGAAGATATATTGGAGGTTTTTATGGATGATTTTAACGTGGTGAGGGACTTCTTTGACGAATGCTTGAAAAATTTGTACTGTGTGTTGGCCCTATGTGAAGATACAAACCTAGTTCTCAAATTGGGAAAAATGCCATTTTATGGTAGAAGAGGGTATTGTATTGGGTCACAAAATTTCGAAGAGAGGTTGAAAAAGTCAAGATTGAAGTCATTTCAAGGTTACCTCCCCTACTTCTGTCAAAAGGGTGAGGAGCTTTTTGGGGCACACGGGTTTCTACCGAAGGTTCATCAAAGATTCTTTAAGGTAGTTAACCCGTTGTGCAAATTGCTAGAGAAAGATGCCAAGTATATGTTTGACGAGAGATGTATGGAGGCTTTAGAGCTTCTAAAGCACAAATTGATGACTACCCCCATCATTACCGCACCCAATTGGAGTTTATCTTTTGAGCTCATATGCGACGCTAGTGATGTTGAGGTGGGGGCAGTCTTGGGCCAAAGAATCAATAAGATGTTCCATCTGGTGTACTACTCAAGTAAGACAATGAATGAAGCTCAAAGGAATTACACGGTCACCGAGAAGGAATTTCTTGCCATTGTTTTTGCCATGGAGAAGTTTCGCCCATACCTTATGGGGGCCAAAGTGATTATCCATACCGATCATGCCTCCTTAGGTACTTGATGACCAAGAAAGATTTACATGCGAGGTTAATGAGATGGGTGCTTCTTATTCAAGAATTTGATTTGGAGATTGTTGATAGAAAGGGTAGTGAAAACCAAGTGGCGGACCACTTGTCTCGATTGGAGGAGGAAGGGAGGCCTTCGGATGGCCTTGAGATAAATGATACTTTTCCGGATGAACAACTCCTCTCGGTTTCAATGCAAGACATGCCGTGGTTTTCCGACATTACCAATTATCTTGTTACCGGTGTGGTCCCGTATGAGCTCTCTTCTAACTAAAGAAAGAAGCTCAAGCGGGATTGTTTGGACTATTATTGGGATGCGCCGTATCTTTTCGAAATTTGCACCAATGGTGTAATTCGCAGATGTATTCCTGAAGAAGAGCAGTTGAGTATTATGGAAGCTTGTCACTCTTCTCCCTATGGTGGCCATCATGGCGGGGCGAGGACGGCATCTAAAGTGCTTAGTTGTGGGTTCTATTGGCCTTCTTTGTTCAAAGACGCCGATGACTTTGTCAAGAGATGTGATGAATGCCAACGAGCTGGAGGGATTTCCAAGAAATATGGGATTCCCCTTAACACGATTCTAGAGGTTGCTATCTTTGATGTTTGGGGGATCGACTTTATGGGGCCATTTGTGAGTTCTTGTGGCAACACCTATATCTTGGTAGTAGTTGATTATGTGTCGAAATGGGTTGAGGTCGTCACTTTGCGCAACAATAAAGCTCGAAGTGTAGTGGCGTTCTTAAAAAAGAGCATTTGTACTAGGTTTGGCACTACGTGTCACAACCCATTTCCACAACATGTCGTAATGGCGCCCAACTACCTTGACGGGCAAGCCAATAGTGGAAAATATTTCTAAGTTTATCAATAACAACATTTTAAAGAAGGGAATAAGCATCCCAAAAGGGGTTTCCAGAACCCAAAACAACAATCAAGTGGAGATATACTATTACAACCCCAAACTAGTCTACTGAAGTGTGTGCCAGAACCTAGTGTCACAGCTACGGGAAACTAGTAGAGAATATACAAAATGAATACTATACTATCATACTGTCTGAATCAGTATAGAGAGAAAAGAAAAAGTACAGAGATGACTTCTTCGGCTGCAGATCGTTAATGAAAGGAGGCAGCTGATCGTAGAAGTCCAAGGTATCTCACTGACGCGCACCCAAATAGTAACCAGATCCATCTCTCTCAGATCCTGTACATTTAATTATAGAAGCGTAGCATGAGTACATAAACATCATGCACCTAGTAAGTATCCCGCCTAACCTCGAAGAAGTAGAGACGAGAGGTCGACTTGATACTTACTAAGGTCAAATAATATGTAAGATTATTCAAGGCAAGAGAGATGAGTCATATCTTTAAAGTATTATGATTTTTTAAAATTTCATGCTCAATGTCTAATAAAAATCAGTGTGAGTACAAGTTTCCACATAAGAGTCATGCGCACATTATACCGAGGCGACGACCCGAACCAACATAATGAAATATGCACTTGCCGAGAGTTGACAATGCACCTATAGATGCATCTATTCATACCAAGGCGATCGGCCCGATCCACAAATAACAAGCAAGCATTCAGAATGCATACAAAGGAAATACATATTAAATTATGTCATACAAACGTTCAACAAGTGTACAAGTTCACATTTATTTTTCCTTCTAGCCTTTAATATATACTAGGCAATCACATTAGCATGATGAAATATAGATATTCATAGATATAGCACGGTGTGGGCCCTAAACTACCCCAACAATCAATATAGTGATAGCTATGTACGGACTCTCGTCACCTTGTGCGTACGTAGCCTTCGCCTTTAGCAACAATTATACATTTTATTGATCATAGGGGGACATTTCCCTCTCACAAAGTTAGAAAGGAGACTCACCTTGCTCCGTAACGTTCCTTCAATAACAAGAATAGGCTCCAACCTTAATTCGAAGCCTAACGAGCACCAAATAGTTAAATAAAGAAAGAGCTAGTCAATACATGCTCACAAAGTTGAATCCCAACTAATTCAATGATTTCCCAACCTTTCTCGCAAGTTTTCTAAATTAAGACCTCGGGCCCAAGTGCCCTGATTCCAAGATTCTTCGAAAGAAAATATTCTCCATAACCTAAGGATTACTAATATGTAAATTTTAGTTCATTACATAGCTAATTAGGTGGTTAAATTATAATTTTATCAAAACCCTAGGTCTAGCTCTAACCCTTAATTTTATTTGATTATTAGTGTTAAATCTATGTAATGTTCATGTATTTAAGCTAATAGTGAGTGGGAATTACTTACCTTGTGATGTTATGTTGAAACCATCTCTTTGAAAGCTCCAAAGTCGCCGCAAAACCAGATTAGAAATGAGAGAGAAAGGGTTGGAGTTCGTATTTAATGAATTCTCTACCCAGCGGTTTTCGCTTCTGCGGTCGAAATTCCGCTTAAGCGGTGACCGCTTATGCGGTCATGGGGCAACTTTTGCGGTTTGGAGAATTTACTGAGCAGACCGCTTCTGCGGTAATGCGTCCGCATAGGCGGGACCGCTTCTGTAGTCCCAGAAGCCGCACCTGAGATTCCCCTTCACTTATCCCTTTTGCGCTTCTGTGTGTTATGGACCACTTATGTTGTCAAAATGCCGCAGAAGCGATTTTGACAGAAGCAGCAGATTGTGTTTTCTCTAAGTTTCGACTTCGCTCGAACCTTGACCACTTGACGTTCGGGGCTCCCGAGCCCTGCCCGAATATACCGACAAGTCTGAAATCATGAGGCGGACCTAGTCGAACCCTCAGAATTCCCAAAACAACTCTAAATCAAGGAATCAGACCCCAAAACAAATTGATCAAACGTAATGAACTTCAAGTTCTTAATTTCCTACCAACGGATCAAAATGCCCTTAGACTACTCGGATTGACACCAAATTTTACGGGTAGGTCTTGTATGATATTTCGGACTTGTACCAAGTTTTGGAACAAGAATCCAAGCCCCGATACCTAGGTTTTCAATAAACACTTATATTCTTCAATTTCTTAAGACTTTGATTTAACAATTTTACATAAAAATTCCGTACTCGGGCTAGGGACCTTGGAATTTGATTCCAGGCATACGTCCAGGTCCCATTTTTTCCCATGGACCTATGAGACAGTTAAATCATGAATCCGGGTCCTTTTCCCAAGAAAGTTGACCAAAGTCAAGCCTTTTATGAAAACCGTAAGGGAATAATTGGTTATATTTTCATTCGAAACTCTTCCAACTCCGAACTGATTGCCCCCGCAAGTCAAAATTTAGCTAAGGAAAGTGTGGGAAATATTATTTAAGGGAATGGGGTTCTAAATAGTAAAACGACCAGTCGGGTCATTACACCGCGTGCTATCATTAGTCATGGTGGTTCTCATTTTTGCAAACGGGCTTTTGACTCTTTGCTAGCCAAATATGCATTAAATCACAACGTAACCACTCCTTATCATCCTCAAGCGAGTGGCCAAGTTGAGGTTTTTAACGGAGAGATCAAGAGTATTTTATCCAAGACTGTTAATGCTAATAGGACTGACTTGTCGAAGAAATTGGATGATGCTCTTTGGGCGTATCGTACAGCTTTCAAGACTCTGATTGGTATGTCGCTGTATTGGTTAATGTTTGGGAAGGCTTGTTATCTTCCGGTGGAATTGGAGCATAAGGCTATGTGGGGCTTGAAAAAGTTGGATTTAGAATAGGATGTCGCTGCAAATCTCTGGGTTGAGAAACTGAATGAACTTGATGAGTTTAGGTTTCATACCTACTCTAGCTCGTCCTTGTACAAGGACAAGATGAAGTACCTTCACGACATGTATGCCCGAGGGAAGAAATTCAAAGTTGGTGACATGGTTCTTGTTTTCAATTCCCGATTGAGGTTATTTCCTGGCAAGCTAAAATCTAAGTGGAGCGGTCCATTCGAAGTTGTTGGTATAACTCCATTTGGTGCCATCTCAAAAATAAGAATGGTGAAGTGTTCTGGGTCAATGGGCATCGTGTTAAGCACTAATTGGGAAAGTTTGATGACAGCCACGTGGTGGCACTCATTCATTTGAAGTGACTTTGATGGTAACATGCGTCATGACGCGAAGTTAAATCAGGCGCTTCTTGGGAGGCAACCCATGTCTTTTTCTTTCTTTTTTTTTTTTCTGTTGTAGATTAGGATTTTTGAATTCATGGTTTGTGAGATGTTGCAAGGATAATGTTAAAACAGTGCAGGACAAATGTAAAAATTGTTGGGTCTCAGAAGTTTTCAGACGCGGCCGCGCACCAGAACAGTGCAGTCCACATATGCTTGAACAACTAAGGAGTTAAGTCTCAGAAGATCCAGCGCGACCGCGTCACATTTCTGTGCGGTCCGCGATGTGAAGCACCAAAATTATTGTTCTCTAATAAGATCCCACGCGGCCGCGCACCATAGCAGTGCAGTCCACGTTGGGAAGGACCAAAATCACCTTCTCTCTGAAGTCTTCCACGCTGCCGCGCACCAAAATAGTGCAGTCTGCGTGGAATGTGTAGTTGATATGAAGGCTGAAAACCCAGTGCGTTCCGCTGCCATTTCTGCGCGGCTGCGCTGGTAGGTAGGTAATGGGTCCCATGGTTCTTCTATAAATAGAGACCTTGGGCCTCATTTTAACCTTTTCGCAAATTTTCTACATGAGCTCTCATTTTTACTGTCCATCAATACTACTTGCTCACATAGTTAAATTTTCATAATCCCTGGTAACAATTCTTGCTTATCTCATTCATAGTTTAATTTTTAATTATTTTATTTGCTTCCCATTAGTATAATTTCTTGTTTTCTTCATTTTCTTCTTAGTTTGAACTGTTAGTTTAGATTTTGTGTGTTTATGTTAAACAATGGGCATGAATTCATGATTAGTAATTCAGTAGATACAGTTAGGACCCATAATTTGAACAAAAATTGGACTTGCATGAAAATCCCCGACTCGGTTAAATATCATCCCTACGGGGCCGTGCGTCCTTTCTGAGCGGTCTGCGCCGCCTGTTTTTGTGCATGCTAAGGCTATTCTGCGCGGTCCGCATAGCATTTTCACGCGGTCTGCGCTGGCGCAGCGTGGCTGCGGTCCAAATCAGTGCAGACCGCGCTGATAAGGTTCACAGTAGGTTATTTTTTTGGTGATTGACAAACGCGGTCCGTGCTGAACCAACGTGGCCGCGGTCCAAAATAGTGCGGACTGTGTTGGTAAGTTCAAAGAGGGGTGTGATTGGGACCCCTCAAGCGCGGTCCACGCTACCTCGGGGTGACCACATGACTATTTTGCACGGTCTGCGGATCTCTTTCTACTTCACTATGTCTGTAATTTTTACTCAACTATATAATCTAATTCACTACATATGCTTCTACTAACGAGGTTAGACTTGTAATCTTTGCAAATCATGGTTAGCAAATGCGGTGGAAAATAACAAAAACAACCGGGGAGTGGTGGCTCCTCTCGAGGGGGTAAATGAAAGCGGGTGGTCAAACTCACTCCCCAGGTTCGGGAAAGCCTGACCAGTAAGCTGATACGCGAAGCTGATAGAGTGGACTCACACTATACGGGGAGTGAATATGCACCATCTGGGGACATCACTTTAGAATCTGCCCCCACTCACATGTCTACGTCGTTCCAGTTTCGGGATACTCTTTCACCTGATTCTGCACCCACCTCCAATAAACTAGTCAATGTTATTTCGGACTCATCTGATAAGTCCGTAGCAAGAGAAGAAGAACAATACTCCACCTCTCCCACAACTTCATTATCAGGGGAGAGTGGAGGATATGGTGAGGGGGTGAACCACAATCCGGGGAGTGGAGCAGACTAGCAAACCGGAAGTCTGGGTTGACAGATTCGTAAGTGACATAGCCTTCCACAAAATTAGAGAGTGGTGGCCCAAAAGAAAACAGATTCCAAAGAGGCAATTTATTGACTCTGATCTTATTCCTCTCAACCCACATGTGCAAGCACAATCCCGAAATAGAGAGGGTTGGGGTTTCTTCAAGAAACGTTGTATAGTGTCCAATGAACATATGGTAAAAGAGTTTTACTGTAATGTTTATCATGTAGTTCAGGACTCAAAGGCAACGAAAGTGCGAGATAAAGTAGTGGTGTTTGATGGAAATTCCATGAATGAATTCTTGGGGTACAACGAAGGGGATGAAACCCAATACTTAGGAAAGCTGGAAATGAAAGAAGAGGTTCATCTTTGGTTGGCCCAGCACTTGGTAGCTCCGGGTACAGTCCCAGTATGGTTGAAGGCAGGGGAGAAGATTATGCGGAACACACAGAACTTCGAGGCAAAGGGTTGGTTGACTTTTGTGTGCAGTAGACTTGATCCCACCACCCATGATCACACAGTTCCTATTGCCAGTGCTGTTCTAGTGGCATCTATTATGGCCGGGTTTCCTCTCAATGTGGGCAACATAATTTTGAGGGTGATTTCTACGGTCGGACATGACACCAACACAAACTATCCCTTCCCGAACACTCATTCCCTTTACTTTAGAGAATTGGAGGTGAAGAAAAAGAGGTTTTGTTTCAAGGTAGATCCTGTAGCCCCCTACTCATGGTACAGTCAGTTGGGTCCCGACAACCCAAAGAGGTCCAAAAAGAATTAGGTATCCACATCCACCGCACCTGGCCAGTCTGAGGAGCCTGCGGTTATTGAGAATTCCACTAAGCCTTCCACCGTCCCTTCTACCAGTGAGACATTGCCCTCCTTGATCCAAAATGCCATATTTGAACGATTTCCATGACCTACCAATGAAATGATCCCTAGTTCACCCTTTTTGAGCCTTAAACCTTCTTCTTTCATGAACCAAGCTACAAGCCTATACCCGTTCTCAATGAGACCCTCTCTTTGCACCCAAATATCCCCTTGAGTAATGGCAAATGTCTAAGTTTGGGGGAGAGAGACAAGAAAGTCATCAATGTGGTAAAATTTCACAAAAGCAAAAGAAAAGGAAGGCAATGAAAAAGAGAAAAAAGACAAAAAGATAGAAAAAAGTGAATAAGAACCAAAAAGGGAATCCAAGGACAACAAAAAGTGAAAAAAGTGTGGAAAAGTAGACAAAAGGATAAAGGTTTTGAATTGCAAAATAAAGAGTGGAAATGTGTCTCTCTAACCCCATGAAAGAAGTAAAATACTCAAATGAGTCAAGAAAGTATGCCAAAATGAATCAAAAGAAGTGTTTTAGGGAAGATTGAACCTAATTGAAAAAAAAAACATGTCCTACCTTTACCCAAAGCCTTCACAATGACTCCTCAAAAGCCCTATATGATCTTAAGTTGAGGGAAGCCTACATTAGTGGATACATACATAAGGGGAAAGCATATGGTACTAAGATCCAGACTTATGGCCTTGTTTTGAGAGAGATGAGAGAGAATCCATCCACCTCGGTTTGTATGTCAATACTCTAAAAAGTGAGGTGCACTTAGGGAGAGTTCAGGATGTGTGAGTTTGGGTTCTACAATGACTAAAGTAATTTAGAAAAGTTCTTTGATGAATATGTGTCAACTCTTGATGCTCTTGTGTCACACTTGATCCACAAGTTTTCAAAGCTTAAATGTGTTAATGATGCATTCGCATTGAGGGAAATTGTTAGTCCCAATTGATGCTTGTTGGGGTTACTTTAGGATAAACAGGAATTACTGGGATGTTTTCCTATGAGAGGTAGGTCTTATTTTATTTTCTTGAGGACAATCAAAGGTTTAAGTTTGGGGGAGTTGGTAACTATGATTTTAACATGTTTTATACCCATTCTTTCCTAACCTTTGTGTGTGAATTTCCATTAATTAGTCACAAAATGCTTACAAGTTATGCTTGATTGCAGGTTTGAGCGACATGATGACAAATGTCAAAGATCAACTCAAAAAGGAGTGAAATCTGCCAAGTGTGTCAAAGACAAGTGAAATGGGGAACAAGGCATCCTGCACGGTCCGCATTGCTTTGCCACGCGGCCGGCAGAAGAGTTCAGAGACTGTGCAAATGCCATGTTAACCTGCGCGGTCCACGCTCTGACCTACGCAGTCCGCGCCGCTGGGAGTTCAGAGATTACCATATTCAAGGCAAAGTCCCACGTGGCCGCACACCAAAACAGTGCGGTCCACGTGGATGAAGTTCAGAGAGTGATACTTTTGCCAAGTTTACCCACACAGCAGCTACAAAATAGTGCGGTCCGCATGAAGGACAACAAGAGAGATTCCATTTTACCAAGATTGTTCATGCGGCCGCACCTCATTTATGCGCGGTCCACCCCCTTCATCCAACACGGCCACATTCCTTTTTTGTGCAGTCCGTGCCCCTAGTTTCAGAGGAGAGATGTGAAGACCAAGACCCCTATGTGGCCGCGCTGCATTTATGCGCGGTCTATGCCAGACCCGCAGGGGTATTATTGTCTAATTTTTCATGTGTACTATAAATAGAACATTTTACTTTTTAGGTTATGAATTAGATATCAGATAGCTGCTGCACTCGTGAGACTCAAGTTTTAGCCTATTTTGGGCAATTTCATCTTGCTTTACGTGGATTCTTGTATATTAACATTGTAGTTGTTATAAAATAATAAAAGAATACGAGCAATATTGCAGAGAAAGAGAGAGAGCAAATTCTTATTGAATATTGGGGTAATTTACAATAGGGTAAGGCCCCTCTATTTATAGGAGGAAAAATGACTTAGCCTCAAAGTAAAACTCTCTACAAGATAGACATTCACTCTAAATAGAATTCTATTCTTAAAACTCCCCCTTGAATGTCTACCCAATAAGTAACGTGCCTCATTAAAACCTTAACTAAAATAAAACCCAATGGGAGAAAAAACTCTAGAAAAGGAAAAAGAGTACACACGTTTAGAAATGTGCCTATTGGTTGCCTCGTTAAAAAACTTTCAAGGAAAACCCAGTGGGAAAAAACCTTGTAAGGGAAAAAAAGCGCAACACGCATTAACTCCCCCTGATGAGAGCATTAATTCACATCCTTGAGCCTTCGCATCCCAATCTTGTGCACTAGCTTCTTGAAGATTGACGTCGGTAGAGTTTTGGTGAATAAATCAGCCATATTAACTCTAATGAATATATTGCACCTTGAAAATCCTCACTATCACATTATCATGCTTATAGTTATAGCAAGATACAAGTGTGCACAAATTGCACTTAGCATGTTGTACTTCAAGACCAAAAAATATATATGCTTTAAGCGGTTTAAGTCCTTCAAGGATTGTCATATAAGTTAAGTCATATAAGCCATCTAAAGAGGCTTTAGTGCATATCAAGTTTTATGTCTTGCATAGACATATAAGATATCAAAAACTGATTGCACGTACCATTGAATTTATACTTTCAAGTATTTGAACTACATGTCCAAGACTACATGTCTTTCATATGGAATCAATTCTACTTGAATTGTATCTCTTCCATTTGGCCAATACTTTTGTGTCTATGTTCGATAGACTTAAGATCCTCATCTAAACTTAGCACTATGATAGATGTCGTCGATAAATATTTTATATCGGTTCCAATAATTTTTCATAAAGGCATAACATGGAGATCTCTTCATTCATATATTCAGGTACCTGAATCTCTCATGAGATCTTATGAACTGTTATGTCATGTGACCTTCTAGATCACTTGCCTCCTTATTATGATCACTTTGATCATTTGCTCATCTTCTTCATCAAGAAGTTTTATTTGAAACCGATTTGTCTATATGCTTTAAGCGTACCATAGACTTTGTCCTTCAAGGACTTAATATGAGCATTTGCAATGATAATATAGTTACTTTCTTTGTTCAGTAAATTCATATGGCATGCTTTACAATATATTTCAAATGAATTATCTGTTTATGAACTTCAAGTTCATATTATCCTATTCGAGGATCTAGATATACAAATGATAATCCGTTCGACGTAACTTCTTTTTTAATTGTTTATCATATCTCCCCCCTCATGTTAGAAAAACTACCTTGTTTTCTCAACTTTGAGAATCCATCTTTGTGCATTATGGTGTTAATGAAAATATACACCGCACATTCATAATAATAAGATGAATTTATTTGGTTCCTGACACTGAACAATTTGTGAGGGGAGAATGCAATATACTTTCGTATGTAGCACATATCAAATTAATATAAATAATTTTGTTCTCATAAGCAATAGTTTAGCTATTAAGTGGAGGCATTCAATAAATTATTTTGCTAAACCAACTATGATGTAAATCAACTTATCAAGATGAACTATCTTGAATAGAAAATCTGGAAATTGTGCTCCAAATTGAATTATTGAGCAAGTTACCTCGCAAAACACCATGTTGCGGGTTAATAATAATCGCACATGTAACCATCTCATAGATGCATCTTATGTGTATACATGACATATGAATGGGCCAATATTTACCTTTGATATTTCCAGCATTCATGAGATTCAATCCCAATTTTAGTTGGTTTATTAATTAATGAGAACAAGCAATATAAGAGAATCCGTAAAGAACTTTCTAGTTCTTTAATATTTACCCATGTGAATTCTCTATTATTTTTGCACATCATATTTAAATTGATATGACTAAACTGATTATGCCTGCTGAGTAAATTATCAATATTGATAAACTTCAGATTTACACCATGACGTGTGCAATTATCAATAAACTCCAAGTTTATTATGATATGGATTTTTATATCAATAAACATCCACTTTATTGTGGCATTCTTTTGTTTGTGTTGTACAAACTGGAGAATAAAGCGGGTAGCTTTTCACATACAGGTTATCCCGCTACAAGTTGTAGTAATAGAAGATATCAAATCTTTCCTTTATTTATTGTCTCAATATAATCAACCGCTTTCGCATATACTTTGGAAACTGAATAAGTTTCTTTGAGACTTACTACAACACAATACCTTATCGGTAACCAATTGTGTTTCTCCAAAATAATATAATTGGCTCTTGCAGAGTTCTCAGTTAGTTTTGGTACTACCACATATTCATGAACATCCATATGGTGAATATCTCTTTTAAAGAGAAAGTTATACCATTATGGATGGTCAAAATTATGTGCAATATATGTTTTGCATTATTATTGTCCTTTAATAATCACATTACCAAAATATTTTGGCGTACAATAGGTACGTGATCAATGGCAATTCATGCCATAATAATGACATTATTTTCTTATATCTTCTCAAACCTCCTTCTAGAGGCGAGTGTGGTATATTTACTACCATTAGCACGTTCATATTCTTCCAAGGATGAATATGTATTCAAAAATTAGATGTTGTCACACTCACACCATGAATGGACCATAATCATCTATATGTGCTTTATAAAATCTCATATTGTCAAATTGATGACAAATATTACTTTCACAGAGTGAAGGATTATTTTGAGAATCCTTATTATCTTCATTATCACAATGATGATGATTATAATTTCGTCTATTTCCACGTCCACATCCATTGGTACCTTCACGGCAATAATTTTGTCTTCTTTCAGACTTATCACATACTACTATCACATTCTCTATAGGGAATGTGAATGGAGCAAATTCAATTAGACGGGTTTTCAATTCTTTGCCCACAATCATACATGATTTTGATCATGGCAAGGCATGGAAATTTTACCACTTCATGTGAGTGTAATTTCTTACAAACTCCACTAGAGTTATAATCGAACTTTGTTGTCTTTGTTTGTATATAAAATCAAATCGTAGAATTTCAAGAATTTGAAAGAGAAAAGTAAATTGCTTACCTTAAATCCAGAATTTAATCATGAAGGAAGTTCATAAAACAATTGACAATCATTATGCTCAATCCCAAAGCTTCTACTCAATTGGTTAGAGTCTCGTGCCATTACCCATTAGATGAGGGCCCGAACTCGTACGATTTCTTTAACCATTAAAAGAGTCTGTGCCTATCGCCATTAAGTGAACTTGCGATATTCGCCAAAAATTTTTATTAGCAAAGCTCAAACAACTCCTTGGTACTGAATATATCTTTTCTTCTTCTTTAAATATCCAGCCGCAACTCTTTCTTAATCTTCTCAAAGAGCTTCTTGAGATGGTAGAGTCTCCTGCTGATGACGTGTTATAGAACAATAAAAGAATAAGAGCAATATTGCAGAGAAAGAGAGAGATAAAATTCTTATTGAATATTGGGGTGATTTACAATAGGGTAAGGCCCCTCTATTTATAGGAGAAAAAATGACTTAGCCTCAAAGTAAAACTCTCTACAAGATAGACATTTACTCTAAATAGAATTTTATTCTTAACAGTAGTTAATTAATATGTCAATTTTATCTACTATTTCTTCAATTTCTATTTCTATTATGTCTAGCTAAACCCATTAGCTAGGGTTGTGGCTCAACCCTAGTGTGGGTAATTAATGGGTGTGATTGTTTAATGCATGAATGATGTTGAGTGTTTGTTATTTGGTTAATCTTATGTTTTCATTAGGATTTGGTGGTTGAAAACACGAAGTCTAGCTTAGTGGGTCTTGACTCTCTTGAGAAAGAGAGTCTATGACCCCAAGATTGATTCCAATAAGGAATTGGGATGGACCTATGAGAATGGTAGTCCCACCTAACGGGTTAAATCTCGAGAGAGTAATTACCAAACTTGAACCCTAAGTTGCTTGGGCAAATTGGCCTGCCCAATTGGCATCGAGAGAGTGTGAGAGTGGGTGCAATAGTGCAACGGTTATAACATAAGTCCCATAATCATCATTCTTGCATTAGGAATCTCTACTCGTTAGTTGACCACCTAGAGAAATGCCACGACCCTAGTGCCTTTCTCTATATTGTATACAACCTAAAATTAATATCATAACATAACATAGTTTTAATTTGTAGTTGGCAAATTGTAGTTGTTAATCAAAAGAAAAATAAAAAATGTCAAAAGAACAATTAGGAGCTGAAACACACTCCTAGACCAAACAAACACTCGACTCCATTCTAAGCTCCCTGTGGAAATTGACCCTGATACCACTATTGGGTAAAACTCTTAGCGCCCGCTCTTCCTAAGGTTGAGTCCTCTGCGATCAATCATGCATAGTATTTCTTTTGCAACATCGACATTGGTATCACAGAGATGCCTTCCACCTTTATTTAGTGCCTTGTCAAGTACATAGCTCTTCGTGGGTGATTTCCTCTTCAAAATGGGCATGCTCCTTCAGTTTGGAGCAAACTCCCTTGGTTTGTTGTTGTTGCTTGAGATGCACTTGAAATCAAAGTTGCTTGAAATTGTCTGGGATGCACTTTCTTGTAGTAAATTGTCGTCCTCTTTACTTCCCAAACCATCTGACCCAGTTTCGCACAATTTGGAATGATCTCAAAATATCCAAATCTTTTCTTATTTTCCTCAAATGTCCATGCCATCCTCAAAACTTGTTTCATTGTTTCATGACTATACTAACTTTTAAGACCATACTGATAATTCCACATGCATGTCATGCCACTAGAGTCACCATGAAAAGAACTATAAAGAAAAAGAGAATTAAACAAATACAGACTAGAAATATAAAAAGCAGATTGCATAAAACAGATGGTGAAATAGTTCAAACAACAAAAACAAGAAAACTAAACTAGGGTTACAACCCTAAAAAAATCCTAGATAACACTAAACGAGTTACTACGAATAAACGAACTAGGAAAAATAAAAGGATAGAAGGGTTTGAGCCACAAGAAAATATCCGGATTTAACCCTGAAATAAACAAGACAACAAAAATGATAACAAAATAAATCACCAAGACTCCTCCCTGGCTAGCCAAGAAAGGAGCATCTTTCCAAGCACCAAGCTCAACCTCTATCACATTGACCTAGCAAATTGCTTTTGGGTCCCTTTTGGCAGCTCATTCTTAAGATCAACTTCCGGAAACGAGATTGATAGAGCTGAAAGCTTTGTGGCAAGTGGCCCTCCGAGGAAATCAGAAGAGTTCTCATATTTTTTTTCAACACAAATCATACACACCATATGCGTCTCATTATGAACATGCGATGGACTTTGGCTAGTGTTTAGTGCATCTGGATTTTGCACGACAAGGTCACATGCCTCAATAAGCTTCTGAACTGCTCTTTTAAGATGCCAACACTTTTCTATGCTGTGACCCGGGGCATTAGATCAATATGCGCACCTTTGAGAGTAATAAAAATTCTTTGGAAGTGGGTTCGGCATTTTTATCTGAATCGTCTTCAACATGTCCAATTGCCTCAACCTTTGGAACAAATTGACATATGATTCTCCAATAGGAGTGAAAGTCTTTTTGTTTTTCCTGTTGTATTTTCATTTTGTACTCTGACCTAGGTTGGAACCTTTTGCGAGTATGTGGTTGATATTCTTGAGGAGGCGGGTAAGATATTTGCGAAAATGGTGCAGGCCATCGCGGGTCCTATGGGGATGGACTACTGGGAAGTTAGTATGACTTTGGGGATTTACTGGAGAGAAGTAGCATTGGGGAGGATTATCTGGAGCACAAGGATATCCATGGGGTCGATATTGAGACTGAAAGCATTGAGCAGGAATGCCCATCTGATCCTGTCGTTGACGAGGCTCAACAACATCTTTTCTATTTCTCTTTCTTCCACCCAAACTTACTGAGATGTTCTAAATGTATTCTGTAGCATCTTTCAATGTAGAATAACTCATAATTTTGCTTGACTTGATTCCTTCCTCTACCATCTCCCCCATTTTTACCACATCATTAAAAGGTTTACCCAAGGCCGGGATCAATGACTGAATTAGGTGGGCCCCTGGGCTTGAAGGAAAAGCTTAACCATTTATTCGTCACCAAGCGCGGGGCTGACCCGAGCAACTAGTTCCCTCCATCTGATCCCAAACACCCTAAAACTTTCCTCGGGTTTCTTTTCCATCTTAGATAGGGAGGAGCGGTCTGGGATAATGTCTATATTGTACTAAAAGTGCCGAACAAAATTTTGAGCCATGTCATCTCATGCATGCCACTTCTTGACATCTTGACGAGTATACCATTCCAAGGGTACCCCAGTCAAGCTATCACTGAAATACGCCATCAACAAATCATCTTTATTTCCAACACTTCTTAATTCACTGCAATAACCCCTCAGATGGGATACTGGATCTCCACGCCCATCATACAAGTTAAACATTGGCATTTTAAACCCCCCGGGCAGATGAAAATCAGGGAACACACACAAGTCATTGTAAGACATGTTAATCTGATTTCCCATCCCTTGCATGTTCTTTAAGGACTGTTCTATACCTTTCAGCTTCTTGGATATCTCATCTTGCCCTTCTTTTCCTGTGAAATTTCCATTTTCAACATGAGTCTCATTCCGAGGGCTATGATTGTATGAGTCAGGGACCTTGTGGACAACCTATGAGGGGTAATATTGCTCATCATGAATTTTGAGTGGGTGTTCATTATTTGATCAATAAAGGGAATATTGTTGAGAAGTTGTGATCATGGGGCTAGTGGATATGACAGGAGGGAAATTTTTGGGAAATGCAGTTGGAGGACGAGTGATGGAGCTACTAGGATGTTTGGGAAAGCTGTGATAAGCGAGAGAATCTGGAGAGTATGGTGGATCATCTGGAACTATGACCGGAGTTTGGGTAAGGGTAGTATCTAGAAAGCTAGGTGGTGGTAGGGGTGGTGCCTTCCCAGTCATCCAATCCCGATATATGCCTACCATGTGTCGTCTTAACATCTTTATCTCTTCAACCAACCCATTGTCCTAATTCAACCAATTGCTTTTGGGAACCAATATCAGCCAACTCAATTCCTTTGTTGTCTCCTATTGCCGTTCGACTTTATATTATAGAGAAGAGTTACCACTTTAAGAACCACAAACCAACCACCCTTCTGCTATTGTGAAGTTAACAAAGAGGAACAAAATGAAGTCATCTTGTTAGCGCTACGGCATTTAACATAAGATAATCTTACTTTATGTGCAATGCACCTAGTCGCAACTATGGGATCTAAAATGACTTCGAGGGTACGAAGGTCAGATGGATCATCCCAATTTCACTCTTCTTGCCATGTTTCCTTCTTCATTTTCCTTTCTGGCACAACTTGGTTTTTTTATTTACTTTCTCTTCTTTTTTTTTTGCTTATCGCTCTTTTCTTTCCTCTAATTTCTCACGTCCCATAACTTCATTCTCTTTTTTTTTCCTCTTTTGTTTTTTGTTTATTTTTTTGCTATTTTATTTAGTGATGATTCAATCGAACCCTATGTATGTTGCCTACGTATCATGTCCCTCATGAATTAGATCAAGCGTAGTTCTAAAAAATCGAGAATAGACTAAACAAACTAACATTCTCTCTCCTTTTTTTCACCTTAATGACTACTTTGAGGAGAAAAGGGAAATAAAAGAAGCAAATCTTTTTTTTTTGGAATTTTCGAGATTTAATGTTCTATAACATATTCTAAACTCAGGTTTAACGCGCACATATTTTTTCTTTTTCTTTTGTTTTGAAACAAATATTCGATGAGAAATTTTTAAGGAAAAAATCCTAGAAGAGAAAATTACTTTTTTGATTCTTTTTTAGGAAATAAACCTAAAGAATAAACTAAAGAAATATATTTTGAATTTCCATTTGATATCCTGAATAAATATTTCAAAATAAGAAATGAAAGAAGATAAAAAATATTTTTGGATTTTAGTTTTTGATTACCTAAGGGAGAAACTCTAAAGATAGACAAAAGATACAATATATTTTTTTTTCTTTGTATAATGTCCTAAAGTTCTAGTGAAAATAATATCTTAAAGAAAACTTCTAAAGAGGTATTTTTTTTGAATTTTTAGTCTTGATATACTAAAGGAAATATAAAAGTAATTTTTATTTTGAGTTCTAGATATTAATTTCCTAAGGAAAACCACCTCAAAGAATTTTTTTAATTTCTAGAATTAGTATTCTAAAGAAAACTTCTAACGGAATTACAAAAATGCAAAATCTCCTCTTCTTTTTTTGATTTTTGATTTACAATACATATTTTCAAGTACACAATAGGAAGTACAATAAAAAAAGACTCGACAAACTTAACTAGACTATGACATACTCTAACATCCCCTAAAAACTCGACATTACTGTACAAAACTAGAAGGTGGAAGATGATATAAAAGAAAAATTGACTCAAAACATAAAATAAAATATAAAATCTTCTTAAGCAACTCCTGAACGAGCGATCCTGACTGGATGGTCCCGGGGTGTCTTTCATGCTCGAACTCTGGTAAGCGAATCAATACCTGAATGAGAAAAATAAGACCAAACAGATTAAAAGACTTGAGACACTATGTGAGACCACAATGTCTCCTATTGGACACATGCAAAACACAACTAGGCTATTTTTGAAAACTAGCCTACATGGCCAAGAGTGAATATTAATGCAAACTCAACAAAGGTGACCTCATAGACATGGAGATACCGCACTAAAGCTTATGTAGATTCAAACTCCCAATAATCATGGCACAAAATTAATTAGAAAAATGACCCATTTTGCAAGAATGATCGATGTGGCCAGAAGTGGCTAAAGATGCAAATTCAAGAAGGACCGACCTTAAAATAAGGAGACATCTAATTGTGGATAGAATTCTCTCAAAACACAATTAAACAAGCCACTTTGTAAAAATAGCCCTATTTTGCAAAACACCCAATGCGACCAAAAGTGGCTAAAGATGCAAGATTTGACTACTACCTTCGAATCCAAAAACTTAAGATTCACTAAGAAGATCAGACCCTATATAGGACGCCTATGTATCCCGCCCCGAAAGACGAGAATCAGGTATGCGTAGTTAGGAAGATTAGATATGGGCGAGAAATATAACAAAAAAATAACTGATTTGGAGAAAACATATTTTTTGTCTTTTTTTGAAAAATGATGAAACATGTAAACTCTTTTTAGATTTTCTTTTTCCTTTTTTGATTTTTTTCCAGAAAATGGTGGGAAAGTGCAAAATCTTTTTTGAGATTTTTCATTATTTTTCATTTGTTTTCTTTATCTTAAAAACTGTGAAAGAAAAACATAATTACGCCCTACTTGCTTTATTTTTATACGTCACTCTCTTTTTTATCTCATTTAACCTCAACCATCATTGCTTTATATTTATGTGTAGCACATATGATGCATCAGGATGGTCTTTTATTTTTGGGTATATCTGTCCTAGACGGATTCAACCCCTGTGTTGAGACCCCAAAGTCATATGCACATGATGTAAACAAACGTGCCTACTAGGGATCCGTCATGACGTGATATTATTCTAGGTTTAAACCTGGGGTTGTGTTCTAGACGCGGCTTACCCGAGTGGACAACTCGAGCCGAGGTGAAGAAAATGTATCGGAAGCACGAAAGTCTACCCGGCCTAGTTACTGATCCAACCTCGTTCTATTTGGTATGACTTCTAACAAAAAAGTGGGGAACACGTATGTGGGCACCATATTTTTATAGGACTCATAAGGGAGGCATAAGAACACATTTTAATACAATTCAAATAATATCAATGCAGTATAGAAATGACAATTAGCATATTAGGTCCACAAATACAGTAATATCCACAAACAATAAAGCCAAGCATAGATCATATTAACAAGTTTGAATTCTGAACCCTGAACCAGAGATTCTGGGTTCTTGTCCCCAACAGAGTCGCCAGATCTGTCATACCTTATTTTTTCTTCCCGAAATGGATATAAGGGAGTTTTTCCATTTAAAGTAACAATAACCAAAACACGATTATTTATTCAAATTCAGAGTCGCCACTTGGGACAATTTATGGTGTCCCAAGTCACCGGTTTAAAATCCCGAATCGAGGAAATCTGACTCTGTTTTACAGTATGCGATACATAGAAATCCAGGAAAAGAATTTCGTTAACCCGAGAGAAGGTATTAGGCATTCCCGAGTTCCTAGTTTTAGCACGGTCGCTTTAATCATACCTGGCTTAATCAATTATTCAATTATGTACTTTAGAACCTATGTGCAATTTACCCTTACTGCTCTAAGTTGAGAAATTAACCTGAAACGAGTCACATGTACGTGTACTCATTCATTTGGCGCGTCAAGAATCATGTCACGCGTACGTGTCCATAATTAATCATGCTTTATTATTATTAAAAAGATTTGGTCGAAGTTACGTGAACACATACCTCGATTTATTTTTAGAAAAATTATAATTATGTTACGCGAACGTATACATAATCACAATATTCGATTAATTAAGGATGTGCCTAAAGCATTTGTATGAATATTCATTTTTGAAATTGTAATAACGTGTCACACAGAGGTGCACACAATTAATAACACTTTAAAAATTATCAAGATTGTACGACCAACGTTGCACGAACGCATACTTTGGTCTTAATTTTGAGAATCGTAATTATGTCACGCAGACGTATACATAATCATGATAATTTATATATTAAATACGCCGCTCAATTCTTCTTAAAATCAAAATATAGAAGGAAACACACATGCTGCTCAATGAAAACTATTGTAAAAACTGAAAACAATATCATAAGAAGGTCCAAATTAAGCCAAAACATCAATCTCCGGCAAAATTGTTAGAAAAACAACAATACTTAGACTTCAGTACCTGATGGGAGCGATAACGGCAAGTTGAGGACCAAGCTTCTCCTCGGCAGCTTTCTCGGCCTTAACCCCAAGTTTTGGCAACTGAAATAAGAAATCGATAGAAAAATGACAAGAACTCTCGACTATGACCACACCAGAGAAACTTGACCAGAACTTTTGGATTTGCAAATGAAAAGTTCGTCGGCTCGACTCGAATCTGTGGTGGCATTTTGGGGGTTATTGCAATAGATTTCAACTGCATTTCGGGACATATTCAGGATTTTTCGGTGGAGGTTTCAGGTGGCGTTCATGGAGGGAAAAGAGTAGCTCTCATTCCTATTTTGGATGACAGAAAAATAGAGACGATGGCTGCATTTTTTCTGTTGTGAAGCTGTTGTGCAGTTTCTTCACTTTCCTCATTATTTTTGTGTGTTATATTGTTGAGAGAGTTACAAATATGAGAGAAGAGGGTGGTCGCCGACGTTTTGGACTAAATATCGTCGCCTTACGTTAGAGCGGAGGAGTCATCGGCTGGTCTAGGTGATGAAGAGGGTGTTCAGGTCGATAATTGAAGGCTGTAATGGTAAGGGACGATTTGGGTTTTGGTGTGTAGATGGCTGGAGATGCGGCTGTTGTTGTCTTTTTTTTTTTCCGGTTAGTTTGGGCAACGGAAATGGTGGAGTTCTGGCTACGGCAGTAGTGGTCTAAGAAGAAGATAGGGTTCTAGGATTTTTGGTGTTCGGTCCGGCGAGAAAGACATTTGCTTCTTTACAGTGGTGTGGCGCTAGTGTGTGTGAGGTCGCTGATGGTTTCTCTTTTTGTCTTCAGGTATAGGTTAGAGAAGATGATGGGGTGTTTTGGAGAGGGAACAACATGTCTATTAGGTTCCCCTCTTTAGGTTAAGTCTAATATGCCTATTAAAGGTGAGGAAGAAGGGTTTTTTAGGATATTGGATTTAATGGGTATTGGGCATGTCTTGTTTGGACCTGAAATATCCGAAATTAGGCTTACAAAGTGGGCTAAATTTCCTTGTAATTAATTCTTAATTCAAAACTAAACCCAATAAACCTCAACCTATTATACGAAAAATATTAGGTACTTCCTTCTAAAATTTATCCAAAATTACAAAATCAACTATTTTTTGATATTCTCAAATATTATATTAAAATAAAATTAAGGTACTATTTTTGTTTTTTTTTTTAATTTTATGAAAGGTATATAAACTAAAAGTAGCTAGATAAAAATATCAATTAGCTTAATAAAGAAAACATTTTTGTGATTTTTATTTTTTGTGACAAAATAAAGTAAAAGAGTCAAAAATAGCTGAAATAACTATATTAGACTTAAATTAAATATTTACACTAAAATATGTAAAAAATTTGAGAAGAATAAAAAATTACATGTCTATAGATATCTAATCTGATTGATGCAAACTTTGTCATCAAACACAACATTTACTGTAGACACTAAATAAAGACCAAAACAATTTGATCTTAGTTCCAAATTAAAGACATTAAACATTGCTAGAGGAAAAACAAAAATATCACGTGCTAGTGAGCACATCAGATTCCAAGGGAAAGAGAAGACAGAACGTGTCCCTATATTCTTTGTAGATTCTCAAGCAAATGTAGAGAGAGAAACAATGAATAGTGAGGAGAAATAGACATACAAGGAATTGAGTTTTTAAGGAGACTGGAATGAAACGATGGTATATCTTCCTGTGGAGGATCAACAGCTTATTAGATGCCGATATAAAAGAAGAGACGTAATTAAACAACAAAATCAGTTAATTAAAACTCTAAAAGTATGATTAGATATGAGTGGCAAGCATATGAACGTCAAACTATTGGCTTTTGGATGATCCGGGTGCATTTTGGCGGGTATTGGGAAAGTTAGCATTTTGGACGAAATTTTATAAGTTTGGCTTGAAGTGCATTTCGGTATTATTGATGTCCGCTTGGGATTCCGAGTCTGGGAATAACTCTGTATGGTGATTCTAGAGTTGGGAGCGCGATCAGAAGTGAATTCGGAGGTCCGTAGGTCATTTTCAAGTCATTTGGCTAAAGATAGAAATTTGAAGATTTTTGAGATGTTTGACCGAGAGTTTAACTTTTTGATATCATGGTCGGATTCCAATTTCGAAAGTTGTAGCAGGTCCGTAATATCGAATATGACTTGTGTACAAAATTTAAGGTCATTTGGACGTGATTTGACGGGTTTCAGCATCGAAGGTAGAAGTTCAAATTTCAAAGTTCATAAAGTTTAGATTGGAGTACAATTCCTGATTTCGACGTTGTTTGATGTGATTTAACGCCCCGACTAAGTTTATATTGTATTTTGGGACAGTTTGGTGTCGACACCCCCTCTTTCCATATCGCGGACGGGAAGTCCGGAAACCGGATATACGACATTATGGGAGGACAACTCTCTATTCTCTTGCGAGAATTGGATTTTGGATTTTGGAGAGCCGCTACCTAATGATTATAGTGCATTAGGACACTTTAAATAGATGAAGAATTTGAGAAGAAGGAAACCAGAGTTCGGGTAAGGGCTTAGAGATTATCTCGAGGGAAAGATGTTAGGCACCCCTCAAGATCCACTAGTGTGATTCGCGGCGATGCTATAATTGTGGCATTAAAAAGATCAAAGAAACAAATAAGATTTTCACATAGTCATTACAAATAAGTTTGAAAGCTTTTAAAAGAAAGAAGAAATAGACATTTTTTAAGAAAAGGAGTAAAGGAAACAGGATTTAAAGAAAATATTGCAGATAAAAAGGAAAAGGAAATGAGGTCCTAGGTTTAAACATAATATGGATCACATCAATGCAATATCCAACAATCAATCCTCAGAAGAGGGGTCGCACGTGATATTAGCGCACCGGTCATCATATCCCAATTGTGCTCTTCCCACTCTGTTAAGGTATTAAAGCGCGTTTAGTCTCCATTACTTATTGCATGCTAGTACCCCTCCCAAACTATCAGTACCGGGTTATTAGGAATTCTAATCCTAAAAGGGGAAGAAAGGGATGGGGCTTTTATGGAGTTTTAAAGGATAAAAGTCTAATTCGTCAATCAAAAGAAATACTAAGTAGGGGAAAGAACAAGAAAATAAACAATGCTCAAAGAAACCCCTTAAAAACAGATAACAGATATAGTTTAGCATGCCTTGCACATACTGATTTGGTCTTAAATTAAAATTAAGCGGCGAACGGACTGATTTAACTCAAATTTTTTTATAGAAAGTCCGCATTAGGCAATTTGGATACAATTATCAGAAATTAAGGTATTTTAAGCGAGTTATTTAGAAGGCGCTGATTTCAGAAGATGACTGATGCAGAAATGTTTATGAAGGAGAGAATAGACTTGCAGATTTAGCTTTAGAAATAAGTTTCAAAGAAAATCAGCAGACTGCCCAAGTATAAAACACAAAAATAGTTGTAAAAGTGTATTCAGAAATCAGAACTTTTCTAAAGGAAAGAGTAAACCGCAGAATTGATTTAAACAAGTTCAAAAAGACTGGAATTTAGTTGGAAAATGTTTAGGCAGAGTATTAGAAAAGAAACCATTTCAGAAAGGAAGTAGGTTTCAAAGAAATAACTAATTAAAATGGGCAAAACGAGTTTGATACAAATCATATAGGCATGATTTCTACGTTACTTATTTTCAGAACTTGTTAATGAACTTATGAAAATGATGCTTATATAATTAATCCTAAAGTTTTTCCTAATGAATATGCATTCCCTATAGACATGGTATCTATAAATGAATTTTCAGAAAAAGGTTTTAAAACTCATATAGGCAAGATTTCTAGTGATTAAACATTAAACACTATAGGCAGGATTTCTAGGTGATTGAATTAGAAATATTGGACAGACCTATAGGCAGGATTCTTAGTAAGAAAATTTTAATCCTAGAGCATGATATCTACCCTTACTGATGCAAGAAAGTAAAACCCCTCCCACACCCCTTTACTATACTCTCCCAGTTTTATACAAGTTATTACAAACCAGAAAAGGAATATATTAAATACATCAAAGACTACAGTTGCATCCAAGGTACCTAATTCAATCTTAATTGTCCAATAATATGTGATTAACCAATTCCGGAATCCAGATTTATAAAGTATTCTCTTTATCCAAAGTGTTTCAAAGTTCCAAGGAGTCTCAAGGATTCTCGACATCGCTTACACTCAGGATAAACATTTAGAATTAGAATAGTACAGTGTGGAATAGCCAGCTCTCAGGCATCCAAATTCAGATGGAGCTCAGGCATGGCTTGCAAGAGAGGGGCAGAACTTATAGCTAGGAGCTAGTGCAAAGTGCAAAAGGAACTGCAGAACCCTAACAAATGGTGGTCATACCCAGTCACAGGTGCAGACTGGAACACTCCTGACCACTTGTTTGGGTTAAGCAAGTTAGGAGCAGACCATTGAAGGTAAGACCTAAGTCTGGATAGTGATTAGGGCACCACCAGACCTAAGTCATGGCTCAAACATATACACGGGAAAAGGGAAGTGGGAATTGATTGAGTTAGGGAGTTCAATGAACCCAGTTCAGAGTCATAGATAGCAACGTTTAAGTGCTGCAATGGCTGGAACCATAACTCACACACAAAGGGTGAAGGGGGTAAGGTATTCACAAAAGTACAGTAATGACAGAAACATAGTGAAAGAAAGCATAACAGACTAGGATGTAAACACATAGTGAAGGAGCATTATTTAACTAGGAAGAACATACCAGCTGCAAAGTAAGAACAAGCAGAATATAGAGCAATCACAGCAAGTGAACACAACAAGAGCAGACTTAAATTTTTAGCAGAATAATCGAAGGCTTGAAGAGAACTCAAAGTTGTTTAAGAACACAGAGTAGAAGTATAGAGAAGAAGAGAGAGTAGAAAGCATACTGCTTAATACTATGAGCGAGAGTGTAATTTTATTATGAAAACTTTAGTGTTAAAGCGTGTAAATCTTGTTCTTCAAGTGCAAAAGAGTAGCCCCATTTTATAGTGCGGAAAATGAGTAGAAAGAGGTAAGAGAATAACTTTGAAAATCAATTTCAATGATTTCCCTTTAGTCAAGGGATTTGATTTCAAACGGGAAGGATAATTAAGGAAAGGGTTTGGTTCAAAAATCTTTTCCAAAGCAATACAATAAGGGTAGATACACAGAAATCTATTTATGGCAGGAGTCTAGTAGTACACGGTTTGGACAAATAAGGAAAGGATATCAATTAGTAGGTAGTAAAACATCAGGATTTGAGTCTTAGTACGAATGAATCAATCCAAAAAGGTTAAAAGAGGTTTACTTTAAAGAAAATCATAGCACTCAATCAAACCTTAGAAAAGGAGTTCTGAATAAATCACAAGTTTGAGAAAAGCCTTTTGAAAGAAAGGTTCTCATATATAAGGCACTCAAACAACAAAGACAAGAGAGAATTTATAGAAAATCCACAGTCATAACAAAGAAGGTTCAATTCATAGATCTAGAATGAGTCTGAAAGAGTTAAGGGTTCTGAAAAGAACCCTAATCCAAATGCAAGATCAAGCCTACCAAAAACCCCTCAAAATATTAGTAGTCTCTTTCAGAGACTTATGAGAAAATAAACAAAGAGAACAACAAGTTCAAGGCAAATAGAATGTGTAAACTAATTTGAAACACAGGAAACACATTTAAGCATAGGTTGTCACTCAAATAAGTTCAGAAGAGAAGAGGCGGCATAAGCTTAGGAAAGTAGTAGATGAAGCATGCTTAGAGTTTAAAATGAAATTCCAGTAATGGAAAACAAGGATTAAAATATCAGTAAAATACAGTAAAGGAACATACGAGATAGACATGTAAAAGCATTCTTATAGAAACCAGTAGAAGAAAGAACAGAACACAAAAAAATAAGAAGTACATTCATAACATGGAAAACATAAGGATACAAGAGAAAACTCATAAGAATATGGCACGGACAGATTCACACAAAGAAAAGAAGAAGAAGAAATAGAAGTCCTTTTGAATCATTTGTAGAAAACTCTAAATTGAAAATAAACTAATTTTGAAATAAAAATTGGGGGAAATTAAAATATTGAAGATAGCACAGATTCTCCACAGATATAGGAAAATAAAAGAAGAAGGAACCTCAAATAGCCTTAGGGTTTCTCTGAAACCCTAGAAATGAGAAGGCTTGGAAGAAAGTCTGGTCTAGAGTCGGAGATGGCCATAGCTAGGCTCTTAAAGCTCGAATACGCCAGAGTGAAACTAGAGAGGCCATAGAACCACGGATCTGTAGAGGATCTGAACAAACGCAGTCGAGGTCCGACCTCAAAATCTCGAACACCCATGGTTTAGGAGTGAAGGATGGTACGTACATGCTGTCAATGGCCTGGAAAGCCATAGATTCCGGTGGGATTATGGTTGGAGAAGGTTGAGAAGGGCTAGGATTTCGAGATCCTTCGAGAGAGTTTGAGAGAAAGAGAGGTTTCAAAGGTGGTTGTCTAAGAGAAATGAGAATTAGGGTTGGGGGTAGAATTAAAAAAGGAAAGGATTAATTGTGGCCGTTGATCAAAAGGATCAATGACCTGGATTAAAAGGTTTTCCGGGCGGGTCGGCTAAACGAGTTAAGGGGTTGGGTTTAAATGAATTGGGTTGGTCCAATTGGGTTCGAAATTGGATTGATTTCAAGTTGAAATTGAAATGGGATTGTGGTTATAATTGAAATGAAATGAGGCTAGATATTAAATAACTAGTTTTTTATTTTTATTTTATAAATAAGTAAAAAAAATTTTGAAGGCAAATTAAAGATACTGAATCAGTTAATAATATATAAATATTAATTTAAAAATACTGAAACCAATTTTTAAAATTATAAAATGCCATTAAATCCTAAGGAGGCTAGTATTGCAATTACATGCATTTTGGTTTTAAAAATACCAAACGAATTTGCAAAAATGTGCAAAAATCATGTTAGCTACGTTTTGATGTAAATATGAGAATAAAATAGATTGTTCACCAAAAATAATAATTTTGGGAATAATTATTGGATTTTGTGGTACAAAATAGGTAATAAATTGGTTTAAAAATCATTAAAAAAGCCAAGACCTTTTGATGTGCTTATATATGTACATATAGACTATTTTTAAAGTATTTTAGGTATATAAAAATACATAGGAAAAAATTAGGTGTCAACAACAGCCCCTCTTTACCCGAGGAGGATAAAAGAGTTATCGGGTAAAGACAAGATGACCAATTTTGACCAAGATCTAGCTTATGAGTTGTCTACATATCCCTGGTTTATAGGAATCACACCATATGTAGTTCAGGAACTACTGACAGAGTGCGTCGATGGAGTTTTCGATAAAAACGGACGCGATGATTGTATTTGAAAAAGGTGTTTGGAGTCGAATAGGCTGCGGAGAACCGGAGCGGAATCGTTCCTCCTGAGATTGCCGTTTGCTAGCCGGTGTACCTACAAGTGAGCAATGTGGCGTATATTGTGCATAATTGGAACGTGATGCAAGTTCCTGTTGGATCATGAATGCTGTCTAAAGACGGTTAGGATGATTTCCTCAAACTATGATGTCCTGGGCCATGAAGAGCATAAAAATTAAAATTCGCAGGCCATGAAATGGTGTTCTCAGGCTATGCAGTTGGTGCCTCCGAACTATGACACCTTTGAATAAGTTGGTGATCTTTCAGCCCATGAGAATGTGGCAATTTTTCAGCCGATGAATGCAAAGGGTGGTGATCTTTTAGCCAAAGTGAAAATTTAAATGCAGGTGGCGATGTTGCAGCCATTCAAAAAATAAAGTTGCGATATTTCAGCCATACAGGATGGAGACAGAGCTTAGTCTCGAAAGGCAGATAAGTAGCCTTATGCATGATGGAGGTAGAGCTTAATCTCGTAAGGCAGATAATAGCCTTATGAAAAATGCAGATGGAGACGAAGGTTAACCTCGGAAGGCAGATAAGTAGCCTTACGCAGGATGGAGGTAGAGCTTAACCTCGAAAGGCAGATAAATAGCCATATGTGAAATGCAGATGGAGACAATGCTTAGTCTCGAAAGGAACATAAGTAGCCTTATGCAGGATGGAGGTAGATCTTTACCTCGGAAGGCAGATAAGTAGCCTTATGCAAAATGCAGATGGATACAGTGCTTAGTCTTGAAAGATAATTAAGTAGTCTTATGTAGATGGAGGCAGAGCTTAGCCTCGGAAGGTAGATAGATAGCCTTATGCAAGATAATGCAGATGGAGACAGATCTTGGTCTCGAAAGGAAGATAAGTAGCCTTATGCAGATGCAATAATGTAAATGGCATATAGTGGTAAGATTTTCTTAGTTGATAGCTGATTATGACTGCTGGGGATATTATGTGCGGGCATTAATTTTCTGAATAAGAGATTGCTCTTGGTAGTTTTATTCCTAATAAGTATGAGTGCATGAATGTATTCAATGATTTGTGACCTGCATCCAAAGAAAAATTGTGAGTTCTTTAGAAGGGGGAAAGGTTAGTTCATCTTCTCGTGGTTCCTAATGTCACACATCATTAGGGTAGCGTTGCTAAACAACAACGATTCAAATAATAGTTATGCATGATTTGGTAAATATAGCATAACTATATGCTTAAAACAATGATTTTATTTTGAATGAACCAATTACTACAACGTGGCTCAAGAAATTTCAACCTTGCTTGCTCCGAAATTTTGAGGTCCTCCTCAAAATTTTGTCCCAATTTTCTGGGGTGGTGCTTCTGACGGCTGTGCTGAATGACTAAAAATGATCAACCTCATAATTTTAAGGGCCCTCCTCAAATTTCTGCCCCAGTTTACTGGGTTGGTGCTTCTGGCAATGAAAAGACTGAAAAACTGACTTTGAAATTTTGAGGGTCCTCCTTAAAATTCTGCCCTAGTTCCAATAGCGGGGAAAGAATGGAATTTTATTTAGTTGTGACCGAACCCATAGGGCTGCCTACGTATCCCTTCTTAAACGGGAATCGGTTCAGGCGTAGTTCAAATTACATCATGAAGAAAACATATGATTATACATAGTATCGTTTCACTGCATTGGAATTGATTGGCTTCGGCCAAACTTCTCCATCCATTTTTGAAAGAATAAGGGCTCCTCCAATTAGAACCTGGTGAACCATGTACGAACCTTGCTAGTTGGGAGTGAATTTACCTTTGGATTCATCTTGATGTGGAAATAGTTTCTTCAGCACAGGCAGCCCTGGTGCGAACTTTCTTGATCTAGCTCTTTTGTTGAAAGTTCTGGACATTCTGTTCTGATACAACTGATCGTGGCAGACTGCGTTTATCCTTTTCGTATCTATAAGGGCTAACTGCTCGTAGCGACCTTTTACCCATTCTGTATCATCTAACTCTGCTTCTTGTATGACCCTCAAAGATGTAATTTCTACCTCGGCGGGAATGACTACCTCTATACCATAAACCAGCATGTAGGGGGTTGCTCTGGTCGATGTGCGGACTCTGGTGCGGTATCCCAATAGAGCGGAGGATAACTTATCATGCCACTACTTGTGCTTCTCTATCATCTTCCTTAGTATCTTCTTGATATTTTGTTGGATGCTTCTACAACTCCATTCATCTGAGGATTGTAGGCTATAGAATTCATGTGTTTAATCTTGAATGCTTCACACATTGCTTTCATCAAGTCACTATTGATATTTGAACCATTGTCGGTAATGATTGATTCCGGAATTCCTAATCGACAAACAATCTGGTCACGGACAAAGTCAGCCACAACTTTCTTAGTCACTGCTTTGTATGATGTTGCTTCGACCCATTTGGTAAAGTAATCAATTCCCACTAATATGAACCTGTGCCCGTTTGATGCGGCAGACTCGATCGATCTAATAACATCCATTCCCCAAGCGTTGAACGACCATTGTGTGCTTGTTGCAGTAAGCACGTTTGGAGGCACCTTTATCATATCTGCATGTATCTGACAACGATGACATTTTTTGACATACTGAATACAATCCGTTTCCATAGTCATTCAAAAGTACCCTGCTCGGAGTATCTTCTTTGCTAGTACAAAACCATTCATGTGCGGTCCGCAGGTCCCTACGTGCACTTCATCCAATATTTTGGCTGCTTCTCTTGCATCGACACACCTTAGAAATCCCAAATCAGGAGTCCTCCTATACAGGATTCCTCTGCTGTGAGAAGTTGTTTGATAGCCTCCGAAGCGTGCGCTTCTAAGTAGCATTGACAAGCTCAAAGTATTCTTTAATGTTGTGGAACCATGGTTTCCAATCGACTTCTTCCTCAACATGAGCACAATAAGCCGGCTGGTCATAAATTTTGACCTGGATGGGATCAATGAAATTTGTGTCTGGATGCTGAACATGGATGACAAAGTGGCTAGTGCATCAACGAACTCATTCTGTATTCTGGGAACATGCCGGAATTTGATCTTTGTAAATCTCTTCCTCAACTCCTGTATGTGATGCAAATAAGGGAGTATCTTAGAATTCTTGGTCGCCCATTCTTCTCGAACCTGATGTATGAGTAGGTCCGATCTTCCAATCATTAGTAAATCCTGAATGTTCATATCAATGGCTAGTTTGAGCCCCAAGTTGCACGCTTTGTACTCGGCCATGTTGTTAGTTCATGGCAACCTAAGCTTGGCGGACACCAGGTAGTGCTGACCTGTTTCTGATACCAGGAGTGCTCCTATTACAACTCCTTTGAAGTTTGCGTCTCCGTCGTAAAACATCCTCCAACCATCATAGGATTCTGCAATATCTTCTCCTTTGAAAGATACCTCTTCATCAGGAAAATATGTCTTTAGAGGCTCGTATTCTCCGCCCATAGGATTCTCGGCGAGGTGATCTGCCAAAGCTTATCCTTTGATTGCCTTCTGAGTGACGTAAACAATGTCAAATTCACTTAGCAGGATTTGCCATTTGGCGAGCTTCCCAGAAGGCATGGGCAAAGATATACTTTAACGGATCCATCCTTAATATGAGATAAATGGCGTAGGCACAGAAATAATGCCTCACTTTCTGAGCCACCCAGGTTAGAGCACAACAGGTTAGTTCTAATAAGGAATACCGAGCCTCGTTTGGGGTAAAGTTCTTGCTGAGGTAGTAGATTGCTTGCTCCTTTCTCCCCGTTTCATCATGTTGTCCTAAAACACAACCGAGTGCTCCATCCATTACTGTGAGACAGAGCAATAGAGGTCTTCCTGGTTCAGGAGGAACCAAGACTTGCGGCGTAGACAAATATTTCTTAATTCTGTCGAAAGCCTTTTGAAAATCATCAGTCCATTTGGCGGTATCATCTTTCTTTAACATCTTGAAGATATGTTCACAAATAACAGTGGACTGAGCTATAAATCGGCTGATATAGTTGAGTCTTCCCAGAAAACTCATCATATCCTTCGTGTTCTGCGGCGATGGCAATTCCTGAATGGACTTGACCTTTGACGGATCCAATTCTATTCCCAGGCAGCTTACAAAGAAACAAAGTAACTTTCTAGCAGGAACCCCAAATGCACATTTGGCGGCATTCAGTTTCAAATTGTATCTTCTCAATCTGTTGAAGAATTTTCTCAAGTCTTCCATATGATCTGCGACTTTCTTGGATTTGATGATGATGTCATCCACATACACCTCGATTTCTTTATGTATCATGTCATGAAATATAGTAGTCATGACTCTTATATAAGTGTCACCAACATCTTGAAATCAAACGGCATCATTCTGTAACAATACATCCCCCATGGCGTGATAAAAGCTGTTTTCTCTGCATCTTCTTCGTACATCCATATTTGATGATATCTAGCAAAACAACCGACGAACGACTGCAGCTCATGCTTGGCGCAGTTTTCGATCAGAATGTGTGTATTCGGCAAGGGGAAGTCATCTTTGGGACTGACCCAGTTGAGATCCCGAAAGCCGACACAGACTCTAACCTTCCCATCCTTCTTTGGGACTGGCATGATGTTGGCTAACCATGCGGAAACTCCATTACCATGAGAACTCTGGCTTTGACTTCCTTGGTAATTTCTTCTTTGATTTTCAAACTCATGTCAGGTTTGAACTTTCTGAGCTTCTGTTTCACCGGCGGACATATCAGATCTATTGGTAATTTGTGAGCTATAATGGAGGTGCTGAGACCAGTCATATCATCATAAAACCAAGCAAAGATGTCCTCATATTCTCTAAGGAACTATGTGTACTCTTTCTTTTTTGATGGCAACAAATGCACGCTGATGCGTGTTTCCTTGACATTCTTGGTATCTCCCAAATTAACAATATCAGTTTCGTCCAAGTTAGATTTAGGCCTGTTCTCGAAGTTCTCGACCTCTCTGACAACTTCTTCTGGTATATCATCTTCTATTGAATCTATATCCATTTGTTGTGTTGTCTCGTTGCAAGTCACAGTCGTTGCTTCATCATCAAGATAGGTGATAGTAATGTTGTGCAAGTAAAGTAAATGATAGAGAAAATAATAAGAGCGAGATATACAATAAACTTGGAAATTCTTTGATTAAATTCATAATTTTTCGAAATATCAGAGCTCTTTTCAAAAGTAAAGACAATGCGGAAAGGAAAAATCAACTAGTAAAAAAGATGCAATGCATGACGCTTTGTTTAGCCTTGCTACCCCAAAACTTTTTGGGCCCTGGTGGTTCTGATAGAACAATTAGTGAGCCGCTCCCCTTGATTCAGAACTTGTATGGAAGGGCCTTCCTCCCCTTCCTCCTCGAAGATAACACAACAGTCCATATCATCTCCTAGAAACAAGTTCTTCATTGCTACCAATACCTCATCTTCCTCTGATCCACATATGATGTTAGCTGGCTGGAAAGTTTGCTCTAGACGAGGTATAGGGTTCTCCAATGGATGGTATGGGCCACACCATGGTGGCGACGAATGTTTGAACTCCTCCCAGGTGTATTCGAACCCAAACCAAAAGGTAGTACCGTGTTTCTTCAGATTGATGGGTTTGGCGATCCTTTGGAGGTTTTTGCCAAGTCCTTTTACGAGTTCATACCCGTACCGTTTTAGGATACTTTCAATCTTGTTGTCCTTCTTTTTGTCTTTTTCCCACAGTATTGAACCACTCGATGTGGTGGTATGTTTCTGCGCCTATTCTCCTTCTTCCTCCAATCAGTGGGATGGTCTGGAGACTAATATGGGGTTGCTACCATCTCCATGAATGATCACCTCTGGGTGATTCCATTCGAACTTCACTGCCTGATGCAGGGTTGATGCCACAGCTCCAATGACGTGGATCCAGGGTTGCCCCAACAACAGATTGTAGGATGTCGGGACGTCTATTACTTGAAAGTAAACATCGAACCAGATAGTTTCCATCTGCAAGCACATGCTAATTTTCCCAATGGTAGATCTTTGGGACATATCGAAAGCTTTAACATTGATAGCCCCATCTTTGATCTCATGCAAAACTTTCCCCAATGTCCTAAGAGTTATTAGTGGACAAATATTAAGACTGGATCCCCCGTCGACCAAGATTCTGGTGATGAAGTAATCTTTGCAATGCACGGTGATGTGCAATGACTTGTTGTGACTTAGTCTTTCTGGTGGTAGCTCATCCTTGTGGTAGCTCATCCTTGTGGAAGGTGATCTTGTGACTTTCCAACACTTGTCCTAACATATTTGCCATTTCACCCCAGTTATGTTGCTGGGATCATAAGCCTCACTCAACATTTTCATAAGAGCATTCTTGTGTGTCTCAGAGCTTTGCAGAAGAGCCAGGATGGAAATCTGTGCTGGTGGTTTGTTCAATTTCTCCATGACCGAGTATTCTTTGGCCAGTATCTTTCTCCAACGGTCATTAGGTCCAGTTTCAACAGGCCGTCTAGAAGCTTGCTTGCTGGACTCAGCTAAGTGTTCTGGAGTGTATACCCTGCCGGTTCTGGTCATGCCCTGTGTAGCGATCGCTTCTCCAGTCTTTTTTTCCCTTTTCTCCTAGCTTGTGTTGTGTAATCCCAAGGTATGGCGTTTGAATTGAACGAGTTCACTTCTATCATGGAAGCCGGGATAGGCACCCCCGGGGGTAACACATAAACTTCAAAGGGTGCAAGTGCCTTTGGAATTCCGAACTCGGTCTCAATTGGTACTGGAGCCTTTTCAGGGGGCGTTTCAAACTCAAACGGTATAGACATATTCACCTCATTGCCCTCAGAGAGATGGATCTAAAAAACAATAGGGTTGATGGTGACTGTTGGCTTCTTCAGTTCATCCCATTCGGCAATCAATCGAATTGACCCTTTGGGGTCCCAATCATCCTCAATCTCGATCATGTGAATGCCTTCACCTTTGTGGTCAGGTAGAGGATTGTTGCGGACATTAGGAGCGGTCTCCTTTACTATAGTGACCTTATTATCAATCAAAGTCTGAATCATATCTTTCAGCGAGCGACACTCGCCGATGGTATGGGCTTTCATTCCGGAATGGTATGCGAAGGTTTTGTTCGAATTGATCCATTGGAAGGGATTTTCTGGAGTTATGGATGGGATAGGTATAACATAACCGTCTACTTTGACTCTTTCATATAGTTGGTCAATAGGCTCGGCGATGGCTGTATATTCTCTGGGAGTTCTACGGTCAAAGTTTGGTCGAGGTTTAGGAAAGTTTTGGCAAGTAGGTGGTGATGGGTAATGAGAAGGTTGAGAATTATATGCTTGGTACACCAGTACGGGTTAGGAATATCTTGGTGAGGTGGGTTGATATGTGGTGGTGGAGATGATTGGTAGGTGGGTGGTGAAATTTGGTAGGTGGGTGAGGGTGCTTGGTAATTCAGGGAAGTTGATATGTAAGTGGAGTTAGAGGGTATGTTTGGTATTTCTTTGGGGACTTAATTCTTTGCGCAACCATTACAGAGTTCACATCCTTCTTCTTTAAGGTGCCACCAGACTGTATAGTCTTGTTGGTGACCTGTAATGCTTCAATATTAGTGAACATACCATTTTAATGCCCTCTTCAATTCTTTCTCCCAACTTGATGATATCGGAGAATTTCTGACCCTCTATCAGCGTCAACCATTCATAATATTGTGGATCCTGAGTCTGGACAAAGAACTTGTTCATCTTCTCTTCTTCTAAGGCCGGCCTAACCTTGGCAGCTTCTGACGTCCAATGAGTAGCATACTCGCGAAATGTTTCTAAGGGTTTCTTTTTCAGATTCTGGATATAAAACATATCTGGTGTGTTCTCTGTGTTAAATCCGAACCAGTCCATAAAGTCGGATGCCATACCTACCCAGCTTGTCCATTTCTTTGTGTCTTGGCTGATATACCAAAATAAGCATCTCCTTTCAGACCCCTCATGAACTGCTTCATGCGGATTTTCTCATCTCTTCCAACTCCAACCAACTTATCACAGTATGTCCTTAGGTGGACCCTGGGATTACCTGTACGATCGAAATTTCAAACTTAGGAGGTTTGTACCCCTCTGGAAGCTCAACATCTGGCTGAATGCAGAGGTCCTCATAATTCAATCCTTCTATACCTTTGCTACCTTCGATACCCAGGACACGGTTAGTCAATTTCTGGAGTTCTTGGGCCAACTTCTTGATAAGGGAGTCTTTGTTGTCTGATTCTGGAGCACTTGAGATTGGTTGACTGTATTGGGGTATAGTGTCCACAATGATAGGAGCATCGTATCGGTGGTTGTTTGTAGTGTTTGGTGGTTCAGCAATGAGTAGTTGAGTGTTATTAGGAGCATGGCATGTGTAGCAGGGTTGAACGTGAGTAGGTTGCATTTGTGGTTGTGGGGTGTCTTGTGGAGGTAGGGGGTTTTGGGTGTTGGTATCAGGAGAAGCAATAGAAAATGATAGGCTTGCCAAATTTCGAACTTGGTCCAATTCCTCCTGGAATTTCAGAAGTTTCTTTTCCATTTGAGCAGCAGTTCCCTTGGCAATTGGGGTACCTTGAGAAGTTTCCTCCCTATCCATTTCCTTTCTAGCACTGGCGTCTCCCATTCTGCCTTTGTTCTTGTTTCTGATAGGACTCAGAAGAGGAGGAGGTGGAGGGCCCTTGGATCTTGTATAGTATGCTGATGGTGCCATAATGCACGAACTAGCTTTTGGGGAGGGGAATAAAATAAAAGAAAAATAAAAGGTAAAAAGTTAGTGCAAATTCCGATAAATATAATATTTAATATTTAAATACGTTGTGCAGGAATATAAGTCGTTTCCTAATTTGGGTGCCTTGTTGTGCCCGAGGTAGGCCTAGCGACAAATTAAAATTTGAGAACTTATAATGCTAAGTAACTCATTTTATTGATAAAAATAAGACGAGTCTAAAAAATGCAATTTGAAATAACGGAAATAAAGACGTCACTAATGGCTAGTGGCCTTATTACATTATGAAAGCAGAAAATAAAAGATCCTAACTACTTGGTCCCAGAAGGACCTTCCCCAGATTCGGTATTCTTTCCTCCCTCGTACAGCTGCGTCAAATCGCGCAATTCGAGTAGCAGATAGGCTCATGCCAGATGTCCATCTGCACTTCTCTCTACATTCTACAGTCTTCAATCCTCTTCAAAAACTTTCCTCTCCCAGCTTGCCTCATGGCTTGGAAAGAGACATAAGGATAAGTTCCCCTCAGACTGATGAGTATGAGGAATGCTGCATCTCGAGAACTAAAAATAAACTCCCCTGTTGGGAACTACTCGTACATCCACTGCACTTGATCTTTCTTTAGATTATCAAATAGCTCTACCCATCCTCCAGCGTCCTCTGGCTGGGCGAACATGTTAGGCATGAAGTTCATTCGCTTTGGGTGGTGTAAAGCGATATGATCATCTCCATCCCTGCGTATGATCTCCTATCGGTAATCACCTTTCTGAAGGTGTTCTATAAGCCAAAGTTTAAGTAGCAGATTGCACCCTTCAAAATGTTTTGCCCCTTGGTGACACTTTCCCAAGGTTCGATATATCTCGGAGACAATATTGGGCAATATGCTGAAAGACTGCCCGTCAATCCCTTCCATTAAGGTCTTGGTTACCATGGCTACTCTGGTGTGGATCCTAGCCTTTTTCATAGGAAATAATATCATCCCCAAGAAATAGAACATGAAGACGAAAACCCTTCTGTGGACGTGCCCTAAATAGGTAAGGGAAAATTCATCAATGTAGGTGCGGTAGGACTTCCTATGGCCATATCTCTGGTACAAATAGTCTAATGGTATGTTGGAGTTTCCAGACAAGTCAGATCCGAGTTTTTCTTGAGTCCCATCATCTTAATAAAGCCTCTTCCTTTGCGATTTTCTGGCATAAGAAAACCCAGAGTCTCCCAAGGAATACCAGCTAGACCATCTATTTCTTCCAGTAAAGGAGTCATTTCCGATCCCCGAAGCAAAACACTGACCGATCACTATCCCAGAACAAAGTTGCAGCCTCTACGATTTTGTTGTAAGGCTGGATTTTCAGAAGTGAAGGAAAATTCCCTAAGTATTTGCGAAAGGGGTCTGGTCGCTGGCATGAAGGTCTTCCTACCAGTTTAGTAGCCATGGGTGAATGTTGGTTACCATACCGAATCTGGGGACTTCGTGTCTCATTTTCTGCAAAGCAAAGCATTAGACCCAGACCGACTATTTAGATCAACAATTAGCATAATAGACATTTAGTTCTCCAAATAAATGCACAGAACATGGAGGTGTCCATTTGGGCTTCAGGGAAACCGGATGGACTTTGGACTAGGCTATCTTAATGAGTTATTTTGCGGACATCATAACCGACCCGTCTAGGTTTGACCATGATACATGAATAGTTTAACGAAGTAGGAATTCTACTTTTGAAGTGCTAGACAGGTACCATTGAGTGGACAACTCAAGAGGGAAAGGCGCGAAACCATCGACTACACCGTCGATCGACTGGTTTTATCGCAAATATGCCTTTGCCAAATTTAGGGGTGATAATATCAGAAGAGCGCAACCACTCATTATAAGCATTGCTATAGGATTTGTTTTAGCACGAGTGGAGTATGATGTTGAAGATGCATCTACATGAATGAAGCAATTTTACATGTATTTTCACGTATATAAGATAAATGATTACAATAAATGCTCGAAATTACAACGGTATTGAAATAATAAAGCTGTAAAGGAAAATAGTTAAAGGAAAGAAAATATATGAAAAGCCAAGTTAGTTTTAGGATGAAATAATTAAAAGGCAGTTAAAGAAATAATGAAGTCACATGTAATGGTAGAAAGCCTAAAGATATCCTCAGCAGAGTTGCCATTCTGTCGACGCCCCCTCTTTCCATATCACGGAAGGGAAGTCCGGAAATCGGGTATACGACATTTTGGGAGGGAAACTCTTTATTCTCTTGCGAGAATTGGGTTTTGGATTTTGGAGATTCGCCACCTAATGATTATAGTGCATTGGGACACTTTAAAAAGATGAAGAATTTGAGAAGAATGAAACCAGAGTTCGGGTGAGGGCTTAGAGATTATCTCGAGGGAAATGTGTTAGGCACCCCTCAAGATCCACTAGTGTGATTCCCGGCCATGCTATAATTGTGACTTTAAGAAGATCAAAGAAACAAATAAGGTTTGCACATAGTCATTACAAATAAGTTTGAAAGCTTTTAAAAGAAGAAGGAATAGACCAATTTTTAAAAAAAGGAGTTAAATGAAAGGAAACACGATTTAAAGAAAACATTGCAGATAAAAAGGAAAAGGAAAGGGGGTCCTAGGTTTAAACATAATATGGATCACATCAATGCAATATCCAACAATCACTCCTCAGAAAAGGGGTCACACGTGATACTAGCGCACCGGTCATCATATCCATATTCTACCCTTCACACCCTGTTAAGGTATTAAAGAGTCTTTAGTCTCGATTACTTATTGCATGCTAGTAACCATCCCAAACTATCAGTCTTGGGGTGTTAGGACTTCTAATCCTAAAAGGGGAATAAATGGATGAATCTTTTATGGATCTTCAAAGGATAAAAGTCTAATTCGTCAATCAAAACAAATACCAAGTAGGGGAAAGAACAAGAAAATAAACAAGCTAAAAGAAGACCCTTAAAGATAGATAACACATATATTTTAGTATGGCTTGCACATAATGATTTGGTGTTAAATTAAAATTAAGTGGTAAACGGACTGGTTTAACGCATATACTTAGATAGAAAGTCTACATTAGGCAATTCAGATATAATTGTCAGAAATTAAGGTATTTTAAGCGAGTTATTTAGAAGGCACTGATTTCAGAAGATGACTGATGCAGAAAAGTTTTTGAAGGAGAGAATAGACTTGCAGATTTAGCTTTAGAAATAAGTTTCAAAGAAAATCAACTGACTGCCCAAGTATGAAACGCAGAAATAATTGTAAAAGTGCATTCAGAAATCAGAACTTTTTTGAAGGAGAGAGTAAACTTCAAAATTAATTTAAACATGTTCAGGATGACTGGAATTTAGTTGGAAACGTTTAGGCAGAATATTAAAAAAGAAACCGTTTCAGAAAGAAGTAGGTTTCAAAGAAAATGTGCAATAATTTGAGACACGTTTTTATCGAAAAGATTAAGTTTAAGAAAAAGTTACTGAGTTAAGGCGTTAAGAACTAATTAGCCAATTGTTACTGTTAAAAATGGGCAAAACGAGTTTGATACAAATCCTATAGTCAGGATATCTTCCTTATGGATTTTCAGAACTTGTTAATGAACTTATAAAAAGTATGCTTATATAATTAATCCTAAAGTTTTTCCTAATGAATACCTATAGACATGGTATCTATAAATGAATTTTCAGAAAAGGTTTTTAAACTCATATAGGCAAGACTTCTAGTGATTAAACATTAAACCCTATAGGCAGGATTTCTAGGTGATTGAATTAGAAATATTGGACAGACCTATAGGCAGGATTTATAGTAAGAAAATTAAATTCCTAGAGCATGATATGTGCCGTTACTGATGCGAGAAAGAAAAACCCCTCCCGCACCTTTTTACTATACTCCATGAGTTTTATACAAGTTCTTACAAACCAGAAAAAGAAAATATAAAAATGCATCAAAGACTACAGTTGCATCCATGGTACCTAATTCATTCTTAATGTCCAATAATATGTGATTAACCAATTTCGGAATCTAGATTTCCAAAGCCTTCTCTTTATCGAAAGTGTTTCAAAGTTCCAAGGAGTATTAAGGATTCTCGGCATTGCTTACACTCAGGATACCGTTTAGAATTAGCATAGTGCAGTGTGGAATAGCCAGCTCTCAGGCATCCAAGTTCATAGGGAGCTCAAGGGTCCCAAAGCATGGATTGCAAGAGAGGGGAAGAACTTATATCTAGGAGTAAGTGCAAAGTGCAAAAGCAAATGGGGAACCCTAACAAATGGTAGTTATACCCAATTATAGGTGCAGACCGGCACACCCCTGACCACTTGCTTGGGTTAAGCAAGTTAGGGGCAGACCTTTGAAGGTCAGACCTAAGTCTAGATAGTGATTAGGGCACCACCAGACCCAGGTCAAGGCTCAAACACATAAAGGGGAAAAGGGAAGTGGGAATTGATTGAGTTAGGGAGTTCAAAGAACCCAGTTTAGAGTTATAGACATCAACGTTAAAGTGCTGCTCTGGATGGAACCACAATTCACACACAAAAGGGTAAAGGGGGTAAGGAATTCACATAAGTACAGTAATGGCAGAAACATAGTGAAAGAAAGCATAATAGACTAGGATGTAAACACATAGTGAAGGAGAATTATTTAACTAGGAAGAACATACCAGTTGCAAAGTAAGAACAAGCAGAACAACAGAGCAGTACCAAAAATGAACACACAGGAGCATACTTAAATTTCAGCAGAATACTCGAAGGCTCGAATAGAACTCAAAGTTGTTTAAGAAAACACAGAGTAGAAGTATATAGAAGAAGATAGAGTAGAAATCAGAGTGCTTAATACTTTGAGCGAGAGTGCAATATAATTGTGAATGCTTCAGTGTTAAAGCGTGTAAAGCTTGTTCTTCAAGTGCAAAAGGGTATCCCCCTTTTATAGTGCAAAAAACGAGTAGAAAGAGGTAAGAAAATAACTTTGTAAATTAGTTTCACTGATTTCCCTTCAGTCAAGGGATTTGATTTCAAACTGGCAGGATAATTAAGGAAAGGGTTTAGTTCAAAAATCTTTTCCAAAGCAGTATAATAAGGGTAGATACACAGATATTTATTTAAGGTTGTCTAGTAGTACACGGTTTGGACAAATAAGTAACGACAATCAATCAACAGGCGGTAAAAAAATTAGGATTTGAGTCTTGGTACGAATGAATCCAACCAGAAAAAGGTGAAAAGAGGTTTAACTTAAAGAAAATTAGTAGCACTCGATCAAACCTTAGAAAAGGAGTTCGGAATCAATCACAAGTAGGAAAAAAGCCTTTTGAAAGAAAGGTTCTCATATATACACTCAAACAGCACAGACAAGAGGAAATCGTAAAGAAAATCCAGAGTCATAACAAAGAAGGTTCAATTCATTCACTTAGAATGAGTCTGAAAGAGTTAAGGTTCTGAATAGAACCCTAATCCAAACATAAGATCAAGCCTGCCAGAACCCCTCCCCCCTCCCCCCCCCCCAAAAAAAAAATTAGGGTTTCTGACTAAAATCAGATGCATAGATGAGAAGACAACAACTAGAGCAAGCTCAGTAATCTCTTTCAAAGACTTGTGAGAAAATAAACAAAGAGAACAACAGGTTCAAGGAAAATTGTCACGCCCAAAATCGAGGGACATGACCGGCGCACGACCGGGTAGCCCTATTCAAGTGGACCTGATTTTTTTTTATTTCCACGTGTTACCCTAGATTATTCATTATTAATTAACCAATGATACTAGATGAAACTGAAAGTAAACGGGACTCTACTTTTAAAAAAAATACATATTATCATTAACAGCTAGTGTGGTTTACGTATTACAGCGCCCACAACATATACACATATTACATATGTTCCAAAACCCCACATCATCCAGTTGTATGGAGCCTCTAAGATGAAGAAAATCATAGAATACTTGCCGCGACAGGCCCTGACTATACCTTTACAATAATGACACAAATTCCCAAAATACAGCAACAAAGGTGTCATGAGCCACACAGGGTAATGGAAGGAAAGGGACTCACCAATTACCAACACTGCTGATAAGGAAAGAGGAGGAGCTACGAACGGTATACTGGAGTTCCTGCTGCGGATCCACCAACAATCATAACACGAATGTAGCGTCCCCGGTAAAAGGGACGTTAGTACATTTGAATTGTACAGGTATGTATGAACAAACTTTGTCCCAAGTAAACAAAATTTTAAAATACATATACAAGTGGAAAACTGAACAACAATAACACAACAATGGAACAACAACCAAGCATTTCACCAATAGATGGTACAATTATTCAAACAAAGGGGCAATCAGTGCCCCACAAGTTACAAACTTTCATGCTGTCTCCTATAACAACTCCACATTGATCATTTCATAATTTCTGTTCATTTCGATAGCGATATTGAATCACGTTTTTCCACCCTTATTACCTCGGCCACCCTTATTACCTCGGCCAACCTTATCGCACCAACCCACACCTTATTTCACCGTGTTACATTGCGCAACCCGACCCCGCCTGACAATTTCATTCCACAAACAACATATAACACATCAACAATTTGAAGAAATCAACTATAGCACATTGTTATGATGTAACCACAACAAGGAGTTAAGCATTTCCACAACTAGCAGCAATGATTTCCTCATGTTCACCAATTCGTACACAATCCGAGTTACCACAATGGAGGTTCATATCCAACCATATACGTCGTTACCACAATAGTTCTAAATTCAGCGCTTAGGGATTTCCTTCAACCACATGTTCCTTAACCTTTGCCACAAGATGTTATCACACAAGTATAAATCACAAGAATTTCACAATAACCCCACATAGGTACCAAGTATCAAGTAATTTCACACGTTAACACAAGACAATTTCACAAGGATCAAAGTTAGTCATACATACCTGGAATTGAATATCCGCTTCTCACCAAGCAATCAAGACGGGTCAATCTAGTTCATGATTAATACATAGGCCTTAGAATATGAATTCATAATTCACTACTCAATTCCCTTTTTACAAGATTTTAGGGTTTTAAAGACATGCATGAAGGTTTTATCAAAAATTTCAAAATCTAGTGCATGTGGTTCCCTCCCCAAGATTAAGTTCAAAAATTTAGGGGAAGAGGGTTAGGGATTTTGCCTGTGAAATCAGAAGTGAAGACAATGAACTAAAATTCCCCGGGCTCCAATGATTTTGAAAGATCAATTGATGAAGAAATAGCTTTCTCTCTCAAGAACTCTCTCTTCCTCTCTCTTATTTTGTTCAGAAAAAGTGTTAAAAATGAGGGATGTGGTGTTTTATTATAAGAGGGGTCGGTTTTAGAATTTTAGAAAATAACTGGGCGAGCACAATCTGCGACGCGTAAGCGATCACAGAACTGACATGCGGTACGCAGAATGGACCGCAAAATGGCCCCAAGTTTTGGACCTTCTCTGGTTGGGAATTTGGTGGATATGCGGTCCGCATTCATATTCTGCGGTCGCAGAATGCACCACAAAATGACCTTCGAAATTCTTCAGGGGCCATATGCGATCACTCTGCAGTCCGCATATTGATTATGCGACCGCAGATCTGACCGCATTTTCAACATCAAAAGTTGGATGCTCTCTAGAAACTTCTGCGGCAGAAATGCAGTCCGCATTCCCGGTCTGCGACCGCATTCTGGACTGCAGATTTGACATTTTCTGGAAAAATTATGACTCGAAGTTTTCAAGTGCAAAATGTAAAAAGAATCCCGACCCACGTAGGTAGACTCAATTCAATGAGTTGCTAGCATTTGAGCACTCATTTTCACGGGGCCTTACATCCTCCCCCGCTTAAGATCATTCTTCCTCTAATGAGGACTTGGAAACCAACGAGTTTGAAACATCATATGCAAGTTCCTATGCTTTTATTGACTTTCAAGTTTGTTAGAAAATTTTCGCCAGAGTATTTTTGTAATATGGACATAACCACCTGTCAGAAAGCCCCCAAAACATATTTCCAAGCACTATTACACAATCTTGCTACCCCTGTAACAATTATAAAATTCACGATCCTCATACTTATACGTATTCAACATCTCGATACACTTTTAACCATTTTGGCACACCACATGTAATTAAATTAAACATTAATCATCTGTACTATCAAAGCCATTTACCTATCTAATGTATGACACAGTGAATCATTTCAATACAAATCCTCCATGCAAAAACTAATAATTACACAATTAGAACACTTTGGTACTCCCTATCCATGCAAAATTTATCATTATTTCCTTACATCACCTTACCATGAGAGTACAAAAATTTCATTACCTAGAAGGACTGCACATTGTTCAAACAATCACAACACATCAATTTTTGGCACAACTCCGAGGAACTAAAATAGTAAGGCACTCGGGGGAGAGAAAGGATTTTTCTTACACCCAATGGTATACAACACTAATTCTCCTAGGGGCAAGATTCGCACGATCATATCTATAATTGTTCAAATAGATGGGCGTATTTTATTTTCATCTCATCTTCCGCTTCCCATGTGGCTTCCTCGACTTGTTGGTTTCGCCACAACACTTTAACTGAGGCAATATCCTTGTTTCGCAACTTCTGGGCTTGTCTATCAAGTATAGAAACCGGAATCTCCTCATATGATAACTGTTCTGTAACCTTGATGTCTTCAACTGGCACGATTGAGGACGGATCACCCACGACTTTCCTCAACATGGATACATGAAACACCGGGTGCACTAAGGACATCTCAGGGGGCAATTCCAACCTATACGCAACTTGAGCGATCCATTGAGTAATCTGATAAGGCCCACATATCTAGGACTTAGCTTCCCTTCTTCCTAAAATTCATGACTCCTTTCATAGGAGACACCCTCAAGAATACCCAATCTCCTTCTTGAAACTTCAATTCTCTTCGACGCACGTCCGCATAGGATTTCTGGCGTCTCAGAGCAGTCTTCATCCTCTCCTGAATGACTCTTACCTTCTCTATGGCATGGTACACGAGATTTGGCCCTATCAATTCTGCTTCACCAACCTCGAACCACCCGATCGGGGACCTACAGCTTCTTGCGTACAATGCTTCAAATGGGGCCATCTGGATGCTAGCATGGAAGCTGTTGTTTTAAGCAAACTCTATAAGGGGCTGTTGATCATCCTATTACCTTTGAAATCCAAGATACATGACCGCAGTATATGCTCGAGCGTCTGAATAGTCCGCTATGCTTGACCTTCGGTCTCCGGATGAACGGTTGTACTACGATTCACTTGAGTACCCAAACCTTGCAGAATTTCCTCCGAAAGTTAGCTGTGAACTGAGCTCCTCGATCCGAAATAATATAAAAGCAGCGTACCATGAAGCCTTAAGATCTCCTTTATATATAATGGAGCATATTTTTCTGCAGTATCGGTGGACTTAACGGGCAAAAAGTGAGCTGATTTGGTGAGTCGATCCACTATTACCCAAATTGAGCCAAACTTGTGCTGAGTGCGAGGTAGCCTTGTCACGAAGTCCATATTGATCATTTCCCACTTCCACTTTGGAATTTCTATTAGCTGAGTCATCCCACCGGGCCGCTGATGCTCGGCCTTCACTTGCTGGAAATTCGAACACTTAGAGACGAAGTCCGCCACACTCTTCTTAATACCACTCCACCAATAGATTTCCTTGAGATTGTGATACATCTTTGAAGAGCCCGGGTGCACTGAACACCTGGAATTATGAGCCTCCGCCATTACTCTCCTGAAGACTATCCACATCCGGGACACATAACCTACCATGGAACCGTAGCACACCATCATTGCCGCTGAGTGAAAGTGCTGAAATTTTGTTACTTAGAACTGCCTCCTTCATTGTGCCAATACTGGAGCAATAAATTGCTTTTCTTTAACCTCCGCCACGAGCGACGATTCTGCTGTGTTATGCACCATAAGGTCCTCCTCATTCGGGGCAGAGATACAAACCCTGAGGTTGGCCAATTGTTGTACCTCTCAAGCTAGGAGCCTCTGATTCGCTCTTAAGTGAGACAAGCTGCCGATGGATTTCCGACTGAGAGCGTCGGCCACCACGTTCACCTTCATTGGATGGTACAAAATGTCCGTATCATAATCCTTAAGCAATTCTAACCACCGTCGTTGCCTCAAATTCAGCTCCTTCTGCTTGAACAAATAATGGAGACTGTGATCTGAAAACACATCTACATGAAACCCAAAAAGATAATGCTGCTATAATTTCAAGACAAACACAACTGTTGCAAGCTCCAAATCATGCGTCGGATAATTCTTTTCGTGATTATTGAGTTTCCTGGAAGCATAAGCTATGACCTTCCCGTGCTGCATCAGTACACACCACAAACTAACCCTGGAGGCATCAAAATAAACCACAAACCCCTATGTTCCTTCTGGCAAGGTCAATACTGGTGCCAAGGTTAACCTTGACTTTACTTCCTGAAAACTGTTCTCACAAGCATCTGACCACTTGAACTTGGCTGATTTCTGCGTCAATTTAGTCAATGGGGAGGCGAGGGTGGAGAATCCCTCTACAAACCTCTGATAATACCCTGCTAAACCCAAAAAGCTACGGATCTCCATCGGGGTCATGGGCCTTGGCCAATCCTTCACCGCTGCAATCTTTGGGGGTCCACTTGAATCCCCTCAACGGAAACAACATGAACTAGAAAAACGACGAACTCCAACCAAAATTCACATTTGGAAAGCTTGGCATACAATTGGTATTGATGAATAGTCTGCAAAACTGCTATGAGGTGATTGGCATGATCCTCCCTGCTCCGCGAATACACGAGGATGTCTTCAATGAAAACAGTCACGAAGGAGTCTAAAATTGACTTGAAGACTCGATTCATAAGATCCACAAAATCCGCCGGGCATTGGTTAGCCCAAAAGGCATGACCAAGAATTCAAAGTGACCGTAATGAGTTCTGAAAGGGGTCTTAGGAATATCCTGCTCTCTGATCTTCAATTGGTGGTACCCGGACCGCAAATCAATTTTGGAGAAGAACCTTGCACCTTGCAATTGGTCGAACAAATAATCTATCCGAGGAAAAGGGTACTTATTCTTGATGGTGAATTTATTAAGCTACTGATAATCGATACACATCCAAAGCGAACTATCCTTCTTTCTGACAAAAAGAAACGGAGCATCCCATGGCGACACAGTTTGTCGGATAAACCCATTCTCCAATAGATCCTTCAATTGCTCCTTTAACTCCCGTAACTCTACTGGCGCCATTCTGTACAATGGAATATATATTGGCTAAGTGTCTAGCAATACATCAATCCTCAAATCAATCTCCCTATCTGGCGGAATTCTTGGAAGCTCATATGGAAATACCTCAAGAAACTCATTCAAAACTGGCACGGACTTGGGGGCAGGTACTCTTGGAGTGGTGTCCGCCACCCGGACCAAATGATAGATGCACCCCTTTCTAATCATCTTCAAAGCCCTGAGGTAGGAAATAAACCTACCCCTCGGCACAACTCCATTTCCTTTACATTCAAAAACCATCTCAATAGGGAACTCGAGTCTCACGACTCTCGTCCGGCAATCACGTTTAGCAAAGCACGAATAGAGCTAGTCCATTCCCATGATTACATCAAAATCCACCATCCCAAGCTCGATAAGGTCGGCCGTGGTAACACGACCACATACCATAACAATACAATTCCTATAGACCAGTGTGGCTGTAATAGAATCACCAAGCGGATCGATACAGAAGACGGCTCAAGGAGCTGTTCGGGTTCAATTCCACTCGAAGCAAAAACTGGAGTGACATAGGACAAAGAGGACCCCAAATCAGTAAGAGCATAAAAATCAATGGTATCGACAGATAGGATACATGTGACAACATCTGGGGAAGCCTCAGCACTCTAACGGCCACTGAATGCATAAAACCTGCTAGGCACGTCCCTACCACGAGCTCCACCACTGGCTGTACCACGCCCTGCTGGGGCTGGAGGGCGCACTGATGACATAGCAACTGATGAACTGGATGGTTGAGCAAGTCCCCTCCCCGTGCCCTATCTGGGCGCACGGCAGTCCCTCTGTATGTGACCTCTCACCCCACAATTGTAACACACTGGAGTGTCCAACTATCATGCCTCTATATGAAATCTCCCACACTTGGGACATATACCTCCCTGCTGTCAAGGTCTCATCCCGAATGGCTGAACTGGCGGGGCCTCCTGCTGTCTGAACCTGGCCCCGAAAGGCTACTCTGCTGGTAACTATGCATGGATGGCGGTGCACTGGCTGAGGACTGAGCATAAGACTGAGATGGTCCAGATGGCCCTCTCCCTGGAGCTGACCTCCCTGAGTGAACCATCGACCGGGCCTTGCTGCTACTCTCCCTGTCTGCCCAAATCTTTAACTTCCTGGCCTATGTGGCCTGAGCAAAACCCACGATCTTCCCATTGTTCATGTCTGAATGCAAAGCCACTGTAGCAGCCTCATTTACCACCAATGGACTGAGACCCCGAACAAATTGCCGAACTCTAATCTCCATAGTCGACACCAACTGAGAAGCATACTTGGACAACGTCACGAACTCCATATGATACTCCCAGACACTCATACTACCCTGCTTAAGAACCTCAAACTTACTGGCACGGGCTGACATTGTCTCGGCAGGCAAGAAATGGTCCGTGAAGGCATCTACGAACTCATCCCATCTAGCCGGAGGTCTCCCCTCCTCACGAAAATCCTCCAACATCTCAAACCACGAACGCGCCGCTCCTTTCAACCTGTATGAAGCCAATTCTACCCCCTCTATCTCTGTAGCCGTCATCACTCGAAGGGTCTTCTACATCTAATTAAGGAAATCCTGTGGATCGGCCTTTGGGTTTGTGCGTGAGAACTCTGGAGGGGCCAATCATAAAAACTGGTGAATTCTGGAGCTAGAAGAATCTCCATGTCCGCTGGAGGACACAGGGGCATCATGAGATCTTTGGGCCTGGGTGGTCACTAACTGGGTCAACATATGGATGGCTCTTCTAAGGTCCCCGTTAGAAATCTCGGGATCGGAAGCTGGGGCAATATCAGGATTAGGAGCATCGACAGGAGGGATAGCGGTACCCTCGGCCGCCGCAGGAACAGGATTGCTTGGATAAGGAATGGATGGAGCGGGGAAATTCAGAACTGGGGAATCACTCTCACCCAAGGCAGCCGACACATGATCCACAGCCGCACTGGAAGTGGCATTGGCCCCGAGGCCGAGTCTAGCTTTCTTCTTAGGTGCCATTTCTGAAAACTCGAAATAAAGCACAAATTAGACACAACATTACCTCACTGCACGAACTGGAATAACAAAGATGGGAATAGTTTCCTAAATGCCCGTGTATACCCACACTTATAGATGTGGTCGACAACACACCGATAAGAAGGGATCTACTAGGCACGGCTCCGAGACATCTTAGGACACTTTAAAATCTTAGGCTCTGATACAAATTTTATCACGCCCCAAATCGAGGGACATGACCGGCGTCCGACTAGGTAGCCCCAGTCAAGAGGACCTGGTTACCTTTTTTATTCACACGTGTTACCCCACATTATTCATTATTAATTAACCAATAATACTTGATGCAGTTGAAAGTAAATGGGACTCCGCTTTTACAAAAATATACATATTATCATTAACAACTAGCATGGTTTACGTATTACAACGCCTACAACATATACACATATTACATAAGTTCCAAAACCCCACATCATCTTGTTTACAGAGCCTCTAAGATGAAGAAAATGATACAATACTTGCTGGCGACAAGGCCCCGGCTATACCTTTACAATAATGACACAAATTCCCAAAATACAACAACTAAGGTGGCATGAGGCACACAGGGCCCCGGAAGGAAATGGGCTCGCCAATTACCAACATTGCCGATAGAGAAGGAGGATGAGCTACGAACGATGGATTGGAGTGGCTGCTACAAATCCACCTACAATCATAACACGAATGTAGCGCCCCCGGCAAAAGGGATGTCAGTACATTATGAACAATCTTTGTCCCAAGTAAAATCAAGCTGAAGATACATATACAAGTGGAAAGCTGAACAACAATAGCACACCAATGGAACAACAACCAAGCATTTCACAAATAGATTGTACAATTACTCAAACAAAGGGGCAATCAGTGCCCACAGGTTACAAACTCTCCTGCTGTCTCCTTTCACAATTCCACATTGATCATTTCATTATTTCTATTCATTTCGATAGTGATATTGGATCACATTTTCCACCCTTATTACCTTGGCCACCATTATTACCTCGGCCACCCTTATCGCACCAACCCACACCTTATTTCACCGTGTTGCGGCGCGCAACCCGACCCTGCCTGACAATTACATTCCACAAACAACATACAACACAACAACAATTTCAAGAAATCAACTATAGAACATTGTTTAAGATGTAACCACAACAAGGAGTAAAGCATTTCCACAACTAGCAACAACAATAACCTCATGTTCACCAATTCGTACACAATTCGAGTTACCAAAATGGAGGTTCATATCCAGCCATATACGTTGTTACCACAATAGTTCCGATTTCATCGTTTAGGGATTTCCATCAACCACGGGTTCCTTAACCTTTGCCACAAGATTTTATCACACAAGTATAAATCACAAGAATTTCAAAATAACCCCACATGTGTATCAAGTATCAAGTAATTTCACACGTTAACACAAGGAGATTTCACAAGGATCAAAGTTAGCCATACATACCTGGAATTGAATATCCCCTTCTAAACTTCTACTCCAATTTACTAAACAATCAAGACGGGTCAATCTAGTTCATGATTAATACATAGGCCTTAGAATAGGAATTCATATTTTACTACTCAATTCCCTTTTTACAAGATTTTAGGGTTTTAAAGACATGCATGAAGGTTTTATCAAAAACTTCAAAATCTAGTGCATGTGGTTCCCTCCCCAAGCTTAAGTTCGAAAATTTAGGGGAAGAGGGTTAGAGATTTTACCAGTGAAATCAGAAGTGAAGACAATGCACCAAAATTCCCTAGGCTCCAATGATTTTGAAAGATCAATTGATGAAGAAATAGCTTTCTCTCTCAAGAACTCTCTCTTCCTCTCTCTTATTTTGTTCAGAAAATATGTTAAAAATGAGGGAAGGGGTATTTTTATTAAAAGATGTGTCGGGTTTAGAATTTTAGAAAAATAACTGGGTGAGCACAATCTGCGACTCAAGTCTGTGATCGCAGAACTAACATGCGTTCTGCAGAATGGGCCGCAGAATGGCCCCAAGTTTCAGACCTTCTATGGTTGGGAATGCGATGGATATGCGGTCCATATTCATGTTCTGCTGTCACAGAATGCAATGCAGAACTGACCTTCGAAACTTTTCAAGGGCCATATGCGATCACTCTGTGGTCCACATATTGATTATGCGACCCCAGATCTGATCGCATTTTCAACATAAAAAATTAGATGCTCTCTGGAAACTTTTACGGTAGAAATGCAGTCTGCATTCCTGATCTGCGACCGCATTCTGGACTGCAGATTTGACATTTTCTAGAAAACTTTCGACTCCAAGTTTTTAAGTGCAAAACAGTAAAAAGAATCCGACTCGCGTAGGTAGACTCTATTCAATGAGGTGCTAGCATTTGAGCACTCATTTTCACGGGGCCTTGCACAAATAGAATGTGGAAACTAATTTGCAACACATGGAGCACATTTATTCAAAACTTGTCACTCGAATAAGTTCAGAAGAGAAGAGGCGACATAAGCTTAGGAAAACAGTAGATGAAGCATGCTTAGAGTTTAAAACGAAAGTCTAGTAAAGGCAAACAAGGATTAAAAGCTCACTAAAATATAGTAAAGAAACATACGAGATGAACATGTAAAAGCATGCTTATAGAAACCATTAGAAGAAAGAACATAGCACAAAAAAAAAGTACATTCATAACACGGCAAACATAAGGACACAAGAGAAAACTTATAAGAATATGGCATAGACAGATTCACACAAAAAAATAGAAGAAGAAGAGACAAAGTCATTTTGAGACTTTTCCAGAAAACCCTAAATCGAAAACAAACTAATTTTGAAATAAAAATTGGGGGAAAAGCATAAAAGATTGAAGATAGCACAGATTCACCACAGATCTAGGCAAATAAAAGAAGAAGGAACCTCAAATAGCCTTAGGGTTTCTGTGAAACCTTAGAAATGAGAAGGCTTGGAAGAAAGTCTAGTCTCCAGTCGGAGATAGCCATAGCTAGGCTCCTAAAGCACGAATAAGCCGGAGCGAAACCGAAGAGGCTACAGAACCACGGATCTGTAGAGGATCTGAACGAACGCTGTCGAGGTCCGACCTCAAATATCGAACACCCATGGCTTAGGAGTGAAGGAAGGTAAGAATAGGCCGTCCATAGTGTGGAAAGCCATGGATTCAGGTGGGATTATGGTCAGAGAAGGGTGAGACGGGCTAGGGTTTCGAGACCCTTTGAGAGAGTTTGAGAGAAAGGGAGGTTTTAGAGGCGGTTGTCTAAGAGAAATGAGGATTAGGGTTGGGAGTAGGTAAAATTAAAAAGGAAAGGATTAATTGTGGTCGTTGATCAAAAGGATCATCGGCCTAGATTAAAATTATTTCTGGGCTGGTTGGCTAAACGGGTTAAGGGGTTGAGTTTAAACGAATTGGGCTGGTCCAATTGAGTTCGAAATTGGATTGATTTCAGGTTCAAATTGAAAAGAAATTAAGGTTATAATTGAAATAAAATAAGGCTAGATATTAAATAGCCAGTTGTTTTTATTTATAAAATAGTAAAAATGTTTTAAAGGAAAATTAAAGATATTGAATCAGTTAATAATACATAAATATTAATTAAAAATAATGAAACCAATTTTTATAATTATAAAATACCATTAAATCTTAAGTAGGATAGTATTGCAATTACATGCATTTTGGTTTTAAAAATACCAAACGAATTTGCAAAAATGTGCAAAAATCATGTTAGCTATGTTTTGATGTAAATATGAGAATAAAATAGATTGCTCACCAAAAATGATAATTTTGGTAATAATTACTGGATTTTATGGTAAAAAAAGGCAATACATTGGTTTAAAAATCATTAAAAAGGCCAAGACCTTTTGATGTGTTTATATATGCACATATAGACTATTTTGAAAGTATTTTGGGTATATAAATTACATAAAAAAAATTGGGTATCAATATTTGGCATAATTGGTTGAAGTCCCGAGGGTCTCGGGTGGATTTCGGAAGGCTAACGGATCGATTTGGGAACTTTAAAGTTGTAGAAAATTTGCTGCAACTGCAGTTTTGGACAGTAATAGTACAATCAAGGAGGCTAATTTGTAAGCTTATATCTCGAAATTTATAAAGAATCTGAACATTTTCAAAACATAAAAGTTGTAGCTCTTGAATTATAGTTTCCGGACAAATAAACCATTCATCATTTGGATATTTGTACAGAACGTTATGATAGATTGAATGAAGGCTGGTAAAGCTGTTTTTGCGATTTCCCCAGAAATTTTTGATGCAAGGAGCCTACTTTGGATGTTTATATCTCGAAATATATAAGGAATCTGAAAATTTGTAAAACACAAAAGTTGTAGCCCTTGCATTATAATTTTCAGAACATTAAAGTATGCATCATTTTGACAATTGTACGGAATGTTATGATTAATTGAATAAGGGCTGGTAAAGTTGTTTCTAGTGGACGTTTAGTGACAACGTTTAGTGACGACAATTGCCTTTAGTGACAGATGGGCAGAAGCATTTCATCACAAAGACTAGTCACTTTGCCATTTTGTTTTGTAATTTTTCAAGCTCGATTCTTGGGAGATTTTGAGCGATTTTTGGAGCTTTTGAAGAGAGGATCTTCATCATTAATGATAAGGTAAGTTATCCCTACATATTTTGAGTTAAATACATCAATTATGTATGAATTTTAGCATGAAAATTATAGAAAACTTGGGGTTTGAGGGAAGACCTGGATAATTAGTATTCTTGATTTTTGACCATGATTTTATATATGGAATTAAAATAAAATTGTATTTTATAAGTTCGTGAGTTTATGGCTAAAGTTTATCTTCGAAAAATTTCGGATTATGGGCACGTGGGCTCGGGAGCATCTTTGTTAACTTTTCATTCTGGATTAGGAATTGTTACAAACTAGGTTGTAAAGTTTAATTGAGCTTATATTAATGGATTTGTATGACCATAGGCTAGTTTTGGAGCATTGGACGTTGGTTAGAGCCTTCGGAAGAATGTAAAGTGTCGGTTATGAGTCTTTAGAGCGATGTGAGTCTCCCTTCTAATCTTGTGAGGGAGAATTTACCCCATAGGTGAGTTAAATTGGTTATGTGCTCCTATTTGTGGGGGTTACGTACGCACGGGGTGAAGAGAGTCTGTGCGTAGCTACTATTATGCTGTTGTCCGGGTAGTCTAGAACCAGAAATCATGTTATACTTGGGATAATTGCAATCTTATTGACATTTGAACTGTTAAAATCCGATTGAATTAGTAAGTGAATTTTAAAAAGGATTAAACTTCATTTTCTTAAATTGTTAAAAGAGGATTTGGTTTTAATTGATAAAATGTTCCCCGATAATTATTAATTGATTGTTTGAATATGTATTCATGTGTGTGTTTGTGTCGCATGGATCATTCGTGATCAGGGTATTTGTTTACTTTATGTTGGCCGCATCGCATGGATGATTCGCGAGCGAGGAAAATATATGCATCTATTGGTTTGGGCCATTCGACCCTCGGCAGTGCACAATTTATATTTCTGTTGGATCGGGTCGTCGCCTCAGCATGATATGCACATGTTTATATTGCTTACTTGAAGTACTTGATGGTGATATTGCCTTTTTGGCCTGACATAAATTGTTATAAAAGTAAAGAAATCTTGAAAATCCTGTGCTAATTATTAAAGGTGTTTACTTGTTTTACACCTTTGTGAACTAGAGCATGCTATATAAATTCATGAATTCCTCACATTTTAGTATATTATTATTGGACCATTAGTAAGTGTCAAAGTTGACCATCTCGTCTCTACCTTTCGGGATTATGCGGGATACTCATTGGGTACACATTATTTTCGTACTCATAATACACTTGCTGTGCATTTTGTTACACATGTATTTGTAACTCCAGCCTACTGGGCGTAGCAGCACGGATGATTCTGGGACTAGGCGAGCTGCATCATTCGAGACGACCGCAACTAGAGCAGTCCTTTCCAGTGTACTGTATTTACTCCACTGTATTTCAGACAGATGTTGTATTTTATTCTCTTATCAGTAGATGCTCATGCACTTGTAACACCGGATTCTGGGATGGCTTGAATTATTGTATTAACTGTTTAAAAGTTAAATTGGTTTGAGATTGTATTCTTTAAAATTTCTAAATATGGAAGGAAAATCCTAGATTTCAAAAGTATTAAAAATGAGATTTTGATTAAGTAATTTGGTTGGCTTGCCCGACAGTAGTGTCCGGCGCTACCATAACCCTTAGAGGATTTTGGGTCATGACAATTGTTATGAGTTTATCTATGAAAATTATTTCATGAAGTAAATAATTCCTTTCTCCCGTTACAATTTTGGGGAAGAGACATGAATGAACTAAACTTTTGTCATCGATCATTTCATAAACAGGTTCTTCGTTTAATTGTCTATTTGATGAGATCAGTTATAGAAATCATTTCATCATATAAGTATTATAACTTTCTACCGTTACAACTTATTGCAAACGTCGTATCCCTTGCTGGACATTAAACTATTGCAACCGTTTATTCTTCATAGACATTTTAGTTGAACAAAGCAGTTTTTAAACATGCAAATAGTAGAAAAAGGCAACATAACGATGTGTTAAAAAAATATAGCCCAAAGTAACAATATAAAACAAGAAGACAAGTAGAATAAGAGAAGAAGAGATAACTTTCTTATTTTATCAAGTGTTCAAGTGTATTCCATCTCACATTTCATGCCTCTATTTATACTATTACATATGAAGGTTACAAAATAATTGTCTTAAACTTGGTATTAACAATTGAGATCATGGGGAGGGGTTATGGAGGTGTGGGATGGTGATGAGTAGTGGGAGGTAATTTACATCATGGGTGAAAGTAGTGGAAGTAATGGACATCCACATTTACTAAATAATTTATAATACTCCCCCTTGGATGTCCAAAAAAATAAATAATATGCCTTGTTAAAACCTTACCAAGAAAAAACCCCGTGGAAAAAAATCTTAGTGAAGGAAAAAGAATACACATATCTGTAATACGCTTTATTTGCTGCCTCATTAAAAACCTTGCCAGTAAAACCCAGTGGAAAAAAACCTAGGCTAAGGCAAAAATAGTATATCGTGTATCTTACTCCACCTCATGAAAATAGCACTTTATTTCTCAAAGACGTCGCATTCCAATCTTCTGTCTCAACTTCTCAAATGTTGAGGTTGGTAAAGCCTTAGTGAAAAGATCAGCCAAATTTTCACATGAACGAATCTGTTGAATATTAATTTCACCATTTTTTTGAAGATCATGCGTGAAAAAAGAACTTTGGTGAAATATGCTTTGTTCTGTTTTCTTTGATATATCCTCCTTTCAATTAAATAATGCAAGAGCATTTTGTCTTCATATAGTGTTGTTGAATTATCCTTTTTCATAAGAAAACCACACATTTCCTGAATATGATGAGTCATTGATCTCAAACAAACACATTTCTGACTAGCTTTACGAATGGCTATTATCTCAGCATGATTTGAAGAAGTGACAACTATTTTTTGTTTCATTGAATGCCATGATATAGCACTATATCCATATGTAAACAAATAGTCTGTTTGAGATCGGGCTTTATGTGGATAAAACAAATAACCTGCATCGGCATAGCCAATTATTTCTAACTTGAATTCATTAGAATAAAACAATCGCATATCTATGGTTCCCACAAGATATCTAAATATATGCTTAACACTATTCCAATGTCTTTTTGTTGAGGAGGAGCTGAATCTTGCTAATAACTTCACTACAAAAGCAATATCTGGTCGAGTATTGTTAGCAAGATACATCAGTGCCCCAATTGCACTAAGATATGGACTTTCATCACCAACGAGCTCGTCATCATTTTCTTGAGGCCGAAATGAATCTTCATTTATATCAAGCGATCTCACAACCATTGGGGTACTCAATGGATGTGTATTATCCATATAAAATTGCTTTAAAACCTTTTCAGTATATGTTGATTAATGGACAAAAATTTTATTTGGTACATGCTCAATTTGTAGGCCAAGACAAAATTTTGTCTTACCAAGATCTTTCATTTCAAACTCTTTCTTCATATACTTTATAGCCTTTGGAAGCTCTTTAGAAGTGCCAATGATATTCAAGTCATCAACACACACAGCTATGATGACAACAGATCCAGACCTCTTAATAAAGACACAAGGGCAAATATGATCATTTTTGTACCCTTCCTTTAGCAAATACTCGCTAAGGCAATTGTACTACATCCTCCCTGATTGCTTCAATCAGTATAAGGATTTCTGAAGTTTTATTGAACAAGTTTCTCTTGAACTTTTATGTGCTTCAGGAACTTCAAATCCTTCCAGGATTTTCATAAAAATTTCATTATCTAGTGAGCCATATAAGTAGGATGTGATAACATCTATCAACCGTATGTCAAGCTTTTCATGGACTGCCAGATTTATTAGATACCTGAAGGTAATTGCATCTACCACAAGAGAATATGTCTCCATATAATCAATGTCAGGCATTTGCGGAAACCCTTTTGCCACAAGTCGTACTTTATATCTTACAACTTTACCTTTCTTATTTTGTTTTCGCACGAAAACCCATTTTAACCCCACTGGCTTAACGCCTTCAAGCATTCGGACTATTGGTCCGAAAACTTCACGATATTCAAGTGAAGCCAATTCCGCTTGAATTGCATTTTTCTATTTTGGCGAATCATTTCTCTATCTACATTCATCGACGGATTTTGGCTTAAGATCTCATCTTGTTGCATTATTTGAACTGCAATATTATATGCAAAATTGTTGTTAACAACAACGTTATTTCGGTTCTACCTTTTTCCTTTAAAGACATAACTTATTGAGATCTCTTCATTTTCACCATTTCTAGGTACTAGAACCTCCTGTGAGGTTTTATCAATTGCTATGTCTTTATGTTCCTCTTGAGAAATTGCCTGAATGTTATGATCAACTTGATCATTTGCTCCTTTCCTTTTTCGGGGATTCTTATCCTTGGAACTAATTGGTCTACCACGTTTAAGGCATGGCCTAGACTCATTTGCATCATCATACTGTCCAGCTGTGACATCAACTCGAATTGGAGCATTTATAGATGGAACATGCAATTTAGTAACCCATGGAAGGTTAGTAAATGCATCTAGCAATTGATTTGCAATATTTTGCATATAAATGATCTTTTGAACTTCTTGTTCACATTGATTTGTACGATGATCCACATAAGATAGAGATAATACGTTCCAATATATATCTTTTTCTTGTTGTTTATTTTCTCCCCCTAATGTTGGAAAAACTGATTCATCAAAATGACAATCAACAAATCTGGCTGTAAACAAATCTCCTGTCATAGGATCCATCATGGAGCAATTGAAACATATAACGCACATCCAAAAATTCTTACATGGGAAATATTTGGCTCCTGACCAAAAGCCAACTGTAATGGGGAGACTTTATGATAATTGTTTGGCCTTATGCACACAAGTGTTGCTGCATGCAAACTAACATGTCCCCACTCTGAAAGGCTGACTTTTGTCATGATTAGAAATGATCTAGCTATTAGTTGAAGTCATTTAATAAATGATTCTGCTAGACCCTTTTGAGTATGAACATGAACAACCAGATGCTCAATTTTTATTCTAATGGCCATACAATAATCTGTAAAGGCCTGAGATGTAAATTTACCAGCATTATCAAGAAGAATTATCTTAATTCCATAATCTGGAAATTATGCACTTAACCTTATTATTTGGGCTACCAGTCTCGCAAATGCCATATTACGGGTTAACAATAAGCACACATGTGATCATCTTGTAGATGCGTCTATCAAGACCATAAAATACTTGAATGGTCCACTGTCACGACCCCAACCCCAGTCGTGATGACACCCAGCACACTACTAGGAAGGCCCGACCCTGTTACCATAATTCCCAATACTTAAGCAGATTTCAGATAAATAACATAGGAGAAACGATAATACCATATATTTAAAGTCTAGAATTACTGCTAAAGTGCGAAAATTAACCAGAAATAATGAACATAGTCCAACTAGGACCCGGTGTCACAAATCTGAGCCTCTAAATACATAGTTCCAACCTACTACAGAGTCTGTGAAAAGTAGAAATGCTGAAACTAAAGAAATAAGGATAGAAAGGAGGAATCCAAGCCTGCGAACGCCGTGCAGCTACCTCAAAACTCCCTAAAATGTATCTGCTCAACCAGGCCGGATCTACTCAACCTGGGAAAAACCTGAATCTGCACACAAGGTGCATGGAGTAAAGTGAGTACTCCGACCCAGTGAGTAATAAGCATAAATACAGACTGAAAGTAAGAAAATACAGAAATTGCACAAAATAAGCTATCATCCAATAACACAGTAATGTGTGGAACTTAACAACTGAACAACGATTAAAGGTACAAATGCATGAATGCAGTGCAATGCATATGATGGTACATTCTAGTACCCACTGCGGCGTGCATCCCGAGCCATCCATAATTATTTATCGTCAATGGCACTCACTAGGGGTGTGTACAGACTCCGGAGGGGATCCTACAGCCCAAGCGCAATAATAAGCCATCTCGTGGCATCAACTTTAGGACCTAGGCCTCATATCGATATTAGTGTAATCAACCAGGCTCTCGGCCTCAATATCAATGTAGCCAACCAGGCCCTCAGCCTCAATATTAATGTACCACTGCTGCGGCGTGAAGCCCGGTCCCAACTCAGTCCAGAAAATATCATAAACCCCTTAGGTATTTATAAAATAGTAGTTCTCAGCCTGAAATATCATTTAAAGTATCATTTGAGTTTTTAAAACTTAGAAGTATTACTAAGTTTGCAAAACAATATTTAAAACTTTGGACTAAGACCAAATGATATGCCAAAACAGTAATATAAATCCCCGATGGGTTCTACAGGTCAGCACAAGGCCCCAAACATGGCAATAAACCCTATTAACATCAATAAGGTATGTGTCTCAATCACCAATATAGTAGAAATATCACTCGGGATGGACCAAGTCACGATCCCCAATAGCAAATGACCCCGCACTCGTTATATAATGCATGTCATGCCTTAATATAGCATTACAATATGAAATTTTGGGGTTTCGAACCCTCAGAATAGTATTTACATCTATTACTCACCTCTATCCAGCCAAAGACTAGCTCGCAATGCCCTTTCCTCTCGAATCGACCTCCTCGCGCGCCGAATTTGGCCAATACCACAAAAAATATGTCATAATATGCCAGAAAAAAACCCAATTAAAATAATCGCAAAACAACACGAATTCCAGAAATTTGCAAAATCCGAGCCTCGGGCCGACTTCTCGAAACTTCAGAAATTTTTATACCAAAATGTTACTTATCTCGCCATGAGTCTATACATGTAAAAATCCCCAAGATACGAGCTCAGTTGCTCCCTCAAATCCCAATTCTTCATTCAAAAACCCAAGCCCTAGTTTATCAAGTTCTAGGCTTAATTCCCATGGATTTCTAGTTAGATTACAGAACAATAACGAGTTTTGAGTTAAACATTCTTACCTCAAATCGATTATCTTTGAATCCCTCCTATATTTCCTTAAAAATCTCTCAAAAAGATCAACAATGGGGTAAATGGGCCCCAAAATTGCGGATGAAATGTTTTTAAACATTCTGCCCAGGTGCTCATTCCTTCTACTCAAACGCGGTGGACCCTTCCATGTCCGCGATACTCAAAAATCCACTGACCCAAAAAGTCCTCTTCGCGAACGTGGAGCCCATCCCACGAACGCGGTGCTTCAGAGGCCTCCACTACGGGAACGCATCCCTGCGAATGCGAATGCGATGGCCATCTAACTCCTTCTACGCGAACGCGGACCCCATGGTCGCGAACGCAAAGCACAAGGACCAGGGACCCCCAAATCTTCCTCTACGCGAATGCAGGCGCCCTTCCGCAAACATGAAGCGACTGAACTTCCACATTCTGCGAACGCGGGCCTATCCCTGTGAACGCGAAGACCAAAACCTGGTCTGCAACTGCTTTGCACTTTTCTGCAACTTCTCAACTTTTAAAACATTCCATTAGCTATCCGAAATCACCCCGAGGCCCCCGGGACCTCAACCAAAAGTATCAATGCATCCTAAAACATCATACAAACTTGTTCCAATCATAAAAACCAATCCAACAACACAAAAATCACCGATTCACGACGGATTCAAGCCTAAGTTCAACAAAAACTTCCCAAACTCGCATTTGATAAAAAACACGACCTAAAAACCTCCGAATCAATTGAAACTTCACATACATCACAAATCACCTAACGAAGATAGTTCAACTCTCAGAATTTTGTTCCAACCCTCAGATTAAAATCTTACCTACCAACCGGATATCGCCAAAATGATAACTTTACCAATTCAAGCCTAATCATACACTGGGTCTTCAATTTCAATTCTGATCACACTCTTAAGTCACAAATCACTCCTCGAAGCTAACCAAATCTTTGGAAATCACGTCTGAGACCTCTAACTCATAACTCAACATCTGGTTGACTTTTCCAAACCAAAGCTTCCTTAAAGAGACTAAGTGTATCATTTCCTACCAAACTCAATCCGAATCAACTCAAACTTACCAAACGCAGATAATGAAACATGAAGAAGCATAAAATAGGAAAACGGAATGCTAACATATGGGACGACGGTTCGGGTCATCACATCCACATTGAGGGCGTATATGCCTACATATAGCACCTTATATACGTTCCAGAAATGCAGGAGATTCAATCCCAACTTTAATTGCTGATTGTTTGATAACCAATTTTCTTTAGAACAAGTAGCACAAGAGAATTCCTTAAATTGAAGAATCTTCTTATTCTTCAATGTGTTCCCATTTGAATTCTGTATTATTCTGATTATCATGTTAGAACCGGGATGGTCCAACCGGTCATGCCAAATGGTAAAATCATTAGATGTAGTAAACTTTTTGTTTACTATGGCATGTGATTCAACCACGCCAATATTTATGTGCTATAACCTAGAAAAAAATGCGGGTAATTTTTCATGCACATATTTTTTTCCCATTTTTATTGTAGTAATGTAAATGTATTCAACCTTTCTTTCGTTAGAGGTCTCAACATGGTAGCCATTTTGGCGAGTAGCTTTGAAACTCAACAAGTTTCTTTGAGACTTACTACAATACAATGCATTATTAATAATTAATACCGTTCCTCCAGGTAGTCATAAGGCCGCTCTTCCAGAGCCCTCAATTAACTTTGTACTACCAGATATTGTATTAATATAAGCCTTTTTCATAACCAAATAAGAAAAGAATTTATTTTCTTTTAATTTTTTGTGAGTTGTACGACTATCCAAAAGGCATAAATCTTCATTAATCAACTTGGATCCAATTGAAGACTGGAGAATTTTATATTCTTCATAAAAAAGTACATAATGAGAAATATGAAAAAACTAACATCACCAATGACAACATAATACAACTGAGTACTACTTGAAAATAAAAAAACAAATTTAGAACGAGACAAAAAAAACCACTGAAAATAAATAACATAATTGCATTCCGCAATAAAATGATCAAACTTTAGTTTTGATCTCCAAAGAAGTCTTCAACTTCCAAATGAGTAAGACCATCGAGGCCTTGAAAATCATCATCATTCAAAGCATGATTTGCCTCGGCATAATCATCATTTTTGTTTGAAGGCCCTACCTCAAAATTATTTTTAAAGGTCAGGTGTGACTCCACTAAGGTATTAGCAGAGGATGCTCCAACATTATTTGCCTTTCTTTTGATGGAGTTTTGATAAATTCTGACAAAATGCTCAGGTGTACGGCAATTAATTTTCCAATGACCTTTCATGCCACGGCAGTGGCAGTTACCGCTTTTGCATCTTGAAGGATTATTTTGAGAACCCATATTGTTCTCTCATTTGCCATAACCACCATGATGACAACTATTATTATTCTGGCCACGTACGTTCATATGTACATGATTATTATTCTGTCTTTTTCCAGACTTATCATGTCTAGCTGCCATATTCGCTTTAGGAAGTGGAGCTGACACAGTGGGACGAGTTTCATGATTTTTCAGCAGAAGGGTATTATGTTGCTCAGCCACTAGAAGGCATGAGATCAATTCAGAGTACTTTTTAAAACCTCTTTCCTTTAGGCTAGTCCGCAATTCAAGTGGATCTTTCACTGTTAAATATTCAACCTTCAAACCTTCATCCAAATGATGACGAAGGAAAATTATGGCCTTCGCTTTGTCTGGCTTGATGCCTCATTACCCTGAGTTATAGTGTTACCAAGGCCTTTAGCGACTAAGTGAATCTCAGCATCGAGAACCTATGATATTTAATTCTTTCTAGAAATGTCAAGTGCCACGAACTCAAGCTTTGACAAATTCGACATAGTAAGAACTATCAAAGAAGATAAATAATTAGAAATCATTAGGATAATAGCATAAAGAATCTTAAAAATTGACATAATATCATATTTGTAATCTATATATACACTAAAGTGATAATTCCATAGAAAAGAATACTATTTTTTCTTCAAATTATTAGTATATCTTTGATGTTAACTAGAACAAGATACCTTCTCTCAATTAATTCTAATAACATAAAAATTAGCAACTTTCACATGACAATCATGCAAATAACTTAAAATAAAGAAACATAGAATTCTTTAATTTTACATGTATCTAGAGATGTGAGAAATTATAAAACGGAATATTAAAGACACTAATCATGAAATCAAAATATACAACGAAAAAAAACAAAATGAACAAATATACCTGAACAACGAAAAGAGCTCAACTTCGTGCTGATAATGTGTTAAAAAAATATAGCTCAAAGTAACAATATAAAACAAGAAGATAAGTAGAATAAAAAGAGATAACTTTCTTATTTCATCAAGTGTTCAAGTATGTTACATCTCACATTTCATGCCTCCATTTATACTGCATACATTTGAAAGTTACAAAATAATTGTCTTAAACATGACATTAAAAATTCAGATCATAGGGGAAGATCATGAGGAGGGGTTACGGAGGTGTGGGATGGTGATGAGTAGTGGGGGGTAATTTATATCATGGGTGAAAATAGTGGGAGTAGTGGACATCCACATTTACTAAATATTTTATAACACGATGAAAAATTTGAGAATAAAGAAAATTGTATTTCCTCGACAAAGAACGTGCCATGTCACCTGGCTTGTGTCCCTCTTTTATAAATATATACTCCCTCCGTTTTAATTTATGTGAACTTATTTGACTGGTTATGGAGTTTAAAAAAAGAGAGAAGACTTTTGATCTTCGGGTGTAAAATAAGGTACCTTTATTTTGTGGGGCAATAAATCATTGTGTAAAGATAAATTGTTTTCAAATAAGGAAATAGGTCATTCTTTTTTGCACGAACTAAAAAAAATAGGTTCACATAAATTGAAATAGAGGGAGTAATATATAAATATATATAGTTATATAGATATGTATAGATTGGTAAATGTGATACTTTGAAAATTTATACACTAAGTTTTTTATTTTAGGACTCAATAGTAAACTTTGAAGAACATTAAAAGAGGCTAGAAGCTTTTTGCTCGAATTGTCTTTATTGAGTGTAATAAATAGTGAAAACCATCTCTAGCTGAGCTAACATATTCATATCGTTTCCAAATTAGAGGACTTGTCATTCAATGTTTACTTAATTATAGCATCCCATTATCTTCTTCCATGGCTTTTGGGTGCCACGCAATTACACCAAACGCACAAGTTTCAAAATGTCATTTACTCAAAGAGTCCTCTCCTCTCCCCCTAAACCCCTATAAAATTAAAGCCGGACCCTATTTTACATCCAACATTATATATATATTCCTTCTGAAAAATACACATCCATTCATTTTTTCAACATGGCTTTGAAATATTTCACTGTCTTCTTAATCATACTTACTTGTTCAACAACAGGTTTAAGACCTGTTAATTCAGCTAGAGAAATACCACATATACTTGCAGATGAAGGAAGTATACTAGAGTGTTGGAATGCAATCGGGGAGATAAAATCCTGCACTAATGAAATAGTTGCTTACTTTACAATTGGCACAATTGATATTGACTTACCTTGTTGCCAAGCCATTTCTGTCATTACACATCATTGTTGGCCTACTATGCTTAGTACCCTAGGCTTCACTCCTGAACAAACAAATATTTTGAGAGGTTATTGTGATGCTTCTAATTCTGCAACTACTAGTATTTCATCTACTTCTACTCCTGCTCCTTCTCCATTGGTGCTGCCTTTGGACATAAAGAATGATTAGGGAGTCTCAAATTATAGGCCAAGTTTCTTAATTACCATGGTTAGAGTGCCACTCTGTAGTTTTATTGAGATGATTAGTACGTTGGGAAAATCTTGTATTTTCCCTAGCTCCAATATATTATGGCTGTTAATTAATTTTGTGAAATTATGGTTTTGTCTCGTTTTTCTCAATAATTTATGTTTTAATATTTCGTTGATAAAAAGATAGTAACTGATAAAATTTGATATGCATGTCTTGCCTCGTGGCTTTCTTATCAATCATCGAACTTGTCACTTCAAATAGTCCAATATTACTTAGAATTTAATTTACACCCACTGATGGTGTAATTAAAAATTATGATATTACCATGATCTAACCAAATATAAGATATTACGGTTAAGGGTCAAAACTGCGCTCAACCTATTGACTCCGGAACAAAATTGCCCTTCGTTTATCTTTGGCGAAGAAAATGCCCCCACCGTTAACTTTGTGGCATATTTCTACCCCTAAAATCTAACAGAATCTTGAATTTAATTTTTAATTTTTTTTAATGCCACGTGTCTCGTTTTGATTGGGACATATAAAGAACAGAAAATTGGGACATATAAAGAACGGAAAAAGGGTCAAAACTGCCCTCAACGTATTGACTCCGGAGCAAAATTGCCCTCCATTAACCTTTTTTGGGTCGGGTCGGGTTGGGTCGGAATTTGGGTAAGAATTGATTTTGGGTCAAGTTTATTTAATGGCCAATCAAAACGTGACAAAAAAAATTAAAAATTAAATACAAGCATCCCGACCGACCCGACCCAAAAAACACCAAACCCTCTCTTCATCTTCCTCACAACACACCCTCTCTAACCCTAAACCACCAAACGACCTCTCATGGCTACCCCGTTGCTTCATCTTCCCCGTCCAGCCCGTCACCTTCACATCGCCGGAAAACTTCACAACCAAACAGCCCCCCTCTATCACGAACCAGGCGTCCAACCCGTCCCCCATAACCAAGCCATGAAAAACTAGCCCCCCATTGGATAGGAATGACCAATCCACTTTAACTGAAGATGAACATATGTGATATATCAAGCTCTTTACATTTGTTGGAAAGCGGGAAATAACATTATACTTCAACCCGACCCGACCCGACCCAAAAGGTTAACGGAGGGCAATTTTGTTCCGGAGTCAATACGTTGAGGGCAGTTTTGACCCTTTTTCCGTTCTTTATATGTCCCAATATTCCGTTCTTTATATGTCCCAATCAAAACGTGACACATGGCATTAAAAAAAATTTAAAATGAAATTCAAGATTCTGTTAGATTTTAGGGGTAAATAGGCCACAAAGTTAACAGTGGGGGCATTTTTTTCGCCAAAGGTAAACGGAGGGCAATTTTATTCCGGAATCGATAGATTGAGGGCAGTTTTGACCCTTAACCGAAACTATCAGTTAGCAAGAACGAGGTCGAATCAACGATAAAATGATCTACGGTTTACGATTTCCCCCATTATCTAATTAATTCCTTAAATGTTAGCTATAATCTCGTGGCAACACACTCTAAAGATGATGAGTTCTTGTTTACCGCAATTATATCTCGATCAATTACTAGGAGTATTCTCTCGAACTATGACAATTCATACAACTCATAAATATGGCACCACAGCTTCGTTATCTGTAATTCCGCTTTAAAATTAAAATAATTAATCTCTTAACTAACTTAGAAGTGGCGTTATTCAACAGCTATCTAATTAATCAAGTGTTCCCTCTCAAGCAACACAAGATAACTAGACATGACTAATCAAGGGCCCTTAAATTAACCATAAAAAATTGCACAGTTGAACAATTAAAGAGTAAAAATGGATCAATTATATCAAAACACAATCAAGACTTCATCCAACAATTAGTTCCATCAACCCTAGATAACAGTTTTAGCTACTCATAATTGTGTAGAGAATCATAGTAATATACAAAAGCATTATAAATTAAAGGAAAGCGAAGAGAAAAACTCATATGATTCGTGCTTCCAAAGCGTTTCGTAGCCTCTTACCTCTCTAATGATGTATAACCCTTTAAAAAACTAACTTAAAAATGTATTTATAGGGTTGGGGCCGAAGTGTACGCGTCCAAAATTAATGAGGAAATAAAATTAGCCCAGATAGCATCGTCGGCGCATGTCAGAGGCGCCAATATTACTCCACGAGACACTGTCAGAGGCGCTAACATTTCTGTGCGAGGCACTGTCAAAGGCGCCAACATTTCTGCGCGAGGCACTGCCAAAGGCGCCAATGACAGTGTCATGAACAATGCCTTGTACTGTCTATGGCCATGACTTTCCATTGCCGTGCACACCTTCTTTTATTGCTCCAATTTATAGTTTTGAGGTATCATTTTGTGCAACTTTTTTTTCACTTCATATTTAAGTATTCCGACACGTGAAATAAGCTCTATCAAGCTCAATTATCATATAAATAATTAACATCCGAACAATAAGCAGTAAGGTAAACAACATCAAAATATATGAGATTATCGTACAACATCAAAACACAATTGAAGAAGAACAAAAAATGACCGCATAAATTGAAATATAAAATTTTAAGGTGGTAATATAAGTCGGGATTGAAGTGAATAGAGAAGGGGAGAACAAACTTATAAAAATCTACTTTTATAAGAATGCCTTTTTATTTTCCCCTTCTCATCCTCTAGTAGATAATTTCTTTGTAGTAGCTTATGAAAGCCGTAACGCTTATTTAGCATATCAATGACATGAAACCACCTTGTGAATATATGGACTAAAAGAAAATTTTAAGAAATTTCAGATTGGTGGTGAATATATTGTTGTTAGTGTAAGGTTCAATTATTGAAATTTTACCTTATGGTACCTTGAAATAAGAAAATTGTGTCAAGTTTATGCATAAAAACTTGTGATCTGCATCCTCTTCCTCTTTTTAGTTTTGCAGTAAGAGCTTTTCAGTTTAATCTTTCCTTCACTCAATCTGGACGTGCTTAGGCGGAGAAACAAAACAATAGGAAAAGTTAAGAAAACGTAACCTATCATGATTTTTATCTAAGAACATCCACCATATACAGCTCAAGAAAACTAACGTGGTCGCTGCCATTCATCTCCAGCTCATACAGCTTACAGCTATAAATACTAAGAGAAGTAACCCTAAAAGAAGGGGGCTTCTTCTTCATCACTACTCTCGAGAAAAAAGGAACATCATTGTAAGGCTCTGAACCTCTCCATGGAGGGGCAGACCAAATCAATACTATCAATAAAAGCTATCTACACATTTCTCCTTAACGAATGACACGTGCTTTTCATTTCTTTTGCTTGGTCCCTTGACTTATTACGATCTGCTATGATTGGCCCTCGATTTATTTTGATTGTTTTATGCCGGAAAAGTATATGATAATTTTGAGCTAGACAATTTGACGCCGTCTGTGGAGATTTCATAGCAGAACCGCGTAGTGCTTCCCCGAACCAAAAGGAAATAAACACTAAAGAACCACCCAGCTCAAATAAGCTAAAGAAGTACATCAGACAATGTGAACTCGAAGATCTCGAATTGAGATCCAACTCCCATGTCTCTCTTCTCTCGATAGTGCAAGCAAGAAGAAGAGTCAGTAGTCCCCCCCCCCCCCCCATAAGGGAGGATCTTTGTAAGGCATCTCCCGCATCCCTGATGCGGGATCCAGCCAAAAATCGGCATGAAGATATCTCGAACCGAGAGTCGCCTCAAGCCAACCTACATACCCCGATTGGGGAGATAGAGTTTAAGCTGCTCAAGATCTCGAATCAAAACCGAGCTTCAACTCTCGAACAATGGTGTTCCCTCAAGGTTATGTGCCTTCACCAGTAAGTTCAACTGTGGTTGAACTGGGACTCAGGCTATGCGTCTTCGCCAACAAAAATTATAAGTTCAACTACGGTCAAACTGGGATTCAGGCTATGCGCCTTCACCATAAAAGATAAAAAGTTCTACAAGTTGAACTGTGACTCAGGATATGCGCCTTCGCCAAAAAAATTACAAGTTCAACTACGGTCGAACTGAGATTCAGGCTATGCGCCTTCGCCATAAAAAATAAAAAGTTCTACAAGTTGAACTGTGACTCAGGCTATGCGCCTTCGCAAACAAAAATTACAAGTTCAACTACGTCGAACTGAGATTCAGGCTATGCGCCTTCGCCATCAAAACAAAAAGTTCTACAGGTTGAACTGGGACTCAGTCTATGCACCTTCGCCAACAACATTACAAGTTCAACTACAGTCGAACTGGGATTCAGGCTATGCACCTTCGCCATCAAAAATAAAAAGTTCAACTACAGTTGAAGATAGACAGGCTATGCGCCTTCGCCATAAAAAATAAACGTTGAAGTGGGACTCACGCTATGCGCCTTCACCAACAAAAATTACAAGTTCAACTACGGTCGAAGTGGGATTCAGGCTATGGCCCTTCGCCATCAAAAATAAAAAGTTCTAGAGGTTGAACTGGGGCTCAGGCTATGTGCCTTCTCCAAAAAAAATTACTAGCTCAACTACGATCGAACTGGGATTCAGGCTATGTGCCTTCGCCATCAAAAATAAAAAGTTCAACTACAGGTTGAACTAGGACTCAGGCTATGCGACTTCGCCAACAAAAATTACAAGTTCAACTACGGTCGAACTGGGATTCAAGCTATGCGCCTTCGCCATCAAAAATAAAAAGTTTAACTACAAGTTAAACTGGGACTTAGGCTATACGCCTTCGCCAACAAATATTACAAGTTCAGCTACAGTTGAACCAAGACAGGCTATGCGCCTTCGCCATAAAAAATTAAAAGTTCAACTACGGTTGAACCAAGACAGTCTATATGGCTTCACCATGAAAAATAAGAAGTTCAACTACAAGTTGAACTAGGACTCAGGCTATGCACCTTCGCCAACAAAAATTACAAGTTCAACCACGGTTGAAATGGGACTCAGGCTATGTTCCTTCGCCAACGAATCCAACGAGTTTGACCTCGCTCGAGCCATGAAGCTAGACGCCTCCGCCCTTGAATCTAACGACTCAGGCCAAATGCCTTTCTTGTCGAACTTCACAAGACCTACCCCACAAAGAATAGGGGCGCAGGTCCAGCACTCTCGCCATTCAAGTAAGGACTCCTAACTTGAACTACGATTGGTGCCACGTAAAGTTCAGCCCCGGTCAAACTACAAGGACGCGTTTTTTCCCATCACGGCCGGTAGTTCGATCGCACCCAAACTCGGACTAAGGCTAAGTGCTGCTATTCCCAAATAACGGCTACAACTCGCCCACAACGAGTCAAAGAAGAAAGACTGTTAACAACCAAAAGTCAACAAGACTACCATAGTCTTACTCTAAGGAAAATTACCCTTTGAACACATGTAATGGAAAAATATAAAGGAAAAGAAAGGAAGAAACAAAATAAGCGCAAAACCAGCAATGGAAAAAATAAGCTTATGTACACTCAGCCAGGGCTGATCAGTACGAAGGAAAGAAAAAAGAAAAATCTAAATATATCCAAACACCAAATGGCGAACAAAAAAAAATACATCAAGCTTTTCACTCAGCGTCACCCACGCCACCATCAGCACCATCATCAGCCCTCGACGTCGCTGGGTCGAAACCACAGTCAATATGGGCTTTACGAGCCCTCTGACAGGCTACCTCAAAAGAAGTTTCGGGCACGATTCCAGCCTCCCACAAGCTCTTATATACATCACGTTAGGCCTCGACAAACGTCCAGTGCTCATGGGCCTGGCTGGAAAAGCCTGCATGGTCCCTGAGGCACTGATTCTCCCCTTCCAAGGCCGTGATTCGATTCGCCATGGCTTGGGCATTCTAGTCAAAGACACCAACGAGGTCCTCTAGCCCCGCCTCTATAAAAGCCGCGGGGGCTCTCTCCATGGCTCGTCCCCTCTCATGGAAGCGGATCGTCACATCCAATGCCGCACCCCTCGATGAGGCATCCCTTACTTGTAGCGTCAAAGCAGTGACCTCATTCTCCAAAGCAACCAACTTCCCATTCAAGGTCGCAGAGGACTCCGCCACCTTAGCCTGACTCTGGTGCTCCCTCTTAGCTGCATCCCTCCGTTTGGCCTCGATCTCCTCGTCTTATTGACTAAGCTCCTCCTCGAGGGAACATATCCTGTCAAGCGTCTGTTGCATATGAAGCTCTCCCCTCGCCAACTCCTCGACCAAGGCCCGGATACGGGGGTCGTTCCTCAGGAGCTCGCGCATCTCGCTGCACCGATCTCGGTAGCGACGATACTTCTCCAACACCCGCAAAAAGATTCCTCTCCGGACGTTGGCTTAACGGATGCCGTCCACCTCTAATAGATAAGACTGCAAAGAAAAGATAACGATTAAAGTATAAACAAACTAAGGCATTAGGAAAGTAGAAGAAGGTCATCATACGTACCCTCAGGCCCATCACGGATACCTCGTTCATCAATACGACGTTCGCAACGTCCCTTAACGACTTGCTTTCTGCCTCCGAGCATAACACCTCAAACAGCGGCACCAATTGAAGCAACAAGTTCTGATCCGTGGAAATTTCAACGTAGAGAAGCCTTCCCTACGCACGCACCGTTGAGCTGGTGAAGACTTCATGGAACAAACGGACATCCTCTGGGTCCAAGTTGGACTCGGGCTCGTATTCACCTCCTGCGGTGCCCCTTCCGCCTTCTACCACAGCCGTTCAAGGAGGGTTCAATTCTCCAATAAAAGCAGCCACTCAGGAACTACCTCCTACCTCAATGACTGGAACAATCAATTGAGTCGCCGAAGCGACAGTATCATCATGGCCTAAGCCAATCGGGGCAAGCCCCACTGATTGTCCGCCCTCAAGGGCGAGTGGAGCTGCCCCATCCCTCTATGCATCCGACGGGGAAGAGTCCAAGTTTATCACCACGGGAGTGGATGGCGTGAAGGCAACCCTCAGCCTAACTAGCAGCCTTTCCTCTTCCTCCTCCTCCTCATGAGAGGGCGACTCCGCCCTAGGACACACCACCCCGACGGCCCTTCAGTACAAAGTATGGTCCGTGTTAGGGAAGGTGCTGCTGATGATTCAATTGATGACGCCCTCGGTACTGTGCGCGGTATCGGTGCTGCAAGACGAGTAGAAACACCTGGCCGTCGGAAGGCTAGCTGAGGAGCCCTTATATGGCATGCCCACCCTGATAACAAAAAAAAACAAAGTCGGTAAATAGAGTTAGAAACAAGAACAAACCAGAAGGAAAAGTCAAATCCTCACCCGTTGTAGGCCTGCAGCCATGCCTCTCCCAAAAAGACGTCCACGTGCATATTCCCGCTGTATGTGGAAGACCGGACTCGACCTATTCATGTATCCCGAGCAGCGGAGCCAGCGGCGGTCTGTCGGCTACAAAATTAACACATGTTAATGCTTACGAGCACGAGACGTGAGGAAGAGTAAAAAAATAGAATTTGACGATAAAAGAAAGCTTACGTGCTTGGTTCCAAGACTCTAGGAACCCAGCAGGGACGCCACCAAATGATAGGTTCTGATATAGAAGAAGTTCTCGAAAGGGCGAGGGTCGACCATGTCGTCTAATTTTGTGGCCTGGCCACTCGATCCACGGGGGATCGCCCAAATCATCGTGCCACGGGTCCTCTGGGGGGCGTAAAGGCTAAGTACGTGTTGCAGCGTGAGCTTCCTACCAGCCAATTCCGCGTACTTAATGAACATAGCAAGCAACTTATAGAGAGAAGGAGTAAGCTGGCCAGGGCATACCCCGTAATATCGACAAAAATCTACTACTAACATCAAAAGCGGGCTAAATCCCAACTTGAAGGGATAGGCGTAGAAGACGCAATATCCTCTGCGTTCGGTGTGGACCCTCTCCTTGTTCTAGCTACAACAATGTCGGCATAGCCATCAATGCCCCACTGTTCCCGAAATTGGGCCATTCCAACTTCCCCCATTAGAGGGATTTCATCCAGTGGATCTTCTCCACCATTGGAGGTGAAGTCAGTCGCCAGGACTCCGGGCAGAGAAAGAATCTCATCAAACAACGGAACCCCTTCGATAACCACCGGTTCTGCACCTCTTACAATTAGAGATGGCCCTTCAGCCACCGGAGGGTTAACCGGAAGATTCACCATAGAAATAGTTTTGGAGGAACTGCTTGCAATTGTTTGTTGGAAAACGAGAAAAGAGCAAGATTCGATGGAAATTATGGGGATAGTAACGAATGAAGAACAAAGGCAAAAAGAACTGACAAGAGAGAGAGCTCTTTCAGAAATCTTACTTAGACAAACAACGAAAAGTTGAGAAGTAAATACCTCAATATCTTATTTATAAACAACAAAGTGGCTTTCAGGAATTCCAATAGCCACCATTAACTACATGACCAACCGCAAAACGGTTCCACAGAAACATGCGTCATTATGACAAGCTCCACGAAGCGGATTTTCAATCACCAATCGGTGTTCCACTTCCGAAACGGTTAGAACAACCTGTGAATACTGAGGGAACGTCCTGTGCACCTTCAAAACTTTGGTCATCGCCAAACGCATGCAAGCATGCCCATACTCCCTTCGGCCGCACAACATACGACTCGTCCGCCAAGGACGACGACTACGCCTTCAAACAAACAAAGATTCAAACACCATTGAGCTCGACCCTACCCGAAATAAATTGAAAGTCTAAGCGCCTTCGCCAAGGGGGAACAGTTTGACTTCCCCCGAACGATGGCGTAGTGATGCTGAAATAATCTCAACACCCAACAAGGCTAGAGGCCGCCGCCAAAAAAAAAGGTCATGGCCTCAGCCAAAATGCCATTCAACCTACAATATTAAGGCTACGACCATCCCCAGTGTGTAAACGGCTAAGGCCGTCTACAGTATAATGGCTATGACCATCTCCATTATGTAAACGGTTAAGGTCGTCCACAGTATAAAGGCTATGGCCATCCCCAGTATATAACGGCTAAGGCCGTCTCCAGTATCAAGGTTATGGCCATCCCGAGTGTGTAAACGGCAAAGGCCGTCCCCAGTATCAAGTCTATGGCCATCCCCAGTATGTAAAGGCTAAGGCCGTCCAAGGTATCAAGGTGGTGGCCGTCTCCAGTATGTAAACGGCTAAGGCCATCCACGGTACTAAAGCTATGGCCATTCCCAGTAAGTAAACGGCTAAGTCCGTCCACAATCTTAAGGCTATGACCATCGCCAGTAAGTAAACGGCTAAGGTCGTCCACAATATTAAGGCTACGGCCACCTCCAATGTACGAACGGCTAAGGCCGTCCACAATATTAAGGCTATGACCATCGTCAGTAAGTAAACGGCTAAGGCGTCCACAATATTAAGGCTATGGCCACCTCCAATATACGAATGACTACAGTCGTCCCCAATGCGTACGCAGCCAAAGCCATCGATGTGAAATGGCTAAGGCAATCGATTTCAACGATGTAATCTCCCGCGTATAAACGACTACACCCATTTTGGTCTTGACCGAAGCTGCATTCGATGAAGTTCGCTCATCGAGCTCGGTCAAGGCACGACCTCAATAAGCGGAGAGACTAACTGTATGGGTTAGAATACGACCCCGTGATAATTAGTGAAATTAATTATACCTTAAGCTAATTTTTAGTTAATATGTGGTATGACTACTTATTAATCACGATATCCGATAGCCATCCAGCTCGATCCGGCAGGGCCACTGCCCATCCGCCATCATAGGGACGGAAACTCAACGTGGTCACGGCCATTCATCGCCAGCTCATACAGCTTGCAGCTATAAATACCAAGAGAAGTAACCCTAAAAGAAGGGGGCTTCTTCTTATTCATCACTACTCTCGAGAAAAGGGGAACATCATTGTAAGGCTCTGAACCTCTTCATGGAGGGGCACACCAAATCAATACTATCAATAAAAGCTCTCTACACATTTCTCTTTAATGAATGACACATGCTTTATTGTTTCTTTCGCTTGGTCACTTGACTTATTACGATCTGCTATGATTGACCCTTGATTTATTTTGATTGTTTTATGGTGGCAAAGTATATGATAACTTTGAGCTAAACAATATCCAATGTAATCCGGCTAGAGCAGATTTAGGATTTAAGCTCCATGGATTTAATTGTTTATACTCTTAGCGTTGAACGCGTTATATTTTTAAAAGTATGGGTTCCGACCTACTATTCATTGCAATATTAGTATATCTTACAACATAAAATTATGCTCCATTTAAAAATACTGGGTTCGGACAGGGTAACATATGAAACTCTACCGCCCTTGGATTCGGCCCAGCCTTCACTGAATCCCACACATAAAGAGAGCTTAATGCACTACACACTCTTAATTTTAATTTAACAACAAGGTGGAGGGATGCTTTACTTCATTTATTTATCCATTTAAAAAAATAATATTCACAAAAAAAAAACATGGACTATTTCACCTTCAATTATATGGGTGACTCCAAGTTAAGCTTAGCTCATACATTGTACTGGGAGTACGTTTTAAACATTCGATACTGAAAAGTCTAATTTGATTAAACAGTACGCCATAATGCACGAACCACGAAATACTATAATTTGATCAAACATCCATTACTACAATATGTAATTAAATCATGAAAATCATCCTAGTGCCATTGGTTAATTAACTAAGAATAAGTACATATTCAATACTCTTATACATTATCAGAAGAAACGAAAACCGCTTCAGATGCCATTATTTAATAAGTGGACAATTAATCATATCCCATTCTATTTATTTCATTTCATTATAAACATTAATCAATAATTACCCCGTATCAGTTATACAAAGAAGTCTAATGTATTTGTTGTTTTCCACATTAATTTCTTAACTCTTCACCTTCCTATCCCCATATATGGCTCTTCTTCACATATATATATATATATATATATATATATATATATATATATATATATATATATATATATATAAAAGAGCTCCCATAATTCCTTCTACGAATCATCACACGAATATATCCCACTCCACAGTTATATCATATACTGCAGCCAGCTTATATATTACAACAACATGAAGAGTCTCACTATCTTTAAAGTTGTACTACTACTTACCCTATTTTCATGGATTAATATTCTTCAAGCTCGACCTTTAACCTCAAAATCTAGTAGTACTACTACTACTACACTTTTGGCGCGTTTAAAGCTACAAGATGAAGAAGGTTCGTCGCAGTGTTGGGATTCACTGTTGGAGCTCCAAGCGTGCACCGGGGAGATGGTACTTTTCTTCATTAATGGTGAAACCTACCTCGGACCCGACTGCTGTGGTGCCATACGAACTATTGAACGCCAGTGTTGGCCGTCAATGCTTGGTTCCATTGGTTTCAAATCCGAAGAAGGAGATATTCTACATGGATATTGTGATGCTAGTGAGTCTTGTTCAGCCCCAGAGATACCATCTCCTTTGGCTCCATAATCTATTAATTTTGATTTAATGTTGCAAAACAAAATGAAGGATTACGTTTTTCAAGTGTTTTTATCTATCATGAAAGATTAATATATATATATAAAGCTTTGACTTGCTTCAGTTTATACCACATATTCTTTCTTAATTTGTTCTTGTCATGTTACTTAATGTTGGGGTATGTGGATCGATTGGGCGTTGGTAAACACAAATTTGAGAGGAAAATAACCTCTATTACTCACAAGAATAGATTACACGAGTATTTACAAAACTCATAAAAAAAACTCTAAAAAAAACTCACAAACAAAGATCGCTCTCTAGGATCACTCTTGTTCTCACTCTTTTTGGTGATGAACACTCTAATTATTGTGATGATATACAATGAAGGGAAGCACCTCTATTTATAGTAAAAATGGTGAGGGTTTTTTGTGGAAATTTCCGTGTGAATAAGGAAGCTTCCCATGAAGGCTATGGTTGGCTTGTTCAACCATTGTGGGCTGCCCGTGTGAAAAAGGAAGCTTCCCATGGAGGCTATGGTTGGCTTGTTCAAAGTTTGGTAGTTTGAACATCTATAAGTACGGCTGGAAGTCATCAATTCTCCCCCTCCAGTCGTATCTGAAATAAACATCCTGACTATGTCTCTGCATATCTCTAGCTTTTCTCGAGTCACTACCTTTGTTAACATATCGGCTAGATTCTCCTTCGTATGGATCTTCACTAGTCTCAACAGTTGTCGATCCATCACCTTGCGTATCCAATGATAGCGAATATCAATATGTTTTGTACGGGAATGGTACATGGAGTTCTTGCTCAAATCCAAAGCACTCTGACTGTCACAATGTACCTTGTACTCCTTTTGTTTGATTCCAAACTCTTGGAGATAACGCTTTAGCCAGAAATATCTTTTCCAGCTTCAGCGGCAACAATGTATTCTGCTTCGGTTGTGGATATAGCAACACACTTCTATAGCCTAGACTGCCATGAAACAGCCCCCCCCTGCAAAAGTGTAAATGAATCCTGAAGTAGATTTTCTACTATCAAGATCTCCGGCCATATCTCCATCTATATAGCCTTCCATGATTGGATCAGCTCCCCCGTAACAAAGACATAAATTCATTGTACCTTTAAGATACCTAAGAATCCACTTTACTGCCTCCCATTGCTCTTTCCCGGGGTTGGAGAGATAACGACTCACCGTTCCCACTGCGTGAGCAATATCGGGCCTCGTACACACCATAGCATACATCAAACTTCCAACTGCTGAAGAATATGGTACTGACGACATCTCCCCAATCTCTTCATTGGATGAGGGACAGGAACTCTTGCTCAGCTTGAAACGGTTGGCTAATGGAATGCTAACTGGTTTGGCATTGTTCATATTGAACCGTGCAAGCACTCGTTCAATATACTTCTCCTGAGATAGCTATAACCTCCGGTTCTTCCTGTCTCGGGTGATCTGCATTCCCAATATTTGTTGAGCCGGTCCCAAGTCTTTCATGTCAAAAGACTTAGAGAGTACCTTCTTCAGCTGGTTGATCTTCGTTGCATCTTTCCCTACGATCAGAATATCGTCTACATATAGTAGAAGAGCAACGAAATTCCCGTCTGAAAATTTCTGAATGTAAACACATTCATCTGCGGCAGTTTTCTTGTACCCTTGACTCACCATGCACGAGTCAAACTTCTTGTACCACTGTCTTGGTGCCTGCTTCAAACCGTACAAACTCTTCTTCAGCTTGCACACGAGGTTATCTCCTGAAACCTCAAAACCTTCGGGCTTCCGCATATAGATTTCTTCTTTTAAATCTCCATGAAGAAACGCTGTCTTCACATCCATCTGTTCAAGCTCCAAGTTCATACTTGCGACCAATCCATGTATGGCTCTGATTGAAGTCGTCTTAACTACGGGTGAAAAAATCTCATCAAAGTCGATTCCCTTCTTCTGCTGGAATCCTTTGACTACCAACCGTGCTTTGTATTTCACCACTTTTCCACTGCCATCTTTCTTCAGCTTGAACACCCATTTATTTTTCAGTGCCTTCTTCCCTTTAGGAAGTTCTACGATCTCATAAGTCTGATTTTTCTGCAGAGATTCCATCTCGTCCTGCATTGTGACCAACCACTGTTCTTTGTCCTTATGAGATACTACTTCGTGGAAACTCTCTGGTTCTCCATCTTCAGTAAATGGAAGATATTCGGATTCTGGATATCTTCTCGATGGAATCCAACCTCGTTCAGATCTACGAACTTCCGGAATATGAGGAGATCCACCATCATCTGAGTCTTGTGATGGTTCTGGAACATGTGGAAGAGCGGGTTGTGGCTCCCCCAGCTCAACACCGTCTTCTTCCTCATTGTCTTCTACATCTGGAATATCTTCTGTTACTGTATCTTCAGTTCTCATGAATGATTCTGCTGTTGCCTCTGGCACCTGAGGAGCAACATTTGGCTTTTGAGATATTGTGGGCTTTTCAATATCTTCTATTGTCTGGTTTTCATGGAACACTACGTCCCTACTTCTGATCACCTTTTTCTCCTTTAGATCCCATAATCTGTATCCAAATTCTTCATCTCCATAGCCTATGAATATGCATGGAGAGGTCCTTGCATCTATCTTCTGCTGAGCTCCTTGGATACGTGTGCGTACGCCAAACATCCAAATATTCTCAAGTGAGAATATGATGGATCCTTTCCAGACAAAAGTTTCTCTGGAAATTCAAAATTCAATGGTACTGATGGAGATCGGTTGATCAAGTAACAGGCGGCTCTGACTACTTCTCCCCAGAATGCTTTGGCAGCTTACCCATACTGAGCATGCTCCGAACACGTTCCATGATTGTTCGTTTCATTCTTTCAGCTACACCGTTGTGTTGAGGGGTGCGTGGGACAGTCTTCTCATGTCAAATGCCATATGATCTACAATAGGCATTGAACTGCCTGGAAGAGTATTCACCTCCATTGTCGGATTGAAGACACTTCAACTTCTTTCCTGTCTCACATTCTACCATGACATGGAACAATTTGAAGTAATCGAACACCCGGTCCTTTGTCCGTAAGAAATACACCCACACCTTTCGAGAAGCATCATAAATGAACGTTAGAAAGTATCGATTTCCGCCGAGTGATTCAACCTCTAATGGACCGCAAACATCAGAGTGTACCAGACTGAGTAACTCTGATCTTCTCGTTGAAGAGGAATTAAACGAGACTCTATGCTTCTTACCAAACAGAAAATGATTGCAAGGATTTAGTACAACATCCTTGTCCACATTGATAAACTCCTTTTTTATTAGGGTAGACAACCCTTTCTCACTCATGTGGCCGAGTCTCTGCTGCCATAAATTTTGAGAAGCCTCCTTTTCTGCAACGTTGAGGCTGTCTGTGCATATCTTCACATGAGTCTTGTATAGCGTGCCACAAATATGTCCTCGGGCGACTGTCATAGCGCCTCTTGATAACTTCCATGTGCCTTTACTGAAGTGACTATCATAGCCCTGTTTGTCAAGAGCTATTCCTGACAATAGATTTAGCCAAAGATCTGGCACATGGCGGACATCCTTCAAAGTGATTGTGCTCCCGGAACTTGTCTTTTTCTGGACATCACCAATTCCGACAATCTCAGCGGAACTGGCATTTCCCATTTTCACAGCTCCAAAGTCATTGCTTTGTATGTTGTGAAGTATTCCTTGTATGGAGTCACGTGGTAGGATGGTGCAGTATCTACCACCCATTCCGTGTCTTCTCGTGAGACGTGAAGGCATGTCTCATCTTGGGTTGAACAATAAGCTACATCACCAGAGATAGTTACTAACGTTTCTCCACCCTTGTTCTTCGGCTGCGAACTGCTCTGGCCTTGCTCCTCTTTCCATTTGTAGCAGTTCTTCTTCATATGTCCCTCTTTTCCATAATGATGGAACTTATATGTTGGTTTTCTGCCATGAGTCGTTCTTTAATTGTGATCTTGATCCGATAACTTGACTCAAGACTTGGCTTCTCTCGTAAAAACATTTTTTAAATCATGCATATTTACTTTAGTCAAAATGATTTTTAAACATGCCTCTAAAATCTGGACTAAGATAATCGATTATGTACTTATAATAATCGATTATGTTAAGTCAGCTGCATGACAATCCATTGTGAACTTATGACAATCGATTGTGTTAAGGCAGTGTGCATCAGATTTTTCAAATCTGCATGACAATCGATTGTGAACCTTATGACAATCGATTGTGTTGAGGCAGTGTACATCAAAGTTTTTCAAAGCTACAAAATAATCGATTGTGAACTTCTGACAATCGATTGTGTTGAGGCAGTGTCTATCAGACATTTTCAAAGTCAAAAAAATAATCGATTGTGTACCTTTGACAATCGAGTGCATTAAGGCAGTGTCTAATTGATTTTTCAAAGACTGATATATAATCGATTGTTCTCATAGCATAATCGATTGTGTAATTGACCGTTGCCAAAATATTTTCAAAAACCGTCAGGTAATCGATTATAGATTTCTTATAATCGATTGTTTTAAGTAAAATCTTAAAATGATTTTTTGAACGTTGCCAAGTAATCGATTGTAGATTTCTGACAATCGATTGTTTTAAGTAAAATCTGGAAATGATTTTTTGAACGTTGCCAGTAATCGATTATTGATCTTAGATAATCGATTGTTAAGCGTAAAATATGGGAATGATTTTTGAAACGATTGGCAAACAATCGATTGTGGCATTTTGACAATCGATTGTCACTGAGTAAAATCAGCAATTCTTAATTGGCAATTAGGCAACGGTAATGCATGGTTTTGCAACTATAAATACAGCTTCAAATCAGTCTTCTAAATTCAACAACTGATCATATTATTGCTATTGCTTGCATACTCTATTGTTCATCACTTTCTATTCATTACATAAGTTTTGAGAGCCAAAATTCTTGACGAAAGTTGTTGCGTTCTTGAGCGTATCTGTTTACTCATATCTGCTCTATTAAGAGAGTCTTGTTTAAGTGAGTGCTAAGTGCTTTATACACTTGAAGGGAATTGTTAGTCCCTTGTATTGTAAGAAGGAACTTGTGTTTCCTTTGGTTGAAGTCTTGGAGTGTTGTATCTTCGAGCAAAGGTTGTTGAGGCTTGTGTCCTCAATTTGTAAAGGTTTGTTGAGCACCCGTAAGCTTAACAGAGTTAGTGGAAATCTCGAGAGAGTCTCTCGGGGACTGGACTAGCCACGGGTTGTGGTGAACCAGGATACATCGGTGCGTTCGTTCTTATTTATTTACTTATCGCACTTATTTCTTTCCTGCAATTTTTAAATTCCGCAAGTTTACGCTAATTTTTATTATAACGCTATTCACCCCCCCTCTAGCGTTAAGCGTATTTTCTAACAATTGGTATCAGAGCCCAACTCTCTGAAGACTTAACCGTTTGAGAGAAACAATCCATGGCTTCTACTCGTGATTCTTTTGTAGGAATAGGTGAAGGACAATGCTCCACCCGACCACCACTATTCGACGGTACAAACTATACGTACTGGAAGGAGAGGATGAGAATATTTGTTCAATCAAATAGTTTTCATCTTTGGAAGGTTATATTGAAGGGAGAACAAATTCCAACCAAAAAGGTTGAAAATAAAGATGTTCCAAAATCCGAAGATGAATACGATGCGGATGATATCTGAAAGGTGCAAAACAACGCTAAAGCCATTAATTTATTATATTGTGCTGTAAATGCTGATGATTACAGGAAAATATCATGTTGCACAACGGCGAAGCAAATGTGGGACAAGCTGGAAATTACGTACGAAGGTACGGACCAGGTAAGGGAAGCTAAAATTGATTTCCTAACCCATGCATATGAATTGTTTCACATGAAGGAAGGCAAAAAGGTCGATGAGATGTTCGAACGATTTTCAAAAATCGTTAATGATTTACATGCTCTTAAGAAGACCTTCACGGATAAGGAACTTGTCCGAAAAATTCTCCGAAGTCTCACTCCGGCATGGCGATCCAAGGCCGACGCGATTCAAGAATCTATTGGCATTTCAAATGTCACCATCGACGGATTAAGAGGTAATCTTAAAACTTATGAATCTACTATACTTAACCCTCTTGTTGATGATCAAAGGAAACAAAACATCGCTCTCAAGGCAAGCACAAGCCAACCTCAAAATGATGAGGACGGAGACAACGAGTTCGGACTCGTTATTAAGAGATTTCAAAAGTTCATGCGAAAAGAGTATGAACGAAAGGGCAAAAAGCAAGGAGATCAAATAAAGTGCTATGAGTGCGGAGAAACCGGGCACATTAAATCAAATTGCCCAAAGCCAAAAAGGAGAAGAAACCCTTCAAGAAACAAAGAGCATACATATCTTGGGGAGGCGACTCCGGTGACGAGTCGAGTGAGGAAGAAGAAGACGAAGCCGCAAATCTTTGTCTCATGGCTCACGAAAACAATCAAGAAGAGGTATGTCAAATTTCTTCCAAAAATTTCTTTTCTCTTGAGGAAATGCAAAATGCTTATGATGAGTTGTATAGTGAATTTATTAAAGCTTCCAAAACTGTTAAAAGCATAAAAGAAAATGCTTCTTTAAAAGAAAAAGATTTTGAAAAACAACTCTCTTTGAAAGAAAAGGATTTGGAAAAACTGATTTTGGAAAATGAGAAGTTGAAAGAAGAAAACAAATTTTTCGGCAAGAGAAGCACCGACAAACCCGAGAGCTCTAGTAAAAATTGTACTTCTTGCATACATCTCAAAAATGAGGTAGAAAGACTTAAGGGCACCCTAGATAAGTTTAATTCTTCTCATAAAAATTTGAATGAAGTTCTTGTTAATTTGAAGTCGACCAAGCATGGCATAGGCTTTGAGAATGAGCCTAAAGCAAAGGTTGAAGCCAACCCCCAACAACCTAAGGCTCAACCTAGGATTAATAAAACAAACGCTCATCCTAGAAATAACAAACCTAGAAATGGCTTTCAACAATCGCAACCTAGAAATAATCATTCTAGAAATAATGCATACTCTAGGCCAAACACTAGAAGGAATTTTGAACCTTGTAGAACACCTAGAAATGGCTTTCAACCTAGAAACAACTATCCTAGAAATGTTGTATATCCTAGAACAAATAGTAGGAGAAATGATTTTCATGAATTGCGCAATAGTCATATTGTCAAGAATAGAGTAAATGAATTTCGTCCGTCCAATTACTATCAACCTAGACGAATGCATAATCCTAATGTTGTTTGTCATTATTGTAGATGAATTGGACATATTGCTCCTGCTTGTTTTACACGGCATAGACATAACATTCAATCACATCACTATGATTTGCCTAACCCCCAAGGACCCAAAATGGCATAGGTACCTAAAACTCATTAATCTGTTTTGTAGGTGTGTTTGAAGGGGTCAAGTGTACTTTGGTACCTTGATAGTGGATGCTCCAAGCACATGACTGGAGACGAATCCAAGTTCCTTCAACTAGAACACAAGGAAGGAGGAAGCGTTATTTTTGGTGATAACAACAAAGGAAAAATTATCGGCATTGGATCGGTCGGTAAGGATGACTCCTCTTCCATTAAGCATATATTGCTAGTTAAGGGTCTAAAACACAATCTCTTGAGCATAAGTCAATTATGTGACAAGGGAAATCTTGTTTTATTTGATTCAAATGAATGCTTAGTTTTTCGCCGTAGCGATTTTAAAATTATTCTTCGTGGATTTAGAATGGATAATATCTATATGGTTGATCTCGAAAATTCTTCATCTGAATATGTAGATTGTCTTATGAGCAAAGAAGATGATACGTGGTTATGGCACCGTAGAGTAGCTCACATCAACATGCATCTTTTGAACAAATTGGTTTCACAAAATTTAGTTATTGGTCTTCCAAACTTGAAATTTGAAAAAGACTCTATTTGTGATTCTTGTCAAAAAGGGAAGCAAACAAAAGCATCTTTTAAATCGAAGAATATTGTTTCAACTACAAGACCTTTGCAATTACTTCACATGGAATTATTTGGACAATCTCGCATTGAAAGTCTTGGTAGAAATCGGTATGCTTTTGTTATTGTTGATGATTATTCTAGATTTACATGGACTCTATTTCTTGCTCATGAAAGTGAAGCTTTTCATAATTTCAAATATTTTCTTAAACGTGTTCAAAACAAAAAGGACACAACCGTCACTTCAATAAGATGTGATCACGGGGGAGAGTTTGATCACAATCTCTTTGCGGACTTTTGTGACGAACTCGGTATCGAGCACACCTTCTCCGCTCCACGAACACCACAACAAAATGGGGTGGTGGAAAGGAAAAATAGGTGTCTCGAAGAGATGGCTAGAACCATGCTCGATGAGGCTAAGATTCCCAAACATTTTTGGGCGGATGCCGTGAGTACCGCATGCTACGTTTTGAATAGAGTAGTCATAAGGCCAATACTCATGAAAACCCCCTATGAACTCTATAAGGGAAGGAAACCAAATATCTCCCATTTTAGAGTATTCGGTTGCAAATGTTTTATTCATAACAATGGAAAAGATCAATTGGTAAAATTTGATGCCAAATCCGATGAAGGAATTTTTATTGGTTATTCTTCACGTAGCAAAGCATATAGAGTATTCAATAATAGAATCGGAACTGTGGAGGAATCCCCTCATATTGTGTTTTCCGAAAATAATGCTCGCTTGGCGAGAAAGGATTCTGGATTTGATCTTGCAGGTATCTTAAACTCAATAAGTCCTCAAGACAAAGTACAAGAGGAAACTTCTAAGGAAATTCAAGATGAAATCTTGGAACAATTATCGGAGGAAGCGCCACAATTGGAGAAAGAAACGAAAATGCCTAACGAATGGAGGACAATCAAAGATCACCCTCTCGAACAAGTAATTGGCGACATTGAACAACGGGTAAGTACCTGAAACTCTCTTAAGAACACCTTACATACTGCTTTTGTTTCTCAAATTGAACCCACAACCATCTCCGAAGCAATTGGGGATGAATTTTAGACCTTGGCAATGCAAGAGGAGCTTAACCAATTCAAACGGAATGACGTTTAGGATTTGGTGCCAAGACCCGAAAATCATACCATAATTGGTACGAAATGGGTTTTTCGAAACAAATTAGATGAAAATGGTGTAATCACTAGAAACAAAGCTAGGCTTGTAGCAAAAGGCTACAATCAAGAAGAGGGTATTGACTATGAAGAAACATATGCTCCTGTAGCAAGGTTAGAAGCTATTCGTTTATTACTTGCCTTTGCATCTTCTATGAATTTCAATTTGTATTAAATGGATGTAAAAAGTGCTTTTCTAAATGGTGTTATTCAAGAAGAAGTTTATGTTGAACAACCCCCGGGTTTTGAAGATTTAAATCTCCAAATCATGTTTTCAAACTTAAAAAGGCTCTTTATGGTCTTAAACAAGCTCCCCGAGCTTGGTATGAAAGATTGAGTGAATTTCTTTTGGAAAATATTTCATTAGGGGAAAAGTTGACACCACTCTTTTCGTTAAGCATAAAAACAATGATATTTTATTAGTTCAAATCTATGTGGATGATATTATATTTGGTGCTACTAACAATGTTTTGTTCAAGGAATTTTCAGATTTAATGACAAGCGAATTTGAGATGTCTATGATGGGTGAGCAAACATTCTTTTTGGGACTGCAAGTAAAGCAAATGAAAGAAGGAACTTTCATTTGTCAAGCTATATATTGCAAAGAATTGCTGAAACGATTTGAAATGACCAACGCAAAAGCAATGGCCACTCCCATGAGCACATCCTATCATCTAGACAAAGATGAGAAAGGTAAGGAAGTCGACACCAAAAAGTATCGAGGTATGATTGGATCTCTCCTTTATCTTACTGCTAGTAGACCGGACATCATGTTTAGCGTGTGCTTAGCGCTCGTTATCAATCGTGTCCGAAGGAGTCTCACCTAGCTGCGGTGAAACGGATATTGAAGTATCTTGTTTGTACTGTAAATGTGGGTCTATGGTACCCCAAAGGTTCTTCATGCCAACTTGTTGGCTATTCCGATTCCGATTTTGCTGGATGCAAATTGGACCGCAAGAGCACTAGTGGCACTTGCCATTTGCTCGGTAGCTCTCTCGTTTCTTGGTTTAGCAAGAAACAAGTAAGTGTTGCGTTGTCCACAACCGAGGCTGAATACGTAGCCGCGGGGAGTTGTTGCGCTCAAATCCTTTAGATGAAACAACAACTCTTGGACTATGGCCTAAGTCTTGATCATATCCCTCTTAGATGTGATAATACTAGTGCCATATGCTTGACGAAGAACCACGTTCTTCATTCAAGAACAAAACACATTGAAATTAGGCATCATTTTATAAGAGATCACATTCTCAAAGGGGATGTCGAAATTGAATTTGTTGAAACCAAAGATCAATTGGCCGATATCTTTACAAAACCCTTAGAGAAAGAGTCCTTCTTCCGAATTCGTAGTGAACTCGGGATTCTTGACTCCACGTTGATCTAAGTCATGCATTGCATTTTCCCTTTCACATGATTTCTAACTTGAGCGTCGGAGACGTCTAACGAATTTTTGCAGGTATCGCCCTAAAGGCAGGGGGAATTATAAAGATTGATGCAGAATAATCGATTTCTCCTAAGGATAATCGATTTCTCTTTAGTATATAATCGATTATCTAGTATCAATAATCGATTATGTTGATATTATTTGCTTTATTATGTCTTTTACTTTTTCCATTTTTGCTAATGGCAAAAGGGGGAAGAATAAAGGATATGCACTAATTTTTTATTGGCATAAATTGAGGGGGAATTCATATGTTGAGGGGGAACTAATTGCACATCTAGAGACTTGTTGCATATCTTTACTTGTCTTGAATCGTCATTATGAATTATCAAATATGCATATCCCGAATAAAGTTTGCCATTATCAAAAAGGGGGAAATTGTTGAAACACGTTCTCAAGGCACTATACTAAAACGTGTGTTCATATTTGTAGGTTTTGATGAATGACAAACTATGCGCAATGGACATATGACAAGGTCCAAGCACAAGCGCGCAATTGATATATAACGAGATTCAAGCACAAGGCCAAGATCAAGCAAAGATATAAAGTTATACATGAGTCGTTCTTTAATTGTGATCTTGATCCGATAACTTGACTCAAGACTTGGCTTCTCTCGTAAAAACATTTTTTAAATCATGCATATGTACTTTAGTCAAAATGATTTTTAAACATGCCTCTAAAATCTGGACTAAGATAATCGATTATGTACTTATAATAATCGATTATGTTAAGTCAGCTGCATGACAATCGATTGTGAACTTATGACAATCGATTGTGTTAAGGCAGTGTGCATCAGATTTTTCAAATCTGCATGACAATCAATTGTGAACCTTATGACAATCGATTGTGTTGAGGCAGTGTACATCAAAGTTTTTCAAAGCTACAAAATAATCGATTGTGAACTTATGACAATCGATTGTGTTGAGACAGTATCTATCAGACATTTTCAAAGTCAAAAAAATAATCGATTGTGTACCTTTGACAATCGAGTGCATTAAGGCAGTGTCTAATTGATTTTTCAAAGACTGATATATAATCGATTGTTCTCATAGCATAATCGATTATGTAATTGACCGTTGCCAAAATATTTTCAAAAACCATCAGGTAATCGATTACAGATTTCTAATAATCGATTGTTTTGAATAAAATCTGAAAAAGATTTTTTGAACGTTGCCAAGTAATCGATTGCAGATTTCTGACAATCGATTGTTTTAAGTAAAATCTGGAAATGATTTTTTGAACGTTGCCAAGTAATCGATTGTAGATTTCTGACAATCGATTGTTTTAAGTAAAATCTGGAAATGATTTTTTGAACGTTGCCAGTAATCGATTATTGATCTTAGATAATCGATTGTTAAGCGTAAAATATGGGAATGATTTTTGGAACGATTGGCAAACAATCGATTGTGGCATTTTGACAATCGATTGTCACTGAGTAAAATCAGCAATTCTTAATTGGCAATTAGGCAACGGTAATGCATGGTTTTGCAACTATAAATACAGCTTCAAATCAGTCTTCTAAATTCAACAACTGATCATATTATTGCTATTGCTTGCATACTCTATTGTTCATCACTTTCTATTCATTACATAAGTTTTGAGAGCCAAAATTCTTGACGAAAGTTGTTGCGTTCTTGAGCGTATCTGTTTACTCATATCTGCTCTATTAAGAGAGTCTTGTTTAAGTGAGTGCTAAGTGCTTTATACACTTGAAGGGAATTGTTAGTCCCTTGTATTGTAAGAAGGAACTTGTGTTTCCTTTGGTTGAAGTCTTGGAGTGTTGTATCTTCGAGCAAAGGTTGTTGAGGCTTGTGTCCTCAATTTGTAAAGGTTTGTTGAGCACCCGTAAGCTTAACAGAGTTAGTGGAAATCTCGAGAGAGTCTCTCGGGGACTGGACTAGCCACGGGTTGTGGTGAACCAGGATACATCGGTGCGTTCGTTCTTATTTATTTACTTATCGCACTTATTTCTTTCCTGCAATTTTTAAATTCCGCAAGTTTACGCTAATTTTTATTATAACGCTATTCACCCCCCCTCTAGTGTTAAGCGTATTTTCTAACAATCACTGGTATGCTCGGCAATTGAAGTTTCATTTTTTAGCTTCCTGTTGACTAAGCGCCTCATCAATAGGGCCTTATTCCGAGCGGTCTTGGCCTGATACATGTCTTCCAACTTCTTCCAAAGGGTATATGCATCTGTTTCTTGTGCAACATGGTGGAAGACACTATGATCAATCCATTGATGGATTCGACCAATAGTTTTTAGATTTGATTTCTTCCACTCTAACTCCTTGGCGGGATCAGAATTTTTACCCATCAATTCTATGGGATCAAACAAATCATTATAGCTTAGGAGATCTTCCATCCGAGGTCTCCATAGCGTGTAATTTGTGGCAATAAGCGTAATCATGGCTCCGAAAGATGATGTTGACTCTTATGTGGACATTATCATCCTACAAAATAATTTTTCAACATGATCGGGGTTGAATCTTTAAACACAGAGTTCACCGTCGTGTCTGGAACGGTCGAAAATGGTGGAATCGACACTTCTTAGCTGAAATTCCACTGTAGGGGAAAAATTGTAAATTTTGAAAGTTGAGGGACCGATATGCAATTTCAGAGAGTTGACTGGTTCGCTACAGTTGACTAGTCGTCTTCTCCTGCGATCCTCCGATAAAGTTGACCAACTTTGACCGCGATTTCTAGGCTCATTTGAATTCCGATTAGGTTGCTGTTTGGTGCGTTGGACTCCGTTCAACGAGAGGAATCCAATGGTGCCGTCAGAATTGGATTTCGAGCAAAGCTACAAAAAATCAAATTTGGCCCGTCACCTAAAAACTCGACCAGCGCCTCTAACCTAGCGCTCTGATACCACTTGTTGGGGTATGTGGATCGATTGGGCGTTGATAAACACAAATTTGAGAGAAAAACAACCTCTATTACTCACAAAGAATAGATTACACAAGTATTTACAAAACTCATATAAAAAACTCTCAAAAAAACTCACAAACGAGGATCACTCTCTAGGATCACTCTTGTTCTCACTCTTCTTGGTGATGAACACTCTAATTTTTGTGATGATATACAATGAAGGCAAGCACCTCTATATATAGTAAAAATGGTGAGGGTTTTTTGTGAAAATTTCCGTGTGAATAGGGAAGCTTCCCATGAAGGCTATGGTTGACTTGTTCAACCATTGTGGGCTACCCGTGTGAATAAGGAAGCTTCCCATGGAGGCTATGGTTGGCTTGTTCAAAATTTACTAGTTTAAACATCTAGAAGTACGGCTAGAAGTCATCACTTTATTCGTTCTAATTACGAAGCTAATTGTAGCTTATGATCATTAGCTTACTTGGTTATAAACTCTGATATGATTTTTCCTGCTTGTTTAACTGAAGCAAAATGGTGGAATTTTACATCGAGTTTCAATAAGATCGCTCATTAATAAATTCGATAAATATATATAAACGAAATGGAATGGGATTAACGAGAGGAAATAAGTGGTTCGCCGTAACTTAACAAGTTTGCTTCTTCGTTATTTTGACATAATAATGAGAAGAAAAGAATATAATGAAAAATTAATTTGGAAAAGAATATAAACTTCCATTAAGTTTTTATTAAGAAAAAAGTTCAGCGAAGAGGACTAAGTGAATCTTTGTTCATTTTCATTCTGTACAGATTCCAAATAACTTATAGAGGATAACAAAAATTATAAAGAGGCTGTTTCCAAATAGACCCCCGGCATAAATCCCCAGAATTTGCTCCTGAGGAGACTCGAACTCACAACCTCTCGGTTGTAAGTGAGGGTTGGTTACCATCAGACCAAGCCCCTCTTGTCAACTTATAGAGGATAACAAGTGAAAGAATATACAGTAATTTCTGATCTCCAAAAACAAAAATGAGAATTTACACTACAATTACCTATTTCATTGATATTCAATCGGGAATTCACGTTTTCACTCTGTTACAACAATCAAACAAGACATATTTGCCCAGAAGAAACTGAAATTTACAGTAATGCCCCTAGAAGTCGTCTTCTATACGATCACCGTCATGGCTGCGCCGGACACTGTAATTACTCCTCCAAATCCGGCGATACTTCAGTCTCCGTTGCTTCCTCATAGTTCTCGAAAACCCTCCAATCCTCGCCGGCGGAGGGAAGGAGGCTTTCCTCGGCGTCGCCGCTGCAGAATTCGAAGCGAATTGCTCCCCCATCCCCAGAGCAAAAAACCCTTTTCCCATGTGGCTGAGAGTGTCCTCGTACATATTAAACCCGGTCAGAAGAATCCCATCTAACCCATGAACAACAAAATTTGACCCGAGATAAAGATCCGGATCCGAAACCCGAACTCCATCAACTGTAACGAAAACGTCGTCGCTCTTGCTCTTCCCGACCAGGATACTGTAGTGGGGCAAAAGGGTCTCGAGATACGGAGAAGTGAGGTTGCGGAGTTGGGTTATGGTGAGTCGGCGAGAAGGGATGATGTGGCACATGAGTGCGGCCACGTAAGCATCGGCGTCGCAGGCCATATCGAGGGTGTAGAGGAAATGGTCTTTTGGAGCGAAGATAGTGAATGCCGATGAAGTGTCGGCTACTATGGAGAGAATTTGTAATTGGACGTCGGAGGTGTCGATGGCGTTGCTGAAGAGAGGGTAACCGCGGTACCTCAAGGCTATGAGGAGCGTGTCCAGTTCTTGTGGGGTAATGGTATTGTTTCTGTAGGTGGGTCTTGTGAAGTTGACGGCAGTGACGGTGTGTTTGGTGGTGGGTCTTGTGGAGTTAACGGCGGTGGCTGTGGTATTTGTAGTGGGTATCGTGGATTTGACACCGGTGGTGGAGTTGTTAGCGTTGGCGGTAGATATTGAGGAGTTGACGGCCGCGGTGGGCATGGTGGAGTTGACGGCAGCAGCGGTGTCGGTAGTGTTGGTATTGATGGTGGCTATGGTGGAGTTGATGGCGGTGTAAGTAGTTTTGGTGGTGGGCCTAGTGAAGTTGACGGCGGCGTTGATGGTGGAGATGATGGAGAGGATGAGGAAGAGAGTGAGGGGCAATGAGGTAGCCATGAGAGAACGGTTTTTGGTTTGGCGGTTTTTTCTGTTTTCGAAGCAGTTGAAATTGGAATGAGGGGAATTGTAAGGTGTGGAGCGTGTATATGTACACAATTCTTTTGGTGGATTGTGGCCGTCGTATTAGTGTAACAGTGTGAAAATGATTTGGTGACATATACAGATCCCATTTCACCCTATGTGCAGTTTTCTTTTTTCTTTTTTCTTTTTCTTTTTTAAATTCGAAATTTTAATAGTGTTGAAAATAAAGTGGTAAAGAAGTTTTGAAAAATAGAAAAACATGATATGAGAAACAACAAAATTCAATCAAGTAGTAGAAATTAAATAATTATTGAGATTTGAACTCGTAAAAATGCAAGAGAAGGTTCCATTGGTACATGAAGCTATGAATACACATCCTTCCTCTGATGATTGTTATACATGCATTAATCAATAAGAATTCTGTATTGGTCAAAATCTGACCACACAACCTAGACGGCAATAACCCCGTTCTAATCGTTTTATGAAAGTAGTCAATAAGTTCGACTCCGACTCGTAATTGTAATTTTCTGACACCAGCAACAAGGCCAAAGTCTCTCGACGATGGAGGAACGCCTCCCAACCTTACCATGACAAGTCATGATAAGCTCAGAGAGTTTTCAACTATAAATACAAGGAAAAAGAGCTAAAAGAGGGCTCCGGCCTGAGCCTCCTTCTCCATTTTTACTCCGACAACCCTAAGAAGGGATAGAAAAACTCCATGGATAGAACCTTGAACCTACAGGCAAGGGGAGATCCATTTATGATTAATCGCGTGTGGGGTAATAGGATTGTAATTTCCTTAATCTCTTCCAGGAGAGGCATGACAAACTTCTATAATCAATGAAACTGCTCTAATGGTATTTCTATCCAATATTTTCATATCTCAATTTTTGTCTTTTGATCTAGTATTAATTAGGATTGGCTATGATATATCCTTTCATCTTATTTGATTGATTTGCTTAAAAAATACTTTATAACTTTTGAGTCAAACAATTTGGCGCCGTCTGTTGAGATTTTCTAGCGAAAATACGTAGTTCTTCCTGGATCAAAGTCAAAGAAACACCAAAAGGAAAATCCAGCTCAAACCAGAGTCAATGGCAGGGTGTCGAGACGAGAAGAATCGAACACGTCAACGAGAGCTAAAATCTCATGTCCTATCGATCTCGAATGGTCCAAGCAAGGAGAGAAGTAATGCAAAGCATCCCTCCTTCCCCAGGACAGAAGTATGAAGCACCCCACTCATCCTCAACGCAGTGTCAAGCCGAAAGCCGGCAAAAGGATATTTCAAATCGGGAATCGAAAATCACCCGGAGACAACCTGAATGCCGGGCTAGGCAGACAAAAACAGCAACATGCGCACAACACAAAACTACAGGTCAAAACGAAGTCTTGATGCATAGCGCCCATGGCATCAAACTATCAAAAGTTTGATATGTTTGACCTCCCTTGAACTGGGATTCAGGCTAAGTTCCTTCGCCATAAAAAGTTTGACATGTTCGACCTATCTCAAACTCAATTAAGTCTAAGTTCCTTCGCCATCAAAAGTTTGATATGTTCGACCTTGCTCGAACTAGGACTCAAGCTAAGTGCCTTGGGCATAAAAAGTTTGAGATATTCGACCTCGCTCGAAATCACTTAAGTTTAAGTGCCTTCTCCATCAAAAGATTGATATAATCGATCTCACTCGAACTGGGACTCAGGATAAGTGCCTTCGCTATCAAAAGTTTGACATGCTCGACTTCGCTCGAACTCAGTTAAGACTAAGTGGCTTCGCCATCAAAAGTTTGATATGTTCGACCTCGCTCGAATTGGGACTCAGGCTAAGTTCCTTTGCCATCAAAAGTTTGATATGCTCGACCTCGCTCGAATCGGGAATCAGGCTAAGTGACTTCGCCATCAAAATTTTGATATGTTCGACCTCGCTCGAACTGGGACTCGGGCTAAGTGCCTTCGCCATCAAAATTTTGATGTGTTCGATCTCGCTCGAACTGGAACTCAGGCTAAATGCCCTCGCCATCAAAGGTTTATAAGTTCAACCTTGCCCGAACTCAAAACGGGTTGTTACTTCTATAGAGTAAAAAATACCCCCAAGGATGGGAGCCTTCGACACAAGAGGAAGCGAAGCGGGGACTCGTCGAATGAGCTCCCACTCCGGAACAATATCATAAGTTTACACAAGGAAAACTGAAACGCAAGACAAGTAGCGATAAAAGAATTTACTATTTACCAAGTCAGGAATGCGGGTTATTTCCTATTATACACGTACCAGGCCGGTCAACAAAGAAAGAAAAAAGAAAAGAAGAACAACAAGAAAGAAACGAACGCCAATAGGCCAACAAAATAGAAAGGTAAACTAAGAACAATTTCTGTTTACTCGGTGTCACCACCGCCATCTTCATTACCATCCCTATAGGGCTCATCATCATCACCGGTATCCTCATAAGCCTCGGGAGTCGCCGCATTATAACCGTAGTTGACACGAGTTTTATGATCCCTCTCACGTGTCTCTCCATAGGCAGCCTCGATCACAGTGCCCGCTTCCCACAAGTTCTTAAAAATATCCCTTTGGGCTTCTGCATAGATCCAAAGCTCGTGAGTCTGATAGGGAACGGGGGTGCGAGATGGCCTAGCTTAAGCCCTCAGCCGCTCGTTCTCTGCATCCAAGGCTATGAACTGATCTGCCAAAACCCCAGCCGCCTGATCGATCGCGCTAATCCGCACCTCGAGTCTCGCATCCCTAAGGGTTGCAGTGGCCCTCTTTGACTCCTGCTGGGTCTCGTACACTCGGATGGATTCCTCTAAAGCTACCGACCATGCCAAAGCGTCCGACCAGGCCCTCTCCATGCGCTCTAGCTCGGCAACCTTGCTCTCCTGTGCGGCCAACTTCCCCTTCCATTCAGCATTCATCTCTGTGATCCTGACCCGACTCTGCTACATTTCCAACTGCATCACTCTAAGCTTACCCTGTAGGTATTCACATTCTGTTGCGACCCCTTTACCCACCTCGAGCTTTTCATCCTTGAGGCAGAGTTGTTCTCGAGCTCACTCTTGCTGCTGAGTGCTTACAATAGCTCTCGATCTCTTTTCTCCAACTCCTCACCTTGAGCTCAATTGCGGGGATCCGTCCTTAGCCGCTCATGCAACTTACGACACTTGTTGCGATAGTGAAGATACTTTTCCAGCATCCGCAAAAAGATCCTCGACTGGATATTAGCCCGGCGGATACTCTCCACCTCCAACAAGTACGCCTAAAAAAATAAGAGAGAGAATGGTTAGACCAAGGCCCACCCTGCAACAAAAGAAGAGTTAAGCAAGTTAAAGTAACATACCCGCAAGCCCATTACAACCACCTCGTCCCTCACTTCGGCGTCCGAGTCGTTCCGCATGGACTCATTTTTAGCTTCCGAGCACAACGCACTGAACTGCGGCACCAAGTTATCCCGTTGCGCCAACAGATTCACATCAGAGGGGATCTCGATCATATGACCCCTCCTGCATGTACCACTAAGTGAGTAATGCCCTTCTCAAACATTCGAATATTATCGGGGTCCAAGTCGGATTCGGACTCGTATTCATTAACCACTACACTCTTCCCTCTCTCAGCCGCCGAGGGGGGAACACAAACCACCGTGAATGAAGAAAGCGCACCCGAGGTCACCACGGCGGCGCTAAGGGATGGGTTACCAACTACAACAGGAAGTCCTGTATCACCCGCAACAGGCACATCGGACTGAACCTCGATGACATCTACATTTTCCTGGCTCTGAACAGCAGCCTCAACATCAACTACCCGCTCCACCCTTGTGGAAGACGGTGCAAAAATATTTTTCCTTGGACCCATTGGAGGAGAATCTAGAATTAGCAAGTTGGGGGCGTCGTCTCAAAATCCACCCTTCGTCTCTTCGATAGTTCTTCTTCATCTCTGGTTGATGGCAGATCATTATGAGAACAGATAGCACCAGAGGGGACCTCGCCTTGAGATACGGCTCGGGTCGAAGTGGTCAAAGCAATAGACTCAATCGACGCCGCCCTCACCGAAGGACGAGTAGCGGCCACTTCATTGAGACGTGCAGAAGCAGCTAGTTGGCGAAAGGCCAGGTGAGGGGCTATGGTTCGGCGAACTCTCCTTGACAATGACAAACGACAATTTGAGAAGCAAGACCAAGAAAAAAAAAGGAATAGAAAATATATCTCACCCGTAAGGGGCCTATGACCATATGTCTCGTGGAAGGTCGACCAGGTACGAACTCCCATTATATGGGGATGGATGGCCTTGATCCACTCCCGGATACTCTCCAAGGGTAGTGGGGGTAGTTCTTGACTGCAAAACGACGAAGTAAATCAGTATATGCTTAACAAAAGGTGTAGGCGATCAAAAATATTGAGTACTCTACTAGTCTGGGGGAAAAAGCCTATGGGCAAAATTCCATACCGGAGGTAACCCGGTTGGATCCACCACAAGGTGCTCAGTCCGCACATAGAAGAAGTTTTCAAAAATTGACGATTGGTTCTATCGTCCATCCTCACCACCAAGCCTTCCGACCCTCGAGAGCACGCATGGATCATCGTGTTGTGAATTTTTTAGGGAGCAAACAGGCTGAGCACGTGGCTTAGAGTGACCTCACGACCGGCTAACTCCGCATATTTGATGAACATGAGGAATAACTTTTAGAGGTAAGGGGAAAGATGGGCAGGGCACACCTCGTAGTAACAGCAGAAATCGACCACCAGCTGGGATAGTGGGAGCATGTACCCCACAAGGAAAGGGTAAGCATAGAACATACAGAACTCGGGATGGTCAAATTGGACCCGGTCGTCTTTCCCCGCCGGCACCATCTTGACATAGTTGGGGATGCCCCATTGCTCCCTTAGAGCCTCTATCCCTACTTCCCCTATAAGAGGAGAAATATTTACTGGCTCTTCCCTGCCGTAGGCACTGAAATACGTCACCTCTCTCCCAGGACGGGATAAAATCTCCTCTACAGAAGGAACATCTTCTCTTTCCACCGATTCTGTGCCTCTGACTCCTGGAGCAAGATTCTCGGCTGCCGGAAGGGTAGCCAGGGGATTTTCATGCGAAGGAGTTCCAGCCATTTTTAAACCCACGAAAAAGATAATGAAGAACTTTGCGGAAGAGATGTAAAAATCAAAGATTATCACGAGCAAAGGAGTAAAGAAAGGTTCAAACTAACAGAAAGGGAGATCTACTGGAAATTCTTTTGAAGACGAATGATGAAATATGAGAGGCAAATGACATATTTATTCAATTTATAAGACATAAATTCTTCGAGCACGAAACCCAATAGTCACCATTAGAACCTGACCGGGCGCGAAATATTCAAATTTATCAGACACGTGCGCCATTATGACTGCCTGCACGAAGCAAAACTTTGTTTGCCAACCGGCGCTTCAACTTCAAAATCGTCATGACAGTACACGAATATTTGAGAGACACCCCTGGGCAATTTTTAAATTTATAACGCGACTAAGGAACAAAAGGAGACTCTAATTCCTGCCAACTACATAACACACGCGATCTGTCCGCCGAGGGAGGCAAGTCACGTCTCTGACGAATGGAGGGGTTGACTATATTTGTCAAAATCTGACCAAACGACCTCAACGGCAATAATATCGCCCTAATCGTCTTACGAAAGCATTCAACAAGTTTGACTCTGACTCGTGGTTGTAATTTTCTAACACCAACAACGAGGTCAAAGTCTATGACGACGGAGGAACGCCTCCCCGACCTTACCATGACAAGTCATGATAAGCTCAGAGAGCTTTCAACTATAAATACAAGGAAAAAGAGCTAAAAAGGGCCCCGTCCTGAGCCTCCTTCTCCATTTTTACTTCGACAACCCCAAGAAGGGATAGAAAAACTCCATGGATAGAACCTTGAACCTACGGTAAATGGGAGATCCATTTATGATTAACCGTGTGTGGGGAAATATAATTTTAATTTCCTGAACCTCTTCAAGGAGAGGCATGACAAACTTCTATAATCAATGAAACTCCTCTAGTGATATTTCTATCCAATATTTCCATGTAACAATTATGAATTTCGTTCCAGTATTAATTAGAATTGGCTATGAGTTACCCATTCATCTTCTTTGATTGATTTGCTTAAAAGTAATTTATAACTTTTGAGTCAAACAAATTCAAAGTTTAGAACTGGTGTGTTCAGAGTTAGTATGATTAATTATTCAAAATTCAAATAAAAAATTTAGTTCGATCAAAATTCAAATAAAAATAAGGTAAGTAGAAGTTTATATGTGATATAAACATTAATAATTAGTCGTAACATAAAAAAATTGGTAACAAAACCATTATCACAGGTTAAGCTATACCGATAATGTAAAATATATTTACACAATTAGTGTCACAATCCGAATTTTCACCCTCGGGGGTCGTGATGGCGCCTACTGATGAGAGCTAGGCAAGGCAACCCTTAACTACTTTTTTCGTTAACAAACTACTTCTTTTAAAAATTATCAGTAATAGCATAAAAACAACGGAATTAAGTACATAAGTGGAATACTTAAATTAAAGAAAGTGAACAATAATGCAGAAATCAAACTTATGCCTCTACCCAAGAACTGGTGTCACATTACTCACGAACTACTAAGAGTAATAAATACAATCGTTACAAATAAATGTAAAACTGTTTATCTCGAATACATGAGATAACAGAATGAAACATAAGATAGAGGAGTCGCCGAGCCTGCGGACGCTTGCAAGGCTACCTCTGTGTCTCGGTGGATCGAAGGTTGGCTCCCGCACTACTGCTGTTGTCCAATACCTCGATCTGTGCAATACATCACAAAGTGTAGTATCAGCACAACCGACCCCATGTGCTGTTAATTGCCTAGCCTAACCTCGGCGAAATAGTGACGAGGCTAGGACCAGACTACCAATAACCTGTGCAGTTCAAATATATATATATATGTACAACGGAAAATAATTACAGGAAATAACCAGTCAATGTGGGGAGGGGAAACATGTCTGTGGGGAGGTATTTGTTCCTAATAGAAAAACCTCAATAAAAGAAAGAAGCAACAATGTTAGAATTCAAAAAGAATCAAAAATCAACAATTTGCATAACATTTTTGTGCTTTTACTCTCGTCCTCACCCAAGCAATATTTATAATAAAAATATTCACTATACCACCCTTCAGGCTTTTACTCTCTTTGTTCATAATATAGTCAATGAATATCGGTACAAAATGGTACATCGTAGCACCCTTCGTGCTTTACACTTTTTACTCACAGTAGCAAATAGTGCACGGCATCACCCTTCGTGCTTTAACACTCTTCCATGCCCAAACAACAATCACAAATAAAGGGGCAAGGGAATAGACAAATAATGGTAAGAATCCCGACAAGGGAATACAATTAAACAACTAAGTCCCGGCAAGGGAACAATATAAATAAATCTCAACATCCCAGAAAGAGAGATAATCAACAAAGCAAAAAACATCCCTACAAGGGAATAATTCAATAACTCTATATCTTTCTTTCACTTCTTTCTTTCTAACTCAGTTTATCACTTGAGTCAATGCTCCAAAAGGTTCAAGTATCTCATATACTTTCACAATTCGTAGTACAACTCGAGCTAATGCTCCTCGAAGTTCAAAGATTATAATTTATTTCACATGCTCTTTACAACATATAGATATCAACATTAAGGCATGAAAGATAGAACAAAATCAGAATATCGGCAATACAAAGACTCACGGTCATGCTAGACACCAACATATAGATACTTGTCACCACGCCTATGCGTCGTACTCGACAATTAGCACGTAGCAAATAAGAATCAACTCCTACTCCCTCAAGCTAAGGTTAGACAAAACACTTACCTTCCACGACCAAATCAATCCTCAATTACCGCTTTCCCACTCGAATTCGGCTCCAAATCCATTGTATCTATACAATAATAAATGCTAAAAAATGCAAACAAATGCCTAATTATAGCTTTTCAAGCATCCTTCCCAAAAAAATAAAAATCGACCTCGGGCCCGCTTGGTCAAAATACGAGTTTCGAACTAAAATCATAACATACATTCACCCACGAGCCCGAACATATAATTTATTTTCAAATTCAACCCCACAACTAGGTATAAATCAAGAAAATTAATAAATCCCTAACTCTACCCAATTTCCTAATTTCTACCCTTAGTCACATGTTTTAGACCTAGGATTTCAATAAATGTTGAAGGAAATAGAAGAAAATGAGCGAAGAATTACCAACCCAAGAGGTTTTGATGAAGAATCGCTTCAATGGTCGCCTAAGAGCTTGGAGAAGAAAGGTCTTGTGAAATGTTTGAAGAATCCCGTAATGATACTGTTCTAGAAATTTTAAAATGACTGGGCGAATAAACCTACGCATTTGCGATGGGTCGGGCTTGTTAAGCCTATGGGTTTGTGTGCATGGGCTCGCATTCGCAAAGCGGCAGCCACTCGAGCCCTTGCGTTCACTTCCTTACGACCGCGTTCGCATAGCTTAGATTTGGAGACCCCTCCCCCTCAACCTACGCGTTCGTGAGCGAAGGGACGCGTTCGCGTAGGGTCTACCCTCCCCAGCTTCGCGTTCGCGTCACCAACTTCGCATCCGTGAAGAAGAAAATGAACCCCTGGGAATTTCTCCTTATGCGTTCACGAGTGCGTCCACGCGAACGCGAAGAACAAATTCCCTATGCACAATAATAGAAAATCTGCAACATTTCTAAGGCCAAAAACCATTCCGAAACACCTGTGAAACACTCCTGAGCCCTCAGGGCTCCTAACCAAACACACGTACTAACTCAACAACATCATATGAACTTAACCGTGCGATCAAATCGCTAAAATAACATAAAAAATAATGAATCAAACCTCAAAAATTAAGAATCTTTCCAAAACTTCATCTTCAAGTTTAGGATTTCAAGTCCGAAACACGTCAAACAACGTCCGAGTCCGATTTTAACCAAACTTTACATGAGCATCTTAAATAATATATAAGATCTATACCAGGTGCTGGAACTAAAATACGTGCCCGATAACAACACGCTCTAATCCAATTTCATTTCAATTTTTCTTAACAATTTCAGAAAAATAATTTCATTTGAAAATTCATTTCTCGGGCTCGAGACCTCGAAATTCGTTTCCGGGCATACGCCCGAGTCCAATATTTTCTACAGATTCTTCGGGACCGTCAAATCACGGGTTTGAGTCTGTTTACCCAAAATATTGACCGAAGTCAATTTTATCCATTTTAGACTATAAACTTAGCATTTTTCACAAAATTTCATTATTAAGCTTTCTGGCAATGCGTCCGGGATGCGCACAAAAATCGAGGCGACTCTGAATGAGGTTTTCGAGGCCTCAGAAGCACAAAAAAAATAGAAAAACATGTGATGACCCTTTGGGTCGTCACAATTAGTGTATATATAATTATCTTATACTCTGTTTGGATCATTATTCCCGATCGTTTTATATTATATTGTATTGTATGGTTTTCTAAATACAATATTTGGTTAGATTATATTGTTTGTTATTGTTAAATAATATTTTACTGTTTGGTTTAAATGTATCGTACTGTACTATAACTGATAAGTTTATTAAAATACCCTCAATTGTTTAAATATTAAATTTATCAAAAATTATACATAAAAATAAATTTAAAAATAAAATAGAAGAACGAAAAAATGCCTTAAGAAAGCAGAAGAAAGGAGCAAGACAGAAGAAGGCAAAACAAATGAGCACAACTAATTAAAATTGAGTTAAAAGCAAAATATGAGAAAAAAATAAAACAGAAGGCGGTAAAATACCTTTAATATTGGTGGCAAAAGTTCTGGAAAAAAAAGTAGGTTTTATAGGTTGGAAATTTGGAGTTAAAATAGAAAAAAAGATAAAGGGTAAATTAAAATAGAATTATCGGGTAATAAGTTAGGGCATAATTGCAAAGAAAAATAGGAAGCAATCCCGGCACATTAAATCAGTTGTTTAAAAAAGGGGACTTTTCATCGTTCTGGATTGATGGATTTTACAATACAATACAACCAATTTTAATGAACAATCAAACAAATTATCATTATTTTGAAAATAACAATACAATATGATACAATGGAAACAACCATCCAAACAAGCTGTTAAACCCATTTTTTATACTGCATTAATAAAGGTGAAAGAAATACATGCAAAACCAAAGTTTATTTCTTTTTTTTTGAACTTATTTAAGTCAACCTCATCATAAAGTAAGAAGATATGTATTTGTTTAATACATCATATTATTATTGAGCGTAAAATAGGTAGATTAAGATTTTCTGAAAAGCTTAATCCCTCTCCAACGAGATTCCATACGATCAGACTCATTATCTTGTCCATAAACTCCAAAATTAAAATAATGATGGTCTCCACCTCTTCCTGAAGCTTCATGCTTGAGATTTCCATTTATATAAACCTTCAATTTACTTGCACCAACATCATGAATAACATTTAGCCTAAACCATCTGTTATAAATATTTGGTTCAATTGCTGTCCTATAGTAAGTGAGGTCCCCGTTGTAAACTCTTAGCATTAAGGTTGTGGCTGAAGTTGATGCTCCAAATATTTGCATTGTTGACACACCAGTTGTACCACTTGGAACATATCCATATGCCTCAAATGGCCAAACACCCGATGAATAATCATGTCCCTAAAATATAATAAATTAATAAACGTTAATAATCAATCATTAAAATTTTAGATAAATGAGCTTTTTTCTAATATTTTTTTACCGAAAAATTACACTGTATATCAAGGTAAAAGAATTATATATATATACTATATGTTGAATCCTTTTACATATGTATTTATTTTTAATATGCTGATTTCCCTCGTTGAAAATTCTGACTTCGCGACTGTAACATTTAATGATAGTAACTCATATAGAAAAAAGCAAACATCAACTCAAACCAATGGAGCTTTCTTCGAATACATGTTTTTACCTTAGGCATATAGCAAAAGCCATATATATAGTATAAAACAATATAACTGATCGCAACTAATGTAAAATAATTATATTGATACATACCGTTATACGAATTTCAGTGCGAGGTTTTGTTTGGCTAGTTGGAGTATGAGGCTTGTCCGTCTTGAAAACCCACATTTTATGAACTCTATTGATGAAGGAATACCTTTGATTTACAGCCACACCATAAGGCTTCTGAATTTGGAAGTTGTTTTGGCTAAGAGTTATTGGAGTGAAACCATCAGTAGGATCAGCTTTGCTAAACAGATGGTACTCGGTTACAATTAGTTGGAGAAGAGTTAATAGCAATGGGAGATGAAGAGAAGAGATCAAAGCAATGTTTTCTTGATGAAATACACAATAGTTTGGGGTTGGATTATGGCTGAAACTTGGGTATAAAGGATGTGTATTAATAGGGAAGTTTTTTCAGAAATTTGAAGTCACTCAACATGTGATGGTACTACTTAGAATTAGTACCATTGACACATGAGTGTTAGGTATCTACATTGGGACTCGATTAAATTGGATTTGCATCGAAAAGTCTCACAAGGTTTACATGTGAGGTAAAATGATCCATAACAAAAACGATTTTCATACCCAAACCAACTCGAACACGAGACATTTAATTAAGGATGAATGAATAATTACTATTCCACCACCATCCTTATTAGTGAAACATGAATATGATTTGAAAGGACTAAGATTGAGTATGCTGATTAGTCTTTGCCTCTGTGAGATGAACGGCTTCGTACGATTCTTCACATTGAATGACTCTTAAATGGACATACGACTTATATCGAATATGCCTAATTCAAAGGGCAGCAGCTTTTTACTAGTGCTATTAGTACATCACTAGTGCATATGCAAAACTTTACTTAACAATTATTTTAATGAGTTAAAATTTTGTTTCTTATCTCAGTTGATACTTAATTTGTATAGGTATTATACTACTAGAACAATAATAATCCAGTATAATTTTATAAATGGGGTCTGAGAGGATAATATGTACGCAGACTGTCACGATCCGAAATTCCCACTCTCGGGAGTCTTGATGGCGCAAGCTAGGCAAGCCAAGAATATTTGTAAATTACCCTATCTCCATTTAAACATGATTAAAACAAGTTCAATTATAGATGAATAAGTAATTAAAAGACGGCGATTAATAACAGATAGTGGAAGTCTGAACTAAATATAGAAACAACGTCTAAAAGAGCAATACAAGTCTTTACCCAGCACCTGGTGTCAGAACATCTCACATGCCATCTAAGGATGCTAAATACAAAAGTCTAAAACAACATAATAAAACTCTGTCTCGGTACAAGGGAAACAGGGCAGAAAAAGGTAGAAGAGATGCCAGGCCTGCGGAGGCCTGCAGGACTACCTCGGAAATCTCGTGGACTGAATGAATGCTCCCTGGCTACTGTTGCGCACCATAAGCTGCTCCGACACCTAGATCTGTGCAACAGAGCACAGAGTATAACATCAACACAATCGACCCCATATGCTGGTAAGTGTCTGGCCTAACCCCGGCGAGGTAGTGACGAGGCTAGGACTAGACTCTAGATAAACCTGTGCAGATATATACACACAAATGCCACAGAGAAATCACATAAACAAACAATTAAAGCTGGGGAAGGAAACATGCTTCAGGGGCATCGGTTAGGAGTAAAATATCTGGAACAGTAGAGCATACATCTACTACTTAACTTCTAAAAAAAATAAAGGAATAATACAACTTTCATATTGAGCTCATCTTATTGCAGGCGTGCAAACCGATCCCAGTTCTCATCTCCCGTGGTAGGCGTACCTCCTGCTCCCATTTTATAATATCATGTTGTAGGCGTACCACCAGCTCTCATTTCATAAATTTTGTGGCAGGTGTACCACCCGCTCCCGATACATAATATCATGTGGTAGGCATACCACCCGTCCCATTTCATCAAGAACTTGTGGTAGGCGTACCACCCGCTCCCATTTCAATCCAACACAGTATCATGAAGAGAATCTTGGCAAGGGAATAAGATAATATAATCATTTCCCGGCAAGGGAATAAGAATATCAAATCAAATGTCCCGACAAGGGAGGTTCAACTATAACCAATCCCATTCAACCTTTACTTATCACATTTTATGCAAAAACTAAGTCCTAACTAAAGTCTACGGAAATAACCTAAATCCTTACTCAGTAACAGGAACCAGTAATCAAGGCTATCATAGGAGCATTTGAGAATACAACAATTAGCAATTTAGGACTCATGATCATGCTTGACATCAACATATAAATACTTGTCACCATGCCTATACGTCGTACTCGACATAAAACAAGTAGCAAATATGACTCACATCCTAATCCCTCAAGCTAAGGTTAGACCGAACACTTACCTCAAACTTTCACAACCAATTGAATCTACAACAAGCGCTTTCCTTCTCGAATTCGGCTCCAAATCAATCAAATCTATACAATAATGACTTTATAACATCAATACATGCTAGACAAATCAAACCCAATGCCTAATTATAGTTTTTTAAGAATTCTTCCCAAAATCTCAAAAATCGACCATGGGCCCGCTTGGTCAAAACATAAGGTTCGGACCAAAACTATATCACCCATTCACCCACGAGCCCGAGTATATAATTTATTTTCAAATTCGACCCCAAAATGAGGTCTAAATCAAGAAAAATAAAAAAACCTAACTCTACACAAATCCCCATTTTCTACCCTTAATTCCATGCTTTAGGCATAGGAATTCATTAGATGTTGAAGAAAAATGAAGAAAACGAGCAAAGGATTACTAACCCAAGAAGTTTTGGTGAAGGATTGCTTCATTGGACGCCTAAGGACCTTGGAGAAGAAGGAGTTCGTGAAAACTTAGAGAAATCCTGCAACAATACTATTCTGAAAATTAAAATATAACTGGGCGAAATTTACTCATCGCATTTGCGACAGGCTGGCCCCATTCGCGATGAGTAACAATTGGTAGACCATCGCGATTGCGTGAAGAGTATCGTGAACGCGGAGAAAAAAATGTTGGGGTTCAGAAATTGTTCTATGCGAACACATGGGACTTCACGCGAACACGATGAAGGAGTCCTGGAAACTACGCGAACGCGAGGTGTGCATGCGAACGTGAAGAGGAAAAAGAAGGCTAAGCCCTTAGGGTCAGATAACCCTACGCGATCACGAGGGATTGAAGGCGAACGCGAAGGAGAAGAAATTAAGGCATCCCGAACGCGGGAAGAACAATGCGAATGCGTAGAAGAAATGGGGGTCTGCAACAGCTGAAAAAAATTTGGAATTTTTCTTAAGTTTAAACCATCTAGAAACTCCTCCGAAACATACCCGAGCCCTCGGGGCTCCTAACTAATACATACACAATATCCTACGAACTTAACCGTGCGATCAAATCGCCAAAATAACATCAAAACAATGGATCAAATCTTAAAATTAAGAGTTTTTCTTCAAACTTCATTAAGTTTAAAATTTGGAACTTTAAGTCCAAAACAAATAAGACCTGTACTGGGCGCCAGAACCAAAATACGTGCCCGATACCAATACGTTCTAATCAGTTTTTATCTCAATTTTCCTTAACAATTTCAGAAAATAATTTCCTCACAAATTCATTTCTCGGACTCGGGATCTCGGAATTCGATTCCGGGCATACGTGCAAGTCCCACATTTTTCTACGGACCCTCCAGGATCGTTAAATTATGGGTCAGGGTCCATTTTCCAAGATATTGACCGAAGTCAAATTTATTCATTTTAATATCAAAACATAACATTTTTCACAAAATTTCATATTTAAGCTTTTCCGGCTACGCGCTTGGACTGTGCACGCAAATTCAGGCGACTATAAATGAGGTTTTCAAGGCCACAAAACATGGAATGGGTAGTAAAATAGGTGATGCCCATTTGGATCGTCGCACAGACCTTACCTCTACCCCGAGGGGCAGAGAGTCTGTTTCCAGGAGCCCCTCGGCTCAAGAAAGCAACAAGTGATGATATATTAGTACTACCAATAGACTCATAATAAAATAACATAAATACATAACATAACATAACATAAAATAACCTAAAATAATAAAACAACAGCAATATGAGAAATATAGGATATACGAGAAAGATGGAAGGTATACTAATATCCAGCATTTAAACCCATGCATCAGTAGCTGATCAGTAGCATCCTAAGCCTAACTCCTAGCTGGCTAGTCTCACTCTAGTGCGCTGTAGAAATATTCACAACTTCCCTCTTAACCTACAACTTTAATGCTTGACCTCCACAATTTTCTGTCAAGGGTCATGTCCTCAGTAATCCTAAGTCGCGTCATGTCCTGCCTAATCACCTCTCCGGAATACTTCTTAGATCTCCCCAATATAAGAAATTTGTATAGGTATTGTGTTTTCAAAAAATGTTGATTATATATATATATATATATATATGGAAAAATATATAAAGAAGATAAGGGATGTTGGGTGATATACATTCGAAAATTGTGTTCGACACAGTTTGCTAGTCCTATATATCAATGCTCTACAGTCAAATGCTTTGTGGAGTAGTTAACTATACTTGAAAAAACATAGAGAAAACATACTAAGTTAAAACATTGTAATAATCCATTATCTTTGAGGAAAATAACTTGGGGTAGTTACTTTTTAGGATCCCATGAATTCTTAATCTTTCACAAAGAAAATTAAAAGAAAATGTCTATGGTCTCGAGTTTATGATCATAATCTTTCTCTTCATCCTATATTCGTCTTTTTTTTTTTCTCCTCGAAATATTTAATTCAAAGTAAAATCTAATTAAGTAATACAAGATTCATAATAGAAAGTCAACTTTTTAATTTTCATAGCAGCCCACGTGATTGGCTTTCCAATTATTGAAGTCGCACCGCACGGTATTAATTCTTGAACGGACGTGAATGTGATAGTCTACTAAAACTTCATCTCAAATCTTCTAGGAGTCATTTTTATCTCTTCGTATACGTTAGACAATATTTGCTTGAAACTAACATTTTTAGAGTATAAACGTTGAAAATGAAAAAGAATATTTGAAAGTAAAATCATGTTTGGAAATGGAATTTCGTTTGGAAAAAGAGTTAAAAGATTAATGAGTGAAAATTAATGTACACATAAATGCTCCTCAAAATCAGTATTTTAATATTTCGCCACTATTTCAAATATTGAATTCAATATTTTTATATACTAATAGCTAAATTAAAATTTGCAAATATTAATGCTCCATATTTAATTATACAAATCTTCAGTTTCGAGACATTCTTATGGCCTAGATGGGGCCTACGATCAATTACAGTCAGCTTCCATTTGGTCATAGATTTTGGTTTTTTTTTAAAATACTGTTTATTCTCGGAACACGATCAATTTTTGAGAAATTTTTAAAAAAATTTTAAGTTCCCAAAAACTAATTTAGGGTAATTTTTAGGTGAAATTTTTTCTTTATCTCACAAAAATTCGATCTTTTTTCAAATAATATGCGTGTTCAAATACACTTTAACTTCCAAAATTTATTTTTCAATACAAATTCACAGGGGTATTTACATCTACGGTTGCTTTTTGGGTCACCTTTTCACTTATACCCGCTTTGCCAAAAAATATTTATAAGCGTACCCACTTTACGCGTAACTTCAGACATATAGGTCTAAAGTAGCAAAATTTATGTCTGAACTTTGAACTTCAGAATCTTTTGCCTGAAGTGTAGCAAAACTTCAGATATTTTTGCAAAAGCAATCACGCAAAATTCAGTTCATAGTGCAAATGGCAAACTTCACTTCATTAAAGCTACAACATATTTTGGCTGAAATTTTTGTTTGTAATTGCCGAGCTTCAGCATTCTAGTAGCTGAAGTTTTGTTCTGTATTTGCTAAACTTCAGCATGTTTTAGCTGGAGTTTTTTTCTGTATTTGCTGAACTTCAAAGCTGAAGCTTTGTTCTGTTTGTGATGAACTTCGTCATTCTAGGGCTGAAGTTTGTTTTGTATTTTGTGAACTTCAACATTCTTAGAGTTGAAGTTCTAAACAACAATGAATTTAATAAATCACGATTAACAACGATTGATGCTGTTCATTTTAAAGATTAAAGAATGAAAAATATTTTCGACATAAAAACAAGTTACTATTGATAAATTAGGAACAAAAATCAATGTGCCTGTAAAGCTAAAATATCTAAGAGGTTAAATTATTGTGAATAAGACCAAATTGAACATAATGGGACAAGCAGATATATATGAATCATCAGACTAAAATGCATAATAATATCTCAAGTTTCAGCATTTAGAAAATGAAGGAGGAGAAGAAGGAGGAGAAAGAAACATGAAGTTGTTTAAACAGTGGGTACACGTTATTTTTTTTGTAAAAAAAGTAAGTATAATTTAAATGGGGGTGACCAAATAAGACATTCGGTATAATTTTTATCAATTATTTCCCACAAATTTTAATCAAATCTATATCCAAATGCTAACTTAGTGTTAGACGAGAAATAGAAAGTAATGAATGGCAATCGAAAACCAATTCACGTTCCTCTTTAGTTCTAATCTTCTCGTTAATATTGCTAAGCCACATAATGATGTCGATACATACGCTAGTTTGAAGAAAAAAAGATAATCTAAGTACGACCAGGTACAGTACCTTCAAACTCATTTTCCTATTTTAATATTTGATTTAGATTATAGACCATTAATTCAAAGTTAATCCTCGCTAGTGATTATATAGGTTAAAATCTACCCCAAGGGAATTTGGCATAAAATGGCGTTACAGAAAATGATGTCGCCGGGTTGACTAGTAAATAGTGGGGCTCGCAGCCGACCGTCAATAATGGTTGAGGTCAAGGATCAAGAACGGAGCACTAACGACTAGTTTTTGTAATAGAATATTTAAGAGAATATTTCGTTGAATATTCTGTTCACTTGTACTATTATGGCTGATTGGAGATGTGTCCCATATAAATAGAAAAAGAGATAAGGGAATAGGACATGTAAAATTTATTTGATAAGAATACTTTTTGAGAAGAAGACTCTCTCTAGAAAAGATACAAAAACTGCATTGTTACTAAGATTTTACCATCCATTTTTCCATACTTTGCCATCAGATCCCTCTAGGATCTATCTTCCATTAATCACTGTCAGAAAGAAGAATTATCTACCTCATTCAATATTGGGTTAATCATTCTCCGTATTTACACTAATGTCATTTATTGTTATTTATTACTTGATTTTCCTCTGTTACTGCTCAAGTCGTTTGTAATATTAAATGCGCACTATATTTAATTCCTCACTAGCAATATCTTACATTACCTATGTTAACTAATTTTAAATCTAGAAATATTATCATTAATTCGGTTTAACCCCTCATTACGCAAAATTTATTAGTTTAACTGAAGGTTTATACTTTTTGGTCAAACAACTTGGTGTCATCTATAAGGATTTCCTAGTTAAATTTTTAGTTTCCTCTAGATCTATAACCAACACAGGTTGCTAAAACAATATAGAACAAAACTCATTTTTTCTTGTACACATAGATCCGACATGGCAGGTAATGGAAAAGAAAGAATGAGCTAGGGTAGTGGTCGATCTCACCACCAATCTCTTGAACACCATTAATGAGGTTTCTAAGACAAAAGGCGAGGAAATAACGCGTAACGCCTCCTCCAGGCGAGGTGGATCGCGCTTCCCTCACGGCAATATCGCGAGGTCTCGCGGTAAAGGAGCTTCCACGTCCTCAACAGAAGAGATGCCACCAGCAGTGAAAAAGCTCCTTGAGACTTGGCTAGCAAACACACTAACTAGCATTCTCAACAAGCCCGCCCACGAGATAGTAAGAGAAAATGCAAGAACTTGAGTTACACCGACAATGGTCGAGCAGCATGGTCCTTTCCCTCTAGTAATAGGTATTACTCATACTGTTAATAATGCACATGACGACACCCTCAAAGACATTTTTAAAAAGATGGAGGAAATAGAAAACGATAACAAAGTGCTTTAGAAGATGAGAGAGCACAAAAAAGTCTACAAAATACCGGGTGCCCAAAACTCTTGCCAAAAAGAGATGCTGGTTGGTTTGTCGAACAACCATACAGTGATGAAGCCACCCCACATTCCATACCAAAGAACTTAAAAATGCGGCCCTATCTGAAAATATATGACGGCACGAGCGATCCCGAAGATCATGTGACTCACTATGTCACTGCTATAAAAGACAATGACCTCGTCAAGGAACAAGTTGTGACAACCCAAAGAGTCATCACCTATTTTCTCACTTGCGTTATGTCTTCGAGGCCTTGAAAACCTCATTTACGATTTCCTCGATTTACGTGTACAGGACGGGAACGTAGCCGGAAAGCTTAAGTATGAGTTCTGTTTAAAAAATGGCGAATTTTGATATTAATATGTATAATATTGACTTCGGTCAATATTTTGGATAAACGGATCCAGACCTGTGATTTGGCGGTCTTGGAGGGTCTGTAGAAAAATATGACACTTGGGCATCTGTCCAGAATCGAATTTCGATGTCCCAATCCCGAGAAATAAATTTTTGTGTGAAAATTGTTTTCTGTAAATGTTTATGGAAATTGGAAAAGAAAATTGATCATAAAACTATGGTATCAGACTCGTATTTTAGTCATGACGCCCGATACAAGTCATATATATGTGTTGAGCACTTTCTGTGATGTTTGATTGAAAACATAAGTCATTTGACGTGTTTCAGACTTAAAATGAGAAATTTGAGTTTTATGAAAGTTGAAAAAAAATAATGTTTTGAGGCTTGCTTTTAGGTAAGTGATGTTATTTTGGTGATTGATCACGAGTAAGTTGGTAGGATGTTTTTGAGGTTGTCTGTATGTTTGGTCTGGAGCCCTAAGGGCTCAGGTGAGTTTTTGATATGCGTCGAGTTGCATTTTGAACCTTTGGAAAATCTGGTATTTCGGCTTATGTGATTTTCGCAAATGCGAAGAGGAGACTCGCAATTGCGAGCTCGCAAAAGCGATCTTTGAGTTGCAATTACGAAGTCTCGGACCTGGGGATACGATCAATTTTCTTGCAAATGCGGACTCGGTTTGGTCGCAAATGCGACGCATTTGGTTGCAAATGCGAAAAACCACTGCACTGTTTAGTGTTTGCAAATGCAAACTATTCTTCTCCCATTTCCTAGGTATGATGGTTTCGCAATTGCAAAACCATGTTCGCATTTCCCATACCTGCACCTGCAATTTTCATACTTAGACACTTTTAGCCTCACTTTTCATATTTCTCAAACCCACACACTCATTGGCGATTTTTTAAGAACTTCTCCTTCTCCAATTCAATTGTAAGTTAATTTTTACTTAATTTCTTCCATCTTTAACATCATTTATTATGTTTTCATCTTAAAATATAGGTTTTTTCATGGGTAAAAAATGAGAATTTTGGGTAGAATCTAGGTTTTCTTAAAATTGGGGATTTGGACCTCAATTTGAGGTCTGATTTTAAAACAAATTATCGATATGAACTCAAGGCGGAATGGGTAACCAGGTTTTGGTTCGAACCTCAAGTTTTGACCACGTGGGCCCGGGGGAAATTTTTGGGCAAAAGTTTGGGAAATTTATTTTCATACATTCAAATTGATTCAATTAACATTTGTTGATATATTCAAGTAATTTATGATTAGATTCGAGCGGTTTTGTGGTGAATTAGAGGGATAAAGCTATACTAGAGGCTTGCGTTGAGTTTGGAGAAGTCGAGGTAAGTGTTTGGTCTAACTTTGTCTTGAAGGAATTGGAGTAGAGTCTTAATTGCTAATTGCCGTTTTTTGAGTACGGTGTATAGGCATGGTGACGAGTATCTATACACTGGTGTCAAGCATGAACGTGGGCCCTTAGTTGTACTTATTCTGATATTGTTGTGACTCTTCCATATCAATTGATGAGTTTATGTATTGAGTAAGAAATGAAAGAAATAGAAATGAGATGTGATTAATCCCTTGCCACGATGTTTTGAATATATTGATTATCTCCCTTGCCGGGATGTGAGAGTTTGTTGGCCCAAGTTCGGTTGAAGTTTTGAAGATTGACAAATGAACTCAGGGAATGACCTGGTCTATCTTGGGAGACACAGTTAGTCATTTTCATTGCACATGGAAGACACGTGAGGAAGATATGTATTAAAGATTGCATAGCAAATATCTTCTTAACGGAATCAAAAGGTTGCATTGAGTTCTAAGGAGGATAGTCTCCTTATGACAAGAGAACACAATCCTAAGCTATGATAAGGACGGGAGTTTGTATTGGTTAAGGACTCAAGTGGAATAAGGATAGTATTGGAATCTCGATCAAACTCTAACTGCTATTCTATTAAATAACCAAGTTGTTCTCTTTTACAGGTAATGCACATATGCAGAAGTTAAGCATATTTGAGAGCAAAAGAGCGAGACTGTTTTTGCAAGCAACAAATGCAAGATACAAGTGTGAATGCCTAAGGCTACATAAACTAAGAAAGAAGAACCAGTTCCATCTGTGTGTTTATTTCTAGTTCAATTGTAGTAGGTTTTTATATTGTACCTTTCAGCTTTACCAGATGCAATTGTATTAGATACCTCGTGTAATCAAGTTAGAGTTAACTTGATAGTGTCGCAGCAGCTGAGGCTGTGTGCCACACTGGGATTAGAGTTTAATCCTTAGGTTTACAAAGAGTCTTTGTGAATGCTGCTTGGCTCATTGATATTTAGTGGATTTTGGGAAAATCCTACTTAGTAGTAGGTCGTGGCTTTTTTTTTATCCAGGTGTTTTCCATGTAAAAATCTCTATGCACTTTACTTTCAGTTCTTATTATCCCGCAAACTGCTGTAGCTAGAATTCTTAGAAGAACCATGTTCTTGTAACGCAAAAATTAGGTACCACAGAAATCACCCCCTCTTGTGTGGTATTAACGTTTATTAACACCAATTGGTATTAGAGCGGGTTATCCTTGAAGAGGCTAACACATTAGGAAAATATCAACATGAAGGCACCACCTGGGAACTGGGAAGGGCAATCCACTGCCAGGCCTCCTATCTTCAATGGCCTCTACTACTCCTGGTGGAAAACCAGAATGAGGGACCATATCATGGGTGAAGACTACGAGCTTTGGGACATCATTACTGATGGTCTTTTAGCCACAATCAAGAAGACTGTTGAAGGATTGGATGTTCCAAAGACTAGAGCGGATTGTACTGCTGAAGACCTCAAGAAGTGGGAGAAAAATACTAAAGCCAATGAATTTCTAGTGTGTGGACTTGGTCCCGATGAGTACAGTAGGATTCAAGGCTGTACTAGTGCCAAGGAGATTTGGGACACTTTACAAGTGGCTCATGAAGGAACACCTCAGGTGAAGAGAAACACTTCTGTATTCTCAATATGAAAATTTTAGTATGAAGGATGGAGAAATTATCCAAGAGATGTATACCAGGTTCACACTAACAAATGAACTTGATTCTCTTGGAAGGGTTATTGTAGAAGAAGACAAGGTGGAAAAGATTCTAACTACAGTTCTGCCAATCTCCAGGGAAAGCAAAATCACTGCTATTCAGGAATCCAAAAACATTGCTACTTTGAAATTGGATGAACTTATTGGAAATATGACTGCCTATGAATTGAGAAGGCATACCGTGAAGATGGATGCTCTAAAGAAAGAAAGAAGTCTGGCTCTCACAATCTCAGAAGGATTAGATTTTGAAGATTTTGAAATGGCTATGATAACTAGAGATTTCAAGAAATATCTGATGAGAGAAAAGAGTCCTTCAAGAGGAAAAACATTCAACAAACCTAGGGCTCATGAGAAGCAGACAAATGATGGTTGCTTTAAGTGTGGAAAGACAGATCACATGATCAAAAACTGCCCACAATGGGAAATTGATTGGAAGAAATAAAGGGCGTACAGAAGGAACAGGAAGAAGGAACAGCTTCAACCAAGAAGGAACAAAGGATCAACCGAAGATATGGTTGCTTCATGGGGAGACACGTCAGATGAAGACTAAAAAAATGAAGTTAAACATGAGCAAGCTCTTTTATCCATCGGAGAATTAGAAGATGAGCAAGAGGTAAGTATTTTACATCTTAAAGAAAAGATTAAATTCCTGTCTAAAGAAAAGTTGGCTGAGCTTTTGATAGAGTTCATAGATGAGTCTGAAATCATAAACAGTAAGAAAGATGTTCTATCTAGGGAATATGTAATCATAGAAGAAAAATGCAAAAGGATAGAGTTTAGCTGCGGAAAGAGATAACATAAATACTGAGTTGAAGAACCAAGTTCGTTACCTGGAAAACAGTATCATAGAACTCAGGTCTGAAAACTTAAAACTGAAAATAGGGACAGGAAAGAAAAAGGCTGATCAATCATTTCTTGCACTAGAAGAAAATTTAGGAAAAATTTAAGATGATTTGTACAAGAAAGATGAATTGATTAAAGTTCTAAAAGAAGACTTAGGAAAGGTAAAACATGAACTAGACAGAAACTTAAAATGGAACAAGGCTTCTGATGCACTCTCCAGGCTGCAGGAACATCATAGTAGCAATAAGAGAGGACTTGGATTTGGGACAGAAGCTCCAAAAGGGGATCCCAAAAACAAGTACCTCACACTTCCTGAGAATAAGATCTGCACACACAGTGGTAAGACTGGCCATTACAAAAATGAATGTAATGCTAAAGAAAAGGCCAGTCAAAAGAATAAAGTGTTTGTTCAAGAAAAGCACAAACTGCCTGGTTGGGCAAATAAAAATTTAATTTATCCTTTTGCCCATAGAAAGGGACCCAGACTAGTTTGGGTTCCTAAGACTAACCCATGATTTCTTTTTACAGGTCCAAGTTAAGGGTAGTAGCCAAATATGGTACATGGATAGTGGTTGCTCAAAATATATGACTGGTAGCAAAGACCAGTTCCTTTCACTTGAGAACCCAAAAAGAGGTAATGTCTCCTTTGGAAATGGAAAGAAAGGTGAGATCATAGGAGTTGGAAAGGTAGGAAAGACAGAATCTCATTCTATTGAGAATGTCTATTTGATAGATGGCTTGAATTATAGCTTTATAAGTGTGTCACAAATGTGTGACAGAGGTAACCTTGTAGCTTTCACTTCCATAAAATATTTTGTGATAAGCCTTACTACTGACAAGATTCGCAGGGAAGAAGATTTAACAATATTTACATTGTAGATTTCCGACTCTTTCTGAAAATGAACTCACTTGCTTGAGTGTGTTAATTAATGATCACCTCATTCGGCACAACAGACTTGGTCATGCTATTCTAAATTAATTAAACAAATTAGTTTCCAAGGACTTGGTGATAGGGTTACCTAATATCATGTTCAAGGAAGATAAAGTTTGTGAGGCATGTGCAAGGGGGAAGCATGTAAGGTCATCCTTCAAACCTAAGAAAATGGTAAGTACGTCTAAGACGTTGGAACTGGTTCATATGCATCTTTGTGGTCCAATGAGAGCCATGAGCAGAGGTGGCAAAAGATATGTTATGGTGCTTGTTGATGATTATTCTAGATTTACCTGGGTGCTTTTTCTAACTTCTGAAGATGAAGCATTTGAAATGTTCACTGCTTTTGTTAGAAAAACCCAGAAACAATTAGGAAATCAACTTGCATCCATTAGGTCTGATCATGGAACTGAATTTGAAAATGCAATGTTTGCTGAATTTTGTGATAAAAATGGAATAGATCATAATTTCTCATCCCCTAGGACTCCAAAGAAAAATGGGGTAGTTGAGAGGAATAAGAGGACCCTTGAGGATATGGCAAGGACCATGTTACTTCCAGTATACTACCTCAAAGCTTTTGGGCAGAGGCTATAAACACTGCTTGCTATAGAATTAACAAATGCATGACCAGACCTCTTGTAGAGAAACTCCCTATGAGTTACTCAAAGGGAGAAACTAAACATATCCCATCTTAGGATTTTTGGTTGCAAGTGGTATGCGCACAAATAATGGCAAAGACTCCCTAGGTAAGTTTGATCCCAGAAGGAATGAGGGAGTATTCTTGGGATATTCTTTACATAGTAAAGCATATAAAGTGTTTAATAAAAGAACTCTATGTGTTGAAGAACGTGTACATGTTATGTTTGATGAATCTAACACTCTTTCTGAGAGACAGGATCATGAAGATGAAGCCATTGGACTGGTGAGACAATTGACTAAAGTCACAACACAAGTCAAGATGGCATCCAAGGAAGGAGCAGGTGATGGAACAGGTCCTTTCACCCAGGGCAACCTGACAGGGTGAACCAATAAGAGAGAAACTGTACAAAATTCTCTGAATGATTCTGTACTTGAACCTGTTCCTCTGTAGCAAGACAATGAAAGTGAAGCTACCAGAAACCAGCTGGTGGGAAAATCTTACAAGTACCTGAGTTCTCACCCCATTGAGAACATAATCAATGATCCTACATCTGGAGTCAAGACTAGATCATAACTGAAGAACCTGTGTACATTTGATTCCTTTTTGTCCCTGATTGAACCTAAAAATGTTAGTAAATACCTAAAAGATGCAGATTGGATCAATCCTATGCAAGATGAGCTTAATCGGTTTGAAAAAGCCATGTCTGGCACTTGGTCCCAAGACCTAAGGACATGTCAGGCATTGGGACAAAATGGGTCTTCAGGAACAAGATGGATAAAGATGGAACAACTACAAGAAACAAGGCAAGGTTGGTGGTTCAAGGTTATAGTCAAGAGGAAGGCATTGATTATGATGAGACTTTTTCTCCAGTTGCTAGACTTGAAGCAATTAGACTACTCATAGCCTTTTCAACACATATTAAATTCACACTTCATCAAATGGATGTCAAAACTGCCTTCCTAAATGGCTATCTCAAAGAAGAAGTGTTTCTGAAGCAACCTCCTGGATTCGAAAGCAAAGAATGTCCTGACCATGTATACAAGCTAGATAAAGCTCTCTATGGTCTCAGGCAGGCTCCACGAGTTTGGTATGAAAGATTGTCAACATTCCTTCTGGAGCATGGGTACAAAAGAGGTAAAATTGACAGCACCTTCTTCCTAAGGGAAAATGGTAAAGATCTTCTTGTTGTACAAATATATGTTGATGACATAATATTTGGGGCCACTACAGATAGGTTGAGTAAGGACTTCGCTAAATTAATGGGAAGTGAGTTCGAAAGAGCATGATAGGAGAACTTAATTTCTTCTTGGGGCTACAGACTAAACATAGTCGAGATGGAACCATGATTCATCAGTAGAAGTATACAAAGGAACTAATCAAGTAGTTTTGAAATGGAAGAATCCAAGGAAATAGATAAACCTATAGCAACTGCCACTAAACTAGATACTGATGAACCAGGTTCATCAGTTGATCAAAAGCTGTATAGGGGTATGATTGGTTCACTTTTATACCTTACTGCTAGCAGACCTGCCATTGTTTTTAGTGTAGGACTTTGTGCTCGTTTCCAGAAAAATCCAAAAGAGTCACACTTGACAGTTGTCAAAAGAATATTGAGACACTTTAAATGCACCACTGATCTATGTCCGTGGTATCCCAAAGGTAGCAATTTTAACTTAATTGGATATATTGATGCTGACTATGCATGTTATATAGTAGATACGAAGAGCACTTCAGGTATGGCACTCTTCCTAGGATCTTGTCTTGTATCATGGGCTATTAAAAAGAAAATTCAGTAGCACTCTCTACTGCTGAAGCTGAATATGTTGCTGCTGCTTCGTGTTGTGCTCAATTACTGTGGATTAAGCAATAACTGGTAGACATTCGAATTGAAGTAAGGTGCATACCAATATTTTGTGATACCACTAGTGCAATCAGTATGACAAAGAACCTTGTTCATCACAAAAGGACTAAGCACATGGATGTTAGACACCACTTTTTAAGAGACAACTATGAGAAATGGCTAATCTCGATAGACATCTGTGCTACTGATAAACAAATAACTGACATCTTCACTAAGGCACTGAGTAGAGAAAATATTGAAAGGAACATGTTGGAGTTAGGGATGATTAGGATCTCCTAAAAGGTCCAGTTCAGAATGCACAATGAAAACAATAATAATAATTTTGGGCTAGGAGTTCTAAATTTTTGTGAATATTAGACTAATTCCTACTTACTCTCATACTATAAATAGTATACTCTTGTAACATATGTTTATGCAACTCACTCTCTTATAAATCTTATATTTTGACATTTGAGGCATAATCAAGAGAAGTTTCGCTTGAAGAACCTGGTTTTGAAGAACCCGGTTCATCAAATTATGCTCATGAGAAAGTTGAGGTATGTTTCTATTCTTTGCACAATTAGAAAATTTTTATTTCAATCATGAGCAAGAATCCTAGATATACCAAACGTCCCAAAATTTCTATCCGTTGGGGCTAATTGAACCAGTTTCATTGAAACTAGAAGTCTATATATAACGGAACCCGTTCCTAATTTTTTCTGATTCTAATTGATCACTAAGGCGACCAGAATTCCTATTTGATTAGACTTCTACTGACTTCTAAAAAAGACTACAATTTTTTAAATAATCATTACCCTTCTTTAAAATCCTTCTAATAACTTCATAACCGTCACTCGATCACACAAACTTCTGATCATCACCTTCGTCTCCAAAACCTCCAAAACTCTCCTAAGCTTTCCTGAAATAAAAAAATCATGACAAATCCCCAAGATAATTCTGGAACTCCACCTCCAGTTTCACCAAACTCCACCCCATATGCTTCACTTCCCATAGAAATCCCAAAACTTAGATTCCATCTCTAGAAAATGCTGGCAAGAAAAACTTGTAGCTACTGGTTCCCTTAGGAAATTAGTGAATGCAAAAATCCAGCCAAAAGAACCTTGAAAAAGCTCTTCCTTCTCTCTATCTAGAGAGAGAAAGCTGGCAATTTCCAGTTTCATTGGGCTTAAATCCTTCATCTAGTGTGTTTTCATCTCAATTTTAATCCCAAATAAACGCCTTTCCTCTTATAAGCATTTCCCAACTATTTTTTCATCCTTATCTATAATCTTTTTACCCAGATCTTAATTTCAAAATGCAGATTGCTGTAGCATTGTCTTCTTCGTCATAATCTGAAATAACTAAGCACTTCTTTAGTATTCTATTGTTCTGTTTCTCATCAACATGCTTGGACTCAAGAAGATCGGCTTCTTCTCTGAAAAATAGCTACTTTTTCATCTGAGAATCTGTCAACGTTTTCACCTATTGCAGAATTGTTTATTCGTATATCTTTTCTGGATATTACTTAACTGATCTTGTTCTTATAGATCAATAAATTTTCTGTCCAAAAATACAGTTCCTCTGTTCAACTGTAGAACGTAGTTACTGGCAGTTTTGAGGTTCCTTGGACGACGTTCATGGCCTCCATGGCCGGTGACTAGTCATCTCCGATGGCTGGTCAGCCCTCTCAAGAGACATGTCCGTCCAAAAAAACACCACAACATTACCCAAGCCTTTAGATGATTCAAATATCTTAAAACCAGCCACAATAAATACTCCGGTTCAAGGACAACGTAATTTCGAGCCTATTCCGATGCGCCGACCAGCTTTATTACAAGGAGAGCCTATGGTTCGTTTCACTGAAGCAGAGGTAGATGGAATGAACAAGATTGAAAATCTCCATTATGCTGTCGTGTGCAAATTTTCATATGGTTGGCCTGAGATTAATAAAATACGTCGAATTACCCGATTCAATGTGGAAGTAAAGGCGAGTGTACTATTGGACACCTTCGTGACAAACATGTATTGATAAGAATGACGTTATGGCAGGATTTTGTGGATTTCTCGTCAAAGAACGTTTACTATGTAAAAGACAGGACTGGAAATGATTACCAATTTCGAACGTTGATATATGATGCTAAATTCAAAGTCGATGAGGAAACCCCTAAGGTAATGTCTTGGATTTCTTTTCCAAATTTGCTGCCAACTTATTTTGCAAAAGAATGTCTGTTTTTGTTGACTTATGCTGTGGGAAAGCCAATACATCTTGATTTGGATACTATTAACAAGAAAAGGCTAAGTTGTGCACGTGTTAAGTTTTTAGTTAATTTATTAACTGATTTACCTAAAAAAGTGCGCATGGATATTGTTAATGAGCCAACGGGGGAACTGAGGAGTGAGTGGGTGACGATTAAATACGATTACCTCCCAAAATACTGCAAAGAATGAAAGTTACAAGGACATGATAACTTTGGATGTTGGAGAATTAATCCGGTGTTAAGGGAAAAGAAGAATGTCCAGCAGCGAGAAAATGGTGAAACTATGCAACAACGCAATAACAAACCTACAAAACATGATGGTCCCATAATGACTCTTACCAGTGGCAAGGTGGTCGGTAATATAGGCCCTCAATGGAAGGAAGTGCGCGATAATAGGGTACTTATCAAAGGAAAGCAAACTGAAGTTTCTGCTGCACAAGGTAAAGAAATAATTCTTGCTAACAATACTGATGGCACAAAACAAATCCAAACTACCAACCAATTTGCTGTTTTACAAATAGAAAATGGTGAGAACAATGAAGGTAACCAACTAGCAGTCATAGAGGAATCTCCAGTTCAAAAAACCACATGCAAAAAAGATATTCAGCAAAATAATTGCACAAGAGGTGTGGAAAATGTATTAGAGAAGCAGGAATTGTATTTTTTAACTACACAAATGGTACAAGAGATAACCTCCTAGCACTTCTAGGAGACAACCATCCAACACTCAATCAGAGAAACAGAAACATGCAGACCTACATCCAATCCTACAGCAAAATCAAATCTTGAAGACAATAGGGAATCAAGCAGATTGTGTACAACAAGATTTGGGGAAAGAGCAGCATATTGACAATTGCACAACTGCCCAATAGGTTCAGGAAGCTTTCAAAAATAATGTAGTTCAGGCCAGTACTTTATGTCAAGACATTCCTTCACAGGACACCAAAGATGACCAACAATTAGCAAACAACAATGAAAATGAATTAGTTTAAGATGCAGATTTTGAGAAATTCAGGACCAATGAAAAAGATAAATGGGTAGCAAGGAAATTATGGCTCAACCAAACAGAGGAGATCTTAGAAGATGGTCAGATTCCAGATACAATGCAAAGTGATGAGGAAAATTGAGGAAATGAAGTGGAAAATGACGACCAAAGTGTTAATGGTAATGTCAATGCAATCGCTATTCAAAGCATAAGTGAGAGCGCAAATGCAGTAGCAGAAAAGTCAACAGAGGGAAACATCAATATCATAGATCCAGGAGGGACTTCACATAATTCTATTTATGCAAGAAGTGATGTACTATTAAGCAAATCGAAGGGTGTAGCAAGAAGTGTTGTTCCTTCGAACAATACACAGTTCTTGACCAATGATCATGAAGAAAAAGCTGCCAATCAGGAAAATAATGCTGATCTTACCAATCACACATATGATGTTGTCACAGCAAAAGATCCAATAGAACCACATGACATAGATGACCACGCAAAACTTAGAGGTAGAGACATGGATGAGGAACCCACTACACAAAATTTCCTTAATGTTGCCAAGCATGGGGATCTGTCATCAAGGAATATTGAACTTGTAAAATCTACAACAAAAGAAAAAAAACCGTCAAAATAAACTTCTAATGTACATGTCAGTGGAGTACAAACAAGGAGTACACTGTCCAAACCCAAAAACATTTAATGGATGCCATTATATGGAATGTGAGGTCAGTAAACACAATGCAAGCATTTGAAAGGCTGATTACAATGCATAGAAAACATCACTTTCAGTTCAAAGGAATCATTGAGCCTGTGCAATAGTCTCACAAAATTGAAAGGTGTAGAGCAAGAATTGGTTTGCCACAGGCTGTGGTGAATGTGTCAAACAAGATTTGGGCTTTTACTTATGAAATATTTTTAGTTACTATTCTTTATAACACGGCTCAAAAACTGACTTTGAGATAGATGCACATTGAAACTCATGCTGAGCTCATCCTTACGCTAGTCTATGCCAAATGTGATCGCATTGAAAGATTGATCTATGGGGTTCTTTGTATGCAATGGCATCAGATATGACAGTGCCATGACTAGTTGGATGTGATTTTAATGTCATATGGGACGAGGAAGAGAAGTATGGAGGTTTGCCGATTTCTATCCTTGAAGTAGATGACTTTCGACACTGCATAAATACCTGCAATTTGACAGATTTGGGATTTAAAGGAAGCATATTTACATGGTGGAATGGAAGAGCAGAGGAGGATTTTATATTCAAAATATTGGATAGATGTTTAGGCAATGACGATATGCAACATACCTTTCCTGGATTGGAAGTAACTCACCTCTCCAAAATTGGCTCCGATCATTGCCCGATGCTGCTGAAATGTGATATAAAAACTCCTCCAATTAAGAAGTCGTTCAGATTTCTTAACTTCTGGACAAAGCATAAACATTCAAAGATGCAGGGAAAGAGAATTGGAATGCTGATTTTAGTGCTAACCCTTTCAGCACTTTTAACTTCAAGTTAAAGAAGCTTAAACATGCACTATCTACCTGGAGCAGAGCTATATATGGGGACATATTCCAGAAGATTGCAAGCCTTGAGGAGGTCGTCTTGGTTAATGAAAGACAATTTGAACTTTATCTTTCAAAGATAAACAGACAGAGATTATGACAGTTCCAAGCTAAAATGCTTAAATATCTTGCTTTAGAAGAAGATTTTTGGAGACAAAAAGCAGGCATGTCATGGTTCAAAGACGACGATAGAAACACTAAATTCTTCCATGCTCAAGTTAATGGAAAAAAAAGAGACTGAAATTATCAAGGATCCAGAATAGCTTTGGTAACTGGATTGAACAAGATCACTTAATAGCAGAAGAAGTAGTAAAATTCTACAAGGATCAATTTATTGAGAGTACAGTCCCTCTTGCTTTTGATATTCTAAATAAAGTACCTTCATTGGTAGATAATGATCAACATGAGGGATTGATGGCTTTTCCTTCTAATGAGGAAGTGAAGAGAGTAGTTATGGGGCTGAATGGGGACTCAGCAGGCAGACCAGATGGTTTCATTGGAGCATTTTACCAAACATGTTGGGAAATCATTGAAGAAGATGTAGTCGGCATGGTCAAGTCTTTCTTCTGCGGTCATCAGCTGCCAAAGAGTATCACGCACACAAATCTGGTTTGAGTGCCAAAGAAAAAAAAGTGTCTACCTTTGCAGAGATGCGACCTATTAGTCTTAGCAACTTTGTTAACAAGATTTTCTCACGGGTCATTCATGAAAGGTTGGTTGAATTGTTACCGAGCATAATCTCAGAACATGTAGGTTTTTTGAAGGGAAGAAGCATCGTTGAGAATGTAATGCTAACTCAAGAAATCATTAAGGATATCAGGTTAAGAACAAAAGCAGGTCCAAACATTGTGATTAAGCTAGACATGACAAAAGCTTATGATAGATTATCATGGCTATTCCTGATTAAAATGTTAAGAAAGATGGGATTTCCTGAAGATTTTATTGGATTGATTTTTGATTTGATTGGGAATAACTGGTACTCTATTGTTATAAGGTCAGCCAAATGGTTTTTTCAAATCATCTAGGGGAGTTAAGCATGGAGACCCTCTATCACAAACCCTATTCATTCTAGCAGCAGAAGCACTGTCTCGAGGTTTGAACTCACTACATACTAACCTGAATTTCTGTGGATATGGTCTACCAAAATGGAGCCCAAAAATAAACCATCTTGCATATGCAGATGATACAATCATTTTGTGCTCATCTGATGCAACTTCATTATCACTTGTGATGGAGGTTCTACAAGCTTATGAATCATCATCTGGTCAACTGGTGAATAAAGCCAAATCAGCCATATATCTGCATCATTTAACGGATAATGAGGTGATTAACAAGGCGGAAAGGATTACTAGTATAGGAAGACAATGATTCCCTATGATCTATCTTGGATGTCCTATTTTTTGTGCCAGAAAAAGGAGTGATTATTACCAGGGTTTAATTACTAAGGTAATGGAAAAACTACAGTCATGGAAAGGAAAACTCCTATCAGTAGGAGGCAGGCTGTATTAATCGCAAATGTCCTACAGAGTATACCAATTCATATGTTGTCAGCAGTTAATCCACCAAGCTACGTGATCAACAAATTACATAGCATTTTTGCCAATTTTTTCTGGAGCAGCAATGTGGGAGGAAGATCAAGACATTGGGCATCATGGACTAACCTGTGTATGCCTTATGAGAAGGGGGGGAGGGTATAGGTTTCAGATCCCTTCATGATGTATCTAAGGCACTTATCTGCAAATTGTGGTGGAATTTCAGGACAAATCCCTGCTTATGGAGTGCATTTATGAGTCAAAAGTATTGCAATAAATTAAATACTGTAATTGTACTATGGAAGGGTGGATCACACGTGTGGAGAAAAATGCTTGAATGCAGGGACTTGATTGAGCATCAAATCTACTGGAAATTGAGAATGGGATCCGCTCAATTTTGGTTCGACAATTGGACCGAGATGGGAGCTTTATATTTCCAATTGCCGGCATAGTTTGTAGTTGATGAAGACATTCACAATGTCAATGATATGGTTGAAAATGGTATGTGGAATTTGGAAAAATTATTTCAGACTCTACCTGAAGAATTGGCAAACCGCATTGTGCAGAATATTAGACCACCAGTTGAAAGTGCAGAATTAGATATACCTTTCTGTATGCTTGAAACAAAGGGACATTTTTCAGTGAAATCTGCATGGGATTTCCTGCGAAGAATAGACATCCCAAGGATAGCTTACAAGATGATATGGGTCAAAAGCTCACCACTTGATGATTTCTTGTGTAGAATAGGATACTCCATGGCATCTAAATGTTGGTGCTGTGCAGATCCTAAGGAGGAGTCTTTAGTACATTTGTTCTTCACATCCAATACAGCTACGACTTTTTGGAGTTACTTCCTGAGGAGAGCAGGAATTGCATTAGAAGGTTTGTCTTTACAACAAGCAATTACAAAGTGCTGGACGACATCAGTTGTACATAGATTGAAGCCACTCTTGCAAGCTCTACGTCCATGCATTGTATGGGCATTATGGAAGAGAAGAAACAATTTGAAATATGGAGAAGCAGTGTCAGTGAGAAGAGTTATTTTTCAGGTGTCATCTACGTTGCAAGCTCTAGTCCAACAGAAAACACCAGGACTACATGTGCCTCACAAGTGGATGGACTTGCTGACAATGATGGAGCAATACACACCTAAATTGAAATATGATAAAGTGATATGGGAATTTCCTCCAACAGGCTGGATCAAAGTGAATACCGATGGAGCATGCAGAGGGAACCCAGGGAGGAGTTCAATTGGTATTTGTTTAAGAGATGAGATATGTGATTTGATATATGCAGAAGGAAGAGAAATTAAAGAGGGTTCTAACAACGAAGCTGAGGCGACAGCAACAGTAGAGGCAATGACAATGTGCAAAACAATGAACCTTCACAATGTTTGGCTTCAGACAGATTCAATGATGCTTCAAGAAATTATAGATGGACAATGGAAACCACCTTGGAATATTGTGGATGCAGTGGAGGAAATCAACACACTCAAAGTGGAGTGTAATTTCAAGATATCTCACATTTTCAGAGAGGGAAACAAACTAGTAGACCACCTTGCAAATTATGCACTTGACACTGGCAACATAGAGAGTTATGATTTCTGGGAACTTGATGCGTCGAGCAGAAGGTTGGTAAATGCGGATAAGCTCCAATGTCCGAACCTGAGAATAAGAGTTGCAAGAAATTAGACAAGGAAAGGGAAGAAACAAATGCAATCAACATTAAAACAAAATGCAGTCAACATGATCGACTAGAGAAGAACATGGAGATAACATTTTTTTATTAACATGTGTTTCTTTTTACAGGTACTAAATTTATACTGATGTTCTTTTCTGTCGAGAACTCTACATTGGTAGTATTAATGCGATACATTCATTCCAATGGAAGTAACTTACAGAGGAATAGTGGTACAAACTATGGAATCATCAACAAATAATATAACATGGTACTCAATAGAGAAGAACAAATCTGCAAAGAAAAATGCTGTGCAGAATTTGTAATGTTATTACTCAAGAAACGAATATCTTGGATTTAAAGTAAAAAGGTGCAAGTTCAACTCAGCACTTTGTGCGTGAAATGTAACAACATGCTTAACATAATGAACAGAACTAGAGAGAATTGGACACTGTCAGTGCATGCTTTCACGCATGCTGCATTGGAAATATTAGCAGTACAGGCTACCAAGCACGCCTTTGATTATTTGGTAAAGTGCATGCTTGAGTTATATTATTTTATTTCTATTTGACTACAAAAAAAGCTGGAATGCAGCTTTGGGAATAAACAATGCAATGCGGCTTTTGATAAAAGTGCTGCCCCATTTATGTCTTTGTCCAAGCGTGACAATTTGGAAGAAAATGCAACATTTTCAAATGAATATGTACGACAATTGATAGATGCTTTCTTGACTCTCACACACATGCTCTGCCTATGCAGACATTTTTTCCGTTTACAAGGCTGCAATTGACAAAAAGGAAGCCACGCCAGCAATTTCTAAGCTGGAAATCAACACCTGATGCTCTATTAACGCGTGTGAAATGTTGGACAACAACTCAGAAATTGCTAGAAATCAGCTGCTCTCATGGCTGGATCGATGATCTACGTGGGACATCATGTGCAAATGGCAATCCTTTGATCGAATCTTGACGAGTTGGCGCATGCTCTTGGAATTTCGAGATAATAGGAACAAATTAGACTTTGAAGCTTGGATATGTGTTCGTGGATTGACATCTCATTTTCAATTATAGTTTGCATCTTGTGATACCAAGTTTAATTATAACACTTAACTTTGGTAATAGGAATAAGGTAACTGTCAAATTTTAGATCCTCTTTTCGTAAGACCTTCGTACCTTGTATAATCTTTTTTATTACATTTTTTATTAATATAAAATCAAACAATAGGCGCTTGCCTAGTGGATTGCCAAAAAACAAATGAAAAAATCCAGCCAAAGGAAGCAAGTCTCAGTAACAGATACCAATTCAAACTCTGACTCCGATGAATTCCTCTCTACCTGTGAAGGAGATGAACCTGGGTCTTCTTACACTGTCACAGTTCAAGAAACCCCAAAAGAGGTAAATACTTGCTTTGTTCCTGTTGATGTAGTTCAAAAGGTAGAGAATAGGTATGTTTTGATAGGGGCTGCAAAAGATGTGTCTGGGATTGATTGAGCAAAGTTGAGGAAGAAAAGGAGGAAGACGGTGCTATCTATTTGTGAGAATAGGGAAGATGGGTTCTCTAAGTCAGGGGTAAGTGGATCAGGGTGAGGCTGTTGAAGGGTTAGGTTATTTAAGCAAGCAACCTGTAGAGGAAACTCTGGTTGAAATGTTGAAACAAGTTGGGGCAAGCTATGACCCCAAGAAACGCAAGACCTCCTCACAAAGGACCACTACTGCGTCCAATCCAACCAAGAAAATCAAACTTTCATCACCCAAGTCTTCTCCTAGGGTTAGAACAACCAGAAGCAAGGTTAGAGAAAGTGAAGCTGAGTTGAATAAAGCCTTAGAGGAAAGTAAGAGAAAGAGAAAAGAAAAAGAGAAAGGTAAGGTAGGTGAAAGTTATGCAGTTGCAGCTGAAAAGGAGGAAGAGGAGATTGAACTGGTGCATCAAAAAAGAAATACTACTGTGGAGGTTCCTGTTTCCAAACCAAAGGGAGCTACGATTTCTTCCAAGAAGCCCTCAAAGCCAGTACTTGCTGAATCCTCTCTTGCCAAGAGAACTAGGTTAGCCTCTAAAGGGAAGCAAGTTAAAATTGCTGAAAAAGAAGAAGAAGATGAGAGTTAAGAAGAAGGAGATGAATCTGAAAACGAACAGGATAGGTGTGCCAACTTTAGCAAGAGAAAGATCTTGATGGGGAGATTGTTGAAAGACCTCGAGGAGCCAGGTATGATGTGACTTTTGATAGCACTGGAAGTACAAGGTTGGAAGGAAATGGACATTCATATGAATGGGAAATTGGCAAGAAAAGAACTTGTTGAGTTCAAGGCCTATATGATAGTGAAAAATGGTTTGGTGACCAGCACAATGAATGGAGTGAAAGTAAAGTTGAATGCTGCTAAACTGGGCAAAATTCTGGACATCACTTGTTGAGGGTATGATGACTACATAAGGCAAAGGTGGTCTTGTCTTGATGGGTTTCCCTCTGATATGAAAATTACCAATAATTTCGATGACACTCAAACAGATGAGGAGGTGCCTGAAGCAAGGGCAGTTCAGAATAGTGAAATGAGGCTAGAGCACAAAGTGTTTTCTGAGTTTGTCAACAAATGCCTTCTACCCAGACAGGAGAGAAGGGATACAAGAAATTAAATGGATCTGGTGCTCATGCAATGTATGAATGAAGGCAAGAAGATTAATTGGTATGCCTTCATTGCGAAGCTGCTAGAAAGGGTGATCAATGGATCTAAGGCTCATGCCATTCTCTATGGATTTATCTTGACAACTGTGCTTGAACGACTTGATGTTCCTTGACTAAGTGGGAAATGACTTCCAGCAAAGATCAATTTGGGATCAAAACCCTTCAAGCCTCTGATTATATGCTCAGTTCAGCTCTGTTGAACCTGGTTATCTGCTAAGACTCATATGAACAGCAAGGTTATAGCCTTGGTTCAGGAGGCTGGGACTAAGTACGCTGAAATAGCAAGGCTCAATGCCAGAATTACTGAATTGAAGGGAGAAAGGGAAGGGCTGAAACTTGATCTTGCCAAGGAAAAGGAGAAAAATGAAGGCATGCTACAACAAATGTTAAATCTGCTGCAAGCCCAACCCTCCAGCTCTTCTAGGCCTTAGGTGTCCTGTCCTTAGTGTCCAGTCTAGTATCTATTCTGTTACAAAGTTTAAGAAGTTTGCTTGTTAGTTCTGTTTTTCTTTTGCTCATGCTTGGAAATTTTCTTTTTCTTTTTGTGGACTGCTTGTAGAAACACCTCTTAATCAATCAAAAAAGCTTCCTTGTTCTTGTTAATTTTGTTCTTAATAGTTATTTTTTTGCTGATTTTGATTAACAAAGCATGTGTTCACTTGCAGTTGCCCCAGTGGCCATGAGTATAAATTAACTTTCAAGGATTCACATTAGTTGTGCAACTTTTTGATGATACCAAAAGGAGGAAGATATGTGCTTATGATTAAATTTATTATCTGAACTAGTGATGTTTATAACCTAACATTAATCTGACCATATATAACAAATTGGTAATTTTCTAACTGTTGATATTTCAGCTGAGTTTCACAGGTTTTCGGATCTCTAAAAGCATGAAATTTGTCATCATCCAAAAGGGGGAATTTGTTAGCCCAAGTTCAGTTGAGTTTTAAAGATTGAAAAATGAACTCAGGGAAGGACCTGGTCCATCTTGGGAGACACAGTTAGTCATAATCATTGCACATGGAAGACACGTGAGAAAGATATGTATTAAAGATTGCGCAGCAAATATCTTCTGAATGGAATCAAAAAGGTTGCATTGAGTTCTAAGGAGGACAGTCTCCTTATGACAAGAGAACACAATCCTAAGCTAGGATAAGTACGGGAGTTTGTATTGGTTAAGGACTCTAATGGACTAAGGATATCATTGGAGTCTCGATCAAACTCTAACTGTTATTATGTTAAATAACCAAGTTGTTCTCTTTTACAGGTAATGCACATACGCATACGTCAAGCATATTTGAGGGCAAAAGAGCGAGATAGTATTTGCTAGGAACATATGCAAGATTCAAGTGTGCACGCCTAAGGCTACATGAACTAAGAGAGAAGAACCAGTTGCATTTGTGTGTTTATTTCTAGTTCAATGGTAGTAGGTTTTCATATTGTACCTTTCAGCTTTACTAGAAGTAATTGTATTAGGTACCTTGTGTAATCAAGTTAGCGTTAACTTGATAGTGTCGCAGCAGCTGAGGCTGTGTGCCACACTGGGATTAGAGTTTAATCCTTAGGTTTACAAAGAGTCTTTGTAAATGCTGCTTGGCTTATTGATTTTTAGTGGATTTTTGGAAAATCCTACTGAGTAGTAGGTCGTGGTTTTTTCACCTTTTGAGCTAGGTGTTTTCCACGTAAATATCTCTGTGCACTTTACTTTCAGTTCTTATTATCCTGCAAACTACTGTAGTTAGAATATTTAGAAGAACCAGGTTCTTCTAATGTGAAAATTAGGTACCACACAAATCACCCCCTTGTGTGTGGTATTGACATTTATTAACATCAAATTTATTATCGTTGCTCCCTTTCCGGGAGGTTTTATTTGTTTTGTTGTTGGTTTACTCTCTTGCTGGGACTTCGGTGTGTTATTAAGTTCCCTTGCAGGAATTCCTTCACTGGATATTCTTCTCTTACCCCTTGTTTGTGGCTGTTGTCTGGGTATGGATGTGTTATACACATATGGATCGGGTTGCACGCCGTAACAATGGTAAACGTGGGTCGGGTTGCACGCTGCAACAACACTAAACGATATGGATCGGGTTGCACACTGCAACAATACTATAAGTATATGGATCGGGTTGTGCACCGCAACAATATTGTTATGAGATTGAAGAGGTTGCGTGCCGCAACAAATAATAGATTGAGTATGTTATTTTTGGATTTAATTATTCGTTGGCTGCTCTCTCTCTTGGATTTTAAGTTTCTTGTTTGTGATTGTTACCTCCCCTCAACATGCTCCCCTTCCCTTATGAACTTCTTATTTCCTATTTATTTTCCGCAATATACTTCATAATATACAGGTTTATCTTGTAGTCTGGTCTAGCCTCGTCACTACTTCTCTGAGGTTAGGCTAGGCACTTACCAGCACATGGGGCTGGTTCTGCTGATTCTACACTCTGTACATCTTTTTTTCATAGATCAAGGAGCAGTTTTTGGACCTTAGTTATAGGATTGATCGGGAGCTGACTTCAGTCCAGAGACTTTCGAGGTAGCCTTGCCGACGTCCGCAAGCCGGAGTCCCTTTCTATATCATTTATTTGTTTTCCTTGTACCAAAAAAAATATTTTGTACTTCTATTCAGACTTTGTAGTTAGATCTTATTAGATGTCGTGAGTTAGTGACACCAGATCGGGGTAGAGTTGAACTAAAAATTCCGCACTTGCTTCTAGTTTTTATTGTATGTTTTCTAACTTTCCCTTTTATATCGCATATCTTGTTTTCCCTTATATTGTTGATATTGCTTAAAGAAAATATTAAATAATTGGCTTTCCTAGCTCCTATTAGTAGGTGCCATCACGACTCTGGATGGTGGGAAATCTGGGTCGTCGTGACAAGTTGGTATAAGAGCACTAGGTTACATAGGTCTCACAACTCACGGACAAACTTAGAAGAGTCTGAAGGATCGGTACAGAGACGCCTGTATTTATCCCCAGAGGATTCAGAGTTAGGGAACTTTCGCTTTTGTTCTTTCTTGTCATGCGATTCAGTTTCTCAAATAATGATTGTCTTTCTACTCTGTTCTTTCGCAGATGGCGAGAACACATGCTTCTTCTTCTACAACGCAGCAGCCCGAGTCCCTAGCAGCAGCTCTTATGAGGGGCAGAGGGCTAGGACGAGGCCGTGCTCGAGGCCTAGGCAGGGACAGAGCTCAGCCTCGAGCAGCAGTCCCAGAGGTGGAGGCTCATGTTGATTATGATGAAGAGGTTCCTACCCCAGCATCTCCGGTAGGCCCAGCTCAGGTCCCAGAGCGGTTTATAATTACCCTTGTTCTTCAGGACACTTTGGCTAGAATGGTAGGCTTTGTGTAGAGCGTCACTAGATCGGGTTTTCTTCCACTAGCACCAGCCACTTCTCAGGCTGGGGAAGGTGTTCAGACTCCCACTACACGTACTCCGGAGGAGGTAGCTCCTCAAGATCAGGTTCCAGTGGTTCGACCAGCTGTGGCAGCTCAGCCGGGTATTGCAGTTCAAACCGCCGATGGTGCGGCAATGTCCGCGGATGCTTTGTGAAGGCTTGATAGGTTCACCAAGCTCTTCACCACCACATTTAGCGATGCTCCTACTGAGGAACCCTAAGATTTCTTATTCAGTTGCCATGAGGTTTTCCGGACTATGGGTATTGTGGAGACCAATGGGGTCGACTTTGCCACCTTTTGACTAGCAGGATTCACCAAGACTTGGTGGAGGGACTATTGTCTATCTAGACCAGCAGGGTCACCATCATTGACTTGGGACCAATTTGTAGAGTTGTTTTTGGAGAAGTTTCTCCCGATCACTCAGCGAGAGGCTCTTTGCAGACAGTTGGAGTGCCTCAAGCAGGGCTCTATGACAGTCACGTAGTGTGAGACCTAGTTCATTTATCTGGAATGCCATCCCATTGTTATACTCCCCACCGAGAGAGAGAGAGAGAGAGGATGCAGAGTTTTATTGATGGATTGATTCAGCCGATCCGTCTCAAGATGGCTATGAGAGCTGGGAGTGAGATTTGTTTTTAGGGGGTGGACAATGTGGCCCATAGAGTTGAGATGGCTCTTGCACGGGGAGGTGGACATGGGTCGGACAAGAGGCCCCAACACTCAGCCGGATTCACTGGTACTTCGTCTGGAGGTAGGGATTCTTATGGTAGAGACCATCAACCTAGGCCCTTTCAATCAGCTCTACAGGTCTTTCATAGTACTTCGAATAATCGTAGTTCTCAGCCGCATTATTCTGACCAGCAGCCTATCACTTCATCACTGCTTCAAAGCTTTTGAGGTGGTCATTTAGGTCGATAGAATCAGCCTTAATTCTCTTGGATGCAACATTCAGGCGGGTCCTATGATTGTGGTGAGTATGGTCACATCAAGAGGGCTTGCCCAAGGTTAAGGGGTGCATAATCGCAGCAACAAGGTTTTTGAGCTATGATTCAGGCCCCAGAGGCTCTAGAGGATGCCCAGCCAGCTAGAGGAGGGGATAGGGGCCATAGAGGTGGAGGTAGGGATCATAGAACTGGAGCTCAGACCACCAAAGGTAAAGTCCAGCCAGTAGCCGATCGTCCCAGAGATATAATTCAGGGAGCTGGGGCCTAGCCCCAGTGTTATGCTCTTCCAGCTAGGCCAGAGGCTCAGTCTTCTGATGTAGTTATTACAGGTACTATTCAGGTCTATGATAGAGATGCTTAAATGCTATTTGACCCTGAGTCTACGTATTCATATGTGTCATCCTATTTCGTACCCTACCTGGTTATTCCTAGTGATGCTTTGAGTATTCCCGTTTATGTATCTATACTAGTGGGTGATCCTAAAGTGGTTGATCGAGTGCATTGTTCCTGCGCAGTAGCGTTTGATGGTTTCGAGACCGATGTTGGCTTATTGCTCTTCGATATGGCAGATTTCGATGTTATATTGGGGATGGATTGGTTGTCCCTGTATCATGCTATCTTGGATTGTAACGCTAAGATAGTGACCTTGGCTTTGCCATATTTGCCACGAGTAAAGTGGAGAGGGACCTCAGGTCATGCCAACCGCAGTGTTATATCATATGTGAAAGCTCGACGCATGGTCGAGAAGGGGTGTGTAGCTATTTTGGCATATGTTCGCGGCTCCAACGCAAAGATCCTTTATATTGATTCTATTCCTATTGTTTGGGAGTTCCCCAAGGTTTTCCCTTTAGACCTGCCGGGTATGCTGCCCGACAGGGATATTGATTTCTTTATAGATCTGGCTCCAGGCACGCAGCCCTTTTCTATTCCGTCATATCGCATGACCCCACCAGAATTGAAAGAGTTGAAGGATCAGTTACACGATTTTCTTAATAAGGGTTTCATTATACCCAGTGTATCACCTTAGGGTGCGCCGATGTTATTTGTGAAGAAAAAGAGGGCTTGATGAGAATGTGCATTGATTACCGGCAATTGAACAAGGTGATGATAAAGAACAAGTATCGACTGCTGAGGATCGGTGATTTATTCAACCAACTTCAGGGTGCAAATGTGTTTTCAAAGATAGATTTGAGATCTGGCTACCATAAGCTGAGGATAAGCGTTTCTGATGTCCCTGAAACAACATTCCGCACTCGGTATGAGAACTAAAAGCTTTTGGTCATGTAATTTAGGTTGACCAATGCCCCAGCAACATTTATGGAATCGATGAACCGAGTGTTCAACCCTATTTGGATTTGTTCCTGATTGTTTTCATTGACGATATTTTGATATACTCCTGCAGTAAGGGGGAGCACGAGCAACACCTCAGAGTGGTTCTTCAGACTCCGAAGGATAGTCAGTTTTATGCGATTTTTTTGAAGTGCGAGTTCTGGTTGAATTCGATTGCATTTATGGGTCACGTTTCTTGATATTTAGGTGGACCCAAAGAAGATTTAGGCAGTCAACAACTGGCCTCTGCTGGCATCAGCTACAGAGATTTGGAACTTCTCAGGATTAGCAGGTTACTACCATCGGTTCGTGGAGGAGTTTTCTTTTATTGAAGCCCTGATGACCAGATTGATCCAGAAGGGTGCCAGTTCAGATGGTCAGATGAGTGTGAGGCAAGCTTCTAGAGGCTCAAGACAGCTTTGGCTACGGCACCAATATTGATTTTTCCCACAGGCTCGGGGCTTTTTTGAGTCTATTGTAATGTTTCCCGTATTAGGCTTGGTGAAGTATTGATGTAGGATGGCAGGGTCATTGCCTATGCGGTTCATGATCTAGAGTTGGAAGCCATTTTTCATACTTTGAAGATTTGGAGGCATTATCTATGTGGTGTGACGAGTGAGGTCTACACAGATCACAAGAGCCTTCAGTACTTGTTCAGGCAAAAGTATTTGAAATTGAGGCAGAGGAGGTGGTTGGAGTTGTTGAAAGACTATCATGTTACTATCTTATACTACCCAGGGAAGCCCAACGTGGTGGCTGATGCATTGAGTAGGAAGTCCGCCAGCATAGGTAGTCTTGCTTATATTTTGGTCAGTTAGAGACCGCTTGCTTTGGATGTTCAGGCCTTGGCCAATCAATCTATGTGGTTGGATATTTCTGAGCCTAGCAGGGTGTTAGCTTGCATTTTCGCTCGTTCTTCGTTGTTGGAGCATATCCATGAGTGGCAGTTTGATGATCCCCATTTGTGGGTCATGAGAGACACGGTGCAGCTTTGAGGTTCCAAGAAGGTGACCTTAGATGGTGATGGCATTTTGAGATTGCAGGGGCGAGTTTGTGTGCACAATGTCAATGGGATTCGAGAGTCGATCTTAGCGTAGACGCATAGTTCTCGGTATTCTGTTCATCCAGCCTCCGCGAATATGTATATAGATTTGATGCAGTAGTATTGGTGGCATAGAATAACGAGAGATATTGTTGCATATGTGGCTCGATGTTTGAACTGCCAGCAGGTTATGTACGAGCATTAGAGGTTGGGTGGATTGTTTCTGAGGATTAAGCTTCCTGAGTGGAAGTGGGAGAGGATTACTATGGACTTTGTTACTGAACTTCTGATGACCCGGAAGAAGTTTGATGCTATTTGGGTCATTGTTGATAGGCTGACCAAGTCAGTACATTTTGTTCCTATTGCAACCACTTATTCCTCTCAGAGGTTAGCTGAGATCTGCATTAGAGAGATCGTTCGCCTTCACGGGGTGTTAGTATCTATTATTTCGGACTGGGGTACGCAGTTTACCTCGGGCTTCTGGAGAGAAGTCCAACAGGAGTTGGGCTCCTAGGTTGAGTTGAGCACAACATTCCATCCTTATACGGACAATCAGTCCGAGAGGACGATTTAGATATTGGAGGATATGCTTTATTCTTGTCTCATTGATTTTGGGGGCTAGTGGGACCAGTTTTTTCCTTTAGCAGAGTTTGCCTACGATAACAGCTACCAATCCAGCATTCAGATGGCTCCATATGAGGAATTGTATGGTAGGCGATATCGGTCTCCAATTGGATGGTTTGAGCCTGCAGAGGCTCAGTTATTGGGTACAGATCTAGTTCAGGAGGCCTTGGATAAGGTCAAGATCATTCAGGATAGACGTTAGACAGCTCAGTCTAGGCAGAAGCGTTATGGAGATCGTAAGGTTCGAGATGTGGTTTTCATGGATGGTGAGCGAGTGTTGCTCTGAGTTTTGCCTATGAAGGGCGTGATGCAATTTGGGAAGAAGGGCAAGATTATCCCTATTAGTGATTCTTGATCGTCGGGTAGAGGTAGCCTATAGACTTGCCTTCCCGCCCAGCTTGTCAGCCGTACATCCGGTTTTTCATGTGTCCATGCTTCAGAGGTATCACGACGATCCATCCCACGTGTTAGATTTCGGCACTGTCCTGTTGGACAATGATCTGTCTTATGAGGAGGAGCCGGTAGCGATTGTAGACCGATAGGTTCAATAGTTGAGTTCGAAGAGTGTTCCTTCAGTGCGTGTTCAGTGGAGAGGTCAGCCTCCTGAGGCATCAATTTGGGGTTCCGAGTCTAATATGCGGAGCCGTTATCCTCATCTTTTTCCCGACTCAGGTACTTCTTTTTTTGTTTGTTCGAGGACGAACAATTGTTTTAGAGGTGGAGAATGTGACGACCCAAAGGGTCATCACCTATTTACTCACTTGTGTTTTGTCTCCGAGGCCTTGGAAACCTCATTTAGGGTTGCCTCGATTTGCGTACACAGTCCAGGCGCTTAACTAGAAAGCTTAAGTATGAGTTCTTTGTGAAAAATCACGAATTTTGATATTAATATTCATAATATTGACTTCGGTCAACATCTCAGGTAAAAAGACCCGGACCCATGGTTCAACGGTCCTGGAGGGTCCGCAGATAAATATAAGACTTGGGCATGTGTCCGGAATCAAATTCCGAGGTCCCAAGCCCGAGAAATGAATTTTTGTGTAAACATTGTTTTCTGTAATTGATTAAGGAAATTGGAAAAGAAAATTGATCAGAAAACTATGGTATCGGGCTGTTATTTTGGTTCCGACGCCCGATACAAGCCTTATATATATATGTTAAGCGCTTTCTGTAAAGTTTGATGGAAAACAGACGTCATTTGACGTGTTTCGGACTTAAAATGGGAAATTTGAGTTTTATGAAAGTTGAAAGAAAATCATGTGTTTTGAGGCTTGGTTTTTTGAACGTGATTTTATTTTTGCTATTTGATCGCACGAGTAAGTTCATAGGATATTTTTAAGGTTGTGTGTATGTTTGGTCTAGAGCCCCGGCGGCTCGGGTGAGTTTTGGATAGGCGTCTGTTACACCTCCTTTTTCGCTACACCCGCGAAGGCGCATAGGAGTTTTTTCAATTAGAGGACAATCGAAACGTGATTTATTTATTAATATTCATAGTCGCCACTTGGGATATTAATGGTTTCCCAAGTCACCGATTGAATCATGAACCGAGGAAAAACATGACTCTGTTAACAGTCCGCAAACTAGAAATTCAGATAAGGAATACTGTTAACCCGGGAGAAGGTGTTAGGCATTCTTGGGTTTTATTGTTCTAGAACGGTTTCTCAACTATAGCATTTAGCTTATTTATCTGATTATATTACACGAAGAACCTATGTGCCAATTTTGACTTTTTAACCGCTTTTATTCAATATGTTTTTATTTTAAAAGAAAGTGAACGTTGTTTAAAGCGTGCTTTTGGATCGCGTCACATGAAATGTAGCCGCAATCCTAAGCACACTCTATTCAACATTTTGGGATTTGATTTGGGTCGCATGTAATGCACACTCGAGTTTAAGAAGGTAATTTTATTGGAATCGCGTCTAAAAGAGTCTAACACGTTATTATCTTTTGGGAGGGCTGGGAAGTTCGCTAAACGTCCCTTTCCGATTTTCTAAGTAATTTTAAACTTTTATTGAGGGCCCAGCTATTTTGTATTTCATTGGGCGAGGCTCGCCTCATTTTCTTTTAAAAGGGCAAGCCTAAGAGTAACTATAAATTTCCATTTATTTTGTCTCTAAAAGAAAAGAAAAGGTCCTATTTCATTAAAATTAAAGTTCAAGCTTTATTTTCAAGTCGAGGCCCAAACAAAAGGAAACACCTTTTAATTTGAACTTGCTACGTAACTCAAAGCACAAACCTATATTAATGCTTGGATCTTGAATTGCACATTTTGAATTAACCAAAACTGCTGGCTTATGGAACTAGGCTTGCAGAAGGAGCCCAATTCCCACTTTCATTTTCAAACACCAACATCCCAAAACACTGGACCTGGGCCAACGGTCAAACCCCACATAACAAGTCATGGGATCGATTCCCCCGGGCTGGGGTAAACCAGGGAATTTTGACTGAAACTGAACGCCTTAGGGTATTGGGCTCGACAGCCTTATCCCTTGGAGCCCAAGAAAAATGGAGTCCCCTTTGCACTTTTCTTCAGATATGTTCAACAATTTGCATTCAAGGAGAAATATACACTTGAGCTAATGGGACACTAGTGAAACTGATTAAGACCAAATCGCCTGATGAAGTATGGTTTAATTCGAATGAGCTACTGCTTTGAATTATTAACCCAAAATCAAACTAAATCCAAACACTTCTGCTCACTCTTTGTTTAATTGAAACCAGTTAAACCCATCATATATTCACTAAATGTGACTGCATAAGATCAATCCACAACTTAAACAATAAACCACAATCAATTACAGGCTTGGATATTTCAAGATGAATATGAAACAACTTTGCTTAGTTCTCATCGAGCTCAGCTCGACACATTTTGAACAGATTCATAAAGATTAAGACTATTTATATATTGGACTCATTACTGGATATTCAACCAACAAAATTTTACCTTATTAGTTTCAATAGAACAACCCAATACTAAATGACAGTCAAAGACAAACAGTCCAAGTTACACTACCACAAGTTATGATTATGCAGCCACGTTTACTGCTCAGATCAATACCAAATAATCAACTAACAACCATTAAAAAACTAATGGCTAAGCTATAAACATCAGACAACTTCGAAACACATAGACTTGAGAATAATTTCCTTTCCACTTCAATTTGGAACTACATCATGGTTTTTCAGAGAAGTGTACCTGATACGAGATAGAACCAAAAACCAGGCCGGATAAGTTAGGTAGCGGCTTGGTAACACAGCAGCAGATTTGAACAACAATCAGAAAAACCCAGACTCAACACTAATTGACACACAACAAATCTTCAAACATGAGACTTCGGAACTTGATTTAGCCATCTTCCTCTCTTCTGATTTTACACTCTCTATCCCTCTAGTCTTTTTTTTGATTTTCTATGGTTTTTAGTTTTTGAATTTCAAATTCTAGATCTAAAACTTGGGGATCACACTTTTTGGGGGAATTATTGGGCTCCAAACTTGTAGGTTAAGGCACTAATGATGACTTTTTATAGGCCAAAGGTGGGGCAGCCATCACATTTCTGTTTTCCCTATTAGTCCCCTTTTTTTTTCCGATTTGTCCTTTAGTTTTTAACTTGTTACCCAAGTAACTACCTTAACTTTTCTAAAATATAGCTTGAAACCTATTCTAGAAGATTCTAAGGAGTTCTATTCTAATCTACTTTTTTTTAAGCAAACACTAGGCAAAGCCTAGAGTTGGATTTTTATTGATAATAAAAAACTTAAAGATACATCATAATAACTTGAATGTCTGAGATATAGCATGATCCCCACAAAGTTCATAACACAACTCTGTGGTGATATTACAAATGCTGATATTAAGAAGATAAAAAGAAAAATGAGGAAGCGAGTAATGTGCTGTCCTTTCTCCAACTTTGTGATGAATTCAAAGAGATCTTCACAATTCATGCTTTGTTCTTTGTTTTACTGGGCTTTATAAAGGTATTTTGAGTCATCTGCTTTTGTTTTGCAATTCGCATTGGAAGCTTCCTTTTGTTTGCGTCTTCAGCCATCTTGCTGTCCCGACTTCTATCCCTTTTATGATTCTTTTTACTTGTTTTACTGTGCGTTGGTGACAAATCCCCCATTCTTGCAGCATTCTTTCGGCATTGCGTTAAGATATCATGTTTCTCTCCTTCTTTGTATATGTGATTTCCTTCCATATCATTCTGTGCTACTTGTGAAGAAGCTACTAATTTGTTATCCGTAGAAGTACAGTTTGTTTGTGGCTGCCTGTTTTGTAAGACTATCTTCTGATTTTGTCCACAAGTTGGAAATGCTGTTTTGTTTCCAAACATTGATGATTCTCCCGTGAATTGGATTGCTTTTTGTGTTGTTTTTATTTGGTCGATCTCTGTTGTTGTTACCTTTGAAGTGCCTGATGTTGTATCAATTTTTGGAATGAAAACTGGCGCGTTATGATTCAAATTTCTTGCTGTATATGACAGTTTTACATTCCCATTCATGTTTGCAGAATTCCTTTGAGCTTTTGGCTTGATCGTTGCCTTACTGTCCCCTCCTGTGCTGATGCAATCATCTTGTTGGCCTTCCTGATTAGATGCCCAACCAGCAGAGCCTTCATCCCAGTTCACGTCTTCATCAGAATAACATTGGTCCCATAGTTTCGATTTAATTACCATATCTCTCATGTTATCTCAAATTTGTTGTCTATTCTTTCCATTGAGACTTAAGAATTCCCCACTGTCCTTGATACCTCCCTCGGCATACATACTGGATATTGAAATGGGAGTATAGCTTTGGACCTTTTGAATGACCCCTCTAGCTTCTTTTTCATCATCTTTACATAAAATTGCAAGTGCGGAAGATGAATTGGAACTTATTGTTATTGTTGTAACCTTCTCTGCATTCTGTTTGTTGCAACTTTTGATAGCTTCATTTCTGTTGGAGCTCGGTGTGTCCATCTGTTGAGCAGATTGTTTCTTTCCAGATTTGGTGGAATCATCATTGTTATTAGAAACTGATGCCTTCTCTCTTGATTGCAAAGGAAAATCAGTGTGATCTGTGTCCATTGCATCGATGTTTTTTCCAGTTGCTTGAGTAGGAATATTAGCATTGTCATTGTTATACATCATCTTAGCCTGCTGCTGTTCAGTCAGTTCTGCAATTTTCATCTGTCCTTCCTGTGCACCCTGGCTGCAATGGATTACTTTTGTGTTCTTTATCTCAGCATTATTCTCAATCCTACACTGCATTTCCAATGGAACAGTGATTTGCATTGTATCAAAAGATCCAGAAACTCCTTAAGTTATTGGCATAGATTCTGCAAATGTAACAGCTGACTGCTGCTGCATATTGCATTTGGAGTGATGTCCATCCCTTTTACCTATCTTCTCAGCCCGTGCATTATTAGCAATATACTATGCAGAGTCATATGCTCGAGCCTGATTCATAACCTTAGGATTATCCTGATTCTGCACCTCCTTCACATGTTCAGCTGTAGGTTCAATATTGGAGGCATCTGGCATTTCAGTTTTTACAGCTACCTGTTGATCTGCCTCATTCCTATCCATTACAGCAACAAGATTAGAGTTAAGATTATCCTTGTGTATCAAAACATTTTTTCCAGTGCCCTGATGTACAATTGAATCACAGAGACCACAATTCTCATTCAAAATAGTATTGTCATTCACTGTTTTAACAGACAATGTGGTAAACTGTGCAATTTTTGATGATTCAACTCTTGTATGCTTTGTCTCAACATTATTCTCAATCATACAATGCATTTCCAATGGAACAGTTATTTGCATAGTATCAATAGATCCAGAAGCTCCTTCAGTTATTGGCACAGATTCTGCAAATGTAACAGTTGGCTGCTGCTGCATATTGCATTTGGAAAGCTGACCATCCCTTTCACCTATCTGCTCAGCCCGTGTATTATTAGCAATATACTCTGCAGAGTCGTATGCTCGAGCCTGATTAATAACCTTAGGATTATCCAGATTCTGCATCTCCTTCACAAGTTCAGCTGTAGGTTCAATATTGGAGGCATCTGGCATTTCAGTTTCTACAGCTACCTGTTGATCTGCCTCATTCCTATCTATTACAGCAAAATGATTAGAGTTAAGATCATCCTTCAGTATCAAAACATCTTTTCCAGTGCCCTGATGTACAATTGAATCATAAAGACCACCATTCTGATTTAAAACAGTATTGACATTAACTGTTTTAGCAGACAATGTGGTCAACTGTGCAATTTTTGGGGATTCAACTCTTGTATTCTCCTCTTTTTCTTGTTAATCATTAGATCGTTGTCGAGCTCGTTTAGCATTTAAATAATCCCTTGCGTCCCCTTGTAGTTTGACAATTTCATTCCTATTATTCTGTATCATATTCTTAGCTAGATTCCTCTCTGTTATCTCTTCTGTTCCATCATTTTATTTTCTGATCTTGCAAGCCTTAATATCGTGCCCTTGATGTTTACAGAACTCACAATACTTTGGCAGATTGTCAAACACAATTTGTTGATGGAACTCGACAGATTTACCTAAGGCGGCATCCAAAATCTGCAGCTTGACCCTTTTTGAATGATATTTCAAAAGGTCCACAATAACCTTAACTCTTGCAGCACTAGGACTTGTTCTGTTCTGTGTCGCTTTGTCAATAGCAAGAGGTTTCCCCACTACAGATGCGATAGACATTAGCGATCTCTTAGCAAAGAAATTTGGAGGTAAACCTGGCAGTGATATCCACACGACTGCCATTGATGTCTCTTCCCTTGGATTGAAATCGAAAGTCCATGGGAATGTTTTGAAGAAGAATTCTTCACCTTTGGATTTAAAATATCCAGTCGACTTTGAGAGGAATCGAGCATAATCATCGTACAGATCGAATTTGATCAAAAGATGTCGATATTCGAATTGCCCGACATTATATTGACCTTGTACATCAAATTGGGACGAAAACATCTTCCGTACTTCTCTTAAATCAGGTCTGCCATAGGAAAATTTTAAAACAACTACTTGATGTAATCCTTCTTCCTTAGTGAAAATGTTAACCTCTTCTATGGTGAATTGAATTATTAGTTCATCATGGTCGTATATTATTTGACACAACTCTATTTTAGTCTGAGTCGACTGTTTAGTTTGTAAAGATGAAGCATATGATTGCTTGATCCTATCGTTTGAAACTGATTTATTCATTTGTTGAATAGCCTCTCCCACAGCCAAAGGCTGGGGAGAGGTATGCGCAGACATGGCTGCCAAAATCAGATTGCGTTGATTCAAATCCAGCAATAGCTACTTGTTTTCTCCATAGTTGAAGATGAAGAAAAATTACGAGCTACAGTGATTTTAATAAAGTTAAGATCTTGGAGAGATGGAGAAAGATGTGAGAATAAAACCAGTTGGAGAGTAATCACAAGGTGAAAGTGATTCTTCGGACACCAAGATTACTGTCAGAATCCGGAAAACTGGTCGGTGAATAATGACAAAGGTACTGTTCACGGTGCTACAGTACTCTTAGAGAGAAGGCGGAGCCTGTCCCCTTTTTCCCCTGCCTTTTTATTCTAATCTATTAGATGCCCAACCAGCAGAGCCTTCATCCCAGTTCACGTCTTCATCAGAATAACATTGGTCCCATAGTTTCGATTTAATTACCATATCTCTCATGTTATCTCAAATTTGTTGTCTATTCTTTCCATTGAGACTTAAGAATTCCCCACTGTCGTTGATACCTCCCTCGGCATACATACTGGATATTGAAATGGGAGTATAGCTTTGGACCTTTTGAATGACCCCTCTAGCTTCTTTTTCATCATCTTTACATAAAATTGCAAGTGCAGAAGATGAATTGGAATTTATTGTTATTGTTGTAACCTTCTCTGCATTCTGTTTGTTGCAACTTTTGATAGCTTCATTTCTGTTGGAGCTCGGTGTGTCCATCTGTTGAGCAGATTGTTTCTTTCTAGATTTGGTGGAATCATCATTGTTATTAGAAACTGATGCCTTCTCTCTTGATTGCAAAGGAAAATCAGTGTGATCTGTGTCCATTGCATCGATGTTTTTTCCAGTTGCTTGAGTAGGAATATTAGCATTGTCATTGTTATACATCATCTTAGCCTGCTGCTGTTCAGTCAGTTCTGCAATTTTCATCTGTCCTTCCTGTGCACCCTGGCTGCAATGGATTACTTTTGTGTTCTTTATCTCAGCATTATTCTCAATCCTACACTGCATTTCCAATGGAACAGTGATTTGCATTGTATCAAAAGATCCAGAAACTCCTTAAGTTATTGGCATAGATTCTGCAAATGTAACAGCTGACTGCTGCTGCAGATTGCATTTGGAGTGCTGTCCATACCTTTTACCTATCTTCTCAGCCCGTGCATTATTAGCAATATACTCTGCAGAGTCATATGCTCGAGCCTGATTCATAACCTTAGGATTATCCCGATTCTGCACCTCCTTCACAAGTTCAGCTGTAGGTTCAATATTGGAGGCATCTGGCATTTCAGTTTCTACAGCTACCTGTTGATCTGCCTCATTCCTATCCATTACAGCAACAAGATTAGAGTTAAGATTATCCTTGTGTATCAAAACATTTTTTCCAGTGCCCTGATGTACAATTGAATCACAGAGACCACAATTCTTATTCAAAATAGTATTGTCATTCACTGTTTTAACAGACAATGTGGTAAACTGTGCAATTTTTGATGATTCAACTCTTGTATGCTTTGTCTCAACATTATTCTCAATCATACAATGCATTTCCAATGGAACAGTTATTTGCATAGTATCAATAGATCCAGAAGCTCCTTCAGTTATTGGCACAGATTCTGCAAATGTAACAGTTGGCTGCTGCTGCATATTGCATTTGGAAAGCTGACCATCCCTTTCACCTATCTGCTCAGCCCGTGTATTATTAGCAATATACTCTGCAGAGTCATATGCTCGAGCCTGATTAATAACCTTAGGATTATCCAGATTCTGCATCTCCTTCACAAGTTCAGCTGTAGGTAATATATTTGAGGCATCTGGCATTTCAGTTTCTACAGCTACCTGTTGATCTGCCTCATTCCTATCTATTACAGCAAAATGATTAGAGTTAAGATCATCCTTGAGTATCAAAACATCTTTTCCAGTGCCCTGATGTACAATTGAATCATAAAGACCACCATTCTGATTTAAAACAGTATTGACATTCACTGTTTTAGCAGACAATGTGGTCAACTGTGCAATTTTTGGTGGTTCAACTCTTGTATTCTCCTCTTTTTCTTGTTAATCATTAGATCGTTGTCGAGCTCGTTTAGCATTTAAATAATCCCTTGCGTCCCCTTGTAGTTTGGCAATTTCATTCCTATTATTCTGTATCATATTCTTAGCTAGATTCCTCTCTGTTATCTCTTCTGTTCCATCATTTTATTTTCTGATCTTGCAAGCCTTAATATCGTGCCCTTGATGTTTACAGAACTCACAATACTTTGGCAGATTGTCAAACACAATTTGTTGATGGAACTCGACAGATTTACCTAAGGCGGCATCCAAAATCTGCAGCTTGACCCTTTTTGGATGATATTTCAAAAGGTCCACAATAACCTTAACTCTTGCAGCACTAGGACTTGTTCTGTTCTGTGTCGCTTTGTCAATACCAAGAGGTTTCCCCACTACAGATGCGATAGACATTAGCGATCTCTTAGCAAAGAAATTTGGAGGTAATCCTGGCAGTGATATCCACACGACTGCCATTGATGTCTCTTCCCTTGGATTGAAATCGAAAGTCCATGGGAATGTTTTGAAGAAGAATTCTTCACCTTTGGATTTAAAATATCCAGTCGACTTTGAGAGGAATCGAGCATAATCATCGTACAGATCGAATTTGATCAAAAGATGTCGATATTCGAATTGCCCGACATTATATTGACCTTGTACATCAAATTGGGACGAAAACATCTTCCGTACTTCTCTTAAATCAGGTCTGCCATAGGAATATTTTAAAACAACTGCTTGATGTAATCCTTCTTCCTTAGTGAAAATGTTAACCTCTTCCATGGTGAATTGAATTATTGGTTCATCATGGTCGTATATTATTGGACCCAACTCCATTTTAGTCTGAGTCGACTGTTTAGTTTGTAAAGATGAAGAATATGATTGCTTGATCCTATCGTTTCAAACTGATTTATTCATTTGTTGAATAGCCTCTCCCACAGCCAAAGGCTGGGGAGAGGTATGCGCAGACATGGCTGCCAAAATCAGATTGCGTTGATTCAAATCCAGCAATAGCTACTTGTTTTCTCCATAGTTGAAGATGAAGAACAATTACGAGCTACAGTGATTTTAATCAAGTTAAGATCTAGGAGAGATGGAGAAGGATGTGAGAATAAAACCAGTTGGAGAGTAATCACAAGGTGAAAGTGATTCTTTGGACACCAAGATTACTGTCAGAATCCGGAAAACTGGTCGGTGAATAACGACAAAGGTACTGTTCACGGTGCTACAGTACTCTTAGAGAGAAGGCGGAGCCTGTCCCCTTTTTCCCCTGCCTTTTTATTCTAATCTACAGCATCCCACCTTATTACTAGAGCCCTAAAATACCAGTGAAAACCCCTAAAATTTACTGATTCTAATTAACCCTTTCAACAGCTATAACCAAATCAACTAAACTAAGCCTAAATTAACCACGCGACTTAAAGAATTACTAATTTAAACTGAACTAACCTATGTTGAACTAATTAACACTATTTAAGAACAACAACAAGGGTTTACTAGTTACTTTGACTACTGAAAAACCAATCAAAATCAAATAATGCTCAAACAAGATCAGTCAAAGACTATCAAGACAATAAAAATAGATTCAATACACACAATTAAACTAATATATAAAATTACCAACATAGAATTATCTCTAAACCACAACGCTTCAAAATTAAACAAAAGATTTTGGTGAGAGTCAGACTAAGAGGATCAATGGAGAGGAATTGAGGTTTGATTATCAGGATAATTCTACTATAAAAGAACAAAAAAAGATAAGAGGTTGAATAAGAGCAAACATACCGAAGAGGAAATAAAATGCAAAAGAAATAAAACTCACCGATTTTCGACACCCCCATGGCTTGAATGGGCTCAAACTTGACTTCCAGTTAATGTTATATGTTCATTTTGTTTGAAATAAACACGTAACATTAGCTCAAAGTCAATTTAGCAAACGAATCCTCAAACACAATTGAATTTCAAAAACCCTAGATTCACGATTCGACGAGCTCCAGTAATATTAATGAGAGATTAAGGATGAGGGAAGTCAGGGGAAGGTATTGTGTGAATTTGAGCCGGTTTGGATAGTGTTGCGACTTGGCCGGAAAATTTTAAAAGGTTATTTGAGGCGATGGGATGGGATTTGAGAAGAACTATTATGGGGGTTGGAAGGAGGACAGAAAGATGGTTCTAGGGTGTAAATTTGGACAGGAAAGGAGCATCGCCGCCGGCGGAGGCGATTTCTAGCCGGCGGCTCAAGGTGGCATTACATAGGGCTTCTCTGAGGGTTTGGAGATGATGGCTTTGATGTAGGGGCTAGGGGTAATAAGACACTTATATATCGACTTATTTTAGGATCCATTGTCCGTTCGATCGAAATTCAAGGGCTGTGATCAATTCAAAGGAACGAAGTCGTTTCATTAATCACTGGGGCAGACCAGGTGAGCATAGTTGGGCCTAGCGGACTGGGGAGGGATTTGGGCTCGAATTAGAGCTAGAAGCAGCCCAATTTCGGGCATGCCTCATTTATTTTGTTTTCTTATTATTTCCTCTGTTTTATTTCCCTTTTTTTTATTTTATAAATTTGTATATTATTCCTAATTTTATAAAGATGCAACAATAACCTAAAATCCTAATATATTTCTAAAAAAATAATTAACTCCTAAACTTGTTTATAAGCTAATTCATGACAAATTCACGATTAAAACTATAAAAATGCAAAAGTGAATGCATATTTTTGTACAGATTAACATGCACAAATAAAATGCAACAATTTTCAGGAAATGACACAAATATGTAAAAATAAGAAAAAATCTTTTTGTTTTGAATTTTGGAAATAATTTATATATAGGGCAAAAATCACGTTTTCACAGCTGCCCCTCTTTTCTTGGAAACATGAAATATTTTCGGGCAAAGATAAGTGAGCAAATACGAGTGATTTTTGCCCGTTCAGATATTCCGTTGTGAAGCATTTTGAAAAACTTTGACCGCACCATGCTCCAGCGGTTGCTTACTTATCTTGAGCTAAACAGGAATCAGGTCAGTGTGGTTCGGGAGTGTCTGGTAGGTGGGACTACCAGGAGCTGTGATTTCACTACGATTGTTGCTGCTACTGCTTTTTGACCTTCCTTATTACACCAAGTAAAAATAAAACATGCTAGACTAAGCTATGAACTATGAATTACAAAAGTCCTATCTAAAATCTTCAAATTTGCATCTTGTCTGTCCTTTTTGTCTTGTTATCTTGTGTTTTCTTGGTAAAATCCATTGTCGTTTCTTCAACTTGATGACTGTGATGTTGTTCCTTCTCTCCAAATTGCTTAACTTGAATAGTCTTGAACTTGAATATGTTCATTTGTTATCCAGGCGGGCTCCTGAATTCTGGACTTGAAATTGAATGTATTCCTCTGTTATACAGGCAAGCTCCTGACTTCACAAAAATAGACGAAAAAAAGAAAACTTTCTGCCCCAGTTTGGAAAACTGGGTGCTTGTTACCACATACTAATAAGAACTAAAACTTAAATTCTGATAAGACTGAAATGCAACTTTATAAATAAAAAACTCAAATGTATCTCAAAATTTAAATTTTATCTTAGGTGAAAAATTCATCAGACTAAGATTTTCATCTTTGGTGAAAGATTCAACAGACTAAGATTTTTATTTTATATTAGGTGAAAAATTCATCAGACTAAGATTTTCATCTTAGGTGAAAGATTCAACAGACTAAGATTTTTTTCTTTTATCGCAGGTAAAAAATTAATAAGACTAAGATTTTCATCTTAGGAGAAAGATTCTACAGACTAAGATTTTTATCTTTTATCTTTTGTGAAAAATTCATCAGACTAAGATTTTATTCTTAGAAGAAAGATTCAACATACTTAGATTTTTATCTTAATATTAGGTGAAAAATTCATTAGACTAAGATTTCTTTATCTTAGGTGGAAAATTCCACAAACTAAAATTTTTATCGTAGGTGAAAAATTCATCAGACTAAGATTTTTCCTTTAACCATTTTCCTCCGAAACTTGTTTTATATACCTTCTTGAATTAATTTCCTTTGGAACTGTTTCCCTAAAAACTGGTGTTGTCCTCCTTCAAAAACCACTTCCCTAAAAACTAGTGCTCCAATCCTCAGAAAATTTCTTTTCTTAAAACTGATGTTTCTTTTCTTAAAACTACTTCCCTCTGTTTTGTAAAAACAATACTTGTATTGACCTTCATGTTCTTCAGGTGGGTACCCGACTTCAAGAAAATTTTCAACACGATAGAAAATTTTTTGCCCCAGTTTGATAATCCTCCTGTAGCATATCTTTTCTACCATCAATAATATTTCCATGCCCCTGTTTCAAGTCAAAGAAATTCTTTCAATTTAAAGTGCGGTGGTTGATTGTTTGACTCCCGCTTGGATGAATTTCCTTTCCTCGTTTTTATGCTCTGGTTGTCCGACCATCTTTGGAACTTGGCTAATAATTTCCACCCTCTTGATGACTACCTCTCAATAATTACTTCTAACCTTCTTATCTGAGTCTATATGTTTTCAATGAAACCTGATTCTTCTTGAAGATCTTGCATGTTTACTGATTAAAAACTTTTTCCGTCATCTGTGCCACCAAAATACCTTTTTCCCCGTTCAGATCCAGTATCTTATTTTGGGGCATTGCTCATGAACTGGCATATTTCTGACCTTTGAGTCTTACATGAATTCCCAAATTACGTCCATTTCCCCCCACAATATGTTGTTGTTTCCTTGCTTATCTGACGGCCTTGGCTCTAAGGTCTTTCGCTCCCTTACTTGCGATAAATTTCACTTCCATTTGAAAACCCCCGCTTTCTTCTGGCCTAACTACTTTTGTTGTCATCCTTATCACAGAACAAACCTCTTCTGCATTCAAAACCCTATACCTTCTGTTTGGTTGTACCATTTATGTACTGACTGTAACCAATCCTTGTGCCTACCCCCAAAGCATGTTGATTGCCACCTACAATATGTTGTTCTTCTAAATTGATCCCCCTGGCCCCTAACCTTGGAGTCTATTGCTCCTTCGCTTGTCATTATGACTTTGACAAAACAACCTCTATACCTTTGTGTTTCAACTGGATTCCCAAAGCATGTTGATTATAACCAGCTCAGTGCTCTTATTGTTTTCCCTCACTTGTGACTTTTTTTTTGTGCAACTGGAAAGCTGGTGGAAAATTTTGAAGTTATTTATCACTTCTTTTCTACCTCAAAACCTCTTCTTTCAACTCGAATTATGATTCAACAATGCCCCTAGTCGGATCAGTAATACCTGTGTTCGACCCTTTCCCAGTCATGACTGCATTGCTTTTCGACCTTGTGTTGTATGGATGATTTACTACAAACCAACCACCTCAACTTTCTTCACAATTCAAAACAAAACATGTTAGAATGGATTGAGTCGGTCTACATTATCAATAACATCTTTTCCATTTTCATTCAATTTCTTTTTTCTATTTTTCATCATTTTTTGTGTTGTGATCGAATCTTATACAGATTGCCTACGTATCGTGACACCGCATGGATCAGACCGAGCGTAGTTCTTGAAAATAAAAGGTAAATGACAATAAAACATTTTTGGAATTTTCCATTTTCATAAAAACAAAAAAACTGACCAACTGAACGATAAAATAAAGACTCGAAAATCAAACGACCAGTATACTCTAATCAAAAGAAATACAAATCCAAAAACAAAATGCCAGATTCCTACTCCTATATGTCAATTTTGACCCAAAATCCGAACGGTATTCAGTTGACCACTGACTCTTTTTCTTGTTTTTCAAATTAAAAACCCGGTATTTCTAACATGATCTTCCAGCTCCTCGGGGACAAAGATTTTAAGGATGTGAGGGTCAAAAATGAAAATATGACCAAAGGTGGCTGGTTATGCGAAGTCAGCCTTCGGGTGCCCCGTTTGGGAACATTTGGCTATTTTTGACCGAAACGACATCATCCGATTTATTTACGACTCATTTCTTGTTTGTTTTTTTAAAAATAAATTAAAGTAAATGACCCGATGTTGCAAACACGGCCTTTCAGTGCCTCGGAGACGAAAATTTTAAGGCTGTGGGGGTCAAAAATCAAAACCTATCCAAAGGTGGCAATTTATGCAAAGTCAACCTTCCGGCGCCCCGTTTGGGAACATTTGGCTTTTTTTTACAACAACGGCGTCACCTGGTTTATATATGACAATAATTAAAAATTTTGACATTTTTTGAGCTGTTTTTGTAGAGAGGAGGTTGGACCCGATGAGGGGTTGCCTACGTATCTCACGCCCTATGAGAATCAAACCTGCGTAGTTCAGAAAAATTAAACGAGCTATTTTTGAAAACAAGACTCTTTTCATTTTCATTTTTGGCATTTCATAAGCAAATAAAAAAACTACTTTTAAAAACAACACTCTTTTTCTTTTTCTTTTTCAACAAACAATAAAATAGCCTAAAAATAAAAGACTCTTTTTCTTTTTTTCTTTTTCCATTTTCTATGGTAAAACAAACTATTTTTCCTTTTCTATTTTTGAAAATAAGACAAAAGAACGAATCTTTGTTTTATTTTCATTTTCGACACAATCTATTTTCCCAATTAAAAGTAAAAGACTCTTTTTTTTTATTTTTGAACAAACAATAAAACAACCTATTTTTTCGAACTAAAAAAAACGATTCATTTTCTTTCTTTTTCAACAAACAATAAAATAACCTATTTTTCCGAACTAAAAATAAAGACTCTTTTTCTTTTTTCTTTTCCAACAAACAATAAAACAACCTATTTTTTCCCAAACCAAAATGCTCTTTTTTCTTTGTTCTTTTTCTGCAAACAATTTCAAAAAATGATATACTTTTTTCTATTTTCCTTGGCATTTTAGTGAAACAAACTATTAAAAATAAAACATTTTCATTTTTCCTCTTTTTCTTAATTTTCTAACATTCACGAAATTCAAAAGCCGGTCAACATGCAGGTTTGAAAAAAATAAATGCACAGAAAACAAGTAGGATCCATCATGATGGTCTTTCTCATTTCAGGTTGCTTGTCCTAGACGGATCCAACCCCTGTGTCGAGTCCCCTAATTTAAAAATGCACATGATGCAGATAGGCATTCCTACTAGGGATCCGACATGAAGTTGAGTTATTCTACGTTCAGAACCTAGGTGTTTGTTCTAGACCTGGCTTGCCCGAGCGGACAGCTTGAGCCGAGGGGGACACAAAGTACCGGGAATACAGAAGCTTCGCCGACGTTACAACTTATCCAAACCTCGTTTTAATTGGGAATTAGACACTATATAGAAAAGAAGTCACACGAAGTTCATCCTTCTTCATGATTTAGAAGACTCAAAGAGGAGATGGGTTTTGGCACAGTTTATATACAGTTCAGATAATATCAAAGCGGTAAAAGCAGTCAATTAGCACATTAGGCTCAGATCGTGTAATAAAATCAAATAAAGCCAAACACAACAATTTATCTAAGCTCGAATTCTTGAACCCCGAACAAAATGTTCTGGGTTCTTTTTCCCAACAGAGTCGCCAGAGTTGTCACACCTCCTATTTCGCTACATCCACGATGGCGTAAAGGAGTTTTTCCAATTAAAGGACAATTAGATAAAGATTTATTTATATTTAGAGTCGTCTCTTAGGAGATTAATGTCTTCCCAAGTCACCGGTTGAATCCTGAACCGAGGAATAATATGACTTTGTTAATAGTCCGCTAACCAAAAATTTGGATAATGAATTCTGTTAATCCAGGAGAAGGTGTTATGCAATCTCGGATTCCGTGGTCCTAGCACGCTCGCTCCACTGTCGCATTTAGCTTATTTATCTGAATTTATTACATGAAGAACCTATGTGCCAATTTTTACTCTTTAACCGCTTTTATTCAATATGTTTTCATTAAAAAAGAAAGTGAGCGTTGTCTAATGCGTGTCTTTGGATCGCGTCACATGAAATGCAACCGCAATCCTAAGCACACTCTATTCAACATTTTTGGACTTGATTTGGGTCACATGAAATGCACACCAGAGTTTAGAAAGGTAATTTTATTGGAATCTCATCTGAAAGAGTGTAACACGTTATTATCTTTTGGGAGGGCCGTGAAGTTCGTTAAACGACACTTCTCGATTTTCTAAGTATTTTTAAACTTTTATTGAGAGGCCCAGCTATTTTTATTTCATTGGGCGAGTCTCGTCTAATTTTATTTTAAAAGGGAAAGCCTAAGAGTAACTGTAAATTTCCATTTATTTTGTCTCGATAAAAAAGAAAAGGTCCTATTTACTTAAAACTAAAGTTCGAGCTTCAAGTTCAAGTTCATGCCCAAACAAAAGGAAACGCCTTTTAATTTGAACTTGCTACCTAACTCCAACCCCTAACCTATATTAATTCATGAATCTTGAATTGCACATTTCGAATTAACCCCAAACTGCTGGCTTATGGAACTGGACTTGCATAGGGAGCCCAATTCCCACTTTCATTTAAAAACACCAATATCCTAAAACACTGGACCTAGGCCAATGGTCATACCCCACGTATCAAGTCATGGGATCGATTCCCCCAGGCTGGGGTAAACCATGGAATTTCGATCGAAACTGAATTCCTTAGGGTACTGGGCTCGACAGCCTTATCCCTTGGAGCCCAAGAACAATGGAGTTCACTTTGCAATTTTTGTTTATATGTGTTCAAAAATGGCATTCATGGAGAAATATACACTTGGTTAAAAACTGAAATGTATCCAAAAACTTAAAATTTATCTTAGGTGAAAAAATTCATCAGACTAAGATTTTCATATTAGGTGAAAGATTCAACAGACTAAGATTTTTATCTTTTATCTTAGGTGAAAAATTCATCAGACTAAGATTTTCATCTTAGGAGAAAGATTCAACATACTAAGAATTTTATCTTTTATCTTAGGTGAAAAATTCATCAGACTAATACTTTCATCTTAGGAGAAAGATTCAACAGACTAAGATTTTTATATTTATCTTAGGTGAAAAATTCATTAGACTAAGATTTCTTTATCTTAGGTGAAAAATTCAACAGACTAAGATTTTTATCTTAGGTGAAAGATTCAACAGACTATGATTCTTTATCTTAGGTGAAATATTCATCACACTAAGATTTTTCTTTTAGCCATTTTCCCACGAAACTTTTTTTTATATACCTTATTGAAATAATTTCTTTTAAAACTGTTTTTCTAAAAACTAGTTTTTTCCTCCTTCAAAAACCACTTCTAAAAACTAGTGCTTCCTTCCTCCTAAAATTACTTTTCTTAAAACTGATGTTTCTTTCCTGAAAACTACTTCCCTCTGTTTTGTAAAAAAAACTTGTATTTACCTTCATGTTCTTCATATGGGTACCCGGCTTCAAGAAAATATGCAACACGACAGAACATTTTCTGCCCCAGTTTGATAATCTTGCTGTAGCATATATTTTCTACCATCAATAAAATTTCCATGCCCCTGTTTCAAATCAAAGATAACTCTTATCAATTTAAAGTGCGGTGGTTGGTTGTGGTACTCCCGCTTGGTGAATTTCGTTTCCTCCTTTCATGCTCTTCGTTGTCCGACCATATTTGGAACCTGGCTAATAATTTCTGCCCTTCTTGATGACTACATTTCAATTATTACATCTAACCTTCTTATCTGACTCCATATGTTTTCTATGACACATGATTCTTCTTGAAGATCTTGCATGTTTACTGATTAACCACTTTCCCCATCATCTGTGCCACCAAAATACCTTTTTCCTCGTTCAGATCCAATATCTTATTTTGGGGCATTGCTCATGAACTGGCATATTCCTGACCTTTGAGTGTTACATGAATTCCCAAATTACGTCCATTGCCCCCCATAGTATGTTGTTGTTTCCTAGCTTATCTGATGGCCTTGGCCCTGAGGTATGTCGCTCCCTTACTTGCCGATAACTTTCACTTCCGTTTGAAAACCCCGCTTGCTTCTGGCCAAACCACTTCATTGTCATCCTTGTCACAAAGAACACCTCTTTTGCATTCAAAACCCTATACCTTCTATTTTGGTTCACCGTTTCTGTATTGACTTTAACCAATCCTTGTGCCTCACCCCAAAGCATGTTGATTTCCACCCACAGTATGTTGTTCTTCTAAATTGAGCCCCCTGGCCCTTGATCTTGGAGTCTATTGCTCCTTCGCTTGTCATGATGACTTTGACTAAACAACCTTTATACCTTTGTGTTTCAACCAGATTCCAAAAGCATGTTGATTATCACCAGCTCAGTGCTCTTATTGTTTTCCCTAACTTGTGACCCCTTTTTGTGCAATTGAAAAGCTGGTGGTAAATTTTGAAGTCATTTCTCACTTGTTAGAACCAACGGATTGAGAAAGAGGAAGTGAACAAACAGAGGAACAAAGTTAAGGACAAATGAAAGAGACGATTCCTAAAAGAAAAAAACACTACAAAGTAAAGACCTTTCAGGTAAGGATACCAACTCTAATGACCACGACATGCACATATAGCTATTCTTTCAATAAAACTTGAGGTTCAGATCTTGTTGTACCTTTTTGCTGTGAAACTGGGCTCCAAATTCTCCGCTATCCAATCTGATTTAAATTCCTTATTTGGCTTGTAGTGCCCAAAGGGTTTTCGCCAACAAACCTCTCCCATTTGTTCTTTCTCTCAACTTACAATCGCCTCAAGGTGCATGTGAAAGTTTTCTTTAATAATATTTTCTCATTTTATTTCTCTTGGCTTTCATCGCCTTGCGGTGCCCATGAAGGTTCTCATCACTAAGACTCTTTCATTCTTTCTTTCCTTGTTTGGACCAGAGATGGATTACCTCACCTTCTTGACTTGGCATATCTCAAAGCCTGATCAGAAGGTCTTCCTTTGGACTATAATGTGGGATTTTTGATAGGGTTAGCAAAAAAATATATATAAAGGCTCAAAACAATTCAAAATGGGATTAACACTACAACTTTCGGAATCCGATTCTTTCCACAATAACAACCTCTGCCCGAGTTTCTCGCTTGGGGACTTTTGGAATTTTATATTGGTATGAATGAACCTCAGAGAGGCTACCTACATACCCTTTTGGGATCAAGTCAAACGTAATTCACGTCATAGAAATTACTTTTATTGTGAATTTCTTCTCTTTTTCTTATGTTTTTCTTTCTTTTTCCTTCTTCATTTTTCTATCATTTTTTTCTTTTCTTTCATTTCTTTCTTTCTTTTCTTTTCTTTTCTTTTTTTTCATTTTCTTTTCCTTTTCTTCCTTTGTTTCCCCTTTTCTCTTCTTCCTTTTTCTTCTACATTTTCATTTCTTTCCTTTTCTTTTTCCTTCTTTTTTCATTTTCTTATCTCCCGCACTTGCGTTTCTTTGATTGTGTCATTGATTCCGAAAGAGGGGTATAAAATAAAAACAAATAAGGCTCAAAGAGGGTTAAAAAAGGTAAAGTATTTAAATGGCAGAATAAAATACCTTCGTCGTTTCAAACTTCAAAATATGCCAAATGCAAATAAGTACAATCAGAATAAAGAAACCATACACATCATCTGCTGACCACGTCAGAATTGACGGCCATTTCCACAAATTTTCCTTCTACATCTTTCAGATATAATGTGCCATTGGGAAACAATCTTACTCTTGTTACCACTACCGCCCCCCTATCAATTTGGCCAACTTGCTTTTACGGGGATTTTTATGTTTTACTTGCCCCAGTTTCACATGGTTCGGGCGCTAAACAAAATCAATTTCCAGATATATTCTTATTTCCTCAAGTGCCCCCATTGTTTTCAAAATGGTTTCATTGCTTCCCGACTAACATAGATTTTAAAGATCTGACTGAGAATTATGCATGCATGTCATGTCACTAGAACCAGCAATAGACAAAAGACAAAACAAAAAGGATAGAAAAGAACTAAACAAAGAAAATGATCGGGAGTAACAAAAGATCGAAAATTGATGAAATAGTTCGAATAACAAAAAAAAACAAACAAACTGGAGTATAACCCTAGAATGAACTGAAACAGACCTGAACAATACTAAACGAACCACTACGACTAAAAAAGCTAGACAAAAATGAAAGGATAAGAGGGATTGATCACAAAACAATATCCGGATTACAACCCTGCAAATAACCCGGACAACAGAAATGACAACAAAATGGACCACCAAAGCTCCTCCTCGGCTGATATTGGAATGGAATGTCTTTCCAATTACCAAGTACGGTATCTTAGCCACTGAATTCTACATCACCAACATTAGGAACTTTACAAACTTTCATCACATTGTCCTCAAAAAGTTGTTTTTGGGTATCTGAGGCTCTCAGAGAATTCTCACATTCCTTTAAAAAAAAATCATACCCACCATGTCAATCTCATTATGCGTAGGCCACGGTTTTTGGCTGGTGTCCGATGCATCCGGACTTTGTACGACAATGTTACCGGCATTAATAAGCTCCTGAATTAATTTCTTCAGCTTCCAGCACTTTTCTGTGTCATGCTCCGGAGCATTTGAGCAATATGCACAATTTAGAAAAAATCACATTTCAAAGGGTGTGACATTTTTATCTGAATCGGCTTCATCATTCCCACTTGCTTCAACTTTTGGAACATACTGGCATATGATTCTCCAATAGAGGTGGGAGCTTTTTCTCTTTTCAGCAACCTCTTGTTCCTAAACGCCTGATTTGGCCAATAACCTGACCCAGGGGTTTTGTGGTATGCTCGTGGGGGTGGATAGGCATTTTGTGGAGATGGGTACTTGGAGAGTGAGGTATGTCTTTGGGAGTCATGTGGAGAGAAGTAACGTTGGGGAGGGTATCCAGTACATGAGTATTTTCACGAGTACGATATCTTGGTTGCAAATGTTGATCAGTAGAGTCCTTTGGATCATCCTTTCTGTTTCTCTTTCTCCCTTCCGAGCTTACCGAGGTGTCCTGAATGTCTTTCGAGCAACTCATTATTTTGCCCGACTTGATTCCCTGTTCTACTAACTCCTCCATTCATAAAACATCATCGAAAGGTCTGCCCACGACCGTGATCAAATGATTGAAGTAGGTGGGCCCCTGGGCATGTATGAAAATTTCAACCATCTCTTCTTCACCAATCGGGGTATTGATTCGAGCAACTTGCTCCCTCCATTCGATCCCAAATTTTCTAAAGATTTCCCATGGTTTTATTTTCCATTCTAGATAGAGAGGAATGGTTTGGGACAATGTCTTTATTGTACTGAAAAAGTTGCATAAAATCTTGAACCATGTCGCCCAACGTGTGCCACTTCCCGACATCTTAACAATCATGCCATTACAAGGCTGCCCCAGTCAGAATCTCACTGAAATTCGACATCAACAACACATCTTCTTTGCCAACATTCCTCATTTTATTGCAATAATCCTTCAAGTGGGCTACTGGATCTTCCCGCCCGTCATACATATTAAACTTCGGCATCTTAAACCCTTCCAACTTTCTGGATATTTCATCCCGCTCCAATGTTTTAGCAAGCTTTGTAGTCTCACCAGGACACTCAAAATGAAGAGCGTGATGGTATGGACTCGAGAACTTGGAAATTAGTTCTGGAGAATAATTTTGGACATCGGGGACTGATGGCGAAGGATACCCACTGGTCCAAGCTTTGTGCATTCCGACTATCTATCTTTTCTACCTCAAAACCTCTTCTTTCAACTCGGATTATGATTCAACAATGGCCCTAGACGGATCAGTAATACCTGTGTTCGACCCTTTGCCAGCCATGACTGCATTGCTTTTCGACCTTGCGTTGTATGGATGATTTACCACAAACCAACCACCTCAACTTTCTTCACAATTCAAAACAAAACATGTTAGAATGGATTGAGTCGGTCTACATTATCAATAACATCTTTTCCATTTTTATTCAATTTCACTTTTCTATTTTTCATCATTTTTTTGTTGTGGTCGAATCATATGGAGATTGTCTATGTATTACGACCCCCCATGAATCAGACCGTGCATAATTCTTGCTAATAATAAGTAAACGACAATAAAACTTTATTGGAATTTTCCATTTTCATAATAACAACAAAACTGACCAACTTAACGATAAAATACAGACTCGAAAATCAAATGACCCACATACTCTAATCAAAAGAAATACAAACCCAAAAACAAAATGCTAGATTCCTACTCCTATATGTCACATTTGATCCAAAGTCCGAACGGTATTCACTTGATCACTGACTCATTTTCTTGTTTTTCAAATTAAAATAAATGACCCGGTATTTCTAACATAACCTTCCAGCTCCTCGGGGACGAAGATTTTAAGGTTGTGAGGGTCAAAAATAAAAATATGACCAAAGGTGGCTGGTTATGCAAAGTCCGGCTTCCAGTGCCCCTTTTGGGAACATTTGCCTATTTTTGACAGAAACGACATCATTCGATTTATTTACGACACTTTTATTGTTTGTTTTTTTATAAAAAAAATTAAAGTAAATGACTCGATGTTGCAAACACGGCCTTTCAGCGCCTCGGGGATGAAGATTTTAAGGTTTTGAGGGTCAAAAATCAAAACTTGACCAAAGGTGACCGTTTATGCAAAGTCAGCCTTCTGGTGTCCCGATTGAGAACGTTTGGCTATTTTTGATAACAACAGCATCACCTGGTTTATTTATGGCAACAATAAAATTTTGACATTTTTTGGACTCTTTTTGTAAACGGAAGGTTGGACCCGATGAGGGTTGCCTATGTGTCTCACTCCCTGTAAGAATCAAACCTGCGTAGTTCGAAAATATTAACGAACTATTTTTGAAAATAAGACTCTTTTTATTTTCTTTTTTGGCATTTCTTAAGCAAATAAACAAATTTTAAAAACATGACTCTTTTTCTGTTTCAACAAAAGATAAAATAACTTAAAAATAAAAGACTCTTTTTCTTTTCATTTTTTCATTTTCTATGGTAAAACAAACTGTTTTTCCTTTTCTATTTTTGAAAATACGACAAAAGAACGAATCTTTGTTTTCTTTTCATTTTCAAGAACAATCTATTTTTCCCAATTAAAAATAAAATACTCTTTTTTTTCATTTTTCAACAAACAATGGAATAACCTATTTTTTTCGAACTAAAAAAAACCATTCATTTTCTTTCTTTTTCAACAAACAATAAAATAACCTATTTTCCGAACTAAAAATAAAGACTCTTTTTCTTTTTTTCTTTTTCAACAAACAATAAAACAACCTATTTTTTCCCAAACTAAAAGTCTCTTTTTTCTTTGTTCTTTTTCAGCAAACAATTTCCAAAAATGATATACATTTTTCTATTTTTCCTTTGTTTTTAGTAAAACAAACTATTAAAAATATAACATTTTCTTTTTTCATTTTTTACAAAATGTCGACAGAGTTTCGACAGTACTTGGGCATTGGTTTTTTTTCCAAAACAACCAGATAACTCTCCAGCTGCTATTTTTCTCTTTATCGATTTTCCTCTTTTCTTAATTTTCTAACATTCCCGAGATTCAAAAGCCGGTCAACATGCAAGTCCGAAACAAATAAATGCACAAGAAACAAGTAGGATGCATCAGGGTGGTCTTTCTCATTTCAGGTTCCTTGTCCAAGACGGACCCAACCTCTCTGTTGAGTCTCCTAAGTAAAAAATGCACATGATGTAGATAAGCGTTCCTACTAGGGATCCAGCATGAAGTTGAGTTATTCTAGGTTCAGAACTTGGGTGTTTGTTTAGACCTGACTTACCCGAGCGGACAGCTCGAGCCGAGAGGGAGGCAGCGTACCGAGAATATAGAAGCTTTGCCGGCTTTACAACTTATCCAAACCTCGTTCTGAATTGGGAATTAGACACAATACAGAAAAGACGTCACGCGAATTGCACCCTTCTTCATGATTTAGAAGACTCAAAGAGCAGATGGTTTTTGGAACAATTTCTATACAGTTCACATAATATCAAAGCGATAAAAGCAGTAAATTAGCAAATTAGGCACAGATCGTGTAACAAAATCAGAAAAAGCCAAACATAACAAATTATCTAATCTCGAATTCTTGAACCCTGAACAAAACGTTCTGGGTTCTTTTTCCCAGCAGAGTCGCTAGAGCTGTCACACCTCCTTTTTCACTACCCCTGCGAGGGCGTAAAGGAGTTTTTCCAATTAAAGGATAATCAGAATGAGATTTATTTATTAACATTCAGAGTCGCCACTTGGGAGATTAATGGTATCCCAAGTCACCGGTTTAATCCCGAACCGAGGAAAAAGATGACTCTGCTAAAAGTCCGCAAACTAAAAATCTGGATAAGGAATTCTGTTAACCCGGTAGAAGGTGTTAGGCATTACCGGGTTCCATGGTTCTAGCATGGTCGCTCAACTATCGCATTTAGCTTATTTATATGATTTTATTACATGAAGAACCTATGTGCCAATTTTTACTTTTGAACCGGTTTAATTCAATATGTTTTTATTTAAAGAAAGTGAACGTCGTTTAAAGCGTGCCTTTAGATCGCGTTACATGAAATGCACCCGCAATCCTAAGCACACTATATTCAACATTTTAGCATTATTTTTTTTTCGGGAGGGCCGTGAAGTTCGCTAAACGGCCCTTCCCGATTTTCGAAGTATTTTTAAAATTTCATTGAGGGCCTTGAAAATTTGTATTTCATTGGGCGAGGCTCGTCTAATTTTATTTGAAAAGGGCAATTCTAAGAGTAACTATAAATTTCCATTTATTTTGTCTCTAAAAGAAAAGAAAAGGTCCTATTTAATTAAAATTAATTTTCGAGCTTCAAGTTCAAGTACAGGTCCAAACAAAAGGAAACACCTTTTAATTTGAACTTGCTACCTAACTCAAAGCCCAAACCTGTATTAATGCATGAATCTTTAATTGCACATTTTGAATTAACCCAAACTGCTGGCTTATGGAACTGGGCTTGCATAAGGAGCCCAATTACCACTTTCATTTTCAAACACCAACATCTGAAAACACTTAGATCTAGGACAATTGTCAAACCCCGCATAACAAGTCGTTGGATCGATTCCCCCGAGCTGGGGTAAACCAGGGAGTTTCGACAGAAATTGAACGCCTTGGGGTACTGGGCTCGACAAACATATCCCTTGGAGCTCAAGAACAATGGAGTCCACTTTGCAGTTTTCTTTAGATGTGTTCAAAAATTAGCATTAGAGGAGAAATATACACTTGAGCTAATGGGACACTAGTGAAACTGATTAAGACCAAATCGCCTGATGAAATATGGTTTAATTTGAATGAGCGACTGCTTTGAATTATTAACCCAAAATCAAACTAAATCCAAATACTTTTGCTCACTCTTTGTTTAATTGAAACCATAAACCCTTCAATTTTTAACTTGTTACCCAAGTAACTACCTTAACTTTTCTAAAATATAGCTTGAAACTTATTCTAGAAGATTCTAAGGAGTTCTATTCTAATCTACAACATTCCACCTTATTACTAAAGCCCCAAAATACCCCTGAACACCCCTGAAAGTTACTGATTCTAATTAACCCTTTCTACAGCTATAACCAAATCAACTAAACCAAGCCTAATTTAACCGATGTACTTAAACAATTACTAATTTAAACTGAACTCACCTAAGCTGAACTAATTAACACTAACTAAGAACAACAGCAAGGGTTTACTAGTTAATTTGACTACTAAAGAACCAATCAAAACAAAATAATGCTCTCATAGGATCTGTCAAAGAATATCAAGACAATAAAAATAGATTCAAAACACATTATTAAACTAATATCTAAAATTACCAACACGGAATTAACTCTAAACCACAACGCGTCAAAAATTAAACTAAAGATTTAGGTGAGAGTCAGACTAAGGGGATCAAAGGAGAAGGAAAAGGGTTTGGTTATACGGATAGTTCTACTATAAAAGAAAACAAAAAGATAAGAGGTTGAATAAGAGAACACAAACCGAAGAAGAAATAAAACGCTAAAGAAAGAAAATCCACTAAATTGCAATACCCCCATGGTTTGACTGGCCTCAAACTCGGCTTGCAGTTACTGTTATGTGTTCATTTCGTCTGAAATAAACACGTAACATTTTCTCAAAGTCAATCGATCAAACAAATCCTCAAACAGACTTGAATTTCAAAAACCCTAGATTCACAATTCGATGAGCTCCGGTGATATTTGACGGAAACTAATGAGAGATTAAGGATGAGGGAAGTCAGGGGAAGGTATGGTGTGAATTTGAGGTATGAGGGAAGTCCGTTAGATCAAAATTCAAGGGATGTGATCAATTCCAAGGAACAATACCGTTTAATTAATCACTAGGGCGGACCAGGTGAGCATAATTGGGCCCAGCAGAGTGGGGAGGGATTTGGGCTCAAATTAGAGTTAGAAGCAGCCCAATTTTGGGTAGCCTCATTTCTTTTGTAACTCTCTTTCTTATATTTTGTTTTCTTATTATTCCTATTTTTTATTTCCGTTTTTTTCATTTTATGAATTTGTATATTATTCCTAATTTTATAAAGTTCCAAAATAAACCTAAAATCCTAATATATTTCTAAACAAAACTAATTAACTCCTAAATTTGTTGAAAAGCTAATTCATGACAAATTCACGATTAAAACTACAAAAATGCAAAAGTGAACCATTTTTGTTACAAATAAACCCCTAATTATTACTTAAATATGAAATTAGATGCTAAATGCAAATACATTTTTGTATTTTTGTATTTTTGTACGAATTAACATGCACAACAAAATGCAACAATAATGAGACAAAATTGTAAAAATAAGGAAAAATATTTTTGTTTGGCATTTTGGAAATAATCATATATAGAGCAAAAATCACGTGCTCACAGCATCGAGTTGCATTTTGAACTTTACGAAAACCTGGTATTTTGGCTTCTGCGATTTTCGTATATGCGAAGAGGAGACTCGCAATTGCGAGCTCGCAAATGCAAGCTTTGAATCGCAATTACGAAGTCTGGGATCTAGGCATAGTATCGCAAATGCGATCAATTTTCTCGCAAATGCGGACTGGGTTTGGTCTCAAATGTGGAAAACCCTTGAACTGTTCAGTGTTCGCAAATGCAAACTGTTTTTGTTGCATTTCTGAGGTCAGCTGGGTTTGCAATTGCGAACCCATGTTCGCATTTCCCATACCTCCACCTGGAATTTTTCATACTTAGATAATTTTAAGCCTCACTTTTCCTATTTCTCAAACCCAAACGGCCATTGGCGATTTTCAAGAACTCTCCCATCTCCAATACAGTTGTAAATTGATTTTCACTTAATTTGTTCAATCTTTAACATCATTTATCATGTTTTTATCTTAAAATAAAGGTTTTTCAAGGGTGAAAATGGGGATTTTGGGTAGAACCTAGGTTTTCTTAAAATTGGGGATATTGACCTCTATTTGATGTCCGATTTAAAAACAAATTATAGATATGAACTCATGAGGGGATGGGTATCCGGGTTTTGATTCTAACCTTGGGCTTTCACCACGTGAGCTGGGAGCGTTTAAGGAATTTTTGGGCAAAACTTTGGCAAATTTATTTTCATGCATTCAAATTGATTCAATTAGCATTTGTTGATACGTTCATGTAATTTCTGACTAGATTCGAGCGGGTTTGTGGTGAATTCGAGGGGTAAAGCTATACTAACGGCTTGAGTTGAGTTTGGAGCAATCGAGGTATGTGTTTGGTCTAACTTTGGCTTGACGAAATTGGAGTAGAGTCTTAATTTCAAATTGCTATTTGTCGAGTACGGTGTATAGACATGCTGACGAGTATCTATACACTGGTGTCAAGCATGACCGTGGGTCCTTACTTGTACTTATTCTGATATTGTTGTGACTCTTCCATGTTAATTGACGATTTTATGTAATGTGAAGGGTATGAGAAATAATTATGAATTGTAAACTCTTTGGAGAATTGGCTCAAACTATAAAAAGACTATTGAGTAAGAAATGAAATAAATAGAAATGAGACGTGATTAATCCCTTGCCGGGATGTGAGATTTATTATCGTTGCTCCCTTGCCGGGAGGTTTTATTGGTTTTGTTGATTGTTTACTCCCTTTCTAGAACTTAGTTGTGTTGTTAAGTTCCCTTGCCGGGATTCCTTCAACAGATATTCTTCTCTTACCCCTTATTTGTGGCTGTTGTCTGGGTAAGGTTGTGTTATACACATATGGATTAGGTTTCACGCTGCAAAAATAGTAAATGTAGGTCGGGTTGCACGTTGCAACAACACTAAACGATATGGGTCGGGTTGCACGCCGCAACAATACTATAAATAAATGGATCAAGTTGCATGCCGCAACAATGATAATTGAGGATCCGATTGCGCGCTGCAACATTATTGTTATGAGATAGGAGTAGTTTGCGCGCCACAACAAATAATAGATTGAGTGTTTTATTTCCGGATTTAAGTTTCTGTTGGCTGCTCTCTCTTGGAATTTCAGATTATTATTTGTGACTATTACCTCCCCATAGCATGTTCCCCCTCCCTTATGAACTGCTTATTTCCTGTTTATTTTCCATAATATACTTCATAATTGTACAGGTTTATCTGATCTAATCTCGTCACTACTTCGCCGAGGTTAGGCTAGGAACTTATCAGCACATGGGGTCGGTTGTGCTGATGCTACACTCTGTGCTTCTTTTTGCTGACTTCAGTCCAGGGACTTTCGAGGTAGCCTTGCCAACGTCCGCAGGCCGGAGTCCTTTTATATGTGATTTAGTTTGTTTTCCTTGTACTAGAGCAGACATTTTGTACTTCTATTCAAACTTTATATTTAGCACTCATTAGATGTTCATGAGTTAGTGACACCAGATCGAGGGTAGAGTTGTACTAAAACTTCGGCACTTGCCTCTAGTTTTTTTTTTCAGACTTCTGCTTTTATATCGCATATCTTGTTTTCCCTTATATTGCTGATATTGCTTAAAGAAAATATTAAATGATTAGCTTGCCTAGCTCCTATAAGTTGGCACAATCACGACTCCTGATGGTGGGATATCCGGGTCGTGACAAAAGTATCCCCCATCTTGTTGAAAAAGTTCTGCAAGACCCTTACTGGAAGAGCATTAACTTGGTATTCACATATGCCTGCGCGTTTCATTAAAATATTTGAAGAGATGGCCGATCAAATAAGTTATTAATAGCCTATGATGAGACCGAAAAGGCACAGGCAAGAGTGAACGATTTATTCACCATCAAACAATCGCTCGGTGAAGGATTGGGGGACTTCGTTGCTCGATTCAACCGAGTAAGGATGACCTTACAAAATGTATCGGAAGGAATGGCCGTAGCAACTTTCCAAAACGGGGTGAGAAGGAACAGTTCAATGGAGACTAGAAAGTTATTAAGTTGGCTTATGTAATATCCTTCCACCACTTGGGATGAAATAAATAATGCCTGCTGTGCCGAGTTCTCTGCAGACGAGGACAACCTAACTGGCCAACTCATCGATTGACCTCAGTAGAAACCAAGTCCAGGAAAGATCGACGAACCGATGTGAAGAGAGATTTTACAGCTCCACGACCTCATCAATAACAACACCTATCGTATAATAGAAACACCATCATGTCCCCTCCCGCCATGAGGAGGGCCCACCCAGACTAAGGAAAGAGACTCGCTGGAATGAGAGAGGTATGCCCCATGTGTTATCCGTTCACTATTTTTTGTGTCACCCTGAGAATTAGTCTATGCATTGGAGAAACTTGAACAAAACGTAAAGTGGCCACAAAAGATGAGGTTAGACCGAGCACCAGAAGATCAGATGCCCTCTACGAGTTCCACCAAGAGTGAGGTAACAAAACTGAGGACTGTATTGGTCTGAGAGAGGAGGTGAGAAACATGCTTCGTCAAGGATACCTGAAAGAATTGCTGAGCGGCCGGGGGAGGACCAACTTTCCCTGAGGACATTAAAAGCACTAGGGACAACTAAAACCACCCTTGCCGACCCGTACCATTTAGACGATCATCGGGGGAAGCGACGACGCTTAAATTAATGGCTTAAATTCGCCATAACCCACAAGCTCAAACATTCGATCACTCATGAACGATATGACGAACTCGAAGAAAGTAATATCTTTGATAAGTCAGATACCCACTCTTTGGTTTTCCCTCATTATGATGCCCTTGTTATGGTAGACGATGGGAGCAACGTGTGCGTTATCCACCATCTAATACTAGCACAAATGAAACTCGAGGATAAGATAGTGCCGCGTTGCATCACACTAAAAGGTTTTAACAATGCAATTGAACAAACATTTGTAGAAATCACACTCCCTGTCCTGGCCGGCAGCGTCTTTCTGGAAAAAACATCCCACATGATGGACAATACACTGTGTATAACGCCATAATAGGCCAACCCTTGATGCACGCCATGAGGGCCATCCTCTCCAGCTTGTACCAAGTTATCAAATTTCTAACCCCATGGGGAATATTCAGCATACCAGGAGAACAACACATATCTAGAGAATGCTACTGAATCGCCCTGGATTGTATGACCACCCAACAAATTAAGGGCAAAGCAAAAGAGTCATAGCAATTAACAATGTCGAGGTTGAGGTGCAATAAGAAAGAAGACATCATCAGAGATCCTGAAACAGTAGAAGACGCAAAATCAACCATAGAAGACCTTGACCTCATCCAACTTGATGATAACGGCCACAAGACGAAAGCCTACATCGGCTGCAAGCTTCAAGAACCAGGTAAATTCCGTTAATTCTTAGCTGCTAACATGGACTTGTTCGCTTTATTCCTTGTAGATACGCCAGTTATCCCAAAGGACGTCACTACACATAAGTTGAACATCGACATATTCCACCCCCGGATGAGGCAGGATAGGCGGAAGTTCAATTACTCACAAAATGATGCAGTGCGCGAAGAGGTCATAAAATTACTGGAAAATGGATCCATCAGGGAGTCAAAATATCCCCAATGGGTCGCCAACATGGTCATGGTAAAAACAAAAAAATGGGAATTGGCGAATGTGCGTAGACTTTAAAGATCTAAATAAAGTACGCCCCAAATATTCATTCCGTTACCTGATATCAACCAGCTCATTGATGCAATGGCTAAGAATGAACTACTAAACTTCTAAGACGTTTACTCAAGCTACAACCAAATCCTTATGGAAGAGGAGGCTGCTACAGAGTTATGCCTTTCTGACTGAAAAACATACCAACGTTTGGTGACCAAAATGTTCAAGGATAAACTCGTTAAGACTATGGAAGTCTACATAGATGATATGTTGGTCAAGTCCAATAGGACAGAAGATGACATAGGCCACTTGAAAGAAGCCTTCGATATACTCAGGCAATATAGAATGACACTAAACCCTGAAAAATGTTCATTTGACGCGGCCTCAGGGAAAATCTTTGGTTTCCTATAATCACAGCAAGGCATCGAGGTCAACCATAATCAAATCAAATCCATTGATGGAATACCATAGCACTTAACCACCAAATAATATGTTCAGAGGGTGACTGGCCGTATCGCCGCCCTGTCAAGATTCATCCTGCGATCATCCAATAGATGCCACAAGTTTTTCGGTGTACATATAAAGGAAAACGACCTCCAATGGACCTCCGAGTGCGCCCAAGTCCTGAAGGAGTTAAAGGCCTACTTGTCATCACAGTCGCTGCTTTTCAAATCGAAACCTGAAGAATGTCTCCTTGTCTACCTTGTGGTATATGAAGTAGCGGTGAGCACGGTCCTTGTCCGAAAAGATAAAGGTACCAATCTCATATCTACTAAATTATCAAAACATTAGTCAACGGTGAGATGAGGTACCCCCACATCAAAAAATTAGCACTGGCCTTGGTCGTAGCTTCACAAAATCGTATACCCTATTTCCAGTGCCACCCTATCTCGGTAGTCACAACAGTCCCCCTGAGAAGTCTTTTACATAAGCTCGAGCTATCGAACAGGTTAGCCAAATGGCCCATAGAATTAAGCGAACATGATATCACATATCAATCGCGAATGATGATAAAATCACAAGTCCTTGCTGACTTCATCGTTGACTTTAGCACAAAAATAATGCCCCAAGTCGAAAATGAAGCCGCTCATGCTTCTCTACAAACACAAGACCTATGGATTTTGTACACCAAAGGTGCTTCTAACGCATTAGGGTCCGAACTGGGACTTGTACTCGAAGTCCCGATAAGAGAAGTGATTTGCTAGTCCATAAAGTGCTTGGACATGACCTGTAACGAGGCCGAGTATGAGGACGTGATGGCAGGATTATGCTTAGCACTCAAGTATGGGACGAGACGAGTCAGGCTGCGCTGCAATTCTCAACTTGTTGTCAACCAAGTCACAGGGACATTCTAGATCAAATAGCTAAGGTTACAAAATTACCAAGTCGAGATCTATAAATTGCAGCACAAGTTCAATGAATGCCAGCTCAACCAGATTCCTCGAGCACAAAACATTGAAGTAGAAGGCCTCGCCAAATTAGCGGAAGCTACCAAAAACATAACCAGAGAAAATGACATGGTCACCCTTCTCCACTCATTGATAGATCAAATCAATGCAAGGACTATGAATATAACCTTGGACTGGCGCAACTATTGTTACATACTTGTAGGATGGCATAATCCCAAATGATAAAAAAGAGGCCAAAAATCTTTGAATGCAAGGTTCCAGGTACAACGTCATTCATACCGACCTATACAATAGGATGTATGGTGGCCCCCTAGCAAAATGCTTAGGCCCGAATCAGATGCGGCGTGTCCTTGAAGAAGTCCTAGAATTCCAGTGCGATCTCATTCCGGCAATTGAGCTCTGTCATATGTCTTGTACGGATGGGTTACTACTGGCCAATGATGAAAAAAAAAGGCTGCAGACTTAATGAGAAAATGCGAGCAATGCTGAAAATACGCCCCGATGATCCACCAAGCAGGCGAGCACCTCCACTCAGTCACTTCCCCTTGGTCTTTTATCAAATAGGGAATGTACATTATCATCCCCCTCCCTAAGGGGCTAGGTAATGTACGATTCCTTTGAGCTTTAACAGACTATTTTTCTAGATGGGTGGAAGCAAGAGCATTCACCCAGCTATGCGAACAGGAAGTAATCATTTTTATATGGAAAAACATCATGTGCAGCTTCGGCCTCCCCAAAGAGATCAGTTACTACAACGGACCTCAATTTACAGGGAAAAAGGTCGTCACTATTTTTGATAAATAGAATATCAAAAGAATACTCTCAACACCATACCACCGCATGCAACGGTCAAGAAGACTCCTCCAATAAATCAATACCGAACATCATGAAGAAAAATCTTGAGGATGCCAAATGACTATGGTAAGAGTTATTACCAGAAGTGTTTTGGTCCTACTAATGATGCCTAAGACGAGCATAGAGGAAACGGACTACACATTAGTCTATGGGACTTATGTGGTGATTGTAGTCGAAGCCAAAGAGCCGAATTGGAGATAATCCCAAGAGAGCGGGGCGGGGAATGATGAAAGCATAAGGCAAGAGCTCCACGAATCCGAAGCATGGAAAGATGTGGCCTATATAAGGATAGTTGCCAAAAAATAATAGGCAGAATGCTATAATAACAAAAGGCCAAGATTAGACCACTCAAAGTCGAGGACTACGTGCTCAAAGTTAAAATACAAGCAAGCAAAGACCCGAGGGAAGGAAAAATTGGAATAAATTGGGACGGTCCATACCAAATCACGGCATCAACAAACAAATGGTCTTTCCAACTAGAGACAATGGAAGGAAAACTACTACCAAACAACCGTAACACTACCTACCACAAGTACTTCAACTTTTAAGAAAAAGCATTCTCCAAGTCGTACCCTTTTACCCGCACTTGAGTTTTGTCCCAACTGGGTTTTCTTAAAGAGGTTTTTAATGAGGCGACAAAAGGGACACTTCAAGTTGAAGTGCAAATGGAAGAAGTCACCTGACGGTCAGTTCATCCCCCAACCTCTCGACACTTCTCCAGGTCGCCCAATGAAGGGACTAGTTGGACTGGGACTGGAATGTCAGACCAAAAAACGTGTAAAATTTCTCCAAGTATATAAACCAAACACAAATGCATGATGTTCCCCATATTTTTGCCAAAGCAACATTTGTTCAATACCTACTCGGCCCTCGGCCATAACTAAACAAAGTTACATTGAACCTCGTTCGAAACAACTAAGTATGAGTTACATTACTCGGTCTCCAACCACAATTAAGTAAAAGTTACAGTCGACCTCACTTGAATTAACTAAGTAAAAGTTACATTCGACCTCATTCGAATTAACTACGTATAGGTTATATTCGACCTCATTTGAATTAACACCCACTCGGACCCCGACCACAATAAAGTAAAAGTGACATTCGACCTCGCTAGAATTTACTAAGTAAAATGTTACATTCGAACTTATTCAAATTAACTAAGTATAGGTTATATCCAACCTCATTCGAACTAACACCCTCTCGGCCCCCAGCCATACCTAAGTACGGGTTACATTCGACCTCGTTCGAATTAACACTAACTCGGCCCCCGACCACAATTAAGTAAAAGTTATATTTGACCTCTCTCGAGTTAACTAAGTAAAAGTCACATTCGACTTCATTCGAGTTAACTAAGTATAGGTTATATTCGACCTCGTTTGAGTTAACACCTAATCGACCCCGACAATGGTAAAAAATGTAACATTTTGACCTTGTTTCAAATGACTAAGTAGAAGTTACATTTGACCTTGTTCGAATTAACACCTACTGGCCTACAACCATGACCAAAACCGAATTTTGTTTTGACCTTTTTCAACACATATAAGCTATGTTTTTACGACTAAAGCGACCAAACGACAAAACAAAAAAAGAGACATACAAGCCCGAACGGTTGAACAGAAGGAAAAGAGTCAGGTACGAGTAAGGAAAATAGAATTTCATAAAATAAATTCTTATAAAAGGCTAGAAATTATGCCCACAAAAATATGTACAAAATTTACAGGTAAAAAAAAAAAGAAATACCTACTCTCTGCCTAACCCAGCAGCTCCATCCATCTGACCGCCTAGATCATCTCTACCCATCTCTCTGCCAGTACCATCGCCACCGCCTTCAGGATACTTATCCTCATACCAGGCATCTTGTTTAGTCTCGTCCATGCCTATGTGCTACTCTCCATCACCAGCCTCTAGTGTTGCGGGATCACAGCCACAACCAATCTAAGCTGAGCGTGCCTCAACATGATCATCCTCGAAGTCGGCCTCAAAAAACCTTTCCGCCGCCATCAAGTCCCTAAAATATATCTCGTCGGGCATCAGCGTGGATCCGCATCTCACATAGATCCCGGGAAATATTAGGAAGGGCAGAAGTGCGAGAAGAGGATGGCTTAGCCAATAATCGGGCCTTCTCGGCCTCAAGGATGGCGACTCATTCATTAAGGACCAATGCTGCTTTCTTCAACTCCCTTATCCGCTAGTCGAGTCTCTCCTCTTTGAGCGTCAGTGTCTCCAAATAACTTGCCCACTCTGAATGAAGAAAGGGAATTATGGCCTCCGATGCCTCTGCTTTCTTAAAATCCGCCAACCGATCCGATTCAGACTTCTCTAAGTCTTCTTTCCTCTTAGCGGGCTCACCATCTAGAGCATCCGCCTTGATTAGACTTTCTTCGAGCTCGGCCTGCAACAAGATAATTTGGGATTAGAGATCAGCACATTAGGCATTGACCCTTTTTCACCTCGAGCTCTTCTTCTTTCTCTTTCAGCGCTCCCTCGAGGACAATGCACTTGCCGATGAATTTCACCAACTCGTCACTTTTCTCTCTCAACTCGTTTCGTAGAGCTTGGAAGTTGCCACTTCCGCCAAATCAGCTCTATCTTAAGGAAAATGGCCTTACGCCTCTCCTCCTGGAGATCAATCTCGAACTCTAGAATAATGGTCTAAGTAAAAAGAGGAGAAGAAAGCCACAGTCAAACAAAAAACAAAAATAATGTACAAGGTATGAAAACTAGAAAGGCCGGAAAACTTACCCTAAGGGATAGACCGACTATACCCGACGATAGGGAGGCATCGTACAACTTCTCAAGGGTCCTACGCTCCACATCAGAGCAAAGAGGACCTAAGGAGGGAACTAGATTCTTTATGTTCACTAGTAGGTCCCAATCCATAGGAACCACGATGGTCCGCGAGGACCCTTCTATCCTCACTTCAACGAGAGTAAACCCCTTGCTCAGCATCAGAACCTCATCAGGATCGATATTGGTACCCATCTTAAAACCATCCTCGGCAACCCTCTTATCTCTCTCATCGGTTGACGAGGTGGGAACATCAACTGGTGTCATAACCAAATCTTCCATATGTGAGAGGTCGCGACGACACCTAGTCTCTACGACTAGGTAAGCCTAACACATTTGTAGAATGATAGAAAAATGAGAACATAAATCTAACCACTAGTAGCATAGTAATGAAACAAATGATACAAATGCCGCTCGACATATACAAAAGCAACTCTCAAAAATACATATAGAATTTTCCCAAACCCATAACAAGTCACAAGCTTCTAAGAATTAAATAATTGTTCTATACATCAGTATTTAGAAGTGTTAGAAGAAGAAATACACAAAAGATAGAGGGGGACTCCTATGTCTGCGGACACGACAAATGTACCTTGAAGTCTTCGTAATAGGAGTCGGTGCACAACAAATAGTGAGGCTGGAATGATTTACATAGATCTGCACACGAAAACATATACATGAGAGTAGTATGAGTACACCACAATGGTATCTAGTAAATACCAAACCTATCCTTGGTCGAGTGGTGACGAGGTTAGGTCAGGCCCACTAGTTTATAATAATTAAAGAAGGAAAGTGTACAATATAATAAAAGACAAGAATGAAACAAAGGAAAACACAACAATGATAGAAGTACAAAACATAAGTATAAACAGCAAGGGATCTCCCGAGATACCGTCTCGCAGTCCCAAAGTAAATGTGCAAAGAGATGTCCTAAGGTATTGCCTTGTAGTCTAAAAAGTAAATATATATGGAGAAATCCTGAGGTACCGGCTCGTAGTCTCAAAATTAAATATGCAGGGGAAATCTCGAGGTACCGACTCGTAGTCTCAAAAGTAAATGTACAGGGAGATCTCCCGGGATACCGTCTCGTAGTCCCAAAGTAATTACGCAGCTCAAACAAAATGAATATAATAGTTACAACAAGACACCTACGATTTAGACTAAGTAGAAGTCAAGAAGGAAGCAAGATCCACTAACACATGGTGCAAAGAATCCAGATAAACAATTAAGACACATAGGCACGCTACTCTCGGATAACATGATAGCTACACACGGTAGTATACTCATAAAGATGAAAACAGGCTATTACTTAGTAAAAATAAGGTTTTTCAATAAATAGCCCGTGTACGCATTCCTCACCTTGCGTACACGGTGCTCACATATCATAACCACACCAAATACTAAAGGGATTTCCCCACACAAGGTTAGGCAAGCCACTTACCTCGAACCAAACTCAAATCAATCAGTAACAATGCTTTTTCCACGAATATCCGACTGCGAATGTCCCAAATCTATCTAAATCAAATACATATCATAAGTATAACTATAAGAAACTAATCTAGTCAATGAAATAAAGCTAAAGATAGAAATTAAGATATCACCCTAAAAACTCTCCCCGGAACCACATCTCAGAATCGGGTTAAATTTACAAAATATGAACATCCATTCACTCATGAGTTCACTCAAAATTATTCGAATCTGAAGTCAAAATCTCAATCAAAACCCAAAATCTTAGTTGAGGAACTTCTTCCCATTTCCCTCAAATTTTCAACCCAAATCCAAAATCAAATGATGAAATCAACCTACCATAAATGAGTTAAGAATCGTTACCCAAAAGATCTCTATGAAAACTCCTCAAATAATCGCCCAATCTGAGCTCTCAATGTCCCAAAATTGAAAATGAGATAAAACCCTCGAACTTGGCCCCTTTTTTGCCCAGCGATTTCGCACTTGGGGGATCTTAGTCGCATCTCTAACGCTGCACCTGAAGAATTTCCATCGCAAGTGCGGATCCCACATATGGCTAGGGTTTTCGCTTCTTCGGACCAGGGACTGCACCTGCGATCCCCCTTCTACGGAGACCCTTCCGCTTGTGGGATCCCAAGCCTGTCATGCCTCTCGGCTTCTACGCTCAAGCTTCCGCATATGCGGTTCCCTTCTCGCACATGCGCCCGCAAACCAATCTTCTCCAACTACACATGCTTCTACGGGCTCCCACTTGTGATCAATCTTGCGCATGTTCGATTACACCAAGTATAACAACTTCAGCCATTCTCCCAAAACCAGTTTTGATTCGTTAACTGTCCAGAATCCACTCGAGCCCCCGGGGACTTCACCCAAATATACCAACAAGTCGTAAAATACCATACAAACTGAGTCGAGCCCTCAAATCACATCAAACAATGCTAAATTCACAAATCGCCCTCCAATTCAAACTTAATGAACTTGAAACTTCAAATTTATACAACGGATGCTGCAACCTATCAATCCATGTACGACTGACCCCAAATTTTGCACACAAGTCATATTCAACATTAAGGACCTAGTCAAACTTTCAAAATCAGAATTCGACCCCGATATCAAAAAGTCCATTACCGATCAAAATCTTCAAAAATTTAACTTTCACCATTTCAAGCCTAAATAGGCTACAGACCTCCAAAACACAATGCAGGTATGCCCTTAATTCCGAAGTCATTAAACGGAGCTAACGGAACAGACAAAATGCCATTTTGGAGTTGTCTTCACATAGTTCCAACTATAGTCAAAACTGTAAGGCTTAAGCTTCCATTTACGGACTAAGTGTCCAAAATATAAAACCTCCCGGAAAGTCACATATGCAGGAAGAGATATGGGAGAAGCAATAAATAGGTGGTCGGGGCTATTACTCTCAAAATGACCAGCCGGTTCGTTACATCCTCCCCTCTTAATACAAACGTGCATCCTCAAACAAGTATAGAGACATACTTGAAGTAGTAATTAAATGAGGATAATGATTGCGCATATCCCGCTCGGTTTCCCAAGTTGCCTCATCAACCGTCTAACCCCTCCCCTGAACCTTAACTGATGCAATGTTGTTTGACCTCAACTTTCAATCGTGCCTGTCCACAATAGCCACTGGCTCCTCAACATAAGATAGATCCTTGTCTAACTAGACTGAGCTGAAATCCAACACATGAAACTGATCGTCATGATATTATAAGAGTATATAAACATGATATACCGGATAAACTCCTACTTGGCTGGAAGGTAAGGAAATCTCATAAGCAACCTCACCAACTTCATACAACACCTCAAAGGGGTAAATACACCTTGGGCTGAGCTTTCCCTTCTTTCTGAACCTCATAACACCCTTTCATAGGAGAAACTCAGAGCAAGACCCACTCTCCAACCATGAATGCTACATCGTGAACCTTCTAGTCCATCTAACTCATCTATCTTTACTGGGCTATACGAAATTGATCCCGACTCCCCTTAAACTTATCCAAGGCATCCTCACTTAAGTCTATACCCAATAATCTATCCTCACCCGAGTCAAATCGATCCACTGGACACCAACACCACTTACCATACATGGCCTGATGCGCTACCATCTGGATGCTGGACTAATGACTGTTGTTGCAGGAAAACTCTGTAAGTGGCAAGAATTGATCGCAAGAAACTCCAATCTCCATCACACACACAAAGCATATCCTCTAGTATCTGAATAGTGCACTCAGACTTTCCGTCCATCTGAGGGTGAATTACTGTGCTCAGCTCCACTCGAGTACCTAACTCATGGTGTACGACCTTCCAAGATCGTGATGTAAATTGTGTACCCTTGTTAGAGATGATAGATATCCACCATGAAGACTGACAATCTCGTAGATATAAGCTCAAGCCAGCTGCTTGGAGGAATATGCAGTCATCACATGAATGATATGAGCTGACTTGGTTGTCCTATCCACAATCACCCAAAATGCATCAAACTTCTTCTGAGTCTGTGGGAGTCCAACAACAAAATCCATAGTGATCCGCTCCTATTTCTACTCCGGGATCTCTAACATCTGAAGCAACCCACGTGGCCGTTTATGGTCATACTTCACCTACTAGCAATATTGTCACCAAGCCACACACTCTACTCTGTCCTTTTTCATTCTCCTCATCCAATAATGCTGGCTCAAGTCGTGATACATCTTTTTGCAACACACGGATGAATGGTGTACGATGAACCATGAGCCTCCTAGAGAATCAACTCACACAAATCACCCACATTAGGCACACATAGCATGCCTTGCATCTTCAATGGACCATCAATTCCAATAGTGACCTCTTTAGCATCATCGTGCTGGACTGTATCCTTAAGGATAAACAGGTGGGGTCATCATATTAATGCTCCCTAATACGATCATAAGGAGAAGACCGAGGGACCAGACAAGACAATACATGACCCGTCTTAGAAATATCCAATGTCACAAACTTGCTAGCTTAAGTCCTGAACATCGAACGCCATGGGCGTCTATACTGTTTGTAGGTATTCTATGCTCCCCGAACTATCTGCCCGATGACTCAAAGCATCGTCCACCACATTGGCCTTCATGGGATGGAACAAAATTGTGATATCATTATCCTTAAACAGACTCTAACCACCTCCACTGATACAAGTTATGATCATTCTGCTTGAACACATGCTTCAAACTCTGATGATCAGTGTAGATCTCACAAGGAACACGGTAAAAATAGTGCCTCCAAATATTCAAGGCATGAACAATAGCTGCTAACTCAAGGTCGTGGACAGGATAACTCTTTTCATGCACCTTCAATTGTCTGGACGCATTGGAAATCACCCTACGGTCCTGCATCAACATCATGCCGAGACCAACTTACGACACATCACAATTAATAGTATAAGACCCCAAACCTAAAGGCAATACCAATACCGAGGCTATCATCAAAAATGTCTTGAGAATCTTAATCCTCTCCTCACACTCCTCTGTCTATCTGAACGGAGCACCCTTCTGGGTCAGCTTGGTTATAGGTGCTGCAATAGATACAATCCCTCAACAAACCGACGGTAATACCACACCAAATCAGGAAAACTCCAGATCACCGTAGCTGAGGACGGTCTGGGCCAACTCTGCACTGCCTCCAACTTCTTTGGATCCAACTTGATCCCATCACTAGATACTACATGACCCAATAATGCCATTGAGTCTAGCCAAAACTCACACTTACAAAATTTTGCATATAACTTCTTTTCCCTCAAAGTTTAGAGCACAGTCCTCAGGTGTTGCTCATGATCCTCCCGTGTCCAGGAATACACAAGAATGTTGTCAATGAAAACGCTAATAAAAGAGTCAAGATAGGGCAGGAACACACTGTGCATCAAGTACATAAAGGTTGCTGGGGCTTTGGTCAGCCCAAAAAACATAACAAGGAACTCATAGTGGCCATACCGAATCCTGAAAGCAGTATTCGGGATATCTAGCTCCTGAATCTTCAAAATATGATAGCCTGAACGCAAGTCAATCTTCGAGAACACCCACTCAACCTGGTAATTTTCATACAGGTGTTGATCTATTTACTGGAGATTGACTATGATAGACGCCCCGGGACCATCCAGTCAGGATCGCTCATTCAGGAGTTGCTTAAAGAGATTTTTTTTATGTTTTGAGTATGTTTTTCTTTTTATGTCGCCTTTTGCCTTCTAGTTTTGTATAATATTGTCGAGTATTTTGTTACTATATTTCCTATTTTGTATATGAAAAAGTGTGTTATAACTCAAATATCCATTAGAAGTTTTATTTAGAATACTAATTCTAGAAATTAAGAAAAAAATTGAGATGGTTTTCCTCAAGAAGTTAATATCTACAACTCTAAATAAAAATTGCTTTTATTTTGATTAGTAATTAAGATTAATAATTTTAAAATAATTTCTTTAACACCTCTTTAGAAGATTTCTTACTATATTAATTCCAAAAATACAAAAAAATAGATTTTTTTTAGGTTCTTTGGGAAATATACATAAAACAAAATAAATTATTCTTTTTATTTTCACTAGAAATTTATCACATTGTACATAGAAAAAAACATAATTTATCTTTTATTTATCTGTAGAGTTTCTCCCTTAGGTAATCAAAAACTGAAATAAAAGACATTGTTTTTATCTTTTTCATTGCTTGTTTCGAAATCTTTCTTTAGGATATCAAGTGAAAATTTAAAATAGTTTTCTTTGATTCACTCTTTATAATTTCCTTCATAAAAAAAATGAATAAAAAATATTTTTCTATTCTAAGTTTTTGTTTTTCCTTAATAACTTCTCATAGAGTATATGTTTAAAAAAAATAACTTTAGTTTGCTTACATTATTTCCGATCTTCCCGAACTATGGAAAAAACTGATTTGTGTGGCGTCATGATACGTAAGCAACCAAAATAGGGTTTGATCGATATTTTTTTCTGACAAAAAACAAAAGTTAAAAGTAAAAGAGAGGTGAAATTATGGTATAAAAGAAATGACAGAAAAGAAAAGAGTGATAATTAGAAGAAAAAAGAGGAAGGAAAATGAGTAAGCCAAGAAGTGGTAGAAAAAAAAAGAAAAGAGAAGATTGAAATGAACAAATTGGGACGATGCCAAGTGACCTTGTGAACCTCAAAGTCTTTTTAGAACCGAAATTGTGATTAGGTGCATTGCACGAAATGTTATAGTTTTAGCTGTTAAATGCCCTAATGCTAACATGATGGCTTCATTTTGTTCCTTTTGTTATCTTCATTGAGCAGAAAGGTGGTTGGTTTGTGGTTCTTAAGTAACTCATCCATACAACGCAAGGTCAAAGAGCAAGGTAGCCATGACTAGCAAAGACTTGTTGAGTCAGAGTCTGAGTTGAAAGAAGAGGTCTTAAGGCTAAAAGGACAGATGACCAAAATATACCAAGCCTATATTAGTGGACGTCCTCCACCATTATTTCCCGCTAACTACGCTGAAAGCCTTGTCACCATTCTGCCACTATCACAAGTTCAGATTTCCACTGCTGCTGATATCTCCCCACAACCTTTTCACACTCCACCCCCCCCCCCCCATAACCACCTCATATCCCCTTCCTTTGTCCACTCGTGTTTTTTTAGATTATTCACCCGCTATTCTTCCTTGACCCTATAGCGAGACCGTGTTTAAAGCCCCGATGCTCAATAATGTGCTCCGAAACTAACTTTCAAGGTCTCGGATTCATTCTCTCACACTCCTCATTTTGAGCCTCCTAGTGAAACTAAAAACCTGGTAAGACAGTGGCGTAAGGTGAGATATCCAGGAAGGTGAAAATCTTAGAGCAGTATTTAAGAAACATGAAAGCCATGTGGAGCCAAATGAACGTGTCTTACAAAGACTTGCGTTTGTTTCCCGACATCCAACTGCCTGCTCGGTTAAAGATGCCAAAGCTTGATTTGTATGACGGACATGGATATCCTATGTCCTATATGAGGGGTCATTGTAGTAAAATTAGAAGTGTTTTCGGGAAAGATGAATTGTGGATAGCATATTTTAGTGAGAGTTTGAGTGGGGAAGCCTTGGAATGGTATACTCATCAAGATGTCAGTAAATGACATGCATGGGGTGACATGGCTCAAAATTTTGTTCGGGACTATCAGTACAATATAGAAATTATCCCAGATCACTCCTCCCTATCTTAAATGGTAAATAAACATGAGGTAAGTTTTAGGGAGTTTTTACTCAGATGGAACAAACAAGTTACTTGGGTCAGTCCTCCCATTGATATAAAAGATGTTGTTGATCCCCGCCAATGACAGGATCCAATGGGCATTCCTGCTAAATGCTTTTAGACTCAATACTGACCCCATGTATATCCCCGAGCTTCACATAATCCAACCCAGTATTATCCTCCGAACAACGTTCGACCATCGGTCCAACCACTGGGTCACTCCAAAAGGCGAGCACGAGCATCACAGAATCCCCACCAGCCTCCACAAAATTTTCAACTGCCCTATTACCCACATTCAAGAAAATGGTGAAGAGGGGAACAAAGGCTGAAAGAATTACACCAATAGGAGAGTCCTATGCATGCTTGTTTGAGAAATTAAAGCATTACACCATGATTGCACCTATTCCTCTAAATTATATTGACCTACGTGCGAGAAGCTTTGACCCTGCTAAAAGGTGTGAAAACCATTCCAATTCATAGGGGCACAATGTTGAAGGTTGTCGTTATTTGAAAACAAAAATAGACAGAATGATTCAAGGCGGAATAACTTCGGTCCAAGGCAGTAATACCCCAAGTGTCACACATAATCATCTACAGGTACATGACAAAGCACAATTTGTTGGGATGATTTGCAATAACAAAAAGTTGGCCAAAGGAATCACTGAGCCACTTGATGAAGACAATGTGATTGAAGTTGGTGAAAGTCCCAGTGATATTGATGTGGAACTCATTGGCTAAGATGTTGAGCTTGGTGATGGGATAGACACTGTTTTCTTTGCTAGTCATGGATGAGTTCTGGTGGTTTATTTTGTTGTCATTTATGTTGTCCAGGTTATTTTAGAGTTGCAATTCGGATATTGTCTTGTGACTCAAACCCTTCTATACTTTTATTTTGCATAGTTTGTTTAGTCATAGTAGCTCATTTAGTGTTATCTAGGTTTGTTCCAGGTTTCTAACTTAGTTTATTTTTCTTGTTCTGTTGTCCAAACCCTTTCGCCGCCTGTCTGTTGCAATTTTATGTTTTCTATTATTTTTAGTCCTTTTTGTTTAGTTCTCTATTCCTTTTATAGTTCTTTTCCTGTTGGCTCTAGTGATATGGTATGCAAGCGTAATTATCAGTATGGTCTTAAAAGTTAGTTTAGTCATGAAACAGTAAAATAATTTTGAAGATGATAGGGACACTTGAGGGAAGTAAGTACATATTTGGACATTTTGAGATCATTTGGAGTCCGAACTGTGTGAAACTGTGCTGATAATTAGGGAAATTAATAGGATGACAAGAATTCGTTAAAGGAGAGTGCATCCTAGACTATTTGCAGCAAGAAGCTTTGAGTTCAAGTGCACCTCAAGTAACAAGATAAATACAAGGGAGTTTGCTTTGAACTGACGGAGGGTATCCATTATGAAAAAGAAAATACTCAACGAGACTTCTGTACTTGACAAGGCGCTAAAGAAGTATGGAAGGTAGATCAGTGAGATCAATGCTGAAATTGTGAAAGAAATGTTGTGCATTATCTTCTTTTTCATTCTTAAGTTGAATTTTTTGTACTTGGCTTTTTCAGGGATTGAGAACCTATTTTTCAGCTACCCAAACACTTTATACCCTTTGGTACCACTTTTGAGCCTATGCTAACTTTTTGACCTCCCTTCTTTTGGAATCAAGTGGTAGTAAAAAAAATTTAATTCATGTCCCCATAGGTTTTTTTAGAAAGTTCATTCTAAAAAGAAATAAAAAGAAAGAACAGATATAAAGGAAAAGAAGGAAAAGAAAAGAAAAAAAAGGAAAAACAACGAAGGAAAAAGAAAAAAAGAAAAGAAATAGGAAAATAGTAACAAAGGGTAGTCTTGTGAACTACGTTCGATCTGATTCTTCTCACCACAAGATATGTAGGTAGCCTTACGAGTTTATCGCACCAAAAATAATTCATAATCCCACGGAGCTAAGAGTGGTGCATTCTTTCTTAGAAATTCAATTTCTCATAAGTTTTATTTGTTTGAAATAGGGACAAAGACTAGGTCCAAATTAAAGCTTGGAAGATTGAATTTTTTTAAGTGTCATTCCCAAATTTTGTCAGCACAAAGGCGGTTTGAGAAGGACAAAGAAAATTTATTCAATCTGCAAGAACCCGCCATGAGGAAAGCATGGTTCAGGGGCAAGGAACTTTGTTCGTTCTGCAGCGATCCTTCAGGAAGAGAGCATGGCTCAGGTAAGTTCATTCTTGCCTTCTCAGGACACTCATGGATAATGGAATTAAATTTTAGTTTTAAGGACCCTCCTAGAAAATGGGATGTAGTTTTAAGCTTTTAGGACCCTCATGGATAATGAGATTTAGTTTCAAGTTTTCAGGGCCCTCCTGGATAATGTGATTTAGTTTTAGTTTTCAGGGCCCTCATGAATAATAGAATTAGCTTTAAATTCTTATACCTCTTTTGGATAACAAGACTTGATTAACAATCGTCGATATTCTCAGTACCAAACTGGGACAGAAAAGTTTATCTTGTTTTGTTTGTTTTGTCATAATGCAGGCTCCCACTTAGAGAACAAGGGAATTCATTTCATGTTTAAGCATCAGGCGCCCACCTAGAAAACATGGGATTACATTTCAAGTTTTGGAATCAGGCACCCACCTGGAAAACAAGGGAACACCTTCCATGTTTTGGCATCAGGCGCTCAACTGGAAAATAAGGGAATTCATTTCAAGTTTTGGCATCAGGCGTCCACCTGGAAAATAAGGGAATACGTTTCAAGTTTTGGGATCAGGCGCCCACATGGAAAACAAGGGAATTCATTTCAAGTTTTGGTATCAGGCACCCACGTGAAAAACAAGGGAATACATTTCATGTTTTGGCATAAGGAGCCCATCCAGAAAACAAGGGAATAAATTTCAACTTTTCTCTTCAGGTGCCCACCTGGAAAATAAGGGAATTCATTTCAAGTTGAAGCATCATGCGCCCACTTGGAAAATAAGGGAATTAATTTCATGTTGAAGCATCAAGTGACCACCTAGAAAATGAGGTAATTCATATCAAAGTTAAAGCATCAGGCACCCACTTGGAAAAGAAGGGAATTTACATCAAGTTGAAGCATCAGGCGTCCACCTAGAAAACAAGGGAATTCATCTCAATGTTTAAGTTGCAGGTGCCCACCTGGAAAATAAAGGAATTCATTTCAAGTTTAAGCATCAGGCGCCCACCTGGAAAACAAGGGAATTTATTTCAAATTTCCATCCACCAGCAGGCATCCACCCAGAGAATAGGAGAAGTCATTTCAGAATTCATTTAAAGTTTCAAACCGAAGGTAGCACAATTTACTTGAAGAATAAGGTTTTTATCTCGAGGCTCGGGGATTTGAGATGACCAAAGTAGAAGTCTCAATCTAAGAAAAAAAGAAATAAAAGGAAACAGAGGAAAGAGAATCCAAATGCAGAAGCAGATGAAAGATGTTAGTTGCTCAAGACATGGTTGAAGTCACGAGCATTGCATGTCCGGTCTTGATCCGGAGAAGCCGTGGAAGAATGAACCAGTACCTGCATCTAGCAAGTGCAAAGGTTTAAATCTAATGTCTTCATGAAGAACCATTCAAGACTCAAGATCAAGCTTCTGAAGATTTATAGATAGGAATCTTGTAACTAATAGTTGATAGACATAGTTAGCCTTTTTCATTTTTTTATTTTTATGTAACAATAGGACCGCAGACCGGAAGCTCAATTGAATGCACCTCAATTGGCTCTCCACCTCCGGTATACTCCATCACTATTCTTACTACTGAACTGCACGTGGCCTGATTCCTTTATAGCCAAGGATATGTAGGCTGCTTAATATCGCTATTTCAACTAGTTTTAACTCATTAAATTTATTTTGTCACAAAAAAAAAATTACAAAATAGGTTTGTTTTAACAGTTAAATTTTATTTTAATAGTTATTTATACATAAGCAGGGCTAATTAATACTTTGGTAGTATTTTAATATTTGTTTTTTATTTTATTGGCAAGAGTTGACATAAGGTGCATAGATTCTTGGTTAATTAAGTCAATTTCAAGCAAATTTGGTCATAAAGGCCCAAGTTTTAAAGCCTATCAGATATTAAACCCCAAAAAATAAACCCCCTCCTTCATATAACCTAAAATGCTAGAGACCTAAGGAGGTAGAACCTAGAGACCTAAATGAGCCGTAGCACAAACCAAAAAACACACGACCCCCCCCCCCCAAACTTCATCTTCTTCAAACCTCACTTCTCACAAAAATAGAACCCAGCAGATCCCCACTCCCATCTCACACAAAATGACCCTATCTCCATTTCCACATCCATCTTACACACTAAGCCACTAATCTCCAGAACCACAAAAAACGTGTTGCTTCTTCACACCTAAACTCCTAACGTAACAGCCCCAGCCATTTTGGACCTTTTTCTTAATCTGGAGAAGACCACCAAAAACCCTAAGGAGCTGTCGAACACAAAATATAAAGAGGATTAGCCATTTTCATAAAGAGAGATTGGCTCCACGCAAAAACAAAGACAACCGCGGGGATCTTCTTCTTGGTGGAGAAAATAGCCAGTCAACTCCATGGAAGAGACCTAGCAACAGCAGCAGACATCGTCTCTCTGAACTTAACCACTCCCGTTCAAAACAATCGGCGCCAAACCTCACTCCCCTAAGAACATTTATCACTCCTTCCAATAGAGATACACACTCCCAGAGAAACAGAGAGCAACAATGAGAGAACGAGAGAATTCACTTCAAAACATGGATTTTGATCAAGTTCAAGGTGTTATTCGCAGTGTGGCTCTCAAAAATGTTTGAGTTTGATTGCTGTCTCGAGTTTGGCTATAGTGTTCGCTCGATTTCTGTCCGTGTACTACTAATCAATTTATCATTTGAATGTTCTTTTTTTAGTCTACATAGTTTTTGAAGTTCTATTAATTGAAAAGCAATTTCAGTGTCAGCGACGCTAATCAGATTTACATATGACTCATTGAGGTCCATTCTTACCTCTTCTTTGTTACATTTACCTCTCATTTGTTGGTTGTGTTCGTTTTATAATCCATGCTCAAATTGTTATGAGTGATTTGCAATTTGTTTGCTTCAAATCTGTTTGACTTAGAATCTTTGGTTGAGTGTCTAATAGTAAGAATTGTTAAATTTATAATTATCTTGGGGTTGGGGTTAACTAATAAAAGGTTCCGAGTCTCAATCATGAATTTTAAACATAAAGTTGGGTTTACAGGTGATTCTGGGCTATGTAACACTTTTAATTCAATTGAAATTTGATTTAGAAGTTTTATTTGTTTGAGTAATTTGATATATGATGATATTTTATCTGGTAGGAGCGTGTTTGGCCGACCACACCCAGGTAGGAGAATATTTATGTGCGTTTTTAATTTATTATCGTGATTATGTACATGTTCGTGTGAAATGGTTACGAATTTTAAAATGAATATCTGCAACTTGCTTTGGGTACGGTTAATAAAATTATCATGACAACAGGTACGGTTCCCGTGACGTAGTTGTGATACATATTTTCCGAATCCGGGGGTACATTTATATGACCTGGCCACAACAACTAATAATGTCAATAATTTAAACATGTTGTAAATTTTGGGTACGACTTCCGTAACACGATTTGCAACATATACCAAACAAACAAGTGTACAACAATCCTAACTTATTCTAATATAATTTCATAATAGATTACAAGCGGTCAAAGGTTTAAAAATGCACAGTAGATATAAAACATGTAATTAAATAAGATAAGTAAGACATTGATAATAATTGAGCGACTGTGCTAAAACCACGGACCCTGAAATGCCTAACACCTACTCCCGGGTTAACAGAATTTCTTATCCTGATTTCTGTGTTCGCAGACCATAAATAAGAGTCAAACATCCTCGATTCGAGATTTTAAATCGGTGACCTGGGACACTATAAATAATCCCAAATGGTGACTCTGAATTTGAAAATAAATAATCATGTTACGATTATTGTGACTTTAATTGGAAAAACTCCTTTATACCTCTTCCGGTGGTAGAAAAAGGAGGCGTGACACGTGTAAGCTTATCTAGAAACACATCTGCATAATCTTAGACTATGGGAATAGATTGAAGCGTAGGTATCTCAACATCTACATCTCTAACTTGCACAATATGATAAATGCCCCCTTTTGCGATCATTTTCCTCGCATGCAGATAGGAAATAAACCTACCTCTGGGTGTCACTGTATTACCAACCCATTCAAGGAATGGATCACCCGAAAAATAAAATTTGGATGACTTTGCTTGGCAATCAATTGTTGCATAGCAAGCTGTCAACCCGTATATGCCTATGATATCATCAAAATCCATAGTCTGTAGCTCAACTAGGTCGATTGAGTTCTGACGACTACAAAATATCACCATAAAACCTCGGTAAAACCGTCAAGCAATAATTGATTCTCCGACCGGTGTATACCACAAAAGGATAGCTTAGTATTTCAGTAACTATACCAAACTTCTCCGCACAAAATGGGGTAATGTATGATAAAGTAGATTCTGGGTCTATCAAGGCATAAACATCGGGAGAGGAAATTGTCATTATCTGTCACAACGTCTAGTGAAGACTCCTATCTTGTCGACCCGCTAAAGAATAGATACAGTTCTGATTACCACCTGAGCTGGAACCTCTACCTCGACCTCTACAAGCTAAAGAATGAGACTTGCACCCTGAAGGATGCACATATATAGATGATCATGTTGCTGAACTCACTGGTTGCTCCATTCCCCCAGTATCTCTCTTCGGACAATCTAACATCATATGCCCCAGACACCCACATGTATAACAAGAATCAGAACATGCTCGGCATTGGCCCAAGTATCCTCTATCAGAGATGTCACACCACTGTGGAAATGATCATGTCTGTGCAAAACCTCATTATCGCTACAAAACCGATGATCGTGAGCTCTCACTTGGTCTTTACAAAGTATAGTGATCATACCTGTAACTCAATAACTGAGGCGGCGGAGGCCTAGATGGCCGTCTGAAATACTAGGGCCTATAACTACCCTAAGATTGCTCTTGAGACCTTGGAAATCTCATCCTCTAACGCTGCCCTTGCTCAGTCCTCTTTATACACTACTGCGAACGCCTACCCCTTTTTATATTCTAGGCAAGTATCTGAATCCGGGAGATATCCAGACTATCCTTTAATGCAGCGGTGGCACACGCCTTGGTCAAGTCTTGGGCCAACCCTGCTATAGACATGTGGATCCTATTCTGCATAGTAACAACTATAGATGGTGCATATTTGGCCAATGATTCAAAATGGATACTATACTCTCAAACACTCATATTGCCCTACTTGAGGGCTCAAAACTGATCGACTTGAACCTGTCTGATCTCCCACGGTAAGTACTGGTTAATAAAGGCATATGGAAAATTCTCTTAAATAGATGGAGGTACATCACGTCCCATGGACCTTTCCCATCCCTCATACCAAAGGATGGCTATATCTCGGAGTCAAAAGCTTCTAGCTCAGCTGCCTTTTTCTCCGTGGCATGCATAACCCGAAAGATCATATGTAGCTGATCGATGAAATCCTGCAGGTCCTCCCTCCGGTCTATCCTCGTGAACTCTGGGGGACTCAAAGCAATAAAATCCCAGACATTTGAACTTCTAGACCCCTTAGAAGATCTTGCATTAACTGATGCCCTATCATGTTGCTGGGTAGCTACTAATTGTATCAATAAATACACAACACTTCTCAAGTCCTGTTCTGATAGAAGTGGATGGGGAAGTGGATGTGCAGCATCCCTAGGAATCTCCTTAGGTGGTTGAGGAACTGGTAATGGCTGAGTAGGGGTCTCGCCCGGGGCCTCAAACTGGGACCCATCTATTGTGGGTACCCAGCTAGTCCCCTCACCTTCTGCTGTATATCCCCATTGGCTAGCCGTAATTTTCCTAGTCACCGTCATATGTCCATAAAAACCCCAACATATAAGTTTATCTCAAATTTCCTATAACTCAGTTCTATAGCACGATTTAGATTAGAAAGAAGGGTAACCAACTCCTAAATGCCCTGTAGTTCCCTACTTATATAATATGGTGCACAACACATCAATAAATAAGAACCTACTAGACACTGCTTGTAAACTCCCTAGTACGGAACTCCTCTCATACCAAGTTTGTCAGGCCCCGAACCTGGGGGGAACGATCGGCACCCGATGCCTCACCTAACCTTGTGTACCAACTTGCGATTTAGGGACTCTAACCATATAATGTCATACTTTGGCCATAGGGCCACATTGCAAGATAATTTGCGAAGAAAAAAAATAAAACTAAATCAAAACTAACGCTAGCTAAACATCAATATGATCCTGGGCTGACAAGGCCGTCATAACTGCTACAGTTGACAAACCAACAATATATATATATATATATATATATATATATATATATATATATATATATATATATATATATATATATATATATATATATATATATATATATATATATATATATATATATATATATATATATATATATATATATATATATATACAAGGCCTACAAGCCTAATATATTACACTAACAGAAAAGATATGTCTATAATCCTCTACTGATGGATGTACTGTTATAAGAACAAGGCCCCGACCTACCCTTAACATATATACATATCTACATAAGATGTATACAAAACTATGACGACCAGCCTGCTGTCTCATGAGTTACCGCTCTGTTTCCTCCAGTTCTGCTTCTTTATGTTTTGTTATCCATTTTTTATATGATCAGTTTGATTAGTTTGAGTTCGAAGAGGATTTGGTAAGAAATGAGACACTTAGTCTCTTTTAAGAAGGTTTAAGTTAGAAAAGTCGATCGGATTGACTATTGTGTTAGAGGGATCAAATGTGAGCTCCGATGGTTTGGTTAGCTTTGTGAGGTGATTTAAGACTTGGAAGTGTGATTGGAATGGGTTTTGGAGGTTCAGAGTAGAATTAGGCTTGAATTGACAAAATTAATATTTTGGTGATTTTCGGTTAATAGGTGAGATTTTGATATAAGTGTCGTAAGGGAATTCCAAGGTTTGCAGTAGCTTCATTGTATCATTTAGGATGTGTGCGCAAAATTTTAGGTCAGTCGGACGTGATTTGGTAGGGTTTTTTTATCAAAAGTGTATTTCGGAAAATTTTAGAAACTTAGGCTTGAATCTGATGTGTTTTGAGAGATTTGATGTTGTTTGAGGTGTTTTGATGATTGGAACAAGTTTAAATAAGGTTTTAGGATTTTTTGGTGCCATTGGTTGAGGTCCCGGGGGACTCAGGTGAGTTTCAGGTGGTAAATCGGACCCTTTTGTGCCTTATAAAAGTTGTAGAAGTTCAGGTTCAGCTGTTGCATGGTTTTGCCCTTCGATCGCGAGGGGAATCCTGCAATCGCATAGAAGGAATTGAGGAAGTGGCCCAGTTTCTTTTCGCGTTCGTAGAGATTGGCTTGCAATCGCATTGTTTGGGGAGAGTGTGCATCACAAACGTATGTAAGGGGTTGGGATTGCATAGTGTTAAATGGACAAGGGGTCTAGAAAGCATTTTGTTTAGCGTGAATACGAGAAATGGTCCGCTATCGCGTAACGTCAGTGGCTCAGGCATTGCAATCACAGGGTCTTGGACTCAATCGCATAGAGTTATTTTGGGAGCTGAGAATTTTGTGCTTCGCGATCGCGGAGATTTTCGCGCGATCGCGATGAAGAAAATAAGGCCTGGGCAGAATGTTTTTAATTCATTTCATCCGTGATATTGGGGCTCATTTGCTCCATCGTTGGTCTTTTTGAGAGCTTTTTGAAGGATATTGAAGAGGGATTCAAGGAGGAACAATTGGAGGTAATAATTTCGGACCTAAAACACAATTCTTTTGTAAAATCTACCTAGAAAATCACGGAACTTAAGCTAAGCATGGAAGAACTAAGTCTTGGCATTTAGGACTTTTGAATTGGGATTTGAAGGAGCATTTGAGGTCAAATTTGAGATATTTTGATATGTATGAACTTGTGGAAAGATAAGGAATCTACTGATGTAAAAGTTTTTGAGTTTCGAGAAGTGGGCTTGGGGCTCGGGTTTTTCTAATTTCGGGATTTTTTGTATTTTTCGATTATTTTCTCTTGGGCTTTGTTTCCTTGGAATATTGTGACATACTCGTTCTAATTTTGGATAGATTCAACGCAAGTGGAGGTCGATTTGAGAGGCAAATGCATCGCGGAGTAGTATTTTCATCAAATCGACGTAAGTAACCATTAGAAATTTTGAATTGAGGGTACAAAATCCCGGAATTCGACTCGATTTGATAAATGCGGTAACACACATGCTAGGTGATGAGCGTTTAGGCATGCACCTGTAAGGATTGCGACTTTGCTCGTCTCGTAGCGACTATTAAGCCGCATAATTGATTTGGAAATTTCTATTATTCTATGTTTTAGTCATTTATACTATTTTATGGGTTGTATGCCATGTTTGGGTCCTTGTGCCGATCTGTAAAAACCCTTAGGGGCACTTTAATTGTTTTGACCACATCACTTGTTTAATGCATAACCTCAGTCATGTTTTTATCTATCAAATGTTTAAAAGCTAGTTTTATCACTCTACTCCTATTGTGTGGGATGTGAGGGCTAAGTACCCCAAATTAAATTGTTATGCATGAGAGGAGGTGAGGCCAGTGACTGAGAGATGTTGAGAACCTAATTGTGAGGATATCTATATATATGTGAGTTATGGATCGGGCTACACATATATCAATACTTATATGGATCGGTCTGCATGCCGCATCGATATATATATATTGGATCGGGCTAGACGCCGCAACGATATGACGCTTGGGCTGTAGGAGCCCCTTCGAAGTCTGCACACTCCAAGTGAGCATAGGCTAATATAAATATATGGATCGGGATGCACACCGCAACAGCTACTATGATTTCAGTTATTATGAGATATATATGAGCCGAGTGTTGAGAATGAGTACTAAGTGATGAGAGTTGAGTCCCGAAGGACTGAGAGGCTGCATAGGGGGCCGTAGTCTGAGTGATTCCGTACCCGAGGGGCCTTGTTATACCGTTTTCGGTGTTTCACTCTTCTATAAAACCAAGCCTCTGTTGGAAAATACTGCTAAGTAAATGATTTCAAGCTTTATGCTGAAAGTGTATATTTTATGACAAAAGTAGTTTTAAACTGCAATGTTAACTATTATCGTGTTGATACGTTTAGTGATATGTTTTTAATTGCTTGTCACTATCTTCACTCTTTATCTACTTTAGTTACTTACTGAGTTGGCATACTCACGTTACTCTTTGCACCTTGTGTGCATATCTAGGTGCCAGAGTAGCCTTAGTGAGAGCTTTAGCTGTTATCTAGTATATGTCGGGAGTTTCAAGGTAGTTGCATGGCATCCGCAACCCTGATTTCTCCCGTATATCTTATTACTTTTCTGCGTTCCTAGACTTGGCGAACTAGATGTTCAATTATGTATTAGAGGCTCTAGATTCGTGACACCAAATTGTTTGGCCTATGTAGTAGTTGTTGTGTTGATATGCTGCATTTTCTGTCATTTTCATACTTATACTAGATTCCTCTTTTAAAACTTGTGCAAGAAAAATGGCTTACTGTTATTGGTAAATGGGTTGTGCTTATGAGTTTTCAGCTTGCCTAGTACTGTGATAGGCGCCATCACGAGTGGTATTAAGGGTCGCGATAAGTTCATATCAGAGCCTAGGTTACATAGGTTTCGCAATTCATGAGCTGATTTAGAACAGTTTCGTTAGATCGGTGCATAGTCGTCTGTATTTATCCTTGAGAGGCTGCTAAACCTTTAGGAAAACCTTCATATTGTTGAAACTCTTGTTGTGCGAACTTGTTTATCCGAGTACTAAACTTATGTTATTCTATTCTCTCACAAATGATGAAGACACGAGCTACCGGGCGGGGTGGACGACCACCAGTGCCACTAGCTGAGACCACTAGAGGTTAAGGTTGCGATCGAGGCTGTGGCAGGGGCAGAGCAGCTAGAGCAACACCAGCAGACCCACCAGCTGCCCCAATACAGGATCAGGTCCAAGTTGGGGATGCTGTACACCAGTGTAGGCACCAACTATGCCCATCATGATTCCAGGCCTTTAGGAGGCCTTAGCTCAGATATTATCAGTATGTCTTGGTTTGGCTTTCGCGGTCTTAGTTAGTACAACGCGACTACTTCTCAGGAAGGGGGAGGCACCACACTCCCGTTGCTTGCACACCTGAGCAGGTTGTGCAGAGATTAAAGACACTAGGGGCACCTCTAGCCCAGTCGGTTGCACCATCCTAGGAGTTTGTAGTACCAGTTATGCCAGATGACGACTAACGTTGACATAAGAGGTTTGTTAGGCTCCAGCCTTTGTCATTCAGTGCTACTGAGGGTGAGGATGCTTAGTGTTTTCTATATAAGTGCTAGCAGATGCTTCGGATAGCACTGATTCTTGAGACTAGCGGTGTGGCATTTACTACCTTTTAGTTTTCCGGGGCTGCCTTCACTTTGTGGCAGGCGTGTGAGAGAGGTAATCATGTTGGTCTAGTCCCCTTACATGGAAACAGTTCTATGTTCTCTTTCTAGAGAAGTATGTACCTCAATTGCGCCTAGAGGAGCTGCACAGACATTGTGAGCAGTTGCAACAAAGGGAGATGACGGTGATGCAATACAAGATCTGGTTTTCTGAGTTAGATCGACATGCAGTTTGGATGGTTCCCACAAATCGAGAGAGGATTAGGAGGTTTGTTGATGGCCTCACGTATCATCTTTGGATCCTCATGACTAGAGACAAGGCGACACGTGCTATCTTCGAGGAGGTGGTTGACATCGCCCACGAGATTGAGTTGGTTCTCCTGCAGAAGCGAGATGAGAGAGAGGCCAAGAGGCCTTGAAGATCTGGTAGCTTCAGTAGTGCTCCTTCGAAGGGTCAGTTCCAGCAGGGCAGAGGCTATTCTTTCAGGCAGGCTCATTCAGCTTCCGCAGGTTATCGTGGGGCACCTTCAGGTCATGGTTATCATGGATCTCAGCAGAGCCAGTCATCCCTCAGTGCCCTACCATCCCAGAGCTAGTCTTCTGCTCCATCAGTCCAGGGTTCTTCAATGCCAGGCACTTCTATCCTGATGTCAGGGGTTCCCTTCAGTCCCCATCTCCAGCACCGGGGAGTTTTTATGAGTGTGGAGATTTTGGGCATATGAGGAGGAAGTGTCCTCGTCTTTAGGATAGGGAGTCTTAGAAGAGGAGTCAGCCCTCGACTTCTACTCCAGTTGCTTCACCACCCGCCCAACGAACCAGGGGTAGAGGTTAGACAGCTAGCGGTCACCCAAAAGGGGGAGGTCGATCGGGGGGCAATCAAGCTAGATTCCATTGGTTAAGATGATGTCATTACAGGTATTGTATCAGTCTACCACAAGAATGCCTTTTTGTTGTTTGATCCCGGTTCCACCTTTTCTTATGTGTCCTCGTATTTTGCTCATTATTTAGGTATGACCGGGAGTTTCTTACTTTACTTGTTCATCTTTCTACCCTGGTGGGCGATACTATTGTTGAAGACCATGTGTATCGGTCATGTGTGTGATTATTGTGGGTTTGGAGACCTCAGTGGATTTGTTATTACTGAGTATGGTGGACTTCGATGTCATTTTAGGTATTGATTTGTTATCTTTGTGTCGTGCTATTCTTTAGTGTCATGCTAAGACAGTCACATTAGCTATGCCGGGTGTTCTATGGATCGAGTAGTGAGGTGTGATGGATTACGTTCCTAGTACAGTGATCTCTTCCCTAAAGGCCTAGCTTATGGTTTGGAAGGGTTGTCTTTCATTCTACCGTTTGAGAGGGATTTCGGAGCTGAGACTCGCAATATTGATTTTGTCCATATTGTGAGGGATTTTCAAGATGTGTTTCCTGCAGACCTGCTGCGCATCCCACTGGACAGGTATATTGATTTCAGTTTCGACATGGTGCCAGGTACTCAACTTATTTCTATTGCACCGTATCGTATGGCACCGGCAGGTTCAAAAGAATTGAAGGAGTAGCTTTAAAAACTCCTAAATAAGGGGTTCATTTGGCCTAATGTCTCACCTTGGGGTGCGCTGGTTCTTGTTTCAGAAGAAAAAGGATTGCACGTTGAGAATGTGCATTGATTATAGGCAATTGAACAAGGTAACAATTAAGAACAAGTACCTTTTTTCCACGCATTGATGATTTATTAGACTGCCTACAGGGAGCGAGAGTGTTCATTTATATTGATCTCTATTCGGGCTATCACCGGATGAAGATCAGTGATTCAGATATTCATAAGACTGCCTTCAGGACCAGATATGGTCATTATGAGTTTCTCGTTATGTCTTTCAGGCAGACCAATGCCCCAGTAGCGTTCATGCATTTGATGAACATCGTGTTTCGGCCTTATCTTGATTCGTTTGTCATAGTCTGCATTGATGATATTATGGTCTATTCGCATTGTCATGAGGAGCACAAAGAGTATTTGAGAGTTGTATTGCAGAGATTGAGGGATGAGACATATTATGCAAAATTCTTCAAGTGTGAGTTTTGGCTTGGTTCAATAGATTTCTTGTGACACGTGGTGTCCAACGAGGGTATTCATGTTGACCCAAAGAAGATAGAGGTTGTTCAGAGTTGACCCAGGCCGTCCTTAGCCATAGAGATTCACAACATTCTTGGTTTGGTAGGCTATTATCGCCGGTTTGTTTAGGGATTCTCTTCTATAGCATCGCCCTTTACCAAGTTGACTAACAAGGGTGCTCCACTTGTATTGCTGGACGAGTGCCAAGACAGCTTTCACAAGCTCAAGACATCTATGACCACAACTCCAGTATTGGTTTTTCCATCAGCTTCAGGTTCATAAACCGTGTATTGTGATGCTTCAAGAGTTGGTATTGGTTTTATATTGATGGCGGATGGTAGAGTTATTGCTTATGCTTCTCGTCAGTTGAAGCCCCATGAGAAGAACTACCCTGCTCGTGATTTAGAGTTGGCAGCCATAGTTCATGCATTAAAGATTTGGAGGCACTACTTGTGTGGCGTATCTTGTGAGGTCTTCACTGATCATCGTAGTCATTAGTGTATTTGTTCAAGAAAATGGATCTTAATTTGGGGAATCCTTGAATGGTTGGAGCTTCTTTATATTATCGCATTAGAGAGCGCCATTATGATGATCTGCATTTTCTTGTCCTTAGGGAAAGATTTCGGCATGATGATGCAGAGATGTGACGTTGGTGATGATGGGTTGTTGAGGATGCTGGGCCGGATTTATGTGCCCAATGTGGATGTGCTTCAAGAGTTGATTCTAGAGGAGGCCCATAGCTCACGGTATTTTATTCATCCGGGTATCACGAAGATGTATAAGTATTTGAGGAAGCCTTATTGGTGGAGGAGAATGAAGAAATATATTGTGGGGTTTGTAGCTCAGTGGCTCAATTGTCAGCAGGTGAAATATGAGCATTAGAGACAAGGTAGCTTACTTCAGCAGATGCTTATTCATGAGTGGAAGTGGGAGAAGATCACAATAGACTTTGTTGTAGGACTCCCATGGATTTTGATGAAGTGTGATGCTATTTTAGTGATGGTGGATCGGCTGACCAAGTCTGTGCACTTCATTCCTGTATGTATTGCGTATTCTTCAGAGCGTTTAGAAAGGGATTTATATCCGGGAGATTTTATGTTTGCATTGTGTTCCGGTTTCCATCATTTCATATAGAGGTACTCGGTTTAATTCGCAGTTCTGGAGAAATGTGTAGAGAGAGTTGGGTACTCATGTGGAGTTGAACACATCTTTTCATCCTCAGACGGACTTGCAGTTTGAGCATACCATTCAGATATTGGAGGACATGTTACGTGCTTGTATTAATTTCGGAGGATCATGGGATGAGTTTCTACTACTTGCATAGTTTCCTTATAACAACAGCTACTAGTCGAGTATTGAGAAGGATCCATATGAGCCTTTGTTTTGGAGGCGGTGTAGATATCCAGTTGGTTTGTTTAAGCCCCGTGAGGCTACGCTATTGGGGAGTGATTTGGTACAGGATGCCTTGGAAAAAGGTGAAGGTGATTCATGCGAGTCTTCGTACAGTGCAATCAGAGCAAAAGAGTTATGTTGATATGAAGGTTCGAGATGTGTCCTACATTGTTGGCGAGAAGGTTCTATTTAAGGTTTCACCTATGAAGGGTGCTATGAGTTTTGGGATGAAAGGGAAATTGATTCCTCGGTTCATCGGGCCTTTTGAGGTACATCAGAGGATTGGGGAGGTGGCTTATGAGCTTGCTTTTCCATCCATCTTGTCGAGTGTGCATCCGGTATTTCATATTTCTATGCTCCAAAAGTATATTGATGATCCCTCTCATGTATTGCACCTCATCACGGTTCAATTGGATGATGATTTGACCTTTGATGTGGAGGCAGTAACTATTTTGGGTCGTCAGGCTCGGAAGTTGAGGTCTAAGGATGTAGCTTCAGTAAAAGTGCAGTGGAGAGGTCGGCCCGTGGAGGAGGCTACGTGGGAGAGTGAGCGGGATATGCGGAACAGATATCCTCACCTATTTAAGGCTTCAGGTATGTTGCTTGACTTTTTCGAGGACAAATGTTTGTCTAAGTTAGGGAGGATGTGACGATCCAGACAGTCATCTCATATGTTACTGCTCAATTTCTCCTATTTCTGATTCTTTATGATTCGTTATCCGTGTTTTATGTGATTGTATTGATTAGTTTGAGTTTGGAGAGGATTTGGTAAGAAATGAGACATTTAGTCTCTTTTTAGAAGGTTTAAGTTGGAAAAGTCAACTGGATGTTGACTATTGTGTTACAAGGCTCGGAGTGAGTTTTGATTGTTCGGTTAGCTTTGGGAGGTGATTTATGACTTAGGAGTGTGATCAGAATGGGTTTCTAAGGTCCGTAGTAGAATTAGGCTTGAATTGGCGAAATTGATATTTTGGTGATTTTCTGGTTGATAATTGAGATTTTGATATAAGGGTCGGAATGAAATTCCTAGGGTTGTAGTAGCTTCGTTTGTCATTTGGGATAAGTGTGCAAAATTTTAGTTCATTCGGATGTGGTATGGTGGGGTTTTGATGAAAAGCGTATTTCAGTAGATTTTAGAAACTTAGGCTTGAATCTAATGTGTTTTGAGAGATTTGATGTTGTTTGAGGTGTTTTTATGATTGGAAAAAAGTTTGAATAAGGTTTTATGATGTGCTGGTGACTTTGGTTGAGGTTTCGGGAGCCTCGGGTGAGTTACGGGTGGTCAGTCGGACCATTTTGTGCCTTATAAAAATAGCAGAAATTCAGGTTTAGCTGTCGTTGGGTTTTGCCCTTCGCGATCGTGAGGGGAGTCCTGCGATCACATAAAAGAAATTGAGGAAGTGGCCTAGTTGCTTTTTCAATCCGCAGAGCTTGTCTTGAGATCATATTATTTGGGTAGAGTGTGCATCGCGAACGCATGTAGGGGGTCGCGATCGCATAGTGTTAAATGGACCAGGGGTCTGGGAAGGATTTTGTTCAACGTGAATGCGTGAGATGGTGCGTGATCGCGTAAGGTTAGCGGCTCAAGAATCGCGATCGCAGAATCATTGAAGCGATCAAATAGAGTTATTTTGGGAGCTGAGGTTATTGTGCTTCGCAATCACGAAGGTTTTCTCGCGATCACGATGAAGAAAATAAGGCCTGGGCAGAATGTTTTTAATTCATTTCATCGGTAATTTTGGGGCTCATTTCCTCCATAGTTGGTCTTTTTGAGAGCTTTTTAAAGGAGATTGAAGAGGGATTCAAGGAGGAATGATTGGAGGTAAAACTTTTGGACATAAACTCGATTCTATTGTGAAATCTACCTAGAAAATCATGGAACTTAAGCTAAAAATAGAAGAACTAGGGCTTGGGATTTTGGACTTTTGAATTGGGATTTGAAGGACCATTTATGGTCGGATTTGTGAAATTTTCTTATGTATGAACTCATGGGGAGATAAGGAATCTAATGATGTAAAATTTTAGAGTTTCGAGAAGTGGGCCCGGGGCTCGGATTTTGCTAATTTTGGGATTTTTGGTATTTTTCGATTGTTTTCGCTTGGGATTTGTTCCTTTTGCCTATTGTGACGTATTCGTTCTTATTTTTGTCTGATTTAACGCGAGTAGAGGCCTATTGGAGAGGCAATGGCACCGCGGAGTAGTATTTCCATATGTTTCAGGTAAGTAACCATTGTATATCTGGAACTGAGTGTACAAAACCCCAAAATTTGACCTGATTTGATAAATACAGTGATGCACATGCTACGTGACAAGCATGTGGGCGTGCACCGGTAGGGATTGCGACTTGGTCCGTCCCGTAGCGACTATTAAGCCGCGTAATTGATTTGGAAATTTATATTATTCTATATTTCAGTCATTTATCTTGTATTATGGGTTATTTTTAATGTTTGGGGCCTTTTGGCGATCAGTAGAAACCCTTAGGGGCACTTTGACTGTTTTCCTCACTTTACTTCTTTAAAGCATAGCCTCAGTCGTGTTTTTATCTGTCAAATGTATTAAAATTTCTTTTACCACTCTACTCCTATTGTGAGGGCTAAGTTCCCTAAATTATATTGTTATGCCCGAGAGAGGTAAGGTCAATGACAGAGAGAGGTTGAGAACCTAATTGTGAGGATATCTGTATATATGTGAGTTTGGATCGGGCTTCACGCCGCAGCGATATATATATTGGACCGGGCTGCACGCCACAACAATATATGTATTGGATAAGGCTGCACGCCGCATTGATATGAAAATTGGGCTGTAGGCGCCCCATCGGAGTCTGCGAACCTGAGTGAACGTAGTCAACTATAAATATATGGAACGGACTGCACCCGCAGTGGATACTATGATTTCTGTTATTATGATATATATATATATATATATATATATATATATATATATATGAGCTGAGTGTTGAGAATGAGTACTAAGTGACGAGAGTTGAGTCTCGAGGGACTGAGAGGCTGTCCGATGGGTTGTATTCTGAGTTATTCCTTGCCCGAGGGGCCTTGTTATGCCGTTTTCACTATTTCACTCATATTTTAAACCAAGCCTTTGTTGGAAAATACTGCTAAGTAAATTATTTCAAGCTTTAAACTCAAAGTGTATATTTTATGACAAAATTGGTTTTCAACTGCAAAGTTGAACTATTATCCTGTTGTTACTTTCAGTAAATATCTTTTTAGCTGCTTGTTACTATCTTCAGTCTTTATTTACTTTAGTACTTACTAAGTTGGCGTACTTACGCTACTCCCTGCACCTTGTGTGAAGATCCAGGTGCCTGAGGGGCTGAGTGAGAGCTTCAGCTGTTATTTAATATTTGCCAGGAGTTTCGAGTTAGCTGCATCGCGTCCGCAACCCTGATTTTAGGTCTAGTTATGTTTTATATGTAATAAGGGTTATATTTCAGGAGACAAGCCTTTAAATGGGCTCTTTGAATGACCCGAAATAGCCTCTTTTGGGCTCTTATTTAACCAATAGGTGACATACATAATGTGACGATCCGACCCGTCATCTAATATTTCACCACCATATTTTCCCATTTTATGCTTATTCATGTTTCATTATCGGCATTTGGCGGGTTAGGGTTGAATTGGATTTGTTTTGGTAGGAAATGAGACACTTAGTCCTTTAAGGATGGTTTGGTTTAGAAAAGTCAACTGACTGTTAACGTATGAGTTAGAAGGCTCGGATGTGATTTCTATTTATTCGGTTAGCTTCGGGGAATAATTTGTGACTTAGGAGTGTGATCGGAAGTGATTTTAGAGGTCCGCTGTAGAATTAGGCTTGAATTGGTGAAGTTATCATTTTAGCGATATCGGGTTGATTCGTGAAATTTTGATTCAAGGGTCGCAATAGAATTCTGAGAGTTGCAATAGCTTCGATAAGTTATTTGGGATGTGTGTGAAAAATTTCATATGACAGAGGTGATATGGTTGGGTTTTTTATCGAATGCTTATTTCAGAAGTTTTGGAAGAACTTAGGCTTGAATCCAATGTGAATTGATGCTTTTAGTGTTGTTTGATGTGTTTTGATGATTGGAACAAGTTTGTATGATATTTTGGGATATTTTGGTGATTTTGCTTGAGGTCTCTGGGGCCTCGAGATGATTTTTGAAGGCTTAACGGAGAGTTTTGAACTTGGTGATGCAGCAGTGCAGGCATGAATTGGCGTTCGCGATCGCGAAGGCAGTCCCGCGTTCTCGGAGAGGTAAATTCTAATGCTTCACGTTTGTGTAGAAGGAAGCTGGTCCCTTGAGTATTTGTTCTTTGCGTTCGCGACTCGGTCATTGCGTTCGTAGAGGGTCCTTGAAGTGAGCATCGCGTTCGCGGCTAGGGGGACGAGTTCGCGTAGTTGATGTTCCTGAAGGTTCACATCTGCGGGTTGGTCACCACGTTCGTGAAAGGGTTATTTTTGTCAATGATTTTTTGTTCATCGCGGACGCCGGGCGTTGACCTCATTTGCATAGAGTTAAGTGACCTGGGTAGAAGGGTTTTCAGTGAATATTTCGTCCACGAGCTAAGTCTTATTTCCTCCATTTTTTAGCAACCTTGAGAGATGTTTGACGAGGATTAACGCGGTTTCGAATGGGATTGATTCGAGGTGAGCCTTATGACCTAGAATCATCATTAATTGAAGAATCAACACTTAAATTCATGGGAATTTGATTAAAACGGAAAGAATTGGGGCTTGACCTTTTGAATAAAAATAGGTATTTAAGGGAGCAATTGAGCTCGCATTTTGGAGTTTTTGATTTTTATAGACTCACAGTGAGATAAGGAGTCCATTGATGTAAAACTTTCTAAGTTTTGAGAAGTGTGAGTGGGGCTCGGGTTTTGAAAATTTCAGATTTCTTGATGTTTTTCAACCACTTTTGATTGTGTATTATTCTTTTATCATATTGTGATGTATTTGTTGTGATTTTGGTCAGAGTTGACGCGCGAGGAGGTTTATTCTAGAGGAAATGGCATAGGGAGCTAGACTTTTTGCCGGCTTGAGGTGAATAATAGATGTGAATGATGTCTTGAGGGTTTGAAACCCTGGAATTTCACATTGTAGCTCTACATTAAGGCGAGACACGCGCTCTATGACAAGTGCGGGGTCGTTTGGTATTGGGGATTATGATTTCGTCTATCACGAGTGATGTTTTTACTGCGTTTTCGACTAGAACCTATTTGAGAATCATCCTACTTGGATTAAATTGCTATATTTGGGCTTCATGCCAATTTATTTGAATCCTTCAGGGATTGCTATCACCGTTTTCACATTATTTGGCATATTATTTGATCTCATTCCTATGTTTTAACAGTGTTTTTGGAAAACTCAGCCATTCTTCTAAGATTTGAAAACATAAACGATATTTTATTGATATTTTGAGCTGTGAACTGTTATTTTTAAAAATGCCCGAGAGGCTTATGTGATTTCTGGACTGAGCATGGATTGGGCTGCGTGCCGCATCAGTATTATATTAATACTGAGGTCGAGAGCCTCGTTGATGCCACGCGATGGCTTGATATTTTCGCTTGGGATGTAGAAGCCCCTCCGGAGTATGTACACACCCCAGTGAGCGCCGTCAACGTTAACGGATCGGGCTGTACGCCGCACCAGGTACTAGAGTGTAAAGTTCTATGTGTTGCATTTTATTCATGCATTTGTTCTTATTCTGGTTTACCTGTCATAGTATTTCTGTACTCGTATTTCATTGGTTCGTTGCCTCATTATTAAATGTTCCAAATTGCTAAATATAGTTTACTTTGCGTTTTTTCGTGTTTTCTTATTCTCAAACTTTTATATGTTTATTACTCATTGGGTCGGAGTACTCACATTAATCCCTGCACCTTGCGTGCAGATCCAGGTGCATCAGCGGCAGAGTGAGGTTTTAGCTGAGTAGCGCAGTGTCTTGGGAGCATTGAGGTAGCTGCATGGCGTTCACAGCCTTGATCCCTTCCTTCTATCTCTATCTTTTATTCTGCATTTTCTAGACAGATATTGTTGTAGGTTGAGATTCTATATTTGATTCTCTACCTTAGCCTTTAGCCTTTTGTTAACATCGCATGAATAAACAAGTCAGTGTGAAAAAATAAAAGGTTCACCTGAACAATGAATTTTTGCATGAATAAAGGAAAAACTAAAGGTTCCCCTAAAAATAAAGTTTTGCATGAATAGACAAGTCAGTGTGGAAAAACTAAAGGTTCCCCCGAAAAATAAAGACGAGTTTTTTCTCTCACAAATGAATTCCATGTACTATGAAACAGCAACACCCGTTCCTCCACCACCAAAACCACCTGATATCACTAGTGAGAACACCTCAGAAAATGGCGTGGAAGACAAAGCATTTTTCAAAGAAAAGCTACTAGCCTCAAACCGAATGAACATTACAAATTTCTTAACTCTTACAAAAATTCAGTTGGTGAAATTTTCCGAGAAAATGGAGTGCAAGAGAATTTAATAGAGATCAATACACGAGGAATTAAAATAGCTCTAAACGAGGAAAAAGAAGCCGCGAATTTATAACCTTGGAAATTCTCACTAATAGTTAAGCTATTTGGAAAACGGATGCTACACCGCTAACTAAAAACGAAGATCCAAGAACTGTGGCGGCCCTCGAAAAATTTCCCACTAATCGATTTAGGGGATGATTACTACATCATCAAGTTTAATTAAAAAGAAAACATGGAGAATACTCTCATCCATGGATCATGATTTATCAACGACCGCTACCTACCAATCACAAGATGGAGACCAAACATCTCAGAAATCAAATAAAAATTAACAATTTCAGCAATTTGGATCAGATTACCACGATCGCCAATGGAGTTTTACGATGAAAAACTCCTAGAAAAATTGGGAATGCCTTAGGGAAATTATTAAAAATAGACGTTTGCACTTCCACCACGGTCAAAGGCTGTTATGCTAGGCTTTGTATTGAGCTACCATTGGAAACTCTCGTTCAACCTTACATATATATATTGGCCAACATAAGCAATATATACACTACGGTGAAAAAAATTTATAAAATAATTGCAGATGATTGGGCCACATCCACACTTAGTGTAACTACATTCAGAAGGAAGATATGGACAAAAAACATCCATGCCTACGGACCAAGCACCACAAGACAAGGAGCAATCAATCAAGAAAGTTGAAGAAGAAATAGGGGTGTGGAAGACAGTCTCATTCATCAAAAAGAAGAAATGTGAATCAAAGAGCCATCAAGAAACCTCTCCAAGACCAAAAGAAATGTCACGACCCAAACCAATGGGTCGCGACGGGCATCTGGTACCTTACTCAACTGGGTATCAACGTAGCGTATCTTTCTTATTACATCATCATATACACGTGACATACGAGCCTAATAGGCCAACACGATCCTTTATTAACTAAAAACATAGGCGGACAAGGTCGTAAAATCTTTCATGTACAAGACATATGTCTACAAGCGTCTAAAAGTACATAAATATTATAAATGTTGGGACAGAGTCCTGCCATATCAAACAATACACGTCTAAATTATACTAACCAAACACGCAACTTCGAAGCAAATGGAGCGCACCACATCTTCCGTTGAGCCGATAGCCTACTTGGAGGGCTCTCGACCCATCTATCTAGAATTGCGGGCATGAAACTCACTGTCACCAGGATAAAGGGATGTCAGTACGAATAATGATGCGAGTATGTAAGGAACATAAATAAGTACATGACAGACATGGAAGAAATATAGAGTAATTGACTCAACATGTATGTCTGGATAACTCTGTAATTCATAAATTAACTTTTGTGCCATGCATATTCAAATGAATGTCATGTCGTGCATATATACATGTTTCATAATATCATCAGCCTTTTAGAACATCCCGTCATATCATATCTGTCTTTGTGGGCAAAATCATCATCGTATACCAGTTATTCATGTGGTAATGCGTATGTAACGCCATAACATTTCCCATATCCCATATATATATATATACACATAACATCATTTGAATCATATCAGCCACTGTGTGAAGCATCATCATCGTATACCAGTTGATCAGGTGGTGCATATATAACGCCGTAACGTTTTCCCATATCCCATACATATATTTACATATATACGCGTATATAACGTCATCTGTTCATGGGTCAATGCACATGTATAAATAAGTAAAATACATGAAAAATACATAATAATATCGATAGTTCCTTCCGGATAAACTTCACCAACTGCGTATTATTTTGAGACACATGAACAGGAAATAATAATATTTTTTGTTGGAATCAAGAAAATAGACACCCCTAATAATTTTATTAATAGAGTAATTTATGAAAAATGTGTATATGCTCAAATCTTCAATATAATTTGGACCATATGTCACAATCCAAACCCCGACCCGGTCATGATGGTGCCTCTCGTGAAGACAAGGCCAGCCAACTAAACCCAATTCACCTTTTAAAAATAGTTAAATAGTATTAAACTAGTCTAAACATGATATACTGATAATAAGTTGCGGAAATACAACCCCACACAGCCATATACGAGCATCTACTAGGGTATGATACAACTGAAAGAATGAAGTGTACAAATACAGACTAATAAATGAAGAGAGAGAGAAACACTGATGTGAACACCGGCAGCTACCTTGCTAAATTTCGCTGACTCTTCCTCCGGTCAGCCAAAACCCGCTACTAGGTGTGTAGATACCTTAATCTGCACGCAAGGTACAGGGAGTAAAGGATAATGTAAAGCATATGAGGATGTTGTATAGAAGCAGTTCAAAACCAGTAAGAAAGCAGTGAAGCTTTAAAATCTGTTAAAACATCTAGCTTAATATGAAACTCCTTTGAAAATGACTTTTCAACAGTTATGCAAAACAATTAGTGCATATAAGCACAGAAATCCACCACTCGCGCATAAAACCCATAGTTTAACAGGTAAAATGACAAGTAAATATGAAATATAAACACATATAGCTTTGCCCCTTGGGCACAATATCAACAACTCCACCCATCGGGAAATATCGGAGAATAATACCAGCCCCTCATACAATCACATAGAACAATACCAGCCCCTCAGGCTATCACATAGTACAAAATTATCACATCGGGCTATATCTCACATCACAATGGGTACCCGCGCTCACTAGGGGGTGTACAGACTCCGAGAGGTGCTCCTTACGGCCCAAACACAATATCAAGCCATCTCGTTGCATCAAATCCTACATATCTCAGGCCCTCGGCATCATAATCAAGTCAGTATCTCACTGGTGCAGCATGCAGCCCGATCCAAAAGTATCCTCACCATACAGGCCCTCGGCCTTACTTATTCAAAATCACATAAGCCACTCGGGCAATAGTAAAACATGATGCTCAGCCCAATATATTATTAGTAATATCATTTCAAGTGTTAAAGCAAAATAAACTTGGTTGAGTTTTGAAAATAGTGGAAAATAACATGATTGAGTTCAAGTATAAAGTCGAAACAATAAGGAAATATAGAGGAAAAACCCCGAAGGGTTCGAATAGCTGACACTAGGCCCAAATATGGGATTCAGCAAAAAAATGGTGATAGAAAATAGTTTTCAGTCAATTACGCGGTAAAATCATCAATCAGGATGGACCAAGTCACAATCCCCTATAATACATGACCTCATACTCGTCATCAAGCGTGTTCCTCACCTCAATATAGCACCACGATGTGCAATTCGGGGTTTCAAACCCTGGTCATTTATAATCACTACTCACCTCGAACCGGCTAAATCTCTGGCTCGTGATGCCTTTGCCCCTCAAATCAGCCTCCATTCACGTCAAATCTATCCAAAATCAGAACGAGAACATCAAAATATGCTAAGGGAACAAAGCCAAGCAAAAATAATCAATAATGGGCCCAAATCCCAAAATTAGCAAAACCTGAGCCTCGGGCCCTCTTCTCGAAACTCAGAAATTTTCACATCATTAGATTCCTTATCTCCCCACGAGTCTATCAATATCAAGGATACCAAAATCGGAGTCCAAATGACCTCCCAAATCCTCAATTTAAGGCCTATTAAACACTAACCCTAATTCTCTATGGTTAGCCCTTAAATTCCTTTAATTTAAGTCTTAATCTATAAAATATTACCATAGAATTGTGTTCTAGGTCCAAAATTCTTACCTTAATGAAGTTCCCCTGAAATCTCTCTTCCAAATCGTCCAAAAGCTCTCAAGATGAAGTCTAAAATGGTGGAATAACTCAAACTCATGAAATAAAATAACCTATATGCTCTGCCTAGGCCTTTCCACATCTGCAGTACAATGCCCATTTCTGCGTTCCTTCACTTATAACCCAAAATCGCATTTGCGATAGGACTTCCGCATCTGCGACTTCGCAGATGCGGCCATGTGACCGCTTTTGCGGTATCTGCACACCTGACCAACTTTCGCTTCTGCGGCCAACTCTCCACGTATGCGGCGGCGCACCTGTGGTCCCCAAACTGCAGATACGAAAATACCAGAAGCAGCAATATCAGGTGCTGCAACACAATTCAAATTTATCCGTTAACCATCTGAAATCACCCCGAGGCCCTAGGGACCTCAACCAAAAGCACGAAAATGACCCAATACCTTATCCAAACTTTTTCCAATCTTCAAAACACCTCAAACGACATCAAATCTACCAAATCACATCGCATTCAAGCCTCAGTTTTCAAAAATCTTCTGTAATACATTTTTGATAAAAAAACACAACCAAACCACTTCCGAATGACTTGAAATTTTACACATACATCACAAATGACACCACGAAGCTATTGCAACTCTAAAAATCCCATTCCGACCGGTATATCACAATTGCACATATCAACCCAAAAATGCCGAAATCTCAATTTTGCCAATTCAAGCCTAAGCCTTCCACGACCCTCCAAAATGTATTCCAATCACGCTCTTAAGTCTCAAATTTCCTAATGGAACTAACTAAATCATAGAAATTCCAATCCAAAATCTAATACAAACAAGTCAAATCTTTGTCAAACCTTTCCAATTTTAAGCTTTAAACTGAGATTTGTTCTTCCATATTCATCTCGATTACTCTGAAAACCAAAACCACTGATTTACATAAGTCATGATATACCACATGGGACATGTCATGCCCGAGAACTGGCGATGAAAGTGCAAAAACTCAAAACAACTGGACGGGTCGTTACATCCTCCCCTACTGAAATATGTGTTCGTCCTCGAACGTGCCTGGAGTTGTTCTAAAAGCCAACCAATCGCTGAATAACCTCACCAGATACCACGTCAAAATATCTCACATAGGTTCGATAACACAATATAACTGAAATTTCACAATCCATCCTAGTCAATAAACCACAGAACCAGATTTCTGCTTCTAAAATCCTCAATACGATCAGAATCTCACATTATGCTGTGAATAAGTCCAAACAAGTTGTAACAAACCATATCTTCTATCTCAGGTGCAATCACATGATATACCACATAAATCTAACACTCGCAGCTATAACTTCTAATCACAGCAATTGCACATAATAACTGAACATCGATGGAAAACCTCTTATCAACTAAAGTCTCATTCCAACACTTCCATATATTGCCAATGATAGATGAAACACGTAATAAACCATAACCATTTCTCATATCAACCATTCATTAAGCTATTTCTCCTTTGGCAAGGACTGTAGCAAATTTCTACGCCGAACCTTGATATTTATCCTCTGACATGCTGAAATCGAATTTGTTTGTATTTATTAAAGATCCCAACGATATCATCAAATCCAACACAACTACTCAGGTGAAATGACACCTTAGTACAGTCTAAAGCCCCAACTTGGGCAATACGCGCACCAATAATCAACAATTCGAATATACTCAAATCATGAAAATAACTTAAATAAAAAAGATGTACCGCAAGCTCACCATCACCACCACAACACAAGGCTGAGAATCCGCTTCACATCATAGAAACAGGACATATGAATCTAACCCGCAAGGTCATAACTCCACATAACTTCGCTAAAATCCGCGACCCTATCCAAACATTGGTCTCCATGGAACACCTTAAGTCACTCTGCTTGAAATTGACGACCACGCGCAATTGATGTCTAGAACCAGTGAAAATCATCATACCCACGATGAAACAAATAACATACACTATACAAACCCGAAAGGATATAACCGATATTCCATTCACCGAGAAGCGCCCAAATAACTCTTCCCGCTCGATTTCCACTATGAAACTTCAATAGAACCGCACCATATGTTCATGTAATCAACAAATCATAAAACTTTTCAACACAGAAAGGTAGCTCATAGATATCCCCGGATTACTAATAAGTATAATAACAATTGAATCCACACATCCCTCGACATGGCAACTCGGAGCGAACCAAGCCAACTAGAGTTAGAACACAAATCCATATTGGCCTGTCAATGGACCTCTTATCAAGGAAATCTTGAAGATGCTCTTTCAAATCCTTAACTCTGTCGGTGCCATATAATGTGCCTAGCATCAAATCAATACCAAAATCAACAACCTTGCCTAGCGATATGCCCGGCCATAAGAAACACATCCGAAAAATCCCTCACGACCGGAACTGAATCAATATGAGGAACCTGTATTCTTACATACATCACGAGAGCCCAAAATAAGAAAGATGATCCTTCCCAGACGTTCGCAATGTCTTCGAAATATAAAACTGCTCCAATAGGATATAATTTGTCGAACCTAGCACCTCAATCCATGGAATTTTAGGCATAACCAAAAGTGCCGCCTTAGCGCAATAGTCCAGAATGATACAATACGGATACAGCTAGTCTGAACCCAATATCACATATAAAATCTAACATACCAAGCATAAAGGATCTGCCCGGGTCTCTAAACCCCGATAGTCACTAGACAGTGTCGATGCACACGACTCACAACCACCTCATAGCTTGAATGTAAGAACTTCCCTGTCTCCCAATCCATATGGCTTATGACTCACCACACCTGATCACAATTCCATCATCCGAATATATACCACACCTCAAATAACGAATCATTCCACGAAAGATACTCTAAAATTCCCCTATACCACCAAGCAAAGACGAATATCAGCAGTCGATCTAAAAAGAAAGTGTCATACCACTACCGAAGTACCCTCAACTTAATCACATTGCCTTTTCTGAAATATATACCCTCATCAAATCACTCCCTTTTGCAATACAATTTCCTTAATCATCAGAAGATCATTCCCCTAATCATCTAAAGCTTATTCCTCTAATCATCTGAAACTGCTCGTGCTGCCTAAAATTTGTATGACTTTTTGTTCAATACTGAACCGTAATTCCACCCGCAAATCTCAATCCTCCACAACATACCTCATATACCATACCATCCTAGGATAACCTGAGAACTTCATCTTCCTTCTGAGCCACAAACATCTACGTACTTAACTAGTCAAGAACTTTCTATTAGTCCTATCTAGAAGAAAATCATTATACATCCCATGCTCCTCATACCCAAAGAAAATACAATTCTTCAACCGAGGTAGAAACCATCGAGAACTCTTCGAGTTCCCCTTGCACAAACCAACCTGTCAGGACGGAATCCTTCTAACTCGACTAAGTTATGCAAGCCATCAAAACATAAGAGCATTACCACAAAATACCTATAGGAACTCACTACCTCGTACACACTCAAGGAACTAATCATATCCTTACCATACCAATCCATCTTACTACCAAGTTATCTCATCTATCCGAGTTTTCTTTTGATTTATCTTCAACTTGATATTCCCTCTCATTGTCTAAGGCTCATAAGCCGCTGAATAGTCTCTTAAATATTCCCAAAAGTAGCACATTCAAAATCTCTGAGGAAACATCTTGCGAATCTAAATCTATTACCTTTTCCTTCCTTCTAATGAAACATGGAATCCCATAATTAGAATAGAAAATACCACAAGTCTTGACATCTTCCCATGAAAACTTAGTTTCTAAGCACATATGCAACTTAAAGATACTCAATTATTACATGTAAAGTCTCGAACCCATTAGAACCATTTTCGAGAGTCATCCACTCTACTCGAACTACAATTAGCCTAATCAAACAAACTGAACAAGGCGTGCCTCGTTGGCACTCCGACACCGATGAATGTAACCTCATTCCAGTACAACCAAGAAACTTGCTGCTCAATGCACCCAACATCATTACCAATAACAACTCAATACATTCTGTGATTCTCACATAACTATGAAGAATACTATAACCTTTGTTAAGAATTTTCCTTTACCGAGCCATCCTCGGTCTCAACTTCCGCAAGCCATAGCTGATTCACCAGCACACCTCAAAGTGGAACCAACATAGCACCTAACCGTACAATCAACTAATCAATAGCAGAATCCCCCACTTGGCTCGAAGCCATAGATTAAGACACACTCAATAACTCATGGCACTTATACTCTATTGATGCTATATACCATAGTGTCATTAAAATCAAACCTTTTATAAGCTTGTGAAAACACAGATCATCTAGAATGTTAACTCTTCTGAAAATCTCGCATTCACTCTCACAACATTTACAACCACTCTCTAAGCGACCCATCTTAAATTACAACACATATCTTTCTGTTGAGATTGAGATTTTCTAACAAACACATAAGTGTCGCACAACCTCAAAACAATCCGCAGGAGATAACCCACCTTCTTTGCCTCAAACTAACATTTTTTTATACCTTCCAGCGTCATAAACTATACACAGTCACTTAGTCTTCCTGAGTCTCAACTCATACCGCAACATGAAATTTACTTCACTCACATTTGGGAAACATGAAAAGATTCTTCACACGCCTATAACTTGGAGCTATACCTCGAATCAAGATGGAATTCAAGCACCTAATAGTTCTTATATCCTTTAGAAGACCCTACTCGCTGCTTCCAAATCATATGGATATATCTCGCAATACTAACATACTCATCACATAGTAATCGAGTCGTCACTTCCACTAGTAGGGACACTACCGAACATATAAGTTCAAAAACACTTGCTCACACAATCAACACCTCGGTGCTCAATCCATAGGCAAGGATCCAGCCTCATGTCTTTCGGACTTGACCAACATCAACACACATAGATCACATCTCGCCCCTAGATCAGGGAATCACTAGACATCGATATGCGCCTAATACCGTGCGCTCATACGTGCATACGAACGCGTGGAACGAATTTCAAAAGTTACTTTTCAAGCTGAATCAATGATGTACAGTAAGAATTTAATAATGTGAAATTTTCTAAAGGTTCTACAGCCTCTCGAGGATAAATATAGATGACTCCGTACCGACCCGTAAGATTCTACTAAACCAGCTCATGACTCGTGATACCTATGTAACCCAGGCTATGATACCAACGTTTCACGACCCAAACCCTGACCCGGTTGTGATGGCACCTCTTGTGAAGACAATGCCAGCCAACTAAACCAAATTCACCTTTTTGAAATAGTTAAACAGTATAAAAGCAGTCTAAACCCGATTTTATGGTAATAAGTAGGGAAAATACAACCCGACACAGCCCAAATAGGGGTGTTACAAGTCACGATCATCTACTAGGGTATAAATACAACTGAAAGTCTAAAGTGTACAAATACAGACTAATGAATTAAGAAAGAGAGAAGCAGTGTTGCGAACACCGGCATCTACCTTGCTAAACACCGATTACTCTGCTCCGGTCAGCCAAACCCCATCACTGGGTACAAGGAGTAAAGTGAGTAGTCCCACTCAGTGAGTAATAATCATCACTAAAGTCTGAATGGTAAGAAATCACGTAAAACACATCAAGTTATTGTATAGAAGCAATTCAAAACCAGTAAGAAAAAAGTGAAGCTGTAAAATCTCTTAAAACATCTTAGCTCAGTATGAAACTCCTCTGAAAATGACTTTTCAATAGTTATCCAAAACAGTTAGTGCAGATAAGCACAAAAATTTGCCCCTCGGGCACAAATACCATCGTTCGACAAGTAAAATTATATGTAAATATGAAAGATAAATAAAGGTTCGCCCTTTAGGCATAATGCCAACAACTCTGCCCCTCGGGTAATGTCTCAGAACAATACTCGCCCCTCGGGCAATCACATAGAACGCTACCAGCCCCTCATGTTATCACATAGTACAATATCAGCCCCTCGGGCTATATCTTACATCATAATGATCGCACTCATTGGGGTGTACAGACTCTAAGAGGGGCCCCTTAAGGTCTAAGCGCAATGTCAAGCCATCTCGTGTCATCAAATTTAGGCTCTCAGCCTCATATCGATCAACAAGCCACCACGTGGCGTACATATCTCAGACCCTCGGCCTCATAATCAAGTCAGTATCTCACTACTGCGGCATGCAGCTTGATCCAAAAGTATCCTCACCATATTGGCCCTCGGCCTTCCTCAGTCAAAATCACATAAGCCCCCCGGGCAACAGTAAAACATGATAGTCAACCAAAAATTTGATTTGAAACATCATTTTAAGTGATAAAGTAAAATAAACTTGGTTGAATTTTGAAAACATTTGAAAATAACATGATTGAGTTCAAGTATAAAGTTGAAATAGTGAGGAAATATTAACCAAAATCTTCGAAGGGTTAGAATAGCTGGCACTAGGCCCAAGTAAGGCATTCACCCAAATAATGATGATAGCAAATAGTTTTAAGTCAAATACGCGGTAAAATCATCAATTAGGATGGACCAAGTCACAATCGTCAATAGTACACGACCCCACGCTCATCATCAAGCATGTGCCTCACCTCAATATAGCACTACGATGCGCAATCCGGGGTTTCAAACCCTCAAAGCATTATTTACAATCATTACTCACCAACTAGCTAAATCTCTAGCTCGTGACGTCCTTCGCCCCTAAAATCGACCTCCATGTGCATCAAATCTATCGATAATCAGAACGAGAACATCAAAATATGCTAAGGGAATTAAGCACAAGCGAAAACAATTAATAAAGGGCACAAATCCCGAAATTAGCAAAACTTGAGCCCCATGACTGCTTCTCGAAAATTAAAAGTTTTCAAATCATTATATTCCTTATCTCCCAAAGAGTCTATGCATATCAAGAATACCAAAATCGGAGTCCAAATGACCCCTTAGATCGTCAATTTAAGGCCTTGTAAACTCAAGCCTTAATCCTCTATTTTAGCCCTTAAATTCCTTTAATTTCAGTCATATCTATAAAATATTATCATAGAAATGTGTTTTAGGTCCAAAATTCTTACCTTAATGAAGTTCCTTTAAAATCCCTATTCCAAATCGTCCAAAAGCTCTCAAGCCGAAGTATAAAATGGTGGAATAACTCAATCTCGCGAAATGAAATAACTTATATGCTTTGCCCAGGGCTATTCGCATGTGCGGTACACTACCTTCTTCCACAATACCACATATGCGGCCAAATCACCGCTTATGTGGTCCTTCACTTAAAACCCAAAATCGCATTTGCGATAAGACTTCCACATGTGCGGCTTCGCAGATGCGGCCACTTGACCACTTCTTCTGTATCTGCACACCTGACCAACTTTCGCTTCTACGGCCAACTCTCTACTTATGCGGCGGCACACCTACGATCCCCAAACCACTGGTGCAAAAATACCAGAAGTAGCAATATCAGTTGCTGCAACACAATTCTAATTTCTCCGTTAACCATCCGAAATCACCCTGAGGCCCTCGGGACCTCAACCAAAAGGACAAACATGAACCAATATATTATTTAAACTTGTTCCAATCATGTAAACACATCAAACGATATCAAATCTACCAAATCACATCGGATTCAAGCCTAAGTTTCCAAAAATCTTCTGAAATACCCTTTTCATCAAAAACCCAACCAACCCACGTTCGAATGACCTGAAATTTTACACACACATTCCAAATGACACCATGAAGCTACTGCATTTCTCGAAATCTCATTCCAACCCTATATCACAATATCACCTATCAACCAGAAAATACTGAAATCTCAATTTAGCCAATTCAAGTCTAAGCCTTTCATGGACCTCAAAAATGCATTCCGATCATGCTAATAAGTCCCAAATTGCCTAACGAAGCTAATTAAACTATAAAAATTTCAATCCGAGATCATATACAATTAAGTCAAATTTTTGTCAAACCTTTTCAATTTTAAGCTTTAAACAGAGAGTTGTTCTTCCATATTCATCCCGATTACTTTGAAAACCAAAATTAATAATTTGCATAAGTCATAATATACCATACTGTGTAAGTCATGCCCGAGAATTAGCGATCAAAGTGTAAAAGTTCTGAATAACCGATCAAGTTATTACACCATGCCAAAAAAAAAGGGATAACCTTAACATGTTCCTGGAATTATTTGAATGAATTTTCTGCTGCAATATATGGACGAAACATAAACTTGGACAAACTCAAATTTAGAACAACTACTCTGCCCTTAACGTTTTTCAAAAAGGAATGTTGGTTAAGAAGTGAATTGTTGTGACATTCTTGCTCTTTCACGTTTCGGTCCTTTAACATAATGCTAAAATTGTTGTTCGGTCTTGAAAATGAGATGTTTTATCTCATTTAGATTGAATAAGCTTTCAACAAAGTCTTGATAAGACTTTTTAAGCTTTTGACACATGTTAAAGGTGATAGATGAATCACCATAGTAAACGGGGGGGACGGGGGGGGCACATATAAACTTGGGAAAGATGATTTTATTAATTTATCCACTTTTTAGTTAATCGGGTGATGTTTCATTACTCGGTAATTAATCTATTATTCGAATCATTTAAGAATTATCACAACTTAATTAAAATTATATTTATTTTTAAAATACTTTATATATTATACTATCGTAGTTCTATAGTACCTTAAATGGTATTAGTTCATAATTATCGGGTACTATCGCTTGACCCATATTTTATAATTTCAAATTTATTCCATGTATTTTTAGATTAATATATATATATATATATATATATATATATATATATATATATATATATATATATTATTAACTAGTTCAGTACTTTTAACTAGTTTTTACATTATTTTTAACTATTTTAAGTAATCAAAAAGGGAGGAAGTGGCTATTTAAAACCTAACCCTCTTTCATTGCAATTTTAGCCCTAAATGCAACCTAAATTAAACCCCAATTCCACCCAATTAAAATGACCCAAATACCCAACCCCTTGACCCAATTTAATCATTTTTTATGAACGACCATTATTTTCTCTTTCCTTTTTAATTCACCAACCCACCCTATCCCTAGTCATTTATTCAAAACAGCCGCCCCAAGAATCCTTTAATCTCTCAAACTCTCTATAACCCTCACTGAAAACCTATCCTTTCTCCGACTTAGGGTTTCTTTGATTTTACTTGTTCTACTATGATTCCTATGTGTTACCCTTACTGTATTTGTCCTACTATGACTCCTATGTGTTTCTACTCTGATTCCTATATGTTCTCTGCTACCATGCTATCTTCTACCATTACTCTGCGAGTTTTTTTTCCAGTATTTTATTCCCTTATCAAGTTTTCCTGAAATGTTTAAGGTTCTAAGTTCCTTGGGGTTCTCTAACTTTACTTTTTCCTGCTTTCGTCTTTACACATGTTTAATGGCGGAAACCCTAGAATTTGGGGGGGTTTTAGACCTTTTGTGTGTGACTTGTTTATTTCTCATCCCTAAACTAGTTTGATTTCAAACCCCTAGTTTCCGAACTCATCTTTGTTTCTCCATCTGATTCTGATTCTTGCTAAGCTTTGCAATACCTTTTACCTGACTTTTTGCATTCTATCTAATATTCCCTCTTACCTAATAATCCCCTACTCACTGATTTTGGTTGCATGAAACTTTTCTTTATTTTTGAATCTGGCCTCGCATATATTCAAAACTTATACACTCTTTATACGTAGGTTTTTCCTCTCAGAATACCTCTATTTTTGGAGATTGATTTCAGACTGCCATCGTGTGAACTTGATTGATTCTTTTCTTGTCTAAATTGAACCTTCCGATTCCCTTATTTTTTAACTTGGTTCAGTATTGATTTCAAATATTTAATTTCCTTATTACTGTTTACTAGTTGATTTACTTTTTGTCGTATTTACTTAACCGTATGTTTCAAAATCCCCTATGTATTTACCCCGTATTTGCATGTTTTGCACAATGTGTTACTTGATTCCCTTTCTTTAAATAGCTTCTGCCATTTTACCGTTCAAATTTGAACTCCTTAATTAAACCTTTCTAGTGATTGATTTTAACTAATACTTGATTACTTTCTTGCCTTGAATACCTGCATGATTTCAAAGAATAAATACATGCTCCTCTTTTGACACAAGACAACAATTCAACACAGACATCTCTGTCTCGAAATATTCTTTACTACTTTCTCTACTACTCTCTCTATTGCTAATCTACTTTCTCAACTAGGCACCCTAACCTGCTCTTCTTCTGTCTGAAATACTCCTGAGTTCCTCCTGAACTCTCAAATATTTGCTCAAGCATATGAGTGTGATCTTGTTGATTTCTGGCTATTTATATCCGTTGGTTGTTCTCTTGCTCTAAAAAACCTGCAACTGGTATGTTTTCCTAGCTAAATAACACTCTCTTTATTATGTGTTCACTCCTCCTCTTCTACACTTCTTTCCATGTGTGTTTACTTATGGTTTCGTGCATCATGTCATTACATTCAAGCATGATATGCCTCTTTATGTTTTCAATCTGTTATGTTTTTAATCCATTCCCCTATTCTCTTTGTATGTGAGTACTGTCCTTAACAACGACAACACTTTGAATCGATGTATGTAATCCAGAACTAGACTCCCCTGAGTCTTTACTAAATTTCTTTCCCCATTCCCTCTCCCCTTTATGTGCTGAGCATTAATTTGGGTCTTTTGGTGTCCTAGTCACCATTCAGACTTAAGTTTGACTCTCTAAGAGTCTGCTCTTATTTGTTTGAATCTATGCAAGGGGTCAGGCGTGTGCCGGTCTATACCATGACTGGGTATGACCACCTCTTGCTGTGGTTCCTCCATCAATTTTTTACTCCTAGTTCTTAAGTTCTTCCCCCTTTGGTAAGCCATAATTAGGGAACCTGGAGTTCCCTCTGAACTTGGATGCGTGAGGGCTGATGATACCACACTTGCACTATTCTGTAACAATATTCACTCTTCAGAGTGTAAGCATTGCCTAAGATCTTGAAGCTCCTCGGAAATTTGAAACACTTTGAATAAGAGAAGTTCATGGAATCTGGAATCCAGATTTGGTGAACACATCTTATTGGATATTGAGATTGCATTAGGCAGTTCCGATCTAGCTATAGGCTGTGATGTATTTTTTTCACTTTCTTTTTTCTGGTTCTGTAATAATTCTATATAAAAGAACTCGGAGGTATATTAGTAAAGGGTATGGAGGGTTTATATTTGATCGATGTTAAAGGGTAGATACCATGCCTATAGGATCAATATTGTTATTTAATCACTTAGATACCATGGTCATGGGATTCATGTTGCAATTTAATCATTTAGATATCATGCCTATTGGGTTTTAATGTTCGAACTCGACCACTTAGATATCATGCCGACAGGTTTAATACTTTAAATCGCCTAGAGATCATGTCTATAGACTTTGCATTCTTTTTCTTTCAAGCATATAAAAATCATGCCCATAATGCATAAACGATAGGCAAACAATAGGGTAATCCAATACTCGCCTTCCTTATACTCTTTGAAAAAAATTAGTAATGAGTCAATAAAACCAAAGTAGATATCCTTCCTATAGGATCTCAAGTTTGCTTAAAGTTATATAAGTAGTAATCTGGCAATTATTTTCAACGTTTTCAACAAAATTCGTCCAATCCTATCTGCAACTTTCTAAAGTGGAGTTTCTGTCACTACAATCATTTTTTCAACTCTCTGCCTGAACGTTTATTCATGAAGTTACTTTCAAAATAGTTTGCAAACTCCCTCTTCCTTTTATTGCACTTTACTTTTGAAAACTCTACTGTACATTTCGTTAAGAAGTTATGTCGATTTTCGAAACCTTTCTGAACTTCTACAATTTCCAAGCTTCTGCTTTTCCAAACTTTTTTGCATTAGTCCCTTAATAAATAATTCGTTACTCCAATTCCTAACAATTGGATCCAAGTTTCCTAATATAGATCTTTTATCTAATTCAATGTGTTAAACTGGTCCGTCCGCCGCTTTAGTTTTAATTTAAGACCAAACTAGTATATGTAAGGCATGCTAAACTAAGTGCTATCTTACTTACAAGATTTTATGTCAGCCTTTCATGTTTGTTTGTTTGTCAATCCCCTTATTTGCTATTTTTTTTGGTTGTCGAAACTAGCATTTTGTCCTTTTAAACCCCATATATGCCTCTACCCCTTTCTTTCCCTTTAGGATTATAAGTTCTAATACCCCGGGACTGATAGGTTGGGACAGGTATTAACATGCAATAAGTAAAATGAGACTAATCGCGTTAAAATACCTTAACGGGGTGGGAAGGGTAAAATATGGATACGAAGACTGGTGCGCTAATATCTCGTGTGAGAGTGGTTGCTGGGTATTGCACCAAAGAGATCCTTATTATATTTAAACCTAGGACCCCTTTTCTCGTTCTTTATTTATTGATGTTTTCTTAAATTAATATTTTCTTCAACTAAGCTTTCTCTTTTCAAAAATCACTTATGTCTTTCTTCATTAAAAATTTTCATCTTACTTCCTATGTGCAAACTTTGCTTGTTTATTCATACTCTTCTTAAAGTCACGACTAAGCATGGCCGGAATCACACTAGTGGCTCTTGAGAGGTGCCTAACACCTTCCGAAAGGCGACTATAGAAAGGAAATCATACGCAGGGATTGGGATGACCATATCTGTTTTTACCACCCAAAGATAATGAACGTCACGCCCAAGGAATAGATTGAACCAGACAGGTACCATGCAGGGTTTGTACCACACTGCACGAGTTTGTTGGAAGACGACCACATTGGTTTGCATTGTCAAGGGTTTGTCCATGGTCATAGGCTTATTGATGAGAAAACTGAAGCGCAATTCAAATACAATCAGTTGCGCAAGAGGATGCGAGAATGTGATAATGAACATTGGGAAATACAGGAAGCCCACGAGAAGGGGATCAACGATTGGAACGATATGGCTGTCAACGCCAAAAATCGGCTGGGGTATCCGGAGCAAGGTCTAGTGGAGTTGGAAGGGGTGTTCTGGAAGAGAATTGAAGACTGTCATAATGCCGAGGGAAGTGGAGACGAACATCTATCCCGAGTCTATCTTCTGTTAGGACTGATCGATAATAAGGTCATTATAGCAAAAGAGCCCGCTCCCAATGTCCGCAATAACCCTCTACCTGACCATTAGGGTGAGGGCATACATTAGATCGAGATTGAGGATGATTGGGACCCCAAGGGGTCCATCTGGTTGATAGCTGAAGGAGATGAACCTAAGAAATCGGCGGTTACCCTCAATCCCATTGTTGTTTAGATCCAGCCCTCTGAGGGCGATGTGGTAAATGTGTTTGTACCACTAAAGTTTGAGGTGCCTCCTAAAAAGGTTCCAAAACCAATTGAAGTTGAGTTTGGTATCCCAAAAGCACCTGCGCCATTTGAAGTTACTGTTTTACCACCCAGGATGCCTATTCCGGTTTCAGTGACAGATATGACCATGTTCAAGTCAAACGCCATACAAAGGGATTACACAGCTGAGTCTAGAAAGAAAGGGAAAACACATATGGGAGAAGAAAATGCCACATAAGGCATGACCAGGACAGGCAGCGTACACCCCTGAACATTTAGCTGAGTCCAGCAAGCAAGCCTCTGGACGCCTTGTTGAAACTGGACCTAATGACCTTTGGAGGAAGATACAGGCCAAATAGTACTCAGTCATTCAGCAACTGAACAAAACACCAGCACAGATTTCCATCCTGGATCTTCTGCAAAGGTCTGAGGCACATAAAAATTCCTTAATGAAAATATTGAGTGAAGCTTATATTCCCAGCAACATAACAGGGGTGAAATGGCGAATATGGTAGGGCAGGTACTGGAGAGCCACAAGATCACCTTCAACGAGGATGAGTTACCACAAGAAGCGCTTAGTCACAACAAGGCATGCATATCACTGCGCAATGCAAAGATTATTTCATAACCAGGATCCTGGTCAAAGGGGGATACAACCTTAACATCAATCCGCTAATAACCCTCAGGACATTGGGTAAAGGTTTGCACGAAATCAAAGATGGAGCTATCAACGTCAAGGCTTTTGATGAGTCTCAAAGATCCACCATTGGAGCAATTAGCATGTGCCTACAGATGGGACCCACCTGGTGTGATGTTGACGTCCAAGTCATAGACATGACAGCATCCTACAATTTGTTGCTGAGACGACCCTGGATCCACGGTTTTGGGGCTGTGGCATCAACCTTGCATCAAGTTATAATGTTCGAATGGAATCATCAGGAAGGGATCATTCATAGCGACAGAAGCAACCCTATATACAACCGCCAAACCATCCCGATGATCGGAGGTAGAAGGAGAATAGGTGGAGAAAAATACCAGCACATTGAGCGAGTCAATGCCATAGACAAAGACAGGTGGTGGGATAACAAAATTCAGAGCATTCTGAATTGGAGCGGGTATGAGCCTAGAAAAACACTCCGCAATAATCTCCAGGGCATCACCAAGCCCATCAAGTTGAAGAAGCATGGTACCACTTTAGGCCTGGGGTATGACTACACCTGGGAGGAGTTAAATCATTGGTCGCCACCATGGCGAGGTCCTAACTAACCATTGGAACACCCCATACCCCAGCTGGAGCAGACCTTTCAGCTAAGTGACACTTTATATCAATCAGAGGAGGACGAGGCCTTAGCAGTAATAAAGAGTCAGTTTCTGGAAGATGATATGGATTGTTGTGTTATCTTCGAGGAGGGGGGGGGGAAGAAGTCCCTTCCATTGAAGTTGTGAACCGATTAGAACGCCTCACCAATTGGTCAGTTAGGACCACCGGTGCCTAGAGAGCTTCGGGGTTGCAAGGCAAAAGGACGCACTATGCATCCCATTTTACTTTTTAGGTTATTTTACTTTACCGCATTGTCTTTATTTTTGAAAAGAGCTCCGATGTTTCGAACAGCTATGAATTTAATCAAAATCATTTTCCAAGTTTATTTTCATATCTCGATCTTATTACTTTTCTCTATCTTTTTATTTTTTTTACAGAGCATTAATATTACATAATTTGATGATGAACCAACGACTGTGACTTGCGACGAGGCAATGCAACAAACAGACATAGATTCAAAAGAGGATGAAATACCAGAAGAGGTTGTCAGGAAGGTCGAGAATTTTTAGAACAGGCCTAGATCTAGATTGAGCGAAATTGAGGTTGTTAATTTGGGAGATGCAGAGAATGTCAAAGAAGCGCGTATCAGCGTACATTTATCACCATCAGAAAAGAAAAAGAACACAGAGTTCCTAAAAGAGTATGAGGACATCTTTGTGTGGTCTTATGACGATATGACTGGTCTCAGCACATCCATTGTGGCTCACAAGTTGACGACAGATCTGGCATGCCCGCTAGTAAAACAGAAGCTCAGACAATTCAAGCCAGACATGAGTTTGAAAATCAAAGAAGAAGTTACCAAGCAAGTCAAAGCCAGGGTTCTCATAGTGGTAGAGTATCCGACATAGTTAGCTAACATCGTGTCGATACCAAAGAAGGATGGGAAATTCAGAGTCTGTGTCGACTACCAGGATCTCAACTGGGCCAGTCTTAAGGACAACTTCCCTTTGCAAAATATACATATATTGATTGACAACTACACCAAACATGAGCTGCAGTCATTTGTCCATTGTTTTGCAGGAAACCATCAGATATGGATGGATGAAGAAGATGCATAGAAAACATTGTTCATCATGCCGTGCGGTATGTACTGTTATAGAATGACGCCGTTCGATTTGAAGAATGCTGGTGCTACCTACATGAGGGCCATGACCACTATTTTTCATGACATGATACATAAAGATATCGAGGTGTATATGGATGATGTCAACATCAAGTCCAGGAAAGATACAGTTCACATGGAAGATATAAGGAAGTTCTAATAAATATTGAGGAGGTACAACTTGAAACTGAATCCAGCCAAGATTGCATTTGGGGTTCCTGTTAGAAATTTACTGTGTTTCATTGTGAGTCGCCGAGGAATAGAATTGGATATGTCAAAGGTCAAAGTTATTCAAGAGTTGCCACCGACAAAGAACAAAAAGGATATAATGAGTTTTTTGGGAAGACTCAACTATATCAGCTGATTCATAGCTCAGTCCACAATTATTTGTGAACCCATTTTCAAGATGCTAAAGAAGGATCCAGCCACTAAATGGACTGATGATTGTCAAAAGGATTTTGATAGAATGAAGGAATATTTGTAAACACTGCTGGTCTTAGTTTTGCCTGAACCGGGTAGACCTCTATTGCTTTATCTAGCAGTATTGGATGGAGCTTTTGGTTGTGTCTTAGCACAAAATGATAAAACCGGAAGAAAGGAGCAAGCCATCTACTACCTTAGCAAGAAGTTCACCCCGTACGAGGCTCGGTATTCCTTATTAGAGCGCACCTGTTGTGCTCTGACCTGGGTAGCTCAAAAATTGAGGCACTATTTCTATGTCTACACCACTTATCTCAAATCTAGAATGGACCCATTGAAATATATCTTTCAGAAATCCATGCCTACCAGCAAGCTCGCTAAATGGAAAATACTGTTAAACGAGTTCAACATTGATTATATTACCCAAAAGGCAGTCAATGGAAAATCTTTGGCAGACCATCTCGTCAAGAATCCCGTGGGAGAAGAATACGAGCCTTTAAAGAAATATTTTCCTGACGAAGAGGTATCTTTCATAGGAGGAGATATTGCAAAATCTTATGATGGTTACAGAATGTTCTTCGATGGAGCCGCAAATTCCAAAGGAGTTGGTATAGGAGCAGTCCTGGTATCAGAAACTGGTCAACATTACCCAGTATCCACCAAGCTCAGTTTCCCGTACACGAACAATATGGAGGAGTACGAAGCCTGCATCTTATGGTTCAAACTGGCAATTGATATGAACATTCAAGAGTTACTAGTGATTGGAGACTCGGACCTACGCGTACCTAAATTTCGAGAAGAATGGGCAACCAAGAATTCCAAAATACTCCCCTATCTACATCACATACAGGAGTTGAGGATGAAATTCTTAAATACGGAATTCCAGCACGTCCCCAGAATACAAAATGAGTTTGCTGATGCCCTAGCCACTTTACCGTCTATGATCCAGTATCCAGATACAAACTTTACTGATCCCATCCGGGTCAAGATTTACAACCAACCAGCTTATTGTGCTCATGTCAATGAAGAAGTTGATGGGAAACCTTGGTTCCATGATGCCAGAGAATACTTGACAACAGGAGAATACCCAGAGCTTGCCAATGCTGCTTAGAAGCACACGCTCCGGAGGTTATCCAACCACTTCTTTCATATCGAAGGAATCCTGTATAGGAGGACTCCCGATCTGGGATTATTAAGATGTGTCGAGGCAAGTGAAGCCACAAAACTATTGGAGGAAGTGCACGCAGGTACCTGCGGACCGCACATGAAAGGTTTTATTTTAGCAAAGAAGATAATCCGAGTAGGGTATTTTGTATGACTATGGAAATGGACTACATACAGTATGTCTGGAGATGACACCTCTTTCAGATTCATGCAGATATGATAAAAGTACCTTAAAATGAGCTTACTGCAACAAGCTCACCATGGCCGTTCGCCACCTGGGGAAAAGACGTTATTGGACTAATTGAAACAGCCGCATCAAATGGGCACAAGTTCATATTGATTACTTTACCAAATGGGTCGAAGAAGTATTCTACAAAGCGCTGATGAAGAAAGTTGTAGTAGATTTCGTCTGCGAACTTGTGGTCTTTCGGTTTGGGATTCAAGAATCAATAATCACCAACAATGGTTCTAATCTCAACAGTGACCTGATGAAAGCAATGTGTGAAACATTCAAGATCAAACACAAGAACTCTAAGACATACAGACCTCAGATAAACGGAGATGTAGAAGCAGCCAATAAAAACATCAAGAAGATACTAAGGAAGATGGTCGAAAGGCACAAGAAGTGGCACGAGAAATTGTCGTTTGCATTATTGGGTTATCGTACCACGGTCCGCACATCAACCGGGGCCACTCCCTACATGAATATTTATGGTACAGAGGTACATTCCCATTGAGGTAGAGATTCCCTCCTTGAGGATCATACATGAAACAGAGTTAGATGATACAGAGTGGGTAAAATGTCGCTACGAGCGGTTAGCCCTTATAGATGGAAAGAGAATGAATGCAGTTTGCCACGGTCAATTATTTAAGAACAGAATGTATAGAGCTTTCAACAAAAGAGTTAAGCCAAGTACGTTCACACCAGGGCAGTTGGTATTGAAGAAAATATTTCCTCATCAAGATGAATCCAAAGGGAAAATTCTCTCCAAATTGGCAGGGTCCATACATGGATCACCAAGTTCTAACCTGAGGGGCCCTTATTCTTGCAGAAATGTACGGAGAAGCCTGGGGGAAGCCTATCAACTCAGACGCAGTGAAACGATACTATATCTGATCATATGTTTTCATCATGATGTAATTTGATCTACGCCTAACCTTATTTCCGCTTAAGAGGGGATACGTAGGTAGCTATATGGGTTCGGTCAAATTTTAATAAAATTTCCATCTTCACCCGCTATTGGAAATGGGCAGAATTTTTAAGAGGACCCTCAAAATTGCGAAGTCAGTCATCAGTTTTCCCATCAGCACCAACCTAGTAAACTGGGTCACAATTTTGAGAGGGGTCCTCAAAATTCTGGAACCAATCCGTTTTTAGTCATTCAGCACAGCCCTCAGCAACGTCAGCCCAGTAAACTAAGGCAGAATTTTGAGGAGGACCCTTAGAATTCCAGGACAAGCAAGGTCGCCATGTCTTTGAACCACGTTGCATTTGTTGGTTCATCCAAAATAAAATAATTTTTCAAAATATATACTTGCATCATATTTGTTGAATCATTCATAGATATCACTTGCATCACCGTTATTTAGCAATGTTATCCCCAATGATACGTGACGCCAAACGTTAGGGAACGAGAACTAACCTTTCCCCTATACAGAACTTACGAATTTTCTTTGAATGCAAGCACCCTAGGTCGCAAATTATTGAATACATTCAGCAAATCATACTCTTCGGGATTGAAGAACAATCAATCATTCACAAAGTTACTATCTACACCTAACATCCCCAGCAGCCACGATATCACAGTTAGCTGTCAGCTAAGAAAATCTCATTAGTATTCACTCTTTACATTTCCTGCATTTTTGCATAAGGCTTTTTCTTTCCTTCCGAGGATAAGATCTACCTCCATCCTACATAAATCTACTTATCTGCTTTTGAGACTAAGCTCTGTCTCCATTTGCATTGCATAAGGCTACTTTCTGCCTTACGAGGTTAAGCTCTACCTCAATCCTGCATAAGGCTTATTTGACTTTCGAGACAAAGCTCTGACTCCATCTGCATTGCATAAGCCTACTTTCTGCCTTCCTAGGTTAAGCTCTACCTCCATCCTGCATAAGGCTACTTATCTCCATTTCGATTCTAAGCTCTGTCTCCATCTTCATTGCATAAGGCTACTTTTATGCCTTTCGAGGTTAAGCTCTACCTATATCCTGCATAAGGATACTTATCTGTCTTTTGAGAGTAATCTCTGTCTCCATCTGCATTTTTGCATAAGGCAACGTTTCTACCTTCTGAGACTAAATATTGTCTCCATCCCACATGGCTGAAATATTGCCACTTTTATTTCTCGAACGGCTGAAATATCGCCACATGAATTTTAAATTCTCGCCTTGGCTGAAAGACGCCACCTTTGCATTCATTTGGCTGAAAGATTGCCACCTTTATATGGGCTGAAAGATCGCCAACCTATTCAAAGTCATCATATTTCGGAGGCACCATCTGCACAGCTCGATAATGTCATTTCATGGCATGCGAATCTTTACTTTTATCCTCTTCATGTCCCAGGACATCATAGTCCAAGGACGTCATCTTAACCGTCCGAAAACATCATTCATGGTCCAAACGGGAACTTGTGTCATGTTTAAATTATGCACAATATACATTGCATCACGCATTTATAGGTACACCATCTAACAAATGGCCGTCTTAGCGGGAGCTCTCCCGCTCCGGTTCTCCGCAACATGTTCGACTTCGTAACCTTTCTCAAACTAGACCATCGCGTCCATTTTTTTTTCTAATCCCCATCATTGTCTCTCGAACTGTATATGAATTGATTCCTGTAAAACCAGGGATATATAGGCAGCTCAAAAATCAAAGCGCGGTCAAAATTCTTTTGCGATCGCTGATTCCGAATAAAATTGGCCATCTTATCTTTTCCGACAACGCTTTCATCCTCTTCAGGTAAAGAGGGGCAGTTGTTGATACCCACTTTTTCCTTATGTATTTTTATACTCAAAATACTTTCAAAATAGCATGTATGAGCATATATAAGCATCCCCAAAGGTTTCAGTATTTTTTCCTGATTTTTGAAGATTTTTAGAATCGATTTATTGTCTATTTTAACAATATAAAACCCCAATAATTATTCCCAAATTTCCTTTTGTGAGACATTTAATTTTCACCCTATATTTGCACCAAATATAATTAAGGAGATTTTTGCATATTTTTATAAATTTATTTGATATTTTTTAAGCTAAATTGTTCAAAATTGCAATTAAAGCCTATTTTATAATTAACTGTGTTATATAATTATAAAATTGTTCCAAATAGTTTTAGATTAATGTTTATATATTAATAACTAGTTCAATTCTATTAACTTATTTTTAAATTATTTTGAACTATTTTAATTAATTAAAAAGGGAGAAAGTGGCTATTTAAAACCTTGTCCTATTTCGTTGCAATTTTAGCCTTAAATGCACCCCAAATTAAACCCCAATTCCACCCAATTAAAATTACCCAATCACCCGACCCTTGACCCAATTTCAAACCCACCCAATCGTCCTTTTAATCTAGGTCGTTGATCATTTTTATCAACGATCACGATTCTCTCTTTCCTTTCTAATTCACCAACCCACCCTAACCCTAGTCATTTATCCAAAACAGCCGCCCCTCGAATCCCTTCGTCTCTAAAACTCTCTCTTATGTGCCCTCATACCCCATTACTTGTAGATTCAAAGTTCGAGCTTGAAGGCCTTTACTCTAAGAGTCTGCTTTTATTTGTTTGAATCTAATCAAGGGGTCAGGGGTGTGCCAGTCAATGCCATGGATGGGTATGACCACCTCCAGCTGTGGTTCCTCCATCACTTTGCACTTACTCATAGTTCTTAAGTTCTACTCCCCCCCCCCCCCCATTGGTAAGCCATGCTTAGAGACCCTAGTGTTCCCCCTGAACTTAGATGCCTGAGGTCTGGTAATTCCATACTTGCATTATTCTGTTACAATATTCACTCTTCAAAGTATAAGCATTGCCTGGGCTCTTGATGCTCCTTGGAACTTTGAAAAACTCTAAATAAGAGAAGGTCTTGGGATCTGGAATCCAGATTTGGTGAAACACGTCTTATTGGATATTGAGATTGCATTAGGCAGTTTGGATCTAGCTGTATGCTGTGATGTATTTTTTTACTTTCTTTCTTTTGGTTCTGTATAATTCTGTATAAAAGAACTTGGGGGCATATTAGTAAAGGGTATGGAGGGGTTTGTATTTGCTCGCATATGTTATAGGGTAGATACCATGCGTATAGGATCAATATTGTTGTTTAATCAGTTAGATGCCATGCTCATAGGATTCATGTTGCAATTTAATCATTTATATATCATGCCTATAGAGTTTTAATGTTTGAACCCGACCACTTAGATATCATGCCTACAGGTTTAATACTTTAAATCGCCTAGGGATCATGTCTATAGGCTTTGCATTTTTTTTCAGTCAAGCACATAGAAATCATGCGTATAGAAATGCATAAATGATAGCGAAAGAGTAGATTAATCCAATACTCGCCTTCCTTAAACGCTTTGAAAAAAAATAGTAATGCTTTAATAAAACCAAAGTAGATATCCTGCCTATAGGATCTCAAATTCGCCATATGTTACATAAGTAGTAATGTGGCAATTATTTTCAATGTTCTCTACAAAATTCTTCCAAACATGTCTGCAACTTACTACACTTGTGTTTCTATCTATTAAATTGTTTTTCCAACTCTCTGTCTGAACATCTATTCATGAAGTTACTTTCAAAATAGTTTTCAAACTCCCTCTTCTTTTTATAGCACTTTACTTCTGAAAACTCTACTGTACATTTCCTTAAACAGTTCTTTGGATTTTCAAAACCTTTATGAACTTTTACAGTTTCCAAGCTTCTCCTTTTCCAAACTTTTTTGCATTAGGCCCTAAATAAATAATTCGTTACTCCAATTCCTAACAATTGGATCCAAGTTGACTAATATAGACCTTTTATCTAATTCTATGTGTTAAACTGGTCTGTCTGCCGCTTTAGTTTTAATTTAAGACCAAACTAGTATGTGTAAGGCATGCTAAACTAAGTGATATCTGACTTACAGGGTTTTATGTCAGCCTTTCATGTTTGTTTGATTGTCAATCCCCTTATTTGCTATTTGTTTTGGTTGTCGAAACTAGCATTTTGTACTTTTAATCCCCATATATGCCTTTACCCCTTTCTTTCCCTTTAGGATTATATGTGCTAATACCCCGGGACTGATAGGTTGGGACGGGTACTAGCATGCAATAAGTAAAACGAGACTAATCGCGTTTAAATACCTTAACGGGGTGGGAAGGGTAGAATATGGATATGATGACTGGTGCGCTAATATCTCGTGTGAGAATGATTGCTGGGTATTGCACCAAAGTGATCCATATTATATTTAAACGTAGGACCTCTTTTCTCGTTCTTTATTTATTGATGTTTTCTTAAATTAATATTTTCTTCAACTAAGCTTTCTCTTTTCAAAAATCACTTATGTCTTTCTTCTTTCAAAATTTTCAACTTACTTCATATGTGCAAACTTTTCTTGTTTATTCCTACTCTTCTTAAAGTCACAACTAAGCACGGCCGAGAACCACACTAGTCGATCTTGAGGGGTGCCTAACACCTTCACCTTGAGATAATCTCAAGCCCTTACCCAAACTGTGGTCTTCCTTCAAAATCTTCTTGTTTTCTTTATGTTTCCTAATGCACTATAATCATTAGGTCGCGATTCTTCAAAATTCATAACCTGATTCCATAAACGGGAATAAGAATTGTTTTGTCCATAATGTCGTAAACCCGATTTGACTCCCTCGGGGGGGGGGGGGGGGGCAAGGGTGCATCGATATTTAGTAGAGTCTCGGAGATCGGTATGGAGATGTCTGTATTTATCCTTGAAACGCTACATAACCTTTAGGAAAAACTTCATATTCTTGTTGTGCAACTTTGTTGATCCGATAACTAAACTTCTACATTCTATTCTCTCGCAGATGATGAGGACTCGCGCTACCAGACGTGATGGACGACCACCGGTACCACCCACTGATGCCACCAGAGGTCGTGGACGCAATCATGGTCGTGGAAGAGGCACAACAGTACCATAACTGCCCCATTTCTGGACCAGGCTCCAGTTGTAGATGCTCTTGCAGCACCTATGCAAGAACCAACTATGCCCATCGTGATTTCGGGCCTTTAGGAGGCCCTTGCTTAGATCTTATTAGTTTGCATTGACCTGGCTCAGGTCGTTTCAGGCACTAACGTAGCAACTACTTCACAAGACAGGGGAGGCAATCAGACCCCCGCTGCCCGCACACCTGAGCAGGTAGTGTAGAGATTTTAGACACCGGAGGAACCTCCAGCTTTGCCGGTTGCACCAGTTCTAGACTTCATGGTTCCCGCTATGCCAGATGATGAGCAGCATCGTCTCGAGAGGTTTGGTAGGCTCCAGTCTCTAACCTTCAGTGGTATCGAGGGCGAGGATGCCCAGGGTTTTTTTGACAAGTGTCAGTGTATACTTTGTACAATAGGGATTATGGAGTTGAGTGCTGTGGCTTATGCTACTTTTCAATTCTCGGGGGCTGCTTTAACGTAGTTGGAGGACTTTGAGAGGCGTGGGCCTGTCGCTGCAATGCGCCTTACCCGGCAACAGTTCTCCGCTCTCTTCATGAAGAAGTATGTACCGCAGTCCCGTAGAGAGGAGCTGCGTAGCCAGTTTGAGTGGTTGACTCAGGGGGATATGACAATGACCTAGTATGAGATGAGGTTTCCACAGTTGGATCGTCATACTATTTGGATGATCCCGACAGATCGTGAGAGGATCAGGAGGTTTGTGGATGGCTTTATCTACCATCTACATATTCTGATGACTAGAGAGAGAGTATTGGGTGCTATGTTCGAGGATCTGGGTGATATCGCTCGAGAGATTGAGACGGTTCGCCATAGAAAGCGAAAGGAGAGGGAGGACAAGATGCCTCGAGGATCAAGCAGTTTCACTGGTGCTTCTTCTAGGGCCTAGTTCTAGCATGGTAGAGGTCGTTCCTTCAAGCCTCCTCAGTTGGCCCGTCGAGAGTATAGTGGGGCATCTTCATGTCGTAGTCATCAGAGGTTTTAGTAGGGCTAGTTTTCACTTAGCGCCCTCCCTGCTGAGAGATTATCTCATGCCCCTTCAGCTCAAGGCTTTTCTGTGCCGAGTGCATCAGCTAGACACTCTAGTGCGAAAGGTTCCCTTCAGTCCTCTTCTCTAGCACCTGGTAATTGCTTTGAGTGCGGAGAGCTTGGTCGCATGAGGAGTGTCGACGCCCTCTATTTTCGTTCGGACGGAGAGTCCGGACAATTGGGTATACGACATTATGAGATGACAACTCTTTATTCTCTTGTGTGAATTGGGTTTTGGATTTAGAGATTTGCCACCTAATGATAATAGTGCATTAGGACACTTTAGAGAGATGAAGAGTTTTGTCAAAAGAATGTAAACCAGAGTTCGGGTAAGGGTTTAGAGATTATCTCGATGGGAAGGTATTAGCCACCCCCCAAGATCCACTAGTGTGCGACCATGCTACAATTGTGACTTTAAGAAGATAGAAGAAGCAAATAAAGTATGCATTACAAATACGTTTAAAGCCTAAAAGAACAGAATATAGGAATGGATAGTTTTAAAAAAAAGGAGTTAATTTAAAGAAACGGAGTTAAAGAAGACATTGCAAAATAAAGAAAATTAAAGGGGTCCTAGGTTTATATGAAACATGGATCACATCAATGCAATATCCAGCAATCACTCCTCAAAAGAGGAGTCGCACGATATATTAGCACACCGGTCATCATATCCATATTCTACCCTTCCGACCCCATTAATGTATTTAAACGCGATTACTCTCGTTTACTTATTGTATGCTAGTATCCGTCCTATCCTATCAGTCCCAGGGTATCAGGACTTCTAATCTTAAAGGGGAAAGAGAGGGATGTAGGCATATGTGGAGTTCAAAGGTTAAAATCCTAGTTACGACATACAAATCAAGTAGCAAATATAGGGGTGAACAAAGCAGATAAGTAAGGCTCAATTTAACCCCTTATTCAAACAAAACTTAGTTTAGCATGTTTTAGCACTTACTGGTTGGGTCATTAAATTAAACTTAGTGGCGAAACGGACTGGTTTAACACATATATTTGGATAGAAAGTCTGCATTAGGCAATCCTGATCCAATTGTTGGAAGTATAAGGTATTCTAAGTGGACGATTTTAGAAAATACAGATTTCAGAAAGAAGTAGTTGTAGAGAAGTTTTAAAATTATAATTTGGTTTGCAGAAAATAAAACATGATTGTTAAAGCAAGGTAGGCAGACTGCCTAAGCATAGTTGTAAAACTTTTCAGAGAAGGTAGAATTTCTCAAAGAAAGGAGCGAATTGCAGAACAATTTTTAAAGAGTTGAGTTCAAGGAAAACCAAATTTTAGTAGAAAATTTTTAAGCAGAACATTACAAGAGAAACTATTTCAAAAAAATGCAGATTTGACAAAAAAGTGTATTGGTTCAGAAGTATTTACTAAGAAATGGAAGCTTTGAAAACGTTACTGAATCAGGGCGTTAAAGACCATTTGACAGATTGATATTGCTTTAAAAGAATTAATCGAGTTTGATAGAAAATCCTATCGGCATGATATCAGCATATTATAATATTTTAAGAATTGTTGTTGAACTAATAAAAGAGCGATTGTTTGATTATCCTACCATTTGCCTAACGCATATGCACTTCCTATAGGCATGGTGTCTATATGAAACTGATTATATGAATATTGAGTCCTATAGGCAAGAATTCTAATGACTTGCAATATGATTAGATGTTAAACCTTATAGGCATGGTGTCTAGGTTGGTTATAGCATAATTAAATGTTAAAACCAATAGGCATGATATCTAGTCTTTATTGATGCAAGAAAGTAAAGCCCACCCCCCCCCCCCACACACACACACCCTTTTAGTAAATTCCCCAAAAGTCTTTTATACAAATTATTACAGAACTATAAATGAAGAAAGAAGTATAAAATACATCAAAACCAACAGCTAGATTCGAGAAGCCTAATTCAATCTTAATGTCCAATAACATGTTATTAACCAACTTCCGGAATCCAGATTTCCAAAGCCTTCTCTTTATCCCAAGTGTTTCAAAGTTCCAAGGAATCTCAAGGATTCCCGGAAGTGCTTACACTTAGGATATCATTAGAGTTAGAATAGTGCAGTGTTGAATATCCAGCCCTCAGGCATCCAAGTTCAGAGGGAGCTCTAGGGTCCCAAAGCATGGCTTCCAAGAGAGGGGCAAAACTTCATAGCTAAGAGTAAGTGCAAAGTGATTGGGGACCATATCAAATGGTGGTCATGCCTAGCCATAGGTGTAGACTGGCACACCCCTGACCATTTGCTGGTCAAAACAAGTTAAGAGCAAACCTTAAAGGTCAGACAAACACATAAAAGAGGAAAAGGAAAGTGGGAATTATTTTGAGCAAAGGGTTCAAAACAAACTAGGTCAAAGTCATGGCAGTAATAACAGAGTGTTGTCATGGCTAGAACTGTATTCTCATACGAAAAAGGGTAAAAGGGAAGGGGTTCACATAAGAAAAGCATTTACAGAAACACAAGGAAGGAACCATAACAAACTAGGATGTGGATACATAGTGCAAGAAAGAATAACAAGCTAGAAAAATAAAATAAACACATAGTGAAGGGGGCATTATATAACTAAGAATAACATACCAGTTGCAAATACTAGAATAGCATAACAACAAAAGCAAAATAAACAGCCAGAAGTCAGCAGCAGCAAACTCGAATTCTTCAGCAAATACTTGAGAGATCAAAAAGGACAAAAGAGGGTTTAAGATAAAAGTAGAAGAGGAGAAAGGTGCTCAATGCTAGAAGTTTAGAAAGCGGTAGTATTGTAAAGAGAGTAAAAGTTTGGAAGTCGTTATGTGTATTGAAGTGCAATTCTAAGTGTGTATTGAATCGTGTGAAGTGTTTTTAAGTGCGGAAGGGTTGTCCCCTTATATACTGAAATAACAAAGTAAGAAAAGGTAAGAAAATAGTTTGCAATCAATCACATATGGTCTCCCTTTGGATAAGGGATTTCATTTCAAACGGGCATGAGACAGTTAAGGAAAGAAAATTAAATAAAACCCTTTTCAAAGTAACATAATAAGGGTAGATACACGTACTTTATTTAAGGAAAAAGTCCTATGGTACACGATTTGTGAGAAATAAGGAAAGGAGATTAATCAAACAACCAGTAAATTGAAATCCTTGTTTGAATGAATTTAGTCAGAAAAAGGGTGAGGAGAAGGTTCAGTTGGGGAAAATCAGTAAGAATCAATCGAGCCTTACAAAAAGAAATTCGGAATCAATCACAAGTTGAAAAACCCTTTTGAAAGAAAAGCTCTCATATATAAAGCACACAAATGTGTAAAATAAGAAAGAAGAGACTAGCATAAAAAGTTGAATATTATAAGCACAAAAGGTTCCAATTCAGTTTATAGACTCAGCATGAGTTTGAGAGAGCCCAGAGTTCTAAAGTAGAACCCTATTCCAAACACAAGACCAAAACTCGAAAAAAAACCCCAAACCCTAGGGTTACAATTCGAGTATGATGCAGAGGTGAGAAGGAAAACCATTAAAATAGACTCAGAGATCTCTTTCAAAGTCTCATGAGGAATCACACACATACAATAGCAAGTTCGAAGCAATAGAGTGAAAAATCATGTTTAAGAAAAGCTCAAAACTCAAACAAGTTCAGAAGAGAGAAAAAGGTGATATAAAACTATAGGAAACAATAGGTGAAACATGTCTAGAACTCAAACGAAGATCTAGTAAAGGCAATAAAAATCTCAGTAAAATATAGTAAAGGAGCACATAAGATAGACATGTATGAGCATGCTATAGAAACCAGTAGAAGAAATAACAGAACACAAATATAAGTATATGTGTGATACCAGTAAAATACAAGAACATAGTAGAAGACGTACACAAGCGAAAACACATAAGAACAAGGCATATACAGGTAGATTCACATAACAACGAAGAAGAAGAAGAAGAAGAAGAAGAAGACAAAGAAGAGACAGAAGTCGTTTTAACATTTTCAGAAAACCTAAATTGAAACAGACTAATTTTGAAGAGAAAACTTGGGGGAATGTTTCGAAACGTTGAATACAACATAGATTCATCATAGATCTAAGCAAATAAAATAAGAAGGAACCTTGAAAGGATTTAGGGCTTCTCAAAAATCCTAGAAATGAGAAGGCTTGGAAAAGATCTAGTCTCGAACAGGTTTGAACCATAACTATGCTTTTTAAAAGGCTCGAACATGTTGGAATAGAGCCGAAGAGGCCATAGGACCTCAGATCTGTAGAAGATATGAACAGACATCATTGAGGTTGAACCTCAAAAACCTTGAACAACCATGATTTAGGGGTGAAGGGAGATGAGCATAGGCTGTCCATGGCCTGAAAAGCCATGGAAACCGGTGGGATTTGGTCGGAGAAGACGACAGAGGCGGTTAGGGTTTCGATTGTTAGAGAGTGTTTAAGAGAAGGGGAGGGTTTGAAGGCGGCAATCAAAGTGAAATGGGAGATAGGGTTATGGATTGGTATAGTTAAAAAGGAAAGTTTGAATGAGGGTCGTTGATCAAAATGATCAACGTCCAGGATTTAAAGTACAACACGGACAGGTTGGACAAACGAGTAAAGGGGTCGGGTTGAACTCAATTGGGTCGTTGATTTAGGCCAGATTTGGGGTCAACTGGAGTCAAAATTGGGATGAAAAATAGGCTATAATTCAAAGGAATTGAGGCCACAATTGAAATAGCCAGTTTTTCCCTTTTAATTTTACAAAAATAGTAAAATTGTTTTAAAAATTAAATTAATAGCCCTGATTTACTAAATTGTATATAAATATTAATTTTAAAATATTGGGATCAATTTGTATATATAAAAATGCAATCAAATCTTAAGGAGGCTACTATTGCAATTACATGCAATTTAGCATTAAAAATACCAAACAGATTTGTGAAAAAATGAAAAACTCATATGAACTATATTTTTATGTAAATAGAAGAATAAAATAAATTATTCTCCAAAAACGGCAAGGTTGGAAATAATTATTGGATTTTATAGTGTAAAAATAGGTTGTAAATTGATTTAAAAGTGCCAAAACCTTTCGAGGTGCTTATATATGCTATGTTGCAAGTAGCTTTTGTATAAAATACATAGGGAAAAATTGGATATCAACAGCTGCCCCTCTTTACTCGAGGAGGATGAAAGAGTTGTTGTGTAAAGACAAGATGGCCAATTTTGATCGAATCGGCGATTTGAAAGAATTCTGACCGAGCCCTAGCTTCTGAGCTGCCTACATATCCCTGGTTTTATACAAATCAGGCCATATGTAGTTCAGGAACCATTGACGGAGTGAGTCGAATGGGGATTCGAGAAGAATGGACGCGATGATTAAGTTCGAAAAGATGTTTAGAGTCGAATAGGTTGCGGAGAACCAGAGCGGGATCACTCCTGCTGAGATGGACATTTTTCTAGCCGATGTACCTGCAAATGAGCAATGCGGCGAGTATCGTGCATAATATAAACATGATGCAAGTTCCCGTTGGACTATGAATGATGTCTTCGGACGGTTGAGATGACATCCTGGGACTATGATAACCTGGGCCATGAAGAGCATAAATAAATATTCGCAGACCATGGAATTGTTTTCTTGAGCTATGCAAATGGTGCCTCCGAGCTATGACGCCTTTGACTAAGTTGGAGATCTTTCATCCCATGAGGAGGTAGCAATCTTTCAGCTGATGAATGCAGAGGGTGGCGATCTTTCAACCAAAGCAAAAATTTAAATGTAGGTGGTAATATTGCAGCCATTTGAAAATAAATGTGGTGATATTTCAGCCATGTAGAATGGAGACATTGCTTAGTCTCGCTAGGCAGACGAGTAGACTTATGTAGGATGGAGGTAGAGCTTAACCTCAGAAGGTAGATAGATAGCCTTATGCAAAATGCAGATGGATACAGAGCTTAGTCTCGAAAGGCAGATAAGTAGCCTTATGCAAGATGGAGATAAAGCTTAACCTCGAAAGGCAGATGGATAGCCTTATGCAAAATGCAGATGGAGACAGAGCTTAGTCTCGAAAGGTAGATAAGTAGCCTTATGCATGATGAATGTAGAGCTTAACCTCGAAAGGCAGATAAATAGTGTTATGCAAAATGCAGATGGAGACAGAGCTTAGTCTTGAAAGGAAAATAAGTGGCCTTATGCAGGATGGAGGTAGAGCTTAACCTCAAAAGGCAGATACATATCCCTATGCAAAATGCAGATGCAGATAGAGCTTAGCCTCAAAAGGAAGATAAGTAGCCTTATACAGGATGGAGGTAGAGCTTAACCTCGAAAGGTAGATAGATAGCCTTATGCAAAATGCAGATGGAGATAGAGCTTAGTCTTGAAAGGCAGATAAGTAGCCTTATACAGAAATGTAAAGAGTTAATAGTAGTTAGATTTTCTTAGCTGAAAGCTGATTGCGGCATCGTGGCTACTGGGGATGTTGGGTGTAGATAGTAAAATTTGTGAATAAGCGATCATTCTGATGGTTTCCCACCTAAGCAATTTGAGTGTCTGAATGTAGTCAGATGATTTGTGCTCTACATCCAAACAAAAATCGTGAGTTCTGAAGAGGGGAAAAGTAAGTTCATATTCCCGCGGCTCTTGATGTCATGTATCACTAGGGTAGCGTTTCAAAACGACAGAAACTCAAATGATAGTTACGCATGATTTAGTAGATATAATGTAAGTATATATGTTTAAATTGATTTGGAATGAACCAATGACTGCGACATGGTCCCAGACATTGCAACCTTGCTTGCTTCAGAATTTTGAGGGTCCTCCTAAAACTTCTGCCCCAGTTTACTCGGCTGGTGCTTCTGACGGCTGTGCTGAATGACTGAAAATGATCATCCTCTGAATTTTCCCCAGTTTACTGGGTTGGTGCTTCTGCAAAGACTGAAAAGCTGACTTTGGAATTTTGAGGGTCCTTCTCAAAATTCTGCCCCTGTTCCAATAGCGGGGGAATGTGGAATATTTATTAAAATGAGACCGAGCCCATTGGCTGCCTACGTATCCCCTCTTAAACGGGAATCAGGTCAGGCGTAGTTCAAGTTACATCATAAAGAGACATATGATCATATATAGTATCGTTTCACTGCATCTAAGTTTATTGGCTTTGGCCATACTTCTCCGTCCATTTCTGCAAGAACATGGGCTCCCCCGATAAGAACCCGGTGAACCATATACAGACCCTGTCAATTAGGAGAAAATTTCTCCTTAGCTTCATCTTGATGTTGAAATATTTTCTTCAAGACCAGTTGCCCTAGTGTAAACTTCCTCGGTTTAATTCTTTTGTTAAAGTCTCTGGACATTCTATTTTGATATAACAGACCGTGGCAAACTACATTAATTCTCTTTTTGTTTATTAGAGCTAACTGCTCATAGCGACCTTTTACCCATTTTGCATCATCTAACTCTGCTTCTTGTATGATTCATAAAGATAGAATTTCTACCTCGGCGGGAATGATCGCCTCTGTACCATAAACTAGCATTTAGGGAGTTGCCCTGGTTGATGTGCGGACTATGGTACGGTATCCCAATAAGGAAAATGATAGCATCTCATGCCAATTGCTTGTGCCTTTCGATCATCTTCCTTAGAATCTTCTTGATGTTCTTGTTGGCTTCCTCTACGGCACCATTCATCTATGGTTTGTAGGTTGTAGAGTTCTTGTGCCTGATTTTTAATGTTTCACACATCGCCTTCATCAAGGCGCTGTTGATATTGGAACCATTTTTAGTGATGATGTATTCCGGAATTCTGAACCGACAAACAATTCGATCGCGGACGAAATCTGCCATTTTCTTAGTCACTGATTTGTACGATGCTTCTTTGACTAATTTAGTAAAGTAAGAAATTTCCACTAGGATTAACCTATGCCCGTTTGATGTGGCAGCCTCGATTGGTCCTATAACATCCATTACCCAATCGGCGAATGGCCATGGTGAACTTATAGTATTAAGCTTGTTTGGAGGAACCTTTATCATATCTGCATGTATCTGACAGTGATGACACTTTCGGACGTACTGGATGCAGTCCATTTCTATTTTCATCCAAAAATACCCTGTTTGTAGTATCTTCTTTGCTAGTACAAAACCATTCATGTGTGGTCCGCATGTCCTTACATGCACTTCATCTAATTGTTTGGTTGCTTCTCTTGCATCAACGCACCTTAATAATCCTGTATCAGGAGTCCTCTTATACAGGATTCCTCTACTGTGAAAGCAATTATTAGATAACCTCCGTAGTGTACGCTTCTGAGTGGCATTGGCGACTTCCGGATGTTCTCCTGTTGTCAAGTATTCTTCGATGTCGATGAACCATGGTTTTCCATCCGCTTCTTCCTCAACATGAGCACAATAAGCTGGTTGGTCATAGATTTTGACCTGAATGGGATCAATGAAGTTTGTATCTAGGTGATGGATCATGGATGACAAAGTTGCTAGTCTATCAACAAACTCATTCTGTATTCTGGGAACATGCTTAAATTCAGTCTTTGTGAACATTTTCCTCAGCTCCTGTATGTGATGCAGATAAGGGAGTATCTTAAAATTCTTGGTTGCCCACTCTTGTCAAACCTAATGTATGAGTAGGTCCGAGTCTCCTATCACTAGTAACTCTTGAACATTCATGTCGATGGCCAGTTTGAACCCTAAGATGCAGGCTTCATACTCAGCCATGATGTTGGTGCACGGGAACCTGAGCTTGGTGGATACCGGGTAATGCTGACCGATTTCTGATACCAGGACTGCTCCTATGCCAACTCCCTTGAAATTCGTGACTCCATCAAAAAACATCCTCCAACAGTCATAGGATTTCACAATGTCTTCTACTATGAAAGATATCTCCTAATTAAGAAAATACGTCTTCGATGGCTCGTAATCTCCTCCCACATGATGATCAGCAAGGTGATCTTCCAAGGCTTGTCCGTTGACCGCCTTCTGAGTTATATAGACAATGTCAAATTCACTTAGCAAGATTTACCATTTTGGGGAGCTTGCCAGTAGGCATGGGATTCTGAAAGATATATTTTAACGGATCCATCCTTGATATGAGATAAGTGGTGTAGGCAAAGAAATAATGTCTCCGTTTCTGAGCTACCCAGGTTAGAGCACAATAGGTGCGTTCTAATAGGGAATATCGGGCCTCGTACGGGGTAAACTTCTTGCTAAGGTAATAGATTGCTTGCTCATTTCTCCCTGTTTCATCATGTTTTCCCAGAACACAACTGAACGCTTCGTCCAACATTGCGAGATAAAGCATTAGAGGTCTTCCGGGTTCATATGGAACCAAGAACAGCGGCGTTGACAATTACTCCTTGATTCTATCAAAAGCTTTCTGACAATCATCAGTGTATTTGGTGGCGGCATCCCTTTTCAGCATCTTGAAGATAGGTTCACAAATGACGATGGACTGAGCCTTGAACCGACTGATATAGTTGAGTCTTCACAGAAAACTCATCACATCTTTCTTGTTCTTTGGCGGTGGAAATTCTTGGATGGCTTTGACCTTTGAATGATCCAATTCTATTCTATCGGCTAACAACGAAACCCAATAACTTTCCAGCAGGAACCCTGAATACACACTTGGCGGGGTTCAACTTCAAATTGTACCTTCTCAATCTGTTGAAGAATTTTCTAAGATGCTCCATATGGTTTGCGTCTTTCTTGGATTTGATGATGATATCGTCCACATACACCTCGATTTCTTTATGTATCATATCATGAAAGATAGTAGTCATGGCTCTCATATAGGTGGCACTAACATTCTTCAAACCAAACGGCATCATTATAACAGTACATCCACCAGGGTGTAATAAAAGCTATTTTCTGTTCATCGTCTTCATCCATCCATATCTGTTGGTATCCTGCAAAGCAATTAACGAATGACTACAGCTCATGCTTGGCTCAGTTGTCGATCAAGATATGTATATTCAACAAAGGGAAGTCGTCTTTGGGACTAGCTCGGTTGAGATCCTGGAAATCGACACAGGCTCTAACCTTCCCATCTTTCTTCGGTACTGGTATGATGTTGGCTAACCATGTTGGATAATCTACTACCTTGAGAACCCTGGATTTGACTTGCTTAGTAACCTCTTCTTTGATTTTGAAACTCATGTCGGGTTTGAAATTTCTGAGCTTCAGCTTTACTGGCGTACATGCCGGATCTGTTGGCAACTTGTGAGCTACAATGGATTTGTTGAGACCAGTCATATCATCATACGACAACGCAAAGATGTCCTCATACTCCTTTAAGAACTATGTGTAATCTTTCTGCTCTGATGTGTACAAATACACACTTATGCGTGTTTCCTTAACATTCTCGATATCTCCCAAACTAATGACCCCAGTTTTGTCCGAGTTGGATTTAGGTCTATTCTCAAAGTTCTTGACCTCCATGACAACTTCCTCTGGTATATCATCATCTTTTGAATCTATATTCATTTGTTGTCTTGTCTCGTTGCAAGTCCCAATCATTGGTTTATCATGAAGATAGGCAATAGTGATATTGTGTAAATAAAGTAAACAATAGAGAAAATAATAAGAGAAAAATATATAGATAAACTTGGAAATGCTTTGATTAAATTCATAACTGTTTGAAATATCGTAGCTCTTTTCAAAAGTAAAGACAATGCGGAAAGAAATATAAAGTAGTAAAGAGTAAGGATGTGATGCATGTTGCTTGTTTAGCTTTGCTACCCTGAAGCTCTTTGGGCCCTGGCGGTCCTGATCGACCAATTATTGAGGTGTTCCCCTCAATTCACAGATTTTATGGAAGGGCCTTCCTCCCCTTCCTCCTCGAAGATAACACACCAGTCCATATCATCTTCCATAAATAAATTCTTCATTGCTGCTAATGCCTCATCTTACTCTGATCCATATATGACGTCTACCAGTTGAAATGTTTGCTCTAGACATGGCATAGGGTATTCCAATGGATAGTAGGGGCTGCGCCATGGTGGCGACCAATGGTTGAACTCCTCCCAGGTGTATTCATACCCCAAAGAAAGAGTAGTACCGTGTTTCTTCAGTTTGATGGGTTTGGCTATCCCTTGGAGGTTCTTGCCAAGTCCTTTTCCGGGCTCATCCCGCTCCAATTTAGGATATTCACAATCTTGTTGTCCCACCATTTATCTTTGTCCACAGCACTGACTCGCTCGATATGGTGGTATGTCTCTCCGCCTATTCTTCTTCTACCTCTAATCATTAGGATGGTCTGGCGACTGTATATAGGATTGCTATCATCGCCATGAATGATCACCTCCTAGTGATTCCATTCGAACTTCAGTACTTGATGCAGGGTTGATGCTACAGCCCCAGCGGTGCGGATCCTGGGTAGTCCCAACAATAGATTTTAGGATGTTGGGACGTCTATCACACGAAAGTCAACATCGAACCAGGCAGGTCCCATCTGTACACAGGCTGAATTCTCCAATGGTGGATCTTTGGTACCCATAGAAGGCTTTATCATTGATAGCTCTATCTTTGATTTCTTGCAAACCTTTCCCCAATGTCTTGAGAGTTATTAGTGGATAAATGTTAAGGCTGGATCCCCTGTCAACCAGGATCCTAGTGATGAAATAATCTTTACATTGTGCAGTGATGTGCAACGCCTTATTGTGACTAAGTCCTTCTGGTGGTAGCTCATCCTCGTAGAAGGTGATCTTGTGAATTTCCAACACTTTTCCTACCATATATGCCATCTCGCCCCCAGTTATGTTGCGGGGAACATAAGCCTCACTCAATATTTTCATTAGAGCATTCTTGGGTGCCTCAGAGCTTTGCAGAGGAGCCAAGATGGAAATTTGCGTTGGTGTTTTGTTCAATTGTTTCGCGATCGAGTATTCTTTAGCCTGTATCTTTCTCCAAAGGTCATCAGGCCCAGTCTCAACAGGCCGTCCATAGGCTTTCTTCCTGGACTCAGCTAAATGTTCTAGAGTGTACGCTGCTTGTTCTGGTCATGCCCTGCGCGGCGATTGCTTCTCCCACTTTTATTTTTCCTCTTCTCCTCGCTTAAGCTGCTTAATCCCAGGGTATAGCTTTTCAGTTAATGGGGTCACATCTGCCATTATGACCAGAATTGGCACCATTGGAGGTAATAAAACAACTTCAAATGGTGCATGTGCCTTTTGAATTTCTAACTCGACCTTAATTGGTCGCATTTATAGGAGGTGTTTCAAACTCAAGTGGTACGAACACATTTACCTCATCGCCTGTTTTGTTCAATTGTTCCACGATCGAGTATTCTTCAGCCTGTATCTTTCTCCAGAGGTCATCAGGCCCAGTCTCAACAGGCCGTCCATAGGCTTTCTTCCTAGACTCAGCTAAATGTTCTAGAGTGTATACGCTGCTTGTTCTGGTCATGCCCTGCGTGGCGATTGCTTCTCCCACTTTTATTTTTCCTCTTCTCCTCGCTTCAGTTGCTTAATCCCAGGGTATAGCTTTTCAGTTGAATGGGGTCACATCTGCCATTATGACCAGAATTGGCACCATTGGAGGTAATAAAACAACTTCAAATGGTGCATGTGCCTTTTGAATTTCTAACTCGACCTTAATTGGTCGCATTTACAGGAGGTGTTTCAAACTCAAGTGGTACGAACACATTTACCTCATCGCCCTTAGAGAGCCAGATATGGACAACAATAGGATTGAGGGTGACTAACGGCTTCTTCGGTTTATCTCCTTTGGCAATCAATCCAATCGTCCCTTTAGGGTCCCAATAATTCTCTATCTCTATCATACGAATGTCTCTGTCTTTGTGGTCAGGCATGGGGTTATTCTGAACATTGGGAGCGAGCTCATTTGCTATGATGACCTTATTATCAATCAAGGTATGAATCTTATCTCTCAATGAGTGACACTCGTCGATGTTATGGCCTTTCATTCCAGAATGGTATGCGTAGGTTTTGTTGGCAATATCCATTAGGAGGGATTTTCTGGAGTTATGGCTGGGTAGGTTTAACGTAGCCGGCTACTTTGAGTCTTCATATAGTTGGTCGATTGGTTCGGCGTTGGCAGTATATTATCTTGGAGGTCTTCGGCCAAAATTTGGTCTGGGTCGAGGAAAGTTTTGGAGGTGGGTCGTGACTGATAGTGTCAAGGTTGGGAATTATAGGCTTGGTAGACTGGTGCGTGTTGGGAATATCCTTGTAAAGTGGGTTGATACGTACACAGTGGAGGTGGATGATTGGTATGTGGGTGGCGGAATTTGGAATATGAGCGAGGGTGCTTAGTAATTTATGGAAGGTTGATATGTGAGTGGAGTTGTGGGATATGTTTGGTATTTCATAGGGGATTTTGTTCTTTGCACAACCATTACAGAATTCACGTCATTCTTCTTGACGCGCCACCAGACTGTAAATCCTTGTTGGTGGCTTGTAATGCTTCGAGATTAGTGACCATACCATTTTTTATACCTTTCTCAATTCTTTCTCCCAACTTGATGATGTCGGAGAATTTCTGACCTTCTATAAGCATTAACCTCTCATAATATTGTGGATCCTGAACCCTGACAAAGAACATGTTCATCTGTTCTTCCTGTAAGGCCGGCCAGACCTTATCAGCATCTGGCCTCCAACGCGTAGCATACTCGCGAATAGTCTCTATAGGTTTCTTCTTTAGATTTTGGATATAAAACACATCTGGTGTGTTCTCTGTATTGAACCTAAATCAGTCTATAAAGTCAGATTCCATGCTCACCTAACTTTTCCATTTTTTGAATCTTTGCTGATATACCAAGATATGGCGTCGCCTTTCAGACTCCTCATGAACAGCTTCATGCGGATTTTCTCGTCCCTTCCAACTCCTACTAGCTTATCAGAATACATTGTTAGATGGACCCTATGATAACCTATATCGTCGAACATCTCGAACTTGGGAGGTTTGTACCCCTACGGAAGTTCAACATCTTCTTAGTTCATCCCGTCAACTCCTTTGCTACATTGGACACCATGGACCCAGCTAGTTTATTTTTTTAGTTCAGCGGCCAAATTCTTGACGGGGGAGTCTTTGTAGTCTGATTCAGATGCACTTGAGATTGGCTGGGTATATTTGGGTATGGTGTCCACAAAGATGGGATCGTTGTGGATGTAGTTGTTTTTGGTGTTTTACGGTTTGGCAATGAGGAGTGGAGTGTTATTTAATTTGTTGTAGGCTTGGGCGTGAGTGGTGTGTGCTGGTGGTCGCAAGACATTTTCTGGAGGTATGGGGTTCTGGGAATTAACATCAGGAGCAGCAAGAGTGATTGATAGGCTTGCGAAGTTCCGAACTTGGTCCAATTCTTCCCAAAATTTCAGCAATGTGTGTTCAAGATGAGCAGCAGTTCCCTTGCTAATTGGAGTATTCTAAGAAGTTTCCTCAATTTCCTTTCTAGCGTTGGCGTCTCCTATTCTGCCTTTGTTCTTGTTTTTGATAGGACTTGGAGGAGGAGGAGGAGGAGGAGGGCCCTTGGATCTTGTTAAGTATGCTGATGGTGCTAGAATGCACGAACTAAACTTTGGGGAGGGGAATAAAAATAAAAGAAAAACAACAAAAGGTAAAAAGTTAGTGCGGATTCTGAGAAAGGGAATATTGCAATATTTAAACACATTGTGCAGGAATATATGTCGTTTCCTAATTTGGGTGCCTCGTTGTGCCTGAAATAAGCCTAGCGGCAAATTAAATTTGGGGAACTTACAATTCTAAATGCCTCATTTGATTGATAAAAAATAAAGCGAGTCTAAAAACGTAATTTGAAATAAAGATGTCACTAATGGCCAGTGGCCTTATTACATTAAGAAAGCAAGAAATAAGATATCCTAACTACTTGGTCCCAGAAGCACCTTCCCCAGATTCTGTATTCATGCCACCCTCGTACTGATGCATCAACTCGCGCAATCCTAGCAGCAGATAGGCTCAGGCCAGATGTCCACCTACACTTCCCTCCGTATTTTGGAAGTCTTCAATCCTCTTCAAGAACTTTCCTTCCAACTCTACTAGACCGCGTTCCAGATACCCAAACCGCTTGTTAGCATTGACAGCCATGTCGTTCCATTCATCGATCAATTTCTTGTGAGCTTCTTGTATTTCCTGGTGTTCATTCTCGCATTCCCGAATTCTTTTGCGTAATAGGTTGTAATTAACTTGCGCTTCAGCCTTTAAATCGATAAGCCTGTGACCTCGGATGAAACCTGGATGACCCAAACTAGTTTTATTGTCTTTCAACCAACCCAAGTAGTGTGTTACATATATTGTATGATACCTGTCTGCCTCAATTGTTTCTCTTGCCAAGATAAGTTTACATTACCACATTTTTTTAGCGTAACATTGGTGGGGGCTATCATAATCTTGAAAGTCAGCCTTGAAGTGACTCATTTTTTCTACCCTTGGTATGATATGCTTCCTTCCAGCTTGCCTCATGGCTGGGAGAGGGACATAAGGATGAGTTCCCGTCAGACCGATGAGTATGAGGAATGGTGCATCCCGAGAACGAACAATGACCTCCCTTGATAGGAACCACTCGAACATCCATTGTACTTGCTCTTCCTTTAGATTATCAAACAGCTCTACCCATCCTCTAGCATCCTCCGGCTGAGCTAACATGTCAGGTATAAAGTTCAGTCGCTTTGGGTAATGGAAAGCAATGTGATCATCCCAAACCCTACGTATAATCTAATGTCGGTAGTCACGTTTATGAAGGTCTTCTATAATCCACAGTTAAAGTAACAGATTACAACCTTCGAAGTGTGGGGCCCTTTATTGACATTTTCCCAGGGCTCGATAGATTTTGGCGATGATCAATGGCACAATGCTGAAAGACTGCATGTCGATCCCTTCCATTATGGTCTTGGTTACCATGGCTAGTCTGATGTGGATCCTAGCCTTCTTCATAGGAAATATCATCATCCCCAGGAAACAGAACATGAAGACAAAAACCCCTCTGTGAACATGCCCTAATGAGGTAAGGGAGAACTCATTGGTGTAGGTGCAGTAGGACTTTCTATGGCCATATCTTCCGTACAAGAAGTCAAATGGTATTTAGGAGCTTTTAAGACAAGCCAGATATGGATTTTTCTTAAGTCACATCATCTTTAAAAACCCTCTACTTTTGTTGTTTTCTGACATAAGCAGACCCGGAGTCTCCCAAGGATACCAGCTAGACCCTCTATTTCTTCCAGTAAAGGAGTCATTTCCAAATCCCCGAAGCGAAACACCAAGAGATAACTATCCCATAATAGATTTTCCGCTTCAATGATTTTGTTGTCAGCCTGGATTTCTAAAAGTGAGCGAAAATTCCCTAAGTATTTACGGGCAACGGTCTGATCGCTGGCATGAAGGTCCTCCCACCAGCTTAGCAGCCTTAGGTAAAGATAACGATCTGGGGACTTCGTGCCTCATTTTCTACAAAACAAGGGTTTAGACCCAGACTCGACTATTTAAATCAACAATTAGCATAAAGGCATTTAGTTCCCCAAATAAATTCACATAACATGGGGGTGTCCGTTTGTGTTTCAAGGAAACCTGATGGACTTTGGACTAGGCTATCATAATGAGTCATTATGCGGACAACATAACTGACTCAACTATGTTAGACCATGATGCATGAACAGTTTAAGAGAGTAAGGTTTCTATTTTTTGAAGTGCTAGACAGGTACCCTTGAGCGGACAACTCAAGAGGGAAAGGCGCGGAACCATTGACTATACCGTTGATCGACTGGTTTTACTTCTAATATGGCTTCGCCATATTTAGGGGGTGATAATATCGGAAGAGTGCAACCACTCATTATAAGTGTTGCAATAGTATTTGTTTTGGCACCAGTGGAGTGTGATGTTGAAGATTCAATTACAAGAATGAAAAAAATTGAGATATATTTTCATGTACATAAGATAAATGATTACAATAAATGCTCAAAATTACATAGTATTGAAATAATAAAGCAGTAAAGGAAAATAGTTAAAGAAAAGACATGAAGAGCAAAGTTAGTTTCGTGATGAAATAATTAAAGGCAAGAAATAAAGGCAATTAATAAAGCAATAAAGTCACAAAAAGCATGTAATGGTAAAAAGCCTAAAGAATTCCCCAGCAGAGTCGCCATACTGTCGACGCCCCCTTTTCCGTTCGGATGGAGAGTCCGGAAAATCGAGTATACGACATTATGGGAGGACAACTCTTTAATCTCTTGCGAGAATTAGGTTTGGATTTAGAGAGTTGCCACCTAATTATTATAGTGCATTAGGACACTTTAGAGAGACTACGAGTTTTGAGAAAAGAAGGTAAACCAGAGTTCGGGTAAGGGCTTAGAGATTATCTCGAGGGGAAAGTGTTAGGCACCCCCCAAGATCTAATAGTGTGGTTCACGGCCATGCTACAATTGTGACTTTATGAAGATAGAAGAAGCAAATAAAGTATGCATTACAAAATAAGTTTAAAGCCTAAAAGAAAAGAATATAGGAATGGACGGTTTTGAAAAAAAAGAGTTAATTTAATGAAACAGAATTAAAGAAGACATTGCGAAATAAAGAAAATGAAAGGGGTCTAAGGTTTATGGATCACATCAATGCAATATCCAGCAATCATTTCTCAAAATAGGGGTCGCACGAGATATTAGCGCACCGGTCATCATATCCATATTCTACCCTTCCCATCCAGTTAAGGTATTTAAATGCGATCAGTCTCATTTACTTATTGCATGTTAGTACACGTCCCATTCTATCAGTTCCGGGTTATCAGGACTTCTAATACTAATGGGAAAAGAAAGGAATGTGGTAATATGTGGAGTTCAAAGGTTAAAATCCTAATTACGACATACAAAACAGGTAGCAAATATAGGGGTGAACAAAGCAGATAAGTAAGGCTCAATTTAACCCCTTAAAGAAATAACACTTAGTTTAGCATGTCTTAGCACGTATTTTTTTGGTCTTTAAATTAAACTTAGTGGCGAAACGGACTGGTTTAACTCATATATTTAGATAGAAAATCTGCATCAGGCTACCCAGATCCAATTGTCGGAAGTTTAAGGTATTCTAAGCGGAGATTTTAGGAAGTACATATTTCAGAAAGAAGTAGTTGTAGAAATGTTTCAAAAAGACAGTGTGGGTTACAGAAAATAAAACATGAGTGTTAAAGCAAGGAAGGCAGACTTCCTAAGCATAGTAGTAAAAAATTTCAGAGAAGAAGGCAAAATTTCTTAAAGAAAAGAGCGAATTGCAGAACTATTTTTAATGAGATGAGTTTAAGGAAAACAAAATTTTAGTAGAAAATGTTGACGCAAAATGTTACAAGAGAAACTATTTAAAAAAATGCAGATTTGATGAAACAGTGTACTGGTTCAAAAGTTTTTACTAAAAAGTGGAAGCTTTGAAAATGTTACTGAATCTGGGAGTTAAAGACCATTTGACAGGTTGATATTTCTTTAAATGAATTAACCGAGTTCGATACAAAATCCAATATGCATGATATCTATATTTTTATATTTTTTAATACTTGTTGTTGAACTGATAAAAGAATGATTGTTCGATTATCCTACGGTTTGCCTAACGCATATGCACTTCCAATAGGCATGGTTTCTATATACAACTGATTACATGAATATTGAGTCCTATAGGCATGATTTCTAATGACTTGCAATATGATTAGATGTTAAACCTTATCGGCATGGTATCTAGGTTGGTTATAGCATAATTAAATGTTAAAGCTTATAGGCGTGATATCTACGTTTTATTGATGCAAGAAAGTAAAGCCCCTCCCACACCCTTTTTCTAAATTCCCCAAAAGACTTTTTTACAAATTATTACAGAACCAGAAAAGAAGAAAGAAGCATAAAATACATCAAAACCAACAGCTAGCTTTGAGAAGCCAAATTCAATCTTAATGTCCAATAACATGTGATTAACCAGCTTTTGGAATCCAAATTTCCAAAGCCTTCTCTTTATCCCAAGTGTTCCAAAGTTCCAAGGAATCTGAAGGATTCCTGACAGTGCTTACACTTAGGATATCATTATAATTACAATAGTGCAGTGTGGAATAGCCAACCCTCAGACATCTAAGTTCAGAGGGAGATCTAGGGTCCCAAAACATGGCTTACAAGAGAAGGCAGAACTTAATAGCTAAGAGTAAGTGCAAAGTGATTGGGGAACCATATCAAATGGTGGTCATGCCCAGCCATAGGTGTAGACTGGCACAACCCTGACCATTTTCTTGTCCACACAAGTTACCAACAGACCTTAAAGGTCGGACCTGAGTCCAAATATTGATTAGAACACCACCAGACCCAAGTCGGGCTCATCACATAAAAGGGGAGAATGGAAGTGGGAATTGATTTGAGCAAAGGGTTCAAAAGAACCTAGTTCAAAGTCATGGCGGTAATAACAAAGTGCTGTCATGGCTAGAACTGTACTCGCATACAAAAGGGATAAAAGGTAATGGGTTCACATAAGAAAAGCATTTACAGAAACACAAGGAAAGAAGCATAACAGATTAGGATGTGGATACATAGTGCAAGAAAGTATAACATGCTAGAAAAATCAAATGAACACATAGTGAAGGGGCATTATTTAACTAAGAATAACATACCAGTCGCAAGTACTAGAATAGCAGAACAACAAAAGCAAAATAAACAACCGGAAGTCAGAAACAGCAAACTCAAATTCTTCAGCAAATACTTGAAAGTTCAAAAATAACTCAAGAGGGTTTCAGACAGTAAAAGGAGAAGAGGAGCAGGGTGTTCAATGCTAGAAGTTTAGAAAGCAGTAGTAATGTAGAGAGAGTAAAAGTTTTGAAGTCTTTTTGTGTATTGAAGTGCAATTCGAAATGTGTATGTAATCGTGAGAATTGTTTTAAGTGCAGAAGGGTAGTCCCCTTATATAGTGCAGAAACCAAGTAACAAAAGGTAAAAAATAGTTTGCAAAGTAACATAATGTCTCCCTTTGATTAAGCGATTTGATTTAAAACGGGCATGATACAATTAAGGAAAGAAATAGAATTAAAAACATTTTCAAAGTAACATAATAAGGGTATATACATAGAGTTTATTTAAGGCAAAAGTCATATGGTACACGATTTGTGAAAAATAAGGAAAGGAGATCAATCAAACAACCAATAAATTGAAAATCCTTGTTTAAATAAATTTAGTCAAAAAAAGGGTGAGGAGAAGGTTCAGTTGGGGAAAATCAGTAACAATCAATCGAGCCTTACTAAAAGGAATTCGGAATCAATCACAAGGTCGCAAACCCTTTTGAAAGAAAAGATCCCATATATAAAGTACACAAATGTGTCAAACAAGAAATAAGAGACTGTCATAGAAAGTTGAAATCATAAGCACAAAAGGGTCCAGTTCAGTTTATCGACTCAAAATGTGTTTCAGAGAGCCCAGGGTTCTAAAGTAGAACCCTACTCCAAACAAAAGACCAAAACTCGCAAAAACCCAAAACCCTAGGGTTTCAATTAGAGTATGATGCAGAGGTAAGAAGGCAAACAATTAAAAAAGACTCAGAGATCACTTTCAGAGTCTCATGAGGGAGCAGACATATACAATAGAAAGTTCGAAGCGACAGAGTGAATAAACATCTTTAAGAAAAGCTCAGAACTCAAGCAAGTTCTGAAGAGAGAAAGAGGTGATATAAAAGTCTAGGAAATAGTAGGTGAAACATGCCTAGAACTCAAACGAAGATCTAGTAAAGGCAAACCAAAAACTCAGTAAAATATACTAAATGACCACATAAGATAGACATGTAAAAGAATGCAATAGAAACCACTAGAAGAATTAACAGAACACAAATATAAGAACATGCGTGATACCAGTAAAATACAAGAACATAGGAAAAGACGTACACAAGCGAAATCTATAAGAACAGGGCATATTACTAGAAGAAGAGAAAGAATTTGTTTTAAGATTTTCAAAAAGAACCTAAATTGAAACAGACTAATTTTGAAGAGAACAATTGGGGGAAAGTTTCGAAACGTTAAATAAAACATAGATTCACCATAGATCTAAGCAATCAATAGAAGAAGGAACCTCGAAATGGCATTAGGGTTTCTCAGAAACCCTAGAAAAGAGAAGGCTTGGAAAAGATCTGGTCTCGAACAAGTCTGAACCATAGCTATGCCTTTTAAAATGCTAGAACACGTCGGAACAGAGCCGGAGAAACCCCTGGATATATTGAAGATCTGAACGGGCATCGTTGAGGTTGAACCTCGAAAACCTTGAACAACCATGATTTGGGGGTGAACGGATATGAGAATAGGCTGTCCATGTCCTGTAAATCCATGGACTCTGGTGGGATTTGGTCGGAGAAGATGACAGAGGCGGCTAGGGTTTTGAGTGTTAGAGATCATTTGAGAGAATGGAGAATTTTAAGGGCAGAGGTCGAAGTGAAATGAGAGATAGGGTTAGGGGTTGGTAGAGTTAAAATGGAAAGTGTGAATAAGGGTCGTTGATCAAAATGATAACGTCCAGGATTTAAAGTACAACACAGACGCGTTAGACAAACGGGTAAATGGTTCGGGTTGAACTCAATTGGGTAATTGATTTAGTCCTAATTTAGGGTCAATTGGGGTCAAAATTGGGACGAAAAATAGGCTATAATTGAAAGGAATTGAGGCCACAATTGAAATAGTCTGTTTTTCCCTTTTGATTTTATTAAAATAGTAAAAGTGTTTTATAAATTAAATTGAAAGAGCTGAGTTAATATATAGTATATAAATATTAATTTAAAAATTATTGGGATCAATTTGTATTTATCAAAATGCTACCAAACAAATTTGTAAAAATATAAAAAAATCATATGAACTGTATTGTGATGTAAATATGAGAATAAAGAAAATTATTCTCCAAAAATGGCATGTTTTGGAAATAATTAATTGATTTAATGGTGTAACAATAGGCCGTAAATTGGTTTAAAAGTTCCAAAACCTTTTGAGGTGCTTATATATGCACATATATGCTATTTTGCAAGTATTTTGGGTATAAAAATACATAGGGAAAAATAGGGTATCAATAAGGAGGCAGTGTCCTAGACTTCGTGGAGGTCAGTTCAAGCAGAGGGATACGCGCTCGACTTCTGTACTAGTTACTTCCTCATGTACCCAGCAAGCTAGGGGTATAGGTTAGGCAGCCAGGGATTGCCCAAGGGGTGGAGGTTGATTAGGCGGTGGCCAGGCTCGTATTTATGCTATCCTAAGGAGGACAGATGCCATTGCTTCAGATGCTCGTATTACAGATATTAATTCACTCTGCCATCGAGATGCCTTTGTATTATTTGATCCCGATTCCACCTATTCATAGGTGTCTTCATATTTTGCTTGTTATTTGGGCACGCCCCGGGAGTCTCTTGCTTTACCTATTCATGTGTCTACCCTGGTGGGCGATACTGTTATTGTGGACCGTGTGTACCGGTTGTGTGTTGTGATTATTGGGGGTCTTGAGACCCGAGTTGATCTATTGTGATTGATCATGGTGGACTTTGACGTTATTTTGGGCATGGACTGGTTATCTTCGTGTCATGCTATTCTAGAATGCCATGCTAAGACAGTCACTTTGGCTATACCCAGTGTACTGTAGATCGAGTGGCGGGTGTGACTGATTATGTTCCTAGTAGAGTTATTTCTTTCTTGAAGGCCCATCGTATGGTTGGGAAGGGTTGTGTTTCCTATTTGGAATTTGTGATGGATGTTGGAGCTGAGACTCCTAGCATTGATTCTGTTCCCGTTGTTAGAGATTTTCCTAATGTATTTCTTGCAGACCTGTCGGGCATGCCACTAGATAAAGATATTTATTTTGGTATTGACCTAGTGCCTAGAAATCAGCCTATATCCATTCCTCTATATCGTATGGCACCAGCGGAGCAGAAAGAATTGAAGGGGGAGCTTCAGGAACTCCTACATAATGGGTTCATTCAGCCTAGTATGTCATCATGCGGTGTGCCGATCCTGTTTGTGAAGAAGGATGGAACAATGAGAATGCGCATTGATTACAGGAAATTTAACACAGTAACAGTGAAGAACAAGTATCCCCTGCCTCGTATTGATGATTTATTCTACCAGCTTCCGAGAGCGACGGTGATCTCCAAGATTGCTCTCCATTCGGGTTATCACCTATTGAATATTAGGGATTCAGATATTCCTAAGACTGCTTTCAAGGTCAATATGAGTTTCTTGTCATGACTTTTGGGCTGACCAATGCTCCATTAGCGTTCATTAATTTGATGAATAGTATATTTAGGCCTTACCTAGATTTGTTTTTTATTGTATTCATTTATGATATTCTGGTGTACCCGCATAGCAAGGAGGAGCACGTGGAGCATCTGCGTGAGGTCTTGCAGAGATTGAGGGAGGAGAGGCTTTATGTAAAGTTCTCCAAGTGTGATTTTTGTCTTGATTCAGTGGCATTCTTGGGGCATGTCTAGCGAGGGTATTACAGTTTTTCCAAAGAAGATAGAGGCGGTGCAGATTTTGCCTAGACCATCCTCATCCACATAGATTCGTAGCTTCCTTGATTTGGCGGGTTATTATTGTCGGTTTTTTCAGGTTTTTTCATCTATTGCCTTGCCCTTGAACAAGTTGACTCAAAAGGGTGCTCCATTTGTATGATCAGAAGAGTCCAAAGATAGCTTTCAGAAGCTCAAGACAGCTTTGACCACAGCTCTAGTGTTGGTTTTGCCTTCAGCTAAACTGTCATATACCGTATATTGTGATGCTTTGAGAGTTGGGATTGACTGTGTATTGATGTAGGAGGGTAGAGTTATTGCATATGCTTATCGTCAGTTGAAGCCCCACGAGAAGAACTACCCTAATCACGATTTAGAGTTGGCTGCCATAGTTTATACATTGAAGATTTGGAGGCACTACTTGTACGGTGTATCTTATGAGGTGTTCACCGACCATCGCAGTATTCAACATTTGTTCAATGAAAATGATCTTACTTTGAGGCGACGGAGGTGGCTAGAGTTGTTTAAGGATTATGATATTACTATTTGTTATCATCCAAGAAAGGCCAATGTAGTGGCAGATGCTTTGAGCCACAAGGCAGCGAGTGTGGGAAGTTTGGCATATATTCCAACTGGGGAGAGGCCCTATGACATAGAGATTCAGGCCTTGGCCAATCGGCTTGTGAGATTAGATATGTTGGAGCCCAACCGGGTGTTAGCTTGTGTGGTTTCTTGGTCATCCTTATATGATCGCATCACAGAGCGCCAGTATTACTTGTCCTCAGGGACAGAGTTGAGCATGGTGATGCCAGAGATATCACCATTGGTGATGAAAGTGTATTGAAGATGCAGGGGGGATTTGTGTGCCGAATGTGGATGGGACTAGATAGTTGATCCTGGAGAAGGCCCATAGCTCGTGGTATTCTATTCATCTGGGTGCCACGAAGATGTATCCGGAATTAAGGCAGCATTATAAGTGGAGAAGCATAAAGAAAGATATTGTGGGATTAGTGGCTCGGTGTCTCAACTGTTAGTAGGTGAAATATGAGCATCAGACCCCGGATGGCTTACTTCAGCCGATGGTTATTACTGTGTGGACGTGGGGGAGAGTTACTAGGCAAACTCTGCCCCTTGCAGAGTTTGCCTAGTACAACAGCTATCAGTCCATTATTCAGATGGCACATTATGAGGCCTTATATGGGATGCGGTGTAGATATACAGTTGGTTGGTTCGATCCCAGCGAGGCTAGATTGTTGGGGATAAAGGTTGTTCAGGGTGCCTTAGAGAAGGTGAAAGCTATTGAGGAGAGACTTTGTACAGCTCAGTCGCGTCAGAAGAGTTATGCGGACCAGAAGGTTTGAGATGTGTCTTACACGGTTGGTGAGAAGGTTTCGCCTAGGAAGGGTGCTATGAGGTTTCGAGAGAAAGGGAAGTTGAGCCCCCCGTTCATTGGGCCTTTTGAGGTATGTTTTTTGACTCACTCGAGGACAAGGGTTTGTCTAAGTTTGGGAGGATGTGACGACCTGGCCCGTCATCGCATAAGTTACCGCTCTATTTCCCCCATTTTGTACTTCTTTATGCTTCACTATCGGTGTTTCGTTTGATCGAGTTGAGTTGAATTAGTCTTGGTAGGAAATGAGATCCTTAGTCTCTTTAAGGAAGGCTTAGTTTAGAAAAGTCAACTGGATGCTAAATTATGAGTTAGAGGGCTTGGATGTGATTTTTGATGGTTTTGTTAGCTTCAGGGGATGATTTGTGACATAGGAGTGTGATCGGAAGTGGTTTTAGAGGTCTGGTATAGATTTAGTGGTGAAGTTAGTATTTTGGTGATTTTTGGTTGATAGGTGAAATTTTGATTCGAGGGTCGGAATGGAATTCCGGGAGTTTTTTTAGCTTCTATATGTCATTTGGGATGTGTGCACAAAAACCCAGGTCATTCGAAGGTGATTTAGTTGTATTTATGATCAAATGCGTGTTTCCAAAGTATTAGAAGAACTTAGGCTTGAATTCGATGTAATTTGATGGTTTTGTGTTGTTTGAGGTGTTTTGATGATTGGAACAAGTTTGAATAACGTTTAGCATGTACTGGTATTTTTGTTGAGGTCCCGGGAGCCTTGGGGTGATTTCAAACGGTTAAAGGAACATTTTGGATTTATGCATGTTGCAAAGTCTTCTCCTTCTGGTATTTCTGCTTCTGAAGGTTTTTGACACAGAAGCGGTGCCACAAGTGCGAAGGGAGGATCAAAGAAGCGAGTTTAGCCTAGGTGCATGTTTTCGCTGAATCAGATGGGCCACATCTAAGAAGCCGCACAAGCGGAATTTGAGTCGCTGAAGCGGGTTTTGGATTTTTTAAGGAATTCTCGCAGAAGAGGAATATGTACTGCAGAAGCGGTACCGCGGAAGCGAGATTTTTACCGCAGAAGCGGTTTTAGCTGGGCAAAAGATATTTAAGTCCATCTTTGCGAATTTTGTAGGTTTTCTCATTTTTAACTTCGGACTTGGAGAATTTTGGCCGATTTGGAAGATGGATCTCAAGGAGCTTCGATAAGGTAAATATTGTTGACCTAAAATACGAATTTAAGGTGTTACTTCATGATTTGGTACTGAAAACTTAAGAAATCAATGGCAAAAATGGTTGTTTAGGGCTTGAACTTAAGAGAGTAATAATTGAGGATTTGAAGCGCCAATTTAACTGATTCTTGTAATTATATATGTATGAACTCGTGGAGAGATAAGGAACCCGTTGATGTAAAAATTTCAAAGTTTCGACAAATGAGTCAGGGGCTCGAGTTCTGCTAATTTCGGGATTTTTTATATTTATAGATTTTTTTCGATTGGGTATTGTTCCTTTAGCCTATTGTGACGTATTCGTTGTGGTGTTGGTCAGATATTACGGGCGAGGAGGCCGATTTGAGGGGCAAGGGCATAGCGAGCTAGAGTTTTGGCCGGCTTGAGGTGAGTAATGAATGTAAACGATGTCCTGCGAGTTTGAAACCCCGGATTTGCATATCCTAGTGCTATATTAAGGTGAGACACGCGCTCAATGACGAGTGCCGGGTCTGTTACTACTGGAGATTTTGACTTCATCCATCCTGAGTGATGTTTTACCGCGTATTTTATTGAAGTCTAATTGTTAGCATCTTTATTTGGATTACTTGTCATATTTGGGCTTCGTGCCAACTATTTGGGGTTGTTGTTATTACTGTTTTCTCACTATCTTCAGATATTTATATAACTCAGCCACTTTTACTCAGATTTGAAAACAAATAATAATTCGAATGACGTTTTGGGATGAAAACTACTATTTCATAAATTGCCCGAGAGGCTTATGTGATTTCTGGACGGAGTATAGGATCAAGCTGCGCGATATAGTAGTATTATATTTATATTGAGGCCGAGGGCCTAGTTGATGCCACGATATGGCTTGTTATTGCGCTTGGACCATAAGGAGCCCCTCCTGGAGTCTGCACACCCCCAGTGAGCGCCATCGACGATAAATAAGTGGATCGGGGTGCACGCCGCAGCTGGTACAATAGAGTACCGTTTTATGTGTTCCATTTTTCTTATTCGCCTGTCTTTCATTTGTTTATCTGTTGTATCATTTCCATAAACTGTTTACACTAGTTTAATGATTTCTTAATACTTGGTTATAAGTTGTTGTAATATAGACTTCAATGTGTTTATTCAGGATTTCTTATTCTCAACCTTTATTTATGTTTATTAACCACTGGGTCGAAGTACTCATATAAGTCCTTGTACCTTGCGTGCAGATCTAGGTGCTTCTGACATTGTTGAGGACTTCCAACTTGGAAACACTTATCCGAGAGCATCGAGGTAGCTGCACTAGCGTTCGCAACCCTGACCCCACCCCTCTGTCTCTTGTTTTATTTTGTACCCCCTAGATTGATATATATTAGGTTTACAACTCTGTAATAGAGGCTCAGATTTGCGACACTGATTTCTATTGGGTCTACGTAGTAAAATTGTCATCTTGGATTCCGCATATTTTAACTCTATTTTAGATTTCCAGTGTTTTCGACATAGTAATTTATCTATGTTGATTTATCATGAACTGTGTAGAAGTGGTTAAGGTTGTGGTTTGGTCGGGCCTACCTAGCAGTGTGTTGGGTTCCATCACGACCGGGGTTGGGGTCGTGACAACATCATTCCCCCTTTTAAAACATTCGTCCTCGCATGTTGACTGATGCCCTTATTGTTCTCATATCCCATAGCTCTTGCGAATGTTTTAGTAGTCCTCTTGCCATCTAGGCAATTGTTCTATGAATAAGTCCAAAGGCCAAGGTATTCACCCCTCTAGGCCTCTTTCCCATGCCATGACTTGTGATCAAATACCTTCCAATATCATAACTGTTACTACCTCCCATCATGCAACTTCTACAATACTGACCCTGTAAATGTGGCTATGCGATTCTCCTTTCCTTTTTCCTCCAGTTTTTAGCAAAACCTGAAGTTCTTCGCTTTTTTTTAACTTACAAATATTGCTATAAATTATTTTATAGATGTGGTTATCAATTCGTATGACTTTACTACATCTACATAGGTCATACAATACCATAACTCTTACCTCGACTTCTCGTTACTGAGGTCTGCTACGAAATCACCGGTTAATTTCATTGCTCATCCCATACTTATAAATCTATGTCCTCTAATGATTCCACATTACTTTTCATCTTAAGAATGACGTCTTTATCTCTTCTCATACTTTATACGTTTTATCCATCCATTGCTGATTCACCTCAATTTTGATCCATAATCCACCCCTGATAACTTAACCTTTTATGTAATGTTGCTGCTAGGATTCATGTTTTTATCTAGGAACATTGATTAGATTGTTGCACCTTGGGCGATACCCTACTTTCATAATTGTATCTCATGGCATCCCAATCTGATTTACCTTGCGTGGGTATTTTAATCATCTTCAATCGTGAGATCCCTTTCTCTTATTCGTCATATCATTACTCAATCGAAGGTCCAAACGTTATTTCTTTTCTATAATAATTACACTCTCATTCTATTAACAGGGCAATATTCCTTCTCTTCTGGATTTTATTAGCCTTAGACTGCTTTGAGTTCATTCGAGCCATACTGTATTTTCCATAACTTAGAGAAACCATTAGCTTTCTTGTTTTCATGGGTTTCGATCCTGGGGACTTATCTGTTCTCTTCACCCTTTCACTTTACTTTCCTCATCCTTACTCATGTTTCGTTAAAGCTTTGTTGCTTTACTATGCTTTAGCTTGGGACCTATACATATCTATTTATTCTATTTGTGGCCTTCCTTCAACTTGCTAGCACCATAGATTTCCTTATGTTGATCTAGAACATCAAAGCGAGACATCACATCATCTCTAACTATCCTTTACTGTTATAATCAGGCTTACTGATAACTAGACCATAGGCTGAAAGATATGCTACTGACGCCTCGCTATCATTCATGGATATTGAATCCTTGTACTTATAGGCTTCTATCCGAAGTATGGATTATTTACAATCTTCTGCCTTTGAGTATCTCGTACGTTGTTCACCTTTACCTTACTTACCTTAGAATTTTGCATCGTATCTTCTATCTATTTCATGACCTTCCCTCCACATAGGTATAATTCATCTCCATAACTTGAAGCTCTATTATAATACTCGCACCTCTACTGCATACACTATCCGATGGGAGCTTCGTACTTACTTCTTAAGAGGCTGGTACTTCTTCTAACTGGATTTCTTGTAGAACCATTATAGATTATGGTTGTTATGTTATTTCTCGTGAACACTTATATTAAGATTGATTCTATCATGTTCTCAAGCACAACTTTTGTAATTTTTCTAGGTCCACTAATCATGCTCTTGATTTACTTGGGTGATGTAATTCTTTATTTTCCTCTTCCGTTTGATCAGACTTTACGCATGCTTAAGCTATCTTCTGATTTGTGGCTCATGGTACCAGTTATTACCTTAGCCTTCCATGGGCATTATGGAATATCCATGATATAATATTCTAACAATTCAATCCTTTGTCTATGCCCTGGGCTCAATTCTTTTTTTAACTTATACCGGAGTCTTCTATGGATGTGTGATTGTCAACAAATATGATGCATGGATAATGTTCCAAAATCTTGAATGTATCCATAAATTACTAACTTTGGATCATTTATCGAATAATTCTTTCAACGTAAGCTATTAATTCCTGGTTTTTCTTCCCCCTTGTTGCGTCAATACTTAGCTTATCTTAGTACCCACACTTGCCAGAGTTTTCATACAACTCATATGATCTCGAATATTACTTTTAATTTTTACTTCCCGTCCATTACCCACGGTAGGTTCTACTTTACTTTGGAATGCTTATAATGTTGTTGCGAGATTATTGTTAAACAACCATTTCTTCTTTGGGTCGTTGTACATAGGTTGAAGCCTTCTTTCTTATCTCCTCAGCTAGTCCTTTGTTGTAGTACTTAGGGAGAACCCTTGACCCTCGTAAAGTTCTGAGCTTATTACGGGCCTTTTGATGTCCTTCTTTGCCTATAATCATCCGTAGTTGCTTACTTCTATTCCCTTCTGCTTGTATGGTTGCTTCTGAACTGATATTTTGATTTCCTTCCCAGTGGCACTTTCTTTTGTCCTCGTAACGCTCATATGGTACCATTAACTACCCCGACTCTTGTTTGAATATATCTCAAGAATTATAATGATATTCTTTGAGATTGAATTCTCCATGTTAGGTTCTACTATGTTTATCTTACATGATCTGACGACTTGTTCATAACCTCATGTTTAGCCCTAATTGGGATCTTTTTGACCAATTACTAATTACTTGGTGACCCATTCTCATATCAATATTGCTTCTAATTTTTCTTGGGTTATTTCCTTTGTCTTAACTTACGTCTCATACTGGCTCCTTATTTATTAATAACAGCTCGGGCAGGAACCTTTACTTCCCCTCCTTGACATAGTGCTTGCACAATATTGAACGTATATGAAAGATTTGGATAAGTGTCATCTCATTCCTCTTTCATTTATCGCATTCTTCCTTTACCATTCTGTATTCACTAGAACCACTTGATTCTTACTTAATGTCGCATCGCTCCATATTCCCCCCTTTAGGGGTGTACTAAGAATTAAGCCAAGAGGATCTACTTATAGATGTTTTGCCTCTTCGTCTTTGGCGTTGTTTCACAACATCAATGGTCTTAACTCGCCTTGAAGTAATCCTTCTGTACCAAGGGTGACAAATTCCCTTACTTGCGAGGGTGACTCTTAATGTAACCGGTACATACAGTCCCTTAAGCTTAATTTTTATAACATTACTTGCTTTAGGGAAATGTCTTCCTAAATGACCATTCTCAGAATTTCTCGTGAATCGTCTTTTGTTGTCCATCCTATTATTGCCGGAACGCAATCTGAAATTCTCATGATGCTGACTGTTATCAGATCACTCAGTCCCAAATTCATATTCAGTTTATGTTGCTTACCGGTGCATACTGATTTCTATTCTTCTGGGGTCTAATTCTCCCTTCTGGTAATCACGTTAGAGTCACGAACTTATTCCTTAAGATGAGGATATGATTTTATGGCATATACTCTTTTGCTGTCCTAAGGCCTGTCACCTCTCGTCTCTTCAATCACTTGACTGGACTCTGTAATAGTGTCATTTCTTCTTCTTTTTTCCTACTTTTGTTATCCATGTATCACACCTTATCTGTAATGCCTCGTTATCTCTTTTCTCATTACTCTGCTAATATTTCTGCATATCCCTTGTTTTAGCTCTCCTTGCTTCATTCAACTGCACTTCCGGTTGGTCAACGTCCTCGCTCTACTAGGGACAATAGTCATCTAAGGTAATATTTATCTCTTCCATGCTTTTGGTGCTTATCATCTGTATTTTTTTTTGGATCATGCTAGTATTCACATCTAACTTCATATTCTAGAGTGCACCATCTGGGTGTCTCACAAGAAGATCTATTAGCACATTTGCAATATCCTTTGGCAATATCAACTAATACATGCAATTCATTCACCAATTTGGGTTACCCTAACCCAAGCCGGATCTTGATATCTTGTCCTTCTCTTAACTATACTTGTTAGCCCCCACAGGGCAATAAATAAAATGGGTTTGACCAATTGTACATACCTCTATTACTGTTAAATATAAGTCAAAAAGCTTATGTTCCCCTATTTGAATTATTAACACTGTTAAAATTCATTAACTGGGCGCCTCGTACCCTCCTTCATTTTACTTTTTTTGCTTGGTAAAACTTATATTTATCTTCTTAATCTTTCGTTGTCTTTCACCGTAAAGGTGGATAGGCATTCTTTCCTTAGGGCTTCTTATTAAGGAGCTTACACCTTTCAATACATCCATGATTTGCTAAAGACCTCATATTTATGTATCATAAGCAAGATATAAAATCGAGTTCCTCTAAATTAACAATTCCAAAGCTATATCTCTTATCGATCGTGTTTCTGAATGTAGACATCATCTTATTACGGATAGAAGTTTGGGACTTGAATTATTAGAAGTGAGCTCTACCACACGATTTAGAGTAGGAAGAAAGAGTGAGAGTCCTAAATGCCCTGTAGCCTCCTATTTATAAGTGTGGTGCATGACACACCCATAAATAAGACTCTACTAGACACGGCTTATAAACTCCCTAGGACAAAACTACTCTGATACTTGTCACAACCCAAACTGATGGGCCACGATGGGCACTCGGTAACTTACTCAATTGAGTACCAACGCAGCATATCTTTCTTATTATATCATTATATACACGCGACATACGGGCCTAATAGCCAACACGATCCTTTATAAACTCAAAACATATGCCGACAAGGCCGTACAATATTTCACGTACAAGACATATGTCCACAATCCTCTAAGAGTACATAAATATCGTAAAAATCGGGACAGAGTCCCGCTATATCAAACAATATACGTCTAAATCATACTAACTAAACACGCAACTCCGAAGCAAATGGAGCGCACCAACATATTCTGCTGAGTTGATAGCCTACATAAAGGGCTCTCGACCCATCTATCTGAACCTGCGGGCATGAAACGCAGAGTCCCCATGGAAAAGGGACGTCAATACGAATAATGTATTGAGTATGTAAGGCACATAAATAAGTACTTAACAGACATGGAAAAAATATAGAGTAATTGACTCAATTTGTTTGTCTGGATAACTACGTAAATTATAAATTACTTTTAGCACCATGCATATGTGTATGAATGTCATGTCATGCATAGGTACATGTTTCATAACATCATCAGCCTCTTAGGACATCCCATCATATTATATTGACCACTGTGGGCAAAATCATCATCGTATACCCGTTGACCAGGTGGTGATGCGTATATAACGCCATAGCCTTTCTCATATATGTATATGTATATATATATATATATATACATACACAAACACACACACACACACACACATATATATATATATATATATATATATATATATATATATATATATATATATATATATATATATATATATATATATATATATATCTGTGTGTGTGTGTGTGTGTGTGTATGTATATATATATATATATAACACTGTTTGAATCATATTTCAGCCACTATGGGTAACGTCAACATCATCATAACACTGTTTGAATCATTTTTGCTGTTTTGTAAATTCCGGTTTACACTGTCTTAGCATAATCGATAATCAGAAAAAAATAATCGATTATTTCTGTCTAGATTTGAAAGACATGTCTAAAATTCATTTTGGCTAAAATGAAAATGTTTGAAAATTATTTTGTTTTAAATCAAAGATACATGGTTTGATGAAAATGATTTTATGAGAGAAGCCAAGTCTTGAATCTATTGTCGGATCAAGATCACAATATAAACGACTCATGTATAACTTTGTTGCTTTACTTGATCTTGATCTTGTTCTTTGTTTCTCTTGTGCTTGGACTTCGGCATATGTCAATATTCCATGCGCGTCGGTTTGTCATTTATCAAAACCTACAAAGATGAACACACGTTTAGTTTTAGCGACTTGAGAACGTGTTTCAACAATTTCCCCCTTTTTGATAATGGCAAACCAACATCGGGATATGCATATTAAATAATTGATAATGACAATCCAAGACAAGTATATAAATATATGAATGAGTTCCCCCTCAATTTATGAATTCCCCCTTAATTTACGCCAATATGTATTAGTGTGCATAGCCCTTATTCTTTCCCCTTTTGACATTAGCAAAAAATAATAAACTTATATTGAGGAAACAATATTGAAAATACATAATAAAGCAAGAACAAGAGACAAAATATTATTCAACCGATACATAAAAAATATCATTCATTGTCAACATTAACATCCGCCTCGGCATCCGGCACTTCTTCCGGAAGGACAACTTGGGCATAGGGATAGCGGACGTGGTCAAAATATCCATGAAGCTCGTGGGATAATCGGGTGACATTCCTATCAATACGAGTCATGGACCTGGACAAAGAGGCAAGTTGCTCAGAAATGGTTTGGAGGGAAGCAACGGACGGGGCCTGAGGACGACGTCTTTGAGTTGGAGGAGGAGCCGGATGTTCACCGATATTGCGAAATGAAGATTCTTGAATTTCCCAGTGTTTTGTTGCCTTATTGTGAGGACCGACGGGGGTGTCGATACCGGAGGCTTGAAAAAGAGCCATTATGACAAAAGCATAGGGGAGTGGCTTATCGTCCCCAATTGCATCATACATGTGAGTCAGGATGAACTGGCACCAATTGATGCGAGCCCCGGTGATAATTGCGTGCATGAGTTTTGAATCCTCATGAGAGAGAGTCGTATGATTGAATTTGCGCGGTTTTAGAACGCGGGTTATGAAATAAAAGATTAGATGATATTCCGGGAGCATGTTCGTAATGGTTGGGCGACGATGCTCCGGACTAGCAATAAATTCGCCAATGCCAATTTGGTTGAAAAGGAGCTGTTCATCAAATAAAGCACCTTCTTCTCTAGTGTAAAGTGAAATATCTTCCCCATTTCGTGGAAGTTTTGTGAGGAGTTGCATGTGTTCCTCATTTAAAAGAATTGGGACTCCATTGATGGTTGAGACTAGTTCACCATCTTCGTCCTTCCCGAGATTGGAATAGAAGGCACGAATTAGAGCAGGGTGAATGTAAGGGGATTGAAGATATATGAATTCAAGGAGTTGGCTTTGTATGAGGATATTTGCTGTGGATGGAGGGGCGCTGTGGCTAAGGAATCGACCAGTGGAGAATCGAGGAGGAAGGATTTCTCGATTTTCAAATTTTTCGACGAATCGAAGGAGTTCGGGTTCAGTTTCGAAACGTAAGAAGGATCCGTTTTAATAGTAGTGGGAGAGTGGACGAGCGACGGAAGAGGAGGCAATTTGTTTGCCGGAACGAGCGCGTTTAGAGTGCTTGCTCGCCATTAGTATGAAGAAATAAGAGCTATTGCAAAAATTTGAGGGCTTTTGAAGATTGTTTGAAGCTAAGAGTGAAGTTGGAGTGAGAAATTTGAAGGATGAAAACACCTATTTATAGAGTTGAAGAAGTGAGGCATTTATTGTACAAAAAAACTGCAGATTTATTAAGCCAAACGGTCAAAAACGGTAACAATTTTGATTAGCTGACCGTTGGTAATCGATTACTGAACTTTGGTAATCGATTATTGCTGCACAGTGTGTTATACGGACTCGGGGAATAATCGATTTTGATTTGCAGATAATCGATTATCTTTAGGCATTGTGATGAAAAACCGAGACGGTAAGAGGAAATCGATTATTCAGTTTTCAACAATCAATTATTGTATTAACACTTGTAAAACTGAACTTTCAATAATCGATTAGTAATATTGATAATCGATTATTCAATATGATTGCCCGATTCCCGCAAAATCAAAATGTTAGATAATTGATTCTAGTATTAGTATAATCGATTAGTTTATTTTTCCAGTAGAATAATAGGAAAACATAAAGGAGTAATAATCGATTACTGACTAAGAAAAATCGATTATTTATCACCAGTGCCCGAGAATTCCCCCTGTCTTTGGGGCGATACCTGCAAAAAAAGAGTTAGGCGCCTCCGACGCTCAAGTTAGTAATCGTTGAAAAGAAAAATGCAGTGCATGTATTAGATCAACGTGGAGTCAAGAATCCCGAGTTCACTACGAATTCGAAAAAAGGACTCTTTCTCTAAAGGCTTTGTGAAGATGTCGGCCAATTGATATTTGGTTTCAACAAACTCAATTTCGACATCACCTTTGAGAACGTGATCTCTTATGAAGTGGTGCCTAATTTCTATGTGTTTCATTCTTGAGTGAAGAACAGGGTTCTTCGTCAAGCTTATGGCGCTAGTATTATCACATCGAAGAGGGATATGATTGATTCTAAGACCATAATCCGAGAGTTGTTGTTTCATCCAAAGGATTTGAGCACAATAACTCCCCGCGGCTACATATTCAGCCTCGGTTGTGGATAACGCAACACTTACTTGTTTCTTGCTAAACCAAGAAACTAGAGAGCTACCAAGCAAATGGCAAGTGCCACTAGTGCTCTTGCGGTCCAATTTGCAACCCGCAAAATCGGAATCGGAATAGCCAACAAGTTGGCATGAAGAACCTTTGGGATACCATAGTCCCACATTTATGGTTCCAACAAGATACTTCATTATCCTTTTTACCGCAGTTAGGTGCGACTCCTTCGGACATGATTGATATCGAGCGCATAAACACACGCTAAACATGATGTCCGGTCTACTTGCAGTAAGATAAAGAAGGGATCCGATCATACCTCGATACTTCTTTGTGTCTACTTCCTTACCTTTCTCATCTTTGTCAAGATGGTCGGATGTACTCATTGGAGTGGCCATTGCTTTGGCGTTGCTCATTTCAAAACGATTTAGCAACTCCTTGCAATATTTAGATTTGCAAATGAAAGTTCCCTCTTTTATTTGTTTCACTTGCAACCCCAAGAAGAAGTTTAGCTCACCCATCATTGACATTCCAAATTCAATTGTCATTAATTCAGAGAATTCCTTGCACAAAGAATTGTTAGTAGCACCAAAAATAATATCATCTACATATATTTGAACTAATAAGATGTCATTGTTTTTGTTCTGAATAAAGAGTGTAGTGTCAACTTTCCCCCTAATGAACTCATTGTCCAAAAGAAATTTGCTTAAGCATTCATACCAAGCTCGGGGAGCTTGTTTAAGACCATAGAGGGCTTTCTTAAGTTTGAAGACATGATCGGGAGATTTAAAAGTCTTCAAAACCCGGGGGTTGTTCAACATATACTTCCTCTTGAATAAACCCATTTAGGAAGGCACTCTTTACATCCATTTGATATAAAATAAAATTCATAGAAGAGGCAAAAGCAAGTAATAGACGAATAGCTTCTAGTCTTGCAACTGGTGCATAAGTTTCTTCATAATCAATTCCTTCTTCTTGATTATAACCATTAGCAACAAGCCTAGCTTTGTTTCTAGTGATTATACCATTTTCATCTAATTTATTTCGAAAAACCCATTTCGTGCCAATTATGGTGTGATTATCGGGTCTTGGCACCAATTCCCAAACATCATTACGTTTAAATTGGTTAAGCTCCTCTTGCATTGCCAAGGTCCAATGCTCATCCCCAATTGCTTCGGAAATGGTTGTAGGTTCTATTTGTGAAATAAAAGCCATATGTCCTACAGTGTCTTTAAGGAGGTTTCGAGTGTTTACCCCTTTTTCGATGTTACCAATTACCTTGTCGAGAGGATGATCTTTAGACGTCCTCCAAGCCTTAGGCATCATCGATTCTTCCTCTTGTGGTGGTTCTTCTTCCGATGATTGTTCCACAGCTTCATCTTGAACTTCCTTTGCATTTTCCTCTTGTACCTTGTCTTGAAGACTTATTTTGTTTAAAGAATCTGCAAGATCAACACAAGAATCCTTTCTCGCCAAGCGAGAATCATTTTCACAAAATACTACATGAGGAGATTCCTCAACAGTTTTGGTTCGATTATTGAAAACTCTATATGCTTTGCTACGCGATGAGTAACCAAGAAAAATTCCTTCATCAGATTTCGCGTCAAATTTTCCCAAGTTATCTTTTCCGTTGTTGTGAATAAAACATTTACAACCGAAGACAAGATTTGGTTTCCTTCCCTTATAGAGTTCATAGGGAGTTTTCATGAGTATCGGTCTTATGACAGCTCTGTTTAAAACATAGCTTGCGGTACTCACGGCATCCGCCCAAAACTTTTTGGAAATCTTAGCCTCATCGAGCATGGTTCTAGCCATCTCTTTGAGACATTGATTTTTACGTTCCACCACTCCATTTTGTTGTGGTGTACGTGGAGCCGAAAAGGTATGTTCAATACCAAGTTCGTCACAAAAATCCGCGACGAGATTATGATCGAACTCTCCCCCATGATCACTTCTTATGGAAGTGACGGTTGTGTTCTTTTCATTTTGAACACGTTTAAGAAAACTTTTAAAAGCTTTAAAGGCATCACTTTTATGAGCAAGAAATAACGTCCATGTGAATCTAGAGTAGTCATCAACAATTACAAAAGCATAAAGATTTCCACCAAGACTTTCAACACGAGACGGTCCAAAAAGATCCATGTGAACAAGTTGTAAAGGTCTAGTGGTTGAAACAACATTTTTAGATTTAAAAGAGGCTTTTATTTGTTTCCCTTTTTGGCATGAATCACAAATAGAATCTTTTTCAAATTTTAGTTTTGGAAGACCGATTACTAAATCTTGAGAAACAAATTTGTTTAAGACATGAGCTACTCTACGATGCCATAACCACATGTCGTCTTCTTTACTCAAAAGGCAATTCACAAAACTTGATGAAGAATTTTCAAGATCAACCATATAGATATTATCAATTCTAATACCACGAAGAATAACTTTAAAATCACTACGACAGATAACTAAGCATTCTTCGGAGTCAAACAATACAAGATTTCCCTTGTCACATAATTGACTTATGCTCAAGAGATTATGTTTAAGACCTTTAACTAGCAAAATATGCTTAATGGAGGAGGATTCGTCCTTACCGACCGAGCCAATGCCGATAATCTTTCCTTTGTTATTGTCTCCAAAAATAACATTTCCTCCTTCCGTGGGTTTTAGTTGAAGGAATTTTGATGCATCCCTGGTCATATGTTTGGAGCATCCACTATCAAGGTACCAAAGTACACTTGATCCCTTCAAACACGCCTACAAAACAAATTAATGAGATTTTGGTACCCAAGCCATTTTGGGTCCTTGTGTGTTAGGTGCAAAATAGTGGTGTGATTGACCTGCAGTGAAATGTCTATGTCTAATGAAGCATGCGGGAGCAATATGTCCAATTTTATTGCAATAATGACAAATGACATTCGGATTGTGCATTCTTCTAGGATGATAATAATTTGGGGATCTAAATTCATTCACCCTATTTTTTGGAATATAGTTTTGATGTAATTTTCGAAAATCTTTTCTAGGTGTTCTAAATTGCTCAACATTTCTCCTAGTGTTTATTCTAGGATGCATAGCGATTCTAGGATCATTGTTTCTAGGTTGAATATTTCTAGGTTGCAATTTTTGAAAATCTTTTCTAGGTGTTCTAAATTGTTCTACATTTCTTCTAGTGCTCGTTCTAGGATGTATAGTGGTCCTAGGATTGTTGTTTCTAGGTTATTTAGGAAAGGTCTCATCTTTTTTGTTAGGCACATTTTTGAAACCTATTCCATGTTTAGTAGATTTCAAGTTTATAAGAACCTCATTGAGATTTTTGTGAGAGGAGTTGAATTTATTCAAGGTGCTCTTAAGTTTTTCTACTTCATCTTGTAGAGATTTGCAAGATGTACAACCATTGTCGGGTTTATCGGCACTTCTTTTGCCGTAAAACTTTTTTTCCTCTTTTAATTTCTCATTTTCAAGAGTTAGTTTTTCAAAATCCTTTTATTTTGAAGAAATTTGTTTTCTTAAATCTTTTATAGATTTAGAAGCGCTAATAAACTCTTTATACAATTCATCAAATGCATCTTGCATTTCTTCTAAAGTGAAATAGTTCTTAGAAGTAGTACATACCTCATTTTGAATTTCTTCGTGTGCCATAAGACACAAGTTTGCGGTCTCGTTTCCTTCTCCATCACTTGATTCGTCTCCGGAGTCGCCTCCCCAAGAGATGTATGCTCTTTGTTTCTTGGCGAATTTCTTTTCTGTTTTGTTATTTGGACAGTTGGATTTGATGTGCCCAGCTTCTCCGCATCCATAGCATTTGAGTGGTCCTCCTGGCCGCTTTCCTTTGAACTCTTTCCGCATGAATTTTTGGAATTTCTTAATCACGAGTCCGAACTCGATATCTTCGTCGCTTGAATCCTCATCATTTTAAGGTTGAGCCGTGCTTGCTTTTAGAGCGATTCTCCTTTTCCTTTGATCATCTACAGGAGGGTTAAGAATAGTAGACTCATGGGTTTTAAGGTTACCTCTAAGTCCATCGATTGTGACATTTGTAATGCCGATTGACTCTTGAATAGCGTCAGCTTTGGAGCGCCATTCCGGAATGAGACTTCGAAGAATTTTACGGACAAGCTCCCTATCCGTGAAGGTCTTCTTGAGAGCATGAAGATCATTAACGATTTTTGAAAATCGTTCGAACATATCGTCTATCTTCTCGCTTTCCTTCATATGAAAAAGTTCATATTCGTGGGTTAGAAAATCTATTTTAGCTTCTCTTACCTGGTCCGTACCTTCGTAGGTGATCTCCAATTTATCCCACATTTGCTTAGCCGTGGTGCAACATGAGATTTTCCGATAATCATCGGGATTTACAGCACAATATAACATGTTGATGGCCTTTGCATTATATTCCACCTTTCTGATATCGTCCATATCGTATTCGTCTTCCGACTTTGGGACGAGTTCATCTCCAACCTTTTTAGTTGGAAGTTGTTCTCAATTCTTTATAATTTTCCACAATTGGAAGTTGTTTGATTGAATGAAAATCCTCATCCTCTCCTTCCAATAAGTGTAATTGGTGCCATCAAAGAGTGGTGGCCTTGTGAAGCATTGTCCTTCACCTAGTCCTGCATTAATGTTACGAGTAGAAGCCATGGATTGTTTCTCTCAAACTGTTAAGTCTTTCAGAGAGTTAGGCTCTGATACCAATTGTTAGAATATACGCTTAACGCTAGAGGGGGGGTGAATAGCGTTATAATAAAAAACAATATAAATTTGCGAAATTAAAATTGCAGGAGTAAAATAAGTGCGGTAAATAAAGAAGTAAGGAGAGAACACACCGAACTTATACTGGTTCACCACAACGTGTGGTTAGTCCAGTTTCCCGAGAGACTCTCTCGAGTTTCTACTAACTCTGTTAAGCTTACGGGTGCTTAACAAACCGTTACAAACTGAGAACACAAGTCTCAACGATGCTTGCTCGAAGATACCACACTTCAAGACTTCACGTGATGGAATTAACCTTTCCTTCTTACAACCACAAGGGATTATAACTTCCCTTCAAGTGTATACAAACACTTAGCACTCAAGACAAGACTCTCTTACAGAATAGATATGAGTAAAATTAATACGCTCAAGAACACAACAACTTCGTTAAGAGTTTGGCTCTCAAAAACTATGAAATGAATATAAAATGATAGATATGAGAGTATGTAAGCTTAAGCAAGAATGTAATCAGTTGTTGTACTTAAAATAGTGATTTTGAGGTGTATTTATAGTCCTCAAAGTTACCAAGACCGTTGCTTAATTTCCAATCACTAATTGCTGATTTTGTGCTAGGATAATCGATTATCTGATTTTGCATAATCGATTATCTGCAAATCGTTCAAAAATCATATGCAGATTATAAGCAGAATAATCGATTATTCAAATTGCATAATCGATTACCTGATAACGTTTAAAAATCAGACGCTTATTTTATGCTAGCATAATCGATTATTGCCTTGTACATACTCGATTATCTTTCAGCGTTAAAAAATACTTTGGCAACGGTCTTAACATAATCGATTACCAAAAAGACATAATCGATTATTTTGCTGTTTTGTAAATTCCGATTATACACTGTCTTAACATAATCGATTATCAAAAAGACATAATCGATTATTTTGCTATTTTGTAAATTCCGGTTTATACTGTCTTAACATAATCGATTATCAGAAAAACATAATCGATTATTTCTGTCCAGATTTGAAAGACATGTCTAAAATTCATTTTGGCTAAAATGAAAATGTTTGAAAATCATTTTGTTTTAAATCAAAGATGCATGGTTTGATGAAAATGATTTTACGAGAGAAGCCAAGTCTTGAATCTATTTTCGGATCAAGATCACAATATAAACGACTCATGTATAACTTTGTTGCTTTACTTGATCTTGTTCTTTGTTTCTCTTGTGCTTGGACTTCGGCATATGTCAATGTTCCATGCGCGTCGGTTTGTCATTTATCAAAACGTACAAAGATGAACACACGTTTAGTTTTAGCGACTTGAGAACGTGTTTCAACACAAATAAATAGATAGGAAGAGATTGTCATAATCCACAATACACAATATACAATATCTTGCCAAGTTGATATCCGAGGGAATGAGACTCACTATGAAAAACTACTTGAACCAGGTATGGTTAAACACATCTTGTACCTGTTGGCACCATCAATAAACCCTAATCCAATGCATGCAATGATGCATCAGTGGAATATGCCACCCCAGCTCAACCTTATGCAACCACTGAATCTACACATAGATGTGCCATTTTTCCCCTCAGAATTTCTCTCTCACCTAAACCCCATCTTTATACCTTGGGAAAACCCTCCCTAGCCCCAAACTCACCAGGAACTACCATTGGAACTACATTCACTAGTGTTCAAACCCCAGATAATGCAAGAGCCAGAAGAAGAAGAAGAAGAAGAAGAAGAAGAAGAAGAAGAAGAGGCTCTAGGGGAGAAGAAGAAGAGGCTCTAGGGGAGGAAATAGGATACCCTCTAATCCAAAGAATGGAACAAATCTTGGAGTTCTCAAGCATAAAAGAGGTAAGAGTTTTTCTCTTCATGAAGATGCAAGAGAAAAGGTGTGTGCTCAACTCTCTACTAGCACTATACAAGTGCTCAATGGAGATCATGCCACTTTAAGACCCAAGAGTGGGAAATAGAGCCATGATTCTAGTACCCTAACTCATGTGGAACTCTGTATTACTAAAGAAGGAAGGGATAATGGGGAACCAGCAAACCTAGACTTGAACCTATCCATGAATAGTCCAACTAACTCCATCATCTTGAACATTAGGGGAGGGAATAATGATGAGTTTAGAAGAAATTTCAGAAAAATGGTAGATACTCATAGGCCATGCATGGTCACTTTATTAAAAACTAGGATGGAAATCCATGCGCAAATGCTATGTGACTTTGGTTTCTCAGAAATGATAGAAGTGCATGTTGAAAGCCAAGTAGGAGGAATAGTAGTTATGTGGAACCACAATGTTGTCACAGTCCAGAATTTTATGCGTAGGAACCAAGAAATTCATGCAACTATTGAGGTACTCCTTATATGTAAATCTTGGCTTTTTTCTTAAATCTATGCTAGCACTGATTAGAACAATGGGAATAAAATATGGGAAAACTTAGAAGACATACATAACTCCTAGAAAGGGCCGTGGATGGTAGATGGTGACCTAAATGATATTATGGGTAAAAAGGAAAAATTTGGTGGAAGACCCGTTAATAACAATAGAGCAAATTTTTTTTGATAAAAAATCAATGACTGTAATCTTATTGACATTGGCTATAAGGGATGCAAATATACTTGGTCTAACCATAGAGAGATGAATAAAGGACTAATAATGAAGAGATTAGACAAAATAATAGGAAATGAATAGTGGCTAAGTTATTCATCTCCCTAAAACTTATGCTGACCATAACCCCCTATTAGTAGAATTAATCCCTAAAAGTAGATTTGACTAGTAAAAACCTATTAAACTATAGACATTTTGGTGTTGATACCCAGTCTTCCAAAATATTGTTAACAAGCATCGCAATGTTATGGACTACTGCAAAGCTAGTTATAATTTTGTGACAAACATTAGGACTTGGAAAGAAAACACTTATGGAGATTTATCTGCCAAAAAAGGAAAATCTTAGTGTCACGACCCGGATTATTCACCCTCGAGAGTTGATAATATGCTAGATTCATGTATTTTGGCAACTATTTATGCCCCAACTTGACTATGCTTCATCATTCTAGGATGGTTAAATGACGATAAATTGGATCTATATGTGAATTTCATGTTTTGTAGGAGCAAATTATGCTCATGAGGACTTAGAGCGTTGTCTGGAGCTAAATAAAAGCAAGGAAAGCCCATAGGACCTGAGTACGTATGAAAGAAGAAAGAAAAGAAGAGAAAACGGCTGAGTAACTCTTAGCGCAGCCTTAGAGCAACCTAATCGCGACCGCGCTAGAGTAGAAAAATAAGGCCGAACACTCACAATATGCGCGGTCACTAGCACGGCTGCGCTAGTCCATCCGGACCACAAAAATTTTAGGGGCAAACTTGGAAGTTTTTGGCTAATTCCACTTATGGAGGTCCTGCTCGCCCAAAAAGACATTATCAAGGCTTTTACAGTTTAGTTGAAGGAAAGAGGCAAGGAGGATAATTCGACATCGAGTTCTACCCTTCTTCCTTTTGTATTTATCATTGATGATGATTTTGTTGTTGTTATTATGAACACAATTATGAGTAGCTAACTATTTAGTCTAGGGTTTTGATGGAAGCTGTTGAAGGATGAACTTCTTGTTTTAATTTAGTTTGCCCACTTTAATCTTTATTTGTTCAAATACGTTTTTGTTATAGTTAATTGATAGGATCTTTAATTAGCTTTGCCCATTTAATATGTATTACTTGGGAGAGAGTGCATATTTAGGTAGTTATTGAATAACACCACTCCCAAAGTATATGAGGAATCAATAACCGAAGGTTTAAAGGTAGGATTAGGGATAACGAAACCCTGGGTGCGATCTAAAGTCTGTAATAAAAGCCAGCTAACGTAACTCTGAAGAGCGCATCTAGTAAATTGCCATAATTACTAGGGAGAGAATTGTGGTAGTAATATTGCTCATGATCAATAAAGATGATTAGGAAAATATGTGCGAAACATAACATGAAGGGATTCTATCAATAGGGAAAATCACAACCTTAGATCCTTCACTTATTTATTTACAACTCTATCATAGTTAGCAAAGAGTTTACTTAATTTTATTCAATTATAGTCAGTAGAATTATCAACAAGTGTTATTTAATATATCTGGGAAGTTGATTACAGAGAATTCAGTGAGTCTAACAAAAGTAATTGGTAGGTTAATTCCCTGTAGAATCGACTCTAAGCTAAATACTCGAATTATATTTATACAGACTGCTTATCTCATTTATTGGCATAGTTGGGCGTGATCAAATTTGGAATCGTTGTCGGGGAATTAACGGTGGTATCAATTAAATTTAAAAGAAATACAAAACAATTTAGTGTAATCAGTTTTCTTTATTTTTAATCTATACATTGAAATTTTTAATATTTGTTAACTTGGTTGTACAAGTGCACGCCTAGAACCTATCGAGAACTGGTGAAGTATTTGAAGCATTATCAGATCTCAAGAAAGTTTTCAATTCCTTGAATCAGGACAACTGGAAAAACACACAACAACAATCAACTGAACAACCTGAACCAGACATGGGGATAATGTGGTATACCCGTCTACGCCAGTGGTGCCGATTGTGCCAGAGGATGCTCTATATGACTGGGCGCAACCCACAACAGAGAATTTGGCCACATCGATATTAGTCCCGCAGATACAAGCCAAATCTTTTCAAATCACAAACAACATAATGCACTTGTTGCAAAATAAGGGTCTACTTTTGGGGTCATACATTGAAGATCCTCAGCAACACTTGAAGAGTTTCCTTTCAATCTGCAAAACTCAAAGGCAGCCAACGTAACTCAGGAAGCAATTAAGTTGTTGCTGTTTCCATTCTTAGTGACAGGAGCTACCCAAACATGGCTAAATTCACTCCCCATTAATTCCATCACGACTTGGGAGGAGTTAGTCAAGAAATTTGGGAATAATTCCATCACGACTTGGGAGGAGTTAGTCAAGAAATTTGGGAATAAGTTTCATCCACCCAACAAGCTTGCTCAGCAAATTGAAAAAAATTTGAGCTTCAAACAGAAACCAATGGAAACAATGCAAGAAACATGGGAATGATTCAAAGGAATGTTGGTTATATGTCCGCACAACAGCATACCAGATCAAATGTTGGGGCAGCAATTTTACATGGGTCTGACATATAGCATGAAAGCTAATATTGATGCTTCAACTTGTGGAGCATTCTTGAGCAAAACATGGAGAGAAAGTCAGAGTCTGTTTGACAAGATGGTATAGAATTCAGGGTGGACAACTAGGAATACACCGATCACGCCTGTAGTTCACTTAGTGCCCTTAGATCCATCTAACACTCTTGCTGAAAATATGGCCACCTTAATTAAACAAATGAGTATACTCACCTCAAAGGTGGAAAAGTTAGGGTAGAAGCAACAGGTGAACATTGTAGATACAACCAATTGGGGATTTTGCACATCTTGCATTAGTCAACCAATTGCTAGCCAAGGGAAAGCAGAAAGCGATCATCATCATTACCCTGAGGACATGAATTATGTGTCTTATTGTGGGGGCTAGAGACATGGTGCTCAAAATTGGGGCCAACAGAATCAGCCATTCAGGCTAGTCCAGCCACAGCCCAACAATGAAAATATGGGAGCCATGTGACCTTACAAAAATGTGGGACCCTACCAAAGGCCACAGGGATACAACAATCAAAGTCTGCAGTATGGTTATCATCCTCCTCGACAGCAACATGGTGGGAGACAGGAAGATGGGTTTGCTAGACTTGAGGCAATGATGTAGCAGGTAATTGGTTCAAATGCAAAAATGAGTGAAATAGTAGATTCATATGAGTCAGCTATAAAGAACATTGAAGTGCAAATGGGCCAGACCTCAATGTCTTTGAATAATCATCCTCATAGGAGATTTCTTGCAGACACGCAAGTAAATCCGAAATATCAAGGCCCGAAGAAGCTGATGGCAGTGAGTCTACATAATGGAAGAGACTTAGACTTGGAGCAAGAGAGGGCTCGAGAAAGCAGACAGGTTGATAAACTTGTACTAGTGCCTATTGAGCTAGATGATTGAACGAAACTGGCAAAGGTGACAGTATAGCCTGCCTAGAAAGAAACCAACACATAGATTGAGGCTAAGAAAGAAACTGAGACAACCTAGGAACCTCTAGTTGAGGTGGTGTCTAACAAAGAGAAAACCCAAATCTATGGGACGAAGAGACCACCAACACCATTCCCACAGAGCCTAGCCAAATACCACAAAGAGGAACAATATAAGAAATTCTTGGAGATGTTGAAACAAATCCAGGTAAATATTCCATTGATTGATGCTTTGAAGGAGATGCTTGGTTACCCAAAAATGATGAAGGAAATGATGTCACAAAAGTTTAATTTCCAAGATTTGTCCATAATGACTCTAACTCAGACCTGCAGTGCTGTAGTGACTAGACAAGTTGCTGAGAAGTTTTCTGATCCAGGGAGTTTCACAATTCCCTGTACCATTGGTAACTTTGCCTTTGCTAAGGCACTCTGTGATCTGGGGGCTAGCATAAATCTTATGCCCCTGGTGATCTATAAGAGGTTAGGGATTGGAAGAGCTTACCCATGTCTATGTTGTTGCAGCTGGCTAACAGAACTGTGAAAAGACCCTCCGGTATTTTGGATGACGTGTTAGTACAGGTAGGGAAATTTGTGTTCCCTTTAGATTTTGTGATTCTGGATTGTAGAGAGGATGAAGAAATTCACATAATTTTGGGAAAGACATTCTTGGCTACCGGGCGAGCCCTCATTGATTGTGAAACAGGAGCGCTCAAGATGAGGTTGATCGATGAGGAGATAACATTCAACGTGCAAAAATCTATGAGGCAACCAAGTGAATTCTCCAACTGTTCTGTTATTGATTCCGTGGATGTATCTTTTTACATACTTCTTAAAGGGGGAGAGCTCCAGGAGAACGTCGAGACGCCATCAGTTTGGAGCGCGAGGCAATCGGGAAGAGGATGATAATATATTGACTATTGAGGATCCTCTTATCGTATGTCTTGTGAATTTAAATGAGGTGAATGGTGAAGAATTGGAAGAAAGGGTGTTGGCTCTAGATGGCAGAGGGTTTTGGGAGAAAACACTTGAATTCGAGCCCCTACACTTAGAAAATAGAGAAACTCCTCTAGCTAAGCAATCCCTAGAAGAACCACCAAAGTTGGAGCTGAAGCCACTGCCTGCCTATCTCAGGTATAAGTTCCTATGACCTAACTCCACATTTCCTGTTCATATCTCATCTAGCTTGTTAGATGAGCGGGCACAACAGCTTTTGCAGGTACTCAAGGAGTGCAAGACTTCCATTGGGTGGACTATGGTAGACATTAAGGGGATCAGCCCGGCATATTGTATGCATAAAACTCTGCTAGACGAGAGGCACAAACCTTCGAGGGAGTACCAAAGAAGGCTGAACCCCAATCTGAAGGAAGTGGTGAAGAAGGAGGTTATAAAGTGGTTGGATGTGGGAATCATCTTCCCCATCTATGACAGCGACTGGGTTAGCCCAATGCAGTTTATCCCAAAGAAGGGTGGTATGACGGTGGTAAAAAATGACAATAATGAGCTAATATCTACAAGAACCGTCACAGTCTAGAGAATTTGTATGGACTATGATAAATTAAACATAATCACTCGGAAAGACCAATTCCCACTTCCCTTCATTGATCAGATGCTTGACAGACTGTCAGAGAGGTCCCACTTCTATTTCCTAGATTGGTACTCAGGGTGCAACCAAATTTCCATTGCACCAGAGGATAGAGAGAAGATCTCCTTCACATGTCCATATAGAATTTAAGCCTTTCGGAGGATGCCTTTGGCCTATGCAATGCAGCAGCCACATTCCATAGGTGCATGATGGTCATATTCACTGACATGGTTGAAAACATAATGGAGTTGTTCATGGATGATTACTCAGTGGTGGGAAACTCATTCGATGAGTGCCTTACAAACATATCCCGAGTGTTGAAGAGATGTATAGAGACTAACCTTGCACTTAATTGGGAAAAGTGTCATTTCATGGTACAAAAGGATATAGTCTTGGGATAGAGGGTATCAAGTAATAGAATCAAGGTAGATCGTGCTAACATTGATGTGATAGCAAAGATGCCACCCCCCACAGTAGCTAAGACAATTGGGAGCTTCCTCGGGCATGCCGGTTTCTACCGAAGGTTCATCAAAGACTTCTCAAAAATTGCCAACCCTCTCTAAGTCACTAGAAAATGATCACCCTTTCATGCTTTCTAATGATTACAGGGTGGCATTTGAGGAGTTGAAAAAGAGGCTAGTCATAACACCCATCATTATTGCCCCCAACTGGGAGCAACCATTCGAACTCATGTATTACGCTAGTGACTATGCAATGGGGGAAGTGCTAGGACAACGGAAAGATAATATAATGCATCCAATTTACTACACCATTAGAACATTGAGTTGAACCCAGCTGAACTACACTGTGACTGAAAAGGAGATGCTAGATATGGTGTTCGCATTCGATAAGTTTAGATCATACCTGATTGGCTCTAAGGTAATTGTATATACTGATCATGCTGATATCAGGTACTTGATTGAAAAGAAGGAGTCCAAACCGTGCCTGATTTGTTGGGTGCTATTACTACAAGAATATGACCTGGAGATTCGTGATCGTAAGGGCACAGAAAACCAAGTTGCTGATCATCAATCGTAACTTGAAGGAGCTAAATGCTCAGTTGAGGTAGACTATATTCTGGAAACCTTTCCAGACAAGTAGCTACTTGCCACAAGACTTGAGGAAGTACCATGGTATGCAGACTTTGCAAATTACCTGGCAAGCGGTATGGTTCCCTATGATGTTTTCTCTATGCAAAAGAAAAAGATTTATCATGACTGACGCATGTATTACTGGGATGAACTTTATCAGTTTAGAATATGTGTTGTCAATATGATTCGGAGGTATGACCCCAAAATAGAACAGTCTTCTATTTTGTAGGCATGTCACGTATCGGCATATGGCGGACATTTTGGAGGAGTCAGGACAGTAGCAAAAGTGCTAGAAGATGGGTTCTACTGCCCAACAAGGCTTAAGGATGCACATCAATGAGTGAAGGGCTGTAATGAATGTCAGCGAACCAGAAACATTTCCTATCGCCATGAGATGCTCTTGAACCCAATTAAAGAGGTTGAAGTGTTTGATGTATGGGGGATAGACTTCATGGGCCCCTTCGTCAGCTCCTTTGGCAATAAGTACATACTTGTTATTGTGGATTACGTGTCCAAATGGGTGGAAGCTGCAACACTCCCCACCAATGATGCAAGGGTGATTTTGAGACCCTGAGAGCCATTATCAGTGACGAAGGAACTCGCTTTTACAACAGAGCCTTCAAAAAATTACTAGCAAAGTACAATGTGAGTCAAAAGGTGGAAACCCCATATCATCCTCAGACATGTGGACAGGTCGAAGTGTCAAATAGAGAGATAAAGAGTATGCTGACCAAGAGTGTGAATTCCACAAGAACTAATTGGATGAAAAAGCTAGATGATGCACTCTGGGCCTACAGAACCACTTTCAAAACACCAATTGGTATTTCACCATACAAGTTGGTGTTCGGGAAGACCTCTCACTTTCCTGTGGAACTAGAACATAGAGCTTGGCTGGAAATAAAATAGCCAAATCTAGACATTAAGGCTGTAGGAACAAATAGAGTCCCAGAATTGCATGATCTAGACGAGTTCTGATTTATTACTTACGAGAGCGCGAGGTTGTACAAGGAGAGAATTAAGAGGTTGCACGACAAGAACATTGTTGAGCGCAATTTCAATCCCGGATACACGGTGTTTCTTTATAACTCACGACTAAGGCTATTTCCGGGTAAACTCAAGTCATGTTGGTCTCCATTTTGAGTGGTCGAAGTATTCCCTTCAGATGACATAGATATTGCCTCAGAGAAACACTCTCATACATTTAGAGCCAATGGGCAAAGATTGAAATGATATGTAGGCATGGATGAACCTAAAGAAGTGTCAATGACCCATCTGAATAACCCTCAGAGGTCGAGCGAGCCTTAAATGCGCTCATCGGCATCATGATGTGATGTTAAATCAGGCGCTGCTTGAAGGAAACCCATTGACTTGTTGTAATGGTCGTGCCATGACATTAACTCAGGCATTGGTTGGGAGGTAACCCGATGTGTAGTGACCTTAGTATAGTTAGTATTTGCTAATTTTTATTTTGGTAAATATTAACCAATGCAGGTGAGATTGGGCAACTGACGGTACCGCACTGGTACCGTCCACCTGCCACTTTGTTTAACTTAACTTTTTTTATTTTATTGAATATGTTAATTCATTTAGTTGTTTATTCCCTCCCCTCCCCCCCACTACCACCCCCCCCCCCCACCACCCTAACTATTCTCCTCTTCTTCATTCCCAAATACCCAACGCCTAAGAACTACAACCCTAACTCTCATCTTCTCCTAATTTCCCTTCTTCTCCAAATTCCCCCCTTCTCCATTCCCAACTAATCCCAGCCCAAATTCGCCAAGGTTCAAGCCATGCCTTCCCCTACTCTTCTTCAATTCTCACCATCCTCTCTCACTACAAGTAAGGTTTTCTTTTTGCCATTTTTTTGCAAATTTTCATTTTAGTTTCTTAATTATTCAGTAGATTTTTCTTCTCTTTTATTAGAAGTAATTTGTAGCGTATATGTGTGCTGCTTGTGGGTACTGATGTTTGTGGGGTTGTATATCTTAACTTAGTTTGGTGAATTGGGAAATTGTGGTGGTATTTGGGTTACAACATGTTTAATTGGGAGTTCCGGTATACAATTCGCACAAGGTATTTGTTTAATCATGCAGCGTGTGTAAATGGTAATTGTGACCAATTGTGCTGGTGAAGTCTGAGTAACTGCAGTTGAGTCACACCTTTTGTGTTGTGCTAATAATATTCCTTTTCCAGGTACTATGGCACCGTACAGGAAATGCCGCACCACCGGTGCTTCATCCATCGGCCAAGATGGATCTTCTAGGGCGCGTGGGGTCAGCTCTTACTTGTTCTTTTAATAGTAGCAGGTTCGTCGCTGCCAAGGCTCAGGACCATTTTTCTGATAAGGCCCTTAAGAAACCAATACCGGAGAGGGGAATAGAAATAAGGTAGCTCAAGATGGGTTGCCCTAACTAATATAATGAGTTGGTCAGACGGGGGCTACAAGTCTTCTTTGAAGAGCCAGACGAGGGAAACGTAATGGTTGTCCATGAACTCTATACGAATGTTAAAGAACATTTGCATGGTGTAGTAACAGTGTACAGAAAGGCTAAGGATGCCTCTTTTGAGGCTATTTCGAGGATATACCAGCTACCCGATTATGTGTATGAGTATGAAGACTATTATGAACTATATGACAGAAAATACACCCAGTGGGAGAGGTTCTTTGCAACCATCTATATACCCGGCAAGGAAATTATATGGATGAAGTATGAGAAGAAGTTTCACTCCGCAGCACTCACCTTTGAAGGGAAGTGCTGGTTTATGTCATCAACAACTGCTTGATCCTGTCTTCCAACACCACGGGGGTGAATGCTCCTCAAGCTGCTCTAATTTTATGCTTTTGAATGGTCACAACTTTAAAGTTGCCAAGATGATTCACGAGGAGAAGTTCACCCGTTGTCCGGTGCAGAGGTATGGGTTCCTCTTCCCTTCCTCAGTCACTAGGCTTTACCGGGTATCTCGGGTGCCGAAAAAGTTGAATATGGATGGGATAGTGCCAAAAGACTCCCACAACAATCAGAATTTGACCTCCTGTGCCTGTGAATTAAAGATAGGGGGAGGTCAATCAAAAAAAGATGTTAATTAATCAAAGGTCCAATTGATCACCACGCCACCAAGCAGTGTAGGAGTCCTTTCTTTGATCAGGCATCACCAGACAGGAACTGAAAAGACATACCAGCCCCCAAAGGATTATTGGGCATTCCTTCATGTCAGGAGGAGGTAGCGAGCAACACCTTGTATAGGTTCGGTGGAGCTTAAAGAAGCAAGCCCCTATCAGAGAAAGACATTGCGTACTAGCCCATCTAGCTAACGGTTTTTAGCTGGCAGTTATGTTAGTTGTCGTGTTACTTCCCTCCTTCGATGGAGGAACTGAAAGAGAACAATTTCAATATGTGCCCAACTTTACATATTTGTCTTAATCATATTCGATCATATCTTTCTTCTATATCTTTAGTTTCAACACCATGTGAGCGAAGAATAGAATATTTGGAGATTCCATAGCAGGTGTCCAATCTTTAGTAGCATCAAAACTTTGGTGATTCTATGAGACAAATCACTCTCCTCAGGATTTCTCTCCTTGACTACACCCTCCTCGTCTTTGTTACCCAACACTCATCCTAAGAAATCTCTTCTGGTTCAAGTTTCGAGCTAATAAGGTAACTACTGGGAAGGAGACCGAGCTGGTGCTGATGATAGTGCTGAATCTAATGACTCTGAGGAAGGGGAGGATGAGCAGGAGGAGGTAAGGGCTGAGTCACCGGCCCATGAGTAGATTGCATAGGATGCAGGACCATCTGGGCTGCTCGGGTTACCTGGTTTACAGCCTTAGAGCAGGAGGTGGCAGGATCACGTACCTCAATCGCTGACTTAGGTATACGTGTTGATGTGGTGGCTATCCAATAGGTGAAATTGGAGAAGAAAATACAGGGCTGGCTGCGAGCTCATGGTCATATATGCAATATGAACCCGAAGACGATCTCCGATCAAGAGTGATCAACCAGCGAAGGTCATTTACCTCACTGTTCTTTATTTTGTATACCATGAGGACATGTCTTCCTTTTAAGTGTAGGGTGGGGGATACTTCAATGTATGTTTTTATATGTAGGAACTTGGCTGTTTTATTTTTTCTCTGTTTTTCTTGATTAGGTTTGTGGTTTGGAGTAGCAGTCAAATTAGGCAAGTCTACTTGTCCGGACGATAGATCTATTTCGACGGGGTTCTTGAGGGTCTAAGTTGACGTAAAAATTTGAAAAAAAAAATAGAAATATGTTGGACTCTTCCTGATGATGGATCTTCTAGACAATTTTCTTGAGGGAAGTAAGTCTAAAGAAAATACCAAAAAGATTTTTTGGTTTTAGGTAGTGTAGTAACCCCCCTGGTTTTTCTCTGGGCCACTGTTCTTTTCCAAGGGTTTTTCTTGAACCGGGTGTAGTCAGTTTTTTATTTCTAGTTTTTAGTTGGTACTTATGGGCGATGAGCTGAAATAGGAAGAGAATCCCTTACCATTGATACACCTGAACACAGTAGACACTAGAGTGTGACACTTAGTCTCAGTGGTTGATTCTTGTTAGAGTGCCTTACATTGTATGTATGTAACTGACTTGAGTAATCAAAAGAGAGTGTCTTGATAAGCCAATATAGATTGAGTCATGTGCCATATGTGTGTGAGTTATATTCCATTCTATGCTTGGAATTTGATGCCTATAACTTTCCATGTGTGTTTGCAAAACAAATAGTAGCTTTATTCCGTCTTAGAAGTGATATAGGCATTTCTTTGTTAAGCCAAATATATAAAGTAGAACCACCTAAATGTGATACATCATAGTTAACCCCGTTGAGCCTATAAGCCTGTTTCTTTAGAAAGCACATTACAAACCTTACCTAATTGTTGGAACGGCCCATCTGTTTGAACCCCTTTTACCTCCCAAGAGCACTTGAATGGTTATGAAATATGCAAAAATTAAAGTGTGGAGTGGTGGTTTGGTTTTTGAGTGGAACCCATGAAATAGAGAAAGAGATGCAATATTTTGAAAAATAAAAGAATAAGCGCCACTTAAAAAAAAAAAGAATAAGTAAATGTAGTACTTGATAAGTGGTGACATGGTATAATTGCACCTAATGGAGTTTGGGGTATTATAAATAGAAGTGTGGTGGAATGTCTGATCTGACATACGTATGGTTTTGAATGCGAAGGTGATTGTATTAAAAGTGTTTAGGGAGGTTAGTCACTATATCCAAATATATCCTACCCGTCCCTTAGCCTACATTACAACCAAATGAAGTTCTAATTGATCTTAGATTTAATGGGCTCGATTAGTAGAGTAGTACACTACAGGCAAGCCCATGGTGTATCTGTATGGCATGTGAATTTTCTTTCTGGGAGTGAGCGAATTTTGTCTATATACATTCCTAATTATTCTTAATATTATTATATGTGGAACTACTCTCTTGTGTGATGTGAGGGCATGTGATTCACGAAGGAAAGGTAAGTCTTAACCTTTGTAAACTTGAGTAAGTATTAATATTGCACGGCACGTGAGAGTCGGCTCTTGAGGCAAAGATGGTACACTAGTAGACATAACTTTGGTGATATGTTCTTGGTGTGATACGTTAGGGAAAAGCTTAATAAATGAACCTTTATAGAGTATGGTGGATGGCTCGGGGACTAGCAATGATTTAAGTGTGGGGTGTTAATAATAGTCTAAATTCATGTAATTTGGCGACTATTTATGCCCCAACTTGACTATGCTTCACCGTTCTAGGATGGTTAAATGATATTGAATTGTCTGTAATTGTGAATTTCATGTTTTGCAGGAGCAAATTGTGCTTATGAGGACTTAAGACAGTATTTGGAGCTAAATTTAAAGCAAGGGAAGCCCCTTGGAGTTGAATACGTATGAAAGAAGAAATAAAAGAAGAGAAAAAGGCTAAGTCAAGCTTAGCGCGGCCTTAGCACGTCCATGCTAGAGCAGAAAAACAAGGCAGAACACTCAACGATATGCGCGGCTACTAGCACGTTTCGAGCATGGCCGCGCTAGTCCATCCGAAGTGCAAAAGTTTTAGGGGAAAACTTGGAAGTTTGGGAGTAATTCTACTTAACCTATAAGAGGTCCAGCTTACCCAAAAAGACATTATCAAGGTTTTTATAGTTTAGTTGAAGGCAAGAAGAGGAAAGAGGCAACAAGGATAATTCAACATCGAGCTCTACCTTTCTTCCTTTTGTATTTATCATTCATGATGAATTTTTTTGTTGATATTATGAACACGATTATGAGTAGCTAATTATTTAGTCTAGGGTTTCGATGGAACCTGTTGAAGGATGAACTTCTTATTGTGTTAAAATAGTTAGCCCAGTTTAATCTCTATTTGGTAAACTACATTCTTATTGTAGTTAATTGATAGGATCCTCAATTAGCTTTGTCCATTTAGCATGTATTATTCAGGAGAGGGTGCATATTTAGGTAGTTGTTGAACAACACAACTCCAAAAGTATATGAGGAATCAATAACCGAGGGTTTAAATATGGGATTAGGGATAACGAAATCTTGGGTGCGATCTAAAGTGAGGTGTAATGAAAGCCAACTAGCGTAACGCGGGAGAGTACGTCTAGTAAATTGTTGTAATTACTCGAGAGAGATTTACATTAGTAAGAGCACTCATGATCTATTCAGACAATTAGGCAAATCTATGTGAAACATAACAGGAAGGGATTCCATCAATAGGGGAAATCACAATCTTTTGAGGAGTATTTTCGCGGCCCATTTTTTGGGGGCGCATGTCCACTTTGCGATCGCAAATCTAACTCGGGGCTCTAATTTTCTAAAATTTAAACCCGACCCCCTATCGATATATCCGGTGTTGTAGCTCATTTTGAGCATATTTTCCGATGCCTTTAGAGAGAGAGAGGGTGTCTTGGAGAGGGAAAGTGCTTCCCATCAATATTACTCCATGAAACCTTGCTAACTCATTGAAGATAATCAAGTGAGGCACCTAAATCTTCATACCAAGAGGTAAGACACTTGACCTCTAATCTCTTGTTTCAAATTCACTCTAGAAATAGTACTTAACTTGGGGGTTCATGGGTATAAGAATGAATTTCTTGCATGCATATCAAACCATAGAGTATTGGAAGGTAGTAAAATAAAAATAAAGTAAATGAGGTAATAGAAACTCCTCTTAAAAAGGACCTAAGATCACAATGCACCTTTAGTGTATGATAATATGCTCGAACTAAGCTAGAATATCAACCTCGTCTCTAATTCTCAGTTCAATTTGTAATTCATACACAATAGATCGAAGTGCTAAGAGTTACGAAATTTTGTAAAGAGTAAGGAAAGCTATATTGAGGTATGTATGGATAAAAATCCCTTTTATTAGAAATTGAGCTCTGTTGGCAGCTACGCAAGCATGGTAAGACTTGAATTGGTTGATATATTGACTGTTATTTCACATTACTTTATTTGCAATTATATACATGTATACATGAAGGATGTGCCTCAATGTGAGTGATATATTATTCTTAATATTTAGATAAGTATGAAGTATATAAATCATTTGTTGAAATGCTTAGGCTAAAAGCCAAGATTAAAACTGAGATTATCATGCTAACTATGTGAAAACTTACTTATGCTTGCAACTTGAATTGCTTTTGTATGTGCCTATGATCACGAATTGCAAGATGGAAATTGAAAATGGAAAAGATGCGATAATTGTGGCCCTAAGTGCCAATGAATTGATATGATATATATGAAATAAAGACCCAAATGAGATGATTAATGAGGAAGGAACAACGTCTAGGTAAGGAGGACTAGCCGATCGGGACGTGATCGGTCACACATGGTGGTAATGTGCCAATATTCAACTCCATAGAAGGAAAATGAAATGGTGATTGAGATATATATCTAAAATGACGCAACCTAGCTGATCGGGTCATAATCAAACTCCGCTCAAGATAGCGGTGGTATTGAGAACAGTGATGAACATATGAAAGAAACGCCCCAAACTAACTTGTAGAAATTATGTGAAAGATTATATGCTTCATTGTTTTGATGATGTGATTTTAGGTTAAGACCTTTGATTTAATCTTGTGATTTTCTTATTGTTGGTTGATAGTTTTTTCTAGTAAAATGGTGTTTAGTTATGCATACTAGTACTATTCTATGGTACTAACGTCCCATTTTCCGGGGGCGCTACATTTTTAAATGAATGTAGGTGTCTCCATAGCGGATACTGCCGATCCAGATAGTGACGATCGGGTGTAGCGGAGAGCATCCTTCTTCTAAAAGTCTTGGTGAGCCCTTTCTCCTTCAAGGGGTTATATTGTACATCTTTTGTTGTTGTGGACTTCCACTTTTGAGGTATAGCCGGGGACTTGTCACCGCCATTGTTATACTTATCTTTTGTATCCTTAAAGGCTCCGTAGACACATGTGTGGGCTAGGTACCGGTATTTGAGGAGTCTATAAACTATGTTGTAATTCTAAATTCGTGTTGTCAATAACTTGTAACTCTATGGGAATCTTGAAAACTAACCTTAATTACCGATTCAATGTTGTAATATAAAATGAACTAAAAGTGTTGAGCGTACTATTTCTCCTTGCCTAAATAAATGAAAGTATGGTTTCCTCATTCGTATCGCGTTGAGTAGGAAGTGTATGATGAGGCTTGCTCAGTTGGGTTCACTCGAAAAAGCGTCGGACGTGCCTCCCGAGGTTGGGGCGTGACAAGATCCTTCTCTTATTTGATTACAAATCAATCACAGTTAGCTTTTAGTTTACTTAATTTTATTCAGTTATAGTTAGTAGAATTATCACCAAGTGTTATTTAAAATATTTGTAAAGTTGTTTGCGGAGAATTCAGTGAGTCTAACAAAAGTAATTGGCAGGTTAAGTCCCTTTGGATTCGACTCTAGGATAAATACTCAGATTATATTTATAACGATCGCTTGTCCTTTTTATAAAACATAGTTGGGTGTGATCAGGAGTCATGATGGCGCCTACTAGTGAAATCTAGGCAAGGCAATCATAACAATTATTTAACCCTTTTTAGTTTAATCCTTTAATAGTTGTGAATTAACATAATATAAACATTGAAAATAATAAAGTGGAAGAATGAAATGTAAAACCTAAATAATAATACCTATACAAATCCATAAACAAAGCTACGCTGAACTGGTGTCCCGATCTCACAGATTGTCTAGGAATAAATAGAGGTCCGAAAGATAAATACAAATATGTTTCTAAATTACTTAAAAGAAACATTATGAAAAGATACAAGGATACTACAAGGCCTGCGGACGCCTGCAGGACTACCTCGGGTCGCCTGATGGACTGAACACAACAACCTCAGTGTGGTCCAAAAGCTGCAAAGTGTAGTATCATCACAACCGACCCCATGTGCTGGTAAGTTCCTAGGCTAACCTCGCGAAGTAGTGACGAGGCTAGGAAAAGACTACCAAATAAACCTGTGCAGTTAAATCATATACAGTGGAAAAGTAATTGCAGAAATTTACAGTTAAAGATAGGAGGGGAAATATGCTATGGGGAACAACAAGTAACAACAAAAAGACAACAGATAAATGTAAAGACCGTAATTTAAATATTAACAAGAATCAAAAATTAAAGACAAGTGTACGGCATCACCCTTTGTGCTTTTACCTCACATAATCATGGCAGAGAATTATCCTTTGTGCATTATCACTCATATCATGGCACGACATTGTACATCATGTGGCACGACATCACCCTTCATGCTTTTACCTCACAGTATTGGCAAGATATCACCCTTCGTGCTTTAACACTCTCATAATAATGTACGACATCACCCTTCGTGCTTTACACTCTTCTTCACCCAAGCAACAATCACAAAGGTATTTGGGAAAGGGAATCAATAATATCACAATAAAATCTCGGCAAGGTAACAATAGCATGACAACAATATCTCGGTAAGGGAAACAATAGCAAGAGTAATAACATTCCGGAAAGGGAGATAATATCAAAATAATAACATCTCGGTATGGGATACAATATCATAAACCTCTTCGCTTTTTCACAGTTACTTCACAACTCAATTCTCAACTTGAGCCAAAACTCTTCCACCAGCCTTGTTCAACAATAGAAATCATCATATAAAGCATGAACAATACGAAACAGAGTTACATTAATTATAGTATAAGACTCACGGGCATGCTTGACACTAACGTATAGATACTCGTTGCCATGGATATACGTCGTACTCAACAATTAACACATAGAAAATAAGACACAACTCCTAATCCCTCAAGCTAAAGTTAGACCAAACACTTACCTCAATCCACGAACACGATACAAGCCTTAACTACCGCTTTACCTCTTGTTTCCACCCCCCAAATTAATTGTATCTGGCCACAATTTACTTAGTGATATCAATAAATGCTAAATGAATCAATTCAAATGCATGAAAATGTCACGACTCCAGTTTGCCCTCCTTGAACCATCGTGACGATACCTAGTTTGTATGACTAGGTAAGCCTAAAATGCGGAAGGTAAACCAATTTGCAGAAGAAAAAAAATGTAAAATCGAAATAGTGAAATAAGACAGCGTTTAAAAGTTCCGCTTGACATACACAATATCAACTCTACAAAACTAATACATTTCCTAAAACCTGCAATCTCATGATCACAAGACTTTGAATGTCTACAAGCATCTAACTCTAGAATGTCAAACAAAGAAACAAAAACGCAGAAGAGATACAAATGGGAGAGTAGAAAGGGACTCTTCGGTCTGTGGACGCGGAAAATATACCTTAAAGTCTCCTCAAGCGCCTCGTCTCAAGTGGGATAAGTATAAGTAGAAGTACCTGGATCTGAACATGAAAAGCATGCACAAAAAGGGCATGAGTACACCACCGCGGTACTCGGTAACTGCCGAGCCTAACCTCAGTCGGGTAGTGACGAGGAAGGTCAGGGCCCTACTGAGGTTAAATAAAATATAAGGTTCAATAGTGTAGAATAAATCAATATAAATAAGTACGATTATAAAAGTAACACGGGATATAAAGGACACAACAACCACTGTAGAGGCAAAGTAAACACCAAAAGAAATACAACTCAACACAAATATAATTGTTTGATGTTCCAAACATCAATACCACACAAGAGGGGGGGTTATTTGTGTGGTACCCAATTTTTGATCTAGAAGAATCTGGTCCTTCTAGATGTTCTAACTACTACTATATGCGAAATTAAAATACAGAAAAGGTAAAAAAAAAACTCCTGGATCAAAAGGTGAAAAAAACCACTACCTACTACTCAGTATGATTTTCCCAAACATATACTAAAATTAATGAGCCAAAGCAGCATTTATAAAACTCTTGTAAACCTAATGATTAACTCTAATCCCAGTGTGGCACACAGCCTCAACTGTTGCGACACCTTCAAGTTAACTCTAACTTGTATATTCAAAGTACGTAAAACAATTGCTTCTATGAAAGCTGGAAAGGTACAAGTTTTAAACCACCTACTACAATTGAACTAGAATAAGAATAAACACAATGGAACTGGTTCTTCTATCTTGTTCTAGTAGCCACATGAGTGCAAGCTTGATCTCACATAAATTGCTTGAAAAATTTTCTTGCTCTTTTGCTCGCAATTTAGCCTAACTTCTGCGTATGTGCATACCTGTAAAAGAGAAAAACTCAGTTATTTATAAGGTTAGTAATCAGAGTTTGATTGTGACTCAATTTCTGATCGTCCATTGAATTTGAGTCCTAGAACAATCCAAACTCCATCCCTTATCTGGATTTGTTCTCTTCTCATAAGGAGACTTCTTTTCCTTATCCCATATGCAATCTTTTCAATCAGTTCAGAATATATTCAGAAGATATTAATGCTTGATCCCAGAGGCTTATCTTCTTCACGTGCATCTCATGTGCTTGGGCCATAACCACTGTGTCTCATAAGATGGACCTGGTCCTTCACTATTCATTTGTCATTCTTCAAAACTTCAACTGAACTTGGGTGGCCAACAGATTCTCCCTTTTTGATGATGGCAAACTCTGTACTATTACTGATCAGAGAACCTGTGGAACTCAGCTAATTATCAACACTTTTACTTAAGATAATTTAACTCATCATTAAGGACAAGATTTAATTAAGTTATAAATATCGCTTTTCAGAATCAAATGTAAAGCACAATATCTCTTCCCCTTCTTGGCATCATCGTAATGTTGAATATACTGTGAATCCCAGATTGTAATAGTTACTCATGGCCACTAGGAAACTGCATGTGAAAGCATGGTTTAGTGAAACAATGATCAAACTTGACAAAAACTTAACTATTGAGAACAAATTCATCACAAAGAAAGAGAAAATCAGATTGTCATTGATAGTAAATGCTTCTACAACCAGTCCACAAAAAGCAATATAAACATTTAACCATGAGCAAAAAAACAAGCAAAGAAGAATCCCTGATCTAGGTCACTATGGGGGGGTTACTAGACTGGTTCAAGGATAGTGTTGGAGGACCTAAGGCTTGGAGGAGCCATGGGGGTTGAGATTGGAGAAGATTGAGCATTGTTTGAAGCATCCCTTTACCCTTTTCCTTTTCTTTTGCTAGCTCATCTTTTAGGCTATTCCTCTTATTTTCAAGTTCAGCAACTCGAGCCTTGAGCTAGCAATCTTAGTATCCTTTTTCCCACACTCTTGAACCAAGTCCCTAACCTTACTGTTCATTAGAGTCTTCAAAGATAAACCAGGTTCAACTGGGGCTGAACTGAGGAGACAATCACAAGCGTGCAGGGTTTTGACACCAAATTGGTCCTTGTTGGAGGTCATCTCTCATTGCTTCATGGGAACATTCAACCTATCCAGCATAGTCATCAGTATGAACCCATAGGGAGTAGCATGAGCCTTGGAGCCATTTATGACCCTGTCCAGCAACTTGACAATGAAGCCAGGCCAGTTAATTTGCTTTCCTCTCACAAGACATTCCAGAAGAACCAAGTCCATGTAGTTAGCAGTATGCCTCCTCTTCTGTCACGGTAGCAGACACTTGTTCACAAATTCAAATAGCACCTTGTGCTCAGGCTTCATCTCACTCTTCTCTACAATCTTGCCTCTAGCACATATTAAGCAGACTTAGTGTCACAAAAGTTCCTGGTGATTTGGAGAGCACTAGGAAGATCATCTAGACAAGGCCACCTCTACCTAGTGTAGTCATCATAGCCCTCACATGGTATGTCCAGAATTCAACCGAATTTAGGTGCATCAAATTGCACCTTTACTCCCCTAAATACACTGGTAACTACCCCATTTTTCACAGTGGAATTTGCCATGAACTCGATTAGATCCTTTCTTCCCAGCCTTCCATCCAGTTGAAGAACCATGTCCTTCCGACCTTGTATAGCTAGAGCATCCACCAACCTAATCATGTCTGGCTCCTCCAGGTCTTTCAGCAACCTTCCCTTCAGAATCTTTCTCCTGCCAAAGATGGAAAATTGATCTTGTTCCTTTTCAGACTCCTCCTCTTCTTCATCTCCACTCTACTCTTCTTTTTCTTCTTCAGTAACTTTTATTAGTTTTCCTTTCAAATCTAGTTATTTTGGCCAAGGAGGGTTCAGCAGACACATATTTTGAAGACTTCTTTCCATGAGTCTTGGTTCCTTTTGGTTTGGCAATGGGAACCTCTACAGTTGTACCTCTCTCTTGATGGACCAGTTCAATCTCCTTCTCCTCTTCTTCAGCAGCCTCAGAACTTTCCACAACCTTTTTTTTCCTTTTTCCTTCTTCTTTTTCTTACTTTTCTCTAAAGCTTTCTGTAGTGCTGCCTCGCTTTGCATGACCCTTCTCCTTGTAGCTCTTCCTTTTTGTAATGAAGGAACTGAAGACTTAGAAGATACACCTTGCTTTTCTTAGATGGTTTGGAAGTGGTTGGGGTCTTTTGGTAAAAATCCTTGCACTTATTTGGATCATAACTGGCCCCAACCTTCTTCAAGATATCAGCCAAGGTTTCCTCCACGCATGAACCAGGTTCATCTTGCTGCTCACTCAGATGAACAAGGCCTTCAGCAGCCTCTCCAAAACCACTTCTCCCTGACTTGATATCACCCTCATCTACACTACCACAGATAGCAAGAACTTCTCCTTTCTTTTTATTTCCCTTTCTACTAGACCCAGTCCCCTCTACATTTTTTACATATCCCACCAACACAAACCTATTTTCCTCCCTTTCTACCACATCAAAAAAAAGCAAAACAAGTATTTACCTCACTTGGATTTTCTTGATTCTTGTCAATGTCAGATGACCCATGTTCTTCACCATCCCTTGTGGAGAGAAATGCTTCATACTCAGAGATTGAGTCAGATTCTTTTGCTGCAATTTCCTTTTTTTGTCTACATTTCAATTTTTTGTTTAAGGCTTTTCTTAAAGGGCCAGAAGCTACAGTTTTTCAAACCAACATTTTCTAGTGACGAAACCTAGGTGTTTGGGTTTCAATAGGAGGTGTGGAGGATGAAGTATTAGGAGATACTGGAGGGAAAGTACCTGGGTTGTCTTGAGGGTTTGTCATGGTGGAGAACTTCTAGGAAATTTGGAAATTTTGGAAATTTGGGAGATGAAGGAGATGATTAGAATTTTGGAGAAGGTGAATGACGGTTATGAGCTAAAAGAAGAGATGTGGTGTGTATTTAAAGAGGTGTTATGATTAAGTGCAGTGACTGCAGGCTTTTTCAGTAGTCAATTAGAGGTCTAATCATATTAGAATTCTGGTCTCTTGGTGATTAATGGCGACGCTGGTTTTTAGAAAAAACTCTCGTTTTAATTAGACTCTTAGGGTAATAAAAGTGGTTCAATGCTCAACTGATAGAATTTCTGGAAGTTTGGTGTAATTAGGACTTTTTCTCACGATTGGAAAATTTATCTTTCTAATTTTGCAAAGTACAAAAACATACCTAAACCTTCTCATGAGCATATACTGATGAACCGGGTTCTTCAAGTACAATTTCTCTTGATCATGCCTCAAATGTCAAAATAGAAAAACTTTGTAAGAGATTAGTGAATCATATAAACACAAGTCACAGTAGTATAATAACTAAAGTATGAAACTGAGTAAGAATTAGACTAGATATTTACATGATATTAAGAACTCCTAACCCAAAAAAAAATTCAATTGTGCATTCTAAACCGGACGTTTTAGATGATCTTAATCATCCTTAATTCCAACTTGGTCCTTTCAAAGTTTTCTCTAGTCAGTGCTTTAGTAATATATCAGCTATTTGTTTATCATTAGCACTGAATTCTATTGAGATTAACCATATCTCATAGTTATCTCTTAAGAAGTGGTGTCTCACATCTATGTGCTTGGTCCTTTTATGATGAACAGGGTTCTTTGTCATACTTATAACACTAGTATTATCACAAAATATTGGAATACATCCCACTTTATTTCCAAAGTCTACCAGCTGTTATTTGATCCATAGCAATTAAGCACAACAAGAAGCAGTAACAAAATACTCAGCTTCAGCAGTAGATAGGGCTACTGAATTTTGCTTTTTGGTAGCCCATGACACAAGACATGACCCTAGGAAATGTGTCATACCTAAAGTTCTCTTCATGTCCACTAAGAAACCTGCATAATCAGCATTAGCATATCCTTCTAGATCAAAATTACTACCTTTGGGATACTAAAAACACAGATCGGTGGTGCCTTTCAGATATTTCAATATCCTCTTGACAACAGTCAAGTGTGACTCCTTTGGATTTTCCTGAAAACGAGCACAAAGCCCTACACTGAAAATAATATCAAGTCTGCTGGACCAGGTTCATCAACATCTAATTTAGTGGCAGTTGCAATAGGTGTATCTATTTATACTTCTGCTGATGGATCATGGTCCCATTTGAGCTTTGTTTGATCTGCAAGCCTAGGAAGAAGTTTAGTTCACCCATCATACTCATTTCAAACTTACTTCCCATTAATTTTGCAAAGTCCTTACTCAACCTACCAGTTGTGGACCCAAATATTATGTCATCAACATGTATTTGCACAACAAGGAGGTCTTTACCCTTTTCCTTTAGGAACAAGGTACTGTCAATTTTACCTCTTTTGTACCCATGCTCCAGTAGGAATTTTGATAGTCGTTCATACCAAGCTCTTGGGGCCTGTTTGAGCCCATATAGAGCCTTGTCCAGCTTATACACATGCTCAGGACATTCCTTGCTTTCAAATCCTGGAGGTTGTTTCACAAACACTTCTTCCTTGAGGTAGCCATTTAGGAAAGCACTTTTGACATCCATCCGATGAGAGTGAATTCCATATGTGCTTCAAAGGCAATGAGGCATATGATTGCCTGTATTCTTACAACTGGAGCAAAGGTCTCATCATAGTCAATGCCTTCCTGTTGGCTGTAGCCCTGAACCACCAGCCTTGTCTTATTTCTTGTAACAGTTCCATCTTCATCAAGTTTGTTCCTGAAGACCGATTTTGTACCAATGACTGATCTGTCCTTGGGTCTAGGAACTAGATGTCAGACTTTACTTCTTTCGAATTGATTGAGTTCCTCCTGCATAGCATTAACCCAATCTGCATCCTGCAAAGCCATAACAACATTTTTAGGTTCAATAAGAGATAGAAAAATATCAAATGCACACAGATTCTTTAGTTGCGATCTAGTTTTGACTCCAGATGTTGGATCAATAATTATGTTCTAAATGGGATGAGAACTTTTATACTTTGTGAGATTTCACCACCAACTGGTTTCTACTAGATGATTCACCTGTGTTCTTTTGCAGAGAAAAAAAGGTTCATGGAAAGGTTCTTGTAGAAAGTTTCTTTCATTTTCTCCCTAATTAGTTACCCCTTTCAGGTTGCCCTTAGTGGAAGAACCTGTTTCATCATATGTTACTTCTTTTGATGCTACTTCAGTCAATTCTTTTACCAGACCAATGGCTTTATCTTCACGTTCCCGTCTCTCAGAAAGAATGTTAGTTTTGTCAAATACAACATGCACACTTTCTTCTAAACACAAAGTTCTGTTATTGAATACTTTATGTGCTTTGATATGTGAAGAATATCCCAAGTATAGTCCCTCATCACTTCTGGGATCAAACTTACCTAGAGAGTCTTTTCCATTAATGTGCACGTAGCACTTGCAACCAAATGCCCTAAGGTAGGATATGTTTGGTTTTCTCCCTTTAATTAACTTATAGGGAGTTCTCTCAATAAGAGATCTAGTCATGTATCTATTCATTATGTAGCATTTAGTGTTTACAGCCTCTGCCCAGAAGCTGTAGGGTAATTTACTAGAGAGAAGCATGGTCCTTGCCATATCCTCAAGGGTCCTGTTCTTTCTTTCAACTACTCCATTTTGGTGAGGAGTCATAGGAGGATAGAAGTTGTGATCTATAACATTTTCATCACAATTCACCAAATTTTACATTTACAAATTCAGTTCCATGATCAGACCTAATGGATGCAAGCTGATTTCCTAATTGTTTCTGAGTTTTTCTAACAAAAGCAGTTAACATTGCAAATGCCTCATCTTTAAATGTCATAAATAGTACTTAGGTAAATCTAGAATAATCACCAACAAGCACCATCACATATTTCTTTCCACCTCTACTCATGATTCTCATTGGACCACAACATCCATATGAACCAGTTCCAATGTCTTGGATGTACTTACCATTTTCTTGGAATTGAAGGATGACCTTACCTTCTTCCCCCTTGCACATGTCTCACAAACTTTTTCTTCATTGAACTTGATATTAGGTAACCATATCACCAAGTCCTTGGAGACTAATTTATTTAGCTGGTTTAGACTAGCATGGCTAAGTCTTTTGTGCCACATGAGGGGATCATTAACTAGCACATTAAACAAGTTAGTTCATTTTTTGAAAAAGTTGACAAATCTACAATGTAAATATTGCTAACTCTTTTTCCCTGCAAAACAATCTTGTCAGTGGTAAGGTTAATCACAAAGCATGTGGTAGAGGTGAAAGCTACAAGGTTACCTGTGTCACAAAATTGTGACACACTGATTAGGTTGTATTTCAAGCCATCTATCAAATAGACATTCTCAATGGAATGAGAGTCCGTCTTACCTACCTTTCCAACCCCAATGATCTTACCTTTCTTTCCATTTCCAAAGGAGACATTACATCCTTTCAGGTTCTCAAGTGAAAGGAACCAGTCCTTGTTGCCAGTCATGTGTTTAGAGCAGCCACTATCCATGTACCATATTTGGCTACACCTTTCACTTAAACCTGCAAAAAGAAATTAGGGGTAAGTCTTAGGAACTCAAACTAGTTTGGGTCCCTTTCTATGGGCAAAAGGATGAATCAGATTCTTTCTTTCCCAACCAGCAGCTTGTGTTTTTCTTGAACAAAAGCTTTGTTCCTTTGACTGGCCTTTTCTTTTGTGTTGCATTCATTTTTATAATGGTCAGTCTTACCATAGTGTGTGCAGATCTTATTTTTAAAAAGTGTGCGGTACTTATTTTTTGGGTCCCATTTTGGAGCTTGAGTCCCATAACCAAGTCCTCTTTTATTGTTATTGTGATGCTCTTGCTACCAAGAGAGAGCATGAGAAGCTTTGTTCCATTTGCAAGTTCTGTGTAGTTCATGTTTTTCCTTTCCAAGATATTCTTTTAGAACCTTAATCAATTCATCTTTCTTGTACAGTTCATCCTTCATTTTTCCTAGATTTTCTTCTAGAGTGAGAAATGAGTGATCAGCTTTCTTCTTTCCTGTTCCTAGTTTCAGATTTAGATTTTCTGACCTAAGTTCTAGAATACTATTGTCAAGTTCAAGAACCTAGTTCTTCAACTTAGCATTTTTATAATCACTCTCATCAGCCCTAGATTCTAGACTTTTTCCCGTTTCTTTTAGGATAGCACATTCGCTAGACAGAACTTCCTTTTCATTATTAACTATCTCAGACTCATCAATGAAGTCAAATAATAGCTCAGCCAACCTTTCTTTAGACAAAAAATTAATTTTGTCCTTGAGATGCAGAATACTTACCTCTTGCTCATCATATGATTCTCCAATGGCCATAAGAGCTGTCTCTTCTTCATCTTCATCTTCTGTTCTTCATCAAAGGTTTCATCCCAAGATTCAACCATAGCCATAGTTGAACCTTTTTTTTGGGATGAACATGTTCCTTCTTCCTGTTTCTTCGCTCAGCCCTTTGTTTCTTCCACTCAATTTCCCATTGAGGGAAATTCTTGATCATGTGGTCAGTCTTACCACACTTATAGCAGTCGTTATTGGTCTGTTTCTCATGAAATCTTGTCTTGTTGAAGTTTGTACGTATTGATGAACCCTTTCCTATCATCAGGTACTTTTTGAAATATCTAGTAATCATAGTCATCTCATCATCTTCCAAATCTGAACCTTCCGTAATTTTTAGAGCTAAGCTTCTCTCCTTCTTGGGTGTATCCATCTTCCTGGTTTGCCTTCTCAGCTCATAAGTAGTAAGATTTCCAATCAAATCATCCAGTCGGAGAGTAGCCATATTCTTGGATTCCTGAATGGCAGTGATTTTTCTTTCCCAAGCAACTGGAAGAACTCTTGTCAAGATTTTCTCAACCTTGTCTTCTTCAAGAATAACTCTTCCAAGAGACTTAATTTCATTTGCCAGTTTAGTGAACCTAGTATACATCTCTTGAATAGTTTCTCCATCTTTCGTAGTAATCTCATATTGAGAATACAGCATTGTTTCTCTAGATCTCTTCACTTGAGGTTTTCCTTCATGTGCCACTTGCAAAGTGTCCTATATCTCTTTGGCAGTAGTATAGCTTTGGATCCTAATGTACTCATCTGGACCCAGTCCACATACAAGCCATTTCTTGTCCTTAGTATTTTTCTCCCACTTCTTCAAATCTTCAGCAGTGCAGTCTTCCCTTGTCTTTGGCACATCCACTCCTTCCTCATTTTTTATTGTAATTGCCAAGGGATCATCAGTGACTATGTCCCAGAGTTCATAGTCTTCCCCTATGATGTGATCCTTTGTCCTGTTCTTCTATCATGAGTAATATTGTCCATTGAACAGTGGAGGTCTGGAAGTGGATTGCCCTTCCAAGTTCCCAGGTGGTGCACTCATGTTGACATTTTCTTAAGGTGTAATCCTCTTCAAGGATAACCCACTCTGATACCAATTGAATTTCCAAACGTCAATACCACACAAGAGGAGGGGTGATTTGTGTGGTACGCAATTTTCGATCTAGAAGAACTTGGTTCTTCTAGGTGTTCTAAGGTCCCATTTACATTTCAGTTCTAGCCTAAATTAACCCAATTTCAGGCCTAATTAACCTAACCCAACAACTCGTTCGAACCGACCCACCTGGATTACTTTTAATTCATGTCGTTGATCGATTTGATCAACGTCCAAGATTACACCTTCCCTTTTTTAATGTCATTACCCTAACCTAATCCCCTCATTTCATTTTGACAGCCTCCCTTGAATCCCCTCATCTCCCAGCTCTCTCTCAACCTCTCTCAGAAACCCTAGCCGCCACCTTCAAACACCACCTAAAATCGATCAAATACATGGCTTCCATAGCCATTGATGGCATGTATCTACCTCATGTGACTCCTACTTTTTTTATTACCATGGATTCAAGGTCAAACCTTGAAGAAGCCCGGCCCAAACCTTGTCCGATTCGAAGATTCCGACCATCTCTTGCCTTGCTACGGTGGCTCGTGGTCTTCTGAATCTATTTCTGACCTCATCCGACTTAGATCGGATTTTTTTTTCAAGCCTTTCTCATTTTAGGGTTCTTCTGAAACCCTAACCATTCATGGTTTAATCCGATTTTCTTAGATCTGTTGTGTATTTATGCTCTATCTGAGTTTTTGAACGATTTTCCTAACTTTTCTTTCAAAAATTACTTTCAAAAGTTACTTCTTCCCAATTTAGGGTTTTCTGAAAATTTTCAAAATGTTTCTCTGACTTTTATTTTCCTTGTGTGTATTGTGCCTACCGTTTTCTTATGTTTTCCGTTTATCATATATTTTCTTCTACTATGTTCAGTTCTTTCTGTATTTTTTATGCTATGTTCTCACATGCCTTCTCACTATGTTTCGTTATTCTTCTGATATGCTTCGCCTACTGTATTCTTCTACCATGTGCTTATGTGTTCACTGTTTTCTCCTCTACTTTACCTATTTTGAGTTTATTCTAAAAAAAACCTGCTTAAACAATGTTTTTCTTCTACTGTTTCTTCTAAACTCACTATGCTTCGAATCATTTTCTTCACTCTGTTTGCTTTGAACTTTCTACTGTACTTGTTTGTTTTCTCATGAGTCTCTGAGTAGATATCTGAGCCTATTTCAACTACTCGCATCTTCGTCTCTGTATCTAGTTAGAGGCGGAAATCCTAGAATTTGGGGGTTTTGTTAAGGTTTAATCTTGTGATTACACCAGGGTTTATAAATACCTTGACTCTTTCAGACCAAGTTCTGAGTCTCTGAACTAGGTTCAAACTACTTTGTTTGCATACAATTCTTATTCTCCTACTATTTTGTTGAATGGCATGACAATTTCCTTCGTGTTTTAAGCATGCATGTATGCTTTATATGTGTATTGAATCCTTCTTTAAAAAGTTTTCAAATTTATGATTTAAGTAGAATGTTTTTTAGGGTAATTGATTGTTACTGGTTTCTCTTAAATGAAATCTTTTCTTCACATTTTCTAATTGGGTTCATTCATATAAAATCTTTGAATTTTACGCACCTACCCCTAATTTGCTACTTTGCAAAGAGTTTGATTAATCTATTTCCTTATCTAGTTTATGTTGTTTGAATCTGAATCCCTTACTTAAGGGAAGTTTTGTGTAATTGAGTAGCAATCAGCTTTCAATTATTTTCTTGCCTTGTTTTCGCATGCTTTCTACACTATAAACACACGACTTCGTTTTTCACAAACACACATCAACAAACTGAATACACTTCAGAGCTTCACTTAATTCTCACAACCTCTTCTAAAAATTTCTGCACTTTGGCTTTTGCAAGACTTCTGCTTTCATCTGCTTTCTTTTCTGACATTGGTATGTCCTAGTTTTCATTCTAGCATCAACTCCAATGTGTTTACTTACCATTTCTTATGTCCATGATTACTTTACTGCTTTGTAGAATTTAACCTTTACGGTAATGTGCTTATGTCCTGCTATATGTTACTGCAATGAATCACATTCCCTATATCCCTTTATGTGTTTGAGTTGTGGTTTAAGACATGGCAATACACAAAGTTATTATCCATGGATAAAACTAGATCTATTGGGTCCTAGGCTCTTTCAATTTCCCATACCTCATTCCCATATGTGTGTTTGAGATAAGGTATAGCCTGGCAGCATCCAAATTGTTGTCCAGGGCTGAACCTGACCTTCAATAGGTCCTAACTCTCTAATATTTTTAGCTACCAGGCTGGTCAGGGGTGTGCCAGCATTTCATTTGTTGGGCATGAACACCAGCCTACCTTGGCATTCCCTAATTCCTTCTATTGCACTTACACTTACTCTTCGACTCGAAGTTCTGCCCCCCTCCTATGAGCCTTGCCTTGGGACCTTGAGTTCCCTCTAAACTTGGACATTTGAGGGCTAGCCCTTCCACACTGCACTATAATCTAATTCTGAAATGGTTTTTGGGGTGTAAGCACTTCCCGGGGCTCTTGAAGATCCTTTGAACTTTAACACATCCCAAATAAGAGAAGGCTTTGAAAATCTAATCCTGGAAGTTGGTTTATCTCATGTTATTAGACTCTGAGTCTAAATTAGGCTGATTAGTGTTAGAACATATTTTAATGATGTAAATTAATATGCATGTGTAGGAGTTTAAAGAAGCAAAAAAGGAACTATTAGAATTGTTATGTCGAACAAGGAAGGATATCACTCTCAAAGGAAGCTGCCCTAAATACTCATAATGTAAAAGGAAAGAATCAACTCTACATCAGCCAAACACGATTAACTCCATGATTCTGGGAAATCAAAAATCTGCATAATGGAATAAAGATTCAACGCAATCTGTGATTGACGAGTCAGATCAAATCACTGAAGACCAATAAAAGCTAAAGGATCCGGACAGCAGTCAAGATCGCAAGGTTCAAAAATAAAGGAAGAATTCTATCAAATCCGTCATTTGCCAAAGGAAAAGATTTGAAGAGAAGCAAGTGCTGGTGCTTTATTCTTGGAAAGAATCAACTCTTTCCAAGGATAAAAACCCTTGGGTTGACAAGCCTTCACCATTCATCCTTGTATAAATTCATAGTGCAACTCCATCCTTAGTATTCTTTGATCGAACCAAAATACCTCTCTTCAATTTACTGCAAACAAGCATAGTAGCCTATATAGATCTGTTGTGTAACAAGTCAGGGATAGAAGGAGAGCATACAACTGGTGAGGCATGTATCAAATGAGTGCTAGAAAACTGAGCGACAAATATCAAATTTGTACTCGAAAGAAAACTCATTTGCTTGAACAGAAATCCCTTGCAACCCAAGGGGACTGGATTAGGATTCACATTGAATCTGAACCAGTATAAAATTAGTGTCTTTAATTTCTGCATTTACTTTCTGCACATTACTTCGAATTTATCTATTTGCAAGATTGCCATATTCAGTCGACTACTAAAGTTTTAAGACAACTTATTACGATTAATTTTAATTATATATAATTCACCCCCCCCCCACCCCCTTGTACTTTCAATTAGTATCAGAGCAAGGCTCACACTTTTTCTTTTTGATTAACAACTTGTGAGAAAAGATCATGGCAAATCAGGTTATCGTCGGAGCTCTATTTTAGGAAGGAACTTCTCAAGTAAGACCACCTTACTTCAATGGACAACACTTCTCCCACTGGAAAATCTGCATGGAAATCTTTACCAAAGCATACGATTTCTAAGAATGGAGAGTTATTAAGAAGGGAAACTACCTATTGCCTGCCAGCACTCCACTCCTCGCTGACCCTGATGATATAGACTCATACTCAAAGGATCAGTTGGAAGCTGTACAGATAAACCACAAGGCAAGGAATCTGCATCACAATGCAATAAGTGGTGAAGAATATGAAAAGATTTCTAGTTGTGATACTGCCAAAGAAATGTGGGATAAACTCGAAGTTACCTATGAAGGTACCAGCAAGGTAAAGGAAACCTACATAAATATGCTAGTTTACGACTATGAACTATTCTCAATGAGGGAAGGAGAATCTATCAAAGAAATATTCTGGTTCAGTAAGATAATCAATGTCTTAAAAGCTTTTGGCAAACCATACACCAGTGGCGATCAAGTTAGGAAAATTCTCAGAAGTCTACCAACCACTTGGCATACTAAAGTTGTCACTTTGGAATATCGAGATCTTAACAAGGTATCATATGATGAACTACGAGGAGAGGTCATTGCTTTCGAAAGAACGCATCCGGAGAAGACAAATCAAGAGGAGAAGAAGAAAATTGTTGCGTTCAAAGCTACTACTGAAGCTGTTGAGAATGAAATTGATGATCTTGAAGTTCTACAAGAGGAAATCACAATGAAGTCTACAAACATGGATGGATTAATGAGAAGATATAGAAATTCAAATAAAGGAAGATTTCTACCAAGAAGATCTAGACAATACAATGAACAAGACAAGAACGATGGAAAATGATATAAATGTGGAAAGTTTGGGCACATCCAAGCAGAGTGTCCAGAACTGAAGAGAAAGATCTTTAGAGGATTCAACAAGAACAGATTATTGGAAGTTGGAGCGATGTGGAAGACTCAGACCATGAAGAGATAGCAAATCTCTGCTTCATGACAATTCTATAAAATGATATCAACAAAACGTCAGGATGCTGGACAGATGAAGACGATTCAGACAATGAAAACTATTTTATGGAAAAAGGAGAAACTAGCAAGGTAAGATCTTATGACTGTGAAAGATGCAATGAATTGCAAGACATTCTTGACTCCACCCTTAAAGAGTCTCAAAAGATGATGAATGAACTTAAGAGACTCACCAGGGAAGTGAAAGACTGGAAACTCAAACATGAAGTATGTGAAATTGAAAAAGATGTACTTCAAGAAGAGTTTGAGGAATTGAAAACTAGATCGACTAGTCGGTCGAACCAGTCGACTTACAAGTCAACTGGGAAGGAATCAGCAAATCCTATGATTGCTAATTCCAACTCTTATGAAAGACCTAAAAATAGGTCTGGGGTTAAATGTCATTATTGTAACAGAAGTGGGCATAAATATTCTGGTTGTCACTTTCGTAAATCTCATATGTCCGGATGGGTTTGGAAACCTAAGAACTCCAAATCCAGTAACAGTAACTCACCAGGACCCAAGAAAGCTTGGGTACCTAAAACAAAGTAATAATTCTATATTGAAGGAACACCAAAGAGTAAAGCGCAAAGGAAAATGGTATCTAGAAAGTGTGTGTTCCAGTCACATGACAGATGACAAAATCCTGTTTAAGGAAGTTACAAAGATTGACGGAGGGAGCTTCATATTTTGAGATGATTCAAGAAGCAAAATAGTTGGCACTGGAACTATTCCTTTCAACAACAGCTGTGACATTACTGAAGTATATCTGGTTGACGGATTAAAGTATAATCTCCTCAGCATAAGTCAACTCTGTGACTCAGGATACGAGTTAAAATTTAAGAGAACTGGATATGCCATCAAAGACGAATGAGGTAAAATAATTCTCCCTGACAAAAGGTATGGAAATGTTTATATACTTTATGGTTTCGAAAATATAAATGGTCATATCTGCCTAACCTCTATGTCTGATGATCCCTGGTTATGGCACAGAAGACTTGGTCATGCTAGTATACATCTAATTGAGAAACTATCCAAACATGATCTAGTCATTAAGTTACCTAAATTGAATTTTTCTAGGACTCACATTTTGATGCATGTTAGATGGGTAAGCAAACTAGAAAATCTTTCAAAAACAAAGACATAATGTTCACTGCAAAACCATTGCAATTACTTCATATGGACTTATTTGGACCTACTGGAACTACTAGCATAGGAGGCAAGAAATATACATTTGTTATTATTGATGACTTTTCAAGTTTCACATGGGTAATTTTCATGTCTCACAAAGATGAAGCCTTAAGAAACTTTGAAGTTTTCTGCAAAAGGATAGAAAGAGAAAAAGGTTATCCAATCTCCATAATCCAAAGTGATCATGGAGGTAAGTTTGAAAGCAAGGAGTTTAGAGATTTCTGTAATGATCAAGGTTACACTCACAATTTCTCTACTCCTCGCTCACTTCAACAAGACAGAGTTGTGGAAAGAAAAAATAGAACTCTTCAAGACATGGGAAGAACCATGTTGTTATAACTTTCTCTACCAAATCATTTTTGGGATGAAGGTATGAGTACTGCATGCCACATTCTCAATCGGTGTCTAATAAGGCTCATTCTAATAAAGACTCCGTATGAACTCTGGAAAGGTAAGCGTCCTAACATTGGTTACTTTCATCCATTTGGAAGCAAGTGTTTCATTCATAACAATAGTAAGGATTATCTTGTAAATTTTGATCCAAGAAGTGACGAAGGTATTTTTCTTGGTTATTCTTTAAATAGCATATCACTTAGAGTTTTTAGTAAACGTACTTTGTGCGTTGAAGAATCAGTTCATGTTATTTTCGATGAAAATAATCCCTTGGTGGAGAAAGGCATTAATGCAGGTGACGAAGATCAAAATCAAGAAGTTTGGGACAAAGAAAAATCACAAGAGTCAACTAGTCTCACAGATGTAGTCGAGTCGAGTGAACAAGTTAGCAACAACACTCTAGAACAATGTGTGGAGTTGACTACTAGCACTGTTCAACTAAATGAGTGGAGAAATGAAACTGAATATCCACATAAATACATCATAAGAGATCCAAACGAAATGAAGACCAGGGTTGCCCTTAAAAAGAAGGCAAATATTGCTCTGATCTCTCAAATAGAGCAAAAAATGTAGAGGAAGCATTTAAGGACTCAAATTGGGTGAAAGCCATGCAAGAGGAATTACATCGATTCAGCAAGAATCAAGTATGGAAGCTGATAACCCAACCTAAAAATGTTTCCGTCATCGAAACAAAATGGGTGTTAAGGAACAAATTGAATGAAGAAGGACAAGTCATAAGGAACAAACCCAGATTAATTGCTCAAGCCTATTCACAACAAGAAGGAGTAGACTACAATGAAACTTTTGCTTCAGTAGCCCGATTAGAGTCTATATGAATCCAGTTAGCGTATGCATCATTTAAAGGATTCATATTGTTTCAAATGCATATCAAAAGCGCATTTCTAAATGGATTCATCGAAGAGGAAGTTTTTATGAAACAACCTCCAGGCTTTGAAGACTCAAAATTCCCTTATCATGTGTAAAAACTTACTAAGGCCCTATACGGACTGAAACATGTTCCACGTCCTTGGTATGACAGGTTAAGTACCTTCATTTTTGATCATGGGTTCACCAGAGGTAAAATTGATACTACTCTATTCATTAAACGATTAACGGAAGATAATCTCATCATTCAAATTTATGTTGATGATATTTTTTTTGGTAGTGCTAACTCTCTTATGTGCAATGAATTTGCAAACCTCATGCAAAGTGAATTCGAAATGAGCATGATGGGTGAACTCACATTTTTCCTTGGGCTTCAAATTCATCAATCTGAACATGGAACTTTCATCAGTGAAACAAAATATACCAAGGAGCTTATCCAAAAATTTTGCATGAGCAATGCAAAATCAATTGGGGCTCCTATGAGTCCGGCTACAAATTTGGATAAGGATGAATAGGTTACTGCGGTTGATGAAACCAAATACAGAGGAATGATTGGATCTCTACTCTATCTGACCTCTAGTCGACCAGATATTATGTTCAATATTTGTAAATGTGCCAGGTTTCAGTCGACTCCCAAGGAGCCACATTTAACTGATGTAAAAAGAATTATTCGACATCTTATTAGCATAGTATCTCATGGATTGTGGTATCCTCGCTCTAACTCATTTAAATTAGAAGGTTTCTAAGATGCATATTTAACAGGCGATAAAAAAGATAGGAAAAACATGAGTGGCACTTGTCAATTACTAGGAAAGGCTTTAATATCCTGGAACAGTAAAAAGCAAGCATTAGTTGCCTTGTCGACTACAGAAGCTGAGTACATAGCCGTTGGTTAATGTTGTGCACAAATGTTGTGGATGTCCCATCAATTAGGTGACTATGAACTTTCTTTTAAACCAATTCAAATCTTTTGTGATAATTCTAGTGCAATTTGCCTTTCTAAAAATCATGTGCATCACTCTAGAGCAAAGCATGTAGACATTAAACATCATTTTATTAGAGATCATGTTCTTAAAGGTGACATAGAATTAGTTTTTGTTGGCACCTCTACCCAGTTAGCTCATATTTTTACTAAACCGTTGTTGGAAGATAGATTCTGTTCGTTGAGTGAATTGCTTGGCATTACTTGTTTTTCAAAAATTAGGCCCAAATTGTTACTTTTCAAAAACTTGCCATAACTGCTCCTTTTCAATGCATTAATTACGATGTCGTCTTTTCCCTCTCTTTTTAGTCTATTTTCCATCAGTTTGCAACCGAAGTTGTAAATCCAATCATCATGTCACTTCATCTAACACCCTTTCCTTTTCTGTACTCAACCGTCAAATCCTTTATTTAAGTTAGTCCTTTTCCGTCTCTTTCATCTCCACCATCTCTCTCAACCTCTACCAACTCCCTCTTCAACCTGTACCAACCCTCTCTTCTTCCATGGTAAAATCTTCCAAAAACCCCTATGCTTCAACCAGGAAAAGTACCCGCTCAAAAACAATGCCCTCTTCCGCGCTTCCTGAACAAGTAGACTTGTGGTCTGATCGTTCTGAGGGTTGTGCCTCTTCACAAGGAGGGTACTCTGAACACTCCCAATTTGTAGGTGACAAAGCCTCTGGTAAGCATCCCATGGAGGATCCTCCTGCTTCTACTCCAAAGAAATCAAAGTTTGATTTCTCTGCCTCTCTCGAATCCGATCTAAATTTCTGGGACACCCCAAATAGGGATTTCTTTGTTTCTCATAAGGACAATCCCATCGCCCATGGTAGAGTGGTAGATCTCGATCTTATGGAGTCTCTCAATTGTAAGGTAAAGGGTCTTTTCGTGTATCAAGGGTGGGAAATATTTCTCTCTATTTCTCCTCCTAAAATGTATAAACCCCTTGTCTTAATGTTTTATACTAATATTTGCTCTAGTAAACCTGATAGGCTTGAAACTTTTGTTCTTGATAAATGCATTGTTCTTGATTGTGGTTTTTTCGACTCACTTTTTCTCTGTCGTTGCTCTGATTTCCCAACTGTCTTTTAGAATGTCTTGCGTGAGGATTTTGAAATCACCTTTGATCAGGCTAAATAGTGTATTGCGGAAAATCCCTCTGAAACCCTTCTCAATCAATTAAGTCCTAGTGATGTTAGCTTTGAAACTAGGGTTCTTTCTCACATTGTTGCAACCACTCTCTTCCCCATAACTGGTTCCTTCTCAACCCTCTCACAATGGGACACCTTCTTTGTCTACTGTCATATCTATAACCTCAAAATCAAGTTGTCCTCTTAGGTCATCAATTTCATGATTGAGAGTGCTGAAGATCCAACCAGTCTTCCTTATGGTGTGGCCATCACCCGCATTCTGGAAGCTCATCAAATTCCACTTTCAAACTACCCCTCTGTTCTTGTGTACAAGTGCTACAATCTAGAGCCTTCTCTAGAATGGGGTATATGAGTATAAAGGGTGTCTAGGTCAAGAAGGGTGATAAAGATACAAAGCCAACCCCTGTGGAAACCAAGACTTCATTTGTTGTTCTTCCCTCTTCCATTCCTGTAGACTTAAAGGAAAAGTTCAACTCCATTGACTCTCAACTCTTAGACATCAAGACTCTCATTTTCGCCACGCAATCGACTGTGGATGCTATTCATGCTATTTCTAAGGAAACAGGGTCAGATGTGTCTAAAATTAGGATGGTTGTGCAAAGGGTAACGGAGAATGCGGTTAAAGCCTTGAAGGAGGTGCATGACAGGCTGGATAGAATGGGCGTTGCTTCCAACACCAACTTTGAAAAGTCAAAGGAGGCAATCTACAACACTCTTACCTACTTTTTGTGTCGATGAGATAGATGTGGTCTACAAACAACGTTTTTTTGTTTTTAACTTGTTTTGGTTGTGGTTGGGCTATGCCCCTGGGTGTTTTTCTTTTCTCTTTTGCGTATGTGGATATTATTTTTGCTACTCCCTCTTTTCTGATGTCAAAAAGGGGGAGAATATATATCTTCTATACTATTAACGCTCTATGTGCAGGTTCAAGTCGATTATGCATATACTCTCTATTCGTTATACAAGTTAAGTCGACTATGCGACATGCATAGATAGTACCTCTTATTCTTTGAACTGGTTAAGTAAACTATACTTCCCATGCATAGATAATAATATACAGGTACAAGTCGACTACACACATTGAGTGGGAGATCACGTTCAGTTGACTACACATATTGAAGGGGAGCCAAGTCGGCCAGTCCTAAACAGGGAAGCCAATTGTTGTTTATCCCTTTAAATATATGTATATTGTTTTGCCATCATCAAAAAGGGGGGATTGTAGAACATATTTTAATGATGCAAATTAATATGCATGTGCAGGAGTTCAAAGAAGCAAAAAAGGAACTGTTGGAATTGTTATATCAAACAAGGAATGATATCACTCTCAAAGGAAGCTGCCCTAAATACTCACGATGCACAAGGAAAGAATCAACTCTACATCAGCAAAACAGGATTAACTCCATGATTCTGGGTAATTAAATCTACCATAATGGAATAAAGATTCAACACAATCCGTGATTGACGAGTCAGATCAAATCTATGAAGAACAATTAAAGCTAAAGGATTCGAACATCAGTCAAGATCGGAAGGTACAAAAAATCAAGGAAGAATTCTATCAAACCCGTCATTTGCCAAAGGAAAAGATCTGAAGAGAAGCAATGGCTAGTACTTTATTCTTGGAAAGAAACAACTCTTTCCAAGGATCAAAACCCTTTGGTTGACAATCCTTCACCATTCATCATTGTATAAATTCATAGTGAAACACCATCCTTAGTATACTTTGATCGAACCAAAATACCTCTCTTCAATTTACCGGAAACAAGCTTAGTATCCTATATAGATCTATTGTGTAACAAGTCAGGGATAGAAAGAGAGCATACAACTGGTGAGGAATTCTATCAAACAAGTTCTAGAAAATGGAGCGGCAAATATCAAATTTGTACTCGAAAGAGAACTCATTTTCTTGAAGAGAAATCCTTTGCAACCCAAGGGGACTGGATTAGGATTCATATTGAATTCGAACCAGTATAAAATTCTTGGTGTCTTTACTTTCTGCATTTACTTTCTAAACATTACTTCGAATTTCTCTTTCTGCAAGATTGCCATATTTAGTCGACTACTAAAGTTTTAAGTCAACTTATTATGATTAATTTTAATTAAATACAACTTACCCCTCCCCCCCTCCCCCCATTGTAATTTCAATTAGATGTTGATGTAATCACAGATGTATTTTTACTTTTCTATTTGATTCATTTGATCTGTAATAATTTTGTAATAACTAATCTGGGTGGATAGTGAAAAGATGGGTTTGAATGCATACAAAAGTGTAGATATCATGTCTATAGGGAAATACTATTCCTGAAATTCTGCATTTTTCACATAGTTAACTACTGAAACTCTGCGCCTCATATAGATATCATATTCATAGGTATTTCTGCATTTCATACAGATACCATGTTCATAGAATTTTTGCATTTCATACAAATATCATATTTGTAGGGTTATCTGTAATTTCGTACAGGTATTTGTTAATAGTATTTTCTGCATTTTCTTATAGAAATCATGTCTATAGATCTTCATATCATATATATAATATGCCTATAAGACTTTTGCATTCTTGCATATGCATCAGTCATTAGGAAAACTTATTATAGGACTTAAATAATTGACTCCATATAGACAACCTACCTTTAGGATTTCTGCATAAGCAATAACAACGTTTAAAATCAATAAACACCTAGAAAGCATGCATATAGGAGTTATCAACTAAATTTTGAATCGTCCACTTGCTCCTAAGTCTAAAATCAGTAGCATTTTGCTTAACACCCATAGAACTTATGACCTTATAACTGACAGTTCTCTTTCTGTAATCAGTTTACTCTTTTGTCTCTGAAACTAATAGATACCATGCCTCTAGGTCTGTTTAACACATAGGAAAATGGTTAGGTAATTAATCAATTTTTTAAGTCTTTGACAACTACATCTAAGCAGCTTTAATTTGGACTCCCAATCTAGAAATATGTAGTAAATCAACCTACCCTACACCTTAATTTAATCCAGACCAAATCAGTACATGTAACACATGCTAAACTACATGTTGTTTTCTTGATTTTGAGGAGGCTTATTTGAGCATTTTAACTTTTATGTGCATCCCATAATTGCCTTATGGGTTTTGTTTGTCTCCCTAGACTTTTAACCTTTTGAAACTTTAAAAAGGACAAAACTCCCTTGCCCATTAGGATTAGTAGTCCCAAATGCCTTTGGGACTGATAAGATTGGGACAGGTAGTAGCTTACAATATGTAACGATGCTATTCTGTGCTTTAATACCTTAACGGGGTGGGAAGAATAGAATATGGATATGATGACCGATGCGCTAATATCACGTATGACCCCTCTTCTGAGGAGTGATTGTTGGATATTGCATTGATGTGATCCATATTAATCATAAACCTAGGACCCCTCTTCCTTTATTTTCTTTCATCTCTTCTTGTAAAACTCTTTAAATCTTTCTTATTTTTACATAAAATTCTGCCCTCTCTACTTATCTTCACAAGTTTTCAACTTATTGTAATGTTATATGCAAATCCTTATTTGAGCCTTAATTGTTTATGTGTTTATGTAAAGTCACAATTGTAACATGGCCGGGAACCACACTTGTGGATCCTAAGGGGTGCCTAACACCTTCCCCTCGGGATCATTTCTAGCCCTTACCTTAATCTCTAGTTTCTTCGCCTCAAACCCTTCTTAAAGTGTCCTAATGCACTATAATCACTAGGCGGCGACGCTTCAACTCCAAAACCCAATTCTCGTAAGGGAATAGAGTTGTCCACTCAAATGTCGTAAACCCAATTTTGCTATAGAAAAAGGAGGCATCGACAATAAAAACCGAGGATCTCCCAGGATACCGTCCTATAGTACCAATTGTAAATATCCAGTGATCTCCTGGGATATCGTCCAATAGTCCAACTCATAACACGAGAGGATCTCCCGAAATTTTCGATCTGTAAGCCCAAATGTAAACACTCAGTACAGGGGAAATCAACCGGGTGCAGTCCCATAAATCCAATGTAAATATGCGCGGGGATCTCCCGGAATATCGTTCTTTAGTCCCAAAGTAAACAGATAGGGGGATCTCCCAGGATACCGTCCCGTAGTCCCAGAGTAAACACACAGCATCAACAAGAAGAGTACACAGTTCAATTCAAGTTACATACCTAGGTAAAACAGGTATTTCTAACCTAGCATGTTGGACACAATAAAAATAAGGCAATTTGAACAAGTAAGGCAATTAAATCAGTTAGACATGCTTTCCTATGCTAACAACAGGATTAAATTGCAAGTAATATAAACACGAAAAGAACATACTAGTAATTACTTAATAGAAATCGGATTTTCAAAAGTTAGCTCAAGTACGCACTTGTCACCTAACATAAAAGACATTTCAATTATCAACAATACCAAATCCTAAGGGGAAGGTCCCTCACACAAGGTTAGGCCAGAAACTTACCTCGAACCAGCTCAAAATCAACCGGAAAACACGCTCACGCCACAAGTACTCGACTCCAAATGGACCAAATCTATTCAATTCAATTGCATAATGTAAATAACACTTCAAGTAACAGATTCTACAAAAAAATTCTAAGTTAATACACAAAATTAGGTAAAATGTCCCTTGGGCCCGCATCTCGAAATCGGGTAAATTTATATTTCCAGAATCCTCACACTCTCAGGAGTTCAATCCTACAAAAATTTGACCTCAAATGGTCCCTCAAATCAACACTTAAAGGTCTCTAATTAATCAAGCCCTAACCCCCAAATTACATCTGATTTCCCTTAAATTTTCATGCTTATAATGCTAACGATCACCTCAATAATGAGTTTAGGGACCAAATACCTTACCCCAATGAATTCCTCTGAAAATCTCCCTTGAAAATGCTCCCCGAGGCTTCTTCCCATTTGAAAATAGGTGAAAATAACTCAAATTCGCGTAAGGCATCTATTTATATGTTTTGTCCAGCAAATCTGCATCTGCGATCCACCTTCCGGATTTCCAATACCGCTTCTGTGGTAAAGGGGACTGCTCCTGCGAATTCCACTTGAAACCTCTTCATCGCACCTGCGACCAAAAATCTGCATCTGTGGTCATGCAGCTGCGATACATCTACCGCTTCTGCGATTCCTAGCCCCTTCCTTATCTGGCCCCTTCTGCTGCTTGATTCCGCATCTACGGGAGTCTCACCTGCGGCCTATCAACCGTAGATGCGGATATGACAGCACTCATAGCTTTAGTTGCAACTGCAAAGTCCAAATCCTTCCGTCAACCATACGAAATCATCCCGATGCCCCCCCGGACCTCAACCGAAAGCTTAAACAAGTCCAGTACCAGTGTCCAAACTTCTACCAATCCTCAAAACACCTTGAACGACATCGAAACAATGAATCAACCACGGATTCAAGCCTAAAAACTCCCAATGACCTGAAATTTTGCATGTACGTCACATTTACCACTACAGAGCTACTCTAACTTTTCGAATTCCATTCCAACCCTCGGATCAAAATCTCACCATCAAACAGGAAACTTCAAAATTCAACTTTCGATATTTCTAGCCTAAATTAGCTACGACCTCCTAAACACAATCCGAACACACCCCTAAGCCCAAAATCACCCAACGAAGCTAACGAAACCACCAAAATTCCATTCCAAGGCCGTCTTTACACTGTTCCGACTACAGTCGAATTTTCAAAACTTAAGCTCTCATTTAGGGACTAAGTGTTCCAAAACTCAAAACCGAACATCCCGGCAAATCAAAATAGCAGAAATAAACTTAAGAAAAGCAGTTAATAGGAGATCAAGCTGTTAATTCATTAGACGACCGGCCTAGTGGTCACATCCTCCAACACTTAAACATTCGTTCGTCCTTGAACGAGCATAGAGACATGCCTAATGTAGTGAAAATATGAGGGGTAACGGCTGCGCATATCCTGCTCGATCTCCCAGGTCACCTCTTTAACCGGATGACCACACCACTGAACCTTCACTGATGCAATTTTCTTTGACCTCAGCTTTCCGACCTGCCTATCCAATATTGTCATTGGCTCCTCAACATAAGATAGATCCTTGTCCCAGTGGACTGAACAAGAATCCAACACATGCGACGGATCACCGTGATACCTCTGGAGCATAGAAACATGAAATACCGGATGAACTCCTACCAAGCTGGGAGGTAAGGCAACTCATAAGAAACCTCCCCAACAAGCCTTAATATCTCAAAAGGGCCAATAAACCTAGAACTCAACTTCTCCTTCTTTCCAAATCTCTTAACGCCCTTCATAGGTGAAACTCGAAGCAAGACCCGCTCTCCAACCATATAGGAAACATCAAGAACCTTCCTGTCCATGTAACTCTTGTGTCTGGACTAGGTTGTACGGAGTCAATCCTCAATCATCGTAACCTTCTCCAAGGAATCCTGAACCAAGTCTATGCCCAATAATCTAGCCTCACACAACTCAAACCAACCAAGCGGGGATCTACACGGCCTACCATACAAAGCCTCACACGGTGCCATCTGAATGTTGGATTGATAGTTGTTATTGTAAGCAAAGTCCGCGAGTGGCAGGAACTAATCCCAAGACCCTTCAAACTCAATCACACACACACGGAGCATATCTTCAAGAATCTAAATAGTGCGATCAGACTGTCCGTCCGTCTGAGGGTGAAATGTTATGCTTAACTCCACCCAAGTACCCAACTCATGCTGAACGGCCCTCTAGAACAGCGATATGAACTGAGTACCCCTATCAAAAATTAAAGAAATTGGAATACCATGCAGATATATAATCTTCGGGGTATAAATCTCCACCAATCGTTCCGAAGAATAAATAGTATACACAGGAATGAAGTGTGCGGACTTGGTCAGCCGATCCACAATCACCCAAATAGCATCAAACTTTTTCAAATTCTGTGGGAGCCCAACTACAAAGCCCATGGTGACCCGCTCCAACTTCCACTCCGGGATCTCTATCTGCTGAAGCAACCCACCTGGTCTTTGGTGCTCATACTTCACCTACTGACAGTTGAGGCAGCGAGCTACAAATCTAACTATATCTTTCTTCATCCGCCTCCACCAATAGTGTTGTCTCAAATCCTTATACATCTTCGCGACACCCGGATTAATGGAATACCGCAAACTATGTGCATCCTCTAGAATCAACTCCCAAAGCCCATAAACATTGAGTACACAAATCTGATCCTGCATCGTCAATACCCCCGTCATCACCAATAGTCACATCTCTGGCATCACCATACTGACCTTGTCCTTGAGGACAAGCAAATGAGAGTCGTCATACTAACTCTCCCTGATAAGAGTAAATAAGGAAGACCGAGAAACCACGCAAGATAGAACCCGACTGGGCTCCGAAAGATCTAATCTTGCAAACTGGCTGGCTAAGGACTGAACATCCATTGCCATAGCCCTCTCTGATGCTGGTAAATAAGCCAGACTCCCCAAACTCTCCAACCGCCGACTCAAGGCATCGGCCACCATATTGGCCTTTCACGGGTGATACAAAATGGTGATATAATAGTCTTTTAGAAACTCTAACCACCTATTCTGGCACAAATTTATATCCTTTTGCTTGAAAAGGTGGTGCAAGATCCGATGATCCGTATAAAGCTCATAAGGAACACCGTACAAATAATGGCTCCAGATCTTCAGGGCGTGAACAATGGCAGCTAACTTTAGATCATGGACAAAGGAATTCTTCTGATGTACCTTCAACAATCTGGACGTGTAGGCAATCACCCTACCGCCCTGCATCGACACCGCTCTAAGGACAATCCTCGGGGCATCGTAATAGACCGTATAAACCCCTAACCTGAAAGCAATATCAAATCTGGGGCTATATTCAAATTTGTCTTGAGATTTTGAAAGCTCACCTCACACTCTTCTGTCCAGTATAACAGAGCACCCTTCTGAGTCAACCTGGCCATAGGAGCTGAAATCGATGAAAACCTCTCAACAAAACGACGGTAATAACTTGCCAAGCCAAGAAAACTACGGATCTATATAGCTAAGGATGGTCTGGGCTAACTCTGAACTACCTTTACTTTCTTCAAATCCGCCTGAATACCCTTACTCGACACCACGTGGCCTAAGAATGCCACAGAATCCAACCAAAACTCAAATTTTGAGAACTTAGCATATAACATTTTTTTCCCTCAAAGTCTAGAACTATCCTCAGATGTTGCTCATGATCTTCCCAACTCCGGGAATACACCATAATATCATCAATAAAGACAATGACGAACGATTCAAGATACGGTCGAAACACATTGTGCATCAAATGCATAAAGGTTGTTGGGGCATTGGTCAGCCCAAATGACACAACAAGGAACTCGTAAAGACCATACCGAGTACTGAAAGCGGTCTTCGGGATATCTGGCTCCTGAATCTTTAACTGATGGTAACCTGAGCGCAAATCAATCTTAGAAAACACTTGTGCGCCCTGAAGGTGGTCAACGAATTATCAATACGACACAAAGGATGATGGTTCTTCACTGTAACTTTGTTCATCTGGCGATAATCAATGTACATACGCATAGAACCATCTTTTTTGCTTCAGAATCGGGTCAAATTTACATTTCCAGAATCCACACACTCTAATGAGTTCGGTCATACCAAAAATACCAAAGTCGAACCTCAAATGGTCCCTCTAATCATCACTTAAATGTCTCTAATTAATCAATCCCTAACCCCAAAATTACCACTGATTTTCCTTAAATTTTCATGCTTCTAATGATAAAAATCACCTCAATAACAAGTTTAGGGACCAAAGACCTTACCCAATTCCTCCGAAAATCTCCCTTGAAAATGCTTCCCAAGGCTTCTTCCCGTTTGAAAATAGGTGAAAATAACTCAAATTTATGAAAGGCGTCTATTTATATGTTCTGCCCAGCAAATCTTCATCTATGGTCCACCTTACACATCTGCGGTACCGCTTTTGCGGTCAAGGGGATCACTCCTGCAAATTCCACTTGAAGCCTCTTTGCCGCACCTGCAGCCTAGAATCCCCATATGAGCTCACGCAGGCGCGGTACATCTGCCTCTTCTGCGATTCCTGGCCCCTTCCCCACTTGGCCAGTTCTGCGGCTTGATTCCACATTTGCAGGAGTCATACATGTGTCCCCTCAACCGTAGATGCGGTTATGACAGTAGTCATAGCTTCAGCTGCAACTCCAAATTCCAAATCGTTCCATCAACCATCCAAAATTATCCCGAGACCTAGGGACCTCAACCAAAAGCACAAACAAGTCCAGTATCACTGTAAAAACTTAAAACAATCCTCAGAACACCTAGAACCACTTTGAAACATCGAATCAACTACGGATTCAAGCCTAAGAACTCCCAAACTAAACATTAACGCTTTCGATCAAAAAATATATCAAATCTCGTTCGAATGACCCGAAATTTTGCATGCACGTCACATTCACCAGTACGGAGCTATTAAAACTTTCGAAATTTTATTCCAACCCTTGGATCAAAATCTCACTATCGAACCGGAAACTTCAAAATTCAACTTTCGGCATTTCAAGTCTAAATTAGCTATGGGCCTCAAAAATACAATTCAAACACGCCTCTAAGCCCAAAATCACCCAACGGAGCTAACGGAACCATCAAAATTCCATTCAAGACCGTCTTCATACTATTCCGACTACGGTCAAATTTCCAAAATCTAAGCTCTTATTTAGGGACTAGGTGTCCCAAAACTCTCCGAAACTCAAAACCGAGCATCCCGACAACTAAAAATAGCAGAAATAAATGAGTGGAAAGTAAATAATAGGGGATCGGTATATTAATTCTTTAAATGATTGGCCGAGTCGTTACAAAAAATAGGTTTTCCAATGATTTCCCCAAAAATGTCAAAAATCAACCCCGAGCCCACATGGTCAAAACCCGAGGTTCAAATCAATACCCGATTACCCATTAATCCACAAACCCAAATATATATATTATTTGAAATCGGACCTCAATTAGAGGATCAAATCCCCAAAATTTAAAAATTCTAAGTTCTACCCAAAACACCCAATTTCTCCCATGAAAGCCCTTGATTTTGGATTGAAATCATGTGAAAACATGTTATAGATTAAAGAAAATGAGTTAGAAATGACTTACAATTGATTTGGGGAAAAACTTTTCTTTAGAAAATCGCCCAAGAGAGTTTTAGGTTTTGAGAAAGTTGTAAAAATGGTTGAAATCCCGTTTGAAACTCATTTAACAGTCTTTGATGTCGCAATTGCGTCCAGGGTTCACAATTGCAAACCCTTAAGGAACCTATCATCTTCGCATTTGCGATCACGGATTCGCAATTGCGAACCTAGAGGATTTCTGCTTCTTTCGCATTTGCGACAGCTGAGGATTTTTTAGGCCTTCACATTTGCGAAGAAATGCTCGTAATTGTGAGCATAGCTGGCCAGGGCATACTTTGCAATTGCGAAGCTCTCAATTCCCGAACTTACAGAATTCGCATTTGTGATCCATGATCTCGCAATTACGGATCAGAGGCCGGCACCAGACCTGCAACCTGCAACTATTTTTCCTAAGTCTAAATTCACTCTGTGGCCTATCCAAAACTATTACAAGCCCTCAAGGCTCCAAACCAAACATGCATGCAAGCCATAAAACATCATACGGACTTGCATGTGTGACCAAATCATCAAAATAACATCAACAACTATGAATTAAACCTCAAATTCATAAAATCACTCAAGAACATCAAAATTACTATGTTCTCAACTGTAGGTCTGCTTTATACCAAACCAACTCCGATCTTTACCAAATTTTACATATTAATCTTAATTATTATTATTTCAAACTTGTACCAGAATCCGAAACCAAGATATGGACCCAGTACCATCAAGAAAAGGCATCAATTCACTTCTAAAAACCTTTATATTTTCCAGAAAATAATTTTCTTTAAAAATTTATTTCTCGGGTTTGGGACCTCAAAATTCGATTCTGGGCATATTCCCAAGTCTCAAATTTTACTACGGACCCTACGAGACCTTCGGATCACGGGTCAGATCCGTTTACCAAGAATGTTGACCCAAGTCAACTTTATTTAATTTTAAAAGTCAATTTCATTATTTCACTTAGTTTTACATAAAAGCTTTCTAGAAACACGCTCGGACTGTGCACACAAATTGAAATGAGATAAAAAGAGATTTTTAAGGCCTAGAAATACCGAATTTACTTTCAAAACAAGTGATCAACTTTTGGGTCATCACACTTAGCAAGGCTCCAAGGGATCCAAAACTCTATAAATTACATAAATAGTATATTTTTACAACAATTAGAAATTAGTCTGCAAAAAAGACTACAATGATATTCTTAGGATGGAGGAAGATTACTGAAAATTGAGGGCTAGAGTAATGTGGCTAAATGAAGGTGATGCCAGTACAAAATTCTTTTGCATAACTGCCTCCAATAGAAAAAGGATTAGCTAACTAATTACTTTAGGTACGAGGCTGGAAATTGGCTAAACAACCATAACCAGATCATATCTCATGTTAGCAACTACTTTAAGAATGTTTTTACTGCTTCACACGCAAGCACCAATTAATATGACATCAAAACTAGCCCTCTTAGTCATTATAAATATGATCTGGGGGCGCTTGACAATCCCTTAACAGATATTGAAATAACTAGAGTCATCTTCTCCTTTAAACCTTTTAAGGCCCCTGGTCCAGACGGTTTGCATCCTTTCTTTTTCCAAACTTTTTGGCATACCATTAGTCAATTAGTGAAAAACTTTTGCCATGAGGTTTTCAACACTCAATGTATTCCTAATGTTATCAATAAAACTTATATTTGCCTAATCCCAAAATTTCCTAATGCTAACAATGGAAATTTTTTAGGCCAATCAGCCTCTGCAATACTATTTACAAAATTATTACAGAAATTCTCGCAAATGCCTCAAGCCTTTCCTAGATCATATCATTAGTCCTTTTCAGACTAGCTTTATGAAACACAGAAGAGCATGTGACAATATGATTATTATTCAAGAATAAGTTTCCAATTTCAAAAAATTAAAAGCAAAGCATGGCTAGATGATTTTAAAAATCGATCTAGAAAAAGCTTTAGATTGTCTAGAATAACACTTTATATACCGAACCCTTAGGCACTACAAATTCCCCCCAAAATTTAACCAATTCCTTAATGAGCTGCATTACCGCTAGCTCAATAGGAGTTCTAGTAAATGGATTGATCACAATTTTTTTTGAACCTAGTCGGGGTATTAGGCTAGCCGATCCAATATCTATGCACATTTTTATTTTGTGCATGAAAATGTTTTCAAGATACATTAACCATCAAGTAGATATCCAAAACTGGAATGTGACAACCCGGCCAGTCGTCTCATGAGTTACCTCTCTGTTTCCTATATTTCTGCTTCTTTATGCTTTGTTCATTCGTGTTTGGTGGTATCGGGTTGGTCAGATCGAATCCGGAATGAGTTTGGTAAAGTTTGAGACACTTAGTATCTTTTAAGGAAGTTCAAGTTGGAAAGTCAACGGAATATTGACTTATGTGTTAGCGGGATCGAATGTGAGTTCTGATGGTTCGGTTAGCTTTTGGCGGTGCTTTTTGGAGGTTCAGAGTTTCTTTAGGCTTGAATTGGCGAAGGTGATATTTTGGTGATTTCCGGTTGGTAGGATATATTTTAATATAGGGGTTGGAATGGAATTCCGACAGTTAAAATAGCTTGCTTGGTTCATTTGGGATGTGTGTGCAAATTTTCAGGTTATTCGGACGTGGTTTGGCTAGGTTTTAATTTGGAAGACTTTAGAAACTTAGGCTTGAATCCGATGTGTATTTGTTGACTTAATGTTGTTTGAGGTATTTTGAAGATTGGTGCGAGTTTGAATGAGGTTTAAGGATATGTTAGTGCCTTTGGTTGAGGTCCCGGGGGCCTCGGGTGAGTTTCAGGTGGTCAATCGGTTAATTTTAAAGTTGGGAAATTACAGAAATTTTGTTCAGATGTAGCAAAAAATTCACCATTCGAGTTCGCGATGGGAGCTCCGCGTTCGCGAAGAGCTAAGGATTGGAGTATCGCGTTCGCATTGAGTTATTTGGTATGTTGGGTATGAGGTCGAGGTTACTCATCGCGTTCGTGATGGACAGAGTGCGTTCGCAAAGGTTTGTCTGGGTAAAGCATCGCGTTCCCGATGGCTTGGTCGCGATCTCGTAGGAGAAAATATTGGTCAAAGTAAATTTGTGATTCGCGAACGTGAGAGTTTGACCACATTCGCAAAGAAGGAATAAATGCATGGGCAGAACGTTTTTAAGCTCATCTTGTTCGCGATTTTGGGGTTTATTTCCTCCATAGTTGATGGTTATTGGAGAGTTTAGAAGGAGATTTAAGAGGGATTCAAAGGGAAATGATTAGAGGTAAGAATTTTGGACTAAAAACTCGATTATTGTGAGAATTCCACCTAGAAAATCATGGAAATTAAGCAAAAAATTGAAGAACTAGCGCTTAGAAATTTGGACTGTTGATTTGGGATTTGAAGGATCATTTGGGGTCGGACTTGAGAACTTTTGATATGTATGAACTCATGGGGAGATAAGAATTTATTGGTGTAAAAATTATCGAATTCCGAGTTGTGGTCCCGAGGGTCGAATTTTGGTAATTTCAGGATTTGTGCCCTTTATTGATTGTTTTCGCTTGGGTTTGGTTCCCTTAGCATATTTTGACATAATAGTTCTAATTTTGGATAGATTCGTCGCGAGTGGAGGCCGATTCGAGGGGAAAGGCGTTGCGAGCTAGAGATTTAGCCGGTTCAAGGTGAGTAATGATTGTAAATAATGTTATGAGGATTTGAAACCCCGGATTGCACATCGTAGTGCTATATTGTGGTGAGACACAAGCTTGATGACAAGTGTGGGGTCGTGCACTATTTGAGATTGTGACTTGGTCCATCCTGGTTGATGCTTTTATCGCGTATTTGGCTGAAACTTATTTGCTATCATTATTATTTGGGTTGAATGTCATATTTGGGTTTCGTGCCAACTATTTGAACCCTTCGAGGATTTTTATTATTATTTCCTTACTTTTTTGACTTACTACTTGAACTCAATCATGTTATTTTCTATTGTTTATATACTCAGCCATGTTTTCTCAAGTTTAAGACTTAAATGATATTTTTAAAGTTGTTTCGGCTGAGAAACACTTATTCTATCGCACACGGGGCTTGTGAGGATTTTTAACTAAGTAAGGCCGAGGGCCTATGTTATGAGGAAACACTGATACTGATTTGAGGCCGAGGTCCTGAGATACATACGCCACGAGATGGCTTGATTGATATGAGGTCGAGGGCCTAGTTTTGATGTCATTATTGCGCTTGGGCCGTAAGGGGCCCCTCCAGGAGTCTGCACCCCCTCTTCCAATGAGAGCGGGTACCCATTGTGATATGAGATTGAGCCCAAGGGCTAGTATGGTTCTGAGATGTTGCCCGAGGGGCGGATTTTTTGATACTGCGCCTGAGGGGCGAACTTCTATTTGTTTAGTATACACAAGTTTACCTGTCAACCTATTGTTTAGTTGTTGAAAGAGGATTTTAATTGACTTTTCATTGGATTGTTGTTTTTAAATGATTTTATTGCTTCATTATAGAATGCCTTGTGCCTTACGTGTTTTCTTACTTTAAATTATTATTTACATTTATTACTCAGTGAGTTGGAGTACTCACTTTACTCCATGCACCATGTGTGTAGATTCAGGCGTAGTTGGTCCCGCTCGCGAGTGCTGACTAATCCCAGCTTCAGGAGGATCTCGAGGAGTCTTGAGGTAGTTGTTGGCGTTCGCAGCCCAGATCTCCTCCCTATCTCTTTTTCTTTATGTCCTCAGTTCAGTATTTAAACTCTGTAGTTACATTTGAGGATTCAGTGTTGTTAGATGCTCGTGACTTGTGATTTAATTACTAATTTATTTTGTTTTCGATTCTTATTACTTGCACTATTAAGCTTGTTGTTAGCTAATAAAATCATGTCTAAGTGATTTAATTACCTTATTTTCTCAACCTGCTTTACCTGAATTCTGAGCAGTATACTAGGCTAGACTTACTTGTTTGCCTTAATATGAAATTTAATATTTCTAAGTATTTTCTTGTTGCTACTGTGTATTTATATTGGGACTATGGATGTGTGATTCCGATAGATCCCCCTGCACAATTATTTGGAATAATGGGAATGCACCCGGTAGATTCCCCCAGTACTGGGTATTTATATTTAAGACTACAAAATGTGATTTTTGGTAGATCCCCATGCATTATGAGTTGAAATACGGGACGGGATCCCGGAAGACCCTTTGGATATGTATATTTGGGACTACAGGACGGTATTCTGGGAGATCCCAATCGTTACTTGGTACTGGATCTTATTTCTTTTCTGTGTTTACCTTGTCTTCATAATAGTTGTTGTTGCCCTTTTTATATCTCGTGTTACTTTTCTTGTTGCACATTTATACTGTTTTGTTCTATACTATTGAACTTTGTATTTTATTTAACCTCAGTAGGGCCCTGATCGTCCTTTACTATCCAACTGAGGTTAGGCTTGGCACTTACTGAGTATTGTTGTGGTGTACTCATGCCCCTTCTGCGCATATTTTCCATGTGCAGATCCGGGTACGTAGACTCAATCCTACCACCTGTGAGGGGATGCGACTGCTCTAGAGACTTCGAGGTACATCCGCCGCGTCCGCAGACCGAGGAGTCCCTTTCTATTCTAGCTTTTAAGCATTTTCCCTTCTGTATTTCTTTTGCTTGTTAGATATTCTGGAGTTGGACAGTGTTAGATATTCATAGGCTTGTGTTTCCGTGAGTTTTCAGATTTTGGGATAGTGTATTAGATTTTGAGAAGTTGTGTTGTATATGCCAAGCGCCATTTTAAATATTGTTTCGTTTGGTTACTTTTGGCTTTGATTATTTCTTCCACAAGGTTAGTTTATTTTTTTCATTTGTTAGGCTTACCTAGTCGTAAAGACTAGGTGCCTTCACGACAGTTCACGGAGGGCGAACTGTAGTCGTGACAAAAACAAACAACTTTTGAAATTATACTCTTAAGAAATAGTTTTCTAATTTTAAATTATTTTTATTAAGGATAAAATAGTTCAAAATTAAGTTATTTATAGAATTGTGTCATTTTTTGGGTATATAATAAAAAGATAAGTGCGTCAGTTTTGAAGAGTAAATTGGAAGCCATTAAAAAGGGGGATTTTTACATACCTATACGCTATTGAAAATTTTATTATCCTCCTTATTTAAATTTTAATTTAATTATCTCCTATATATAAATTTACCAATTATATACACTTTAAAATTAGATAAGTATCCTTTTATATTAGGAATCAATTATTTTCCTTCCTTATTCTCTTTCCCTCATGCGCTCTCTCTCTCTCTCTCTCATGCTCTCTCTCTACATCTCTCTCTATCTCTCAATGGTTAATTCCAATAATTTAGAACAAAGAATAAGAGAGCAGCAATTCCATCATTGACAACTATTAAAAAGCTTTGAAGCTTTGAATTCGAATTTGGATTTTCAAAAAATATTATTTGTTTGAATTGGGTGTTAGTGCAAATAATTGGAAATTCTCTATACATCTCTTTCTATCTCTAAATCCCTAATTCCAAATCATGTAAAGCAAAAGAAATGAGAGCAGCAATTCCACCATTGACAACCATTGAAAAGCTTTGAAGATTTGAATTCGAATTTGGATTTTAAAAAATCATTATTTGTTTGGATTGGGTATTATTGCAAATAATTGGGAATAATGGTTTGGAGTTTATATCTCAATTTTGAGGGTATTTTGGTGAAGATTATACTTGATTTTTGTTGAGTTTCTGATTGAAACTTGAAAAATAAGAAAACGACATGACGTACATTATACTGACGAAATTGTAATAAAGTTGTAGAAAAATTATATTATGTTGTTTATATATATTTTTTATTTAAATATTACTATATAAAAGCTAAACAATATTGTATAAAAATTATATTTAAATTGTATGATATTTAACTGTATATAACTAGATAAAAATAATGTATGAAAATTATAGATAAGTTATATAATATATAATTAGCTGTATGAATTTTATTTTTACTATGTATAAATCAGATACAAAAATATACAAAATACATGTTGTATAAAATTTGTATAGTGATACGATATTGTAGTTGTATAACTGGATAGAAATAATATATGAAAATTATAATTGTATATCAATTGAGAGATGCTCTGTAATGGCTAAAACTAATGCATCGTAACTTGACTCTGAATTTTTCACAATTTTATCGACATTGAAATTAACATATCGACCACTACTATCCCAATTTCACCCTCATATTTACACATCATTGAGACAACTAGAAATTGGCGGAATGTATGTGACGTCTCAATCTCTCTAATATGTTTCCTATTGAACATTGACGTAGCTGTCATTAATTAAAGACAAGACAAGAAGGCCATTGCTTGGTATGTTATGTATATATTGAGTCAACTAAGCTACCTAATTAATATGGACAAAAACAATTAGTTAAGTTGATACCACTGAAAAAAAGCCAGTTAGCTACTTTCATAAACCACTTTAATATCTAGTTTAAAAATTTCTTCCTCATAAAAATAAAATTAGAAGCCAACTTTTTTTTGGCGGGGGAGGGGAGGAATTTGCACACACGACATTTATGCCAAATTATATTACTTGTAATTTACTAGGATTAGTGATTAAAATGAACTATAATTAACCGGTAACAATTCATGTAAACAACTTACAAGATACACTTGAGTTAAGCAATTAGGCGTCAAAGAAGAAAATAAAGAGGAACCAAAAAGACTTGGAGTGTGAGTGGAAGATCCCGAGAGAAAAGGGGATGAGAGAAAAAAGAAAAAAAAGTATAACTAAATACCTTAATTGTAGGCACTAATAATGGATTGAGAACATTTTAAAATGAAATGTATATATTTTGTCAACAAAACTTGTTTAGGTGGAATAATTAACTAAACATGAATATTTTTTATAATAAAGTTTTCAATAGTATATAGCTATGTAAAAATCTCATCTTCAAATGCATGAAAAATAAGGAATAAGGAAAATGAGACCAAGAGGAAGTTGGGGGTTTAGTTTAGTTTTAAGAAGATTATTTAGAAGATTGCAAAAAGTATTAGGAATAATATAAAGAAAGGGTTTTGACCAAAATAAAAGCAATTATAAAATTAAAGTCATAAGTTTTAATTGTTCACATTATGATTTTTGGTTAATTTGTACTTACAAACACTTGTTCATTAGTAGCATTTTATTACTAACGCATATATAAGTAAAAAGAAAAAAGAAAAAATAAACACTTTAAACTTTAATAGAATGGTCAAATTAACTTTTACAAGTTTAACCAAACACTCATTAAATAGAACCCAATTAAGATGGAGAAATTTACTTTTTCTCCTTAGCCGGTTTGACAATTTTAACGCTCGAGGAAAGCACAGAAATGGAGGGAACTGTCAATCAATAAGATACAGTATTAGCCCGCCAATAGTACAAGCCAAACCCACCAATCCCACTTGCCGATACAACAGCTTTCCCTCTCTCTTCCTTTAACGTCACATACAAACAAACACACTTTCTACAGAGAAAATAAATATAGAGAAAAGGCATCAACCCATTTGCTGCTTCACAGCTCACCCCTATTAATTAAAAATTAAACAATCCTACTAATTACTACAATTAATCTAAAAATATAAATAATAATTATGTTTAGTTTCTAACTCGATACCGAAATATACAAAGCTAAACTTTTTTTGAAATCTATTCTTATGTTATGTTATAATATACATATTCTATATAACAATACTTCTCTATAATAATTAAAAAATATCAAAATAAATGAGAATATTACTACTAATTAAGTATTTTTGACGCATAAGACTCATTAAAAAAAAAGTCTCAAACTCCTAAGGATTCCAAGTTTCGAACCCAATTCCTATCACCACAATGGTAGATTATAAATTAAATTTCAATTAATGAATAAACAAAGACTAAAACAAAAGCCAAAAAGAAGAATCAAAATTATTATTCCAAAAAATCCTTCACATTCTTCTCCCCCTTCCCATCACCCACCCACCCCTCCCCTCATTTGCTATTCTCTGTCTGGTTCCGAAGAAGACTCGTAAAAATCATCTAAATTCTCAAAAATCAGATCTAATAAAATGCTTCTCAATACGTCGTCGTTTTATTCCAATCTTCCATCATCATCCATAGATCTGCTGATGTAATTCCAGTATATCTTTTTGCAAAGTTTCCTCGGTAATTTTTCGCATGGATTTGGACGAATTCCGATTGGTTTTATCGGAATCAAAGATAGATGTGTGGACGATGATCGACGCGGCGATTTCGGTTGCATCGGTTGACTGCGGCGAGGAACTGAAACATCGCCGTGACGGAATCGTCGAGAAGCTGTATTCTACGCGCTGCAGGAGCTGTAACGACGTCGTTAACGGTCAGTACAGCTTAGATAATGGCCAGACAGTTACTAGAAATGTGGAGACGGTGATGAATAAGAGTCCGTTAACACCGGAGTCAAATCATCGGAACAACAATACCAGTAATGATAATAAGAATGATGACGAGGAAGAAGAGGTAGATCCATATGGAGGATTATTTGATGATGATGAACAAACTCGAATTCTAACTATTAAAGAACAATTTGAAGATCCACAACTGGTATAGTTTACGGTAATTCTTTTTTTATTTTTTTCTAATGAGTAATTTTATTAATTTAACTTATTATTGATCAGTCGGATGAGCATGTGACTGACTTGCTTCAGAGTCTAGCAGATATGGATATTACATTCCAAGCTCTCAAGGTGAGTTTTTTTTATTTTTCTTACTATCTGTTTACTTTTGCTTTTAGTTGTTATTTGTTACATTGAAGATATTGTTTGGAATGAAATTGTGGTTAGGAAACTGATATCGGAAGGCATGTGAATCGACTGAGGAAGCATCCATCAAATGAAGTTAGGAGATTGGTGAAGATGCTTGTGAGGTTTGAATTTTCATGAATTTTGTTGTATGAATTTTTTTGGATTCAAGTAGTTGAAGATTAGTTACAGCTGCAAGCTTTTGTGATCCCGTTTCTTTTCATTATTGTGAGATTTTTGCGTTTGATTTGATTTTTTGTTTTGTTGTCTATGGAAGAAAATGGAAAGAAACTGTTGATGACTGGGTTAGGCTAAACCAGCCTGAACAACATGGGTCTTCAAATCTTATTGGTAATATCGTCCACAAAACACTGATTTAGTTTCTCCTTTGTGTTTTTTCTTTTACCAAAAGGAACACAATAGATAGATGATGAAGGTACTGATGAATTAGTTTGTTAATGGTAATGGCGGCAGCTGCTGATGGAGACTCGCCCCAACGGAATGTACAGAAAAATCAACTGAATGGTCATCATCAGGTAAGTTTAAGGAATTCACTGATGTCCGGTCTGTTTTTTCAGTTGTACAAGGAAAGAAAGAGTGTAAGATTGGAGGACCATTTGTTGCAGATTCTAAGTTTGGTAGTTTGAATTTATTTCTTTTTTAATGATTTTTTACAGGTTCCTGACTTCACGTACTCACCGAATCCTCGAAGTAAGTATCATTATGGAATCTGATTCTAACTTGTCAATATGGTCTTTTTGCTTAAAAAGTTGCATTTGATTTGCATTTCATCAGCTTTGACCAATCGTTTTCTTTTTAGATGGGAGTTCAAGTTCGGACATGAATAATTCCGAATCAGAGTACAAGCCAAAACCTGTTCCCCCGCGGAATGAAACCCCAACTAGACCACTGCAGTCTGCTCCTAAATCTACTTCTGCTCCTCCCCCAAGTGTATTATGCTCAACTCTTTTACTCTTTTATGGTTTACTACAACCGTGTCTCTTGATAAATTATGCGGTGTTAGTGCTAGTTAAGTATGTCGATTAATGATGAAATGAATGGGTTGCGTCCCGCTTCAATATCAGAATATAGTGCATGCTTCTTTAACCTTGAAGCTCTTTCAGAATATAGTGACCCGCCCAAAAGTTACTTGGGCTAAGATGGGTTGGGTCAAGATGGGTTAAAATTCGGATCATAACCCAACCCGTCCAACTTTATTAAACTTTAATTAATATGTGTTATTTTCTTATAAATTGTATAATTACTAAATAAGGCTGTTTTGCTTTTGTTATTGTCATATTTAAAATATTAAACAAAAAATAAAATTATGTCTAAGATATTTTGACAAACTTACTCATGGATCAATTTGGGCTAAAAATTAGCCCAACTTTAAATGTGTTGAGATGGATTGGGTCAAGATGGGGCTAAGTTCAATAAATGGGCGGGTCAATAACCAACCCAACGTTGGGCGGGTCATTTGGGTTTGGGCCAAATTTGGCAGCCCTAACATAAACTGGAACAGAGGGAGTAGTACCTATTTGCTACAGCATCTATTGCTTGACGACCAACTGGTGTGATCTGAATATAACTAACTTGGTTTCTGTTACTGGGTGATTTAGTTGTATCTAGGGGAGTTAACTATTTACTTCCCCTACTTGACTAATATAGAAATGAAATGCAGCCATATTGGTTATTGCTGGTGAGGTGCAAGACAGCATAACAAATCGTACATATTTGCTGTAAAGTTTCAGATTAAGATAATTTTAAAGAGTAACAGCAGGCTGTCGTGTTTTATGTTGGAAACGGTCTCTGTTGTGAGGGAAAACCCAACATATGATTGTGTTTATCTTGGTGTTTGCAGAGACCTCCTCCAAGGGAATCAGCCATAGATCTTGAAAAGCTAAATTCAGCAAGAAGGCGGCTTCAGGAGAATTACCAAGAAGCTCAAAATGGTCTGGTTTTGGATTTTAGAATATATTGCTGTATTATTAGCAATAGCAAAACTACTACTATTCCTTTTATGGTTTGTTGCTCTTTTTGGATTATTGACTGGGCTTTGTTTGTTGGTGTATTGTTTTGCTTTGTGAAGCTAAAAAGCAAAGGACAATACAGGTGATGGATATTCATGAGATTCCAAAACCAAAGAACGGCTTCTTTGCCAAGAATAAAGGCGGCTTTCAGGGCAGGCATCATCGCTGATTTTGTCAGAAGCCCGTTTGTGTGTACAATAATATACTTCTCTATTATTTGCACGCATCTGGTCTTAGAACTCAGCATATGTGATAACGGGATTTTACCCAACGGTTCATCTCTGTTACTACATTTTCCTTTCCAATCAAAAACCATGAGCGTTTTATTTAGTACTTCTTTCTACTTTTTGGTATATAATCAAAAGCATTTGTTGGATGTCAACTTTTTGGAACAAGGATCATCTCATTTGCACTTCCCAGAAGAAGAAAAAAGCACTTGGAATTTTTTAAATTTACTCAAGTTTGGTTTTGAAAATTATGGGCAAAAATTCAGCATCATCAAAAGAAATGGAAAAGAATGAAAAGCAAAACCAGTTTTCCTCCCCTTTTTTAAAAAATAACTCCTCCTATTTCCGGTATTCCTTTTGTTGGTAAGTGCAGATAAAATTGTCTTGTCTAGCATAGTCTCTCGTTGGTTGGGAAGGGAAGAAATTTTTACCACGAACGGAAATAAAAGATAAGGATTGTCAATCACGGGGAAATTCTTCGGGCATAAGGATAAACCATGTTTCCCGCCCCATTAATTTCCTCTATTTCTTTCCTCACTTGTCAAATTAGGGGTTAGTAAGTATTCCTTTCTTTAATAGTAGCAGTCGCTTTTCAGTTTTTGAAGTGAAAAAATGATCTCTTCATCTCAATTTGTCTAGTATCAGTTGACTAGAGAATGGAATCTATAGAAAAAAAAAAGAGAGAAGATTTTTGATATACAAGCTAAATATGTTAAATACAAAATAACCTTGTATTGGAGTTTCAAAGCTATAACCAACATTTTATTACGTATAAAAAATGACAAGTTTATTTCAATTTAGCTAATTAAGTTAGTCCAACTACTCCTTGTTTAGAGAACATCTAGTAGGAAATTAGATTTGGAAAAGAATCTGATGTAGCTTTTTTGCAGTTAGAGTTGTAGCTCTAAAGGCCTACAACACAATCTTCACTGTATTACGTAAAAATTGCACAGGCTCCTTATATGGTTGCTCCAATTTAACCTATACTTTTTTTTTTAACATTTAACTTGTACCTACTTCTTAAATAACTTCAGCCTTCTTTTCCTCCTCCATTTCTTCTTCGTCTGAAATAAATAGCTGAAATGTGCAAACAAGCAATTGATTGTGGATTGACTGAAACAAGCAATTAACTGAGCAAATCCAACGGCTTCATGCTTCATGAATTTGGATTTCAGAATATAACTGGTTGCTACTTTTATAAGAAACAAAGAGAAGTTTTTGATGACTTATATTGGCAGACGATTCCTGTAAATGCAACTTGATGAAGTTAGGGTTAATGGAGATGATTCATGTATAAGAGTTAATTTTATCCGAGCTTCAGCTCTAGAGCTGAAGTTTTTCAGTTACAACGAGCTGAAGTTTTCAGTTACAAAACAAAAACTTCAGCTGTAGAGCTGAAATTTCCGGTTACAATCAAAAACTTTAGCTCTAGAGCTGAATTTCAGGCTCGACTACTAGAATGCTGAAGTTGCATGATTGCCTTTGCTACTTCAGCCCCATGTGCTGAAATTATGTGAAAAAGCTGGTACGCTTGCAAATTTTTTTGCAAAGCGCGCACAAGTTAAAATGTGACACAAAAAGCGGGTATAGATGCAAATGCCCCCTCTATTACACGCCTACAACGTCGAATCAACGCTTATAGTGGGGTATCAAAACCCTTGTTAGCTTCACGAATAAATGCATAAAAATTGTATGGGGTACCTATTATTTAAAGTGGTATTTAATTTTTATTTAGTATTTTTAATGCTGAATAGCAACTAATTTATTAAAATTAATATGAAAGGATGTTACCCTTTCCTTCCCAAACGGAAATACGGTGGTATCACAGGTTGGATAGATATGCCATTTTCAATTTCACTTTTCTGGGCTATTCTCCCTGTATATTCTTTTTGGGCTATTCTCTCTGCATATTCTTTGACGGGTAAGTCCATTGAGTTGGCGAAGGTTCTTCAGAAAAGGAGGGTTAACATAGCATGTGTACAGGATACTAGGTGGAAAGGGTCGAAGGCGAGGAATGCAGACGGGTTTAAGCTGTGGTATTCTGCGGTCGTGAGAGGTAAGAATGGTGTGGGCATCTTGGTTGATAGGGATCTAAGGGAGTCCGTAGTCGAGGTTAGACGAGTGAATAATAGGTTAATGTCTATTAAGTTGGTTATTGGGGGTTGCATCCTCAACGTCATCAGCGCCTACGCGCCGCAAGCGCGCTTAGACGAGGAGGTTAAGAGGCGCTTTTGGGAGGACTTGGATGATCTGGTAAGTAGTATCCCTCAATCTGAGAAGTTAGTTATTGGAGGGGACTTTAATTGTCATATTGGGACTGAAGCTGGTGGTTATGATGAGGTGCACGGTGGCTTCGGCTTTGGGGTTAGGAACGGAGGAGGCACGTCACTACTTGATTTCGCCAGGGCTTCCGAGCTTTTGATTGTGAACTCGATATTTCAGAAGAGGGAGGAACATTTGGTCACCTTCAAGAGTTCGGCGGCGATGACTCAGATTGATTACCTCCTCCTCAGAAGGAGCGATAGAGGTAAGTGCAAGGACTGCAAGGTTATTCGGGGAGAGTCCCTTTCGACTCTTCATAGGCTCCTAGTGATGGATGTCGGTCTTTGGGTGAAGAGGAATAGGAGGGGTGCTCGGGGACAACCGCGGATTAGATGGGGTGCCTTAACTAAGGAGAAAGCACAGGAGGTGGAGAGTAGGTTAGCTGAGGGCGGAGCTTGGAGAAGTTCTGGGGAAGCGGACGCTATGTGGTCAGTGACGGCGAACTTGGTTAGGGAGGTAGCACGGGATGTGCTCGGGGTAGCCAAAGGCTATTCAAGCAAACACTAGGGTGACTGGTGGTGGAACGATGTAGTCCAAGGAAAAGTGGAGGTGAAGAAGGCGGCATTCGCTAATGGCAGGGAGCACAAGCGAGGAAGAACGAAGAGCGAACAGGGAGATCTACAAGGCGGCGAGGAAGGAAGCAAATATGGCAGTTACGGAAGCCAAAAACGCGGCGTTTGGTCGCATGTACGAGGAATAAAGGGAGAAAAGCGGGGACAGGAAGTTATTCCGGTTAGCTAAAGAAAGGGAAATGAGGGCACGTGATCTTGACCAAGTTAGGTGCATCAAGGGCGAGGATGGTAGAGTTCTGATGGGGGAGTCTCAAGTCAAGCAGAGGTGGCAGGCGTACTTCCGTGACTTACTTAACGAGGAGGGGGATCGTAACATAGAGCTAGGGGAGTTGGGGCATTCAGAGCGACATAGATACCTTGGATACTGCAGGCGCATTAGGGTGGAGGAGGTCATGAGGGCTTTGCGTAGGATGAGTAGGGGTCGAGCGACCGGGCTTGACGAGATCCCGGTGGAGTTCTGGAAATGTATGGGTAGGTCAGGAGTGGAGTGGCTCTCCAGGTTGTTCAATGCGATCTTCAAGACCAAAAGGATGCCGGAGGAGCAGAGGTGGAGTATAGTGGTGCCCTTGTACAAGAACAAAGGTGACATCCAGTGCTGCAACAACTATAGGGGTATCAAATTAATAAGTCACACCATGAAGATCTGGGAGCGGGTGATCGAGGCAAGGGTGAGGGAGATGACATCTATATCTATGAACCAGTTCGGTTTCATGCGGGGTCGTTCCACTACAGAAGCTATCCATCTTGTCAGGAGGCTGGTGGAGCAGTTCAGGGATAAGAAGAAGGACATGCACATGGTACTTATCGACTTGGAGAAGGCGTATGACAAGGTCCCAAATGAGGTGCTATGGAGGTGCTTGGAGGCGAAGAACGTGCCAGAAGCCTACATTAGAGTGATCAGGGACATGTACGATGGAGCTAAGACTAGGGTTAGGACGGTGGGTGGCGACTCAGACCATTTTCCAGTGGTTATGGGGCTCCATCAAGGATCGGCGCTTAGCCCCCTCTTGTTTGCCATGGTGATGGATGCTCTAACCCGACATATTCAAGGGAATGTGCCTTGGTGTATGCTATTTGCTGACGACATAGTCTTGATAGATGAGACGAGGGTCGGTGTTAATGAGAGGTTAGAGGTATGGAGACAGACCCTTGAGTCTAAGGGTTTCAAAATAAGCAGATCTAAGACAGAATACCTGGAGTGCAAGTTTAGCGCCGAGCAGAGCGACGTAAGCAGGGAAGTGATGATTGGATCTCAGGTCATCACCAAGAGGGACAGTGTCAGATATCTTGGGTCGATGATTCAGGGGGACGGCGAGATTGACGGGGACGTCACTCATCGTATAGGAGCGGGGTGGTCAAAGTGGATGCTTGCATCAGGAGTCCTGTGTGACAAGAAAGTTCCACAGAAACTCAAGGGGAAATTTTATAAAGCTGTGGTTAGACCTGCCATGTTGTATGGGGCGGAGTGTTGGCCAGTGAAGAACTCTCATGTTCAGAGAATTAAGGTCGCGGAGATGAGGATACTCAGGTGGATGTGCGGGCTCTCCAGGTTAGATAAGATTAAGAATGAAGTTATTCGAGAGAAGGTGGGGGTGGCCCCGATAGATGAGAAGATGCGAGAAGCGAGGCTGAGGTGGTTCGGGCATGTGCGGAGGAGAAGTCCTGATGCCCCGGTGAGGAGTTGTGAGCGGTTGGCGCTGGTCGGCGTACGGAGAGGTGATTAGGCATGACATGGCTAGAATGCGGGTTTCTGAGGACATGGCCCTTGATAGGAGAGTCTGGAGGTCTAGTATTAGGGTTATAGGATAGGGGCTCCTAGAGTTTTGGTACTCCTCACCCGGGGTTGGGTGAGGCTTGGGAGGGCTATCCATAGACGATTTGTGTATTGGGTTGTGTCTCCCTTATGGTAGTTATTATTGGTTGTTACTGTCTATTACTATTATTGCATGCTATTTTAGTTATGGTTCTTATGTGTAGATAATTATTTACGTTATTTCCGCTGAAGTACTAATGCTCTTTGGTTTTGTTTTTGTTGTTCCTTTCCTTCACTGAGCCGAGGGTCTATTGGAAACAGCCTCTCTGCCCTTTCGGGTAGGGGTAATGCCTGTCTACATATTACCCTCCCCAGACCCCACTCTGTGGGACTATACTGGGTAGTAGTTGTTGTTGTTGTTGTCTCTGCATATTCTTCTTCCTCCCAACCTCCATTTTCTTTCTTTTTGTTATCGTCTTCTTCCTATATATATTGCTTTGTCTTTGTCGTTCAAAAGTGACTATATTTTTATGATCTCGGAAAAGTTATGACAATGTATTTAGTTAATGGTATGTGGTTAACGGAGAATGGGAGATTGAGCCAAAGGGAAATACAAGGCCTACTCCTCGAACATTGGTCCTTAATTTCGAGTTTCAATTTCAAAAGTTAAGGACACTTGGTTCTGAACTGAGAATTACAAGTTCAAAAGTTAAGGACACTTGGTCCTGAACTTAGGACTAACAAGCTCAAAAGTCAAGGACACTTGGTCCTAAACTTACGGTTACAAGTTCAAAAGTTAAGGACAATAGATCCTGAAGTCTTGAACTTAGACTAACAAGCTCAAAAGTTAAAGAAAATAGGTCCTGAACTTAGGCTACAAAACCCAAAAGTTAAGGACAATAGGTCCTGAACTTAGATTAACAAGTTCAAAAGTGAAGGACAATAGGTCATGAACTTAGACTAACAAGCTCAAAAGTTAAGGACACTTTGTCCTGAACCTAAAGTTACAAGTTCAAAAGTTAAGGACACATGGTCGTGAACTTAGACTAACAAGCTCAAAAGTTAAGGACAATAGGTCATGAACTTAGACTTACAAGTTCAAAAGTTAAGGATAAGTAGTCCTTAACTTAGAGTTATAAGCGCAGAACTTAAGAACATGTGATCCTGAACTTCGAGTTTCAAGTTCAAAAGTTAAGGACATGTAGTCTTGAAGTCCTCAATTTAGAGTAGCAAGTTCAAAAGTTAAGGACATGTAGTCCTGAACTTAGAGTTGCAAGTTCAAAAGTTAAGGAAACTTGGTCCTGAACTTTATGAGAAGAAGGGTGTTTTTGTGGGTAAGTAAAGTTTATTAAAGTAGTGGCTAAAGACTAAAGACATTTTAAATAGTGGCTTGAAAGTAAATGCATGTGTTATTAGTGGCTAACTGTGTACTTTCCCTGGTAAATGCACCTACCATACGAAAGCAAGTAAAAAGATCTACGCAACAATAGGAGAATAAGTGGGCCCCACACAGCAGCCCAAAAGTTGCTCCCTCTCATTTCTTGAGGTCCAATTGTGGCTGGGCCTTTTTTTGTGTAAAAAACTTGGGAAACTATCCTCTATAGCCCCTTAAAATTTTAATAGTATATATATTTTTTACTGACACGAAATGGCCCTTCGGCCCAAACTTATTGCATTTAATAACCCGAAATATCTATTTTGTATTTTTTTTGTATAGTGACAGTCTGTTTTGCATATGTTTTATATATTGGAAGTGTATTTTTCTATAGTGAAAGTCTATTTTGTATATTTTTTGTATAGTAATTTAGTATATATTTTGTATAGTGATAGTCTATTGTATATATTGTATAGTGACATACAATTTAGTATATTTTTATATAGTGACTACTTTGTATAATGATATTTTATTTAGTATTTTTTTTATATAATGACAGTTTATTTTTGTATATATTTTTTATAGTGAATGTTTTCTACCATTTTTCACCATCATTTATTTTCTTTTGAGTATAACTTATTTAATCGTTTATCTAAAACTTACTTTTTTTTAAAACTGCATAGCGAGTAGTATAAGTTATATGTGCCATTTACGTGTTAGTTTACATATGTAATTGTAAAATAAACAAGAATTTTGTTTGCCAAGGCAAGGGTAACTATGATTCGAATGAGTAACGGCAAATGTATTTCTGTTGGACGAAAAAGTTAAGTCAATTTTTAACATGTTTTCCATTCAATTATATGTTATAAAATGAAGTAGTGTTGCAGCAAAGTTTTATTTTGAACAAAATAACTTTTAGTAATAATTTTTTGGGAGGATAAAGCGGAAGAAAATGCTATGTTACTAGTAGAATTTGAACTTTTTATCTAAACAAGTGTGTAGATAGTGAACTCACGTTAGATTTCTTGTTGTTAAGAAAATTAGTCAAATTAGTAGAACGGCGTAATACCAAGAAATAGCAGAGGAGGAGGAAGAGAGAGCAGTACTAGAAAGGGAGCTGGAGCTTCAATTGGAAGAGCAGAAAGTAGTATTTTTGGGCTATAAAATGTGTATTGTAACTTTGGGTTATTAAATGTTATAGGTTTAGCCCGAGCAGCTATAAATGATATTTGCTCAAAAAACTTTGGACCTAATTTATCCAACATGAAATGAAGAATGGGCTTATGCACTCCTTATGTGATCAAGCCGGACGACTATATAACAAGATTTGCGGGGGATTTGCAGTCGTACCCTATATTTGTACCACCTTTTAATATGTATCCGATTTTTAAAAATTATTGATTTGATAGCCAGATGACAAAAAATACGTAATAATATGACAATTACACCCCTAACATCACACATTAATGGCGTGATCTACAACCTCATTCGTATAAAAAAAATCTCTTCATCTCCTCTCAGAAGCTTTATCAAAAAATCAGAAACTTGTCCAGATTTATCTTCGGAATCACACTTGCATGAAGTTATTTCATGTTGAAGCTAAAAATTCATGCTAATGTAGCATAAAGTTATTTTATGTTGAAGCTAAAATTTCATGCTGAAGTTATTTATCTTGCAATCTATAGTTTTGTCATGAGTTTTATCCGAAACTTCAGTCTAAACATGTTGAAGTTATTTAGTTTATTTGCTAAAACTTTAGACTAAACATGCTTAAGTTTTTTAGTTCATTTGCTAAAACTTTAGACTAAACAAGTTTAAGTTTTTGTCTTACAGTGTGTAATTTTCTAATGAGTTTTTGCTAATGCATGCTGAAGTTATTTAGTGCATTTGCTAAAATTTAAAACTAACATGCTGAAGTTATTTAGTTCGTTTGCTAAAACTTCATACTAAACATGCTTAAGTTTTTTAGTTCATTTGCTAAAACTTCATACTAAATATGCTTAAGTTTTTGTCTTGCAGTATGTAATTTTCTAAAGAGTTTTTGCTAATGCATGCTGAAGTTATTTAGTTCATTTGCTAAAACTTCATACCAAAACATGTTGAAGTATTGTAATGCAACCTTCAGTTTTGTCCTGAGTTTTATCCGAAACTTCAGTCTAAACAAGCTGAATTTTTTAGTTCATTTGCTAATACTTCAGCATAAACATGCTTAAATTTTGTTTCCTGTAGTTTGTAATTTTCTAATGAATTTTTTCTAATGCATGCTGAAGTTATTTAGTTTATTTGTTATAACTGCATACCAAAACATGTTGAAGTTTTGCCGTGCAGTCTACAATTTTATCAATAGTCTTTTATTGAAGAAGGAAAAAATCATCTTTTTAGAATACTTTTAACAAAAGAATTGGTACGGATGCAAACGGAAAAATAAAATGGTTATAAATTAAAAAGGGGTAACCAAATAGGGCGGCTCATGTAATTTTTACGAGATATGCTCCCCTTCTCCATTGTGGACATGATTGACGATTTAGGCTAGCGTAGTAATGTAGCTCCCAAACTCAGAGCAGCGAGAGTATAAAGTGGATATATTAAGTCAGCTAGTGCTTTCAATATTTGAAGTTGATGTTGAAGAATTGTCCATTTTTCATCACACAAATTTATTAATTTTCCCCAAGTACTAGTGTTTATTAGCTCCGTATTTGTGTATATTATTTATGTTGAAGATAATGAACAGTCTAACAACCCGATAACCATGTAATTAGCTAGTCTTAGTTTAGAAGAATTAGGACTCCTTGTATTGGCTATCCTAGAAGAGTCCTAGTCTATGTAATATAGCCGAAAATACACTATGAAAGACTGTATAAATACATAGGACTCATGTATCAATATATCGATCAATACACTGCCTTCTTGACACTGCCTCTGCACCATATTTTCCACATGGTATCAGAGCTGGTTTGAAGCAAATTCCGCTTCCAAAATCGAGTCCCTACTACACAATATCAATCCTGTTCATATGGCTTCCAACACCTTTTCAACAACCTCTCTTCATCATCTCATTGCATCATACTCTGTGAAGTTGAAGCCCTCAAACTACTTGAAATGGAGAACACAAATGATGCAACTTATACAAGTGATGAGGTTGAACTATCTCATTGAAGGAAATCCAGAAATTATAAACGTAGAAGGCACCAGTGAAAGCAACGATAAAGATAGTGGCAAGGGAGTTGACACAGACAGTACTGTTGCTGATTGGGCTGAAACGGATGCGTTGTTAAGGAGTTGGATATCAGGGACAATGTCATAAGAAAGTATGTATCTCATTGTGGGATGCATGACTGTTAAACAGATGTGGGAATGCCTGGAAGAAGCCTATCTGCAGGCAACACATGACAAGGAATTCCATTTGAAGCAATAACTTCAAACCATCAAGCTTGGCTGTAGAACTATCGATGAATATTTGAAGGAATTCAAAGGCATTTGCGATGGCTTGGCTGCCATACACAAGCGTGTCAATGATGATAGCAAGGTAATTAACTTTGCTAGAGGTTTGGGTCCTAAATATAAAACTTTTAGGACAATAATGCTTGGCAAAGCACCTTATCCAACTCTGAGCCAGTTGGTTACTTCTTTAAGAGGTTTTGATCTCAAAGAGGATGAAAGAGATGATTCACAACAAGTGAATCACAATATGGCATTTGCAGTACAAAGGACATACAACAACAGAGGTAGAGGAAGAAAAGGTAACATGCCGAACAGAACAATCATCAAAATAATCATGGATATGGAAATGTTGCTAAGGGACATGAAACCACAGGATCATCAGCTTGTCAGATATGTGGCAGGAACAATCGCACTGCAATAATGTGCTTCTACAAATGGGACTTCTCCTATCAAGCACCAGAAGAGTTGCCACAGGCTCTTGCCATACTCAAGGTAAACAGTCAGAATGGTGGAGATAATGCTCACTATATGCATTCTGGAGCAAGCACTTACATGACCAACAATTCAGGTAATCTATCTAACCTTAAACCTTATAATGGAAATGATAAAATTATAGTAGGAAATGGAAAACAATTGGATATCACACATGTTGGGAAAGAAACAATTTCTGGCTTAAGGATGAGTGAGGTGCTAGTAGTTCCTAAGCTCAAAAAGAATCTGATATCTGTAAGTAAGATTACTAGAGATAATTGATGTTCTATTAAAGTTTGATGAATCATATTTTATTGTAAAGGACAAGAAGACAGGGAAACTGATGGCCAAGGGTGCTAAAGAGGAGAGATATATGCCTTGAAGCTGGACAACCTGCTTGCCTTAAGTGCAACATAGACAAGGAGAAACTCTAGTGATATTTGGCATGCCAGACTTGGGCATCCAAATTCTAGGTCCTTAGAAGTACTTAGTAACAATAAAGCTATCAATGTCACACGTTGGAATAAAACTCCTATTGTTTGTGTTAGTTGTCAAATGGGAAAAAGGTTGTAAACTGCCATTCAAATTGAGAAATAAAGTTCAGAATGAACCTCTATTGAAAATTCACTGTGACTTATGGGGTCCTGCTCCTGTTGAATCTTCCTAACATATGAAATACTATGCTTTATTTTTATTAATCATAGTAGATATACTTGGTAGTATCCTTTAAAAAGAAAATTGATTTCTTTGAAACATTTGTCAAATTTCACAAAATGGTTGAAAAACAATATTCAAAGAATATCAAGATTTTTCAATGTGATGGTGGAGGTAAATTTTAAGTTCAGAATTTGTTAAGTATTTAGAAGACTGTGGCATTGTAAGGCATATTTCCTGACCTCACACCCCTGAGCAAAATGGCATTGCAGAAAAGAAACACAGACATGTAGTAGAAACTGGATTGACACTACTACTACATGCTAGATTACCCCTGTATTTATGGACTGAAGCATTTCTCACAACAGTTTTTCTGATAAATAGATTGCCATCATCTGTACTTAAGAAGGAAACACCATTTCATAAACTACATGGCTCACACCCTGATTACAACAGTTTAAAAGTGTTTGGATGCAGATGTTTCCCTTACTTAAAGGGAAAACACTAGTTCTCACCCAAGTCATATCCATGTGTGTTCATTGGTTACAACAGTCTGCATAAAGGTTATAAGTGCTATTATCCAACCACAAGGAAGGTCTTTGTGTCAAGACATGTTGTCTTTGATGAACTAACACTTCCTTATGTGCGGGAAAATAAGAGTGACAGTGCACCAAATGACTCTAGTCATATGGCCACCTTCTTTGAATTTTTTTCAGAATCACAGACTGAGTCTGGTTCATCAGACTCTACTGCTGTAGGGGAAGTGTTGGGAGCTCATCATGATAATGATGATGATGCAGCTAATACTTTAAATAATCAAGGTGTTGTGTCGAGAGCTATCCATGATACTGCAGCTGATCAAAGTGATGGTGTTGAGTTTGTTCCAACTGCTGCTCCACTTACTGATCACAAAAATATTGTTGAGTCTGATCAGGATGTAGTTGTTGAGGTCACACATAGTATTGCAGAGCAATCTGCAGACATGCAAAACTCATATACTAATGAATTACACTCGGAGGCCTCTCACTCAGATGAAACACCTATGCAGTACTCAATGGCAAATCCAAGAAGATTGCAACTACAAGTGGACTTGTCACACTACTTCAATGACCAGCTTGAAGCACCTCCAGCAGAAGCAGAAAATGCAGTTCAAGTTGAACCTGCAATTACTGATCAAGGACATAAAATGATCACCAGATTCAAAGCTAAGTCTCTTTCTATTACTCATACCTCACTATCTATTGTACAAACAAAACCAGAAGAACCAAAAACTATAAAAGAATCCCTTTTTAGTTTCCCTCACTGGTTTAAAGCTATGCAAGAAGAATTAGCAGCTTTGCATCAAAATGCAACTTGGATACTAGTTCCCATAACTCCAACAATGAATGTAGTAGGATCTAAGTGGGTGTTCAAAACAAAGATGAAACCAGATGGATCAATAGAAATACATAAGCAAGGTTAGTTGCTAAAGGATACTCACAGCTTGAAGGTATTGACTTTGAAGAAACCTTCAATCCAGTAGTTAAACCTACAACTATCAGAGTTATTCTCTCTGTTGAAATAACTCTACATTGGCCCATTAGGCAACGAGTTGTTAAGAATGCCTTCCTACGTCACCTACAAGAAGAAGTCTATAGGTCTCAACCACCAGGCTTCACTGATCCAATGTATCCTGATCATGTTTGTCTTCTGAGAAAGGCCCTATATGGTCTCAAACAAGCTCCTAAAGCTTGGTTTGAGAGATTTAGCTTATTTGTGTTTCATATTGGTTTCAAATGCAGTAGAGCTGATTCCTCTCTATTTACTCTTCATGATGCAGAAGGAACAATATTACTTTTGTTATATGTAGATGATATAATTGTAACGGGAAGCAACTCAAGGCATATAGGGAAAGTAGTGCAAAAGATGGGGCATGAATTTGCTATGAAGGGTCTTGGACCTTTGAGTTACTTTTTAGGTATTGAAGTGAGCTATTTTCCTGGAGAAAATCCACTTGAACCAAAGGAAATATGCAAGTGATCTGCTTAGAAGAGTGGATTTGGAAAATGTGAAAATAATACATACTCCACTAGCTCAGAAGCATGGCCTACAAGAAGCAATTGGCAAAGCAGTTGATCCCTCAGTCTATAGAAGCATTGTAGGAAGTTTGCAGTATCTCATACTCACAAGACCAGACATTACTCATGCTGTTAATCTTGCAAGTCAATTCATGCAGAATCCTAATAGCATGCATCTTCAAGCAGTAATGAGAATATTAAGGTATGTCAAAGAAATCATCGACCATGGGCTAAAAATCATATCACAGTATTCCTTCCGGTTGTATGGTTTCTCAGATGCAGAATGGGCATGGTGTACCATTACAAGGAGGTCTACTACTGGATACAGTATATATCTTGGTGCAAATTTGTCTCCTGGTCATCAAGGAAGCAAAACACTGTTGCAAGGTCAAGTGTTGAAGCTGAGTATAGAGCACTGGCAGCAACTACAGTTGAGCTTACCTGGATAAGCTATATTCTACATGACATTGGAATGTATATCAAGACTGCTCCTGTCTTATTCTATAACAACTTGAGTGCTCTATACATGACTGCAAATCCAGTAATGCATGCTAGAACTAAGGATATAGAACTTGATTATCACTTTCTCAGAGAGAAGGTAGCCCAAGGACACAGTTTGTTAGGTCCAAGGACCAACTAGCAGATGTTCATACAAAGGCTCTTGGCAAGGACCAGTTCCAGTTTTTTCGAGACAAACTAGGTGTAGTGAAGTCACCTCCCACTAGCTTGAGGGGAAGTGTTGAAGATAATGATCAAGCTAACAACCTAATAACCATGTAATTAGCTAGTCCTAAACTAGGACTCCTTGTATTAGCTATCCTAGAAGAGTCCTAGTCTTTGCAATATAGCCGAAAATACAGTATGAAAGACTATATAAATACATATGACTCATGTATCAATATATCAATCAATACACTGCCTTCTTGACACTGTCTCTGCACAATATTTTCCACAATTTACTTGATGAACATGGATTGTTAACCCTTACCAGAAAATTGTCAATGCTATAGACCGATTGTTGGCACAATGAATTTGGGAGGAAAATTTTGATCTCTTCTATATACAAAGTACAAACATTGGAAGAGAGGCTCCTCATTTTACTGTTAGTTGGATATGGCGCTGAGGTGTTTGAATAAGCTATAAGCTCGTCAAATCTTACACATTGGACAATACCAGTACTTATACACCAAGTGTTTACAAGACATGAGTTGGTCCTTATACGGCCAACAAATGTTGCAATAGTTGTATTTCCTAATCTCTCTAACCAACCAAAGTGGAGATTTTATATTGAAATTATTTTTCAATTCCTCCAACCAAACAACTCCTTAAAGGTGTTGTGCACTTGTGTTGGTAACATAAGAATCCAATACTACCAAATATGCGATTCCAATAGTGATATCACCTTTTACAGACCCACTAAACATAGAACATAGGAGTAGATAAATAATAGAAACTTCTCCCCCCCTAAAATTCTCCGATATACTAACCTTCTATAATCATAGATAAATAGCAAAAAATTGGCATTATGTTGCACAATTTGTGTGCTACTAGCTAAACACCATCGTAGAAATTGATATAAAGAAGCCACATACAGGATGCTCTTCTCAACCATCAGACCTACACCCTCGACCCAGTCGACCTCTCCCCTGACTTCTTTAAGCTACCCAATATACCATCAATCAACTTATCATTAGTATCCACAGTTTGGTCAGTTACAAATGAATAAGTCTTCTGCCTCCTCCCAGTGGCAGAATTTGCCATTTTGTCAGCTGATATTGAAGTATCTGATTTTGAACCATCGGTTGAAGATTCTACCATGCCATCAACATTTGCTGACCCATCTGTTCTACCGTACCATGAATCAAGAATATGTAACAATGAGCTATCTTCCTCCTTCACTTTCAACTTCCCATTTTCTGATTTAGTGGAAGATGAGTTCTCATCATCTGAATCAGAGAAATCAAGATTCGATGGGGCTTCATAGTTGCCATGTATTTGTTCACTTGATCCATCTTTGGCTTTTCCATCAGACCCCATTTTTATTTCATTCTTGGAACGGTCTGCCTTAGACACTGGACCTAGTTCCTCCCAAGTAGAATCAAACTCATTATCTTTCCCAGGCAAACTCGATGATTCACTATCTAAATTGCCTTCTGAACCACTGAAATCACTTTCTTGATCAGACGGCTCATCTGTTTTTAGACCAGGACTTTTCGGGACTTTAGTAGTGGGAAGAATGTAAGTAGACTCTATTTTTATCCCAGGCATTATCTGAAGTAGATTAGCTAACTTTGCGTAGCCAAGCTTATTTACATCCAGTGAATATCCATACCTTTCAAGAAATAGATGCCGGAAAGATCCCATGTTGTATCCTTCCGGATATTGATTTACAATGTCATCCACCAGCTTCTGACAATCCATAAGCACCTCATTTCTGGACTTACCAAAACAAATGCTCTGAGCAACAGGTCGAGAAACTCCTGTGTGAGGGGGATTTTGGTGTCTTTTCTCGCCATCAAGTTTTTGTGCGCTTTGCAAATTAGATGCATCCCTCGTATGCTTAAACATAGAACTCAACCCATTCGAAGTGGAAGAATAACTGTTCAATGAGGCTTTGACAACTGGCTGATAGAGTTTGTAAGGGAAAGCTCGGGAAAGACATTCCTCCACCCATTTCTTATCTGAGATTAACAAGTCAACCAGCCGAAGAGCATCATCTTCACTAAGAGAATTCAGAGATGAAGGACCTTCTTGTTGGAGGTTCTGTGCCATCTGGGCCCTGAAGAAAACCATAGTAGCACAAGATCAGAAGCCATTACAGATAAAGATATAATGTGCGTCAGATTCAGAGAAATGTAGCTTGATTCAAGCATAAAAAGTACAATATAAGCTCAAGGAAACCACTTTCTTGGTGGATAGGTGATAAAACATTCGAAAAACTCAAGCCGCATGAAGGCGGTACTTGTACAAAACATCCTGAATAAAACACTCAACTTCAAATCCAGACACAAGAAAGTGGGTAGAATACTTGGCACTGCATACTAGGTATTACCAACCTGAACAACTCGACATATGTAAAAACTGACATCACAAATAAATACATGGGAAAAAAATCCAAGAGGTGATTTTGCCAAAAAAATTTTGCATCACATTTGGTATAGCTAATCCAGTGTCGGCTTTCCAACATATAGCTCTACATTTCTCAAGCAAAATCAGCATAACAAATACACAGTTCTGTTTCCGGTATAAAACTCTGCATTACTAATACTGGTTATTCACTTAAGAACCTATGCATTTGTTTGCTGAATTAGATGTGAAATAAGAATACATGTATTAGCAAATCTCTGTATAAGAGTACCTAAAGCAAAATTACCAATAAAGTAGGCCATTATTGTATGAACACCCTTGTATTATTTTTTATTTTTTTCATGAAATAATGAGTTTTATAGAAAAAGGCATCAAGAGGATGCAAGACGTACAAGAGGAGGAAAGAGTCAGTTTTGATACAAAAAAGAAAAGAAATACTAGGTTAAAGCAAAAGAGCTGACAAAATCCAAAAAGTTAATATGACAGTCTACAACAACAACAACAACAACTACCCAGTATATTCCCACCAGGTGGGGTCTGGGGAGGGTAATATGTAGACGAGCCTTACCCCTACCCGAAAGGGCAGAGAGGCTGTTTCCAATCGACCCTCGGCGCATAGGCTAAAATGAAAAGCTGCATCAAAACAAAGACAAAATTAAAAACAAAAGCAAGACAAAACAAAATAATAAAGCATAAGTAATCCCGCAGAAATAACGTAAATAATTATGAAAACATAGGAAACATAAATACAGTCGCATGCAATAATAACAAGCAGTAACCACCATACTAACAACCATAAGAGGACATAAGCTAAAACACTAATCATCTATGGGTAATCCTACTATCCCACACCCAGCCCCGAGAGAGGCGTACGAAGAACTCTATGAGCCTGATACTAGACCTCCAGATTCCCCTATCAAGGGTCATGACCTCGGTAACCTGCATTCTACTCATGTCCTGCCTAATCACCTCTCCCAATGCTTCTTAGGCCTCCCTCTCCCACGCCGACCACCAACAATCTCCAGCCGCTCGCAGCTCCTCACCGGGGCATCGGGACCCCTCCTCCATACATGCCCGAAGCACCTCAGCCTCGCTTCCCGCATCTTCTCGTCCACCGGGGCTACCCCTACCTTCTGACGAATAACTTCATTCTTAATCTTATCCAGCCTGGTGTGCCCACACATCCACCTAAGCATCCTCATCTCCGCAACTTTCATTCTCTGAACATGAGAGTTCTTCACGGGCCAGCACTCCGCCCCATACAACATCGCAGGTCTAACCACGGCTCTGTAGAATTTCCCCTTGAGTTTATGTGGAATTTTCTTGTCGCACAGGACCCCTGAAGCAAGCCTCTACTTTGACCACCCCGCTTCTATCCGATGGGTGACGTCCCCGTCATTCTCTCCGTCCCCCTGAATCACAGACCCAAGATATCGGACACTGTCCCTCTTGGCGATGGCCTGAGAACCAAGCATCACTTCCCTGCCTACCCCACTCGGCTCGTCGCCAAACTTGCACTCCAGATATTCTGTCTTAGATCTGCTTATTTTGAAACGCTTAGACTCGAGGGTCTGTCTCCATACCTCTAACCTTTCACTAACACCGGCCCTCGTCTCGTCTATCAATATTATATCATCAGCAAAGAGCATACACCAAGGCACATCCCCTTGGATATGTCGGGTTAGAGCATCTATCACTAAGGCGAACAACAGGAGGCTCAGCGCCGATCCTTGATGGAGCCCCATTACCACAGGAAATTGGTCTGATTCGCCACCCACCATCCTAACCCTAGTCTTAGCTCCATTGTACATATCCTTGATTACTCTGATATAGGCTTCTGGCACACTCTTCACCTCCAAGCACCTCCATAGCACCTCCCTCGGGACCTTGTCATACGCCTTCTCCAAGTCGATAAGCACCATATGAAGGTCCTTCTTCTTATCCCTGAATTGTTCCGCCAGCCGCCTGACTAGGTGAATAGACTCTGTGGTGGAGTGGCCCGGCATGAACCGAACTGGTTCCCAGATATAGTTGTCGCCTCCCTCACCCGCGCCTCAATCACCCTCTCCCAAACCTTCATCGTGTGGCTTATTAATTTGATACCCCTATAGTTGTTGCAGCACTGGATGTCCCCTTTGTTCTTGTACAAGGGCACCACTGTACTCCACCTCCACTCATCCGGCATCCTTTTAGTCTTGAAGATCACATTGAACAGCCTAGAGAGCCACTCCCCTCCAGATTTACCCATGCACTTCTAGAACTCCACCGGGATCTCGTCAGGCCCGGTCGCTCGACCCCTACTCATCCTACGCAACGCCCCTAAGACCTCCTCCACCCTAATGCGCCTGCAGTACCCAAGGTCTCTATGACGCTCTGAATGCCCCAACTCCCCTAGCTCTATGCTCCGATCCCCCTCCTCGTTAAGGAGGTCCCGAAAGTACGCCTGCCACCTCTGTTTGATTTGCGATTCCCCCATCAGAACTCTACCATCCTCGTCCTTGATACACCTGACTTGGTCTAGATCACGTGCCTTCCTTTCCCTTGCTTTAACCAACCGGAATAACTTCTTATCCCCACCTCTCTCCCCTAGTTCCTCATACATGCGACCGAACGCCGCGTTTTTACCTTCCGTGACTGCCATCTTAGCTTCTCTTCTCGCCTCCCTGTAGATCAACCTGTTCGCACTCCGCTCCTCCTCGCTTGTGCTCCCTGCCAACCTAGCGAACGCCGCCTTCTTCACCTCCACCTTTCCTTTGACTACCTCGTTCCACCACCAATCACCCTGATGTCTGCATGAATATCCCTTGGCTACCCCGAGCACGTCCCGTGCTACCCCCTAACCAAGTTCGCCGTCACTGTCCACATAGCGTCCGCTTCCCCATAACTTCTCCAAGCTCCGCCCTCCACTAACCTCCTTTCCAACTCCTGTGCTTTCTCCTTAGACAAAGCTCCCCATCTAATCCGCGGCTGACCCCGGGCGCCCCTCCTCTTCTTCTTCACCCAGAGATCGACATCCATCACAAGTAGTCTATGAAGAGTTGAAAGAGACTCTCCCGGAATAACCTTGCAGTCCTTGCACAAACCCTTATCGCTCCTTCTGATGAGGATGTAATCAATCTGAGTCCTCGCCGCCGAACTCTTGAAGGTGACCAAATGCTCCTCCCTCTTCCGGAATGTCGAGTTCGCAATCCGTAGCTCGGAAGCCCTGGCGAAATCAAGCAGCGAAGTGCCTCCTCCGTTCCTGGCCCCAAAGCCAAAGCCACCGTGCACCTCATCATAGCCACCAGCCTCAGCCCCAATATGACCATTAAAGTCCCCTCCAATAACTAACTTCTCAGATTGGGGAATACTCCCCACCAGATCATCCAAGTCCTCCCAAAAGCGCCTTTTAGCCTCCTCGTCTAAGCCTGCTTGCGGCACGTAAGCGCTGATGACGTTGAGAACGCCACCCCCAATAACCAGCTTAATAGACATTAACCTATCATTCACTCGCCTAACCTCGACCACGGACTCCCTTAGGTCCCTGTCAACCAAGATGCCCACTCCATTCTTACCCCTCACGAGCCCAGAGTACCACAGCTTAAACCCATCAGCATCCCGCGCCTTTGTCCCTTTCCACCTAGTCTCCTGGACGCACGCTATGTTAACCCTCTTCCGCTGAAGAGCCTTCGCCAACTCAATGGACTTACCCGTCAGAGTGCCTATGTTCCATGACCCAATCCTTAATCTAGGCGTTCGCTGCCCTCTTCCCACCCTTACCTCCCGCCCTGCCCGTAGGACCAACCCCTGCTCCCCTACTTACCCCCGCGACCACCCCCACCCCCTGAGGACATGACCTTACGCTATCATCCCCCGCCGCGGCCACTATCCCACCAACCGATAAGGGTACAGTGGCACACACACGCGCTATAGCGAAAAACGCAAATGTAGCAAACTAGATCACAACAGAATAGACCACACTCGAAATGCTAGCTAAAATACGTAAAAAGGTGCACAAAGTAAACAAGAGAGCGGGAGGTACCAACTCCCGGTGGAAAAACCTGAAAGTGTGCTTTGTTGCGCCCAAGTTTTCCTGAATCTTAGCAGAGTGAGCGGCTCTATTGCGTCCTGCCGCGAGTCTGAACGAGAGTTGCCGGAGATCCTCGCCGGTGAAATAGGCACCTGTCCAAGAAAACAAAATACACCCACAAAAGCAGAGGAGAGAATAAAAGGAAAAGTGCAGGGGTTGCCAGAAAAATTTCCGGCGAGAACAAAAATCCCAGACCTCTGGGCAGCCCGGGATCTTTTGTGGTAAGCAGTGAGAAAAATGAGGTGGCTAAGTGGACAGTATAAAATGAAAGTGAGCAGGGGAATATTCCGGAAGCACCGAGTTGGTCAGAATTGAGGGGGGAAAATACTGTCCAAAAGGAGCCAGTTGAAAAAGTTGCCGGAACAGTGGTCACGCGCGTGGCGCGTGGCTGTCGATGGCGGCGCGTGGGTGGTCGTCGGCGGCGCGTGAGGCTGCTTCCGGCGACGAAGTTCGCAGGGGTTGTGCGCCTGACGGTGTATGTCTCGGTGGTGTAGGAGGTGTCGAAGAAAGAGGTGGGAGGAGAGAGAAAGAAAAAAAAACGGAGAGTGAGAGGAGGGGACATCTAGCTTTAAGTGTGTGTTGGAGTTGATATCCCATCAAAACATCTACGATTCCTTTCTGTCCAGACACACCAAAATATACAAGCAGGGATCATCTACCCGACTTTTCTGATGACTCTATCAACTATCCAACCAGACCAGCATTCATAGACTTCTATGATGCTTTGTGGCATGACCCAACTAAGACCAAAGATATAAAGAAACATGCACCAGATGCCTGAGGCAACTGAGCAATGTAGCAAAATGTGTCTGTTGGACTCTGAATATTGCCGGCACATAAAACATCTGTTAACAATTAGCATACCTCTTCTGTTAAGATTGTCCTGCATTAAACAAGATTCATTAAGGGCTATCCAGCTAAAGCAAATGATCTTTGGGGGAAGACTTGTCTTCCAGATGTACTTCCAAGGCCCTCTATCAATGATTTCATTAGTTGAGCATAAATGAGAGTACCCTGCTTTTACTGAGTAGAGGCCATCCATCCACTTAATATTGTCAGCAATGTTGTGGTTGACTGAGTATCCCTCTAATTTAGCCAGGAGACTCAACAACTGTGGAATTTCCAAGTCTTGGAAGCCCTTCTGAATTGGATTTGCCAGCAATTGTCTTGCCAATTTTGAGAGATAGAGGAATCTTGATCATTAGCTATCTGGTAGAGGTCTCGAATTCATTCATTAGGACAATTCCTTGTAACCATCTATCCTTCCAAAATCTGATGTTGATGCCATTTCCCAACTTGAAAGAGGTATTCATAGAGAATTCATTCCAAAGTTTCCTGATAAATTTCCAAGGCCCTACAACATATGGTATTCTTGACAGATTGGTGCACCCGTGGCTTTGAGATCCATGAATTGCAGTTACCACCTTTTTCCATAGCATATTCCCTTCTTGACAATATCTCCATAGCCACTTCATAAGTATGCACTTGTTACGTATGTTGAGGTCCCTGATACCTGGTCCACCAAGTTGCTTTGGCATGGTAACTTTTGATCATTTAACTAAGTGAAGTTAGTGAAGTTTGTGACCCTTACTGCCTCCTTCCCAGAGGAAGGTTCTTCTGATTTTATCCAACTGCTTGACTACCTTGTTCGGAATTAGAATCAGAGACATGAGATAAGTAGGAATACTATCCAATACACTATTAATGAGTGTCAATCTCCCCCCATAGAAAGATATTGTCTCTGCCAAGAGGCTAACTTTGTTTCAAACTTCTCAATCACATCACTCCAAACTTCAGTTGATTTAAATTTAGCATCAAATGGGAGTCCCAAATATGTAGTTGGTTGTGCAGTTATATCACAAGATAGGATTCCGGCTAATTCATCAAGGATAGGGACATTGTTGACCGGATATACCTTGCTTTTCAACTATTGATATGCAAGCCTGAGATAGCCTCAAAAAGTTGTAATGTGAGATTGAGGTATAATACTTGAGATCTCTCTGCCCCACAGAAAATGAGAGTATCATCTGCGTATAAAAGATGGGAGACAGAGAGAGAAATCTCAGGATTCAGGCTTACATGAAAACCATTGAGCCACTGTAGATGTTTGGCTTTGTTAAGCATCTTGCTCAAACCCTCCATGGCCAAAATAAAGAGGAAAGGTGAGAGGGCATCACCCTGGAGAGAAAAAACTCATTGGTCCCCTGTTTGTTGACAAGAACGGAATATTTTACTGTAGTGATGCAAAACTTAATCCACTTTAGCCACCTATTTCCAAAGCCCATCTTCTTAAGAACTGCTAAGAGATGAGACCAGTTTAGCTTATCAAAGGCCTTCTCCACATCCCGTTTGCATAGAATACCCGGCTGACCACTTTTAAGTTGGCAATCCAGAACCTCATTTGCAATAAGGTCTGCATCTGTGATCTGTCTGTGATCTGTCTGCATTTGATAAACGCATTTTGATGCCCAGAGACCAAACCACCTATCACCTTCTTGAGCCTTTCTGCTAGGATCTTAGCAACTATTTTATACAAACTACCAATCAGGCTGATTAGTCTCTAATCTTTAAGCTCAATAGCTCCCTTCTTTTTGGGGATCAAGGCAATGAAGGAAGCATTGCAAGACCTCACCCTGTGGCAATTATGATGGAAAAATCGTAAAACAGACATTAGCTCGTTTTTAATGATCCCCCAAGCCTTTTGAAAAAATGCCATTGTAAAACCATCAGGTCCAGAAGCCTTGTCTGGAGTACATTCCTTGATAATTGATAGTACTTATTGCTCTTCAAATGGATTCTCTAACCAGACCATGTCTTCCTCTAGAGAGTGGCTAGATCATCAAATCTAGTTGTAGGTCTCCATTGTTCAGATTCAGTGTATAGATTCTGATAAAAATCAAGAATTTCCCCTTTGATGTGCTCTTTAACCTAAATGATCTCAGAATCCACCATCAGTCTATCAATACAATTACTTCTTCTGTGAGAATTAGCAATTTCTTTGAGAGAACTTGGTGTTCTTGTCCCCTTCGTTGAGCCAGAGACATCTAGATTTCTGCCTCCAGGAAGTCTCTTCTGCTCTAACAAGTTGCTCCAGTTCCAATTTCAAAGCAAGCATTTTGCTTTTTTCCTCCGTTGATTGAACTCTGTTTTCAGTGAGTTGCTCAAAGTGCCATTAGTTCGTCTAGAATCTTGCTCTTCCTAATCTCCACCTTGCCAAAAACTTCTTTGTTCCATATGGTAATGTCCTTTTCAGTAGCCTTAACTTCTATGTTAGGATAAAATTTGGGCTCCCATTTAGATCATAGCTTCCCCACCATTCTTCAATTTTCTCCATGACAAATTTAAAATAAGAGGGGTTCATTTCCCCGTCCCCATTTTCCAGCGGAAGTAGTTTGTGATCTGAGATGACTCTTGGTAGTGCAATCTGTTTCACAACTTTGAAGCATTCGTTCCATTTTGGTGAGATTAAGAACCTGACAATTCTGGATGCCTGATATAAATTCTCTCCCCTGGACCATGTGCAGTATGCCCCTTGTCATGGCAAATCGATGATGCCCAGGTCTTGGATGATTTCTGAAAAGCCCCTCATAGCTCTAGATCTTCTGACATAGTTATGTCTCTCGCTTTCATATCTTCACACATTAAAATCACCCCCAACCACCCAATACTCACTCCAAATTTGCCTTATTGCAGCTAATTCATTCCACATTACTTCCCTTTCCAAGTTGGTATGTGGACAATAGATCCCAGTAAAGCACCATCTAAATTCTTTGTGTGAGTTCTGAGAGTAATATCCCTATTGAATCTCCAAACACCCCCCATTGCCATTTGTCCCACATAATTATAATGCCACCCTTATTACCGCATGACTTTTAACTCTTCTCAATCGGCCCACCTGTTCCCCCAAATTTATCTAGCTAAATTAACATTCCAGTCTTCAATTTTTGTCTCTTGGATGCATAGTATGTCTACATTCCATTCCACTCCCGTACCATTGAGCCAAGAGTATCCATTTTCCTATTGTCGTTAAGCCCGTTCACATTCCAACTTGGGATCTTAAGCTTCATTCAGAAAAAGCTTTGTGATGCCTACCCCTGTCTTTCCTTGCCACCCCTTCATAATTTATCCCACATTTCAGCATGTCGACTTGAATTACCCCTTTCTTCTTCTTATTCTTTTTCCCAGAATCCGCCAAGTTTTTCTGCTTAAGCTGCAATTGCCTTCTTTCTTCCATTCTCAATATCATGCCCAGTAGTTCATGTTCGAACCCATGAACATTCACCCCAAAAGCTTTGCATGCTCTCACCATCACTATGTCCACTTTGACGTGTCAATTACTGCAGGTTCATGGACCAAAGTTGAGGTAGATCCCTTTTCGTACCATGGAAGCATCAGAAGGTTGTTGAGAGAAGAGGAAGAGGAAAAATCTGATTCTGAATCACTTGCCTGAATAATTTTGGGTATGAGCTGCGTAACAATTCCTATAGTTGTGGGTGAAAATTCTGAGCCAAAATGTAGTTGACGGAAAGTCCTAGAATTAGAAGTCAAAATGTAGTTGTTTTGTAGGGCTAGATTGTGAGGGGTACAAAGTTAAAGGTGAAATCACATGAAGAAAAGACAGTAGATGCTTAGTGTTCAAAGAGAATATTGCTTAAGCTGCATGAAATAAACTTGAATTAACAAGTTAAAAGAAAATGAGAAGAGTTAAATGTGTTGTGATTCATAGATGTCTCGTTTTGTACCTAAAGAAACTATTTAACTATGTTGTCTCGTTTTATGCTTCAAGAAACTATTTATCCCTATAGGACCAACCAGTGTATTCCTAAATATTTCCTTGCCATGCTCTGGATTGACTATCTAAAGACTTGTCACATTCCTTAAAAAAAATAAAAAAAAATAACCCGTCACATTTAAGGTCAGTGTGCTCAGCAGCGCATTACTCTTCTAGCCACATCAACGAATCGCTTCAATCTCTCATCGAATTGACGTACGCCTCTCCATGCTCCACGCCTCTCCATGCTCCCAAAAGAGACAGTTACATGCTGACTCCTCCAAGTGGTCAAACGGTTCTTACAAGTTGCATATAACTCAAACGCAGTAATTTCTCGTCTTACCCGAGGGGGGGGGATGGGCTAAGCCTTTTCAGGCTGGGTTTGGATTTATGTATGGTACATATTCTAATACACGACCATGCAGGATTCTTTGTTGTAGTCCATGTGCAGAAGAGGTGACTTGATTTGACGAGCAAGATCCAACCAAGTAACTGCAACAAATTTGGCCAATCAAAAATTGATCTGTGTTTGACCCATGCCAGGATCTTGAAGTATTATTAATTGAACTCTCTCTCTATATATTTCTTAGCCTCCACATTTTCACCAGGCAAATTGAAACAAACAAATTAACCAGATGATCATTCATTACCAAAGGAAAAACAAGCTCCACATTTTACTAGACAAACGGAAAAAACAAATTGAAAACCAAAAATTAACCAAATAATTATCCATACCGGGGGGGGGGGGGGGGGGGGGATATATGTTGAAGAATATAACCAAGAGATCCAGCATGGGAGAAAAAGGAATTGCATCTTCCAAAGAACTTTCAAATACTTAGGTGCTTTTAACTCAAAATTTTCAATTGCACCCAAGGGTGTGGCGTAGTGGTTAATGAAGTGGGTTGAGAACCATGAGGTTTCAGATTCAAAAACATAGTGGAGGCAAAAATGCAAATCCCATTGGTCCAAGCCTTGGTGGACAAAGTTACCCGATATCTGTGCTGGTGGAAGCGCGCAAGCTGGGCTGGCCACCAACTGTTAATTAAAAAAAGAAGTCGACATAATTCACTACTGAAGCTGGACAACTGCCTTGACTTAAAATCATGTGTTTTGGTGTGCTTTCTTGTCTAATTGTTTTTTGTCCTTCACATATCCTAGGACCTGCTTTTATATAATATATAAGGAGACTATAAAAGAATTGACTACTAACATGTTAATTTTATCCCATTACAAGAAAAAAAGGAGATAAATGCAACTGCGCATACAAAGAGACCACAAAAGATAATGATTACCAACATATTAGTACATCTCAAAAGAGGAAATAAAGCAGCGAAATGCAACCCAACACATGGTCGCAATAAAACACAATTAAACAACTCCCCTACCTATGTCAAGGGATTCATCCTAATTTATTATATATAGAACTTGACCTTCAATCCAAAAGAAACAGTATCTTGTACAACACAAATGGACCAAACTTAAATGTTATCTACATAGACAATCAGAGGCATAAACTGTAGTGAAAAAGAGAAAAGCTAGCAGAATTATGAAGCAAATTGATGCCAGATAGACCATAAATATAACCAGAGAAAGCCTGTTAGAAGGTTTACCTAGTTCTTGATTGCAAGACAAGCACTGAACCATGGCTTGTAACTAAGAACGATCCCACTTCACTCCAAAAGGATTCCTTTGAGAACAATTCCTCTGTCTGCTTGAATTCTTTATCGGATTTTAAGCCTGATTTATCGGATTCTAAGCCTGATTCATCCGAGAAATTGGAACTTCTCCAAGATCTACACCAGTTCTTAATCTGGTTAAAAAGGCTGGACTCTTGGCTAGGCTTCTCCGTTGCATCCTCTGGATGCATAGGGACTTTATCTTTAATACGGTTGTTATTACCAGGAGCAAAAGGAGGACCCTCTGATTGCACAGGATGACTTTTTAATTTTACATCTCTCTCTGCGCTTTTTGGCTTATGTGAGATATTATCCCTAGGAGCATACTCCTTGTTCCCAAACCACATATTCCAGAACCTTTTTAGAAAGCCCATTTCAGGTGCAGAATCATGCTCTGCAGTTTGCAATTGACCCTCACTTGCTTTAGCGACTACATTCTCAGGTGGGGGCTGCTGAACTTCTGTTGATACCTCCTGTACTCTCTGCGGTCCCGGGAATTTTCTTGGAGATGTCTTCACTTTCTGTTCAGAGGATTGAGGTGACTTCTCATCCTTGCCCTCCATACAACTACTGCCTGTCTCGCCATTCAAAATAGGAGTACTAGCAAATTCTGCCTCTCCATTAGTTTCAGGCTCAGCACTTTTGCCTGAATTGTCAATTTGTTCAGGAACTTTAGGGTTGACACTCCGCACAAGATATTTTCCATCGCTTCCAAACTGGACCTTTAGAATATTTGGCATGGCTAAAAGAAAACGAGAGAACTTCCTATGACCGTAAAAATCTTTGTCTATACTCAAATTGCTTTTCGTCAGTTCTCCACGAAGTTCTGTAATAGAAACTCCTTTGGGATATGAATTCAAAATATTGCGGATATGCCTCACTATTGACCTCGGAATGGGCCGGCATTTAGAATCTGCAACAGCTTCGGACAATTCCTCCGAGCGAGGATTTGCGGGTTGTTCTGTAACTGCAAAGGGGTCTTCAAGAGCCGCCTTGTAGTGACCATACCAAGAACCGTAAGGACCATCTGGTGGCTGATTAAAATGCTTTCCTATAAGGTTTTCCCCCTTCAATAACGCGTTCCATTGCCACATGATACTAGCTGCACTGCAAAGAACACTAGGAGCACTTTCTGGACTGGCTAACAAAATGTTGTAGTTGCTCATTCTCAGCCTGTGTAATATTCCTGCAAAATCCCTGTCACCTGAAATCAAGAAGAGGTGTGCCGGTGGAGGATTTTGAGAAACCCAATACATCAGATCAACAAGGAGGGACCTGTCAGCACTGTTCTTTCCACCTGAAATCAACATAACAAAATGATTGGTAAAACAGTAGCGATCAAGGAAATGAAGGTCAAATTACACGCTACTCCTAGGCCTGAAAACTACTCATTAGGATCTTTTTTAATTTCCCTTATGAGGGCAACATATGAATTTAAGAATCAAATAAAAAAAGTAGTTAAATTACAAGGGGGAAAATGATGTCAAGAAAAAAATTATTACACAAAAACCAACATCAGCCACATAAAACCCTCTGGCCCCATTTTGTTGAAATCCCAAAATTCCGGAGTGAAACAGGTTCATGGAGTTGATAATCAAGGGTCATAATCAGCTGCGGAAAACTTATCAAAGATTTTAAAATTTGGTCAAACTCGAAGATTACTACTACAGTTATGTAAGATGTTACAACTTAATTGTTCATACAACTTCAGCAAAAACAACCCATTGCAATTGAGTGAAGTATGGAACTTAAGCTCCCAATGCAGTACCATGAATTAAAGGAATACAAAACAGGTACTTTCTTCCAGCTTAGGGAACAAAAATTGAAAAGGTTGAATTCCATGATGCAATTTTCTGGTTTTAATTCACCTTCAACTGTATAACAGACAAAGAGGAATCTCATAAACATGGAATATCAGATTGAGAAGATGTGTTTATGCTTTCTCCTTGGTCCTATCCGAGCTATGCACAAATTATGTCATTCACAACAATTAAACAAAAGCCTATGGAGGAATAGGGATAACCATCTTCAGCTTTCACTAAACCTTTACAAAGAAATTCAAAAAGGAGGAGAGACAAAAATTTTGCTTTCCAATAATCCAATAGCACCAGATACCAGAAAAAAGGGAAACACTTCAACGCCATAAAGTGTTTCAACATCGCAATTACATTGAACACATAATTTGAAACCCAGCGAAGCCATATTATCACAGGCTAAATACTGACATACATCATAGAAAGATGAAAATGATAAGCATTTGTTGATTCTTTCTCCATTAAAGCCGCATTTTTCTTCAAAAATCATGCTTCAGGCAAATAAACAATCACCACTCAAGATTTTTTGTAAGAAAGCCTCCATATAAGATCAGAAAACCTAAACGACAGACTGAAAATCTCAATCTGTAGTCTGTACTGAAAGAAGATATTACAAAGTCAAAAAAGTTACAAAGTCAAAAAAGGAATAGACACTATCAAAGGAAAAATCAATTATCAGCTTATAGCTATTCTGGCACGGACTATAATTGATATGTACAGAAAACATGCACCACAAACTGATATTTTAAATAGTATAACGGCAACATGGTCATGCGCATAGGAAATGCCAACTGCCAAGTAGTATGAAAGCAGCTCAACATTCTTCAGTTACAGTAGTAAGTTCCAGCAGTTTCCTGAGATTTCATGATGGCTTTTATTAATCTATTTACGATTTCTCTAGGAAATGCTTCCTCATATGTGCGCCTAAGGCCATGTCATTTTTAATTATCCATAATTATGTAGACTAAACGCGCAACAGACCTTACTTGACACATCCAAATTCATAGTACTTGAGCATCGGGCCACTTGGCAAAGAAAAAGCTTTCTTTATTCAACACAGCATTTTTCTACCAGTTAATACTCACATTCTTCTATTGTTTTTTTTTTGGGGGTTTGGGGGGTTATGATTCTACTATTTGTGCTACCAAATGGCCTTCAGACGAGAGGGGTAACATATTTATCACACCATTATGCTAGCCTTAAAGAAAAAACCTTCTAATTTCATTTATTGAATTAGCACTACAATAACTGCTCCGTTAAAAGTGTTATCTACAAATTATTTTTAAAGGAATATATGAACCTTCAATATTTTCCCATTGCATGATAATAATGCATCAATTCAGAAACAAGGGCATGGCTAAAAATTATCTAAAACCACATGCTACCAAAATAATTCAAACTTAACATTTCAAGAACCAAATAATAAACATAAAAATGAAAACTTTACCATGAGGAATATGAGCAAGATTAATCCCAGTAGAAGAAAGAGCTTCTTGATTGACCCTAGAAAGCTGCATTACATCACCAAAAGCAGTAATTTGAATGGGACCCTTTATCCCATTAGCCCTAATAGCCGCAGTAACACACTGTGCAATCTTGAAAACGTTAACACCAGCTGGAGGAGAGCAGTTCTCGAAATCCCACCACACTGATACCTTCACATTACGGCTTTCCTCTTCGTGGCGCCGAGACGGGTACGAGGATTGGACTTGGTTTTGGAAATTGGTACTGAAATGTGCTATCTGAAAGCAGGGTTTTGCTGTAGTAACCGTGTTAGTGAAGAGAGATACTGTAAAAAAATTGGGTCTTGGGAAAAGGGGTTTCATTTTGGAGAATTTTGGGGTTTTGGGCTAGGGTTTCGGATGATGATGATTATTGTTCATTTCAGGTTGATGTATGACATGGGAGAAAGTGAAAAACCTCTGCAAAAGTCGGTTTATTGAGGTGAAGGGTTTTTGGTGAAGTAGGAGAAATGAGCCAAAACCCTTCCTAAATCTTTACACGTGCACGTCACGTGATGTAAGAAAAAAAGAAAAACAAAAATTGGCAATCATGTTTTTCCGTAAAAATAAAAATATAAATAAAGAAGAGAAAATTATTTTGTTTAAATGTTACATGAAAGGGAATAATGGAAACGTAAATACCAAGTTATAATCCTTTTCTGACGAAAAGAAAAAAGTTATAATCCTTCATTGTAAGTAGTGGGCTAAAAGAAAATAGTTATTAACTCATATTATTTATTAAAAAAATAGGATATGGGTAAAAAAATATATTATCCACTTAGAAAATGGATAACCACGGGTTTAACTTTTACATGTAAAATATCAAATTGGAGGTTCCCTAAGTTTGGGAGACTAAAAATGCTCTCAAAATGATCATACTTAGGAAGCCGTGTATCATTTAACCTATTTTTTATCCTTACTAAATGTAGATCGGGTTGGATACTATTAAGATATAAGTTGTTAGGATTCAAAAAAAAGCAACTCGGTGCATTAAGCTCTCGCTATGCGCGGGTCCAGAAAATGGCCAGACTATATAAATTTATTGTACACAACCTTACCATGTATTTATGCAATAGGCTGCTTCCACGGAGCTTGACCAAAAAAATATAATCTTGATTAAACTAATTAATTTATGTAATGAGGGGTTAACCTTATTTAACAATAATAACTTCAGATCAGTGGATGATATTGAACAGTGTTGGGAGAGAATAAACGCAACGTGTATTTAATGTTTCAATATCAATAATGGGGAAGAAGGGATGGGATCTGCTCCAATTAGAAATGCTATAGTATTTATCAATACATGTCTCGATTAAAACCAGCTGCTTCTATAAAATTTTAAAGGCTTAGATCTTTTTTCTCTACCCTTCTCTTAAAACTCCTTTTTCCTTCCAAATGAAAAAAGTAAATACAGAGCCCCATCAAATGAGTGATGAAAAAGCGTCTTCGACAGATTCTTTTACTCCAAATTCAAATCTCAAATTTATTATAATAAGTTACAATTCAATCTATTTGAGCTCTGCAGTTTTTGAGATGGGTAACTCAACTTTGTGGAAAATTAAATTAAAAAATATTTTTATTATGGGTAGCTTAGCAAAGTAGAACAAATCATATCTTCTTCTCTATAATTGACTACTCTGCAGTATGAGACATTTGTGAGATGTTTTGACGGAAATAAAATAATTCTTTTTAAGCATTGAAAATCTCTATGTTATGGTAGAACTGAATATTGAAATTCAACAAATCCTCTCTTTTCTTCCGAAGAAATAACTGAAATGACACAATTTTTTACTATAAAAGAATTTTTCTTTTCCTTATTTACAGTTATGAATTTTATCGACCAGTAATAATAATGCAGTAATTTGAAATGGTATATAGACTTAATTTCTTCATAACTCCTAATTTTATCAATTCTAATAAATTAATCAAATTCAAGATTTGAATCAGATAGGAATCCAAAAAGATAGTAGATACTTTTTTTTTCATTCACAAAAGCAACTAATTTAAACCTAAAATCCTAAAATTAAGAAGATTCTGTTGATTCATTTATAGATCTAATTGATACCTTATTGATTATGTCTGAATCAACAAACTGCTCCTTGAAAAAGCCAAAAGATCAAAAAAGAAAGCTGCCATTGTAAGTTATGGAAAAAAATGAAGCAAGAGACCCAAGCTACAACATTTTCTGATGAGTAAAAAGGATGCAGATATATTGATTTGTGTACTTTTCTTCAAGTGAGAGGAGTTTTAGGAGAAGTGGAAGATAAGGAATATAAGCCTTTAAAATTTATAGGGCATGCGGCTCTACTCTAGACCTGTATTGATAAATACTAGAGTAATTATAACTGGAGCAGATCCCGAACGCGGGGAAGAATATCAAGCATTAAATAACAATATATCGCACTAAAGTAAATAAGGTAAATGATTCACCCAATTGAATGAGCTGGATGATTATTCCTTTTGACAATGATGAATGATAAACAAATATGAGAATATCATATACTTTCTCGGATTCAATATTGAATGAGGTGGATGATTCTTCCTTCTAACAATGATGAATGACAGACAAATATGTCAGAGACTTTCTCGGATTTAATGGAAAAGGATAGAATAATCAACAAAAACGAATCTCTTTAGAAAGCTGATATTTGTATTTTTCTAGAGAGAGTCTGCTTTTCAAGAGTGTTCTTATCAAAGAATATTACATGCATTTTTCCTTGTCTATTTCTCTATTTATAGGGACACACTCCCAATTAACCCTAAAAGTACAAGTACAAGGAATATCCAATGGAATATACTCTTAAAGATCATATTGCTAAACTAGTCGTTGGTGCTCCTTCTGATGATTGACCTTGGCTATGATCAGCTACTCGGCGATGAGTCCTCTTAGTTACTAGTCGACTTTGGACAAATTACATTTGGCAACATCACTTTTTATTGAACGACCTTAGACAAATTTTGACCCATACAGTTAGTTCCTATACTTTTCGGGGCCGTCTCTCAGATGACCTCGATGAGTGAACTTCACTAGTCGTAGTTGAGAGATTTAGGCGAGCTGGTAGGAATAGTAACGCTCTAGGCGAGATGAAAATGTGGCATTTCGTGAGCCATAACTTTCCGTTACGTCGATTCAGAGTGATGTCACGACACCATGCAATATTATTACGCGTTTTCTCAATGAAATGCATCGTTTCCCGTGCCTCTACCATTTCGACATTTGTGCTGGGCATTGACGGTTTGTATTCCCGATAATGATGCCCTGGCTCTTATAAACAGGGACTCAAGACTTTTTTCCTGATCCTTTACGCTTTTCAAATACTGAATCTTCATCTCTTCCTTCCTTCTTCATTTAGTGTTCCTACTATTACCTTTATTCTTTCATCCGTGTTTTCATCGGTCTTGATAATTTTTGCCGCTTATACCTCCTATTCGCTTGCATCTTCTTTGTATCACAACGAGCAAAAATGTTTAACTCAACTAATTTAGAGGAGTTACCTGGTCCAGTCCCCTTGGCAGTTCACATGCCTCCCCATGATGACGAGGTGGCCATGGTTGCTGAAGATGACAGCTTTCCTATGGTGGAAGAGATAATCCTCCGTAAGGAGAAGGCTAGCTCTGACTTCTCTAAGTTAACCGAAGATGACCCCAAAATTTCAGAGTAAAGGGGCGGCCATTGCCGAGTTTAGGGCTAGATTTGAAATTCCCGCCCATATAGAACTCTTCCTTACGGGGCACGATGTGGTGCAAATACACCGCCATAGGTACTGCGCCTTCTATGCATACCCCTTCTTTGTGGGTTATTCGTTTCCTGTCCTTCCCCTAACCGAAGAGTTTTGCCGCTATTACCGGGTGTTCCCGGGGCTCTCCCCTACATCTATAAGCTCATCCTCATGATTTCAAAGTTCGCGGAGTTAGCCGGGGTCGAAGTGACCATTCGTCTCTTGATGTATCTCTTTTCTCCTAGTTTCCATGGAGGGGGATGATGTTACATCTTCGCCGTCAGGGCAACAAATGTTTTGTAGTAAAAATGTACGACAAGGCCAACTATTAGTTTTGGCTCAACTACTTCTACATCAAAATCGAGGACTTGGTAGAAAATACAAACGAGTTTCCTAAGATTTGGAACTACTTGATGAAAGTCTAAGGGGAAGTGACCAAATGGAGTTGCTCGCCTGCTTGGTGGATCATCAGGATATCTTTTCGGCGTTGCTCGCATCTTTTTACGAAGTTTGCGGCCTCTTTTTCATGGTAGGCCAGTAGTAACCTGCTCGTATGAGGCATCTGACCAGAGCTCGATTACCGGAATAAGCCCCCCAGTGGCCCTCATGGACTTCTTCTTGGACGCGCCAAGTTTGATTTGGTCCCAAGCAATTTGCTAGGTGGCCGCCATACGCCCTCTTGTATAGGTCGTTCTGGATGATGTTGTATATGGTTGCCTGCATCCGAACATTTTTTGTTTTAGTTTTATCATCCGGGAGTACACCATCCTGCAAGTATGTAACAATTCGATTATGCTAATCCCAAGTTAAATGTATAGTCCTTACCTCGATTTGATCTATCGATGAGTGGAGGAGGGTGGCCATACTTCCTTCTCCAGTTATGGTTTTAGTTGCTGCCGCTAATTTGGAGAGGCCATCTGTTGATACCGAATTTTTTCCTACATATTTTTTATATGCATAAATACCTTTGAAATGACATATATATATATATATATATATATATATATATATATATATATATATATATATATATATATATATATATATATATATATATATATATATATATATATAAGCATTCACAATGCTTTTATATTTTTTCCCATAATTTTAAGGATTTAAATTAATTTATTTTCTTTCCTTTTATTCATAAAATCCCCAATAATTATTTTCCAAATTATTGTTATGATGATTTATTTATTTGATTTCTATATTTATGAAAAAATATGGTTAATATATTTTTTATGAATTTCTATAATTGCATTTGGTATTTTTTAAGCTAAATTACATATAACTGCAATATTAGCCCATTTAGTGTATAATTACATTTTATGTGCGTAATATTGGTCCTATATTTTTCAAATGATATTTATATATATTAAATAATTTAGAATATTAAATTATTCTCCAAAAATTATTTATTATTTATTATAAATTGATATAGGGAAAATTGGCTATTTAAATTATAGCCGGATTTGGCATTTCAATTGCAGCCCAAATTGGAACCAACCCTAACCCAATTTCTTACAAAAATACCCGACCCAGACCCTACACATACTTACCCGACCCATATACCCGATCAAATCTTGGTCGTTGATCTCCCCGATCAACTATCCATACACATTCTTTCCCCTTTTAATACCTAACACCTCCTAATCCTAGCCATTCTTTATAGCCCGCCACCTCCAGATGCTCTCTTCTCCTCTCTTCTCTCAACCTAACCTTAATCCTTGTTTAACCGACGCCTCCTTCTCCGGTCTTCTCCAGTGATCACCTTTCAACTACAAGCCTTCAATGGCTCCTCCATTGCCTTGCTCATCTTCTCTGAGGTCTTCAAGGGCCCTGGGCTACGCCGACTTATGTCTAGGGTTGCTGTTTTGGCTGTTCATGGCTTCTTCGGTGTGATTTTGATCAAAATCACACAATATTGGTTACAATTTTTGAAGTTCTAAACAGGTTCTTCCGTTCCTATTTGTGTTTCTTCTGAAACCTTAATTTTTGTTTACACCCCTAGATCTAGGCTATTTTTAAAAGATTCAAGTCTGCTCCTTTTATATTTTACACTGTTCTTGAACTTCTCTTGCAAAACCCATCAATTTCAAGTTATTTTACTTTCTTTTAAAATTAGGGTTTTTCGAAACTTCTTCTACACTTCGCTTAAATTAATTCTTTAGGTTGTAACTTCTATTCTTTGCATATCTCGAACGCTTCTATGCTTTTTACTCCTTTTTCAACTTGTCTATGTTGAAAACACTAATTTCTTAGCCTCAACGTTGGGTTTCTGATTTTTGTTTCAGTAATATCTTCAGTAATCTAAATGTTTCTATGATTTTGTGATTGTTTGCCCTATGTTTATTTGTTATGGTTATGGGTTGTGGTTATCCCTGCCTATTGTGTGATTTTGCCTATTTGGTTCACCAATGTTTCTGATTCTTCAATTCTCCTACATGTATCATGCTTAGTTTACTAATTCGGTATGCTCTACATGAATCCCCAATTTTATGTGTAATTCTTGCCCTACTCGACCCCTTAGGGTTGTGATTTTGCTTATCATGTGTTTGTTCTTATAGAGTGGTGCTAAATCAGTGTTACCTACTATTCTTGCATCCCTTAATCTTTGTGATTGATCTTTTTATGATTATTCTACTGATTTTTACCTTGTAGAATATTTTTTTCTGACCTTATTCGATGATCAATTATGTTGTTAAATGATTGCACAAGTCTTTCCTTGATTTATGTGTGCTAAACCTGACCTCTATTACATATTGTATTCTTGTACTATGCAGAAAATATTTCGTTGATTAGCATGTCCAGCCTTACACGATTTCTTTCCTTATTTGGCATATATCTATTACTGTTCAAAGTTAAGTCCTATATTAAAGGGGACTTACCTTTATTTCCTAATTGGTTGATCTCAAGTTTCTTAATTAATAATGGACTATGATATGTTTTACCTTATTTACTACCTGCTTTCAAACTATATATACCCTAGTCTTTCATTAGCACAGACACAGACTCTTGGTTTCAAAACTATCTCTTATACTTAAAAATCTCTGCTCTCTCTCTCTCTTTCTCTTGTGCTACTTGCTTCTGCTCTAAGCTAGCCGGCTACAAGCCAAGGCTAACCATTTGTGTTCTCTTGTTCTCTCATTATGCTGATTATCCTATTTACTGGTATGTCCTAGTTTCAATTTAAATTTCCAACAACAATATGATTATCTTATTTTTTTAGTTCATCTTGTTTCTAGTTTGCTTCTATTTGTGGGTTTGTTGTGAAACTTGTAGTTGAGTGTTACATTATTAGCATGTTCCCCCCTCCCCTGAGATCAGTATATCTCCGCTTCTGTTTGTTTCTGAGCATGTCTACACCAATCATCACTTACTTGTTATATGTTCACCATATTGAATTCTCCAAATCCCTATTCCCCTATATGTAAGTCTGTTCTTTATGTCTAATTTTGTGACTATGTCTAGTTAGCTGCTTCTGGGCATGACTATACTAATTCCCAGGTCTTTGCTTAATTATGTGTCCTATATATTCCCAAACTCTCTGGACCCTTGTGTGTGACTACTGAGTTTACTTGGTTCTCCTCAGGTGTTTGGACTTCTGTTCATCTCTTCAACCCTTTTCTTTAAACAATCTCTATTGTTTTACTATACTACTTTCAAATAGGCCCTCTTTTATACAATTTTTCACTAAAATCACTTTCACTCTACTCTTAGTCAATAAGTCTGCTCCCTCTAGTATGTGTACTGCTTTGGGATCCTCCTGAGAACCCTCTGAACTCTTGCATACTAACGCTGTCCCTTCCACACTGCATTGGTTCAATTTTGGTTACCACATCTAGGTGTAAGCACTGCCCGGGATCTTTGAGATCCTTAGGGAACTTTGATGTACCTAGACTATGTCATTGTCTTTGGAATTGAGGCATATGAGGCCATTGGAGGCTTTGGGAAAACTGGGCCTAATCGGAGGCTCCCTATAGAATAGCTTCTTGATTTTTTATTTTTGCTTATGTAATTCATTCATTGGTCTGTAATTATTTGTAAACAGATATTGGGGTATTTAGTGAAAAGAGTGGGTAGATACATGTTTTATGGGGTAATTCGTGTAGAAATCATACTCATAAGACTTTGCTTTTAAACCCGTTTGCTCTACTAAGTAAAAAACATGCTCCTAGGACTTCATGTTTAAATCTGATTGTTTTCTAATATAAATCAAGCTCCTAGGACTTCCTGCTTAAATTCGATTGCCTCACCAAGTAAAAACCATGTTTATAAGGTTTTACATTTTGTCATGTTTAGAAACCATGCATATAGGTTCCAAATAATCATGCCTTCAATCAGATTAACATATAGATGCCATGCTTATATGACTTAATTCAGATTTTGGTACAATAAGTGTTATGTATGTTTCTATGCCTGTCAATCGTTAAAATCAGTATTACACTCAGATATCATTCCTATAGGGAGCTATACTCGACATTCTGCTTGTCAGCCTAATATAGTCTAATAAATCAACTTGATCACGCCTAGTTCATTTCTGAATTGGTTTTGTTAAGTATTAAATATTTCCTGAAACAAGTTCTTTCAAACGGCCTCAATCTCATTAGATATCATGTCGATAGGTATTAAAGGAGTCCATTTCAAAACCTGCTTTGTTTCTGCATTAAAATAGACATCAGTACTCCGCGTATAGGCAAGCCCTTAAGGCTTTTTTCAAAACTGCATCTCTGAATCTGTCTCTATTGCTTAATGTTTTCTGATCCTAACAGGCTTTAAAAATAATCCACAAGCAACTGCTAGAGTAGAACTTCTGAGTCTAAAAGAGGTTGTTTGTCTTCTGCATATTCACTTAGATATCCTGTTTTAGGACATTGTCTAATAAAACACCTTAACTGTGCTTGAGTCGTGCTGCTTATGTGATCGTTTGAGGAGGAAATTCTGAGCCTCTAATTGCTCCCTTTATATGTTGAAAGTCCTAAGTATTTTTGATTGTTGCCTTAGAATTTTCACCTTTTAAAACCTTAGGGGTACGTCTATAACCACCTACAGGTAGAGGTCCTAACTCCATCCATGACCATTAAAAAGGGATGGTAGCAGCACACAATAGAAAGCATTGATCAAACACTCGCTTTGCATGACCAATAAGGGGATGGGAAGGGTAGATATGAGATATGGTAACTACGTCCTAATGTCATGCGTAGCCCCTCATTAAGGAGTGTTTGTCGGATGTTGTGTGGGGTGATCCTATAGGATAAACAGCCTAGGACCCCTTTTTACAAAATTCCTTCTTTTTTTAAGACTTTGTTTTACAACTTGTCCAATCCTTTATCTTACTACTTGAGTTATTCTAACGTGCTTTACTTGCAACCTATTTGATTCAACTATTTACTTGTAATAGACTAATTTGTGATCGTAAGTTCGTCGGGACCCACATTTGTGGACCAATAAGGGTGCCTAACACCTTCCCCTCGAGGTTACTTCGAGCCCTTACCCTAATATCTGGTAATGCAAACCAACCCAATATTTAATCGCTCTAGGTGCCCTAATGCACCATAATCCGTTAGGTGGCGACTCTTCAAATACCCAGTTTCCAAAAGGAAATGAGTCATTACACCCCGTAAATATCGAAACCCGAACTTCCCCATCAAAAGAGAGAAAAAAGGGGGCGTGATAGCATGACGACTCTGCCAGGGATATCTTTTAGGCTCTTACCATAACAAAATTGTCTTTCACAAAGTAGTCCAAGCATGCTTTATCCCGTACCCTTCTCCCTCTTTTGAATTTAACTGTCTATTTTTTCAAGCATTTATGATAATTGCCCTGAAACTGAATTCTCTCTTTGTTTCCTTTTTCTGTAACTGTCTTTCAATTATTTAAATGTTATATTTATTTCTCCTACGTGAAAATACTTGACGACATGTTATTAATTGCTAAATAAATCATGTTCCAGAGCATATTCTGCTCGTGCGTCTCAAATCATATAGCAACGCTTTAATGATTGGTTTCACTCTTCCCATTTACTAACTTAAATTCGAAAAGGCTTATTTGCAGTAATACTAGTTGATCAACGGTGCAGTCGACGATTTCGTGCCTTCGATCTCGAGTTGTCCGCTTGAAGGTACCGGTCTAAAACCTTATAGAAACCATTACTTTGGTTAAAATTGTGCATGCATCATGGTCAAACATAGTACTATCAGTTATGTTGTCCATATAATGATCCTTTCAGATAAGCCTTATCTAAAGTCCATCAGGTTTTCCATAATCCCAACTGATGCAACCACGTTCTGCATTAATTTGTTAAACTAAATGCTGATCATAAATGTATAAACAGTCGAGTCCGGTAGGGGTAAGTTCTTACCATTTTGTTTTGCAGAAAATGAGGCACGAGGTCCCCAACTTCTGTATGGTTAGCACACCCTCACTCTTGCTAGACTGTTTGAGGAATCTTCCATCAAAATACCAAATCAATGAATGGAAAGAGAGGGCCGTCAAAGTTAGCGAGAAGCTGGAATATCTAGAATACAATCTACTAGAATTGGAAGGAAAAGTGAGGAAGAGAGTCACCGACTGCCAGAACGCTGAGGGAAATGAAGGAGAACATTTGGGAAATGCATTTTCACTGGTGAATCTACGCAAACTGGAGGATCTAATCAATGAGAGCGTTTAACCTAAAGAAAGTCCTTCCGAGACCAAATAGATTAGGTTTACTCGCTTTCCAAATATAATAAGGCCAAGTGCCAGTAGTGATTTATTTTATTATTATCTTAGTGTCATTTTGGGATTCTTCTATTTTTATATTATGAAATGAAGAATTTATTGGCATTTGAAGTTCTCCAAACTTATTTGTCGTTAGGCCTACCTCGGGCACAATGATGCTCCTAAATTCGGATAGGAGTTTACATTTCGCAATATGTGTTTAAATACTGCAAACATTTCAGAATCCTCACTAACTTGTTTGCTTTTTATTTTTTTGCTTATTTTTATTATTATTACCATCCCCTTAGGTTGGTTCGTTCATACTGACCTCATCAACATATCATACCATATCTAGAGGCCCACCACCACCTCCTTCTCCAAGCAACACAAAAGGCAGAGGAAAATCCAAGATGAACGACTTATGTCACGAACCCAATCCCGGTCCTGATGGCGCCCAACAACAATTTGCTAGGCAAGCCCGACCATTGAACACTCTCAACCCAAGTACGAAAACCTATTACTAATAAATAGAGTTAAGTTTTTAGATAATATTGTTCAACCAGTGATAATAAATAGAAATAGTACGAAAAATCATAAGCAATGGCAATACAACTCCCAACAGATCTGGGGTCATGAGTCTAGAGCCTCTAAAATATCTGAGTAGCAAATCAAAACAAATGAGAGTCTAATATGCAGAAAAAAGTGATAGGGTAGGAGTCGGGTCCTGCGGACGCCTGGCAGCTACCTCGACAACTCCGGGACAAATCAAGGAACAACAACAGTACGACTAAGCTCCCAATGCTCCTGAATCTGCACACATGGTGCAGAGAGGAATGTGAGTACTTCCAACTCAGTGGTAATAAACATATATAATGAATGAAAGTAAGAAATCTCGAAAATACCACAATGTAAAGTTGAGACTAGCAACTTAGCACATTTAACGATGAAACAACAACAAATCAATGACATGTAGAAAATAGATATCAATGCATGAATGCAATGCAATGCACATGATCGCTGCGGCATACAAACCCAATCCATTTGTGTACCCGTGCTCATTGTGGGGGTTCAGACTCCGGAGGGGCTCCTACATCCCAAGCGCAATATCATCATGGCATTCACTGCGGCGTGCAACCCGATCCACAATCAGTCCAGTTATATGCATGCAAGCCATACATGCACCGTCAAATATATCATTATCAGTTCCAATTATCAGGAATTATAGCTTAAGTGTTTAAAACCTTAAAATTTACTAATCATTTCAAGACAGTGTTTAACTTAGGACTGATATCATGTAAACATGCTCAACATTATGGAAACAGTGACAATAATCCCTAAGGGATCCAAATAATCGGCACGCAACACAAATGTACTCATAACAATCCAAGTAGGATGTTTACCAATCAATTTCTAGTCAATAACACAATATGAACATCACTCTGATGGACTTAGCCATAGTCCCCGTCCTTAAACGACCCCGTACTCGCCATAGAGTACGTGCTTCGCCTTAATACAACGTAACAGTGTGATATACCGGGATTTCAAACATTCAGGTCATCATCTACATCTATTACTCGCCTCAAGCTGACCAAAGACTAGCTCGCAATGCCCTTTCATCTCGTATCGACCTCCTCATGCGTCGAATCTGACAAAAACCACAACGAATACGTTACGATAGGCTAATAGAACATAACCCAATCAAAAAGACTAGATAAAACACCAAAAATTACGAAGTTGGCAAAAACCCGGGCCCCGGGCCCATTTCTCTAAAAATTACAAAATTTACATCACCGGACTCCTCGTCTCGCCACAAGTCTATAGATATAAAATTTACTAAAATCGAAGTTCAATTGCTCCCTCAAATCCCAAATTTTTATTCCAAAACCCAAGCCCTAGTTCTTCAATTTTTCACCCAAATTCCTAAGAATTAAATTTAGATTCTTCAATATAATGGTGTTTCCAGTCCATAGAGCTTACCTCCGATGAATTTCCAGTCAAAACTCTCTAAGACTCCCGTCAATATCTCTCAAACTTGCTCAACAATGGAGGAAAAATGATAGAACTCGCGGATGAAATAAACCCTTTAATCCCTTCTTAGCATAGTGCTTTTCATTTTTGCAGTCCCGCTACCGCTTATGCGGGACCACTTCTGCGGTCAAAATGACCGTTTATGCCGTTTCACTTAAAATGCGAGGGACAGCATCAGCGGTTCAAGACCGCTTCTGCGATCACCGCTTATGCGGTTCCCATTCTGCAGCTGTGGTTCAAGCCAGAACCACCCCAGACCACTTTTGCGACCCCTTAGCCGCATTTGCGGTCCCTTTTTCGCAGATGCGGAAACCATCCAACCTGCAACTTCCAATTCATGCAATAATTCCAAATTATATGTTTAACCACCCAAATTCACCCTGAGGCCCCCGGGACCTCAACCAAAAATACAGACATGATCTAATACTTCATTCAAACTTGCTCGGATAATCAAAACTCTAACGTTAACATCAAAATCCTCAATTATGATCAAATCAAAGCCTAAGTCTCTTAAAAACTTCCGAATTGCATATTCGATCAAAAACTCGACCTAAACACCTCCGAATCACCTGAAACTTTGCACGCATACCAAAATCATCTAACGGAGCTACTGCAACTCTCAGAATTCTATTCCGATCCTCCTATCAAAATCTCACCTATCAACCGGAATTCGCCAAAATTCAAACTTATCCAATTCAAGTCTAATTCTACAACGGACCTCCAAATTCTATTCCGATTTCACTCCTAAGTCACAAATCATCCCACAAAGCTAACAGAATCATCAGAACTCACATCTAGCTCTCTAACTAAATTGTCAACTTCCAGTTGACTTTTCCAAACAAGCATTCCTTTAAGAGACTAATTGTCTCATTTTACACTAAAACCAATCCAATTCGACCCGATCAATTCAAATACTAATGTTGAAACATAAAGAAGCATAATATGAAGAAAACGGGGCGGTAACTCACGTGATGACGAGCCGGGTCATCATATCCTACCAAACTAAAACAAACGCTCATCCTCGAGCGGGTCAAGAAACATACCTGAAGCCTCAAATAGGTGAGGATATCTACTCCGCATCTCCTGCTCGGTCTCCCAGGTGGCCTCCTCCATTGGCCGACCTCTCCACTTCACCTTCATCAAAACTATGTCCTTAGATCTCAACTTCCGGACCTGACAACCCAAAATAGCCACTGGCTCCACATCATAGGTCAAGTCCTCATCCAACTAAATCGTGTTGAAGTCTAACACATAAGAGGGGTCCTTAACATACTTCCAATGCATAGAAACATGGAACACCGGATGGACTCCCGACAATCTGGGCAGCAACGCAAGCATATAGGCCACCTCCCCGATCCTCCTAAGTATCTCAAAAGGTCCAATGAATCGTGGACTCAGCTTCCCTTTCTTCCCAAACCTCATAACGCCCTTCATAGGCGAAACCTTCAACAAGACCTTCTCGCCACCATATAAGATACATCTCGAACCTTCCGGTCCCCATAACTCTTTTGACGCGACTAAGCTATACGAAGTCTCTCCTTGATCACTTTCATCTTCTCTAAGGCATCCTGAACTAACTCTGTCCCCAATAGGCTTGCCTCGCCGGGATCAACCTAACCAACCGGAGATCTACACTGTCTCCCATATAAGGCCTCATACGGCGCCATCTGAATACTGGATTGGTAGTTGTTATTGTAAGCAAACTCTGCAAGTGGCAATAACTCAGCCCAAGAAAGTCAAAAATCAATAACACATGCACGAAACATGTCCTTCATATCTGGATAGTATGCTCGGACTGTCCGTCCATCTGAGGATAAACTCTGAGCTCAACTCTACCTGTGTACCCAACTCTCGATGAAAATTCCTCCAAAACTGGGAAGTAAACTGAGTACCCCTATCTGAGAAAATGGAAACTGGGACCCCATGCAACCGTACAATCTCCTGGATGAACTGCTAACCGCTCCGAAGAATAGGTAGTACACACCGAAATGAAGTGCGCAGACTTGGTCAGCCTATCCACAATCACCCAAATCGAATCAAACTTCTTCGAGGTATGAGGGAGACCACTCAAAAAATCCATAGTAATCCCCTCCCATTTCCACTCTGGAATATCCATCCGCTGAAGAACACCACCGGGCCTCTGATGTTCATATTTGACCTACTGGCAGTTGAGACATCGAGCTACACAACTCACAATATCTTTTTTCATCCTCCTCCACAATAATGCTGTCTTAAATCCTGGTACATCTTCGCGACACCCGGATGAATGGAATACCGCAAGTTGTGGGCCTCCTGTAATATCAACTCCCGGAGCCCATCCACATTGGGCATGAAGATTCGGCCCTGCATCTGCAACACAACATCATCACTGATAGTCTCATCTCTGACATCATCATGCTGGACCCTGTCCTTCAGGACAAGCAAGTGCGGGTCATCATACTGGCTCTCTCTAATGCGGTCACACAAGGAAGATCGAGAAACCACACAAGCCAACACCCCACTAGGCTAAAAAATATCTAATCTAACCATCCGATATTCCAAAGCCTGGACATCAACACCAAACTGCCCATACTAACTGCCTTTCAACTCAAAGCATCACCCACTTCATTGGCCTTCCCTGGGTGATACAGAATGGTTATATCATAGTCCTTGAGTAACTCAAGCCACCTCCACTGCCTCAATTAAGATCCTTCTGCTTGAACAAGTGCTGAAGACTGCGATGGTCCATGAACACCTCACAAGATACGCCATACACAACCGATCCCAACTCTCAAAGCATCATAATACACCGTGTAAGAACCTGAAGCTGATGGCAATACTAATATCGGAGCTTTGGTCAAAGCTGACTTGAGCTTCTGAAAGCTCTCCTCGCACTCATCCGACCACACAAATAGAGCATTCTTCTGCATCAACTTCGTCAAAGGTGAAGCAATTGATGAAAACCCTGAACGAACCTGCGATAATAACCCGCCAAACCGAGGAAACCCCGAATCTCAATAGCTGAGGACGATCTAGGCCAACCCTGCACCGCCTTAATCTTCTTTGGATCAACCTGAATACCATCAATGGACACCACATGTCCCAGAAAAGCCACAGAACTAAACCAGAACTCACACTTGGAGAACGTTTCATAGAGCTTCTCCTCTCTCAGTCTCTGCAATACCACCCTCAAATGTTGTACGTGCTCCTCCTGGCTACGCGAGTACACCAAGATATCGTCATACAATCACAAATGAATCCATATTCAGCTGAAATACACTGTTCATCAAGTGCATGAACGCGGCTGGGGCATTAGTGAGCTCGAATGACATAACTAAAAACTCATAGTGGCCATATCTTGTCTTGAAAGCCGTCTTCATAATGTCCGAATTCTTAATCTTCAACTGGTGATAGCCTAATCAGAGATCAATCTTAGAGAATACCTTCACTTCCTGAAGCTGGTCAAACAAATCCTCAATAAGGGAAAGTGGATACTTTTTCTTCATTGTCACCTTGTTCAATTGTCTGTAGTCAATGCACATTCTCATTGTACCATCCTCATTCTTTACAAATAAGACTGGTGCACCCCACGGTTAGACACTTGGGCGAATGAACCTATTCTAGGAGTTTCTGAAGCTATTCCTTCAACTCGTTTAACTCTGTTGGTGCCATACGGTAGGGAGGAATAGAGATGGGCTGAGTGCCCGGCACCAGATCAATACCGAAATCAATATCCCTGCCCGGTGGCATGCACGGCAGGTCTGCTGGAAACACATTAGGGAAAGCCCTCACAATGGGAACCGAATCAAGACTAGGAGTCACAGCTCCGACATCTCTCACGAAAGCCAAATACGATAAACAACCCTTCCCAACAATCTGCTGGGCCTTTAAGAAAGAAATCACCATGCTGCGCACATAATAAGTCATACCTCGTAACTCAATCCGCGGAACACCTGGAATAGCCAACATAACTGTCTTGGCATGACAGTCTAAAATTTCATGGACGGGGATAGCCAATCCATACCCAGAATCACATCGAAATCTAATGCCCAATAATAACAAGTCAACTCGGGTCTCCAGACCCCCAATTGTAACCAGACACTATCGATATACATGATCCACAATAATAGTATCACCCGCATGGGTAGATACGTGAACAGGAAAGGCAAGAAAACCACGGGTCGTACCCAAATGACGAGAAAAATATGAAGATGCATAGGAATAGGTATATTTGGGAACAAACAAAATAGAGGCATCCCTGTGGCAGACTGAGATAATACTTGTGATAACATCATCTGATGCAATGGCGTCCCTCAAATCTGGAAGAGCATACTTTTACTCTCTTCCAGTTCTCAAGGTCTGCATTTACATGGTGGGAGGAGTTTGAGAGGAGTAGGCCTATTGGAGGAGCACCCCTTACTTGGCAGCAGTTCTCAACTCTCTTTCTGAAGAATTATGTACCGCAGTCTCACAGAGAGGAGCTGCATCGTCAGTTTGAGTGGTTGATTCATAGGGACATGACTGTGACCCAGTATGAGTTGAGGTTTACCCAGCTAGCTCGGCATGCTACTTAGATGATCCCGACAGATCGGGAGAGTATTAGGAGGTTTGTGGATGGCCTCAAATATCCCATCAGCATTTTGATGACTAAAGAGAGGGTTGTGGCCGCCTCATTTGAGGAGGTAGTTGATATGGCTCGCCATATTGAGACAGATTATCGTTGGGAGCATGAGGACAGGGAGGCCAAAAGGCCTCGAGGTTCAAGTAGATTCAGTGGTACTCCGTCAAGGGGCTAGGTTCAGCGCAGCAGAGGTCGTTCCTTCAGAGCTCCTCAGTCAGGTCGTACAGATTCCAGTGGGGTTTCTTCAGGCTGTGGTCATCAGGGTTATCAGCAGGGCCAGTCTTCACTTAGCGCCCTTCCAGCTCTAAGTGCTACTCCTACCTCTTCAGCCCAGGGTTCATCTGCACCAAGGGGTTCCCTTCAGTCCCCTTCTCCATCTCCAGGTCGTTCCTACAAGTGTGGTGAGTTTGGTCACATGAGGAGACAGTGTCCTTGGCTCTATGGTAGTCAGGCTAAGCAGAGGGATCAACCCTCATGAGCTTCTCCTGTTTCATCATCACCCGCTTAGTCAGCTAAGGGTGGGGGCCAGGTAGCTAGAGGTCACCCCATGGGAGGAGACCAGACTGGCGGTGGTTAGGCTCCAATATCCCTGCAGTGCGAAGCATATGCTAACACTTGTGTAGAAATCCCTGGGCATCCTCGCCCTCAGTACCACTGAACGTCGGAGGCTGGAGCCTACCGAACCTCTCCTGTCGATGTTGCTCGTCATCTGGCATAACTGGAACCACAAAGTCTGAAGCTGGTGCGATTGCCTTTACCGGGGCAACCGGTGCAAGCGGCTGAGCTGGGGCTGCTCCAGGTGTCTGCAATCCCTGAACACCCTACTCGGGTGTGCGAGAAGCAGGGGTCTGCTGACCACCCCCGATATGAGAAGTAGCTGCTGCAGTAGTGGCTGAGAAGGCCTGAGCCAGGCTAGTGAAGACGGATAAGATCTGGCCTAAAGCCTCCTGGAGACTCGGAATCGCAATGGGCACTGCTAGTGCTTGAACATGTGTTGCTGGAGCATCTACAACTTGAGGCTGGTCCTAAACCTGGGTAGCTGGTGGATCTGCAGGTGTTGCCCTCACTTGTCTGCCTCGACCACGACCGTGACCACGCCCACTGCCTCTAGCAGGTGGCAATGGTGTTCGTCTGTCACATCTGGTAGCACGGGTTCTCGCAATCTGTGAGAGGATAGAATACAGAAGTTTAGGTCTTGGAACAACAAAGCCGCACGACAAGAGTTCAGGAATATGAAGTGTTTCCTAAAGGTTCTGAAGCCTCTCGAGGATAAATACAGACGTCTCCATACCGATCCACGAGACTCTACTAAACGGCTCATGACTCATGAGGCCTAGTAACCTGGCTTTGATACCAACTTGTCATGACTCCGATCCCGGTCGTGATGGCGCCCAACAACAATTTGCTAGGCAAGCCCGACCATTGAACACTCTCAACCCAAGTACGAAAACCCATTACCAATTAACAGAGTTAAGCTTTTAGATAATATAGTTCAACCAGTGATAGTAAATGGAAATAGTACAAAAAATCATAAGCAATGCCAATACAACTCCCAACAGATCTAGGGTCATGAGTCTAGAACCTCTAAAACATCTGAGTAGCAAATCAAAACAAATGAGAGTCTAAGATGCGGAAAACAAAGTGATAAGGGAGGAGTCAGGTCCTACAGACGCCTGACAGCTACCTCGACAACTCCAGGACAAATCAGGGAACAACAAAAGTACGACTAAGCTCCCGATGCTCCTGAATCTACACACATGGTGCAAGGAGTAAAGTGAGTACTTCCAACTCATTGGTAATAGACATATATAATGACTGAAAGTAAGAAATCTCGAAAACACCATAATGTAAAGCTGAGACTAACAACTTAGCACATTTAACGGTGAAACAACAACAAATCATGACAGGTGGACAAATAGACATAAATGCATGAATGCAATGCAATGCACATGACCGCTGCGGCGTACAACCCGATCCATTTGGGTACCCGCGCTCACTGTAGGGGTTCAGACTCCGGAGGGGCTCCTACAGCCCAATCACAATAGCATCGTAGCATTCGCTGCAGTGTGCAGCCTGATCTACAATTAGTCTAATTATATGCATGCAAGCCACACGGGCACAGTCAAATTTATCATTTTCAGTTCCAATTATCAGAAATTATAGCTTAAGTGTTTAAAACCTTAAAAATTTACTAATCATTTCAAGACAGTGTTTAACTCAGAACTGATATCATGGAAATATACTCAACATTATAGAAACAGTGACAATAATACTTAAGGGATCTAAATAATCGGCACGCAGCCCAAATGTACTCATAACAATCCAAGTAGGATGTTTACCAATCAATTTCTAGACAATAACACAGTATGAACATCACTCGACGGACTAAGCCATAGTCTCCATCCACACACGACCCCGCACTCGCTATAGAGTACGTGTTTTGCCTCAACACAGTGTCACAGTGTGATATATCGGGGTTTCAAACCCTCAAGTCATCACTACATCTATTACTTACCTCAAGCCGACCGAAGACTAGCTCGCAATGCCTTTTCCTTTCGTATCGACCTCCTCGTGCGTCGAATATGACCAATACCACAATGAATACGTTTCAATAGGTTACTAGAACACAACCCAATCGAAAAGACTCGAAAAAACACCAAAAATCACGAAGTTGGCAAAACCCAGATCCCGGACCCACTTCTCTAAAAATTACAAAATTTACATCACCGGATTTGTCATCTCGCCACGAGTATATACATATCAAATTTACCAAAATCGAAGTTAAATTGCTCCCTCAAATCCCAAATTTTCATTCCTAAGAATTAAATGTAGATTCTTAAAAATAATGATGTTGCCAGGCCAAAGAACTTACCTCTGATGAATTTCCAGTCAAAACTCTCTAATAATCCCGTCAATAGCTCTCAAACTTGCTCAACAATAGAGGAAAAATGATTGAACTCGCGGATGAAATATACCCTTTAATCCCTTCTAAGCACAGTGCTTTTCGCTTCAGCGATCCCGCTGCCGCTTATACGGGACCACTTCTGCGTTCAAAGTGACCGTTTAGGCGGTTTAACTTAAAATGCCATGGACCGCTTGTGCCGTCGCCGCTTATGCGGTTCCCATTCCGCACCTGCAGTCCAAGCCAAAACCTCCCCAGACTGCTTTTGCGACCCCTTAGCCGCATCTACGGAACTGCCTATGCAGTCCCTTTTCATAGACATGATCTACTACTTCATTCAAACTTGCTCAAATCATCAAAATGCTAACGTTAACATCAAAATCCTCAACTATGATCGAATCAAAGCCTAAGGCTCTTAGAAAATTCTGAATTGCATATTCGATCAAAAACCCGACCTAAACACCTTCGAATGACCTCAAATTTTTCATGCATATCCAAAATCACCTAACGGAGTTAATGCAACAATCGGAATTCCATTCTGATCCTCATATCAAAATCTCATCTACCAACCGGAATTCGCCAAAATTCAAACTTAACCAATTCAAGTCTAATTCTACACCGGACCTCCAAATTCAATTTCGATTTCACCCTAAGTCACAAATCATCCTAGGAAGCTAATCGAATTATCAGAGCTCACATCCGAGCCCTCTAACTAAATAGTCAACTTCCAATTCACTTTTCCAAACATGTTTTGCTTTAAGAGACTAAGTGTCTTATTTTCAACTAAAACCAATCCAATTCTACCCGATCAACTCAAATACTGATGTTGAAACATAGAGAAGCGTAATATGAAGAAAACAGTGTGGTAAATCATGTGACGAGAGGCCGGGTCATCACAACTTAAGTGGAATCCGAAAGGAAACGTTAAGAACGCAGAGACTTCCTACGACCGCAGTACTCCGACCACGAATGACCTGGTTCTGAGACTGGAACAAACGATACTAGAATTATAAGGAGAACTCGAGCAGGTCCGCAATTTGGTAAACTTTTATCTCACCCTCAATGTCCCTGATGTCCAATAATAGAACGCAAAGACCCAACACCTCCTCAGAACACACAAAACCAACAACCACAAAATCCTGCCGCATCAAATCAATATGCAACTCCACCCCAAAATATCAATCCGCTGCCAATACCAACTCCACCACACCATCATCATCAACTAATTCAGTACCCACAAACAACCACTTACCACACTCCTTAGAATACCCCACCACTCATTCCTGATCCACAGAATTCCACCAATGATCATCATTATCCCCAAGTCCATGGAACCTATCAGAGCAACACCATATATGTGGAAACTATACCACATTCTATCCAACTAATCTCTTATACACCGAAACCCTCAGAGAAGAACCTGCTCATTAAGAACATGGCTAAAAAACTCAAGAAGTTAATAAGCCGAGTTTAAGGTGTTGAAGGTGATAGAGTAATAGAAGGTTTGAACTATGAAGATCTATGCATACAACAAGATTTGGAATTTCTAGAGGTACCAACCTCCCGAGTTCGAAATGTTCGATGGTACATGTGATCCCAGGGTTCACCTAAGGATCTACAGTGACAAGCTTGTCGGGGTTGGAAAAGATGAAAAGATTCGGATGGAACTCTTTATGAGGAGCCTTATCGGGGACGCTTTGTCTTGGTCTATCAGCCAAAATCCAAAGAAATTGTCTAATTGGGTAAGCATGGTGTCGGATTTCATAGACCGGTTCAGGTTTAACACAGAGAATGTACCGGCTGTCTTCTACATTCAGAATTTAAAAAAGAAACCTATTGAGACTTTTCACGAATATGCTACTCATTGGAGGTCGGAAGCCGCCAAGTTCAGGCCCGCTTTGGACTAGAATAGATGAATAAATTCTTCGTCAAGGCAAAGGATCCACAATGCTATGAGAGACTGATGGTCATCGAAAATCAAAAATTCTTTGTTATCATCAAGCTCAAGGAATGGATCGAGGAAGGAATCAAGAGCGGATAGAAACAAATTTTGAGGCACTGCAGGCTGCAAATAAGGCACTACAATCAGGTGGCATATCGAAGAAGAGGGATGTTAGGGTAGTAATAGTGGCCCAGGGCCCAGAAACTCCACTCAGATATCAAACACCTCCACCCACATATCAAACACCTCCACGCACATACCAAGCACCACCACCTACAAATCAACCTTCATCTCCCAGATTTCCCAACTAGCCACTGTCCATCACACCTATAATTTCCAACCATCCCACTTCCAATTGCCACCAACTCACCAAAATTATCCAAGACTAAGACCCAACTTTGACCGCAAGCTGCCCAAATAATTCACCGCCATTACTGAGCCCATCAACCAATTGTTTGAAAGGTTAAAGGCCGCAGGTTACGTCATTCTTGTTCCCGCTGTGACATTAGAAAATCCATCCCAATAGGTCAATCCGAACAAAACTTGTGCCTACCATTCTAGTATGAAAGCACACACCACTGCTGAGTGCCGAACGTTGAAGGATAAGATCCAGGCACTCATTGACAAAAAGGTCATACAAACAAAGGAAGCCGCACCTAATGTCTGCAACAATCCACTCCCTGATCATAGATGTGACAGTGTAAATGTTATAGAAATAAATGAAGAATGGGACCTGGAGGGGTCAATCGGGCTCATTCGAGAAGGCGATGACTTTAAGGTTGCAGTCACACTTACTCCTATTATGGTTTAGATTCAGGCACCTATTGATGTTGAGGTAACTGCATCAGTTCTATTTGAGGTAGAAGTAGCTCCGCCCGCAGCCACTTCCGCTCCATTTGAAGTAAAAGTAGTCACACCTTTTACTGTGACGGTGTCACCACACCCCCATTTAACTCAAAAGTAATTGCCTACGATTATGTTGCCGAGGCTCGGTGAAAACGGAAGACTAAAATAGAGGAATCTGATGTTGCACAAGGATTGACTAGAACTGAAAGAGTCTATACACCTGAACATTTGGGGGGATCAAGTAAGGATGTCACTGCTAGGCGATGAGACAGGGCCAGATGACCTGTGGAGGAAAGTACAGGCAAAAGAGTATCTGTCATTGACCATCTAAACAAAGTCCCTGCTCACATATCAATCCTGTCACTATTACAGAATTTAGAGGCACACAAGAATGCTCTAATAAAAGTACCGAGTGAGGCTTAAGTACCCAATATTATCATTGGTGGAGAAATGGACAACATGGTCAGTCAAGTATTAGAGATCCACAAGATTATCTTCTACGAAGATGATCTACCGCCTGATGGTTTAAAACACAATCGAGCATTGCATATCACTGTACAATTTGAAGACAATTTCATTGCCAGGGTCCTAGTTGATGGAGGTTCGAGTCTAAATATTTGTCCACTTGATACCCTGAAAAGGTTGGACAAAGGTTTCCACGAAATAGGAATAGGAAGCATGAATGTGAAGGCTTTCGATGGGGTCCACGATCGGGGAACTCAACCTTTGCTTGTAGATGGGACCAACTTGGTTCGGCGTTGAATTCCAAGTGCTTGACATACCAGCCTCCCGCCCATGGATCCATGATGCTGGAGTCATTCCCTCCATACTACATCAAGCAGTACAAATCAAATGGAACCATCAAGAGGTAATCATTCATGGATGTGGGAGTAACCCCATCTATACTAGCAAACCATCTGGGCCATTGGACATAGAAGAAGGCTAGGAGGGGAAACCTATCATCACATTGAACATGTCAATGTCGTTGAGAAGGATAAGTGGTGCAGTAACAAAATAGAAAGCATACTAGCATGGTAAGTATATGAACTCGACAAAGGGTTGGGAAGAACCTCCAGGGTAACACTAAGCTGATACGACTGAAAAATCATGGTACCACCTTTAGGCTCGGATACCAGTTTACATGGAAGAGTACAATGATTGGTCGCTTCCACGGCGTGGACCGTATTACACTCTTGAGCAACCAGTACTACGTTTGGAACAAGCTTTCCATCAGGCTGACACAATATGGGGAATTGCGGAAGAAGAAGCACTAGCTGGGCTGAAGGATCTATTCATGGAAGACGAGGACATGGATTGCTGTGCCATAATTGAGAAGGAGAAGGAGGAAAAAGGCCTCACCATTTAGACTGTGGCTAAGGGAGTTGTTCTCAGAAACTGGACCGCCACACCATCCCGAGCCTGCCGAGTCCCTGGGTAGCTTGGCAGAATTTACTTCTATGACCGTTCTAGGTATTAAAGATTTCTAGTACTTTTGTTTTAAGATTTACTTATTTAAAAATAAATGCTCAATTCATCAAGCCAAGCTTTATCTGAACAATTTTCTTAGTTTTAATCAAATGCATTTGTCCTTTATCATTATTCATTACTATTTTTATATCTTTCCCTTCTACAATATTAGTATTACTTTTCCTGATGAACCAGTGACTGTGATATGTAACGAGGTACCACAACATGAGAATAGACTCAGACGAAGAAGATGAGATACCCGAGGAAATTGTTAGAGAAGTTGAGAATTTTGAGAACAAGCCTAAGTCCAACTTGGACAAAACAGAAGTAGTAAACGTGGGAGACGCCGAGATCGTCAAAGAGACTCGCATCAGCATTCACTTGTCGCAAGCAGAGAAGGAAGAATACATTTATTTTCTAAAGGAATATGAGTATATATTCGCATGGTCGTATGATGTATGACTGTTGGAAACACGTTTCAAATGCAATATACTAAACGTGTGTTCTTTTGTAGGTTTTGATGAATGTCAAACAAAGCAAAAAGCGATATATAGCAGTGCTCAAGGACAAGCACAAAATGGATGCATTACAAGAAGCTCAAGACAAAGTTTAGAAATGTTATAATTGAGTCAATATTAATTGTGATCTTGATTCCTCAACTTGGCTCATAACATGGCTTCTCTACTAAAATTATTTTTCCAAAATCATGCATATTTAAATTAAGTGTCAAATGATTTTAAACTATGCATATTTACATTTGTTAAAATGTTTTCCAAACATGCCTCAAAAATCTGGGGTAAGATAATCGATTATGTACTTATGATAATCGAGTATCTCTAAGCTAAGACTGCATGACAATCGATTGTGAATTAATGATAATCGATTGTGAGTAAGTCAGTTAACATCAGGTTTTTGCAAACTGCATAACAATCGATTGTGTACTTATGATAATCGATTGTTAACTGAGGCAAAGTTTTCAAAACTCATAAAAATCGATTATGAACTAATGGTAATCGATTAGAATGAGAAAAATGTCTCCCAGTGATTTTAAATAAAATGATAATCGATTGTGGCTTTTGATAATCGATTATATATGAGACAGAGAGTTTTGAAATTAATTAATAATCGATTATTCCATTTGATAATCGATTGTTGAAGCTGACCGTTGTCATATATTTTCAATTACCGTCAGGTAATCGATTGTTGATATTTAACAATCGATGTTTTGCGTAAAATCTGGAAAAGATTTTCTGAACGTTGTTAAAATAATCGATTGTTGATTTCCGGACAATCGATGTTTTATGCCAAAAATTGGAAAGGATTTCTTAACGTTATAAATAATCGATTATTGATTTGAAGTAATCGATTGTTGACGTAAAATCTGGGATTGAATTTTTGATCTGATAGGCAAACAATCGATTGTTTAGTCTTGACAATCGATTGTCACTGAGTAATTTCAGCAATCCTTAATTGGCAATTAGACAACGGTAAGACTGAGTTTTTCACCTATAAATACAGCTTCAACTCAGTGTTTTCACAACAACAACATATACACTTTGAGTATTTTCATTGCTAAAAGCTTTCTTACATTGAACATCATTTTCCATTCATCCATAAAGCTTTTTGAAGAGCCATTCTATTGAGCTAAGTTGTTGTGATCTTGAGCGTACTATTTCTACTCATATCTACTCATTAAGGAGTGCTTTGTAAAGTGAGTGTGTTTTGTGTTTGTAAGAGAATTGCGATTCTCGTTTGTTGAGGAACTTGTGATTCCTCGGTTGAAGTCTTTGGGATTGTTATCCCCGAGCAATTGAAGTCTTTGGGATTGTTATCCCCGAGCAGTTGAAGTCTTTGGGATTGTTATCCCCGAGCAATTGAAGTCTTTGGGATTGTTATCCCCGAGCAATTGAAGTCTTTGGGATTGTGATCCCCGAGCACCTAGGTGAGGCTTGTGTCCTCAGCTGTAACGGTTTGTTAAGCACCCGTAAGCTTGACAAGTTTAGTGGAAATCTCGAGAGAGTCTCTCGGGGACTGGACTAACCACGTTTGTGGCCAACCAGGATACATCATTGTGTAAGTTTATTCTACTGCACTTGTTTTAATTTCTGCAAAGTTTTTAAATTCCGCACTAAAACGCTTAATATTTTTAAAACGCTATTCACCCCCCCCCCTCTAGCGTAAAGCGTATTGTCCAACAATTGGTATCAGAGCCATACTCTCTGAAAAACTTAACCGTTTGAGAGAACCATCCATGGCTTCTACTCTAAATTTCTTTGCAGGAATAGGTGAAGGAGAATGCAGCATGTCGCCTCCAATATTAGACGAAAACGACTACTCAGTCTGGAAATATCGGATGCAAGTTTTTACAATGGCAAACGATTTGTATCTATGGCAAGCTATTAAACACAGTGATCAACTGACGACAAAAGTCGGGAAAGATAAGGTAAGTGAATACAACACTAAAGCTATGAATATATTACATAACGCCTTGAACCAGGAACTTTGGCGAAAAATCTCCCACTATAAAACTGCTAAGGAAATGTGGGACAAACTTGAGGAATTGCACGAAAACACGCCTCAAAAAGCGGTCAGCACAAACGATGAATCAACTGGTCAGTGCCTCATGGCAGACGAAAAAGACGAGGTAAGTACATCTAACGATATGCAAATTGTTTATAACAAACTGCATGATGAGTTGGTAAATGCTTCTAAGACTATTAAAGATTTACAAAGAACTCTTTCTTTACAAGAAGAGGTTTTTCAAAAACAACTCTTTTTAAAAGACAAGGACTTTGAAGAACGTCTTTCTTTAGCTCAAAAAGGTGTTGAAAATCTGTCTCGTGATAACGAGAATCTTGCAAATGAAAATCAATTTTTGTTAAATGATAGTATAGAACTTAGACAAGTCATCAAGACTATGCATGAAGCCTCTTGTGTTGATAAATGCTCTACTTGTACTGCTTGTGAGTCCTTAAAACTAGAAAACACAGAACTTAGGAAAACATTAGAAACACGTAGTAAAGAAGTTCCTAAAGTTGTTGAAAAAGAAACGCCTAAGAAATATCAACGGCATAAAAACAAAAACTTCACTACTCCACCTAGAAATAACTCTAAGGTATTAAACAAGCCTAGAACAAATTCTTTTAGACCACCTAGACATTATGCTAGAATGTATGAAAATAAGGGTAGAACTAATATCTTTAGACAACCTAGATCCGAATCTAGGATTCTTGCAAACAAGCCTACAAATAGTAATTTTCAGCAACCAAGAAATAACTCTAGGAACGAGCTTAGACCACCTAGACATGACACTAGGTCCTTCAACAAGTCTAGCACTAATGACTTTAGACCATCTAGATATTATACTAGAAATGGGAACAATATGTCTAGTGTTAATCTTTTTCATTCGCCTAGAACTTTGTTGGCTCAACCTAGGCATCAATACAACCCGAACGTAGTATGTCATTACTGCAATCGTATAGGTCATATTGCACCTATGTGTTTTACAAAGCATAGAGATTCTTCATATTATTATGGTCGTTATTTGCCTAACCCCCAAGGACCCAAAATGGTATGGGTACCTAAAGAATATTAATTTGCTTTGTAGGTGTGCTTGAAGGGATCAAGTGTACTATGGTACCTTGACAGTGGATGCTCCAGACACATGACAGGAGACGAATCCAAATTCCTTCAACTAGAGCACAAAGAAGGAGGAAGCGTTGTATTCGGTGACAACAATAAAGGACAAATTATTGGCATCGGATCGGTCGGTAAGAATGAAAAATCCTCTATAAAGCATATATTACTTGTCAAAGGTTTAAAGCATAATCTCTTGAGCATAAGTCAATTATGTGACAAGGGAAATCTTGCATTGTTTGATTCGGATGAGTGTTTAGTGTTTAGACGTAGTGACTTCAAGATTATTCTACGTGGTTTTAGAGTTGACAATATTTACATGGTTGATCTTGAAAACTCCTCATCCGAGTATGTTGATTGTTTGTTGAGCAAAGATGATAATGTGTGGTTGTGGCATCGTAGAGTAGCTCATATGAACATGCATCTTTTAAATAAATTGATTTCTCAAAATCTAGTGATTGGTCTTCCCAACTTAAAATTTGAAAGTGATACTATTTGTGATTCATGTCAAAAGGGGAAGCAAACAAGAGCATCTTTTAAATCCAAAAATGTTGTTTCAACCTCTAGACCTTTACAACTATTGCATATGGATTTATTCGGACCATCCCGTATCGAAAGTCTAGGAAGAAATAGATATGCTTTTGTAATTGTTGATGATTTCTCTAGATTTACATGGACATTATTTCTTGCACATAAAAGTGATGCATTTCTTAGCTTCAAGCTTTTTCTTAAAAGAGTTCAAAATGAAAAGGAATCAACTGTCACTTCCATTAGAAGTGATCATGGGGGAGAGTTTGATCACAATCTCTTTGCGGATTTTTGTGATGAACTCGGAATCGAGCATACCTTTTCCGCTCCACGTACACCACATCAAAACGGGGTGGTGGAAAGGAAAAATAGGAGTCTCGAAGAGATGGCTAGAACCATGCTCGACGAAGCTAAGATTCCCAAACATTTTTGGGCAGACGCCGTGAGTACCGCATGCTATGTTTTGAATAGAGTAGCAATTCGGCCGATACTCTTAAAAACCCCATATGAACTCTACAAAGGTAGAAAACCTAACATTTCACATTTACGTGTTTTTGGTTGTAAATGTTTTGTGCATAACAATGGAAAGGACCAACTAGGAAAATTTGATGCAAAGTCGGATGAAGGTATCTTCATTGGCTATTCTTCTCGTAGTAAAGCTTATAGGGTTTTTAATAAAAGAACCCAAGTTGTAGAGGAATCTCCTCATATTGTATTCTCCGAAGATAATACTCGCTTGGCGAGAAAGGATTGTGGTCTTGATCTTTCAGGCATTCTGGAAAGTCTAAAGGACAAAATTCAAGAAGAACCACCAAGGAAAGAAATTGACAAAACGGTGGAACAACCAATTGAAGAAGCTCCTCAACCGGAAAATGAACCAAAAGAGCAAATAGAATGGAGGACAGTCAAAGACCATCCTCTCGATCAGGTAATAGGCAACGTTGGAGGGAAGGTAAGTACCCGGAGCTCCCTTAGAAATACCTTAGATCTTACTGCTTTTGTTTCTCAAATTGAACCCAAAACCATCTCTGAAGCAATTGGGGATGAATTTTGGACCTTGGCAATGCAAGAGGAGCTTAACCAATTCAAACGTAACAACGTTTGGGATTTGGTGCCAAGACCCGAAGGTCATACCATAATTGGTACGAAATGGTTTTTTCGAAATAAATTAGATGAAAATGGCATAATCACTAGAAACAAAGCTAGGCTTGTGGCTCAAGGCTATAATCAAGAAGAAGGGATTGATTATGATGAGACATATGCTCCGGTAGCTAGATTAGAGGCCATCCGTTTGTTGCTTGCTTTTGCATCTTCTATGAATTTCATTTTATATCAAATGGATGTGAAAAGTGCCTTTTTAAATGGTTTTATCCAAGAAGAAGTTTATGTAAAGCAACCCCCCGGTTTTGAAGACTTTAATTTTCCTAATCATGTTTTCAAACTCAAAAAGGCCCTTTATGGTTTAAAACAAGCTCCTCGAGCTTGGTATGAAAGGTTGAGTAAATTTCTTTTAGAAAATAATTTTATTCGTGGAAAAGTTGACACAACTTTATTTGTCAAGCATGAAAATAATGATATCTTGCTAGTTCAAATATATGTAGATGATATCATTTTTGGTGCTACTAACAATGCTCTATGCAAGGAATTTTCAAACTTAATGACTAGCGAATTTGAGATGTCCATGATGGGTGAGTTACAATTCTTTTTGGGATTACAAGTAAAACAAATGAAGGAAGGTACATTCATTTGTCAAAGCAAGTATTGCAAAGAACTGCTTAAACGTTTTGATATGAACAATGCAAAGGAAATGGCAACTCCCATGAGCACATCCGATCATCTCGACAAAGATGAAAGTCGACATCAAAAAGTACCGAGGTATGATTGGCTCTCTTCTTTATCTTACTGCTAGTCGTCCGGACATCATGTTTAGCGTGTGCGTCTGTGCCCGTTATCAATCATGTCCGAAAGAGTCTCACCTTACTGCGGTAAAGCGGATTCTAAGGTATCTTGTCGGTACTACCAATATGGGTCTATGGTACCCCAAAGGTTCTTCATGCCAACTTATTGGCTATTCCGACTCTGATTTTGCTGGATGCAAATTGGACCGCAAGAGCACTAGCGGCACTTGCCACTTGCTCGGTAGCGCTTTAGTTTCTTGGTTTAGTAAGAAGCAAGTTAGTGTTGCGTTGTCCACAACCGAGGCTGAATATGTAGCCGCGGGGAGTTGTTGCGCTCAAATCCTATGGATGAAACAACAACTCTTGGACTATGGCCTACGTCTTGACCACATTCCTCTTAGATGTGACAACACTAGTGCCATATGCTTGACGAAGAACCCCATTCTTCACTCGCGAACAAAACACATTGAAATTAGACATCATTTTATTAGAGATCACGTTCTAAAAGGCGATGTCGAAATTGAATTTGTTGAAACAAAAAGCCAATTGGCAGACATCTTTACAAAGCCCTTAGATAAAGAGTCCTTCTTCCGAATTCGTAGTGAACTCGGGATCCTTGACTCCACGTTGATCTAAGTCATGCATTGCATTTTATTTCTTACATAATTTCTAACTTGAGCGTCGGAGGCGTCTAACACTTTTTTGCAGGTATCACCCTAAAGAAAAGGGGATCATAAAAGCATGACGCAAAATACTCAAGTATTCTACAGGAAAATCGCCGTCAAACAATCGATTACTGTATCAATAATCGATTACTTTTGTTATCGTTATTTTCCAATAAATAAACTTTTGTTTATTTCATATGTTTTTTTTGCATATTCTTCCCTTGTATATATTTTTGCTAATGGCAAAAGGGGGAAGAAACGGGATATCAAGAAGTATGCTATATCACTCTCAACTTTATTCATGCTTAAAGTGAGGGGGAACATGAATTGAGGGGGAACATCAAATTGCATACTTTACACTTGTCTTGGATTATCAAAATAATTATTGCATATATCCCGCTTATGTTTGCCATTATCAAAAAGGGGGAAATTGTTGGAAACACGTTTCAAATGCAATATACTAAACGTGTGTTCTTTTGTAGGTTTTGATGAATGTCAAACAAAGCAAAAAGCGATATATAGCAGTGCTCAAGGACAAGCACAAAATGGATGCATTACAAGAAGCTCAAGACAAAGTTTAGAAATGTTATAATTGAGTCAATATTAATTGTGATCTTGATTCCTCAACTTGGCTCATAACATGGCTTCTCTACTAAAATTATTTTTCCAAAATCATGCATATTTAAATTAAGTGTCAAATGATTTTAAACTATGCATATTTACATTTGTTAAAATGTTTTCCAAACATGCCTCAAAAATCTGGGCTAAGATAATCGATTATGTACTTATGATAATCGAGTATCTCTAAGCCAAGACTGCATGACAATCGATTGTGAATTAATGATAATCGATTGTGAGTAAGTCAGTTAACATCAGGTTTTTGCAAACTGCATAACAATCGATTGTGTACTTATGATAATCGATTGTTAACTGAGGCAAAGTTTTCAAAACTCATAAAAATCGATTATGAACTAATGGTAATCGATTAGAATGAGAAAAATGTCTCCCAGTGATTTTAAATAAAATGATAATCGATTGTGGCTTTTGATAATCGATTATATATGAGACAGAGAGTTTTGAAATTAATTAATAATCGATTATTCCATTTGATAATCGATTGTTGAAGCTGACCGTTGTCATATATTTTCAATTACCGTCAGGTAATCGATTGTTGATATTTAACAATCGATGTTTTGCGTAAAATCTGGAAAAGATTTTCTGAACGTTGTTAAAATAATCGATTGTTGATTTCCGGACAATCGATGTTTTATGCCAAAAATTGGAAAGGATTTCTTAACGTTATAAATAATCGATTATTGATTTGAAGTAATCGATTGTTGACGTAAAATCTGGGATTGAATTTTTGATCTGATAGGCAAACAATCGATTGTTTAGTCTTGACAATCGATTGTCACTGAGTAATTTCAGCAATCCTTAATTGGCAATTAGACAACGGTAAGACTGAGTTTTTCACCTATAAATACAGCTTCAACTCAGTGTTTTCACAACAACAACATATACACTTTGAGTATTTTCATTGCTAAAAGCTTTCTTACATTGAACATCATTTTCCATTCATCCATAAAGCTTTTTGAAGAGCCATTCTATTGAGCTAAGTTGTTGTGATCTTGAGCGTACTATTTCTACTCATATCTACTCATTAAGGAGTGCTTTGTAAAGTGAGTGTGTTTTGTGTTTGTAATAGAATTGCGATTCTCGTTTGTTGAGGAACTTGTGATTCCTCGGTTGAAGTCTTTGGGATTGTTATCCCCGAGCAATTGAAGTCTTTGGGATTGTTATCCCCGAGCAGTTGAAGTCTTTGGGATTGTTATCCCCGAGCAATTGAAGTCTTTGGGATTGTTATCCCCGAGCAATTGAAGTCTTTGGGATTGTGATCCCCGAGCACCTAGGTGAGGCTTGTGTCCTCAGCTGTAACGGTTTGTTAAGCACCCGTAAGCTTGACAAGTTTAGTGGAAATCTCGAGAGAGTCTCTCGGGGACTGGACTAACCACGTTTGTGGCCAACCAGGATACATCATTGTGTAAGTTTATTCTACTGCACTTGTTTTAATTTCTGCAAAGTTTTTAAATTCCGCACTAAAACGCTTAATATTTTTAAAACGCTATTCACCCCCCCTCTAGCGTAAAGCGTATTGTCCAACAATGACCAGTTTGAGCACATCCATAGTAACTCACAAGTGCCTACTAACCCTATATGTCTGCCAGTCAAGCAGAAACACAGAAAATTCAAACCAGAAATGAGTTTGAAAATCAACGAGGAAGTTACCAAGCAGATCAAACCAAAGTTCTCAATGTGGTTGAGTACCAACATGGTTAGCTAACATTGGGCTAGTTTCGAAGAAAAACGGGAAGGTCAGGGTATGTGTTGATTATCAGGATTAAAATAGAGCACGTCCCAAGGACAATTTTCCACTGCCAAATATACACATCCTGATCGATAATTATGCCAAGCATGATCTCTAATCCTTTGTTGATTGCTTCGCAGGTTATCACCATATCTAGATGGATGAAGAAGATGCAGATAAGACAACTTTCATTACAGTGTAGAGTGCATACTGCTACAAAATGATGCCATTCAGTCTGAAGAACGCTGGGGCCACTTACATCAGAGACATGACAACCATCCCATGATATGATACACAAAGAAATAGAGGTATATGTGGACGATGACATTATCAAATCCAAAAGGGTCGTAGATCACATAGCAGACTTGAGGAAGTTCCTCGACAGGCTCGGGAGGTACAATTTTAAGTTTAATCCCACAAAGTGTGCGTTCGGGGTTCCCGTAGGAAAGTTATTGGGATCCATTGTTAGTCACCGAGGGATCGAGCTAGATCCGCCAAATGTCAAAGCTATTTAGGATTTACCACCACCTAAAAACAAAAAGGACGTAACGAGCTTCCTAAGATGACTCAACTACATCAGTTGATTCATAGCACAATCTACAGTCATATGTGAACCCATCTTCAAGATGTTGAGGAATGATGCCGAGACAAGTTGGACCGAGGATTGTCAGAAAGTTTTTGATAAGATGAAGCAATACCTGTCCACACTGCCAGTTTTGGTCATGCTAGAACCAGGATGAGCTTTGCTACTTTATCTATCCATGTTAGATGGATCCTTCGGATGTGTTTTGGGACAACATGATGAGACATGAAGAAAGGAGCCATCCATATATTACCTGATTAAGAGATTTACACCTTATGAAGCACAGTATTCTCTGCTTGAACGCACATGCTGTGCTTTGACATGGACATCCCAGAAACTTAGGCATTATTTCCGTGCCTACACTACATACCTCATATCCAGAATGGATCCTCAAAAGTACACATTTCAGAATCCCATGCCTACTGGGAAGTTGGCTAAATGGGGGATACTACTAAGTGAGTTCGACATCGTCTATGTAATTCAAAAGGCAGTCAAGGGACAAGTATTGGTAGATCACCTCGCTAAAAATCCAGTGTTAGGAGAATACGAACCCTTGAAACCGTATTTTCCGGATGAAGAAGTATAATTCATAGGAAAAGACATTACTAAAGCATATGACAATTGGAGTATGTTCTTTGAAGGAGCCATAAATTTCAAGGCATTGGATCAGTTTCTGTATGAGAAGCGTGTCAGCATTACCCCGTATCTGCTAAAATCATATTTCCTTGCACCAACAACTCGGCAGAGTACGAAGCCTGTAAACTAAGGCTCAATATGGCAATCGACATGAACGTTCAGGAGTTGTTGGTTATCAATTATTTAGATTTTCTTGTGAACCAAGCACAAAGAGAGCGGGCCACCAAGAATTCCAAGATACTGCCATATTTGCACCATGTGCAGGAACTAAGAAAGAGGTTCACTAAGATAGAATTTTGACATGCGCCTAGAATTCAAAATGGGTTTGCCGGCGCATTAGCCACTTTGTCATCAATGATACATCATCCAGATAAGAACTATATTGATCCAATTCCACTGAGGATCCATAATCAGCCGGCATATTGTGCTCATGTCAAGGAGAAGCCTTGGTTCCATGACCTCAAGAAGTACTTATCAAAAGGAGAATACCTGGAGCATGCAAATCACATTAAAAAATGCACACTCCAGAGATTGTCAAATCACTTCTTCCACAACGGAGGAAACTTGTACAGAAGAACTGTGGATTTGGGTTTACTAAGGTGTGTCGATGCAAAGGAAGCCTCTAAGCTACTGGAGGATGTGCGTGATAGCACATGTGGTTTGCACATGAATGATTTTGTTCTGGATAAGAAGATACTCAGAGACAGTTACTTGTGTATGACCATAGAGACGGATTGCATTCAGTATGTCCACAAATGCTTTCAATGTTAAGTACATGTCGACATGATAAAAGTTCCGCCAAACGAGCTCAATGCACCAAGCTTAACTTGGCCATTCATCGCCTAGGGAATGGATGTCATTGGTCTGATTGAGCCTACTACTTCAAACGGACACCGATTTTTCTGGTAGCCATTGATTACTTTACAAAATGTGTAGAAGTTTCATCTTACAAAGCTGTAACCAAGAAAGTCGTCGCAGATTTTGTTAAGGATCGTATTGTCTACCAATTCGTAGTTCCTGAGTCCAGTATTACTCATAATGACGCCAAACTCAACAGTAATCTGATGAAAGATATATGTGAAACTTTCAAAATCAAGCATAAGAATTCCACCACTGCAGACCTCAAATGAATGGAGCCGTAAAAGCCGCCAATAAGAATATTAAGAAAATACTAAGGAAAATGGTAGAGAATCACAAACAGTATCATGAGAAGTTACCCTTTGCTCTGTTAGGGTACCACACCATATTTTGCACGTCAATTGGGGTAACCCCCTACATGTTGGTTTATGGTATCGAGGCTATCATCCCAGCTGAGGTGGAGATTTCTTATTTAAGAACCATATAGGAAGATGAGCTTAGCAATGCAGAGTGGATAAAGAGTCGATATGAATAATTGGCCCTTATTGATGGAAAGAGGATGAACACAGTATGCCATGACCAACTCTATTATAGCAGAATGTCTAGAACTTTCAACAAAAGAGTCAAACCAAGATAGTTTGCACCAGGACAGCTGGTATGGAAGAAAATCTTCCCGCATCAAGATGAATCCAAAGGGAAATTCTCTTCCAACTGGAAAGGCCGTACATGGTTCACAGGGTCCTGACAAAAGTAGCACTCATACTTGCAGAAATAGATGGGGAAATCTGGCCAAAACCAATCAATTCAGATGCAGTCAAGAGATACTATGCCTAGATTATTTCACATTTCTTTTGTGAAATAATTGAATAACACTTGACCTGATTCCCGTTTAAGAGGGGATACGTAGGAAGCCTTATGTGTTGGTCATATCATAATAAAATTTTCATTTCCCCCAAAGTCAGAAACTGGGGCAGAATTTTAAGGAGGGTCCCCAAAATTCCGAAGCAATTCCAACCATTGCCAACGCGCATCAGGAAGTCAATAATAAGTCAAGAATTGGGGCAGAATTTTGAGAAGGATTCTCATAATTCTGTCCATAAACAGTTGAAAATCATCTACTAAACTGGGCAAATTTTGAGGAGGGCCCTCAAAATTTCAACATAAGAGTGCTGCAATGCCATTTTAATGTGTCACAGTCACTAGTTCATCAAAAATTACTTGATATATTAATACGTTTCCAAAGCAACTTTATTTTTTTATCAATAATTGCATATTTTTGAAAAACTCTATTTTCGTAATAGCCAAGTGTCACCTAGGGAAACTCGAAAGGCTTTCAGAATGGAGCAAAGCAAAGCTAGCCGACAGGAGCATGAACCAACCACCCCTCATAAAACTTATGATTTTTCTTTGAATGCAGGCACATTTGACATAGCGACAGCACTCGCAAAATATGTGTACACAAAGATAATTCACTATCCATCAGCCCGTCAAACATCGAATACATCTCCAGCTAAGAAATACACTACTCTTATATATTATTCGCTCTTTGCATGGCACTAATCCACGTCCCCCACATTTGCATGAGGCTAATCTTTGCCTCCACATTTACACGAGTCTAATCCCTGACTCTATATTTGCATGAGTGTATATCCTTGTCCCCCACATTTGCATAAGGCTAATCGTTGCCCCATACTTGCATGAGTATAATCCCTGACTCCATTTCTGCATAAGGCTAAGCATTGCCTTCCATTTGCATGGGACTAAGTCCTGTCCCGAATCTTACATGAGGTTAAGCTCTACCTCCATATATGCATAAGGCTAAGCACTTCCTTCTCTTTGCATGAGGTTAATCTCTACCTCCATATTTGCATAAGGCTAAGCATTGCCTTCTCTGTGCATGAGACTAAGATCTATCTCTAATCTTTCATAAGTCTATATCTTGGACTCCACATTTGCATGGGACTAATCCTTGTCCCTCACATTTGCATGAGGCTAATATTTACCCCCATACTTGCATGAATCTAATACCCGACTCCATATTATAAGGCTAAGCACTGCCTTCTCTTTGCATGAGACTAAGCTCTATCAATCTTGCATGAGTCTAATGTCTGACTCCACATTTGCATGAGTCTAATCCTTGACTCCTATTTACACGAGTCTAATCTCTGACTCCATATTCGCATGAGGCTAATCCTTGCCTCCATATTTGTATGAGTCTAGTCCTTGACTCCATATTTGCACGAGGCTAATCCTTGCCTTCCCATTTGCATAAGGCTAATCCTTGCCTCCCCACATGCATGTGACTATCTTTGCACAAATATTGCTCTATTTCTAATACTTTCTATTTGCTTCTCAATCGGGTTAAGCTCTGCCCTCCATTTCACAAGACTAAGCCTTGTCTTGTTAACATCATATTATTTCATATCATGGACTAAAACATCACCAATCTATCCGAAGGCGTAATAGTCTAAAGGCATCATTCTCATAGCCGGAAGACACCATGCCATGACCTGAGGATCTCTCGAGCTCGCATATTATTATTCAAAGGCGCCATGGTTCGGAGGCACCATTTTCATGGCTCGAGAACACTTTTAATGGCCTGTGAATCCTACACTAAACAACTCATGGCCCAGGACGTCATGGTCCAAGGACATCATCTTTAACCGTCCGAAGACAACCTTCATGGTCCGAAGAGAATTTGCATCATGTTTAAATTTTTGCAAATACGTTTGTAGCGTCTTTTATCTATAGGTAACCAGTAAGCAACCACTATCCAATAAGGAGCGATCTCACTCCAGTTCCCTCCAACCATCCCGAGCCTTAACCGCTCATCGTAGCCGTTTTCGCATCTCGTATCCGTTCTTACAATAGTTTCATCGGCTTACTCTACCGTTGTATCCAGAACTACACATGGCCTGATTTCTGTAAAACCAGAGATATGTAGGCAACTTGAAAACTGGATTTCGGCCTCCGTCTTTCAAAACAAGCCATCCGGTTAAAATTGGTCATTATTTCTTTACCCGAAACTCTTTCATCCTTCCCGGGTAATGAGGAGCAGCTGTTAACACTCAATTTTTTCCTATATAATTTTTAATATGCATAAATACCTTTTAAATAACATATATAAGCATGCACAAGACTTTTATAATTTCTCTCATAATTTTAGGGATTTGAATTAATTTATCTTTTTCCCTTTTATTCATAAGATTCTCAATAATTGTTTTCCAAATTATTGTTATGATGATTTATTAATTTCATCTCTATTCTTATGCCAACATATGGTTAATACATTTTTTATTCATTTTAGTAATTGCATTTGGTATTTTTAAAGCTAAATTATATATAATTGTAATGTTAGCCTATTTAGTGTATAATTACATTTTATGTGCGTAAAATCGGTCCCTATAATTTTAAAACGACAATCATATATTTTAAATCAATTAGGAATATTAAATTATTCTCCAAAAATTTCTTATTATTTATTATAGATTAAATTTGAGAAAATTAGTTATTTGAATTATAGCCATATTTGGCATTTCAATTGCAGCCCAAATTGGACCCAACCCCAACCCAATTTCTTATTAAATTACCTTCCCCAGACCCTACATATACTTACTCAACCCATCTACCGATTAAATCTTGACCGTCGATCTCCCAGATCAATGGTCCATACCCATTCTTTCCCTTTTTAATACCTAACACCCCATAACCCTGGCCATTCTTTACAGCCCGCCGCCTTCATATGCCTTCGTCTCCTGTCTTCTCTAAACCTAATCCTAATCCCTCTTCAACCACCGCCTCCTTCTCCGGTGACCACCTTTCAACACCAAGCCTCCAATGGCTCTTCCATTGTCTTGCTCATCTTCTTCGAGACCTTTAAAGGCCCTGGACCATACCGACTTATATCTAGGGTTGTTGTTTTGGCTGTTCATGGCTTTTCTGGTGTGATTTTGAGACAAATCACACTATATTGGTTACGATCTTTGAAGTTGTAAACAAGTTCTTCTGTTTCTATTTGGGTTTCTTCTGAAACCCTAATTATTGTTTACACCTCCTAGATCTAGGCTATTTTTAAACAATTCAAGTTTGCTCCTTTTATGATTTATGCTATTCTTGAACTTCTCTTGCAAAAATCATTGATTTCAAGTTATTTTACTTTCTTTTAAAATTAGGGGTTTTTCGGAACTTCTTCTACACTTTGCTTAAATCAATTCTTCATGTTTTAACTTCTATTCTTTGCATATCTCAAATAATTCTATGCTTTTAATCCTTTTTCAACTCGTCTATGTTGAAAACCCTAATTTCTTAGCTTCAACCTTGGGTTTTCATAGTTTTATTTTGATAATATGTTCAGTAATCAGTATGTTTTTATGATTCTTTATTTTTTTGCCCTACGTTTCTTTGATATGGTTCTTAGTTGTGGTTATCCCTGCCTATTGTGTGATTTTGCCTATTTGGTTCGCCAATGTTTCTGATTCGTCACTTCACCTACTTGTATCATGCTTAGTTTACTAATTCAGACTATGCTCTACATGAATCCCTAATTTTATGTGTGATTCTTGCCCTACTCGACCTCTTTGGGTTCTGATTTTGCTTACCATGTGTTTATTCTTATAGAGTGGTGCTAAACTAGTGTTACCTTCTATTCTTGCATCCTTGAATCTTTGTGATTGATCTTTTATGATTATTCTACTGAGTTTTACCTTGTAAAACATTTTTCTGACATTATTCGATTGTTAATTATGTTGTTAGTTGATTTCTCAAGTCTTTCCTTGATTTGTGTGTGCTGAACCTGGCATCTATTACATATTATATTATTGTACTATGCAGAAAATATTTTCTTGATTGGCATGTCCAGCCTTACACGATTTCTTTCCTTATTTGGCATAGATCTATTTCTGTTCAAAGCTAACTCCTCAATTATAGGGGACTTACATTGATTTCATAACTGATTGATCTCAAGTTCCTTAATTACTAATGGACTGTGAGTTTTTTTTACCTTATTTACTACATGCTTTAAAACTATATATACCCTAGCTTTTCATTAGCACTAACACAGACTCTTGAGTTCAAAACTATCTCTTATACTTAAAACATCTCTGCTCTCTCTTGTGCTAGTTGTTACTGCTCTAAATTAGCCGGCTGCAAGCCAAGGCTAACCATTTGTGTTCTCTTGTTCTTTTATTCTGATCATTATCCTCTTTACTGATATGTCCTAGTTTCAATTCAAAGTTACAACAACAATATGATTATCTTATTATTTCAGCATCTTGTTTCTAGTTTGCTTCTATTTGTGGCTTTGTTGTGAAACTTGTAGTTGAGGGTTACATTATTAGCATGTCTCCCATCCCTTGGGATCAATATATTTCCTCTTCTGTTTGTTTCTGAGCATGTCTACACCAATCATCACTTACTTGTTATATGTTTACCACCATGAATTCCCCAAATCCCTATTCCCCTGCATGTAAGTCTGTTCTTTATGTCTAATTTTGGGACTATGTCTAGTTAGGTGCTTCTAGGAATGACTGTACTAATTCCCAGGTCTTTGCTTAATTATGTGTCCTATGTATTCCCAAACTCTCTTGACCCCTATGTGTAACTACTGAGTTTACTTGGTTCTATGAATTGTCTATGTGCAAACCTATCCTAAGATGTTTGGACTTCTGTTCATCTCTTCAACCCTTTTCTTTAAACAGTCTCTATTGCTTTACTAAACTACTTTCAAACAAGCCCTCTTTTATACAGTTTTCACTAATCACTTTCACTTTACTCTTAGTCAATAAGTTCTGCCCCCTCAAGTATGTGTAGTGCATTGGGATCCTCTTGAGAACCCTCTGAACTCTAGCATACTGAGGCTGGACCTTCCACACTGCACTTGTTCAATTTTGGTTACCAAGTCTAGGTGTAAGAACTGCCCGGGATTGTTGATATCCTTAGGGAACTTTGATGCACCTAGACTATGTCATTGTCTATGGAATTAAGGCAAGTGAGGCCATTGGAGGCTTTGGGAAATTTGGGCCTAATCGGAGGCTTTCTATAGAATAGATTCTTGATTTTCTATTTTTACATATGTAATTAATTCATTGGCTTGTAATAATTTATAAACAGATATTAGGGTATTTAGTGAAAAGGGTGGGTTGATACATGTTTTGTGGGGTAATTCGGGAAAAATCATGCTCATAGGACTTTGCTTTTAAATCTGTTTGCTCTACTAAGTATAAATTATGCTCATAAGACTTCATGTTTAAATCTGATTATTTTTCCAATAGAAATCATGCTTCTAAGACTTCCTTCTTAAATTCGAGTGTCTGACCAAGTAGAAACCATGTTTATTAGTTTTTACATTTTTTCATGTTTTGAAACCATGCCTATAGGTTCCAAATAATCACGCCTTCAATCAAATTAGCTAATAGATGTCATGCCTATAAGACTTAATTCTGATTCTGGTACAACAAGTGTTATGTATGTTTCAATGCCTGCAAATCGTTAAATTAGTATTACACTTAGATATCATTCCTATAAGGAGTCGTACTCGAATTTCTGCTTGTCTGTCTAATCTAGTCAAATAAATCAACTTGATAGCGCGTAGTTCATTTCTGAATTGGTTTTGTTAAGTAAGTATTTCCTGAAATAAGTACTTTCAAACTGCCTCAATCTCATTAGATATCATGCTTATAGGTATTAAAGGAGTCCATTTCAAAACTTGCTTTATTTCTGCATTAATATAGACATCGGTACTCCGCGTATAGGCAAGCTCTTGGGGCGTTTTCAAAATTGCATCTCTGAAACTTTCTCTATTGCTTAATGTTTTCTGATCCTAACAGGCTTTAAAAAGCATCCATAGGCAACTTCTTGGGTATAACTTCTGAGTCTAAGAGAGGTTGTTTGTATTCTTCATATTCACTTAGATATCCTGCTTTAGTATATTGTCTAATAAAAGACCTTAACTGTGCTTGAGTTCTGCTGCTTATGTGTTCATTTAAGGAGGAAATTCTGAGCCACTAATTGCTCCTGTTATGTGTTGAATTCCTAAGCATTTTTGATTGTTGCCTTAGAATTTTTACCTTTTAAAACCTTCGGGGTCGTCTAGAATCACCTACAGGTAGAGGTCCTAACTCTCTCTAGGACCATCAAGAAGGGACGAGTAGCAGCACACATTAGAAATCACTGACCAAACACCCCCTTTGAATGACCAATAAGGGGATGGGAATGATAGATATGGGATATGATGACTACATGCTAATGTTACGTGTAGCCTCTCATTGAGGAGTGTTTACCATTGTGCGGGGTGATCCTATAGGATAACCATCCTAGGACCTCTCTTTACCAAATTCCTTCTTTTTTAAGCCTTTGTTTTACAACTTGTCCAAACCTTTATCTTACTACTTGAGTTATTCTGATGTGACTTGCAACCTATTTTATTCAATTGTTTACTTGTAATGGACTAATATGTGAATGTAAGTTCGTCCGGGACCTACAATTGTGGACCAAGAGGGGTGCCTAACACCTTCCCCTCGAGATTAATTTGAGCCCTTACCCTAATCTCTGGTAATGCAAACCAACCCAAGAGTTAATCACTCTAGGTGCCTTGACACACTATAATCCGTTAGGTGGAGACTCTTTAAATACCCAATTCCCAAAAGGAAATGAGTCATTACACCTTGTGAATGTCGAAACCCAAACTTCCCCATCAATAGGGAGAAAAAAGGGGGCACGACACCATCGGCTTTAGTGTTTTGCGTCTGAGGGATTTGGTCGAGATGACATTCATCAAACTCGGTCAATAACTTGCGGATCTCGGCCTAGTATTTTTGCAACCTTTTTTCTTTGATCTGGAATGTTATGGCAACTTGGTTGATGATGAGTTGAGAATTGCAGCATTGGATGACTCGCATCACTTCGTACTTGAGTTCCAGCCTTAATCCTGCTATCACGGCCTCATACTCGGCCTCATTGTTAGTCATGTTTGGGCACCTTATGGACTGGTGAATCACTTTGCCCATTGGGACCTTGAGCATGAGTCCCAGTTCAGACCTTGATTCATTAGAGGTTCCGTATGTGTACAAAGTCCGTAGATATTTTGCTTGCTGAGAAGCCTGGGTAGCTTCCTTTTCAACTTCAGGCATTATTTTTGTGCTGAAGTCGGCAAGGACTTGTCATTTTATCGCCGTTTGTGTTGATATGTAATATAATGCTCGCTTAGTTCTATAGCCCACTTAGCTAAACTTCCTGATAGCTCGGGCTTACGTATGATACTCCTCAAGTGGGAAAGTTGTGACTACTGAGATTGGATGGCTTTGGCTTTGATTTATTCGGGATTGACCTCGATGCCTCTTTGTGATACCAGGAAACACATGAACTTTCCTGAGGTTACGTTGAACACACATTTCTCATGGTTCAGTTTCATCCTATATCGCATGAGTATGTCAAACGCTTCTTTTAGGTGGTCGGTGATATTCTTTCCTCTTGTACTTGACCAACATATCGTCTCTGTAGACTTCTATGGTCTTGCCAAGCTGTTACTTGAACATTCTTTTTACCAACCTTTGGTAAGTTTCCCCCATATTTTTCAGTCTGAATGGCATCACCCTGTAACAATACGCTCTTTGGTGGGTGATGAAGGTGGTATTTTCATGGTCCTCTTCTTCTATGAGGATATGGTTATAGCCTGAGTATGCGTCTAAGAAGCTCAGCAATTTGTGCCTGGCCGTTGCGTCGATGAATGATATGGGGTAGTGAGAATGAGTCCTATAGGCAAGCCTAAGTCAAATTAGGGATGTCTACACACATTCGTCATTTCTTATTTTTTTTACCATGACTGCGTCGGGGACCCTTAGGGATATTTTGATTCTTTGATGGAGACATTTTTCAGCAACTTTTCAACCTCATCGCAAACTTCGTTATTTATTGCGGCATTGAATTTTTGCCCAAATTGCCTTACCGGGGGGTAGAGTGGGTCGGCATTTAACTTCTGCGTCGGGGCCTCCTTTGGGATACCAGGCATGTCTGCATGGGAAAAAGCAAACAAGTCTGCATTATTAATTAAGAAATGACGGAATTCACCTGGGTGTTGCAGCTTGCAACTGATATAGGCTTTCTTGCTATGGTCATTATCATCAAGTTGGATGGATTCGAGGCCTTCCACAGTTCATCCTACGGTTTCTGTTATTTTGGGGTTCTTGATGACGTCCTCTTTTTCATCATTACTCGACCTCAACCCTATTAATTGTTATGCCTCTTTTGCTTTGCCCTTTATTTGTTGGGTGAATGTGTAGTCTTGGGCAATGCGATAGCATTCTTGGGACGTGCGTTGTTCACCTTGTATGCTGAACACTCGCCATTGGGTGGGAAATTTGATAACTTGATATAAGCTGGAGGGGATGGCCTCCATGGCGTGTATCTAAGTCCAGCCTATTATGGCGTCATAAGCCGTGTTCTGATCCATGATGTGGAATGTGGTTTCTAGAGTGACGGTACCATCCACGATGGGGAGTTTGATTTCTCCAAATGTTCGTTCTACTGCATTGTTAAAATTGGTTAGTGTGATGCAGCGTGGCACTATCATATCCTTGAGTTTCATCTATGCAAGCATTCGTGGGTGGATATTGCACACGCCGCTCCCATGCCCACCATAGTGCATCTCATATATGTATCTGATATGCGTAAAGTGATAAAAAGAGCATTAGAGGGAAAACCAATTCGTGGGTATCTAACTTATCGAAGATGATACTTTCTTCGAGTTCGTCGTACCGTTCATGAGTGATTGACCGTTTGAGTTTGTGGCTTGTGGTGAATTTTACGCTGTTGATCGATTCATCATAGCCGCTTCCAATGATCATTTGAATGGTTTGAGTTGGAGACGGTGGTTTTGGCGGCCCATGGTGTTGTTCTCGTCCTCGGGCAAAGTTGGCCCTTCCTCAGTCACTCAACAATTCTTTCAAGTGCCCTTGGTGAAGCATGTTCATGACCTCCTACCTTAGGAAGATATAATCATAGGCTTTATGAACTCGTTCCTAGTGGAATTCCATGAGGGCGTTCGACTTTCTGGTGCTTGGATCGAACCTCATCTTTTGTGTCCACTTCACTTTCGGGCCAAGCTTCTATAATGCATAGACTATTTCTGAAGGGGAAACACAAAAATTGTGAGAAGACAGTAAATGGGGAATACCTCTCTTGCTCCGATGAGTCCCTGTTTTTGGCCTAGATGGACCTTCTTCGTGATAGGAGGTGGGAAAGATAGCACCGCTGGTATATGGTCGATGCCTTTATCAGTTGGGTCGTAGAGCTGCCATATCTCTTCAAGCATCATTTCTTCGGTCCTTCCTAGATTCAGCTTGTACCGAGCTCAACCTTTGGGTTGGCCGATTCAAGTCATCCTCGTCAGCACAGATTTCGGCATATTAGGCACAGTGTATATCATCCCAAGTGGTTGGGGGATATTTCATAAACGGACTCAGCAACTTTCTAGGCGCCCTTAAACCATTTCTATTCAGCCCGTTTTGAAAAGATGCTACAGCCATGCCTTCTGATACATTCGGGAATGTCATCCTAACACGGTTGAATCGAGCGAGGAAGTCCCTCAATCCCTCTCTGAGGTTCGTGTTTAATGGCGAATATGTTGTTCACTCTTGCTTTCGCCTTTTTCGCTCCGGCATGGGTCGTTACGAACATGTCGACCATTTATTCAAATGTTTCAATAGAGCACGGGACAACTGTGAATACCAAGTTAATGCTCCTCCGGTGAGGGTTTTGCTGAACTTTTTCAACAAGATGGAAGATACCCGTTCTTTAGCGAGATCATTTCCCTTTACCGCAGTGATGTGAGTCAAATGATCTTCGGGGTTAGTCGTACCATCATATATTTTTAGGTAGGGAGGCATTTTAAAGGTTTTGGATATGGCATGCGGTACGACTTCATCACTGTATGGTTTTTCCACGAACCGACCGACATCTCTTTTTGGTAAGAGTTTTGATGCACCTTCTATTTTGTCAACCCTTTCTTGACGCTCTTTCATTTGATCACGAAACATTTTGGTTTCTTTTTCCATTTCTTCCATATTCCTCAAAATGGTCGAGAGGGTATCGTCACCTGTATTATTAATATTGTGAGTGGTACCGGTTATTGGAGGGAGAGGTCCATACTGCTCGGCTATCGTTGGTAAAACGCATGTCATATTCTCTCTAATTTCTTTTTGGGTGAGCTTGTCGAGGATGTCAGCCAGCATGTTTGTTAGCCAAGCCTCAAGTAGTTTCTTTACTGCTGGCGGTGCCTCTTCTATTGTGGATGTGGAAGCCCTTTTACCGCGGGATATTGTGATGCTACCATGAGGGATGGGTAAGTCACTTCGCCTAGGAGATGCATTTGGCGCTACATCTTCACCCTCTGTTTCAGAAATATCGTTGATGGCCACTGTCTTAATCCTCTCTTCTTAGTTTACTGCCATGTTAGATCCGTGTGTGTAAGAGAGTGGAGGATTTTACATTTTTTTGGTTAGTTATACATCTAGAAGAAACAAATATTTTAATTGGAAAATCCCCACAGACGTCGCTAAATTATTTGACCAAAAAAATATTAATCTTTGGTAAAACTAATTAATTTTATGTAATGAGGGGTTAATCCTAGTTAACAATAATAACTTCAGATCTATAATTGGTCTATGTGAGCGATGTTGAACACTGTTGGGAGAGAATAAATGCAACGTGTATTTAATGTTTCAATGTCAATAATGGGGGGGGGGGGGGGATTATCAAGCATTAAACAACAATAAATGGCACTAAAATAAATAAGTAGAATGATTCACCCAATAATGAATGAGGTGAATGATTCTTCCTTCTGACAATGATGAATGTCAGACAACTATAAGAATATCATAGACTTACTCAGATCCAATATTAAATGAGGTGGATGATTCTTCCTTCTAACAATGATGAATGATAGACAAATCTGAGAATATAGGATACTTTCTCGGATCTGATGGGAAAGTATAGAATAATCAACAAAAATGAATCTCTTTAGAAAGGTGTTATTTGTATTTATCTAGAAAGATTCTGCTTTACGAGAGTGTTCTTATAAAAGAATATGACATGCTTTTTTCCTTGTCTCTCTTTCCATTTATAGGGACACACCCCAATTAACCTAAAAGTACAAGTAAAAGGAATATCCCTACGGAATACTCTCTTAAAATCCTATTGCTAAACTAGTAGTTACTGCTCCTTCTGATGCTTGACCTCGGCCATGATCTGTTACTCGACGATGAGTCCTACTAGTTACTATTCGACCTCGGCCAAATTACATTTGGCAACATCACTTTGTCAAAATATCATGGCATAGCCACTTTTCACACTGGTTAATCAAAAATAGTCAGCGTTTACCAAGCCAATAAAAAATAGCCACTATTTCGCTGCAACAGGGACCTATCCTGTATAATATACGGGAGTTCTGGTGCATTTGTGTATGAACTCCAACATATTATGCTGGACCGGTATACTATAGGGGAGACTGGATAATTATGCTAACTCCTGTATAATATATGGGAAAATGGAATACCAGTGCTCCAAACTACAATATATTATACTGAACATTTAAATTTGCAAGAACTCCCGTAAAATATGCGGGAGTTCCAGTATAATTATGCTTGAACTCTCGTAAAATTTGCGGGAGTTCCAGCATAGTTATCCAGGAACTCCCGTAAAATATGCGGAAGTTCAGGCATATTTATGCTGGAACTCCCGAAAATATTTGCTGGCGTATTTCCCAGATTTTGAACAGTGTTTTCGCTCAGATTTATCTTTACATAAAAAATGGCTTAATTTCGATGACTTTAAAACTTGGCTATTTTTGAACGGCCAGTGGTGAATCTGGCTATTTTTAAATTTCTCCCCATCACTTTGTGTCGAAAGCCCTTAGACAGATTTTGACCCATACAGACGGCTCAAACTCATAATCTCTTTGTCAGATGGCATTATCCTTACTAATTACGTCAAGGGTCCCTTCGTTGTTAGGATTCAAATAAATCGAGAAAATCACAAATTATCTAAATGGAGGAGTGAAAGGTAGATGACTTAGATAAGAAAGCAATTCGTTTTATGGTTGCTTTATTAGATTTCAGTAAAACGTATGTGAGTTTTTAATTTTTCTTATATCCTTTATGTGTGTGAAATATCAGTCATGATTCTCGAAACACCCAAATGATAGATAATTTATTTTTAATTATTTATTTTATTGGTTGGGCAAATAGTTTATTGGATTATGCAATAACGACCCAAAACTTATCCTGCTTTCCTTTTTACAACAAACTAATGTAAAAATTGCATGGGGCATCCTATTTGGTCGCCCCCATTTAACCTATAACCATTTTTTAAAAACTTTGAACTTGTACCCACTTTTAAATAACTTCAGTCCTGTTTTTCTCAAAAGATATACATACTTTGTAAGCTTAAAGACAATAAAAAAAGTATACGAGTAAATCGTAATCAAGTATAATAAGCCCTAGAATAGATTATCTAGTTAAGATCGTGGTAGATCTGAAGATATAAAAGGTTATGGAGAGTTTGAGTAACAAAGAAAAAGAGAGAGAGAAGCATGCTTGATAGTAGTAGAGAGAGAAAGTAGAGTGATAGTATTACTCAGAATAATGCACATACCCTATTACAAGGTAAATGTCTCCTTTATATATTAGGAGACCTTTCTCTAAATAATCAAAAGAAAAGTACAAAAGTTGGTGGCTTCCTCACACGGAAGAAGCAAAGCCTTAAACGGTGTCGTTCCTCCACTTAGTTGATTAGGGCGCCCTTGCTCGGGCCTTCCTTGCCTGGGTCAACACGACTCGAGGGCGTCTTTGTCATAAAGGACGTGTCCACTTAGACGGGAACGGGGCAAGCTAGATTTTACCTCATACAGCTAGTCCCTCTGTCCGTTGGAGGCATGATCGATGGCCGTCTTTAATGGACGGATATGTATGCTGTTACTTTCTCGGAAATTTGACCGCGTCCCCAAATGCTCCCTTGCGAGGGATGTGTGCTTATGTGAAGATATAAAGCCCTTGATGTTCAGTTTATTTTTAGAGTGGCATCACCGATCACGTGCGCCATCATTATTTTTGCTACCGAGACGGTTTAGAGCCTGACGTGACATTTGGGTTTCCTGTGCCAGCTTTTGAATATGCCGCTTTGATTTCCGTGTACCTCACCCATATAAACAACAGAGCGGTTTAAAACCATTCACCATTCGAACCTTTAGAGGACATTTCTCCCTTTCCTTTATACCATTTTCCGGCAACCACTACTTTACTTGAGAACTGTTGTTTCTGAGGATCAAACCTTATATTACTAAAACCCTATTCTTTGCAAACTATATCATGGTGAAATGTTATCAAGGCAGCAATAAGTCCAAAGATAATGCCCCTTATAGGGTTCCACCTCCTTCTGACGGTGAGGCGGAGGAGGTTGGAGAGGCCCTCGTTCCTCTATCTGTGGCTAATGTTCTTTCGAAGAACATGAGTAAAAGGAATGAATTTAGTCACAAAATCTCACTTGGATTCCCTTAGGATGGCGTACGGGTTCTCAGATCATGTTGAGATAGTTCCTGCCGGAAGGGATTACGCCAATGTGCACAGTCCCGGGTTATGTACGTTCTATGAGTATGCATTCTGAATTGGATACAATTTCCCGTTCAACCCTATAGCGGAGGAGCTTTGCCGCTTCTTTAGAGCGTGCCTGGATCAACTCACCCCTTACACTTTGAAGGTGTGTATGGTACTTACCACACATGCGGAAAAAGTTGGGTGTGCGATCACGATATATCACCTTTTGCAAATGTTCAATGCAAGTTACCTGAGGGGTTCAATGTTACATTTATGCGCTGCGGCAAGAAGAGCTTCGTGGTACAGTCCGATGATAAGGCCAATCACGGCTATTGGAAGAGATTCTTCTATGTCCGGACGGAGCATTTTGTGGTTAAACCCGAAGGGTTTCCGGAGGTGTGGAACCTGGAGTGTAAGTATCCCTTTGTGCTCTCTTAAGTGCTTTTCATTATGATGTCTTAACCTCTTACGGATCTTTTGTCTGTTGTTTGAAGTGGAGGGTAGTATGCCTGTAGATTCCTCGTCCCTTTCTTGTGGGGACAATATCAGGTCGTGGGTGGAGAGGATGATACCATATATAGAGGAGTGCCATACCTGGGCTCAATTCTGCAGTATGTACGACCCGAGTGGTAACGGTCTTCCCTTGTTCTTTCCTTTTTCCTCGTCCTGATTCAAGGCTTCCTTTGTTTGACATATATTTTCCCCGGCAGGTCGGGGCACTTCTAAGAGGTCCAAGAGGAGGATAACTGATGCCGGCCCGTCTAGAGTGGAGCCGAGCTCTAAAGATAAGGATGTGCCTGTGGGGGGTCTGCCCGAAAATAGCACCCTCTCGGCCCCTCAGCAGGAATTTACGCTGGGAGTGATGTTCGAGGCGATGGCCGAAATGACAAAGGGTGTGGTGTCGGAGAGGTTCTGGTGGTGGCACCCAAGGTCGTGTCTGCGAGGGGGACCGAGGTCGCGCCTGGAAACGAGGGGCTTCCTTCAAGGTCGCATTCATAGCCGATGGAGGCGGCTTCTGAAGGTGAGGAGCCTCTTGAAAGTAGGAGGCACAGGCTATTCACTGGCAAAAAGGATAACTACCGATGAGGAGAGGGTACAATTACCTCGTCGCGAGTCGGGGCGGACGTTTATGGCTGATGCAATCCACTCATGGAGGACTGCTCATTAGAGGACGGCTGATGTCGAGGCTGGCCCACCTTCCACTCGGGAGGACGGCTCGTCAGTCGCAGCAGTGGAGACAAGTTAGGTCGGAGAGAGGGCAGGCCTTGAGGCTGCCGCTGAGAGAGAGGACAGAGGAAGGAGTTCCCCGGCTCGTATTAATGCGACGACCAGTAGGTCTACTCGCCGCCTCATGATTCCCAGCGGCTATATTCTCTTGGAGAACTATGAGGAGGAAGCTGCGGATATGACCCTTCTTTGTAGGGGCACCGAAGGTGAGGCATTGGCGAAAGTCAGCGACAACGGCTTGTCCTGAAGAGTAGCAGACGCGGCTTTACAGGTAAATTTGACTCTTTTTCCTATTGGTTTTGCAGGGCTGGTCTGCGTGCGTACTGACTCATACTTTGATGTTTTTAGGTTATTATCTTGGAAGTGGAGAGGGGGCGGCGCTTGGCGAAGAGGGCGTCTGCCCATAAAAAGCTGTTGCAGAAGTACAACCGTGTCCGTGAGGCGCATCAGACGTTGGATGATGTATACAAACATGATCCTAAATTCATGATTTTTCGTGAGGGACTTATGCAATCATAGGAGTAGTTAAAGAAGCGACTAGCCGAGCTGGAGAGGGCCGATGAGCAGCTCGTGGCCGCGGTTGCACGAAACACTGAGTTTGAGATTCTTCTTCGGGCGAAGGATGATGAGTTGGTGATTGGCCGTGCGGTAGCGTTGGAGGCCGCTGAACTTCGGGCCTGGGTTGCGGCCTTAACCACTGAGCTTAGCGCTAAGGAGGCTGAGATTGAGGCACTTACTCAGGTTGCCCGACATGATGCTGAGCACCGTGATATGCATGACATGTGGGTGTAGTATGATGCCTGGTTGGTCGTGTTTGAAGAGCTTTTGGCAGCTGGTCGAGTCTCCGAGGCGGAAGTAGATTGGCAATGGTGTCAAACCTGCGTTGCTCATGAGGCGGCCAGGTACCTCTCCGACTCGCCCGTTATAGAGGGATATAACTCCGAAGATGTTAACCGCCTGGATTCTGCCTCTTGGATTTCTAGGGACTACCCACCAGGAGGTGGTGATGGTCCGATCGGCCAGGGCGATGTGGGTTCTTAGGGTTTTGAATTTGTACATTCTTTTTGTTGTAAATGGGACCTCTTTCTGAGGTCAGACATGTGTATATTCTTTTGGAGATAACAGTACATGCCTTTTTCCTGTTTTTATTCTTTTTTCGTTCCTTGGAACTTCTCTCGTGCTTGCAATTTGTAGTTCGAGCTTAACTTAACTGTCGTCGAGTCTTTTGTTCTGCTGTAGTCGACATTGGGTGGACTGTTAGCGGCGATGGCCTTAGCCATGTTGAATCAATGGCCTTAGCCATGATTATGTTGATTGCCTTAGCCATGTTATTGACTTCGACTGTCAAGTCTTTCATTCTGCCGTAGTCGACATTGAGTCGACTGTTAGCGGTGATGGCCTTAGCCATGTTGAATTGATGGCCTTAGCCATGTTTAATCAATGGCCTTAGCCATGAAGATGTTGATGACCTTAGCCATGATGATGTTGATGGCCTTACCCATGACGATGTTGATGGCCTTAGCCATGATGATGTTGATGGCCTTAGCCATGTAATTGACTTCTACTACCGTCGAGTCTGTTATTTTGCCGTAGTCGACATTGGGTCGATTGTTAGCGGCGATGGCCTTAGCCATGTTGAATCGGTGGCCTTAGCCATGATGATGTTGACGACCTTAGCCTTTTCATTCATTAGAGATGGCCATAGCCTTTTCATTCATTGGAGATGGAAGTAGCCTTTTCATTCATTGGAGATGGCCATAGCCTTTTACGCGTTGGAGATGAAGATGGTCGTAGCCTATTACATATTGGAGATGAAAATGGCCGTAGCCTTTTACACATTGGAGATGAAGATGGCCGTAGCCTGTTACACATTGGAGATGAAAATGGCCTTAGCCTATTACTCTTTGGAGATGAAGATGGACGTAGCCTTTTACACATTGGAGATATCGCTGGTCCAGTTCCTGTATCAGGTCGGGCCGGAGAGCGTGTGGAGAGGCTAACATGATACACTTGTTCTGCAAATATCCCCAGGTGTTTCCTTCATCGCCTCGTTAAAAACCTCCCCGAGAAAACCCAATTGGGACAAAACTCGGGTGAGGAGAAAAGAGTGCGACTTGGGGGACGCCTTTTAGAAATGGAAGTATTTGCGGTGGGTGACGTTCCAGTTGTTATGGAGTGTTCTTCCTTCTATTCTTTCCAACTGAAATGTCCATTTGCTGGCTGTTGCTGTGATTTTGTAGAGTCCTTCCCAGTTTGTGCCCAATTTTCCTTCACTTGGGTCTTTGGAGGAAAATGTCATGACTTTGAGGACGTAGTCTCCTTCTTTGAGCGGCCTAATTTTCACTCTTTTGTTATATTACCTTTCGACTTGCTGTTTTAGGGCCACCATTCGTATGTGGGCCATTTATTTTCTTTCCTCGGCTTCATCAAGGTCTTGGAGCCTATGTGCGTCATTTTCTGTTCCATTGGTGTGTGAATACCTGAGGCTTGGTTCGCCTACTTCGACAGGTATGACCACGTCGGTTCCATAAACCTATGGAGTTTCTCCTGTGCTGGACTTGGGTGTGGTCATGTGTACCCACAACACTTCGGGTAGTAGTTCGAGCCATAGCCCTTTGGTATCTTCAAGCTTCTTCTTCAGTATGTTTAGTATTATTTTATTGGAGGATTTTGCTTGACCGTTAGTGGCGGGGTGGTATGGCATGGAGAGTATCCTCTTGATGCGCCATTTTCAAAGAATTCGGTTGTTTTTTGACCGATGAACTGTCGTCCGTTGTCACAACTGATCTCTTTTGGAATACCGAAGTGGCATATAATGTTCTTCCATATGAAGGCAATAACTTCTTGGTCGCATATTTGTGTGTACGACACCTGCTTCTACCCACTTGGAGAAATAGTCAGTTAAAACAATTAAAAACCATACATTTCCTCGTCCTGCGAGTAAGGGGCCGACTATGTCCATTCCCCATTTGATGAAGGGCTAGGGGGATGTGACTGAGTGTTGGGGTTCCCCTGGTTGGTGAATCATTGGGGCATATTTTTGGCATTATTCACATTGGCGGACGTATTCTGCCGCTTCTTTCTTCATGGTGGGCCAGTAGTAGCCGACGCGTATGATGCACCATACGAGGGCAGGATTACCTATTTTGGAACCATAATGACCCTCATGTACCTCTTCGAGTACTGGCCTTGTTTGGTGTGGGCCTAGGCACTTGGCCAGGGGTCCGCCCAACGTCCTTTTGTAAAGGTCGTTATTGATCAGACAGTATTGGGCGGCTTGCACGCGGAGTTTCTTTGCCTCCTTCTTGTCGTGCGGCAACGTTCCGTCCTGTAGATAGGACACGAACTGGTTGCACTAGTCCCATGTTATATTTAAAGAAAATACCTTAGTGTGGTTGATGGCTGAATGGAGGAGGGTGACCATGCTTTCCTTGTTGATGTTTTTGGTGGCCGCGGCCAATTTCGCTAGGCCGACCGCTTTGATGTTTCGTGCCCTCAGAATTTGTTCGAAGCGACATTCATCGAACACAGCCATTAACCTGTGGATTTCCATGTGGTATTTTTGTAGCCTTTGTTCTCTGATCTCGTAAGTCTTAGTGACCTTATTTACCACGATTTGAGAATCGCAATGGAGGAGGATCTGTCGAGCCACATACTTGATGGCTAGTTTCATACCTGCAATAACAGCCTCATACTTGACCTCGTTGTTAGTCATTTTAGGGCATCGTATGGACTAGCGAATTGTTTCACTCATGGAGACCTCGAGGACGAGTCCCAGTCCCGATCCTGATGCATTTTTGGTGCTATCAGTGTGGAGGACCCATAGGTCATTATTCGGGGAGGCGTGTCGGGCCTCAAGTTCTGCCTTCGGCAGGATTTCTGCGCTGAAGTGGGATAGGACTTGAGACTTGATGGCGTTTCTTGGAAGGTATGGGATGTCGTGCTGCTGAGCTCAATGGTCCATCTTGCGAGCCGACCTGATAGTTCAGGCTTGTGTAAGACGCTCCTCAGTGGGAAGGTCGTTACCACTTTTATGGGATGGCACTGAAAATAAGGTCGTAACTTTCGTGAAGCTACTACCAGTGCTATCACTAGTTTCTCAAGGTGTGGGTATCGAGTTTCGGCGTCCACTAGTGTTTTGCTAATATAATAGATGGGAGACTGCGTGCCTTTGTTTTCGTGCACCAGGACATCGCTTACGGGACCTCAGACACGGCAAGATACAACAGAAGTGGTTCACCTGGGCTTGCTTTGACTAGCAGAGGCAGCAAGGATAGGTAAGCCTTTAAATTCTTTAGGGCCTCAACGCATTCCTCGTTCCATTGTAGCCCTTGGTCTTTCTTCAACACACTAAAGAATTTATGGCACTTGTCGGAGAATCGTGAGATGAACCTGGAGAGGGAGGCTATCCGACCATCAGCTTCTGTACTTGTTTTTTGCTGCTCAACACTTCTGGGATTGCGTCTATTGCTTTGATGTGATATGGATTAATTTTGATACCCCTCTGCGATGCTAGAAATCCCAAAAACTTTCCCGAGGTCATACCAAAGGCGCATTTCTCGGGGTTTAGTTTCATCCGGTATCTTCTCAACATTTCGAAGGCTTCCTTCAGATGGTCAAGGTGGTCTTCGTTTCTTGACGACTTTACTAGCATGTCATCGATATTGACTTCCATTGTTTTTCCAAGTTCCTCCTTAAACATCTCGGTCACCAACCTTTGGTACGTTACTACCTCATTTTTTATCTCGAAGGGCATTACTTTGTAGCAGTATGTTCCTCGGTGAGTGATGAAGTCGTCTTCTCCTGGTCTTCTTCGGCTATCATTATTTGATTGTAAGCCGAAATATGCATCCAGGAAGCTCAATAGTTCGTGTCCGACTGTTGCGTCTATGAGTTGGTCGATATGGGGCAGTGGGAATGAATCTTTTGGGCATGCCTTGTTCAGGTCGGTGAAGTCCACGCAAATTCTCCACTTTCCATTTTTTTTCTTGACCATAACAACGTTTGCGACCCACTCAGGGTACTTGGATTCCCTGATTGAACCATTTGTCAGTAGTTTATCTACTTCCTTACTCACTTCATTGATGGTAGCATTGAATTTTATCCTCATTTGCCGCACGGGCGGGTGTAGTGGATCAACGTTTAGTTTGTGGGTGACGATTTCTCACGGAATCCCTGACATATCTGAATGGGAAAAAGAGAACATGTCTGCATGGCTAGATAAAAATTCACAATACTTACTTGGTTTTGAAAGGTCGTGGCCAATGTAGGCCTTCTTCGTGAGGTTGTTGTCATATAGCTGAACGGGGTCGAGGTTCTCGACCGTTGCTTTGCTGGCCTCTATGATATCGAGGTCTTTGATGGCGTCCTCTGCCGGATGGACTTTATTCCCCGACATGGCTGATTGCTATTCTTCTGCACTCGCCCCTTCGAGTTGTCTGGTGTGGGTGTATTCTTGAGCTATTTTGTAGCATTCCTGGGCGGTGTGAGGTTCGCCTTGTATGCTGAACACCCCCTATGGGGTAGGGAATTTGATCAGTTGATAAAAGCTGGAGGGGATTGCTCTCATGGCATGTATCCACGATCGTCCAATGATGGCGTTGTATGTCGTTTCTTGGTTCATCACATGAAAGTGGTTTCCAGCGTGACTCCCCCCGCCATGATGGGTAGTGTTACTTCACTGGAGGGTTTTTCCACTGCATTGTTAAAACCAGTCAGCGTTATGCAGCGCAGTAATATCTTATCCTCGAGTCCCATAAGTGCAAGGACTCTTGGGTGGATAATACAGGCGCCGCTACTGTCGTCAACAAGAATTCTCCTAACATCTGTATCTACAATGCATAAAGTAAAGACTAAAGCATTGTAATGAGTAAAAGACAAACCGTCGGTATCAAACTTATCGAAGGTAATACTATCTTCGAAGTCGTCACACATTCGTGGGAGATGGTTCGCTTCAACTTGCGAGTGGTGGTGAATTTGACGTGATTGATCACCGAGTCATTGCCGTCCCCGATGATCATGTTGATTGTGCGTGTCAGCGAGGGTGGACTTGGTGGCCCGTTGGATTGCTCCCACCCCCGTGCAATGTTGAGTTTCCCTTTATCGCTGAGTAGTTCTCTTAGGAACCCTTGGTTCAACATCCTGACAACTTCCTGCCGTAGACCTATGTAGTCTTCAATGTATGCCCTCGCTCCTGGTGGAACTCGCATAGGGCGTTTGAGTTTTGGGTGGTAGGGTTCGATTGGCCATTGTACCTTGTTGCCCAGCTTCTCCACTACATCCGAAGGAGAAACACAAAAAGTTATTGCAGATAGTAAAGGAGGCATACCTCGTTCGTTTCGTAGGGGGGAAACATGTCGTTGTAGTGCGTCTGCATGCCTTAGCGGTGGCGGATGAGATGATCTGGCGTATGGTTGATGTCTTTCCCTATTGGTACGCGAAACTTGTTCCCGTCGCCCTTTATTGCGTTGGTCCCTCCTGATATCTGGGAGAATCGTCGTTAGTTGTTAGGTAGGGCCGTTAAGGTCGTCCTCATCTGCACGTACCTCGGCACAGTAGGCATTGTGAATTTCTTCCCATGTGGTGGGGCGTACTTCATGAGGCAACATAGCAGTTTCTTGGTCTCCCTCGGTCCTTCCCTGCTTAGCCCATTCTGGAATGCGGTGACTGCCATACCTTCCGATATGTTTGGTAGGCTCATTCTTACCCTGTTGAATCTGGCCACGAAGTCCCTTAGCCCTTCTCCTACGGTTTGCCGAACGACGAAGATGTCGTTGACTCTTGCCTCTGGTTTCTTTGCTCCTGCATGTGCGGTGACAAACTTATCCGCCATTTCCTCGAACGTGGAGATGCCCTTAGCCGGTAGCTGGGAGTAACATGTCAAAGCTCCACCTGTCAATGTTTTTCCGAACTTCTTCAGAAGCATGGATGGTACATGTTCTTTTGCCTAGTCGTTACCTTTCACAGCTGTGACGTAATGGATTAGATCGTCCTCGGGATCCGTAGTCCCGTCGTATACCCTCAAATATGGAGGAATTTTGAAGGACTTTGGGATAGAGTATGGTGCGACCTCCTCTGTGTAAGGTTGTTCCACAAACCTTCGCGTTTTAGCAGCAATTTAAGAGCATCCGGGATCTTGTCCACCCTTTCTTGATGTTCCTTAATTTGGTCACGGAGCGACTTACTTTCGTGTTCCATTTCCTCCATTTTTTTGAGGATGGCTGTGAGCACATCGCTGTTGGTTCGAGTGTATGTGAGCATATTGTTTGCTCGTGCGGTCTCGGGTTCATCTTCGGCTGCAGTAAGGTCCATTACTGGCGTGCGTCTCACGCCACGTCGTGGTGACTTTTCGACCAAGTCGCTTAGAGTGTTTGTGAGCCACTCTTTCAGTAGCTCCTTGACTTCTGGAGTTGCTTCCTTAGATGTAGATGTAGAAGCTCCCCTTTCTCGTGGATCCGTCAAATATCTGGGTGGACGAGGTGGGGTTTCTCCACTCATCGTGGTGCTGGGGCTGGCATTCAAGATGTTATCTTCACCTGCTTCGTTGAGTGAATCCATGAGGTTGATCCCAACCTCGTCTATCACTTTCTTTTTTGCACAGTTGTCAGCCATGCTTGTTCGTGCGATGTAGGGGACGGTTGTTAATGGTTTTCTAGGCAAAAACTATAACTTTGATTCTCGAACTCCCCACAGACGGCGCCAAATTATTTTGCTAAAAACATATACACACTTTGTAAGCTTAAAAACAATCAAAAAAGTACACGGGTAAATCGTAATCAAGTATAATAAGCCCTAAAATAGATTATCTAGTTAAGATCGTGGTAGATCTGAAGATATAAAAGGTTATGGAGAGTTTGAGTATCAAAAAAAGAGAGAGAAGCTTGCTTGATAACAGTAGAGAGAGAAAGTAGAGTGATAGTATTACTCAGAATCATACACATACGTTATTACAAGGTAAATGTCTCCTTTATATATTAGGAGATCTTTCTCGAAATAATCAAAAGAAAAGTACAAAAGTTAGTGGTTTCCTCGTATTGAAGAAGCTAAGCCTTAAACGGTGTCGTTCCTCCACTTAGTTGATTAGGGCGCTCTTGCTCGGACCGTCCTTGCCTGGGTCGACATGACCCGAGGACGGCTTTGTCATAAAGGACGTGTCCACTTAGACGGGGACGGAGCGAGCCAAATTTTACCTCATACAAGTCACATTTCTCCTTCTCCTTCATTTTCTTCTTCTGCTACTACGGAGAAGCAGCAATCCGTAGTTACACTCAACAAACGCAAGACTTCCACCATAAAAAGGATAATAATTATTATGCACAAGTAACTGCCATTTAAAAAAAAAAAAAGATTTAACTACTCTAAATTCAACTCTAATTTAAGAACCTCTTTTCTCCAAATTTCTACGTACATTCGTGACTTTCATCAATTCACTGCTTGACGTTAATATCATTACAATTGTTATTCAGGAATAAATGAGTACTGTAGTTGGTGTTTGAATCACTTTGTCTATCTTCTTCGAACTTTCTCTTTTTATTTGGAATATAAACGGAAAGAGAAAAAGATAAACAATATGCCATAGTGCAATTTTTCTTTTTTTTTAATTGGAGGTTCCCACGTGCACTGACCTTGGAAAAAAAGGTTAAAATATTGCAATGACTAAGGTCACTTACGTATAATGAAGTTATGAAGTTAATTGTTATACATCAGTGATCTTTGGGTTGCTTCAAAGTTTCCTAAACATTAATTGTACAATACAAAAACGTTAGTTCTAAAGTAGAAGTTTCTCATTTATAACATAAAAATTTTAATTTTAGAGCTAAAATTTCTAATTTACAACACAAAAACATCAGCTCTAGAGCAGAAGTTTTCCAGTTACAACAAAAAATTTCAGCTCTAGAGCTGAAGTTTCCAGTTACAACACAAAAACTTTGCTAGTTACAAAATAAAAACTTCAGCTCTAGAACTGTACTTCAGGCCCGACTATTAGAATGAAAACGTTTTGCGTGATTGCCTTTGCTACTTCAGACCTGTATGCTTAAGTTATGCACTAAAACGGCTTGCAATTGTTTTTGCAAAGTAAGCACATATTAATATGTGACACAAAAAAACAGGTATAGATATAAATCCCCCAAACTAATCCTACTTTCAATATTTCAAACAAAATTACTCCTAAGAATAAAATCAATGAGTAAAGATGTCATTATTCTAAAAAAATTCTTAACTAATTTTTTTATTTATTTTATTACTATTAATTTCCAAATTTCAAACTTATATACTGAGAAACCTAACCCTATTGATTGCTGGACTTTGTAACGAGGGGTGTAATCCAAGTGGGGGCTTTATAAGTGAAAATACCACAGCCTAGTCAGTTTTTAGACTGATAATCGAAAAATAATAAGTATTTACAAAGTTATTGAAAAATAGCTACTGTTTTCTTGGAACACGGAAAATACCAGCATAATGTGTTGGTTTATGGAGCTCCTGCATATAAACTTCGAGCAAACTATGTTAGAACTCCAACATGGATTATGGAGCTCCCCTACTTAAACTTCCCGCATAATATGTTGGAACTCCAGCACATTATGAAATTTCAGCATATTATACTGGAATCTCATATGTAAAAAAATTCGAACTCCAACATATTATGCTAGAATTTTTCATGATTTTTAAAGGTGTTTTTGTTTAAATTATATATTTACATAAAAAAATTACTTTTGAAATATAGCTATTTTTCAATTACCAATTATAAATCGGGTTATTTCTAATTTTTTTTCCTGCCTTAAAATTCTAAAATGATAGTAAAAGCATTTGGGGCATTCATGTTGATTGGGCTTTAATTGGCAAGCATTGATTTGGGCTTTGTGGCCGGTACAAAAGGACATGTTACTTGGGTCTTGTTTCAAAGAGGAAGGATTACACAGATAGCCATTAAAATTCAGTATTTATTTTTTTAGCCAATACATATAGATTATAGACTAATTATATGTGGTTATATATATATATATATATATATATATATATATATATATATATATATATATATATATATATATATATATATATATATATATATATATATATATATATATATAATATGAATTATATATAGTGTATATTATACACTTACCGTCTATTTTTAATTAAAACGCTTGGCTGAGTGAGTATTTAGGTTAATTCTTTAAACAGGAGGAGGGAAAACAAACCTACCATTATGTGCGGTGGAAGAATTAACCTCCCATTAGTAATATTGTTTTTTAGAAAGGAAATTATGAAGTAAATAATACTAACACCACAGCAGAAGTGTTTGTTAATTAGAAGTCTCCAAATCCACATTTGTTAGGAAAAAGTTTGATCCAGTATTATAATCCTAAAATTTCAAAAATTTAAATTCATATTTCTGAATCCATCTTGTCTAATAGAGGTTAAATCCAATCGAACTTGAAGCAAATGCGATTTACATTTTCATTGCTCCATATTTTATGTATATATGTGTATGCGTATCATATCTAAAAATATTATGAATTGCACCACTACATACTATATAAATTATGTTGTCATGGAACTTTAAAACGCTAATTTATGAGATTAATAAAATTTAATAATTTTGTTCTAAGGAAAAGGGCAATCCATATAATAAACATGACACAAATAGACTGCTTGATTAATATTTATGTTTTCTAGTAAGTATATATATATATATATATATATATATATATATATATATATATATATATATATATATATATATATATATATATTATACACATAAATTATATATATTTAAATATATTCATCCCACTTTTAGTATAAGCATTGGGGCACCTATTTAGGTTAATTCTTCAAGAATCCTCCTGAAACTGATTACTATCATTATGTGACGACCCAAAGGGTCATCACCACATTTTCACCCATTCTGTATCTCTCAGGCCTTGAAAACCTCATTTAGGGTTGTCTCGATTCGTGTACGCAGTCCGGACGTGTAGCCGGAAAGCTTATATGTTAAATTTTGTGGAAGTTGCTAAAATTTGGCCTTAAAATGACTAAAGTTGACTTTGATCAACATTTTGGGTAAACGGATCCGGACCCGAGATGTGATGGTCCTGGAGGGTTAGTAGAAAAATATGGGACTCGTGTATGCCCAGAATCGAAATTCGAGGTCCCGAGCCCGAGTAATGAATATTTGAACGAAATTCTTTTCTGAAATGAGTATGAGAAATTTGAAATGAAATTGGATTAGAAAGTACTGGTATCGGGCCTCTATTCTGGTTCCGGCGCCCGGTACATGCCTTTTATATATATATATATATATATATATATATATATATATATATATATATATATATATATATATATATATATATATATATATATATATATTTCTGTATAATTTGGTCGAATTCGGACGTCATCTGACGTGTTTCGTACCTAAGTCTCTAAGTTTGAAAGTTTAAGAAGTTTGAATGAAAAGTGATGATTTTGAGGTTGATTCCTCGTTTATGATGTTATTTTGGCGATGTGATCGCACGAGGAAGTCCGTAGGATGTTTTTGAGGTGGTGTGTATGTTTGGTGGGGAGCCACGAGGACTCGATGAGTTTCGAGTAGGTTCCGGGATGCCTTAGAGTTAAAAATACCAGATGTTGCAGGTTCAGGAAAAGTGAGTAGCCTCTAAGCCCTCTGGTGCGACCTACGTGGAAATGTGTGCGGCCGCGGTCTGCGATGGGTGCTGCGCAGCCGCGGTCGACCTGGCGCAGTCCGCGCTAGGTATAGATCTGCAGGCCTTCATAAAGTCTGTGCGACCGCGGTCCTGCTTGCGTGGTCCGCACGGGGTGCTTTAGAGAGGTATAAATACACGTGAATTTTAGTTATTGAACACTTTTCAAAAACTCCAAAACATAAGAGGTGATTTTTCAAACAACTCTTCTTCTCCAAAACAATTGGTAAGTGATTTCTAAACTATTTTCTTCATTCTTTAACATCTTTTAACATTATTTCAACTTCATATTAAAGATTTTCATGGGGAAATTTGGGGAACTTGGGTAAAACCTAGGTTTTCTTCAAATTGAGAAGTTGGACCTCGACTTGTGGTCTTATTTCGAAACTAATCATATATTTGGGTTCGTGGGGGGAATGAGTAACCGGGTTTTGATTCGAACCTCGGGTTTTGACTACGTGGGTCCGGGGGCATTTTGGAAACTTTGGAGCAAAACTTTGGGAAATTCATTTTCATGCATTCAAATTGATTCAATTAACATTTGTTGATTCATTCAATTAATTTGTGACTAGATTCGAGCGGTTTTGGGGTGAATTCGAGGGCTAAAACTATAATAGAGGCTTGTGTTGATTTTGGATCATTCAAGGTAAGTGTTTGATTTAACTCTGGCTTGAGGGAAAAAGATTAGAGTATTATTTGTTAATTGCTAAATATGGAGTACGTTGTATATGCATGGTGACAAGTATGTATACACCGGTGTCTAGCATGACCGGGGGTCCTTAGTTGTGCTTATTTAGGATTCTGTAGTGACTCTTCCTTGCTAATTGATGGTTTCTATATGATATGAAGAGAATGAGAAGGAAATGTAATTTGTATCTTTAGAGCGTTGGCTCGATTGTTGACTTGATTAAAAAGTAAGAAATTAACGGAGGAGAAAGAGATGTACTTAATCCCTTGCCGGAACGTGCAAGTCATTGTTGTTGCTCCCTTACCAGAAATTAACTGCTTAGTTGTATTCTCCCTTGCCGGGATAGTTGAATTGATACTTGTTCCCTTTCCGGGAAACTATTATATATTATGTACTGGTGTCGTGTGGAACGCCGACCACTTATATATTATGAAATGGGATCGTACGACACGCCGACCACTTATATATTAGAAAATAAGATCGTGGTGCAAGCCGACCACTTATATATTATGAAATGGGATCGTGTGGTACGCCGACCACTTATATATTATGAAATGAGATCGTGTGGCATGCCGACCACTTATATATGCTGAGATGGGATCGTGTGGCACGCCGATCACTTATATAGATTATGAGATCTGATGTAGTTTTGTTGTTTAATTTTGATAAGTTTTTTTCACATGTATTTCCCCTAAGCATGCCCCCTCGCTTTAATTGGTATTTTCTGCTGTATATATATATATATATGTGTATATATATGTGTATATATATGTGTGTATATATATATATATATATATATATATATATATATATATACATATATATATATATATATATATATATATACATATATATATATATGTATATATATATATATATATATATATATATTGCTAGGTCCTGTCTAGCCTCGTCACTACTTCGCCGGGGTTAGGCCAGGCACCTACCAGCACATAGGGTCAGTTGTGCTGATGCTACACTCTGTGCACTTTTTGGCACTGATCCAGGAGCATCTTTTGGGCCTCAGCAGTAGGATTTGAGCGGGAGACGACTTCAGTCCAGGGACTTCCGAGGTAGTCTAGCTGACGTCCGCATGCCGGAGTTCCTTCTATGTTATTAGTTTGTTTTCCTTGTACTGAGATAAACATTGATGTATTTCTATTCAAACTTGATTTTAGCTCTCTTTAGTAGTTCGTGAGTTAGTGACACCGGATCTGGGTACATATGCATTTGAACTTCCGCATTTGGTTTTCAGTTACTCTATGCTTTTTAGAGTTCCTTTTTTTATTTAAATGACTTGTTTTATTTATATTATTGAGATGTTCTCAGAAAATGTTTTAATTCTTGTCTGGCCTCACTCCGATAGTAGGCGCCATCACGACTACCATTGGTGGGAAATACGGGTCGTGACAAGTTGGTATCAGAGCACTAGGTTACATAGGTTTCACAACTCACGGACAAACTCGGTAGAGGGTGAGGGATCGAGAAGGAGACTTCTGTATTTATCCCAGAGGTTGCAGAGTTAGGAATATTTCACCTTGTTCTTTCTTGTCGTGCGATTCTGTTTCTCAAATACTAATTGTCTTTCTACTCTGTTCTTCGTATATGGCGAGAACACATTCTTCCTCTTCTACCGCGTAGCAACCCGAGCCCCCAAGAACAACTCCTACGAGGGGCAGAAGGCGAGGCCGAGGCCATGCCAGAGGCCAAGGCAGGGTAAGAGCTCAGCCCCGAGCAGCAGTCCTAGAGGTGGAGCCTCATGTTTATTATGATGAGGAGGTTCCAGCCCCAACTGCTCCGGTGGGCCTAGCTCAGGTCCGAGAGGGGTTCATAGCCACCCCAAGTCTTCAGGATGCATTGGTCAGGTTGTTAGGCTTTGTGGAGAGCGTCACTAGAGCGGGTTTGATTCCTGTAGCACCGGTCACTTCTCTGCTGGGGGAGGAGTCCAGACTCCCGCTACACGTACTCCGGAGCAGGTAGCTCCTCATGCTCAATTTCTAGTAGTGCCGCCAGCTGTGTTGCGGCTCAGACCGACGATAGTGCAGCTATGTCTGCGGATGCTTTGTAGAGGCTTGATAGGTTCACCAAGCTCTTCACCACCATATTCAGCGGTGCTCCTAAAGAGGACCCCCAGGACTTTTTATTCAGCTGCCATGAGGTTCTCCAGACTATGGGTATTGTGGAGAAATGGGGTTGACTTCATCACCTTTCGACTAGCAGGATCCGCCAAGACTTGGTGGAGGGACTATAGTTTATCCGGAGGTGGGGATTATTATGGTAGAGGCCATCCTCCGAGGCCCTTTCGGTCATCCCTGTAGGTTTCACATGGTAGTTCGGATGGCCGAGGATCTCAGCCAAAGTATTCTGACCAGCAGCTTTTCAATTCTCTCTCAGCACCTATCAGTGCACCACCACTTTGTTATTCTCAACAGTCGAGGGCTTGTTACAAGTGTGGAAACATGAGGCACATCGCTAGGTATTGCCCTCGAGCTTATGACAACTCTTAGCAGCAGGGTTCTCGTCCTATAATTCAGGCACCAGAGCTCCCCAGCCTGCCCAGCTAGCTAGAGGCAGGGGGGGTAGAGGTCATAGAGGTGGAGGTAGAGATCAGAGAGGTGGAGCTCGGACCGCCAGAGGTAGGGGTCAGCCAGTAGCGGATCTTCCTAAAGACATGGTTTAGGGAGGTGGGGCCCAGCCCCAGTGTTATACTCTGCCAGCTGGGCTAGAGGCTGAATCATCAGATGCCGTTATTACAGGTACTATTCTGGTATGTGATAGAGATGCTTCAGTGCTATTTGACCCTGGGTCTACGTATTCGTATGTGCCATCCTATTTTGCACCCTACCTGGTTATGCTAGTGATGCTTTATGTACTCCTGTTTATGTATCTACACTAGTGGGTGATTCTATAGTAGTCACCGAGTGCAACGTTCCTGTGTGGTAGTGTTTGAGGGTCTTGAGACCCGTGTTTATTTATTGCTCTTATAAATGGTAGATTTCGACATTATATTGGGGATGGATTGGTTGTCCCCGTATCATGCCATCTTGGATTGTCACTCCAAGTTCGGGACATTGGCTTTGCCAGATTTTCCCAGATTGGAGTGGAGAGGGACCCCAGGTCATGCCACCCGCCGTGATATATCATATGTGAAGGCTCGACGCACGGTCGAGAAGGAGTTTAGCTTATTTGGCGTATGTCCGCTACTCTAGCACAGAGGTCCCTTCTATCGATTCTGTTCCTACTGTTAGAGAGTTTTACGAGGTTTTCCCTTCAGACTTGGTAGGCATGCCACCTGATAGGGATATTGATTTTTGTATCGATCGGGCGCCGGGCACATAACCCATTTCTATTCCGCTGTATCGCATGTCTCCGCTAGAGTTGAAAGAATTAAAGGATCAGTTGCAGGATTTGCTTGATAAGGGTTTCATTAGATCTAGTGTATCGCGTTGGTGTGCGCCAGTGTTATTTGTGAAGAAAAAGGATAGGTCAATGAGAATGTGCATTGATTACCGAAAATTAAACAAAGTGACGATTAAGGACAAGTATCCACTGCCGAGGATCGATGATTTATTTGACCAGCTTCAGGGTGCAAGGGTTTTACGAAGATAGATTTGAGAGCTGGCTACCATCAGTTGAGGATTAGGCCATCTGATGTCCCTAAGACAGCATTCTGCACTCGGTATGGGCATTATGAATTCTTGGTCATATCATTTGGGTTAACCAATGCCCCAACATCATTTATGGAGTTGATGAACTGAGTGTTCAAGCCCCTTCTGGATTTGTTCGTGATTGTTTTCATTGATGACATTCTGGTATACTCCCGCAGTCAGGAGGAGCATGAGCAACACCTCAGAGTGGTTCTTCGGACTTTGAAGGATAGTCAGTTATATGCCGAGTTTTCGAAGTGCGAGTTCTGATTGAGTTCGGTTGCATTTCTAGGTCACGTGGTTTCAGCAGAGGGTATTCAGGTTAACCCGAAGAAGATTGAGGCAGTCAAGAACTGGCCTTGACTAACATCAGCTACAGAGATCTGGAGTTTCTTGGGATTAGCAGGTTACTACCGTCGGTTCGTGGAGGAGTTTGTATCTATTGCAGCCCCGATGACCAGATTGACCCAGAAGGGTGCCTAGTTCAGATGGTCGGATGAGAGCTTTCAGAAGCTCAAGACATCTCTGACTACATCACCGGTATTGGTATTGCCCACAGGTTCAGGGCCTTGCACAGTCTATTGTGATGCTTCCTGTATTAGGCTTGGTGCAGTATTGATGCAGGATGGCAGAGTCATTGCCTATGCTTCGAGGCAGTTGAAGATCCACGAGAAGAAATATCCGGTTCATGATATGGAGTTGGGCAGCCATTGTTTATGCCTTGAAGATTTTGAGGCATTATCTATATGGCGTAACGTGTGAGGTGTACACGGATCACAAGAGTCTTCGGTACTTGTTCAAGAAAAAGGAGTTGAATTTGAGGCAGAGGAGGTGGTTGGAGTTGTTGAAGGACTATGATGTTACTATCTTGTACCACCCGGGGAAGGCCAATGTGGTGGCCGATGCATTGACTAGGAAGTCTACCAGCATGGGTAGTCTTGCTTATATTCCGGTCATCCAGATACCGCTTGCTTTAGATTTTCATGCCTTGGCCAATCGATTTGTGAGGTTGGATATTATTGAGCCTAGCAGGGTGTTAGCTTGCACGATTGCTCATTCGTTATTGTTGGAGCGTATCCATGAGCGGCTGTTTGATGATCCCCATTTGTGTGTCCTGAGAGACACGGTGCAGCATGGAGGTTCCAAGAAGGTGATCTTAGATGGTGATGGTGTTTTGAGATTGCAAGGGCGAGTGTGTGTGCCCAATGTCTATGGGATTCGAGAGGTTATCTTAGCGGAGACCCATATTCCAGGTATTCTATTCATCCCGGCGCCGCGAAGATGTATCAGGATCTGAGGCAGCACTATTGGTTGCATATAATGAAGAAATATATTATTGTGTATGTGGTTCGGTGTTTGAACTGTCAGCAGGTTAAGTATGAGCATAAGAGGCCTGGTGGTTTATTTCAGAGGATTGAGCTTCCTGAGTGGACGTGGGAGAGGATTACTATGGACTTCATTACTAGTCTTTCGATGACCCGGAAGAAGTTTGATGCGATTTGGGTCATTGTTGATAGACTGACCAAGTCGGTGCATTTTGTTCCTGTAGCAACCACTTATTCATCTGAGAGGTTAGCTGAGATCTACATTAGAGAGATCATTATCCTTCATGGGGTGCCGATATCTATCATTTCGGATTGGGGTATGTAGTTTACCTCGCGCTTCTTGGGAGCAGTCCAGCAAGAGTTGGGCACCCGAGTTGAGTTGAGCACAATATTTCATCCTCAGACAGACGGACAGTCTGAGAGGACGATCTAGATATTGGAGAATATGCTCCGAGCCTGGCTCGTGGGACCAGTTTTTTCCTTTAGCAGATTTCGCCTTCAACAATAGCTATCAGTCTAACATTCAGATAGCTCCATATGAGGCATTGTATGGTAGGCGATATTGGTCTCCAGTTGGGTGGTTTGAGCCAGGAGAGGCTTGGTTATTGGATACGGGTTTAGTCCAGGAGGCCTTGAATAAGGTCAAGATCATTCAGGACAAACTTCGGACAGCCCAATCCAGGCAAATGAGTTATGCAGATTGCAAGGTTCGATACGTGGCTTTCATGGTCGGTGAACGAGTATTGCTCCGTGTGTCTCCAATAAAGGGTGTGATGAGATTCGGGAAGAAGGTCAAGCTTAGACCTAGGTACATTGGTCCATTTGAGATACTCGATAGTGTGGTAGAGGTGGCCTATAGACTTGCCTTGCCGCCTAGCTTGTCAGGCGTGCAACCAGTTTTTCTTGTGTCCATGCTTCGGAGGAATCACAGCGATCCAGCCTACGTGTTAGATTTCAGCACTGTACAGTTGGACGAGGATCTCTCTTACGAGGAGGAGCCGGTAGCAATTGTAGACAGGCAGGTTTGACAGTTGAGGTCGAAACATTTTCTTTCAGTGCGTGTTCAGTGGAGAGGTCAGCCTCTCGAGGCATCGACCTGGGAGTCCGAGTCGGATATGCGGAGCCGTTATCCTCATCTATTTTCCGACTCAGGTACTTCTTTCTTTTGTCCGTTTGAGGACGAACAGTTATTTTAGAGGTGGAGAATGTGACGACCCAAAGGATCATCACCGGATTTCTCACCCATTCTGTGTTTCAGAGGCCTTGAAAACCTCATTTATGGTTGCCTCAATTTGCCTGTGCAGTCCGGGCGCGTAGCCAGAAAGCATATATGTTAAATTTTATGGAAGTTGCTAAACTTTGGCCTTAAAATGATTAAAGTTGACTTTGGTCAACAATTTGGGTAAATAGACCCGGGACCCGTGATGTGACGGTCCCGGAGGGTTGGTAGAAAAATATGGGACTTGGGCGTATGCCCAGAAAAGATATTCTACGTCCCGAGCCCGAGTAATGAATATTTGAAAGAAATTGTTTATCAAATGAATATGAGAAATTTGAAATGAAATCGGATTAGAAAGTACTAGTATCAGGCCCGTATTTTGGTTCTGGCGCCCGGTACAGACCTTATATATATATATATATATATATATATATATATATATATATATATATATATATATATATATATATATATATATAAAGACATTTCTGTGTAATTTGGTCGAATTCGGACGTCATCTGACGCGTTCCGGACCTTAATCTCTATGTTTGAAAGTTTACGAAGTTTCAATGAAAAGCGATGAAGTTGATTCCTCGTTTATAATGTTATTTTGGTGATGTGATCACACGAGGAAGTCCGTAGCATATTTTTGAGGTGGTGTGTATGTTTGATTGGGAGCCCCGAGGGCTCGGGTGAGTTTCGAGTGGGTTCCGGGATGCCTTAGAGTTAAAAATACCAGATGTTGCAGGTTCATAAAAAGTGAGTAGCCTCTGAACCCTCTGGTGCGGCCCATGTGGAAACATGTGCGGCCGTGGTCGTCTTTCCGCGGGCCGCGGTGGGTGCTGGGCGGCCACAGTCGGCCTGGCGCAATCTGCGCTAGGTAGAGATCTGCAGGCCTTTAGAAAGCCTGTGCAGTCGCGATCCTTCTTGCGCGGTCCGCACGGGGTGCTTCAGAGAGGTACAAATGCATGTGAATTTCAGTTATTGTACACTTTTCTAAAACCCCAAAACATAAGAGGCGATTTTTCAAACAACTCATTTTCTCCAAAACGATTGGTAAGTGATTTCTAAACTATTTTCCTTACTCCTTAACATCTTTTAACATAATTTCAACTTCAAATAAAAGATTTTCATGGGGAAATTTGAGGATTTTAGGTAGAACCTAGATTTTCTTCAAATTGAGGAGTTGAACCTCGACTTGAGGTCCGATTTTGAAACTAATCATATATTTGGATTCGTGGGGGAATGGGTAATAGGGTTTTGGTCCGAATCTCAGGTTTTGACCACATGGGCCCGGGGACATTTTGGAAAATTTTGAGCAGAATTTTGGAAAATTCATTTTCATGCATTCAAATTGATTCAATTAACATTTGCTGATACATACAAGTAATTTCTGACTAGATTCGAGCGGTTTTGTGGTGAATTCAAGGGGTAAAGCTATACTAGATGCTTGAATTGATTTTGGAAAATTCGAGATAAGTGTTTGATCTAATTTTGGCTTGAGGAAAAAAGATTAGATTATTATTTGTTAATTGCTAAATGTGGAGTACGTTGTATATGCATGGTGACAAGTATGTATACACCGATGTCTAGCATGACCGCGGGTCCTTAGTTATGCTTATTTGGGATTCTGTAGTGACACTTCCTTGGTAATTGATGGTTTCTATATGATATGAAGAGAATAAGAAGGAAATATAATTTGTAAACTCTTTGGAAAGTTGGCTCGATTGTTGACTTGATTAAAAAGTAAAAAATGAACGGAGGAGAAAGAGATGTAATTAATCCCTTGCCGGAACGTGCCAGTCATTGTTGTTGCTCCTTTGCCAGAAATTAACTGCTTAGTTGTATTCTCCCTTGCCGGGATAGTTGAATTTATACTTGTTTCCTTGCCGGGAAACTATTACTCCCTCCGTTTTATATTGTTTGAGATAGTTTGACTCGACACAGAGTTTAAGAAAAAAGAAGAAGAAGATTTTAAAACTTGTGGTCTTTAAAGATTGAGGCATAAAGGTTTGTGGGGCCATACCATTTGTGTGGCTATAAAAGCTTCTCACTAAGGGCAAAAATTTTTAAATTTAGAAATGTGTCATTTATTTTGGAACAGACTAAAAACGAAAGTAACTCAAATAATATGTAACAGAGGGAGTATATATTATGGAGTGAGTCATGTGGCACGCCGACTACTTATATATTATGAAATGGGATCGTGTGGCATGCCGACCTCTTATATATTATAAAATGGGATCGTGTGGCACGCCGGCCACTTATATATTATGAAATGGGATTGTGTGGTACGCCGACCAGTTATATATTATGAAATGGGATTGTGTGGCATGCCGACCATTTATATATTATGAATGAGGTCGTGTGTCACGTCGACCATTTATATATTATGAAATGGGATTGTGTGGCATGCCGACCATTTATACATTATGAAATGGGATCGTGTGGCACGCCGACCACTTATATATGCTGAAATGGGATCGTGTGGCATGCCGACCACTTATATAGATTATGAGAACTGATGTAGTTTCGTTGTTTACTTCTGATAAGTTATTTTCATTTGTATTTCCCCTAAGCATGCCCCCTCCCCACTTTAATTGGTATTTTCTGCTGTTATTTCATTGCACTTCGTATTTGGTTTTTATATATATATATATATATATATATATATATATATATATATATATATATATATATATATATATATATATATATATATATATATATATATATATATATATATATATATATATATATATATATATCTACACAGGTTGTTTTTGGTAGGTCCTTCCTAACCTTCTCACTACTTCGCTGGGGTTAGGCCAAGCACTTACCAACACATGGAGTCGATTGTGCTGATGATACGCTCTGTGCATCTTTTTGCACAAATCCAGGAGCAGCTTTTGGGCCTCAGTAGTAAGATTTAATTGGGAGCTGACTTGAGTCTTGGGACTTTCGAGGTAGCCTAGCTGACGTCCGCAGGCTAGAGTTCCTTCTATGCTATTAGTTTGTTTTGCTTGTACCGAGACAAACATTGATATATTTTTATTCAGTATTATTTTTAGCACTCTTTAGTTGTTCGTGAGTTAGTGACACCGAATCTGGGTGAGATGTATTTTAACTTCCACATTTGATTTTCAGTTGTCTATGATTTTGAGACTTCCGCTTTTATTTAATTGACTCGTTTTATTTATATTGTTGAGATGTTATCAGAAAATATTTTAATACTTGGCTGGCCTAGCTCCAACAGTGGGCACCATTACGACTTCCGATAGTAAAAAATTCAGATCGTGAAACATTATTATCCAATTAGGGTAAAGCTAGTAAACTACATACTTCTGTAGCCCAAATAATTAGAGCTGGTCAAGGAAATATTTAAAAGAAGATATTAGTCTTCGTTTGTTGCATGACTATGTTTCGTTTCACTTTTCCTGTTGATACATAATTTAATCCAAATTATCAAACGTGGAGATATCTGTAGCTGTCACTAATAAGGGACAGAGTCCTTTATATTCTTAGTATTAGTCAAAGAAATAGTTACGTAATTGTTTATATCTTCTTCAGTACCCCCTTTATTTATGACAGAGGATATAGTCTGTCACTATAAATAAGATTCCTCGTTATATTAAGAATTCTGTTTCAAACATATATAGAACATGTGCCAAAAATTTGGTTAGCTTAAGTAAAAGAAGAGTATGAAAGGAACCGGAAGCTTTAATGATTGGGAGTTATCAACCGGCCAAATATATAAAACCCTTAGTTAAACCTTACAATGGTTTTCAAACTTTTTTTCACGTTTTTAATGCATTTTTTCTTTTGATAATAAATGGCAACTTAAACGAAAGCAAGAAATTAAAGTGGTTCAGTATGCAAAGGGATTGATCGTAGTGACTCAATCACAACCAAGTGTATGTAGAAAAACGGGAGGATATATAGTTCAAAATTAAATATAATATTTTCTCCAATTAGACTATGTGAATCCCATTTCATCCTATAGGATGTTCGTCTCTATGTTAACATGGCACACCTAAGAATGATCTATAGCCTCGAGAAGAAACCTGCAATCATTCAAAACGTTTTTAATACTCATACGATCATATCACATCCTTATTTAAGGTTTCATTTCACTTACATTTTTTCGCGACCACACTTCAAAAGTCACATTAATATGTCAAAAAGATGTATGTAGAATTTTTTTCCCCGTATGATATATTTTACATGAAAATATTTTGTTTTTTTTTCTAGAAATAGTAGTCAGTAGAAATGAAAGAGAAGCTAGAAACATAATAATCTTCATGATATATAATTGATCAATTGTGTATTAATTACATTTTACGTGATTTTAGACAATCATCTTCTTATGAGTCAATTTTACAATGAGCTACAAGTTCCATGTCAAGTTCAGAACCTATAAACTTCTAATTTGGACTCAGCCTTTTGACACATCAATATTGATTTAGTGTTATACCTCATGCTATGTTATAAAATGTATATGTGTGTCACGACCCCATTTCCCCTTCGCAGGATATCGTGACAGTACTTAGTCTCTAAAACTAAGTAAGCCTAAAGATTATACTGAATGACTCAATATTAAGTTGAAACTCAAATTCAATATCTAAAATATGTAAAACTAGAATTTTTAAAATGACTATAACTCCCAAAACCCGATAGAAGTAAGTCACAAGCTCTAAGAGAAATGCTAAATATCTCTCTACATCAGAGTCTAATGAAGATAAGTAAAAACAAAATCATAAAGGTAGAAGGGACTCTGAGGTATGCGGACGTTGGCAGATATACCTTGAAGTCTCCATGTATTCACTGCTCACTGATATCAGGGCTAGTAGGAGGTACCTGGGTCTGAACAAAAAGATGTACAAAAGAGTAGTATGAGTACATCACAATGGTACCCAGGAAGTTCCAAGCTTAACCTCCGTAGAGTAGTGACGAGGTCAAGTCAGGGACCTACTGGAATAAAAGGAAACATGGCAGAAGATATGATAATAAAATGAAAGGATTGAGGATTTAACAATGAGAGATTACACAAAGGTAACAACACGACAAATAGGGGTAAACCAATGGGGGGCTCCCGAGGTACCGCCTCGTAGTCCCAAAAGTAAATACACAATAGGGGAGCTTCCGATGTACCACCTCATAGTCCCAAAAGTAAATATGATACAGGGAAGCTCTTGAGGTACTGCCTCGTAGTCCCAAAAGTAAATACACAATTCGTAGCCGATGGATCAATGAATTTACAGCAAGGAATCCTACAGTTAAAGACTGAATAGAAAATAAAGGAAAGCAGGAATTCAACTAAGCATGTTGCACATAGTTAAAGTAAGAATTAAGATGCTTAGACATAAAATATTAGGCTAAACATGATAACTATACATTCTAAGGCAACACAGTTAAGGAATTAAAGAAGACTACTCAACAAGAACCTTGCTTTTCAACGTATAACCCAAGTACGCATTCGTCTCCTCATGTACACGGCTTCCACGTATTTCAAATACCATAACAGTACTAAAACCTAAGGGAAATTTTTTTTCCACAAGGTTAGATAAGTCACTTACCTTAAATAAAGCTCTACATCCAGTAAGAATACTTTTCCCTAAACTTTCTGACTCCGAGTGCCCCAAATATAGCAAAAAGCAATTACATACTATAAATATATCTATAAGAAACTAATCTAATTAATGAAATAAAGACTTTAACAAGAAATTAAAATTTTTTCCCAAAAAGTTGACTCGGGCCCACACCTCAGAATCAGGTAAAGTCACAAAATCCGAACACTCGTTCAATCACGAGTCCACCAATACCAATATTACACAAATCTAATACAAAAATCTGGATCAAAATCTTAAAGTTGGGCCTTAGAAATTTCTTCCACTTCCCTCCAATTTCCCACCCCAAATCACCAATTAAGTGGTGAAATTAAAGACATAATCATGAAATTAATTAACTAGGTAAGAATCACTTACCCCAAACACCCACGTGAAAATATCTCCAAGAATAGCCTAAATACGAGCTCTCAAGTCCACAGGATGAAAAATAACATAAACCCTCAATTTTGACCATTTGAATCTCCCCGTGTATTTCCTTATTTGAACGCAAAAGCTTCCTCGCATTTGTGAAGCAAAAAAATGATTCTGCACAAAAACCTCCTACGTGAACGTGAGGGTCCATTCACAAACGCGATGGTCACTGACCCCAGGCCTTCGCGAACGCGAAGCCTCTCACACGAATGCGTAGGCCAAGCATGCGGTCCCCCCTTCACCCACTTATCTTCTTCTTCGCGAATGCGTGGGCTCAGACGCGAATGCGAAGAGCTTTTTTCACCTGCCACCCAAAACCCCCTCACGAATGTGAGACCCTTCTCGCAAGCGTACTGAAGGAAACCAACATTAGTGATTTTCTGCAATCTAACAAGTCCCAAAATATTCCGAACATGATCCAAATGACAACCGAGGCTCCCGGGACCTCAACCAAATATACCAACATGTCCTAAAATATCATAAGAACTTAGTCGAGCATTCCAGTCACATCAAACAATGGTAAAAATACAAATCGCACCCCAATTAAAGCGTAATGAACAAATGAGATTCTAACTTCTACAAACGATGACGAAACCTATCAAACCACGCATGATTGACCTCAAATTTTTCTCACAAGTCACATTTGACATTACAGACCTACTCCAACTTTCGGAATCATAATTCGATCCCGATATCAAATAGTTCACCCCGATCAATGTTATTTCTAGAAATCCTCAAATTTTTAACTTCTACCAAATAACGCCGAAATGACCTACGGACCTCCCAATCAACATCCGGAACGCCCTCCTAAGATCTAAATCACTATACAGAGCTATTGGAATCGATGAAACTCTATTTTGGAGTTGTTTTCACACAGGTCAAACTACAGTCAACTCTTATAACTCAAACTTCACACTTAGGGACTATGTGTCCCATTTGATTCCGGAACTCCCTCGAACCCGACACCAAGCACCCCCGCAAGTTCTGTAAGCATAAAATGAAGTAGAAGAAGCAATAAATAGGGGATCAAGGCTAATAATCTCGAAAAGACCGACTAGGTCGTTACATCCTTCCCCTCTTAAAACAATTGTTCATCCTCGAACGAGTATAGAGACATACATGAAGTGGTGAGAAGATGAGAATAATGACTGCGGATATCATTCTTGCTCTTTCAAGTCACCTTCTAGAGTGGCTGACCCCTCCACTGAACCTTCACTAAAGCAATATTCTTTGACCTCAACTTTCGAACCTGCCTGTCCAAGATGGCCACAACTCCTCAACATAAGAAAAATCCTTGTCCAACTGGATTGAGTAGAAATCTAACATGAGATGGATTGTCGTGATACTTCCGGAGCATAGAAACGTGGAATACTAGATGAAATCCTATTAGACTGCGAGGTAAGGCAAGCTCATAAGTAACTTCCCCAACTCTCGGCAACACCTCGAATGGGCCAATAAACCTTGAGCTCAGCTTCCCATACTTTCCAAACCTTATAACACCCTTCATGAGAGAAACCCCAAACAGGACCCGCTCTCCAACCATGAACACGCGAACCTTCCGATCCGCATAACTCTTCTGTTTGGGCTGACTTATAATTGTTATTGTAGGCAAATTCCAGAAGTGGCAAGAACTGTTCCCAATAACCCCCAAAATCCATCACACACGCATAGAGAATATCCTCTAATGTCCAAATAGTGCGCTCGGACTCACCGTTCGTCTAAGGTTGAAATGATGCGCTCAAATCAACCCGAGTACCTAACTCATGCATGACCCTCCAGAACCGCGATTTAAATTGCATACCCCGGTTAGAGATGATGGATACCGGCATGCCATAAAGCTTGACAATCTCACAAATATAAACTCGAGCCAACTGATTGGAAGAATAAGTAGTCATCTCTAGTATGAAATGAGCCGACTTGATCAAACTATCCACAATCACCCAAAAACTACATCGAAATTTCTCTGTGTCTGTGGGAGCCCAACAACAAAATCCAAAGTGATCCGCTCCCATTTCCACTCCGGAATATCTAGCTTCTGAAGCAATCTACCTGGACGCTGATGCTCATACTTCATCTGCTGGAAATTTAGGCACCGAGATTCATACTCTACTATGTTCATCTTCATTCTCCCCCACCAATAATTATTGCCTCAAGTCCTGATACATATTCGCGGAACCTGGATGAATTGGGTACCACGAACTGTGATTGTGAGCACGTAATTTTTGCACTATATGAATTATTCCAAGAAATTCAAACAAAATAATTTCTTTCATTATTTTTGCAATTTGGTGGATTTTTGGGACATTTTAAGTTAATTATTTGCATTTTTATTTGTGTATTTTAATTAAAAAAAATAAAAAAATACTTGACATTTGAACTTAGGTTTTAATTTCGTATTTTAGGATTAATTAGTAATAAAGAAAATAAGAAAAATAGTTCAATTCACATTTTTAATTTTGATTTTTATTTGGTTTTTAGTAATGTTTCTTTTGAATTTATTTGGTGTTAATTTGTCTAGGATTAGTTTAGTATTAGGAGTTAATTTATATTTTTAATTGAATATTAGGAATTAATTTGGTTTTTTTGGAATTAATTAAAATGAAAAATTGAATTGAATGATAGAAGTTTGGGCTGTTCAGATTTAATTCAACCAGGCCTAATAGATACGCCTTTAAATCCGAACAACCCATGCCTAAGACGCCTTAGCCGAAACAGGCTCAGAGACGCCAAAACGACATCGTATTACCAAAATCAATCTCAACCATCGAGGTTGATTAATCCAATGGTAGGGAAGCCCCAATCATTAGTTATATAATTGTCCGAACCCATCCCTACCCCCCTCAGACCCCTATCCCCCGCCCCTCTCATCAACATCAGAGAACCCTTCATCTCTTCGTCGCCTACCACCACATGACACTGGCCGGAAATTGTCTCTGCCGACAGCGATTGTAGGTTGAACCTAAAATTTACACCATTGATTCCCCATGACCTCCTCTTTCCAAACCCCAAAATTCCATGGCTGGAATCACACTCAATCTTCTCGAATATTCGAGTATGTTGCCGTCACCTCCGCCATCCCAAATCATACCAAATTTATACTCCACAACCCCAGGCCACTCTAAGCCCCATTCTCATGTTTACTGCACAAGAGTCCCAACCGAAGTCCTTCAATTTCACATCTAGGATTTGAATGTTTTGGGCAGGGCCAAATTCATTTGCACAAGCATCCTTTGTGTATCGCTTGTCCATACATGAGCGTTTGAGTCTAATAGTGAGTTTCTCCCTATTCTTCTTTTCTTTCTTATTATGCTCTCCTCCTTTTGCTTCCTGTGATTTGATCTTGCTTTTGTAATTGTTGTTAATTAGTTTAGTTGTTGTTTGAATGCATATAAATATTAATTTAGTAAGCTTTTTTTTTATTTCTGTTTTGATTCTTAGTTTTGGGTTCTGTATATGTTTTGTAGTTTAATTCTGTTTCATTTTGTTTAGTCCTGCGTTGGTAATTTAGATTTTAGTTTAATTTATGTTTTGTATCTGTTTCTATCTGCCTTTGATTCATTAATCGATCCTGTTTGAAGCCATGTTTGAATTTCAATTCCTTATAATTGTTGCTAGCTAGTGTTAATTAGTTTAAGTCTGTTGAATTGGTAATTGTCTTTAATAATTCCATAGTTTGGTGTTTAGTTTCAAATAATCCTTAGGTTTAGTTTAGTTAACCCTGGTTAAATAACTGTTTGGATATAACTATACTAGGCTAGTAATTTCAGCATGAGTTCAAGGGCAATTTAGGTACTTAGAGTGGCACAAGAATGCTGTAGGTTGAGTTGTAATACTCTAGACTCTTCTAGAAGAGTGTCTTAGATTAAATTTCAGTAGTTTTAGGGTAATAACTTAGGCAACAAGTAAAGACTTTAGTACTAAGGAATAAAATCTGAAAATAAAAGAGGGGGAAAAAGTATAAGGGAAATCTAGAAGCTTCCCCCTGAAATTTGCCTATAAAAGGTAGCTCCCTTGCCTTTATTTTGAAGTTTTCAACATCTAATGTTTCCCCCAAAAATTCCCTAAGTCTCCAAAAATTGAAATTTTAATTTCAGATCAGAAAACTAGATCCGAAATTCGAAAATCTCTTTTTCATATGAAAATCTCCAAAAAAATACACAAAAGCTATAGAAAAACTAAAAAAAGTACTGTTACATTGAGAGATCCCTAGGTCAATTTCAAGTTTAAATGTTGATTGTCATTTCCTGGATCGATTTCCAGTAGTTGAAGTTTTTCGGAATTTTTGGGTTCAATTCTGAGTTGCTTTGGGTATATTCGAGCTTGCCTTAGTTGATTTTTCGTTTGAAATTGGTGCTGATCTGTTGCTAGGTTCAAGTATTGATTCCCTGCTGCTGTGCATTGCTCCTGCTGTTTTACTACTACTGCTGATCTCTTCCTCTTTTCATTATATTTCCACTTCCAGGTACATACTTTGAAATTGGTTCAATGTAGCCTCTCCTGCCGAAAATGGAATGAATCTGTGCCTGTTTCTCTAATGTCGATTTGCCATCTTAAACATTCTGTTATGCTAGTCTTCTGTGATTTAGGTTGATTCGTTTATTGTAATTGGATCAGGACATTAGTATAACTGCATGAAGTGATCTGAAATCGTTTAAAATTAGAGCTTGTAATTGTATATCAAAAGTCGGTTTATAGTTATTAGAGTCAATAAGAACTGTTTGTATAATCGAACTATTTGAGGACTGTTTGAACACTTGTGAATTCACCTAATGTTAGCTTTTAGAATGAGAATAACTTAGTATCTTGTTTAGCTTGAATTTGTTTTCATTAAAGTATTAGGAACTTAGAACTGATTTGTGAATCACAGATTGCTTTGCAAATGATATATGGGCAGTTAAATTGTTCAGGAATTTAGTAGTCTGCAACTAATTCAGAATCAGGTAGAAGTTAAGTAAATGGAAATTGAATCCAACACAAACTATAATTTCATATTGGTATAAAGCATGCCATGTTGTAAGTTTCAAATGCATTAGTTTAATTAGCTTAACACATTTGGATAGTCATATATAATTGTGTTGAACGGGCATGGACTGATAAATCGAAATTAGAGTGAATATAAAGCTGATCGTGTACCCCAAAACTTTGAGCCTATTATGTGTTAAAGCCAATTGGCTGAGACTAAAATCAGCAAAGACTTGGGCTCATTTAGAGGCCCAAAACATGATTGATTCAGTTTAATTTGCTTAAGGCCTAATCTGTTGGACATTTGTGTCCCCTTTACTGAACTTGTTTATAATTAGGGCCTTTTCTATATTTTTTTAGAGACAATTAAATAGAAAATCATAGTTGTTTTAGGATGCCCTTAAAAAAAAAAGTGAGGTGCGCCCCACCAAAAGAAATGCACAAATCGCGGGGCCCTCTTTAATTGCTTATATTAAAATTGCTTAGACTTCGGCATGGCTCATTTAGCGAATTTCACGGCCTTCCTCAAAGATAATAACGCGTTAGTTGTTTTAGGCGCGTATTTTAATAACATTACCTTCTTAAATTCGGTTGCACATATAAGTGACCTAAATCCAAGTCCCAACGAAGTTGAAATGTGTCGAAAACTACGGGTGCATTTATGTGACGTGGTTAGAGACATGTTTTCACGACATTGCAATTCTATTTGAAAATAATAATAATACAAGAGGTTCAAAACTAAGAAGCATATAAGTTGAAACATGTTTTAAAATTAAATAACTAAGCCAAATATGACAGTAAAGCGACCGTGCTAGAACCACGAAACCCGATAATGTCTAACACCTTCTCCCGGGTTAACATAATTCCTTACTCAGATTTCTGGTTCGCGGACTGTTAACAGAGTCATATTTTCCTCGATTCGGGATTTAAACGATGACTTGGGACATCATAAATCTCCCAAGTGGCGACTCTGAATCTTAATAATAAATCTCGTTTCGATTGTCACTTAAATTGAAAACACTCCTTTATGCCCTTGCAGAGTGTAGGTAAAAAGGAGGTGTGATAGTGAGCCTACTGGAGAATCAACTCGCACAACCCATATCTACATTAGGGGCACACATATCTTGCTCTACATACTCAATGCACCGTCATCTCCAATGCTGACCTCCTTAGCATCACTATGCTGAACCGTGTCCTTAAGGACAAACAGATGGGGGTCATTATGCTAACGCGCTCTGATGCGGTCATAAAGAGAAGACTGAGAAACAACACAAGCCAAAACTCAACTCGGGTCAGAAAGATCCAATCTAATAAACTGGTTGGTCAAAGCCTGAACATCTAATACCAATGGCCTCTCTACTGCTACTATATATGCTAGACTACAGAAACTCTTTGCCCTACGACTTAGGGCATCGAACACTACATTGGCCTTCTAAGGATTATACAAAATGGTGATATCATAATCCTTAAGTAGCTCAAACCATCGCCACTACTGAAATTTAAGATTCTTCTGTTTGAGCAGATGTTCCAGACTCTGGTAATCGGTGTAGATCTCAGAAGGGACACCATACAAATAGTGCTGCAAATCTTCAAGGCAAGAATAATAACAGCTAACTCAAGGTCGTGGACAAGATAGTTCTTCTCATGCACCTTCATCAGTGTAGATGCATAGGCAATCACCTTACCGTCCTACATCAAAACTGCGCCAGGACCAATATGCGATGCGTTGCAATATACAGTATAAGACCCCAAACCAGTAGGTAATATCATTATTGGGCTGCAGTGAAAGCTATATTGAGCTTTTGAAAGCTCTCCTCACTGTTGACGCCCCCTTTTTCTAAGGCAAAATCGGGTATGCGACATTTGGGAGGACAACTCTATTCCCTTTCGAGAATTGGGTGTTGGAGTTGAAGAGTCACCACATAATGATTATAGTGCATTAGAACACTTCTAAGAAGAGTTTGAGATGAAGAAACCCGAGTTTATGAACCGCTAAAAATTATCTCGAGGGGAAAGTGTTAGGAACCCCTCAAGATCCACTAGTGTGGTCCCGGCTGTCGACGCTCCCATTTTCTCGTGAAAGCGGGTTTTGACATTATGAACAAAATAACTCTTTTATTCCCTTTTGAGGAATTGGGTTATGGATTTTGGAGAGTCGCCACCTAATGATTATATTGCATTAGGACACTTATAGAAAAAGAAAAAGATTTTGACAGAAAAACTAGAGTTCGGGTAAGGACTTGAGATTATCTCGAGGGGAAGGTGTTACGCACCCTCAAGATCCATTAGTGTGGTTCCCGGCCGTGCTTAATTGTGAATTTAAGAAGAATGGGAATAACAAGCGAAGTTTGCACATAAGAAGTATAAAAAATTTAAAAATTTTGAAAGAAGAAAGACATATGTGATTTTGAAAAGAGGAAGCTTAGTTGGATAAAACATTAATCTAAGAAAAATATCAATAAATAATGAAAGAGAAAAGAGTCCTAGGGTAAAATATAATATAGATCACTTTGGTGCAATACTCAGCAATCATTCTCATACGAGATATTAGTGCATCAATCATCATATCCATATTCTACCCTTCCCACCCCGTTAAGGTATTTAAACGCGATTAGTACTATTTACTTATTGCATGCTAGTACCCGTCCAAACCTATCAGTCCCGAGGTATTAGGACTCCTAGTCCTAAAGGGAATGAAAGGGTTAGAGGAATATATGGGGTTTAAAAGGACAAAATACTAGTTTCGACAACAAAAAAAAACAAGTAAGGGGATTGACAAACAAACATGCAATGACTCATGTAAAACCCCATAAATCACATAACATTTAGTTTAGCATGCCTTACATTTACTGATTGGGTCTTCAAATTAATATTAGCTACGGACAGATTAGTTTAACTCATAGAAATGGATAAAAAGTCTGCATTAGGCAACTCAGATCCAATTGTCAGAACTTAAGGTATTTTAAAACAGTTTATTCAGAAAGCACTGGTTTTAGACAAGAGCCTATGCAAAAGAGTTTGAAACAGAAAAATTGAAAATTGTAGAAGTTAAGAGATGGATTGAAAGCAGTATTGTTTATGTAAAAGAATAGTAAAGTTGTAAAGAGGTGTTCTCGAAAAGCATCAGAAGAAGGAGTGAGTTAAAGACATTTGAAATAACAACTTTGGAGATAAAGTAAAAAATTTAGGCAGAACACTAAGGGATTGGTTTCAGAATAAAGATGTAAGTTTGGAATTTTAAGGGCACTACAGGTCTATAAAAGTTCTAAAACAGACAGACTTGGACAAGTTTCAAAATCAAACATGTTTGGACAATTTTTTTTGCTGAAAGAGTTTGAGGCTAATTGACAGATTATTACTCACATTAGGCGAGTTTGAAATCCTATTGACATGATATCTATATCTTGATTCTTTATGACTCGTTACTATCATTCAACTGATGAGGGAATGAATATTTGATTTCCCTACAGTTTGCCTAGCGTTTATGCATTTCTTATAGACATGATCTCTATATGCAACTTGTATATGGATATTAAGTCCTATAGGAAGGATTTCTAAATGAATTGCAATGTGACTGAATATTAAACCCCATAGACATGGTACCTAAATGATTGACTTGTAAAACGTTAAAAGCCTATAGACATGATCTCTAGGTAGTTTAAAGCATTGAACTTATAGGCATGATATCTAAGTGATTGGATAACAACATTAGTCCTTAGTCATGCTATCTATCCATTAGCATATGCAACTAAATGTAAACCCCTCCCACACCCTTTCACTAATATTCTCCAAATTCCCTTTAAAATATTATTGCAGAACCAGAAAATGAAAGTAATCAATAAAATACATCACAACTTGCAACTAGATCCGAAAATCCTAATTCAATCTTAATATCCAATAACATATGTTTCACCAGATCCGGATTCTAGATTCCAAGGCCTTCTGTTAGAGTGTTTCAAAGTTCCAAGGAGCTTCAAGGGCCCAGGCAATGCTTACACTCTGAAGAGTGAATATTGTAACAGGGTAGTGCCAGTGTGAAATTACTAGCCCTTAGGAATCCAAGTTTAGAGGAAACTCTAGGGTCCCTAAGCATGGATTACCCAAGGGGGTAGGAATTAAGAGCTAGGAGTAAGTGCAAAGTGGGGAGGGACCTTAGTCGGAGGTGGTCATACCCAGCCATGGCATAGACTGACGCACCCCTGACCCCTTGCTCAGATTCAAGCAAATAAAAGCAGACTCTTAGAGAGTCAAACTCAGGTCTGAATGGTGATTGGGACACCAACAGACCAAAATTAATGCTAAAAACATAAGGGGAGATGGATTGGGAAAGCAATTGAGTAAAGACTAAGGAAAGTCTAGTTCTGGATCACAGGCAGCAATTCAAAGTGCTGCCATGCTTCAGGACAATAACAACAACAACAAAAACAACTACCCAGTATAGTCCCACAAAGTGGGGTCTGGGAAGGGTAATATGTAGACGAGCCTTACCCCTACCTGAAAGGGCAGAGATGCTGTTTCCAGTCGACCCCCGGCTCAGTGAAGGAAAGGAAAGATAAAAACAAGAGAGCATTAGTAATTCCAACAGAAATAGCGTAAATAATTATCTAAACATAAGAAACATAAATAAAATAGCATGCAATAATATAATACAATAACTACCATAAATAACTACCACAAGGGAGACACAAGCCAAAACACAAATCATCTACGGATAGCCCTGCCAAGCCTTACCCAACCCCGGGTGAGGAGTACGAAAAAATCTAGGAGCCCCTATCCTACAACCCTGATACTAGACCTCCAGACTTTCCTATCAAGGGTCATGTCCTCGGAAACTCGCATTCTAGCCATGTCATGCCTAATCACCTCTCCCCAATACTTTTTAGGCCTCCCTCTACCTCGCCGAACGCCGACAATCGCCAGCCGCTCACAACTCTTCACCGGGGCATCGGGACTTCTCCTCCGCACATGCCCAAACCACCTCAGCCTCGCTTCTCGCATCTTCTCATCCACCGGGGCCACCCCCACCTTCTCTCGAGTAACTTCATTCTTAATCTTATCTAACCTTGTGAGCCTGCACATCCACCTGAGCATCCACATCTCCGCAACCTTCATTCTCTGAACATGAGAGTTCTTCACGGGCCAGCAATCTGCCCCATACAACATTGCAGGTCTAACCACAGCTCTATAAAATTTCCCCTTGAGTATATGTGGAACTCTCTTATCACACAGGACTCCTGATGCAAGCCTCCAGTTTGACCACCCCGCTCGTATACGATGAGTGACGTCCCCGTTAATCTCTCCATCCCCCTGAATCACTGACCCAAGATATCTGACACTGTCCCTCTTGACGATGACCTGAGATCCAATCATCACGTCCCTGCCTACTTCGCTCGGCTTGGCGCTAAACTTGCACTCCATGTATTCTGTCTTAGATCTGCTTATTTTGAAACCTTTAGACTCAAGAGTCTGTCTACATACCCTCGTCTCATTAATCAAGACTATGTCATCAGCAAATAGCATACACCAAGGCACATCCCAATGAATATGACAGGTTAGAGCATCCATTACCAAGGCAAACAAGAGAGGGCTAAGCGCCGATCCTTGATGGAGCCCCATATCCACTGGAAAATGGTCTGAGTCGCCAGCCACTGTCTTAACCCTAGTCTTAGCTCCATCGTACATGTCCTTGATTACTCTGATGTAGGCTTCCGGCAGGCTCTTCGCTTCCAAGCACCTCCCTTGGGACCTTGTCATACGCCTTCTCCAAGTCGATAAGCACCATGTGCAGGTCCTTCTTCTTATCCCTGAACTGCTCCACCAGCCGCCTGACAAGGTGGATAGCTTCTGTAGTGAAACGACCCGGCATGAAACCGAACTGGTTCCCAGATATAGATGTCACCTCCCTCACCCTCGCCTTGATCACCCGCTCCCAGACCTTCATGGTGTGACCTGTTAATTTGATACCCCTATAGTTGTTGCAACACTGGATGTCCCCTTTGTTCTTGTACAAGGGCACCAGTGTACTCCACCTCCACTCATCCGGCATCCTTTTGGTCCTGAAGATCGCATTGAACAACCTGGAGAGCCACTCCACTCCTGATCTACCCATGCACTTCCAGAACTCCACCGGGATCTCATCAGGCCCGGTCGCTCGACCCCTACTCATCATACGCAAAGCCCCCATGACCTCCTCCGCCCTTATGCGCCTACAGTACCCAAGGTCTCTATGTTGTTCTAATTGCCCCAACTCCCTTAGCTCTATGTTTCGATCCCTCTCCTCGTTAAGTAAGTCTCGAAAGTACGCCTGCCACCTCTGCTTGACTAGAGACCCCCCCATCAGAACTCTACCATCCTCGCCCTTGATGCACCTAACTTGGTCAAGATCACTTGTCTTCCTTTCCCTTGCTTTAGCTAAACAAAATAACTTTCTGTCCCCGCCTCTCTCCCCTAGTTCCTCGTACATGCGACCAAACGCCGCATTTTTAGCTTCCGTAACCGCTAGCTTTGCTTCAGGACAATACTCACATATAAAGGGAATAGATGGAAAGGGTTAAAATCATAACATAAAGAGGCATATCATGCTTGAAGGTAATCACTTAGTGAAAGAAAGCATAAGTAAGCATACAAAGAAAGAAGTGTAGAAAAAGAGAAGTTGAAAACATAACAAAAAAAGGTGCTATTTAACTAGGAAAACATACAGTTGCAAGTTTAGAACAACAGAATAGCAACAACAAACAAACATCCAGGCAGTCAACAGGAACAAACTCAAGAAGCTTCAATAAGTACTTAGGAGTTCAGAGAAACTCCAGGAGATTCAGACAACGGGAGGTAAAGGAGCAGAGTGCTCAGTAGTAGTATAGAAAATAGAAAGTAGTAATAGTAATAGAGAGTAGTAAAGAATATATCAAGAGAGAGATGTCTGTGTCGAATTGTTATATTTTTTGAAGTGAATTCTGATTTGAAGTGAAATTGATCTATGAATGAGTGAAGAGAGGATCATGTAGTTATTCTTGAAGTTAGACAGATAAGCAAGGAAAGAAAATAATTAAGTATCAATCAGAAAACAATCAGTAGAAGGGAATTCCTTTAATTAAGGAATTCAAATTTGAACGGTAGAGGGCAGAAGCTATTTAAGGAAAGGGAATCAAGAAGCATATCATGCACATCATGCAAATAAAGGGTAAATACATATGGGAAAGTTTTGAAACACATGGTTAAGTAAATAAGGCAAGAATTAAATCAACTAGTACATAGTAAATCAGGGAATCAAAGATTCGAAATCAATAATGAACCAAGTCAGAAAATAAGGGAAGCAAGGATCAATTTAGATAAGGAAAGAATCAATCATGTTCACACAATGGCAGTCTGAAATCAATACCCAAAATCAGAGGTTATTCTGAGAGGAAAAAATCTACATATAAAGAGTGCATAAGTTTTGAACATGCGGGACTAGATTCAAAACAGAGAAAAGTGTCATGGAATCAAAATTAGTGAGTAGGGCACTATTAGGTAAGGGGAAATATCAAATGGCATGCAAAACGTCAGGTAAAAGGTCTTTCAAAGCTTAGCAAGAATCAGAATCATATAGAGAAACAAAGATGAGTTCGGAAATTAGGTTTTTGAAATCAGATTAACTAAGAGAAGAGAAGCAGACAAAATCACATACAAGTGGTCTGGAAAACTGGACTGAAAACCCCAAAATTCCAGGGTTTCTGCCATTAATCGAGTGTAGCGATGAAAGCAAATAAATCAGGCAAGAATACTTTCAGAAATCCCAAAGGAACTAAAAATATTTTATGAAAACATAATGAAAGAAAATAAAGTAAAAGGAATCATAAGGAATGGTAGAAGAAAGCATAGTAGAACAAAACATGTAGGAATCACAATAGAAGCACATAGGAGCCATAGTAGAGCAAATACAGTAAAAGAAACACATAGGAAACATAGTAGAACAGGTAAAATTGAAGAAACCCTAAGTTGGAGAAGATGAACAGTTTTGAAAGAGACATAAGAAATAGTTTGAAAACCTTAAAATAAACACGAATCCAGAGCAGATCTAGAGAAATATAGGAGAACCTTGAAAGTCTAGGGTTTCAGAAGAACCCTAGAAGCGAGAAAGGCCTGGAAAAGGGTCTGGTCCGAGTCAAATGAGTCAAAGATGGACTCATAGGTCTAGGATATGCCAAAGTTGAGCTGGGGATGGCCGTAACACATGAATCGGCGGAGATCTAAGCGAAGGAATTCAAACTCGAACCTTGAATCTTCAAGTAACATGGGTATGAGGGCACCTGAGGGTAAGTATAGGCCACGCAGGACTCGGGATGCCATTGATTCCTGTGAAACAAGGTGGAAACCGGCGGAGTAGGCTAGGGTTTTGGAAGGGGGTTACAGAGAGTTTGAGAGACGACGGGGTTCTAGGGGCGGCTGATTTGAATAAGTGAATTAGGGTTAAAGGTGTTGTGAAATTAAAAAGGAATGAGAGAATCATGGCTGTTGATCAAAATGATCAACAACCTAGATTAAAAAGGTGGCCGGGTGGGTTGGGAATTGGGTCAAGGGGTGGGGTAATTGGGTCGTTTAATTTAGGGTCAAATGTGGGGTCAAATGTGGCTATAATTGAATTAGAAATAGGCTAGCATTTAAATAGCCACTTTTTCCCTTTTTAATTAATTAAAATAGTTACAAAATAATATAAAACAAGTTAAATGTATTGAACTAGTTAAAAATATATTAAAACTAATCTAAAAATATCTAGAACAATTTTGTAATTATAAAACGCGATTAATTATAACATAGGTTATAATTGAAATTTTGAAATATTTAGCTTAAAAATGTCAAATAAATTTATAAAAAATATGCAAATCACATTAATAATATTTGGTGTAAATATAATGATGGAAAATAAATGACTCACAAAAAGGACAATTTGAGAATAATTATTGGGGTTTTATACTGAAATAGACAATAAATCAGTTCTAAAAATCTATAAAAATTAGGAAAAATACTAAAACCTTTGGGGATGATTGTATATTCATATACATGCTATTTTTAAAGTATTTTGGGGTATACAAATACATAGGGAAAAATTGGGTGTCAACAGCTGCCCATCTTTACCCGAGGAGGATGAAAAAGTTGTCTGGTAAAGATAAAATGGCCAATTTTGACCGGAGTCGGCGATTGCGAAAGAATTTTGACCTTGCTATGATATCTGAGCTGCCTAAATATCCTTGGTTTTATAGGAATCAGTCCATATGTAGTTTAGGAACCAATGATGGGGATTAGGGAAAATAAACGCGATGGTCTAGTTTGAGAAATGTTACAAAGTTGAACAAGTTGCGGAAAACCAGAGAGGGAGCACTTCCGCTGAGATGGCCGTTTGCTAGCCAGTGTACCTGTGAATGAACGACGCAGTGTATATTTGTGCATAATTTAAACATGATGCATGTTCCCATTTGGACCATGAATGTTGCCTTTGGACGGTTAGGATGACGTCCTTAGACTATGATGTCCCAGGCCATGAAGAACATAAATTAACGATTCGTAGGCCATGAAATGACATTCTCGGGCTATGCAGATGGTGCCTCCAAACTATGATGCCTTTGAATAGGTTGGCGATCTTTCCGCCCATGAGAAAGTGGCAATCTTTCAGCCAAATGAATGCAAGGGTGGCGATCTTTCAGCCAGAGCGATAATTTAAAATGCGGGTGGTGATATTTCAGCCGTTCGAAGAATAAAAGTGGTGATATTTCAGCCATGCAGGAGACAATGCTAAGTCTCGGAAGGAAGATAGGTAGCCATATGCAGGATGGAGTTAGCGGTTAACCTCGAAAGGCAGAAGATAGCCTTATGCGATGCGGATGGAGACAAAGCTTAGTCTCGGAAGCCAGATAAGTAACCTTATGCAGAATGCATGTAGAACTTAACCTTGGAAGGCAGAAAAGTAGCCTTATGCAATGCAGATGGAGATAGATCTTAGTCTCGAAAGGCAGATAAGTTGCCATAAGCAGGATGGAGGTAGAGCTTAACCTCGGAAGGAAGAAAAGTAGCCATATGCAATGCAGATGGAGACGGAGCTTAGTCTCGAAAGGCAGATGGGTAGCCTTTTGCAGAATGAGGGTAGTGCTTAATCTCGGAAGGCAGAAGAGTAGCCATATGCAATGCAGATGGAAACAAAGCTTAGTCTCGAAAGGAAGATAAGTAGCCTTATGCACGATGGAGGTAGGGCTTAACCTCGGAAGGCAGAAAAGTAGCCTTATGCAATGATGATGGAGATAGAGCTTAGTCTCGAAAGACAGATAAGTATCCTTATGCAAAAAATGCAGAAAATATAAAGAGTAAATAGTAATGAGATTTTCTTAGCTGACAGCTGATTGTGATATCGTGGCTGCTGAGGATGTTAGGTGTAGATAGTAACTTTGCAATGAGCGATTGTTCTTCACTCCTGAAGAGCACAAGTGTGTGAGTGTATTCAATAATTTGTGACTTGGGGTGACTGCATTCAAAGAAAAATCGTGAGTTCTGTAGAGGGGAAAGGTTGGTTCGTATCCCATGGCTCTTGATGTCACGCATCATTGGGGTAATATTGCTAAACGACAGCGATGCAAATGCTATTTATGCATAATTCAGTAAATATAATGTAAGTATATAATTGAAAAAATGATTTTATTTTAGATGAACCAACAAGTGCAACGTGGTTCAAAGACACGAAAACCTCACGTGTCCGGAATTTTGAGGGTCCTCTTCAAAATTCTGCCTATATTTACTGGGCTTGCACTGCTGACGGCTGTGCTGAATCACTGAAGGTGGATAGGCTTCAAAATTTTGAGGGTCCTCCTCAAAATTCTGCCCCAGTTTACTGGGTTGATGTTGCTGCAAAACCTGACAAACTGACTTCGGAATTTTGAGGGCCCTCCTCAAAATTCTGGCCCAGTTCCAATATCGGGGAAAGATGGAATTTTTATTAAAATGTGATCGAAGCCATAGGGCTTCCTACGTATCCCCTCTTAAACGGGAATCAGGATAGGCATAGTTCAAATTACATTATGAAGAAAAAATATGTGATCAAATGTACTATCAATTTAAATCGTCTGAGTTGATCGGCTTCGGCCAGACTTCTCCATCCATTTTTGCGAGAATAAGGGCTCCTCCAGTTAGAACCCATTGAACCATATACGAACCCTGCCAATTAGGAGAGAATTTTCCCTTCGGCTTCATCTTGATGTGGAAATATTTTCTTCAATACCAACTGTCGTGGTGTAAACTTCCTTGGTTTAACTCTTTTGTTGAAAGCTCTGGACATTCTATTATGATATAACGGACCGTGGAAAACTGCATTCATTCTCTTTTCGTCTATAAGGGCTAACTACTCATAGCGACTTTTTACCCACTCTACATCATCTAGATCTTCTTTCTGTATGTCCTTCAAGCAGGGAATTTCTACTTCGGCGGGAATGACTGCCTCTGTACCATAAGCCAGCATGTAGGGAGTGGCCCCAGTTGATGTGCAAACCGTGGTATGATAACCCAATAAGGCGAACGACAGTTCTTGTGCCATTTCTTGTGTCGTTCAATCATCTTTCTTAGTATCTTCTTGATATTCTTATTGGCTGCTTCTACAGCTCCATTCATCTGCGGTCTGTATGCGGTAGAGTTCTTGTGTTTAATCTTGAATGTTTCACACATTGCTTTCATCAGGTCACTGTTGAGATTAGAACAATTGTAGGTGATGATTGATTTTGGAATCCCGAACCGACAGACCATACAGTCGCGGAAAAAATATACTACAACTTTCTTGGTCACCGCTTTGTAGGATGTTGCTTCAACCCATTTGGTAAGTAATCAATTGCCACTACGATGAACCTGCTCCCATTTGATGCGGCTAATTCGATTGGCCCAATAACATCCATTCCCCTAGCGGCGAACGACTATGGTGAGATTGTTGTAGTAAGCTCGTTCGGAGGTACTTTTATCATATCTGCGTGTATCTAACAACAGTGGCATCTCCGGACATACTGGATACAGTCTGTTTACATAGACATCAAAAAATACCCTGCTTAGAGTATCTTCTTTGCTAATACAAAACCATTCATGTGCGGTCCGTAGGTACCTGCGTGCACTTCCTCCAATATTTTTGTTGCTTCTCTTGCCTCGACACATCTTAATAATCCCAGATTGGGAGTCCTCCTATACATGATTCCTCCACCGTGAAAGACATTGTTGGATAACCTCCGGAGTGTGCGTTTCTGAGTAGCATTGGAAAATTCTAAGTATTCTCCTATTGTCAAGTATTCTCTAATATAATGGAACCAAGGTTTCCCATCGGCTTCTTCCTCGACGTGAGAACAATAAGCTGGTTGGTCGTGAATCTTGACCTGGATAGGATCAATAAAGTTTGTATGTGGATGCTGGATAATAGACGATAAAGTGGCTAGGGCATCAGCGAACTCATTTTGTATTCTGGGGACGTGCTGGAATTCCGAATTTCTGAATCTCTTCCTCAATTCCTGTATATGATGTAGATAAGGGAGTATCTTGGAATTCTTGGTTGCCCATTCTTCTCGAACCTGATGTATGAGTAGGTCTGAGTCTCGGATCACTAGTAACTCTTGAATGTTCATATCAATTGCCAGTTTGAGTCCTAAGATGCAGGCTTTGTACTCAGCCATATTGTTGGTCCACGGGAATCTGAGCTTGATGGACACTGGGTAATGCTTACCGGTTTCTGATACCAGGACTGATCCTATGCCAACTCCTTTGAAGTTTGCGGCTTCATCGAAAAACATTATCCAACCATCATAAGATTCTGCAATATCTTCTCCTATAAAAGTTACCTCTTCATTAGGAAAATACGTCTTTGGAGGTTCATATTCTCCTCCCACAGGGTTCTCGGCGAGGTGATCTTCCAAAGATTGTCCTTTGATTGCCTTCTAGGTAACATAAACAATATCAAACTCACTTAACAGTATTTTCCATTTGGCGAACTTTCCGGTAGGCATGAGCTTCTGAAAGATATATTTACTTGGTTCCATTCTGGATATGAGATATTTGTGTAGGCACAGAAGTAATGCCTCAACTTTTGAGCTACCCAGGTCATAGCACAACATATGCGCTCTAATAAGGAATACTGAGCCTTGTACAGGGTAAAATTCTTGCTAAGATAATAGATGGCTTGCTATTTCTTCCCGTTTCATCATGTTGTCCTAAGACACAACCAAACTCTCCATCCAATACTGCGAGATAAAGCAATAGGGGTCTCCCTGGTTTAGCCGGAACCAAGACTGGCGGTGTTGAAAAATATTCCTTGATTATGTCGAAAGCCTTCTAACAGTCGTTAGTCCATTTAGTGGAAGCATCCTTCTTTAGCATCTTGAAGATAGGTCCATATATAAAAATGGACTGGGCTATGAACCGGCTGATATAGTTGAGTCTTCGCAGAAAACTCATTACATCCTTCTTGCTCTTTAGCGGTGGCAACTCTTGAATGGATCTGACCTTTGACGGATCCAATTCTATTCCTCGGTGACTCGCAATGAAACCCAATAACTTTCCGGCAGGGACCCCCAATGCACATTTGGCGAGATTTAGTTTCAAGTTGTATCTCCTCAATCTGTTGAAGAACTTCCTCAAATCATCCATGTGATATGTGCCTTTCTTTGACTTGATGATGAGGTCATCCATATACGCCTCGATTTTTTTATGTATCATGTCATGAAAGATAGTGGTCATCGCCTTCATGTAGGTAGCACCAGCATTCTTCAAATCGAACGACATCATTATGTAATAGTGCATCCCCCACGACGTGATTAACACCGTTTTCTCTGCATCTTCTTTATCCATCTATATCTGATGGTATCCAGCAAAATAATCAGCGAATGACTGCAACTCATGTTTGGCGCAGATGTCAATCAATATCTGTATCTTCATCAAAGGGATGTCGTCCTTCGGACTATCCCAGTTAAGATCCCGGTAGTCGACACAGACTCTAACTTTCCCATCCTTCTTCGGTACTGGCACGATGTTGGCTAACCGTGTCAGATACTCTACCACTCTGAGAACCCTGGATTTGACTTTCCTTGTAACTTCTTCTTTGATTTTCAAACTCATGTCTGGATTGAATTTTTTGAGCTTCTGTTTCACTGGCGGGCACGTCGAATCTGTCGGCAACTTGTGAGCCACAATGGATGTGCTGAGTCCTGTCATGTCGTCATAAGACCATGCAAAGATGTCCTCATACTCTTTTAAGAACTCTGTGTACTCTTTCTTTTCTGGTGGTGACAAATGTACGTTGATACGTGTTTCTTTGACATCCTCTGCGTCTCCCAGATTAACAACCTCAGTTTCTTTCAAATTGGACTTAGGCCTGTTCTCAAATTCTCGACCTCCCTGACAACCTCTTATGGGATTTCGTCCTATTTTGAATATATATGTTGCATTACCTCATTGCATGTCACAGTCATTGGTTCATCATCAAGATATGTAATAGTAATGCTGTTAAAATAAAGTAAATGGTAGAGAAAAGTAATAAGAATAATATATAAAGATAAAATTTCGATTAAATTCATATCTGTTTGAATCATCGGAGCTCTTTTCAAAAGGAAAGAAAAATGCGGAAAAGTAAAATCAATTAAAAAGTAAAATGCGATGCATAATGCGTTGTTTAGCCATGCTACCCCGACGCTCTCCTGGCACCGGTGGTCCTGGCTGACCAATTGGTGAGGCGTTCTCCTTGGTTCACATCTTGAATTGAAGGGACTTCTTCCCCCTCCTCCTAAAAGGTAACACACCAATCCATATCATGCTCTAGAAATAGGTTCTTCATTGCTGCCAGTGCCTCGTTTTCCTCTGATCCATACATAACGCCGACCGACTGAAATGTCTGCTCCAGTTGGGGTATGGGATATTCAAATGGATAGTGAGGACCGTGCCATTGTGGAGACCAATGATTGAACTTCTCCCAGGTGTGCGTATATCCCAGGCCAAAAGTGGTACCATGCTTCTTCAACTTGATAGGCTTGGTGATGCCTTGGAGATTCTTGCCAATTCCCTTTCCGGGCTCGTACCCGCTCCAATTCAGAATGCTCTCAATTTTGTTATCCCACCACATGTCTTTGTCTATGGCGTTGACGTGCTCAATGTGGTGGTATGTTTCTCCACCTATTCTCCTTCTACCTCCAATAATCGGCATGGTTTGGCGGTTGTATATAGGGTTGCTACCGTCGCCATGAATGATCACCTCATGATGATTCCATTCGAACTTTATAGCTTGATGCAAGGTTGATGCCACAGCCCCAGCGGCATGGATCCAGGGTCGTCCCATCAACAAATTATAGGATGCTAGCACATCTATGACTTGGAAGTCAATATCGAACTAAGTAGATACCATCTGTAGGCACAAGATAATTTCTCCAACGGTGGATCTCTGAGATCCATGAAAATCCTTGACGTTGATAGCTCCATCTTTGATTTTGTGCAAACCTTTACCTAATGTACTGAGGTTACTGAGGGTTATTAATGGACAGATGTTAAGTCTGGATCCCTCGTTTACTAAGATCTTGGTGATAAAATAATCCTCGCATTGTGTAGTGACGTGCAATGCCTTGTTGTGACTAACCCCTTCTGGCGGTAACATCCTCGTGGAAGGTGATCGTGTGGCTCTCCAGCTCCTGCCCCACCATATTTGCCATTTCACCCCCTGTTATGTTGTTGGGAACATAAGTTTCACTCAATATTTTCATTAAGGCATTTTTATGTGCCTCAGAGCTTTGCAGAAGAGCCAGAATAGAAATTTGTGCTGGTGTTTTGTTCAGTTGTTCAATGATTGAGTACTCTTTTGCCTGTATCTTCTTCCAAAGGTCAACGGGTCCAGTTTCAACAGCTCGTCCAGAGGCTTACTTGCTGGACTCAGCCAAATGTTCTGGGGTGTATACCCTGCCTGTCCTGGTTATACCCTGCACGGCTATTGCTTCTCCAGTATATGTTTTTCCTATCCTTCTAGGCTCAGCTGTATAATCTCAAGGTATGGCGTTCGACTTGAATGGGGTCACATCTGTCATGGAAACCAGAATTGGCATCAGAGGAGGTAACATAGTAACTTCAAATGGAGCAGGTGCCTTTGGAATCCCGAACTCAACCTTAATAAGTATTTGGCGCCTTTGTAGGAGGTGCTTCAAACTCGAGTGGTACAGACACATTTACCACATCGCCCTCGGAGGGATGGATTTGAACAACAATGGGGTTGAGGGTAACTGATGGCTTCTTAGGATCATCTCATTCAGCTATCGAACCGATTGACCCCTTGGGGTTCTAATCATCTTCAACCTCGATCATATGGATGCCCCCACCCTTGTGGTCAGGAAGAGGGTTGTTGTGGATATTTGGAGCGGGCTCTTTTGCTAAAATAACCTATTTATCAATCAGATTCTGAATCTTGTCTTTCAACGAGCGACACTCATCGATGGTATGACCTTTCATCCCGGAATGGTATGCGTAAGTCTTGTTTTGGTTGATCTATTGAGAGGGATTTTCTGGAGTTACGGCTGGGATAGGTGAAATGTAACCAGCTGCTTTGAGTTTTTTATATAATTGGTCAATTGGCTCGGCTATGGCAGTATATTGTCTGGGAGGTCTTCGGTCAAATTTTGGTCTGGGTCGAGGAAAGTTCTAGTGAGTGGGTGGTGATGGGCAATGAGAAGGTTGGGAGTTGTATGCTTGGTATACATGCGCAGGTGAAGTGGGTTGATATGTGGGCGGTGGAGGTGATTGGTAGGCAGATGGTGGCATTTGGTATGTGGGTGATGGTGCTCGGTAATTTATGGTAGGTTGATATGTGAGTGGAGTTTAGGGATAGGTCTGGTTCTTCATAGGGGAATTGTTCCTCTGCGTAACCATTACCATTTTTGATGCCTTCTTCGATCCTTTCTCCAAACTTGATGATGTTGGAGAACTTTTGACCCTCTATTAGCATAAGCCTTACGTAATACTGCGGATCCTGAGCACGGAAGAACCTGTTCATCTGTTCTTCCTCCAAGTCGAGCCTGACCTTAGCAGCTTTTGACCTCCAACGAGTAGCATACTCGCGAAAGGTCTCTTTGGGTTTCTTCTTTAGATTCTGGATACAGAACATATCTGGTGCGTTTTCAGTGTTGAACCTAAATCGGTCCATAAAGTCAGACGCCATGTTCACTCAAATTGTCCATTTCTTTTCTTCCTAGATGATATACCATGATAAAGCATCGGCTTTTAGACTCCTCATGAAAAACTTCATGCGGATTTTCTCGTCCTTTCCAACTCCTACCAGCTTATCAAAATACATTCTCAAGTGGACCTTGGGATCACCTGTCCCGTCGAACATCTCGAACTTGGGAGGTTTGTACCCTTCCGGAAGCTCAACATCTAGCTGAGCACAAAGATCTTCATAGTTCAGCCCTTCAACACTTTTGCTACCTTCGAAATGTTGGACCCGGCTAGTCAGCTTCTTGAGTTCAACGACCAAATTCTGAATGAGGGAGACCTTGTCATTCGATTCAGGTGCACTTGGATTGGCTGAGTGTAGTGGGGTATATTGTCCACAAAGATTGGAGTGTTATGGTCTTTTGTGGTATTTTGTGGTTCGGGAATGAGCACTGGAGTGTTATTGCATGTGTTGAAGGCCTGGGTCTGAGTGGGTTGTATTGGTGGTTGCGGGGTATTTTATGGAGGTGCAGGGTTCTGGGTGTTAACATCAGGAGCGACAAGAGTGATTGACAAGCTTGCCAGGTTCCGAAATTGGTCCAGATCCTCCCGGAATCTCAGCAAAGTTTCCTCAAGATGAGCAGCAGTCTCCTTGGTAATTGCAGCATTCTGAGAAGTTCCTCAAGTTCCTTTCTAGCGCTTGCATCTCCCATTTTTCCTTTGTTCCTGTTTCTGGTAGGACTTGGAGGAGGAGGAGATGAGGTCCCTTGGATCTTGTTGAGTATGATGATGGAGCCAGAATGCACGAACTAACCTTTGGGAAGGAGAATAATAAAAAATAAAGGAAAAACAAAAGGTAAAAAGTTAGTGCGGATTCTAAGAAATAACATTACGGTATTTAAACACGTTGTGCAATAGTATAAGTCATTTCCTAATTTGGGTGAGTCGTTGTGCCCGAGGTAGGCCTAGAGATAAATTAAATTTGGAGAACTTAAAATGCTAAATGCCTCATTTTATTAATAAAACAAGACGAGTCTTAAAACAGTTGAATGATAAAAGATGTCACTAATGGCCAGTGGCCTTATTATATTATGAAAGCAGGAAATAAAAAATCCTAACTACTTTGTCCTAAAAGGACGTTCCCCAGATTCGGTATTCTTGCCTCCATCGTACAGGTTGGAGAACTTAAAATGCTAAATGCCTCATTTTATTAATAAAACAAGACGAGTCTTAAAACAGTTGAATGATAAAAGATGTCACTAATGGCCAGTGGCCTTATTATATTATGAAAGCAGGAAATAAAAAATCCTAACTACTTTGTCCTAAAAGGACCTTCCCCAGATTCGGTATTCTTGCCTCCATCGTACAGGTGCATCAACTCGTGTAGTCCTAAGAGCAGATAGACTCGAGCTAGATGTCCGCCTGCACTTCCCTCGACATTCTGAAAATCTTCAATTCTTTTTAAGAACTTTCCTTCCAAATCCACTAGAACTCGCTCCAGATATCCCAGCAGATTGTTAGCGTTGACAACCATATCCTTTCACTCGTTGATCATCTTCTCGTGAGCATCCTGTATTTCCCGATGCTCATTTTCACATTCTCGCAACCTCTTGCGCAGTTGATTGTATTTGACTTGCACTTCAGTTCTCTCATTAATAATACTAAGACCATGGACGAATCCTGGACAAACCAAACCAAGTAATCATCTTCCAACCAACCTGTGTAGTGAGGTACACACCCGGCATGATACCTGTCTGGTTTAATAAACTCCTTTCCTAAGACGAGCTTGCAGTGCCACATATGTTGAGCATGACACCTGTTATCATCATTTTGAAAGTCAGCCTGAAATAACTCTTTTTTCTATCCTTGGTAAGATCTGTTTTCTCCCAGCTTGCCTCATTGCCCGGAGAGGGACATAAAAATGAGTTCCCCTTAGACCAATAAGTACGAGAAATGGCGTATCCCGCGAGTGGACAATGAACTCTCACGTTGGGAGCCAATCGAACATCAACTGAACTTGCTTTTCCTTTAGACCCTCAAACAATTCGACCCATCCACTGGCATCCTCCGGTTGATCAAACATATTGGGCATGAAGTTCATTCGCTTTGGGTGGTGAAAAGCGATATGGTCATCCCAATATCTGTGTATGATTTCCTGTCTGTAGTCGCCTTTCTGAAGGTGTACTATGAGCCAAAGTTGTAGTAATTTATTACAAACCTCAAAGTGCGGAGCCCCTTGTTGACATTTTCCCAAGGCTCGATAGATTTCGCCGATGATCATGGGCACTATGCTAAAAGACTGCCCGTCTATACCTTCCTTTAAGGTTTTGGTCACCGTGGCTAGTCTGGTATGGATCCTAGCCTTCTTCATGGGAAATAACATCATACCCCAGAAGCAGAACATGAACACAAAGACCCTCCTATGTATTTTCCCCAAAGAGGTGAGGGCGAACTCGTCAGTATAGGTGCGATAGGCTTGTTATGGCCATACTCTCGTACAGGAAATCAAATGGTATGTAGTAGTCCTTCAAAAAAGCTAGGTCGGGATTTTTCTTGATTCCCATAATCTTAAGGAAGCCTCTACTTTTACGGTTTTCCGGCATAAGAAGCCCCAGAGTCTCCCAAGGGATACCAGCTAAACCCCCTATTTCTTCCAGTAAATGAGTCATTTCAAATCCCCGAAGCGAAACACCGATCGATCATTATCCCAAAACAGAGTTGCATCCTCTATGATTTTTTATTAGGCTGGATTTCCAAAAGTGAGGGAAAATACCCTAAGTACTTGTGGATGAGGGTTTGATCACTGGCATGAAGATCCTCCCAAAAACTTAGCAGCCTTGGGTGAATGTTTGACACTATACCGAATCTGGGACTTCGTGCCTCATTTTCTGCAAAACAAATTGTTAGGCCCTTAACTCCACCATACACGACTATTTAAATCAGTAATTAACAAAAGGCATCTAGTTCTCCAAATAAATGCACATAACGTGGAGGTGTCCATTTGGGTTTCGAGGAAACCCGGTGGACTTTGGTTTAAGCTATCTTAAGGAGTCATTAAAAAACATAACGGACTCGGCTAGGGTTGACCATGATGCATGAACAGTTTAATGGAATACGCTTTCTAATTTTGAAGTGCTAGACAAGGTACCCTTGAGTGGACAACTCAGGAGGGAATGGCGTGGAACCATCGACTACACTGTTGATCGACTTGTTTTACCGCAAATATGTCTTTAACACATTTAGAGGGTTATAATATTGGAAGGGCACAACCACTCATTATAAGCGGTGCTATAGGATTTGTTTTGTCACGAGTGGAATATGATGTTGAAGAATGCAGTTACAATAATGAAGCAAATTGCATGTATTTTCACGTTCATAAAGATTACAATAAATACTCGGAAATTATAACGGAATTGAAATAATAAAGCAGCAAAAGAAGAAATTAAAAGAAAAGAAAAACATGAAGAGCCAAGTTAGTATTTTTGATGAAACAATTACGGAAAGAAAGTAAATACAAATAAGGAAGCAATAAAGTCACAAAAACACACAATGGTAAAAGCCTAATAGACATCCCCAGCAGAGTCGCTATGCTTTCGACGCCCCCATTTCTCGCGGAAGTGGGTTTCAGCATTATGGACAAAATAACTCTTTTATTCCCTTTTGAGGAATCGGGTTATGGATTTTGGAGAGTCGCCACCTAATGATTATAGTGCATTAGGACACTTAAAGAAAAAGAAATTTTTTTTGACAAAATAACCAGAGTTCGGGTAAGGGCTTGAGATATCTCGAGGGGAAGGTGTTAGGCACCCCTCAAGATCCACTAGTGTGGTTCCCGATCATGCTTAATTGTGACTTTAAGAAAAGTGGGCATAAACAAGCAAAGTTTTCACATAAGAAGTATAAAAAGGTTCAAAATTTTGAAAGAAGAATGACATAAGTGATTTTGGAAAGAGGAAGCTTAGTTGGATAAAACGTTAATCGAAGAAAAATATCAGTAAATAAAGAAAGAGAAAAGGGTCCCAGGGTTTAATATAAAATGGATCACTTTGGTGCAATAATCAGCAATCATTCTCACACGAGATATTAGCACACCAGTTATCATATTCATATTCTACCCTTCCCACCCCGTTAAGGTATTTAAACGCGATTAGTATCGTTTTACTTATTACATGCTAGTACCCGTCCCAACCTATCAGTTTCGGGGTATTAGGACTTCTAATCCTAAAGGGAAAGAAAGGGCTAGAGTCATATATGGGGTTTAAAAGGACAAAATGCTAGTTTCGACAACCACAAAAACAAATAACAAGTAAGGGGATTAACAAACAAACATGCAAAGGCTCATGTAAAACCCCGTAAATCACATAGCATTTAGTCTAGCATGACTTACATATACTGATTGGGTCTTAAAATTAAAATTAGCGTATGGTAGATTAGTTTAACACATAGAGTTCGCTAAAAAATCTGCATTAGGAAACCCCGATCCAATTGTCAGAACGTAAGGTATTTTAAAACAGGTTATTCAGAAACACTGATTTTAAACAAGAGCCAATGCAGAAGAGTTTGAAACAGAAAAATATAAAATTGCAGAAGTTCAGAGATGGCTTAAAAATTAGCAGAATTGTATAAGTAAAAGAATAGTAACGTTGTAAAGAGGCGTTTTCGAAAAGCATCAGAGAAGGAGTGAGTTAAAGACGATTTTGAAATAACAATTTCAGGAGATGAAGTAAAAAATTTAGGCAGAAAACTAAGGGATTGGTTTCAGAATAAATATGTAATTTTGGAATTTTAAGGGCACTACAGATCTATAAAAATTTTAAAAGCAAACAGGTTTGGACAATTTTTTTTGCTGAAAGCGTTTGAGGCTAATTGATAAATTATTACTCAAATTAGGCGAGTTTGAACTCCTATAGGCATGATATCTATATCTTGATTTTTTAAGACTCGTTACTGTCATTGAACCGATGAGAGAATGAATATTTGATTACCCTACAGTTTGCCTAGCGTTTATGCATTTCCTATAGACATGACCTCTATATGCAACTTGTTATATAAGTATTAAGTCCTATAGGCAGGATTTCTAAATGACTTGCAATGTGACTGAATATTAAACCCTATAGGCATTATATCTAAATGATTGACTTGTGAAATGTTAAAAGCCTATAGACATGATCTCTAGGTGGTTTAAAGCATTGAACTTATAGGCATGATATCTAAGTGATTGAATAACAACATTAGTCCTATAGGCATGGTATCTACCCTTTGGCATATGCGAATAAATATAAACCCCTCCCACACCCTTTCCCTAATATTCCGCGAATTCCTGTTACAAGATTATTACAGAACCATAAAAAGAAAGTAAACAATAAAATAAATCACAACCTACAACTAGATTCGATAAGCCTAAGTCAATCTTAATATCCAATAACATGTGTTTAACCAGATCCAGATTCCAGATTCCAAGGCCTTCTCTTAGAGTATTTCAAAGTTCCAAGGAGCTTGAATAGCAGAGGCAATTCAACACTCTGAAGAGTGAATATTGTAATTGGGTAGTGCAAGTGTGGAATTACCAGCCCTTAGGCATCCAAGTTCAGAGGGAACTCTAGGGTCCCTAAGCATGGTTTACCCAAGGGGGGTAGGAATTAAGAGCTAGGAGTAAGTGCAGAGTGGGGAGGAACCTCAGCAGGAGGTGGTCATACCCAGCCATGGCATAGACTGGCACACCCCTGACCCCTTGCTAAGATTCAAACAAATAAACGCAGACTCTTAGAGATTCAAACTCAGGTCTGAATGGTGATTTGGACACCAACAGACCCAAATTAATGCTCAACACATAAGGGGAGAGGGAATGGGAAAGCAATTGAGTAACGACTCAGGAGAGTCTAGGACAATACTCACATATAAAGGGAATAGAGGGAAAGGGTTAAAAGCATAACATAAAGAGGCATAACATGCTTGAAGGTAATCACATAGTGCAGGAAAGCATAAGTAAACACACAAATAAAGAAGTGTAGAAGAAGAGAAGTTTAACAGATAACAAAAAAGGGTGCTATTTAACTAGGAAAACATACCAGCTGCAAGTTTAGAACAGCAGAATAGCAACAACAAACAAATAGCCAGGCAGTCAACAGGAACAAACTCAAGAAGCTTCAACGAGTACAAAGGAGTTTAGAGAAATTCCATGAGATTCAGACAACAGGAGGTAAAGGAGCAGAGTGCTCAGTAGTAGTATAGAAAATAGACAGTAGTAATAGTAGTAGAGAGCAGTAAAGAATATTTCAAGACAGAGATGTCTATGTCGAATTGTCATTTTTTTGAAGTGAATTATGATTTGAAGTGAAATTGATCGATGAATGAGTGAAGAGTGGAGCATGTAATTATACTTGAAGTCAGGCAGATAAGTAAGGAAAGAAAATAACTAAGTATCAATTAGAAAACAATCAGTAGAAGGGAATTCCTTTAATTATGGAATTCAGATTTGAACGGTTGAGGGCAGCAGCTATTTAAGGAAAGGGAATCAAGTAGCATATCATGCACAACATGCAAATAAGGGGTAAATACATACGGAAAAGTTTTAAAACACATGGTTAAGTAAATAAGGCAAGAAGTAAATCAACTAGTACATAGTAAATCAGGGAATCAAAGATTTGAAATCAATAATGAACCAAGTCAGAAAATAAGGGAATAGGAAGATTCAATTTAAACAAGGAAAGAAACAATCAAGTTCACACAATGGCAGTCTGAAATAAATACCAAAAATCATAGGTTATTCAGAGAGGAAAAAATCTACATATAAAGAGTGCATAAGTTTTGAACATGCGAGGCTAGATTCAAAACACAGAAAAGTGTCATGCAACAAAAATTAGTGAGTAGGGAGCAATTAGGTAAGGGGAAACATCAAATGGCATGCAAAAAGTCAGGTGAAAGGTCTTGCAAAGCTCAGCAAGAATCAGAATCACATAAAGAAACAAAGACGTGTTCGGAAATTAGGGTTTTAAAATCAGATTAACTCAGAGAAGAGAAGAAAAACCCCCAAATTCTAGGTTTCAACCATTAATCGAGTGTAGAGATCAAAGCAAATAAATCAGGCAAGAATAAGTTCAGAAAACTCAAAGGAACTAAAAATATTTTATGAAAACATAACGAAAGAAAATACAGTAAAAGGAATCATAAGGAACAGTAGAAGAAAGCATAGTAGAAGAAAACATGTAGACATCACAGTAGAAGCACGTAGAAGCCATAGTAGAGCAAATAAAGTAAAATAAACACATAGGAAACATAGTAGAACAAGTAAAATTGAAGAAACCCTAAGTCGGAGAAGATTAAAAGTTTTGAAAGAAAAGTTTTGAAAGAGACTTAAGAAATCGTTCGAAAACCTTAAAATAAACACAGATCTAGAGCAGATCTAGAGAAAGAGAGGAGAACCTCGAAAGGCTAGGGTTTCAGAAGAACACTAGAAACGACAAAGGCCTGGAAAAGGTTCTGCTCCGAGTCGAATGAGTCAGAGATGGACTCATAGGGCTAGGATATGCCGGAGTTGAGCCGGAGATGGCCGTAACACTCGAATAGGCGGAGATCTGACTGAAGGCCTTCAAACTCAAACCTTGAATCTTCAAGTAACATGGGTATGGGGTCACTTGAGGGTGAGAATAGGCCACCCAGGACTCGGGATGCCATATATTCCTGTTAAACTAGGTGTAAACCGACGGAGTAGGCTAGGGTTTCGGAGGGGGGGGGGGTTAGAGAGAGTTTGAGAGACGAAGGGATTCTGGGGGCGGCTGATTTGAGTAAGTGACTTAGGGTTAAGTGTGTTGTGAAATTAAAAAGAAAAGAGAGAATCGTGGCCGTTGATCAAAATGATCAACAACCTAGATTAAAAAGGTGGCCGGGTGGGTTTGGAATTGGGTCAAGCGGTTGGGTAATTGGGTGGTTTAATTTGGGGTCAAATGTGGCTATAATTGAAATGAAAACAGGCTAGCCTTTAAATAGCCACTTTTTCTCTTTTTAGTTTATTAATTATTGTTAAATTATAATTTAAAACAATTTAAATGTACTGAACTAGTTAAAAACATATGATCATTAATCTAAAAATATCTAGAATAATTTTATTATTATAAAACACGATTAATTATAACATAGGCTATAATTGCAATTTTGAACAATTTAGCTTAAATATCAAATAAATTTAATAAAAAATATACAAAAATCACCTTTATCATATTTGGTGTAAATATAATGATGGAGAATAAATGACTCACAAAAAAGACAATTTGGGAATAATTATTGGGGTTTTATATTGTTAAAATAGACAATAAACCAATTCTAAAATTCTTCAAAAATGAGGAAAAATACTAAAACCTTTGAGGATGCTTGTATATGCATATACATGCTATTTTAAAAGTATTTTGGGGGTATTAAAATACATAGGGAAAAATTGGGTATCAACACCGGCCATGTTACAATTGTGTCTTTACATAAACACATAGACAGTTAAGTTCAAATAAGGATTTGCATAATATTGTAATAAGTTGAAAATTTTAAAGATAAGCGGAGAGGATAGAATTTTATAAAGAAGAAAGATCTAAAGAGTAAGAAAAGGTAAAATTAAATAAAGGAAGAGGGTTGCTAGGTTTATGATTATTATGGATCACATCAATGCAATATCCGGAAATCACTCCTCCGAAGAATGATCGTACGTGATATTAGCGCACTGGTCATCACATCAATATTCTACCCTTCCCACCCCATTAAGGTATTAAAGCACAGAATAGTATCGTTGCATATGGCATGCTACTACCCGTCCCAATCCTATCGGTCATGGAGGTATTTGGGACTTCTAGTCATATTAAAGAGAGGAGCTTTGGGCTTTTTCAGTAGTTTTAAAGGTTAAAATACTAAGGCATCAGGCAAAACACATAAAACAGTTATGGAAGCACAAAAACAATTAAGGCTCAGATAAACCTCCTTTAATCACAGAAATCATGTAGTTTAGCACGTTTTACATATACTAATTAGGTCCAAATTATACTTAACGTTAGGCGGGCTAGTTCATCATATATATTTCAGACAAGAAGTCCGTATTAGGTCCGCCTGGCTGTACTTTATCGAAGACCAATGCAGTTATAGCTTTTACCCTAACGCTCACGTAGGTGAAATCTATAGGCATGATCTCTACTGGTTTCAGAAGTAAAGAAGTATATCATAGAAAGGTTGCTAGTTTTTTAACAGAATAATAAAAATTCTGCAGTTGATAATACATTACTACTGATAAATTAAACTTAAAATGAGTGACGCTATTCATATTTGGCTAATAGTTCCTATAGGAATGCTTTCTAGGAGTTGTTAATTTTAAAACGATTATGAAAGTGCAGGATTCCTATAGACAAGGTATCTAGAATGAAGTTGATTATTATTTAACCTACAACTGTTTGCATAATGATTGATGTAAGATGCAGAACCTTAAAGATATGGTTTCTATATGCGCAAGTGCAGAAATACAGAACCCTATATTCAGGATTTCTATATGAAGTGCAGAAAAGCAGAATCCTATATTCAGGATTTCTATATGAAGTGCAGAAATGCAGAACCCTATATTCAGGATTTCTATATGAAGTGCAGAAATGCACCCTATATTCAGTATTTCTATATGAAGCAGAGAAAAGAAAAATCCTATATTCAGGATTTATATATAAAGTGCACAAATGAAAGCAGGTTGTGAATATAGGAAGAAAATACCTAATATCATCATGTCTACCTGTATGCATACATATGTGACCCTCCCCTTTCTTTACTAAAACCCCATAAGTTGTTACAAGTTATTATAGACCAAATGAATCAACCAGAAAATAAAAGTACATCAGAAATTTAAGCTACATCCAAGGAGCCTAATTCAGACTCAAGGTCTAACAATATAAGATGAACCAATTTCCGGGATCAGGTTCCAAAGCCTTTCTCTCATCTGGAGTGTGTATAAGTTCCAAGGAGTTTCAAGAACTCCAGGCAATGCTTACACCCAGATATCAATAAAGAACTGAATTGGAGTGCAGTGTGGAAGGGCCAACCCTCCAATGTCCAAGTTTAGAGGGAACTAAAGGTCCCAAGGCGAGGCTCATTGGAGGGGGGCAGAACTTAGAGTCTAAGAGTAAGTGTAAGTGCTATAGAGGAAATTAGGGATTGCCAAGGTAGGCTAGTGGTCATGCCTAGAAATTGGAGTTGTAGCACACCCCTGACCAGCCTGGTAGCAAAACATTTAAGAGTTAGGACCTTTTGAAGGTCAGGTTCAGCCCTGGACAACAATTTGGATGCTGCCAGGCTATACCTTAAACTCAAACACACATAAGGGAATGGGGAGTAGGAAATAGAAAGAGCTTAGGACCCAAAAGATCCAGTTTATGCCCATGGACAATAACTTTGTATATTGCCATATTTTAAACTATAGCTCAGACACGTAGAAGGATATGGGAAAGGGATTTATTGCACGACATAAGCAAGATGTAAGCACATTACTACAAAGTTTATTCTACAGGCAGTAAAGTAAGCATGGACATAAGAACTTGTAATTAAACACATTAGTGTTGATACTAGAATTAAACTAGGACATACCAGTTAAAGAAAAAGACAAGCAAAAGAAAGCAATAGTCTTGCAGATAAGCCACAGTACAAGCAACAAGAGAGAATACCTTTTGAGTGTTAGTGTGAGTCCAGAAAGACTACGAGTGTTGGTGTTCTTGTGTTAATAAAACAGCATGTATTAATATTTTGAAAACAGGCAGGGAATAAGGCAAAGAATTAACCATATACCAATTCGAATCAATTAGTGGCATAAATTCCTTTAATTAAGGAGTTCAAACTCAAACGACAATAAGCAAAAGTATTTACGGAAAGATATCAAGTAAGCATCTTGTGTAAATTAGGCAATTAGGGGTAAATACATAGGGGTTTGATTAAGGAAAATTTCATTAAGATACACGGTTAAATAAATAAGGTAAAAATTCTATCAGTACCCAGTAAATCAAGGAATCAGAGATTTGCAACTATTGAAGAATCAGTAGCAATCAATTAACCCAAAAGAAGTATTCTGATTCGAACACAAGAAAGATTTTAACACATATAAAAGGGGTTGTCATGTTAATCATAGGAGCCTTGTATAGTAGAAATCATACACAAAAGGATTCAAACTCAGTACATGGGTCCAAAGTGAGTTTGAGAAAGTTCGTGGCACTAATAGAACCCTAGTCCAAACACAAAAAACCAAACTCTCCAACAACCAAAAATCCTAGGGTTTTCGACTTGAATCAAACAAAAAGAAGAGGAAACAAGCAGATACAATAGGAGGTTTAATACAAACAGAGTTCCAAACACAATGAGAGTAGAAGAAACAATAGAGAAAAATATGCTTAAGTAGGCACAGTAAGAACACTCAATGAACATGGTTGGAAATGCAGTAGATGAATCATATCATGTTATAATGGAAGGCAAGTAGCAGAATATAGCAATACAAATAACATGGTAGAAGAATATGTATATAAAAACACATAAGAATATAAAACATACATAAGAAAGGAAGAAGAAAAGTCAGAAAACACTGAAGCATTTTTCAAAAAACCCTAAACCAGTAAATAGGCGATTTTGAAAGTAAGATTTTCTTTTAAAAGAAAAATTGGGGAAACCTCTTAACAACTCAAGATAAAGCATGAATACACAAATATTTGGCGATAATCGGAGAATAACCTCGATAGTTAGGGTTTCAGATGAACCCTAGAATGAGAAAGGCTTCAAAAATGTCCGATCTAAGTCAGATAAGACTGGATACAGGCTGAGGAGGCTAAGGTATGCTAGAGCCAAGTCTGAGATGGCCGGAGACCATAACTCAGCGGAGATCTTGGTGGAGACCTTTGAGGTTTAGCCTCTAACCTTCGAAATAACAAGCACAAAGAACGATATGAGGTGAGTATGAGGGTTTCATGGCCTGAGAAGCCATAGAAATCAGCGAGAATCGGAGGGATTAGGGTGAGCTTGGGTGGCAACGATTAGGGTTTTCAGAGAGAATGGGAGAGGAAAGGGATTCAAGGGCGGCGGGTAGAGAGAAATGTATTAGGTTTGGAAGGGGGGCGGGGGGTTTGTAAATTAAAAAGGAAAGGGTGTACTTGGGCCGTTGATCTTTTAGATCAACGGCTGTGATTAAATGTCAGGTCCGACCGAGTTTTTTAATCTGGTCAGGGGAGGATAATTGGGTCAACTTAATTGTAATTGAAATTGGTTTGATTGTGGCTATAATTAAAATACAAAATGGGTTGCAACTGAAACGAAATGAGGCCAATTTTATATAGCTAATTTTTCCCCTTTTATTTTATAAAAATTGTAAAATAATTTCTGAAAACAAATTAAAGATACTAAATTAATTAATAGTGTATAAATATTTAATTAAAAATATTGTAATCAATTTTATAATTATAAATGCAATTAAATCTGAAAATGGGCTAAATTTGCAATTATATGCAATTTCACTTTTAAAATACTAATAAATTTATAAAAAGGTGTAAAATTACCTTAGCTATATTTTGGTATAAATATGAGAATTAAATAAATTAATCACATAATGATAATTTGGGGAATAATTTTTAATTTTTATACTGCTAAAATAGGGCAAATAATTGATTTAAAAGTCTTTTAAAAATTAAGAAAAAATCCTAAAACACTTGAACACATTTATATGTGTACTATTTGAAAGTATTTCGAGTATAAAAATACATTAAGTGAAAAATTAGGCATCAACAACTGCCCTTCTTTACTCGGAAAGGCTGAAAGAGTTGTCAGGTAAAGATATGATGACCAATTTGACCGAAAGGTTGATTTGTAAATAATTTAGACCAAGCTCTGGCTCCTGAGCTGCCTACAAATCCTTGGTTTTACAAGAATCAAGCCATATGTAGCTCAGGGACCATTGACGGAATATGCCGATGGAGATTTTGAAAGGAGAACGCGATGTTTATGTTGAGAAAAGCATTTGAAATCTGATACGCTGCGGGACCTGGAGTGGGATCGCTCCTAGTGAGATGGCTGGTGCTAGCCGATGTACCTGCAAATGAGCAATACAACATATATTGTGCATAAATTTAAACGTGATACGATTTCCCTTTGGACCATGAATGTTGTCTCTAGACGGTTAAGATGACGTCCTCAGACCATAACGTCCTGGGCCATGAAGCGTATGATAAAGGATTCGCAGGCCATGAAATGACGTTCTCAGGCTATGAGGATGATTCCTCCGAACCATGATGCCTTTGAATAATGATATGCAAAAATAAAATGGGGTCCTCAGGCCATGACATGGCGTTCTCGGGCTATGAAAATGGTGCCTCTGAACAATGACACCTTTGGACGATTTGGTGATCTTTCAATCCATGAAATGCAGAAGGTGGCTATCTGTAAGCCAATGAAATGCAGAAGGTGGCGATCTTTCAGCCAATGCAAGGCGTAAAATAAAAGGTGGCGATATTTCATCCAATGCAAGATTAAATAAAGGTGGCGATATTTAAGCCAATGCAAGATCTAATTGAAGTGGCGATCTTCTAGATGATGCGAAGTTTAAATAAAGGTGACGATATTTCAGCCATACAGAATTTAAATAAAGTGGCGATGTTTCAGCCATGCGGGATAGAGACAAGGCTTCATATCGAAAAGCAGAAAAGCTAGCCTTATGCAATGCAGAGATATGCAGATGGAGACAAAGCTTAGTCTCAGAAGGCAGAAAGGTAGCCTTATGCAGAAAAATGCAAACGGAGGTAGAGCTTAACCTCAGAAGGCAGAAGAGTAGCCCTATGCAAAATGGGAAATGCAGGATGGAGGTAGAAGTTAACCTCGGAAGGCAGAAAGGTAGCCTTATGCAGAAAATGCAGATTGAGACATTGCTTAGTCTCAAAAGGCAGAAAGGTATCCTTATGCAATACAAGTAATAAAAGGCGAATAGTAATGAAATCTCTTAGCTGGTAGATGATAGTTGATAGCTGGTTGCACAATTGTGGCTACTGGGGATGTTGTGTATGGATATCGATTGTAAATAGGTGATGATTCCGAGAAGTTGCATTCTTGAGAAAGTATGAGTGCATAAATGTATCTAATGATTTTACAAATTATGTGCCTGCAAAGAAAAATTATGAGTTTTGTAAAAAGGGGGGAAGGTTAGTTCGTCATCCCATGGCTCTTGACGTTGTGTATCATTGGGTTAGCATCGCTAAACAACAACAATTTGGATAACAACTATGCACGATTTAATAAAATAATGTAACATAAATACATAATTGAAATATAGTTTTCTTTAGATGAACCGACAACTGTGATGCAGTTCAAGACATTGCAAGCTCTATTTCTCCGGAATTTGGAGGATCCTCCTCAAAATTCTGCCCAGTTTACTGTGCTAGTGCTTCTGAAGGCTGCGTGCAATGAATGACTGACGATCAACTTCAAAATTTTGAGGGTCCTCCTAAATATTCTGCCCCAATTTCCAATAGCGGGGGGAGAAAGAAATTTTATTGTATTGTGACCAAACCCATAGGGCTGCCTACGTATCCCTTCTTAAACGAGAATCAAGTCAGGCGTAGTTCAAATTACATCATAAAGAAATCATAAAGGATTACACATAATAACGCTTGACTGCATCTGAATTGATTGGTTTTGGCCAAACTTCTCCATCCATTTCTGCAAGTATGAGGGCTCCTCCGGTTAGAACCCGATGGACCATATACAAACCTTGCCAGTTGGGAGAAAATTTCCCTTTGGCTTCATCTTGATGTGGGAATATTTTCTTTAACACCAGCTGCCCTGGTGTAAACGTCCTTAGCTTGACCTTTTTTTAAAAGCTGTGGACACTATGTTCTAATACAATTGAACGTGACGAATTGCATTCATTCTCTTTCCATCTACAAGAGCCATCTAGTCATAGAGACTCTTTACCCATTCTGCATCATCAAACTCCGCTTCTTGTATGATTCTCAAAGAGGGAATTTCTTCCACGGCGAGAATGATCGCCTCTGTGCCATAAACCAGCATATAGAGAGTTGCCCCGGTCGATGTGCGGGCTGTGATGCGGTACCCCAATAAGGCAAATAATAACTTCTCATGCCACTGCATATGCTTCTCTATCATCTTCCTTATCTTCTTGATATTCTTGTTGGCTGCTTCTCAACTCCATTCATCTGAGGACTGTAGGATGTAGAATTCTTGTGTTTGATCTTGAATGTTTCACACATTGCTTTCATTAGATCACTTTTGAGATTGGACCCATTGTCAGTAATGATTGACTCCGAAATTCCGAACCGACAAACAATGCGGTCGCGAACAAAATCTTCTACAACTTTCTTGGTTACTGTTTTATATGTTGCTGCTTTAACCAATTTTGTGAAATAATCAATTGCTAACAGAATAAACCTGTGCCTATTTGAAGAGGCCGACTCGATTGGTCCAATAACATCCATCCCCCTTGTGGCGAATGGCCACAAAGAGCTTGTTGTTGTAAGCTTATTTGAAGGTACCTTTATCATATATGCATGTATCTGACATCGATAGCATGTGCGAACATACTGGATGCAATCCGTTTCCATAGTCATCCAATAATATCCTTCTCGGAGTTTCTTCTTTCCTAAGATAAACCATTCATATGTGGACCATAGGTTCCTGCATGAACCTCTTCTAATAACTTGGATGCTTCCTTTTCTTCGTCACACCTTAGTAATCCCAAATCGGGAGTCCTCCTGTACAGGATTCCTCCGCTGTGAAAGAAGTTGTTAGACAACCGTCGAAGGGTGTGCTTCTGAGTAGCGTTTGCAAGTTATGGATATTTTCCTGTTGTCAAGTACTCCTTGATGTCATGGAACCATGGTTTTTCGTCTGCTACTTCCTCTACATGAGCACAATAAGATGGCTGATCATAAATATTTACCGGCATGAGATCAATAAAATTCTTATCTGGATGTTGGATCATGGATGATAGAGTGGCCATTGCATCAACGAACTCATTCTGTACTCTAGGGACGTGCTAAAATCCTATCTTTGTGAATCTCTTCCTCAACTCCTATATGTGATGGAGATAAGGAAGTATCTTAGAGTTCTTAGTTTTCCACTCTTCTCGAACTTGGTGTATGAGCAAGTCTGAATCCCCGATCATTAACAACTCCTGAATGTTGATGTCAATGGCTATCTTGTGCCACAGATGTAGGCTTCATATTCGGCCATATTGTTGGTGCATGGGAATCTTAGCTTGGTGGATACCAGGTAATGTTGGTCGTTTTCTGATACTAGGACTGCTGCTATGCCAACTCCTTTGAAATTTGCGGCTCCATTGAAAAACATTCTCCAACCCTCATTGGATGATGTAATATCTTCTCCTATGAAAGATACCTCTTCATCGGGAAAATACATCTTTAAAGCCTCGTATTCTCCATACACGAGATTCTCGGTGAGATGATCTGCCAAGGCTAATCTTTTGATTGCATTATGAGTCACGCAAACAATGTCGAATTCACTTAGCAGGATTTGCCACTTGGCGAGCTTGCGGGTGGGCATGAGCTATTGGAAGATATACTTCAATGGATCAATTATTGATATGAGATAAATATTTTAGGCACAAAAATAATGCCTCAACGTCTGAGCTACCCAAGTCAGAGCACAACATTTGTGCTCTAATAGAGAATACCATGCCTCGTACGAGGTGAACTTCTTACTAAGATAGTAGATGGCTTTATGCTTTCCCCCTGTCTCATCGTGTTTCCCCAGAACACAACCGAATGCTCCATCCAATACTGTAAGGTAAAGCAGCAGAGGTATACCTGGTTTGGGCGGAACCAGAACTGGCGGCGTTGAAAGGTATTCCTTGATTTTGTCAAAAGCTTTTTGACAATCATCGGTCCATTTGGTAGCATCGTCTTTATTCAACATTTTAAAGATGGGTTCACAAATGATAGTGGACTGAGCTATGAGTTGGCTGATATAGCTAAGTCTCCCCTGGAAACTCATCATGTCCTTCTTGTTCTTTGGCAGTGGCAATTCTTCAATGGATTAACCTTTGACAGATCCAATTCTAGTACTCGACGACTCACGATAAACCCCAGTAATTTTCTGGAATGAACCCCGAATGCACATTTGGTGGGATTCAATTTCAGATTGTACCTTCTAATTCTGTTGAAGAACTTCCTTAAATCTTCCATATGATCAATGGCTTTCTTTGACTTGATGATGACATCGTCTACATACACTTTGATTTCCTTATGTATCATGTTATGAAAGATAGTAGTCATGGCCCTCATGTAGGTGGTGCCAACATTCTTTAACCCAAATGGCATCATCTTGTGACAATACATCCCTCACGGTGTGATGAAAGCTGTTTTCTCTATATCTTCTTCATCCATCCATATCTAATGATACCCGGCAAAACAATCAACAAATGACTGTAGCTTATGCTTGTCGCAGTTGTCAATAAGGATGTGTATGCTTGGAAAGGGGAAGTCGTCTTAAGGACTCGCTTGGTTAAGATCCCGGTAGTTGACACAGACCCTAAACTTCCCATATTTCTTGGGTTCTGGTATAACGTTGGCTAACCATGTCGGGTTCTCTACCACCCTGAGAACCTTGGCTTTGACTTGCTTGGTGACTTTTTCTTTGATTTTCAAACTCATCTCAGGCTTGAACTTTCTGAGTTTCTGCTTTACCGACGGACATGTTGGATCTGTTGGCAGTTTGTGAGCTACAATAGATGTACTAAGACCAGTCATATCATCATAAGACCAGGAGAATATGTCCTCATACTTCTTTAGGAACTCCGTGTACTCTTTCTTTTCTGATGGTGACAGGTGAACTCTGATGCATGTTTATTTGACACTCTCTGTATCCCTAATATTAACGACCTCAGTTTCGTCCAAGTTAGACTTAGGACTATGTTCAAAATCCTCAACTTCTTTAATGACCTCTTCTGGTATATCATCCTCTTCCGAGTCCATGTCCATTTGTTGTGTTGTCTTGTTGCAAGTCACAATCATCGGTTCATCATCCAGATAAGTAATAGTAAGGCTGTGTAAATAAAGTAAATGACAGAGAAAAAAAGAGATAATAAGAGCGAGATATATAAGAAACTGAAATTCTTTGATTAAGTTTCATAATTGTTTTAAACATCGGAGGTCTTTTCGAAATTAAAGAAAATATGGAATGTAAATCAGCTAGTAAAAAGTAAAATATGATGCATGGTGCTTTTTTTAGTCTTGCTACCCCAAGACATTTCGGGCCCAAGTGGTTCTGATGGACTAGTTATTGAGGTGTTTTCCTCGGTTAACAGCTTGTTGGAAGGGACTTCCTTCCCTTCCTCCTCGAAAGTAACACAACAATCCATATCATCGTCCTCCAGAAATAAGTTCTTCATTGCTGCCAATGCTTCCTCTTCTTCTGACCCATTTATGGTATCTGCCGGTTGGAATGTTTGTTCTAGATGAGGTATAGGATGCTCCAGCGTCTAGTAGGGACCACGCCATGGTAGCGACCATCCCTCAAAATCTTTCCCGGTGTATTCATACCCCAAACCGAAAGTGGTACCATGTTTCTTCAGCTTGATGTGTTTAAAAATTCCTTGGAGGTTCTTGCCAAGTCCTTTTCTAGACTCAAATCCACACCAATTCAACATACTCTCAATCTTGTTATCCCACCATTTATCTTTGTTCACAACGTTGACCCGCTCGATGTGATTGTAGGTTTCTCCGCCTTTTCTCCTTCTTTCTCCAATCATCGGGATGGTCTGGTGACTGTATATGGGGTTGCTACCATCGCCGTGAATAATCACCTCTTGGTGATTCCATTCGAACTTCACCGCTTGGTGCAGGGTTGATGCTACAGCTCCAGCGGCATGGATCCATGGTCGTCCCAACAATAAGTTGTAGGATGCTAGGACATCTATTACTTGAAAGTTAACGTCGAACCAAGTTGGGCCCATTTGTAGGCATAACTTGATTTCCCCAATAGTGGATCTTTGGGACCAATCAAAGGATTTGACATTGATGGCCCCATCTTTGATCTCGTGCAAGCTCTTCCCCAATGTTCCGAGAGTTATCAATGGATAGATGTTGAGGCTGGATCCTCTGTCAATCAGCACTCTAGTAATGAAATAATCCTTGCATTGTACAGTAATGCGCAATGCTTTGTTGTGACTCAGCCCTTCCGGTGGCAGCTCATCTTCATGGAAGGTGATTTTGTCGCTCTCCAATACTTGTCCTACCATTTTTTCCATTTCCCCTCTAGTTATATTGCAGGGCACATATGCCTCACTCAGTATCTTCATCAAGGCATTCTTGTGTGCATCGAAGCTCTGTAGAAGAGCTAGGATGGAAATCTGTGCCGGTGTTTTATTTATTTGTTCAATGATCGGGTACTCTTTTGCCTGTATCTTTATCCAAAGATCATCGGGCCCAATTTCAATGGGTCTCCCAGAGGCTTGCTTGCTGGACTCAGCTAGGTGTTCTGAAGTGTAGACTCTGCCGTTCTTTTCATACCCTGTGCAACAATTGCTTCTCCAAACTTGGTTTTCCTTTTTCTTCTTGCTTTGGCTGTGTAATCCCATGGTATGGCATTTGAGTAGAACACTGTTTTGTACTACATTGCTACCAAAATAAGCACCCTAGGGGGTTACACAACAACATTAAGCGGTACATGTGCTTTCAATACTCCAAACTCAACCTCAATTGGTCCGGGCGCCTTTGTAGAGGATGGTGCTTCAAACCCGAGTGGTATAGACATGTTTATTTCCTCGCCCCCAGAGGGATGGTTCTTGATGAGAATCAGGTGACGTATGACTGTTGGCTTCTTTGGCTCATCACCCTCAGCAATCAATCAAATTGATCCCTTGGGGTCCCATTCATCCTCGATCTTGATCATATGAATGCCTCCACCTTTAGGGTCAGAAAGAGGGTTGCGAACATTAGGGAGAGGATCTTTTGCTATGATGATCTTATTGTCGATCAGGGTTTGAATCTCGTCCTTAAGTGAGCGCCACTCGTCAATGGTATGTCCCTTCATACCGAAACAGTCCTTAAGTGAGCGCCACTCGTCAATGGTATGTCCCTTCATACCGAAATGGTACGCACATGTCTTGTTCGGGTTTACCCACTGGGAAGGATTTTCTGGATTTATGGCAGGGATGGGGGTGACGTAACCAGCAGCTTTATGTCTTTCATACAGATGGTCAATTGGTTTGGCAATGTCTGTATATTGTTTGGGAGGCCCCGGGTCAAAATTTGGTCTAGATCTAGGGAAATTTTGGCGAGTGGTAGGTGATTGGCAGTGAGAGGGTTGAGCATTATAAGCTTGGTAGACAGGTGCATGTTGAGAGTATCTGGGTGAAGTGGGCTGATCTGTGGGAGGTAGAGACGATTGGTGAACGGGTGGTGGATTTTGGTAGGAGGGTGTGGGTGCTTGGTAATTTGGGGTAGGCTGATATATAAGTGAAGGTGATGGGTGTGTGGTATTTTATTGGCGACTTTGTTCTCTGTGGGACCATCACAGCACTCACATCATTCTTCTTGGACGTGCCACCAGACTGTAAAGCTTGTTGGTGGCCTGTTATTCTTCAAGATTAGTAATCATACCACTCTTAATTCCTTCATTAATTCTTCCCCAATTTGATGATATCGGAGAATTTCTGGCCCTCGATCAACACCAACCTTTCATAATATTGTGGATCTTGAGCCCGGGCGAAGAATCTGTTCATTTGTTGCTCTTCAAAGGCTGGATGGACCTTAGCATCCTCTGATCTCCAACGAGTAGCATACTCGCGGAATGTCTCAGTAGGTTTCTTCTTCAAATTTCGGATGTAGAATACGTCTGGTGCATTCTTTGTATTGAATCGAAAACTGTCCATGAAGTCAGACACCATACCTACCTAGCTTGTCCACTTTTTGGGATCATGGCTGATGTACCAAGATAGAGCATCACCTTTCAAACTTCTCATAAAGAGCTTCATATGGATCTTCTCATCCTTTCCGACTATGACCATTTTTTGGCAGCATGTCCTCAAATGGACGCTGGGATCTCCTGTGTCATCGAACATTTCGAAATTGGGAGGTTTTTACCCTTCAGGAAGTTAAACATCTTGTTGAATGCAAAGGTCCTTGTAGTTCAGATCTTCAATACCTTTGTTTCCTTCGACACCCTGGACTCGGCTAGTCCACTTCTTGAGTTATGCGGCAAGATTCCTAATAAGAGAGTCTTTGTTATCAGACCTCGATGTGCTTGAGATTGGTTGTGTGTAGTGCATTACGGTTTCCACATATATGGGGATGTTAAGGCGAGGATCATTTGTGATGTTTAGCGCTTCAAGGATGAGCAATGGAGGGTTATTGGAAGTGTGGTATGTATTGCAATATTGAGTGTGAGTGGGTTGTTTCTGTAGTTGTAGGGTGTTTTGTGGAAGTGCAGGATTTTGGATGTTGGGAAAGTTGATATCGAGAGTGGTGAGGGAAAATGACAAGTTGGAAAAATTCCAAACTTGATCCAGTTCTTCTCGGAACTTCAATAATTTCTGCTTAAGTTTGGCGGTTCTTTCCTTGGAGATCTGGACACCCTGAGTAACCTCTATTTGTTCACCCAACTTCTCTTTTATGATGTTGTTCGCATCTTCCATTTTTGCCTTATTCTTGTTTCTAATAGGACTTGTAGGAGGAGGAGGTGGAGGAACCTTGGATCTCATAGAGTATGATGATGATGCCACAATTCACAAACTAACCTTTGGGGAGGAAAATAAAATAAATGAAAAAAGGTAATAAGTTAGTGCGAGTTATGAAAAGAAAATGTTGCAATATTTAAACACATTGTGCAAGAATATAAATCGTGTCTTAATTTGGGTGCCTCGTTCTGCCCAAGTTAGGCCTAGCGACAAACACTTTTTGAGAACTTATAATGCTCAATGCCTCATTTTATTGATAAAAAAAAGACAAATCCCAAAACGACTCTAATTAAAGGAAAGTAAAAATATCACTATTGACCATTGGAGTTATTACATTAAAAGCGAAAAGAAAAGAATCATAACTACTTGTTCCCAGAAGAACCTTCCCCAGACTCGACATCTTTATTCCCATCGAACAGCTTCACCAGCTCGTGCAGACCTACCGGCAAATAAGCTCGGGCCAGATGTCCGCCCACATTTCCCTCAGCGTTTTGGCCATCTTCAATCCTCTTGATGAACTTCCCTTCTAGCTCCACTAGACATTGCTCCAAATACCACAGTCACTTGTGGGTGCTGGCAGCCATATCTTTCCACTCTTCAATCAACTTCTGATGAGCTTCCTGTATTTTCGGTGCTTGCTTTTGCATTCCTTAATTCTCTTGCGCAGTTGGTTGTGCTTAACCCGTGCTTTAACGTTTTCGTCAATGATCCTGTGACCTCGAATGATTCGGGGCTGACCCGAACCATTGTGATTTTCTTCCAACCAACCCAAATAGTATGGTGCACAACTGGCGTGATTCCTGTCTGGCTCAATAGAATCTTTCCCCAAAATGATTTTGCAGTTTCACATGTGCTAAGCTTGGCACTTGTGTGGGCTATCATCGTCCTGGAAGTCAGCCTTGAAGTGGTTGATTTTGTCGACCCTTGGTATGACTTGCTTTCTTCATGCCTGCCTCATGACTCGGAGAGTTACATAGGGGTTAGTTCCCCTTAGACCAATGAGTATGAGAAATGGTGCATCTCGGGACCGAATAATGAATTCTTTCCTAAGGAGCCACTCGAACATCCATTTCACCTGATCTTCTTTCAGATTTTTAAATAATTCTACCCATCCTCCAACGTCCTCTGGCTGAGCGAAAATGTTAGGCATCTAATTCCTACGCCTTGGCTGATGGAAGGCGATGTGATCATCTCAGTCTTTGCATAGAATCTCTTGCTTGTATTCACCTTTCTGGAGGTGTTCCAAGAGCCAGAGCTGAAGTAATAAGTTGCACCCATAAAGTGATTGGCTCCTTATTGACAGCTGTCTAGGGCTCGGTATATCTCAGCAACGATCATAGGTACTATGCTGAAAGGCTGCCCGCCAATTTCATCCATCGAGATTTTGGTTATCATGGCTAGTCTGGTGTAGATCCTAGTCTTCTTAATGAGGAACACTATCATTCCCAAAAAGCAGAACATAAAGTCGAAGACCCTCCTGTGGATATGACCCAACGAGGTAAGGTTAAATTAATCTGGGTAAGTTCTATGCCCGTACCTCTCGTACAAATAGTCGAATGGAATGTAGGAATCCTTCAAACAGGGTAAATTTGGGTTCATTAGTCCCATTATCTTGAGGAAACCCCTACCCTTGCGATTTTCCGGCATAAGCAAACCCGACATCTCCCAAGGAATACCAGATAACCCTTCTATTTCCTTGAGCAAATGAGTCATTTTAAGGTCCCCGAAGTGGAACACAGATCTGTCACTATCCCAGAATAGAGTTGCAACCTCTATGATTTTTTTGTCAGGCTGGATTTCCAGAAGAGAAGGTAAATTTCCTAAATACTTGCGGACGCGCGTCTGATCACTGGAGTGGAGTTCTTTCCACCACCTTAGCAGCCTTGGTTGAATGATGGTTACCATGTCAAATCTGGGACTTCGTGCCTCATTTTATGTAAAACAAAGTGTCAGGCCCTTACCCCACCAAACTCGACTATTTAAACCAATAATTCGCATAGAAAGCATTTAGTTCACCAAATAAATGCATAGAATATGGTGGCATCCTTTTGGGTTTCAAGGAAACCCGGTGGACGTTGGACAAGGCTAACTTAATGAGTCATTATTCGGACAACATAACTGAATCAGCTAGGTTTGACTATGATGCATGCAAAATTGATCAGAGTAGGGTTTCTATAGAGTATTAGACTGATACCCTTGAGCGGACAACTCAAGAGGGAAAGGCACGGAATCGTCGACTGCACCGCTGATCGACTGGTTTTACCACAAATATGCCTTTACCAAATTTAGGAGGTGATAATATTGGAAGAACGCAACCATTCATTACAATAGTTGCTATGGAATTTGTTTGGCACGAGTGGAATATGATGTTGAAGGTGCAATTGCAAGAATGAAACAAGTTGTCACGTATTTCCACGTTCATAAGATAATGATTACAATAATTACTCATAATTACAACAGTGTTGAACTAAAGCAGTAAAAGAAAGCATTAATAAAGAAAGACACAAAGAGCCAAGTCAGTTTCATAGTAGAGGAAATAAAGATAGTAAGTAAAAGAAATTAAAGAGATAATAAAGTCACAAGTAGCATGCAATGGTAAAAGCCTAAAGAAAATTCCCAGCAGAGTCGCCATGCTGTCGATGCCCCCTTTTTCTAAGGTGAAATCAGGTATGCGATATTTGGGAGGACAATTCTATTCCCTTTTGAGAATTGAGTTTTGGAGTTGAAGAGTCGCCACCTAATGATTATAGTGCATTAGGACACTTTTAATAAGGGTTTGAGATGAAGAAAACAGAGTTTGGGTAAGGGCTAGAAATTATCTCGAGGGGAAGGTGTTAGGCACCCCTCAAGATCCACTAGTGTGGTCCCGACCGTGTTACATTTATGACTTTATATAAACACATAGATAGTTAAGTTCAAATAAGTATTTGCATATAACATTGCAATAAGTTGAAAATTTGAAATATAAGCGGAGAGGACATAATTTTATAAAGCAGAAAGATATAAAGATTAAGAAAAGGTAAAAGCAAATAAAGGAAGAGGGGTCCTAGGTTTATGATTAATATGGATCGCATCAATGAAATATTCAGCAATCACTCCTCCGTAGAAGGTCACACCTGATATTAGCACACCAGTCATCATATCCATATTCTACCCTTCCCACCCCATTAAGGTATTATAACACGGAATAGTGTAGTTGCTTATTGCATGCTACTACCTGTCCCAATCCTATCAGTCTCGGAGGCATTTGTGACTTCTAGTCCTATTAAAGGGAGGAGCTTTGGTCTTTTTCAGAAGTTTAAAAGGTTAAAATACTAAGGCTTCAGGCAAAACACATAAAACAGTTATGGGAGCAAAAAACAATTAAGGCTTAGATAAACCTCCTTTAATCACAGAAATAATGTAGTTTAGCACTTCTTACATATAATGATTAGGTCCAAATTATATTTAACGTTAGGCGGGATAGTTCATCACATATTTTTCAGACAAGAAGTCCGCATTAGGCCCGTCTGCCTGGAATTTATCGAAGACCGATGCAATTGTATCTTTTACCCTGACGGCTGCCTAGGTGAAACCTATAGGAATGATCTCTACTGGTTTCACAAGTAAAGAAGTAAACGGATCATAGAAAGGTTGCCAAATTTTAACAGAATAAGACAATTTTTGTAGTTGATAATGCATTACTACTGATATATTAAACTTAACACAAGTGAGGCGATTCATATTTTGTTAATCGTTCCTATATGCATGCTTTCTATGTGTTGTTAATTTTAAAACGACTATGAGAGTGCAGGATTCCTATCGACACGATATCTAGAATGTAATTAATTATTATTTAACCTACAACTATTTGCCTAATGATAGATGTAAGATACAGAACCTTAAAGACATAGTTTCTATATGCGTAAGTGCAGAAAAGCAGAATCCTATATTCGGGATTTCTATATGAAGTGCAGAAATGCAGAACCCTATATTTAGGATTTCTATATGAAGTTCAGAAAAACAGAATCCTATATTCAGGATTTCTATATGGAGTGCAGAAATGAAAGCATGATGTGATTACAGGAAGAAAATACCTAAGATCATGATGTCTACCATATGCATACATAAGTGACACCCCCTTTCTTTACTAAAACACCATAAGTTGTTACAAATTAATACAGACCAAATGAATCAAGTATAAAATAAAAGTACATCTGAAATTTAAGCTACATCCAAGGAGCCTAATTTAGACTCAAGGTCTAACAATATGAGATGAACCAACTTCTGGGATCAAGTTCCAAAGCATTTCTCATATGTGGAGTGTGCCAAAGTTCCAAGGAGTTTCAAGAACTCCAGGTAATGCTAACACCCACATATCTTTAAAGAACTGAATTGGAGTGCAGTGTTGAAGGGCCAGACCTCCAATGTCCAAGTTCAGAGGGAACTCAAAGTCCTAAGCCAAGGATCATTGGAGGGGGGAAGAACATAGAGTCTAAGAGTAAGTGTAAGTGCTATAGAGGGAATTAGGGATTGCCAAGGCAGGCTAGTGGTCCTGCCCAAAAATTTGACTTGTGGCATACCCTTCACCAGCCTGGTGACCAAAATATAGAGAGTTATGACCTATTAAAGGTCAGGTTCAGCCTTGGATAGCAATTTGGATGCTGCCAAGCTATACCTTAAACTCAAACACACATAAGGGAATGGGGAGTAGGAAATTGAAAGAGCTTAGGACCCAAAGGATCGAGTTTATGCCCATGGACAATAACTTTGTATATTGCCATGTTTTAAACTATAACTCAAACACATAGATGGATATGGGAAAGGGATTCATTGCAAGACACAAGCAAGATGTAAGAACATTACCACAAAGTTAAATTCTACAGGCAGTAATGTACGCATGGACATAAGAACTGGTAAGTAAACACATTAGAGTTGATAATGGAATTAATCTAGGACATACCGGTTTCAGAAAGAGACAAGCAAACGAAAGCAGAAGTCTTGTTGATAGGCCACAGTACAAGCAACAAGAAATAATACTTTTTGAGTGTATGTGTAAGTTTAGAAAGACTACGAGTGTTGGTGTACTTGTGTTAATAAAATAACATGTATTAATAGTTTGAAAACGGGCAGGGAATAAGGCGAAGAAATAACCATATACCAATTAGAATCAATTAGAAGCAAAAATTCTTTTTATTAAGGAGTTCAATCTCAAACGACAATGAGAAAATGTATTTAAGGAAAGAGATCAAGTAAACATCATGTGCAAAGTAGAAAATTAGGAGTAAATAGATATGAGTTTAATTAAGGGAAGAAATTTAAAAATACACGGTTAAATAAATAAGGTAACAATCACTCAGTACCTAGTAAATTAAGGAATCGGACATTTGCAGCTATTGGTTCGTGAACAACCAAGTCAGAAGGGCTAAGGAGATGATTTTACTTAAGAAGAATCAATAACAATCAATTAACCCAAAAAAGGATTTTGATTCGAACAAAAGTAAGATTTTAACACATATAAAAAGGGGTTTTCATGTTAATCAGAGGAGTCCAGTATAGAAGAAATCATAGACAAAAGTATTCAAACTCAGTACATGGGTCCAAAGTGAGTTTGAAAAAGTCCAGGGCACAAATAGAACCGTAGTCCAAACATACAGGACCAAACTCGCTAAAAACCCCAAATCCTAGTGTTTACGGCTTGAATAAAACACAAAGAAGAGGAAACAAACAGATATTGTTGATACCCAATTTTTCTCTCTCTCTCTCTCTCTCTCTCTATATATATATATATATATATATATATACAAGCATCCCCAAAGATTTTGGTATTTTTTCCAAACTTTTAAAGATTTTTATAAACAATTTATGGCCTATTTTGCTTTATAAAATTAATTAATTATTCCAAAAACTTCTTATTTTGGTGAATAATTTATTTTATTCTCACATTTACCCAAAACATATAATTTATATGATTTATATATAATTTTACAAGTCCATTTGGTATTTTTAAAACTAAAGTTGCTTGAAATTAAAATATTAGCCTATTTCTCGATTTAAACGGTAATTGTTTAATCACAATTTTTTAAAATTATTTTTAAATTAATACTTATGCATTTTTAAATCACAAAAAAATTTCAAATATTTTTAAATTAATACATATGAATTTTTTATTAACCCAATATTTTTAATTTGATTTTTTGAACATCATTTACTATTTTTTATAAATTCAAAATGGGGAAAATGGCTATTTAAATTGTAGCCTCTTTACTTTCAATTATACCCTAAATTAAACCCAAATCTCAGCCCAAATTAACCCCTCAATTACTGCCCAATTTCAAAACTGCCCGACCCAGACCCAATTAAATAAACCCGACCCACGTACCCCTTAATCTCGACCGTTGATCATTTAGATCAACAGTCCACGTTATCCCCTTACTTTTTTAATTCAATACATGCCTAGCCCTAATCATTCTATGCTAAATAGCCGCCCTTGTATCCTCTCATCTTTCAAAACGCTCTCAACCACCCTTTAAAACCCTAGCCCACTCTTGTCTGACTTCTGAAAGTCTGCTCTTTTATTTGCTTGAATCAAGTAAAGGATTAGGGGTGTGCCACTCCTACCCATGACTGGGTATGACCATTTTTTGATTTGGTTTCCTCTAATCCCCTCACTTTACACTCATTCTTAGTTCTTTAAGTTCTACGACCCTATGGTAAGCCATGCTTAGGGACCCTAGAATTCCCTCTGAACTTTGATGCCTAAGGGCTGGTAATTCCACACATTGCACTACTCCGTTCAATCTTCAGGGTGTAAGCATTGCCTGGGCTTCCTGAAAGCCCTTGGAACTTTGAAACACTCTAAGAGAAGGCCTTGGAATCTGGAATCCGGATATGGTGAAACACATGTTATTGGATATTAAGATTGAATTAGGCTTCTCGGATGTAGCTTTAAGATGTAGTGTATTTTTATTTACTTTCTTTTGGTTCTATAACAATCTTGTAAAAGAATTTGGGGAATATTAGTGAAAGGGTGTGGGAGGTGTTTATGTTATTTTCATAAGTCAACGGGTAGAAATCATGCCTATAGGACATTAATAGTGCAAATCATTTAAAAATCATGCGTATAGGACTTTAATATTGCAAATCATCTAGAAATCATGTCCATAGGACTCTAACATTTCATACCATTCAGAAACCATGCCTATTGGACTTTAATATTGCATGCCATTTAGAAATCATGTCTATAGGATTTTGCATTGTAAGCACGATAGATATCATGCCTATAGGAAACACATAAAATGCTAGGCAAACAATAGGTCCCATAATGTTCTAAAAGCAGTAACAAATAAGGATGTAGATATCATTCCTATAGGGTTCAAACCCGCCTAATATGAGTGATAATCTGGCAGTTAGCCTCAAACACTTACAGCAAGAACTTGTCCAAATCCGTCTGCTTTTGAAACATGGCCAAGTCTGTCCTTTTTTTTACACTGTTTTAAATCTATAGTATCTTTTTAAACTCCAAACTTGCATCTTTATTCCGCAACCAACTCCTTTGGTTTTCTTCCTAAATCTTTACTTTAATGCTTTTCGAAAAACGCCTCTTTACAACCCCTTTGGTTCTAATGCTAGTTTGCAAGCCATCTCTGAACTTCTACAAATTTCAATTTCCTGTTTCCAAAACTCTTCTATACATATCCTTGTCTAAAATTAGTGCTTTCTAAATCACTGGTTTTAAAAATACCTTAAGTTCTGACAAACTGGATCCGAGTTGCCTAATGCGAACTCGCTATCCAACTCTATGTGTTAAACTAATTAGTCCACTGTTAATTTTAATAAAAAACCAAATCAGTACTTGTAAGTCATGCTAAACTAATTGCTGTTATGATTTACGAGGTTTTTATGAGCCTTTGAGTGTCTGATTTGTACACCAATATTTATTATTTGTTTGGATTGACGCCTTAGCATTTTGTCCGTTTAAACTCCATATATGTAATATCCCCATTCCTCCCCTTAGTATTAGAAGTCCAAATACCCCAGGACTGATAGGTCGGGATGGGTACTAGCATGCAATAAGTAAACAAGACCAATCACGCTTAAATACCTTAACGGGGTGGGAAGGGTAGAATATGGAGATGATGACGATGCGCCAATATCATAAGGCGACCCCTCTTTGGGGAATGTGTGCGGGATATTGCATCGAATGATCCATATTATATTTAAACCTAGGACCCTCTTTCTTTACTTTTCCTTTATTCAAATGTTTTCTTCAAACTAATGCTCTCTTTTACTTGTGCCATTCTTTTTTCAAAATTTTCAACTTTCTTGTATTTCTTATATGCAAACTTTGCTTGTCTACTCTACTCTTCTTAAAGTTACAACTAATTAAGGCCGGGAACCACACTAGTAGATCTTGAGGGGTGCCTAACACTTTCCCCTCGAGATAATTTCAAGCCCTTACCCAAACTCTGGTTTTCCTTCAAATCCTTCTTCTTTTCTCAAAAAGTGTACTAATGCATTATAATCATTAGGCGGTGACTCTTCAAACTCCATAACCCAAATTCCCCAAAAGGGGATAAAGGAGTCATTCCACCCATAATGTCGTAAACCCGATTTCCTTCCCTCGAGAGAAAAAAGGGGGGCATCGACAGCATGGAGACTCTGCTGGGAATTCGCCTAAGCTTTTACCATTACTTGCTTTTGTGACTTTATTGCATACTTAATCGCATTTATTTCCTGTCCATGATTATTTCATCACAATTACTAATTTGACTCTTCATGTCTTTTCTCTCATTTAGTTGCCTTCTTTTTTGCTTTATTTCGATACTGTCGTAATTTCAAGCAAGCATTGTAATCATTTATTGTATGAACATTAAAATACATGTAATTGTTTCATTATTGTAATTGCATCTCTCAACATCATATTCCACTCGTGCCAAAACAAATCCTATAGAAATGCTTATAATGAGTGGTTACGCCCTTCCGATATATTAAATCCCCTAAATATGGCAAAGGCATATTTGCGGTAAAACCAGTCGATCAACGGTGCAGTCTATGGTTCCGCACCTTTCCCTCTTGAGTTGTCCGCTCAAGGGTACCTTGTCAAGCACTTCAAAAGTAGAAACCTTCTTCCCTTGAAACCGTTCATGCATTATGGTCAGCCTAGTCGAGTCAGTTATGTTGTCCGCATAATGACTCATTAAGACAGCCTAAACCAAAGTCCATCGGGTTTCCTGAATCCCAAACGCACACCTTCACGTTATGTGAATTTATTTGGAGAACTAAATGCCTTTTGCTAATTATTGATTTAAATAGTCGAGTCCGGTAGGGTTAAGGGCCTAACACTTTGTTTTGCAGAAAATGAGGCACGAGGTCCCCAAATTCGGTATGGTATCCAACATCCACCCAATATTGCTAAGCTGGTGGAAAGATCTTCATGGCAGTGATCAAAACCTCGTCCGCAAGTACTTAGGGAATTGACCCTCACTTCTGGAAATCCAACCCCAAAACAAGATCATTGAGGCTTCCACTTTATTTTGGGATGGTGATTGATCAGTGCTCCGTTTCGGAGACCTGGAAATAACACCTTTGCTAGAAGAGATAGGGGGCCTAGCTGGTATCCCTTGGGAGACCCCGAGTTTGCTTATGCCGGAGAATCGCAAAAGTAGAGGCTTTCTTAAGATGATGGGACTCAAGAAAAACCCTGACCTTTCTTTCTTGAAGGATTCCTACATACCATTTGACTTCTTATACAAGAGATATGACCACAACAAGTCCTATCGCAACTACATGGACGAATTCGCCCTCACCTCATTGGGAGATATACATAGAAGGGTATTTGTGTTCATGTTTTGCTTCTTGGGCATGGTAATTTTCCCTATGGAGAAGGCTAGGATCCACACCAGACTAGCCATGGTTACCAAGACCTTAATGGAAGGAATCGATGGTCAGTTCTTCAGCATAGTACCTATGATCCTCGCTGAAATCTATCGAGCCTTGGGAAAGTGTCAGCAAGGGGCTCCATATTTCGAGGGTTGTAATCTGCTACTTCATCTATGGCTCATAGAACACCTTCAAAAAGGCGACTACAGACAGGAAATCATACGCAGGGATTGGGATGACCATATCGCTTTCCATCACCCAAAGCAAATGAACTTCATGCCCAACATGTTTGCTCAGCTAGAGGACGCCAGTGAATTGGTAGAGTTGTTCGAGAATCTGAAAACAGATCAAATTCAGTGGATGTTCGAGTGGTTACCCACATGGTAGTTCATTGTTCGTTCTCGAGACGCACAACTCCTCATACTCATTGGCCTGAAGGGAACTCATCCTTACGTCCCCCTCCAATTCATGAGGCAAGTCGGAAGGAAACAAATCATACCCAGGATAGAGAAAATGAGTCATTCCAGGGCTGACTTTCAAAATGATGATAACTCGCACAGGTGCCACGCTCAGCATATATGGCACATCAAGCTCGTTTTAGGAAGGGAATCTATCAAACCAGACATGTATCATGCCGGGTGTGTGCCGTACTACACAGGTTGGTTGGAAGATGATCACATTGGTTTGGGTCGTCCAGGATTCATCCACGGTCATAGGATTATTGACGAGAAAACTGAAGCTCAAGTCAAATACAATCACTTGCGCAAGAGGATGAGAGAATGTGAGAATGAATATCAGGAAATAAAAGAAGCCCACGAGAAGATGATCAACGAGTGGAAAGATATGGCTGTCAACGCCAACAACTGTGTGGGTTATCTGGAGTGTGGTCTAGTGGACTTGGATGGGATGTTCTTAAAAATGATTGAAGACTGTCAGAATGCTGAGGGAAGTGCTGGCGGACATCTTGCTCGAGCCTATCTACTGTTAGGGATGCGTGAGTTGATGCAGCTGTACGAGGGAGGCAAGACTATGAAATCTAGGGAAGGTCTTTCTGGGACCAAGTAGTTAGGATTTTTACTCTTCTGCTTTCTTAAATGTAATAAGGCCGCTGACCATTAGTGACATCTTTGTCATTTAGTTATTTTAGACTCGTTTTGTTTTTATCAATAAAATAAGGCATTTAGCATTATAAGTTCTCCAAATTTAATTTGTCGCTAGGCCTACCTCGGGCACAACGAGGTACCAAAATTAGGATGCAATTTATATTCCCGAACAATGTGTTTAAATATTGCAAAAATTATTATCAGATTCTGCACTAACTTTTTACCTTTTTTGTTTTTCTTTTATGTTTCTTCCCCTCCCCAAAGGTTAGTTCGTGCATTCTGGAACCATCAGCGTACACCACAGCATTCAAGGGTCCTCCACCTTCTCTCCTCCAAATCCTACCAGAAACAGGAAAAAAGGGAAAATGGGAGATAAAAGCGCTAGAAAAGAACTTGAAGAAACTTCTTAGAATGCAGCAATAACCAATGAGACTGCTGCTCATCTAGAGAAAACTTGCTAATATTCCGAGAGGAATTGGACCAAGTTAGAAACTTGGCAAACCTGTCAATCACTCTTGCTGCTCCCGATGTTAACACCCAAAACCCTGGACCACCACAAAGCATCCCACAACCTCCAATGCAACTTACTCATAACACTCTAATGCACATTCCTGAACCACAAAACACCACAAAAGACTATAACATTCGAATCTTTGTGGACACTATGTCGCATTACCGTCAGCCAATCACCAGTGCAGTTGAGGCAGAGGACAAAAGCTCCCTCATTCAGAATTTGGCCGCTGAGATCAAGAAGTTGACTAGAGGGGTCCAGGGTTTTCGAAGGTAACAAAGGTGTTGAAGGGTTGAATTACGAAGATCTCTATGTTCAACCATATGTTGATCTCCCGGGGTGGTACAAAACTCCCAAGTTACTATTCGATGGCACAGGTGACCCCAGGGTCCACTTGAGAATGTACAAGTTGGTAGGAGTCGGAAGGGATGAGAAGATCCACATAAAGCTGTTCATGAGAAGTTTGAAGGGTGATGCTTTATCCTGGTATATTAGCCAAGATGCGAAGAAGTTGACTAGTTGCGTGAACATGGTGTCTGAATTTATGGATCGGTTTTGGTTCAACACTGAGAACGCAAAAGATGTGTTCTATATTCAGAATCTCAAGAAGAAGCACACATAGACCTTTCGCGAGTATGCTACTCATTGGAGGTCAGAAGCCGCTAAGGTCAGACCGGCCTTGGAGGAAAAACAAATGAACATGTTCTTCGTCTGTGCTCAGGATCTGCAGTACTACGAGAGGCTGATGCTAATTGAGGGACAAAAGTTCTCCGACATCATCAAGTTGGGAGAAAGGATTGAGGAAGGCATAAAAAATGGTATGGTCACTAACCTCGAGGCATTGCAAGCTACCAACAAGGCTCTACAGTCTCGTGACTCGTCGAAGAAAAAGGATGTAAATTCTATAATGGTTGCACAAAGGTACAACTCCCCTATGAAGTACCAAACCTATCCCTCAGCTCCACTCATATATCAACCTACCCTAAATTACCAAGAACCATCACCCACTTACCAAATTCCACCACCTGCTTACCAATCACCTGCACGACATGCGTTTCAACCCACTTCACCCAGATATTCCCAACCCGCACCCATATGCCAAGCATATAACTCCCAATCTTCTCACTACCTATCACCTCCTACCCGCCAAAACTTCCCTTGACCTTGACCAAACTTCGACCGCAAACCTCCTAGATAATATACCGCCATAGCCGATCCAATTGACCAGTTATATGAAAAAATCAAGGCAGCTGGTTAAGTTACCCATATCCCAGCCGTAACTCCAGAAAACCCTTCACAGTGGATCAACCCAAACAAGACTTGCGCATACTATTCCAGGATGAAAGGCCATACCATCGACGAGTGTCAGTCGTTGAAAGACAAGATTCAGAATTTGATTGACAACAAGATCATTTTACCAAAGGAGCTCGCTCCTAATGTCTGCAACAACCCTTTGCCTGACCACAAGGGTGGAGGCATCCACATGGTTGAGATCGAAGGTGATTGGGACCCCAATGGGTCAATCAGTTTGATTGTTGAATGAGACGAGCCTAAGAAGCCAAAAATTACTCTCAATCCTAGTGTTGTCCAGATTTAGCCCTCTGGGGCGATGTGGTAATGTACCACTCGAGTTTGAAGCACCTCCTACAAAGGCGCCAAAACCAATTGAGGTTGAGTTCAGAGTTACACAGGCGCCTATACCGTCTGAAGTTACTGTTTTACCTCCCAAGGCACCAATTCCAGTCTCCATGACAAACGTTACCCCGTTTCAAACAAATGCTATACCTTGTGATTACACCGTTGAGGCTAGAAGGAAGGGAAAGACATATATTGGGGAAGAAATTTCCGCACACGGCATGACCAGGACAGGCAGGGTATACACCCCGGAACACTTGGCTGAGTCCAATAAGAAGACATTCGGGCGAGCCATTGAAACTGGACCTGATGACCTTTAAAGGAAGGTACAGGCCAAAGGGTACTCGATCGTCAAGCAACTGAACAAAACGCCAGCATAGATTTCTATTCTGGCTCTTCTACAAAGCTCTGAGGCACACAAAAACACCTTAATGAAAATACTGAGTGAAGATTATGTTCCCAGCAACATAACATGAGGCGAAATAGAGAATATGGTGGGGCAGGTACTGGAAAGCCATAATATCACCTTCCACGAAGATGAATTACCGCCAGAAGGGCTTGGTCCACAACAAAGAATTGCACATCACTTCGCAATGCGAGGATCACTTTATCACCATGATTCTAGTCGACGAGGGATCCGGCCTCAACATTTGTCCGTTGGTAACTCTTAGGACATTCGGTAAAGGATTGCACGAGATCAAAGACGGGGCTATCAGTGTCAAAGCTTTTGATGGATCTCAAAGGTCCACCACTAGAGAAATTAGCTTATGCATGCAGATGGGATCCATCTGGTTCTATGTCGAGTTCCAAGTCATTGACGTACCAGTATCCTACAATTTGTTGCTAGGACAACCTTTGATCCAAGTAACTGGGGCTGTGGCGTAAACTTTGCACCAGGCTGTAAAATTTGAATGTAATCATCATGAAGTAATCATCCATGGTGACGGCAGCAACCCTATATATAGTCGCCAGGCCATCTTGATGATTGAAGGTAGAAGGAAAATCGGTGGAGAAACATACCATCACATCGAGCGAGTCAACACCGTAGACAAATATAAGTGGTGGGATAACAAAATTGAGAGCATTCTGAATTGGAGTGGATACAAGCCCAGAAAGGGGCTTGGCAAGAATATCGAGGGTATCACCAAGCCTATCCAGTTAAAGAAGCATGGAACCACTTTTGTCCTGGATTATGAATACACTTGTGAGGAGTTTAGTCACTGGTCGCCACTATGGCGCGGTCCCTACTACCCACTGGAGCACCATCTACCTCAGTTGGAGCAGACATTTTAGCCAGCTGATGTCATATATGGGTCAGAGGAAGATGAGACACCGACAACAATGAAGAACCTGTTTCTAGAATATGATATGGATTGCTGTGTCATCTTCGAGGAGGAAGGGGAGGAGGGCCCTTCCATTCAAGCTGTGAACCGGGAGAACACCTCACCAATAGGCCAATCAGGACCACCAGTGCCCCGAGAGCCTCGGGGTAGCAAGGCTAAAGGATGCATATGCATCACATTTTACTTTTAGTTGATTTTACTTTCCGCATTGTCTTTACTTTTGAAAAGAGCTCCGATGTTTCAGACAGTTATGAATTTAATCAAAAGAATTTTTCAAGTTTATCTTCATATCTCGATCTCATTTATATTCTCTACCATTTACTTTACTTTACACAGCATTACTATTACATATCTTGATGATGAACCAATGACTGTAACTTGTAATGAGACAACGCGACAAAATGACATATATTCAGAAGAGGACAAAATACCAGAAGAGGTTTTCAGGGAGGTCAAGAATTTTGAGAACATGCTTAAGTCTAACTTGGACGAAACAGAGGTCATTAATTTGAGAAACGCAGAAAATGTCAAGGAAACACGTATCAGCGTACACTTATTGTACCATGGTCCGCACATCAACCGGGGCCACTCCCTACCTGCTAGTTTATGGTAAAGAGGTGGTCATCCCCGCCGAGGTAGAAATTCCCTCCTTAAGGGTCATACAAGAAGCAAAATTAGATGATGCAGAATGGGTCAAGAGTCGCTACGAGCAGTTAGCCCTCATAGACGGAAAGAGAATGAATGTTGTTTGTCACAATCAATTATATCCGAACAGAATGTCTAGAGCCCTCAATAATAGAGTCAAGCCGAGGAAGTTCGCGCTAGGACAATTAGTATTAAAGAACATATTTCTGCATCAAGATGAAGCCAAAGGGAAATTCTCTCCCAATTGGCAGGGTCTGTACATGGTTCATCGGGTTGTAATTGGAGGAGCCCTTATTCTCACAAAAATGGAAGGAGAAGTCTGGCCGAAGCCTATTAACTCAGATGTAGTGAAAGATACTATATTTGATCATATACTTTTTCTTTCATGATGTAATTTTAACCACACCTGACCTGATTCCTGTTTAAGAGGGGATACGTAGGCAGCCCTATGGGTTCGGTCACATCTTAATAAAAATTCCATCTTTCCCCCTCAACAGTAAACTGGGGTGGAATTTTGAGGAGGACCCTCAAAATTCTAGGATTTTTCCGCGTTCAGTTGTCCAGTACAGCCGCTAGCAGCGCCAACCCAAAAGACTAGGGCAGAATTTTGATGAGGACCCTCAAAATTCCGGAGCGAGCAAGGTCGTCGTAGCTTGAACCACGTTGCAGTTGTTCGTTCATCAAAAATAAAATCATTATATATATATATATATATATATATATATATATATATATATATATATATATCATTTGCATCACCATCATTTAGCAACGCTACCCCCGTGATACACGACGCCAAGAGCTGGAGGATACGAACTAACCTTCCCCCACAGAACTCACGATTTTTCTTTGGATGCAGGAATTCAGGTTGCAGATCAAAGCACATTCGCTCTTCAGGATCAAAACCTTCAAAGGGTCACTATCCGCACTCCCCAGCAGTCCTAATCTCGCAAACCGGCTACCAGCTAAGAAATCTTACTACTATTCGCTCTTTACATTCCTGCATTGCTTGAGGCTACTATCTGCCTTCCGAGGCTAAGCTCTGTCTCTATATGCATTTTCGCATAAGGCTATTCTTTGCCTTCTGAGGTTAAGCTCTACCTCCATATTGCATAAGGCTATCATTTGCCTTCTGAGGTTAAGCTCTACCTCCATATTGCATAAGGTAGCTATCTGCCTTTCAAAACTAAACTCTGTCTCCATCTCCATTTTTGCATAAGGCTATCTTCTGCCTTCCGAGGTTAAATCTCTACCTCTATATTACATAAGGCTACTATCCGCACTTTGCATAAGGCTATCCTCTGCCTTTCAAGGTTAAGCTCTACCTCCCTATTGCATAAGGCTACTATCTTCCTTTCGAGACTAAGCTTTTTCTACATCTGCAGTTTGCATAAGGCTAATCTCTGCCTTCCGAGGTTAAGCTCTACCACCATATTCCATGAGGCTCCTATCTACCTTCCGAGACTAAGAATTGTCTCCACCTTGCATGGCTAAATATCGCCCTCTTATTTCTTACCCGGCTGAAACATCGCCACCTGCATTTTAAATTCTCATCCGGCTGAAACATCGCCACCTGCATTTTAAATTCTTGCTCTGCCTGTAAAATCGCCACCCTTTGCATTCATTTGGCTGAAAGATTGCGACCTTTTCATGGGTTGAAAGATTGCCAACTCGTTCAAAGGCGTCATAGTTTGAAGGCACCATATGTATAGCCCAAGAACATCATTTCATGGCCTACAAACCCTTAATTTTATGCTCTTCATGGCCCAGGACATCATAGTCCGAGGACGTCATCCAAACCGTCCGAACACAAATATTCATGGTCCAACGGGAACTTGCATCACGTTTAAATTATGCATATGTACGCACATCACCCATTTGCAGGTACTCCGGCTGTATCATGGCCGTCTCGGCAGGAGCGATCCTGCTCCAGTTCTCCGCAGCTTGTCGATTCCAATCACCCTCTCAGATCTAACCATGTCGCCTATTTTTTTTTCAAATTTCCATCGGCGTATTTCGTCAATGGTTTCTAAGCTACATATGACCTAATTCCTGTAAAACCAAGGATATGTAGGCAGCTCTGCCTGTCTTCGACCTTATTCCACCGGAAATCATGGCCTCTCAAGCCCTGTGTAACCTATATCTACCCTCACTCACCCTTATCCTCCTTTTGCATGAAGATTCAATGTCTGACATTGAAGACCTCGGCTTAGAAGCTCTCTGATTCAAGTTCTATGGCCATTTCCGGCTCAACTTTGGCGAGTCCTAGCCCTGTGAGTCTATCTCCGACTCAGGGCCAGCCCATTCCAAGCCTTTCTCATTTTCTAGGGTTCTCTTTGAAACCCTAAGCCCTCGAGGTTTTCTTGTTTCTCTCTAAGATCTAATTAAGATCAATGCTATTTTCTAAGACTTTAAAGTATTTTTTCACATCTTTTCAATTTTTTGTTTTTAAAACTGTTCATCTTCTCAAAACTTAGGGTTTTTGTGATTTATACTTGTTCGACTGTGATTTCTTGTATTATTTGGGTTTCGCTGTAATTCCTAAATGTTTCACTATGATTTCTGCATATTTTTGCTCTATTGTAATTCTTCCAAGGGTTTCCGAGTAAATTCTTTACTCAAATTTTTGTGAATGTTTGTGTTCTGTGGACTCCCTGAGTTTGTTCTTGCCTGATTTTCTATGCTTTCGTCTTTACCTTTAACTTGTGGAAGAAACCCTAGATTTTGGGGGTTTTCAAACTTGCTTGAGTACGAGTATTTTGTTTATTGCCTGTTTGATTTCAAAACCCTAAATCTTCTAAGCTCGTCTCATGTTTCTGATTGTTGCTAATCCTTGCAAGACCTTTTGATTCCATCCAAGGCTATGTTCTTCTACTTCGATTGCATGACTACTCTGATAATTTTTGGCCTTGCATGTTTAAGTTTACACTCTCTTTTATAGTCAAACCTTTTCCTCTCTAAACAACCTTAATTTTTGGGATTGATTTCTATATGAATTTATTTGATTCTCTCGTTGTTTGATTTGGACCTGTTTTCTGACTTAATTCATTATTAAGTTCGAATCTTTGATTCCTGATTTACTATGTGATTGATTGATTTTACCCTTACCTTATTTATCTAACCATGTATTTTTAAAAGATTCTTCTATGTATTTACCCTTTATTGCACCATGTGCTATTGATCTTTTTTCCTTAAATACAACTCTGCCCTCTCCTATTCAAATTCGAATTCATTAATTAAAGGAACTCCCATCTTCTAATTGATTCTGTTTGGTATTGAATTATATTTTTGCCTTACTTACCACCTGTTTTCAAACAATAAATACCTTACTCCTTCTCTTCAAACAGAACAACTGAGTTCAATACACATACACTCAAAGTTTCCCTCTCTTTTTTTGCTACTTGTGTTACTGTTCCATCTAGCCGGCTGAAAGCCAAGGCTAGACTTTGGGAATCTCTTGTTGTCCTGCTTGTGTTTGCTTCTCTGGCTGTTCTCTTTCTTTGTCACTTGAAATTTGCAACTGGTTGGTCTCCACAATTTAAATCTTGTTCTCTAAAAGTATGTGTTTATTTCTCCCCTCTACATGACCTCTCAACTACATGTTTTATGGTACTAAATGACTATACATTAGTCTGTCATGCCCCATGCTCTTGCATCTTTAAGTTCTGTTATGCTTTTCTTGATGTTTACATGAATGCTTTCATGTGGTCCCTTTCCCTCTAATCCCACTTGTGTATGAGTATTGTCCAAAGTTGTGCTAGCATCTCATTGCTATCTTTGACTTAGGATCAGGTTCTTTTGAACCTTCACTCAAATCAATCCTTTTCCCTTTAATCCCATGTATGGGAGTATGTTTTAAGTTAAGGTAGTAGCCTATTGCTATCCTTGACTTAGGACCAGGTTCTCTTGAACCTTTCACTCAAACCAGTCCCATTCCCTTAACCCCTTTTTATGTGTTGAGCTTTGACTAGAGCCTGGAGGTGTCTTAATCACAACCCATGCTCCTGTCTGACTTCTAAAAGTCTGCTCTTTTATTTGCTTGAATCAAGTAAAGGATTAGGGGTGTGCCACTCCTACCCATGACTGGGTATGACCATTTTTTGATTTGGTTTCCTCTAATCCCCTCACTTTACACTCATTCTTAGTTCTTTAAGTTCTACCACCCTATGGTAAGCCATGCTTAGGGACCCCAGAATTCCCTCTTAACTTGGATGCCTAAGGGCTGGTAATTCCACACATTGCACTATCCCATTCAATCTTCAGGGTGTAAGCATTGCCTGGGCTTCATGAAAACCCTTGGAACTTTCAAACACTCTAAGAGAAGGCCTTGAAATCTGGCATCCGGATCTGGTGAAACACATGTTATTGGATATTAAGATTGAATTAGGCTTCTCTGATCTAACTTTAAGATGTAATGTGTTTTTGTTTACTTTCTTTTGGTTCTATAACAATCTTGTAAAAGAATGTGGGGAATATTAGTCAAAGGGTGTGGGAGGGGTTTATGTTATTTTCATAAGTCAACGGGTAGAAATCATGCCTATAGGACTTTAATATTGCAAATCATTTAGAAATCATGCTTATAGGACTTTAATATTGCAAATCATCTAGAAATCATGCCTATAGGACTCTAACATTACATAACATTCAGAAACCATGCCAATAGGACTTTAATATTACATGCCATTTAGAAACATGTCTATCAGATTTTGCATTGTTAGCACGATAGAGATCATGCATATAGGAAACACATAAAACACTAGGAAAACAGTAGGTCCCCTAATGTTCTAAACGTAGTACCAAGTCAAAATGTAGATATCATGATCTAGGGGTTCAAACCCGCCTAATATGAGTGATAATCTAGCAGTTAGCCTCAAACACTTTTAGCAAGAACTTGTCCAAACCTGACTGCTTTTGAAACCTGGCCAAGTCTGTCATTTTTTGTAGACTGTTTTAAATCTATAGTATCTTTCTAAATTCCAAACATGCATCTTTATTCTGAAACCAACCCCTTTGGTTTTCTGCCTAAACCTTTACTTTAAGACTTTTCGAAAAATGCCTCTTTACAATTTTACTTAAGTAGTTCGGCTACTTTGCAAGCCATCTTTGAACTTCTGCAAAATTTCAATTTTGTGTTTCCAAAACTCTTCTGTACAGGTCCTTGTCTAAAATTGGTGGTTTCTGAATCACTGGTTTTAAAAATACCTTAAGTTCTGAAAAACTGGATCCAGGTTTCCTAATGCGAACTCGCTACCCAACTCTATGTGTTAAACTAATTTATCCACTGATAATTTTAATAAAAGACTAAATCAGTATTTGTTAGTCATGCTAAAGGAGTCATTCCACCCATAATATCGTAAACCCAATTTCTTTCCTTTGAGAGAAAAAGGGAGGCGTCGACAGATACAGCAGGAGGTTTAATGCAAAAAGTGTTCAAAACACAATGAGAGTAGAAGAAACATAAGAGAATAATATGCTTAAGCAGGCGCGGTAAGAACACTCAATGAACATGGTTGGAAAATGCAGCAGACGAATTATATCAAGTCATAGTGGAAGGCAAGTAGCAGAACATAGCATAGAAATATGTCATAGAAACATAACATGTGAAAATATAGTAGAAAGAAGAAGAAAAAGTACAGAAAACATGGTAGAAGAACTTGTATGTAAAAACACATAAGAATATAAAACATACATTAGAAAGGAATAAGAAAAGTCGGGAAAAACTGAAGCATTTTTCAGAAAACCCTAAACAAGAAAAGAGGCGATTTTGAAAGTAAGATTTTCTATTAAAATAAAAATTGAGGAAACCTCTTAAAAAGTCAAGATAAATCATGAATACACACTGATCTGGAGATAATCGGAGAAGAACCTCGATAGTTAGGGTTTCAGATGAACCCTAGAACGAGAAAGGCTTCGAAAATGTCCGATCTAAGTCGGATAAGACTGGAAACATGCTTAGGAGGCTAAGTTATGCCGGAGCCAAGCCGAAGATGGCCGGAGACCATAAGTCGGCGGAGATACGAGTGGAGACCTTTGAGGTCTTGCCTCAAACCTTCGAATACCAAGCACAGAAGAATAATAAGAGGTGAGTATGAGGGTTTCATGGCCTGAGAAGCCGTAGAAATCAGCGGGAATCGAAGGGATTAATGTGAGCTTGGGTGACGACGATTAGGTTTTGTAGAGAAAATAGGAGAGGAATGGGATTCAAGGGCGGCGGGTAGAGAGAAATGTATTAGGTTTGGGGGGGGGGGGGCTGGAAATTAAAAAGGAAAGGGTGTATTTGGGCCATTGAGATCAATGACTGTGATTAAATGTCAGGTCTGAGCGGGTTTTTAATCCGGTCATGGGCGGATAACTGGATAGCTAATTTGTAGTTGAAATTGGGTTGATTGTGGCTATAATTGAAATACAAAATGGGGTACAATTGAAATGAAATGAGACCAATTTTAACTAGCCTGTTTTCCCTCTTTTATTTTATAAAAATAGTAAAATAATTTTTGAAAATAAATTAAAGATACTAAATTAAATAATAATATATAAATATTAAATGAAAAATACGGGAATTAATTATATGATTATAAACTCAATTAAATCTTAAATAGGCTAGAATTGAAATTATATGCAATTTAGCTTTTGAAATACTAAATAAATTTATAAAATATGTGTAAAATTACATTAGCTATATTTTGGTATAAATATGAGAATAAAATAAATTAATTACTAAAATAAAAATTTGGGGAATAATTTTAGTTTTTGTACTTTTAAAATAGGGTATATAATTGATTTAATTTTTTTTTAAATTAGGAAAAAAATGCTAAAACACTTGAACACATTTATATGTTTGTACAGATACTATTTGAAAGAATTTTGAGTATATAAATACTTTTAGGGAAAAATTGGGTATCAACACTCACACTCCTTGATCCACTTGAACTGAGCACCCTTCTGGGTCAGCCTCTACAAATCAATGGTAATAGCTCGCCAAACTAAGAAAATCTGGATCTCCATAGTTGAGGACGGTATGGGCCAACCCTGCACTACTTCAACCTTGTTAGATCCACCTTGATCCCCCCACTTGACACTACGTGACCCAAAATTTCCATTGAATCCAGCCAGAACTGAGACTTCAAAAAATTCGCATATACTTCTTTTCTCTCAAGGTCTGAAGCACAGTCCTCAGGTGCTGCACATGGTCCTCTCCACTCTGGGAGTACACCAGAATGTCGTCAATAAACACAATGAAGAACGAGTCAAGATAAGACCGGAATACAATGTGCATCAAGTGCATGAATGCTGCTGGGCGTTGGTCAGTCCGAATGATATCACAAGGAACTCGTTGTGACCATAATGAGTCTTGAAAGCAGTCTTCGGGATATCTTGTTCTAGATCTTCAACTGATGATAGCCTGAATGCATGTCCATCATGGAAAACACTCTAGCACCCTGTAGCTGATCAAATAGGTCACTAATACGAGCCAATGGGTACCTATTCTTCACTGTAACTTTGTTCAATTGGCGATAATTATGCACATACGCATAGAACCATCATTATTCTTCACAAACAAGACTAGAGCACCCTAAGGTGACACGCTGGGCGTAATGAAGCCCTTATCAAGCAACTTTGTTAACTACTCCTTCAACTCCTTCAACTCAGGTTGAGCCATACGATATGGAGGAATAGAGATGGACTGAGTGCCCAGTAACAAATCAATACCAAATTTGATATCCCTTTCGAGCGGCATGCCCAGAAGATCCGCTGGGAATGCATTTGTATAATCCCTTACTACCGGGACTGACTCAACGGTAGGTTTATCATAACTAACATCCCTCACATAAGCTATTACGCGTCACACCCCTTCTCAACCACCCGCTAAGTAATTAAAAATGAAATAACTATGTTAGGTACATAACCTAAGGTACCTCTCCACTCTAATCTTGGTAATTCCGGCATAGCCAGCGTCACGGTCTTGGTGTGACATTTAAGAATAGCATAATTGGGCGACAACCAGTCCATGGCCAATATAATATCAAATTCTACCATGCTGAGCAATAATAAATTAGATCTGGTCTCAAAACCACTAAGAACAACCAAGCACAACTGATACACACAGTCAACAACAATAGAATCCCATACTGGTATAGACACATAAATAGGGGATCTCAAAGAATCGGGGGATAAATCCAAATACGGAGAAACATAAGATATTAAATAGGAATAAGTGGAGCCTGGATAACATAAGAGACCGAAACAATATGTGTAATGACATAGTCGAATGCAATTGCCTCTGTCCGAGCATGAAAAGCATAATATCTGGTATGTCCTCCCCCTCTAGGGCGACCTCTACCTACCCGACCTCCTACAAGAGCTGGCTGAGCAGGTGGAGTGGTAGTTGGTGCTGTAACCATAGCCTAATGACCCGATAGAGCACGTGGTGCCTGATAAATCATTGTAGGTGCACCCCTCCCGAGTCTGGGGAAATCCCTCACCACATGATGAGTGTCCCCACATTCAAAACAAGCTCTTAGGGGACATGGTTGATGTGGCTGGCTCGGGTCTGATCGGCTGGGCTGACTGCTGAAAGTACCCCGCGTAGGAGGTATACTAGACACCGGCGGTGCATAATAGCGAGCTTGGGCCTTAGAGTGGTAGGAATACCGCTAGCGACTATAAAACATAATTAAACCTTAAAAGGGCTAAAATTACAATTATGTGTAATTTAGTTTTAAAAATATTAAATGTGATTATAAAAATATATAAAAATTACCTTAGCTATATTTTGGTATAAATATAGGAATCCAATCAAAATAATAATTTTGGAAATAATTATTGGGGATTCTTTGGATGAAAAGGGAGAAAATAAATAAATTTAAAACCTTCAATTATGGAAAAAATAATAAAAATTTCAGACATGCTTATATATGCATATATATGCTATTCTGAAGGTATTTTGTGTATTTAAAATATATAGAAAAAAATTGGGTATCAACAAAGGTTAGACAAGTTACGTACCTCAAATCAAGCTCTATAAGTCATTAAGAATGCTTTTACCTCGACTTTCCGACTCTGAATGTCCCAAATCTAGCCAAAAGTAATTACATACTATAAATATATCAATAAGAAACTAATCTAATTAGTGAAATCAAGACTTTTAACAAAAAATTAGAAAATCGCCCCAAAAAGTCGACCCTGGCCCACTTCTAAGAATCGGGTAAAAGTCAAAAACCCGAGCACCCATTCAACCACGAGTATACCCATACCAAAACTACATATATCCGATACCAAAATCTCGAATAAAATACTAAAACTTGGCCTAAGAACTTTCTTTCATATTTTCCTATTTTTCTACCCCAAATTTATAATTAAATGGTAAAATTAAACACCTAATCATGAGAATTGACCAAAACCAGGTAAGAATCAATTTCTCCAAACACCAACGCGAAAATCTCTTCAAGAATCACCTAAATCTGAGCTCTCAAGTCCAAAGGGTGAAAAATGACATAAAACCTCGATTTTGAACATTTACAGTTGCCCATGTATTCCCTTCTTCGTGAACGTTGAAGCTTTCTCGCATTCGCGAAATACAAAAATTCTTCTACCCGAAAACCTCTTACGCTAATTCGAGAGCCCACTTATGAACACAATGGTCAGTGACCCAGGCCTTCGCGAGCGCATGGGCTTAGACGCGAATGCGAAGAGCTTTCTTCACTCTCACACGAACGCATAGGCAAAGCGTGAGGTCCCCCATCAGCCATTCTTCTTCTTTGCGAGCACATGGGCTTAGACGCGAATGTAAAGAGCTTTATTCACCTTCCACCAAGAACCCTTTCGCGAACGCGAGACCCCTCTCGCGAACGCTCTATAGAAAACTAGTATCAAAAGCATTAGTGATTTTTTACAATCCAACAAGTCCCTAAATGTTCCGAACATTATCCAAATGAGAGGCCCCCGAGACCTCAACCAAATATAACAACAAATTCTAAAATATCATACAAACTTAGTCGAGCCTTCAAATAACATCAAAGAATGCTAAAAACATGAATTGCACCCCAAGCTTGATAAACTATGAAAATTTTAACTTATACGGACAATGCCAAAACATATCAAACCACGTCCGATTGACCTCAAATTTTGCAAACAACTCACATTTGACATTACGGATCTAGCCCAACTCCCGAAATCAGACTCCGACCTCAATATCAAAATGTTCACTCTCGGTCAAACTTTTCTAAAAATTCACAAATTTCCAAAAAAGGTCGAATGACCTACGAACCTTCAAACTAACATCGGGAGACGCCGATAAGACAAAAATAGCCATACATAGCTGTTGGAACCGAGAAACTCCAATCCGGAGTCGTCTTCACACAGGTCAAACTACAGTCAAATCTTACAACTCAAGCTTCACACTTAGAGATTATGTGTCCCATTTAATTATGAAACTCTCCCGAACCCAGCACCATTCACCCCGACAAGTCATGTAAGCATAAAATGAAGTATAGGAAGCAATAAATAGGGGATCAGGGGCCATACTCTCAAAACGACTAGCCGGATCGTTACATCCTCCCCCTCTTAAAACAATCATTCATCCTCGAATAAATATAGAGGCATACCTGAACTGGTGAAAAGATGAGGGTTAACGGCTGCGCGTATCATGCTCGGCCTCTCAAGTCGCCTCCTCGACTGGGTGACACCTTTCTTGACCTTCACTGAAGCAATATTCTTCGACTTCAACTTTCGTACCCAACAGCAGGTCATGTAAGCATAAAATGAAGCAGGTGAAGCAATAAATAGGGGATCGAGGCTAATACTCTCAAAATGACCGGACGAGTTGTTACAATATGTGGTTTATTTGAAGTTCCCCTAAGCGACAACCTTACTTTTCCAGTTGAGGTTTAGAGAAGGGTTCAATCTAGATGTTAGCATTGGGGTAAGCTGTTTATATCATATCCGTTGGGATGCGGTCTTTTCCCGAACATTACGAGAATAGTGAATACTTCGTGCACCAATCTTCCCTTAAAAGTACTTGTATATTATGGTATTTTTATACACATTTTGCAGTAACAATGTGTGCTTGCTGACAGATTATTACTCTAACCGATCATTATAAAGTAAACAAATAAAGTTCATAGAATGTCGCTGTTATCTCTAATGGGGAGCACTAATGGAAGATCAACATGACATTATCTTTCATTTTGGGAGGAAAATTAGGATAATGGTCGGTGATAAATATTGAAATAGAATATCCTATTAATCATACACAGAGAAAACAGAATAAATACATTTTCCACTTATATAAAGGAGAAAAGTAGAATTACAGAAACGAAAATATATTAAAATTTGACGGACAGTGGATTATGCTACCAGAGTGAATTGAAAGAAACTCTATGAGAAAAAAACATGTGATCTGCTTCTTTAAAAAAGCTTTGATTGATACATTTATATATTCAAAGTTTGATTTTCACGTGAAATTGATCATTAGGTTTCTCCAATATTATTCTTTTCTTTATTTCCAGTTTGGGAAAATACGAGATCTTGAAATTAAGCTGGCACAATCAGGACCACGCCCACATAGATCGTTTGGTCCTCCCAATTAGGAATTTCATTTTCGACAAATCATTTGAAAATTGCAGCATTTATTTTCCGTGCTATTTATACATCACGTCTCTTAAAAATTTGTAATTTATGAAAATGATCCCTTTTATATTTTTTATGTATAAAATACATACAAGTAAATCTTTCATGTATTAAAAATAAAGCAGGATTATAAAACTAAAAATAAATTTGTAAGAAATCACAAAACAAGTTTATTTTCATGAAAGAGCTTGCCGCAGTTTGAATTATAAGATTGTAAACCTCTGGAGAATTAATGATGCTTAAAATATGTATCATTTCTGTTTAGCTCAAAGTTATCCCACACTTTGCAAGCCTAAAAACAATTGAAATAGATCAATGGCCAATCATAGCAGAACGTAATAATCAAAGGACCAATTGAAAAATACACGAGACAAATGATATTTATTAAGGAGAGGAAGGAAGAGATCTTTTACTGATAATATTGCTTTGGTCTGCCTCTCCATGGAGAGGTTCAGAGCCTTACAATGATCTTCTCTCTTTTCTTAGAAAGTAGTAATGAAGATGAAAAGCAACCCCCTTTTCTAGGACTCCTTCTCTTTGTATTTATAGATACAAGATGTATGAGCTGGCAGTGAGAACCACGACTACGCTGAGATCACGTTCCTATGATGGTGAATGGGCCGTAGCCTAAACAAGTTAGTCAGCCAATGATCAGGCACGATGATTAATGAGTGGTCATATCACTTATTAACTCCGAATAGGCTTAAGATATAATTAATTTCGTTAATTATCTCGAGGTCATATTTTTACCCATAACTTAGTTCCTCCGCTTATCGAGGTCGGGCCTTGACCGGGCTTGATGAGTGGACTTTTTCGGGCGTAGTTCCGGTTGAGGTCAATAATGGCCTTAGCCATTTTTATGTGGGAGATCATTCCATTGAAGTGGATGGCTTTAGCCTTTTTGTATTGATGGCCTTGATCATACGAGTTATTTCGACCGTAATCGAGTCGTTTGCATGCATGTTGAGGATGACTTTAGCCAATTATTCGTTGGGAATATCTATAGCCTTTATACTATGGACGGACTGAATCACTTACTTACTGGAGATGGCCGTAGCCTTTACACTGTGGGCGACCTTAGCCGTTTTTATACTGGAGATGGCAGTAGCCTTATCACTTCGGGCAGCCTTCACCGTTTATTTACATGCATATATGTGGGGTGGTTATTACCGTTTTAGGCCGGGGCGGCATATTTATACCGACAACCTCCGGCCTCGTAAGATGTAAACCTCATCTCAGATGGTTTATTCGTATGTCGTGTGGCTAAAAAGAGTGCAGATGCGCCTGGAACATAGCTTAGAGGAGTCCGAAGTTCGTAGCTGTGTGGAACGTCTTTTTGGTGACCTCAGGTCGTTGTAAACGCTTCGAAGGCAAAGCGTTAGTTTGCGAGTGGATAGCCGTTTCGTTGTGCTCATCATAATGATGCACGTTTCAGTAGAAACGAACCATTTTGCGGTTGGCCATGCAGTTAATAATAATTATTGTAATTTGAAAAAGCCACTGGTGTTGCCTATTAATGAGGAGTTGTGCCATTTATCTCTTACGTTTCCATCTATTGTCTTAGTGAGATTTCTGGAGAAGCTGTCGGTTAATCAGTTCATCTTATCTCTTGCTCGTCATTGTCCTTCGTTCAACACTATATTCGCTTTTATTTCTATGAACCTCATTCTGTTCCCGTATATACATCGAAAAATGGAAATCAATTCTCGTGCTACCCTTGCTCCGGCAACTATTCCGGTTGTTGAATGGTCGTCTGCCGCCGGCAGAGGCGCTGAATCCACAGAAATCGGGGGAATCCAATTGGTGGCCGATATTTTATCCTTTCTCGGAGGCACGACGACTGATTTTACCGTCGATGAGGGGGAGGATCGTGTGGATGAGGTCCCACTGATGTGGGAACTGGGTATTGGCCAGCTACGGGTGGAGTGTTGCATTCCCCGCTTCACCGATACATCCCTTGCTAGGCGTGAGGAGAGGGTCCATACCGACCGTAGGAAGTAGTGCATTTTCTACGCTTATACTTTTAGGTTAGGGTTTAGGATCCCCTTTCCGATGTTTGTTGTGGATTTTTGTAATTACTATAGAGTATGTCCTGGCCAACCCGTTACTTCCCTTTACAAGGTTTTCGCCACGCTTATCAAATATGCTGAGCGGTCCCGTAGAGAGATCATGTTGCAGCATGTGCTGACCCTCTACACTCTTGAGAGGGTCCGTAGTACGATGGTTTCGTCCGTCCCTCGAGGGGCTAGGGGCTTGACCGCGGAGTTGGATGATGCAGTCGAGCCTCATACGTATGAAAACTTCTTCAACATCAGGATTAAACATCTGGTGGCGTGTGCCACTGGATTCCCAGAGGCGTGGAACCATGCACGTAAATCTTTCTCTTCGTCTGTTTCCTCATTCTGTCTTTTTTTTTAGTTTTGTATTGATAAGTGCTAACCTTTCCTCTTGTTCATAGCTAAACTACTACCATTGGCTCCACTGTCCAACATTCGCGAGTTGGTCGAAGCTGTGCTCCCCCACACAACGGGGATTCGCACGTGGCCGTATTTCTGGAAAAGGCACGACAGCAGGCCCGCTTCGGGTGATAATTCTAGATTCGCTCTATCTTTGCTTTATTCTTCTTTTATTCTTCATAACTTTGGTTTTACCTTTAATCAAGGAGGGCACGCCGCGTGACGGCGCCTCAATTAGCTATTCGCAGGCCGGGCGTTACTCCGAGACTTGTAAAAATCCTGGCTCCTCCTTTAGTGCCCATGGCGGCTTTGGTTGAGTCCTCGGTGGCCCATTCCCCAACACAATCTTCACCTCGGGTTGAGGAGCCTTCAGGTTGCGTACACCCCAAGGAGGAGTTGGCTCCGAGCGAGGGTAAGGAGGAAGATGAGAGGCCAGTGGTCAGGCGTAGGGTTGCATTTGCGCCAGCTCCAGTGGTGATAAACTTGGACTCTTCGCCATCGGACGTAGAGAAGAGTGCAGCGGCGGTGCTTGCCCTTGAGGGCAGGAATTTAGTGGGGACTGGCCCGGTTGGCTCAGGCCAAGGTGACTCTACCGCTTTGGCCGTTCAATTATTAGTTTCGGTCGCTGAGAGGGGATGCGGTTCCTCAGCAACCACATTTGTTGGAGAATCAGGCACCACGGTGTTGGTGGGGGTGGGGGCCTCAACTTCTCGATCGGCAGGCGGAGAGAGGGGCGCCGTGGGTGAAGGGTCGGACTCTGAGTCCGACTTGGATCCTGACAATACCCGCTAGCTTCAGGATGGTCACACCAAACAATGGTGCATGACAAAGGACATCTTTTTTATGTCGAGATCCCAACGGAGCAGAACTTGATGCTTCAAGTGGAGAATCTGGTACCGTTGTTCGAGGACCTATGCTTAGAGGCGGAGAGCATGTCGCTGTGAGGCATTTTAGACGTTGAGTTGATGGGCTAGGTGGCCGCGCAAAGCTTGAAGGTAAGTGAAGTGATTTTAGTTCATCTTTTACTTTGCATTAGTTTGTCTGTCTTTATGTTCTGATTACTGCTTCATTCTTGCAACTCTATTTGTTGGTGGTTGAGGGCATCCGCTGAGCGAACACCCACTCGAGGATTTGCTTGCGGGTGTTGGATAAATACTGTCATTACCGGGACCGGCTCCGCGAGATGCACGAGCGTATGAGGAACGACCCTCAAAACTGGGACCTTGTTGAGGAGCTGGCGAGGCGGGAGCTTCAAATGCAGCAGGCCGTTGGTAGGTTCAACATTCTTGAGGAGAAGCTTCATCATAAAGACCAGGAGACGGAGGCTGAGACGCAGGCTACTGCTGAGAAATTACGCCAAGATCAGGCCAGGCCGGCAGAGGCCCTTGAAGCTTTGAACAAGCAGGTGGCTGCTTTGGGGACCGAGGCTGCTTACTTGAGGCTGCAGGAAAGGAATGCCGTATCGAGGATCGAGACACTGGAGACGACGAACCGTGTCAGTGAACGGGAATGGGAGCTGGAGAGGTTTGCTGCTGCCTTTCGAGAGGGGGCACTGGAGGAACGCATTGGCGTTTATGAACTGAATGCCCAGACTGCAGCGGATCGGATTACGGCCTTAGTGGCCAAGAATCAATGTTGAAGGATCAAGCTGCCTCTTTTGGCCCAGCTCGCGACCTGTGGACGTTTTTTCGAGGGTCAGCTCGACGTGTATAAGAACTTTTGGGAGGCCGACATAATGCCTGAAACCTCTTATGAAGAGGCCCGTCAAAAGGCTTGTGAGGCTCGTATCGATTGCGGCTTGGACCTGTCAACTCCAGGAGATGACATGGAACCGAGAGTGCTGGCAGTGTTGAAGGTGGCGCGGGTAGCACCGAATGTAAAAGTTTATTAACTGTTGGTTTTATTTTGTCTTTCTAGTTGTTGTCGTCATTCGACTGTCTTTTTTGTTTTATTTACCGGCCTTGATCGGGTGTAAGCGGAGATGACCTGTTATAATTGAAGATGTAAATATATATGCGATTTTATATTCCTCTATTCTGCCAGGTGTTTGTTTTGTACCTTTCTCATGTCTGTGACCGTGTTGGTGGCGATGGCGTTGGCAATGATAATGTTGGCTCCAGTGCCTTCGACCGTCGGCCAGTCACTTTCTAGCTTTAGCCATAGACTAGGTCGCTACTTTTCTACCTGGTGTAAACAAGTTGTTGTTTGGCGATAGTGGCACTCAACCTTAGTCCAAGTTTGAGCGTGGTCGAACTACTGGACGTGATGGTAAGAAATGCAGCCTTGTATTTCGGTCTTGGCCGAAATTTATGCGGCCTGAATTTTAACTCGAGTTGGTCGTACTTACTTGAATGGCAGAGTTTGGAGAGGGATATTTATCTTGTTTCTTCGCCTGTTGCATTTTAGTCTTGATGACGAAGGCATTCAGCTTTGTTATTTGAACGAGGTTGGGTTTGTGACGATGAAGGCATATGTCCTGAATCTCAGTTTGACTTGTAGTTGAACTTTTCGGTGAGGGTACGTAACCTGAGTTGTTGTTTAACCATGGTTGAACGTTGCAATTTTTGTTGACGAAGGCGCATAGCCCGAGTCCCAAATCAACTTGCAGTTGAACTTTTCGGTGAAGGCACGTAGCCTGAGTTGTTGTTCAATCGTTGTTGACCATTGCAATTTTTTTGTTGACGAAGGCGCATAGCCTGAGTCTCGGTTCAACTTGTAGTTGAAATTTTTGATGAAGGCACGTAGCTTGAGTTTTTGTTGACAAAGGCGCATAGCCCGAGTTGTAGTTCAACTTGTAGTTGAACTTTTTGGTGAAGGTACGTATCCTGAGTTGTTGTTCAACCGTGGGTGAACGTTGCAATTTTCTGTTGGTGAAGGCGCATAGCTTGAGTCCCAGTTCAACTTGCAGTTGAAGTTTTCGGTGAAGGCACGTAGCCTGAGTTGTTGTTCAACTGTGGTTGACCATCGCAATATTTGTTGATAAAGGCGCACAGCCTGAGTCCCGGTTCAATGTTTAGTTGAACTTTTCGGTGTTGGTACGTAGCCTAGGTTGTTGTTGACGAAGGCACATAGCACGAGTCCCAGTTCAACTTGTAGTTGAACTTTTCGGTGAAGACACATAGCCTGAGTTGTTGTTCAACCGTGGTCGAACATTGCAATTTTTTGTTGACGAAGGCGCATAGCCTGAGTGTCGGTTCAACTTGTAGTTGAACTTTTCGGTGAAGGAACATAGCCTGAGTTGTTCTTCAACCGTGGTTGAACATTGCAATTTTTGTTGATGAAGGCACATAGCCTGAGTTCCAGTTCAACTTGTAGTTTAACTTTTCGGTGAAGGCACGTAGCCTAAGTTGTTGTTCAACCGTGGTTGAACGTTGCAATTTTCTGTTTACGAAGGCGCATAGCCTGAGTCGCGGTTCAGCTTGTAGTTAAACTTTTCGGTGAAGGCACGTAGCATGAGTTGTTGTTCAACTGTGGTTGAATGTTGCAATTTTTGTTGATGAAGGCGCATAGCCTGAGTCCTAGTTCAACTTGTAGTTGAACTTTTCGGCGAAGGCACATAGCCAGAAATGTTGTTCAACCGTGGTTGAACGTTGCAATTTTCTGTTTACGAAGGCGCATAGCCTGAGTCTCAGTTCAACTTGTAGTTGCAGTTTTCGATGAAGGCACGTAGCATGAGTTGTTGTTCAACCATGATTGAACGTTGAAATTCTTGTTGATGAAGGCGCATAGCCCGAGTCTAGTTCAACTTGTAGTTGAACTTTTAGGCGAAGGCACGTAGCCTGAGTTGTTGTTCAACCATGGTTAAACGTTGCAGTTTTTGTTGACGAAGGCACATAGCCTGAGTCCCAGTTCAACTTGTTGTTGAACTTTTTGGCGAAGGCATGTAGCCTAGGTTGTTGTTCAACCGTAATTTAACTTGGCGATTTTTGTTGAACTTTTTCTCCCGCATGACCCATCGTTATTTGTATGGGGCGTTTAGCGATCAGTTTTGATTTTTGATTTCGCATGGTTTATTCGCTGTTCTCTTGATTAGTTCGCGTAGGTTACCCCGTTGTGGATCTCGATTTTGAGGTGTATTTGCACCTTTCCCGGCGGGTTCTTGCATCGGGGACACAGGTGTACCTTAGATGTGTTTTCCCCCCTAAGGGAGAGGGAGGGTTGTTTTTCTCCTTGCTTGTACTATCTGAGAGGGGAGTGAGAGAGGAGTTGGATCTCGACTCGATATCTACAAGTTTCTTTGTCCGATGTATCGCTTCAGCTTGTTTTGAGCTGGGTTGTATTTTGGTGTTTCTTTCCTTTTGATCCTAGGAAGAACTATGCGATTCTGCTATGAAATCTCTACAGACGATGCCAAATTAATTAGCTCAAAGTTATCACACACTTTGCAAGCCTAAAAAAATCGAAATATATCAAGGACCAATCATAGTAGATCGTATTAATCAAGGAAACAATTGAAAAATACACGAGACAAATGATATTTATACAGGAGAGGAAGGAAGAGATATTTTTTTGATAATATTGCTTTGGTGTGCCTCTCCATGGAGAGGTTCAGAGCCTTACACTGATCTTCTCTCTTTTCTTAGAAAGTAGTAACGAAGAAGAAAGGAATCCCCCTTTTCGGGGATTCCTTCTGTTTGTATTTATAGATACAAGATGTATGAGCTGGCAGTGAGAGCCACGACTACGATGTGATCCCGTTCCTATGATTGTGAACGGGCCGTAGCTTAAACAAGTGAGTCGGCCGATGATCAGGCACATCGGTTAATAAGTGGTCATATCACTTATTAACTCCGAATAGACTTAGGGTATAATTAATTTCGTTAATTATCTCGAGGCCACATTTTTACCCATACAATTTCCAGATCTGTTGTCTGTCGAGAAAAGATAAGATTAAAAAGGAATTTCCATGGTCATGCAAGTATAAAAACAATTATACATTTTGCGAATGACTATAAATCATAGAGCTTAATGCACGACTAATGTTGCTTTATTGATATTAAGAGTGACAAACGGGCAGGTCAGATCAGATATGGTTCGGTTTGAAGATGGATAATGAAAAAACGGATCAATTATCTGACCTTACCCATATTTAATTCGGATAAAAAAGGGGTTACCGGCGGATAATATAAGTTACCCATATTATCCATGACTTATTGTATATGATTACTTTTGGGAGAATTCTTAGTCTCCCTAACTTGAAGCAACTCCCAATTTGACACTTTATAAATGTAAAAGTTAGACCTATTGGTTATCCATTGGTTACTCATTGGTTATCTATTTTTTGTATGGATAATATGGTTCTTATCCATATTTGACCCATTTTTTGAAAGTTCATCATCCAACCCATCTTTTAGTGGATAATATTGGTGATTAAGTATTTTCTTTTAACCATTTTGCCACACCTAATTGACATCGTGAGCTCAAAGGAAAGCCTTTTGTTGGGTGTGCGAACCCACAGTGGTAGCCCAAAAATTGGGAAGCTAATAAGGTTTAGAATCTCTTAACAGTACGAGGTCTTTTGAGGACCTTAAGAGTATTTTTAGGTTGGGTTGAGCCCAATAACAATATCAAAACCCACATTTAATGGGGCGAGTATGACAATAACAGAGTAATATTATGAGACTCGTTAGAAATGCAAACAGACCAGAAGAAGCTAGCAGTGTGCTTTAGTTCTCATGAATCTCGGAAATAGACTATTGAATCGTTGTAATGGACCACGTGAAACATAGTTTAAGGGAGAGACCTATGAATCGTGGTAGTAAGAGCCACCTAGATCTTAGTTTGAGGGGGATATTTTGAGAAAAAAATGCCCGGGCTGTTTTACCCCAACACCTTTATTGCATACTTTGCTTCTTTTGTGCTTATTTCTTTAATCTTTTCCCTCTAAGTGAGATTTACCAAGCTCACGAGTACCATGGACAAATCACTAGTTAATTATAAGCTTGGTAATAGAAAAAGAAAATGTTTTAGCTTAAGGACGGATTTAAACAAGCCAAGACAAAAAATAAGGGATTAAAAGGGCAAGTTTCCAGATGCTACAAGGAGAAGTGTAGTTTGAATCAACTTATTCTTGTTCGAGTGGACGTGAACAGTCCTCACGTTATATCACATGCAAGAGAGAAAAAGCAACTGCCTTTTCCTTTTAGCTTAGTTAGGTTAGACCATGATAAATTTTTCAATTTTCATGAAGCACAATATGAAACTTGTTTCATGTTTATCGCAAGTAATCAATCACATAATGAATATTTGCTTTGCCTTTTCCAAAATCTTTACGTAGCTTTCATCGCTTATGTCGTGCATGGGCGCCTTTCTGCTCCGCCCAGACACTTTAGAAACACGCTGCATAACAATAATTCTGATAAAAATTATAACATTACGTATCCACTATCCAAGGGCGGAGTTAGAGTATTAGGTACTGGTTTAGACGACCTAAATATAATAACTTTTGTTTAAATTATGTATTTTTTTTAAAATTTTCTCATTATCTAAGGGTGTTGTATTAATCAAAAGCTGGTTCTCATTAGTACTACACAAGCGTAAAAATTACCCTTCAACAGATTTGGCGAGATGATAATATAAAACAAGTTCACCTGCCACCACAGACAACAATCCTAACTTACAAATAAATTAACCTTGTCATATTTGATTCGAATACTCGGTATTTACCTTTTGTCCAAGTGGAAGGGTCCCTTAGCACCCTTTAGGAAATTGCTGACTGGAGAAGAAGTAAGTTCCGGTCAGAAATTTAGCAAATTAGCTTAGATTATGTATTCATATTGAAAATCAACATAAATATTTAATTTCGAGTCTAATAACTAAGACCGACTATGAGTTCGATAATAAGTTTAGAATTTATACGCTCTAAATTCTGACTCTGCTTGGCACGTCTTCCTTATAAATTAATTCCCCACCTCTTGAGGAGAGAGGATCTTTCTTCTTTGTGGGGTTTCAGTGAAGAGTGGTACGTGGTTGTGAGGAGAAGAGGTTTTGTGTGGGAGGGGGAGAAAGTTAGGGGTATGTTTTATGAGGGCACTTGACGAAAAATATGAATTATCAACATCTCCTTTTTTTTATAGACGTGTAGTAATTAACCTATTGTTTGGACTGAAAAACTAAAGCTTCAATCATGTTTCTTTCTTTATTAGGAGCCAAGTCGCTTTCATCCAATAACAATCATCGTTGAAGCTGGATATGATTAACTAATATATTTATATATATTTATATATATATATATATATATATATATATATATATATATATATATATATGTCACGACCTGGATTTTCCATCCTCGTGGGTCGTGATGGTGCCTACTAGTAGGAGCTAGGCAAGTCAACTTAGTTACCTTTTTCACAATTGACAAGGATAACATGAAATATCTGAATTTAAATAATTTAAGTGGAAGACTTAATAGTAAGGAAAACTGACTAAAACCGCAGAAGCTCAATATTATCCTCTACCTAAAATCCGGTGTCACATAACTCACGAATTACTAAAATTTACTAAATACAAAGCCTGAAAGAAACATATAAACTGTTTGTCTCGGAATACATGAGATAACAGGTAGAAATAAAACATAGAGGAGACTCCGGGCCTGTGGACGTCAGCAATGTTACCTCAGTGTCTCTAGACTGAAGGCTCGCTCCCAGACTACTGCTGCTGCTCAAAAGGTGCTCCAATACCGTGATATATGCAAAATAGCATAGAGCGTAGTATCAGCACAACCAACCCCATGTGCTGGTAAGTGTCTAGCCTAACCTCGGCGAACTAGTGATGAGACTAGGACCAAACTACCAGATAAATTTGTGCAGCTCATATATATATATATATATATATATATATATATATATATATATATATATATATATGCAACGGAACAAAATACAGAAAATAAATAGTCCATAAGGGGAGGGGGACATGTTGTGGGGAGGCAACATTTACAAATAGGGGCATCAATACAAAGATAGAAGCAACCAAAACATTTAAAGCGAACCATGAAATAAATACCCCAATTAAACACACTTGAATCAAAAATTGGTGCGACGTGCAACCCGACCCTCAAATATCATTGTTGCGGCATGCAACCCGATCTATTAATAATATTGTTGCGGCCTGCAATCCGATCCATAAATATTATTGTTGCCGCGTGCAATCCGACCCATAAATATCATTGTTGCGGCGTGCACCCCTATTCTCGAATATCATTCTTGCAACATGCAACCCGATCCTCAAATATCATTATTGTGGCGCAAAACCCGATCCTCAAATATCATTATTGTGGCGTGAAATCTGACTCTCAAGTATCATTATTGCGGCGTGCAACCCGATCCTCAAATATTATTCCATGCATGACACCATCCTACGTTCTTTATCACTCTCCCTCACCCAAACAACAGTCACAAATAGGGGGCAAGGAAGCAAACAAATAGTGGAAGAAATCCCGGCACGGGAATACAATAAAGCAGTTAAATTCTGGTAAGGGAAGAATATCAATAATTCAATATTCCGGTAAGGGAGAAAATCCACAATAACAATGTCCCAGCAAGGTAAGAACCAATAAATTATTCCTTCCTTTCATTTCTTACTTTATGATTCACATTATCATTCGAGCCAATGCTCCAGAGAATCACATGATCATAATATTTCACATGTTTTTACAATATATAAGAGTTATCAATTAAACATGGAGATTACAACAAAATCATGATAATCGCATTTAAGGACTCACGCTCATGCTAGACACCAGTGTATAGATACTCGTCAACATGCCTATACACCGTACTCGTCAATTAGTAAGTAACAAATAAGACTCGACTCCTATTCCCTCAAGCTAAGATTAGACCAAACACTTACCTCAACCTCTAAGACTAAATCAATCTACAACAACCACTTTCCCTCTCGATTTCGGCTCCAACTCAATCAGATATATACAATAATTACTTTATAATATCAATATAGGCTAAACAAATCAAACCCAAGGCCTAAATATAGATTTCCAAACTTTTTTCCCAAAATTCCAAAAATCGATGCCGGGCACGCTTTGCCAAAATATGATGTTCAAACCAAATTCATATCACCCATTCCCCCAGGAGCCCGAATGTATATTTTATTTTGAATTGGACCTCAAAACGAGGTCTAAATCAAGAAAAATTAAACGGACCTATCTCTACAAAATTTCCCCAATTTTAATCCTAATTATATGATTTAAGCTTAGGAATTCAATAATTAATGATAAAAAATAAAGAAAACAAGTTGGAATTTACTAATCCAAATGGTCTAGATGAAAGGAAGCTTCAATGGATGCCTAAGGACCTTGGAGAAGATGAAATTCGGGTGTTTTTGTGAATGGTCAACGACATCACTATTTTGGAAATTAAATATAACTGGGCGAAATTTTCCATTTGCGTTCGCGGGAAGAGGACCGCGTTTGCAAAAGGTAACTGGGTAGGGCATCGCGTTCACGATTTGGTGGGAGGATGCGAACACAAAGTAGAAAATCTGGGGGTCGAGGGATTTTGTTTGTCCTAAACACACACGCAAGTATATGTGGTCGTACAAGTAATAAAATGATAAGTTGAGTGTCGAACCCACATATACTTATATCAATTACTCAATAAGACATCAATGTTTTTATTCCGTCAAACCAAATTCAAGTTCAAGAGTTAAATTATAGTAACTACAATTCTAAGTAATAACTAAATTATCAAATAACAAGTTGATTGTTGTGTATTTAATAGATACAAGTATTCCAGGGTTGTGATCGATTCACCAATTGTATTGTGTTCCAATTAACTCTCCCTTTAATATAATTCACTCATGGTTGCTATTTAATCGATTAATGCTCTCATAGCCTTCTCCCAAAGTACTATTCATCTATTCTCAATAGATTAATGCCTATATTCCTGTGAAATCAATCTATCAAGATTTAAGATCACGATATTTAATTAAGCTCGGTGATTAGGTATATTACTATCCTAACCACAAATTCGCTCCCCCTAAGGGTTATGACCATGCTCTCTTCAATTTTTCTCTAATCTAAACACGTCTTTGACAAGAATAGCATAGATAGTAAATAGAACCTAACTACTGGCCAGACAATTAAGCAATTAAACATAGAATTGAACGAACAACCATATATGAATGAAATATAATCAAAGTCAAGATAATATCAAACAACAATATTCATGGCTAAATCACAACCCCTGAACAATGGATGTTAGCCACTCATGATGTAATCAAAATAATTCATAAGTGTTGATTGATTGAAAAATACGTAAAAAGATAAAGAAATCCGAGTTGTTCTTGCTCCTCAACGTTCCTAGCGTGTATCCTTGCTCCAAAGTGTGTCTCACCCCTTCAAAATAGGTTTTAGGATGACTTTTATACGTGGTGGCTAGGTTTTGGGCAGACTTAAATTGAATCCCGGGTCAAATAAGCCAACTTCATGCAACCGGCGCACGGCCCGGATCCAGGTGCCCTCTCTGGCGCCCTGAAAATAAGCATGCTGGCTTCTTTTCCGATTTTATTCGTTTTAGCTTCAATTCTTGCACGTTTGCCCCCACTTGCTACTGAATTATTCCTACAAGTAGAAATACTTCAAATTAATATAATTCATAGTATTTAACATTCCAAATCACGAAACAAGAGAAACAATATGAGGTGTTATATATAAAAATATATATACTTTGAGCTAAACAACAACACCTCACACTTAGACTCTTACTCGTCCTCGAGCAATTTGACAATCTAATACCTCAACTACAGACAAAGGTCAATCATAGAGGAGCACCTTTACTTTTAACCACACACTATGCCTTTGACTATAATCAATACTGGCACACAAGCATTAACACACAAGATTTCATATTCTTCCTGTTAAGCATACCCAAGTAGAATATTTTAATTCAATAAATTCCAACAACCTATTTGCCAGCACCCAACCTCAATAATCGACTTGCAACCACTAAGCATCCTCACTTTATGCACTTACCCAACAAGGAAGTTTACAACATTATCAATCATTCATGAGATCATGTGCCCTCACCATCAAACAAAAGAGTGAATATAAATTGTTCCACACATCCAAATATAATTTTTAATATAGATTAAGGACATCACACAATTGAACAAAATTCACTCACTCTCACAAAGAATTCATATGCGTCCCGTAGTCGTACCATAAGCTTACCCTTAGTGTATAACTCTACTAATTTAAGCTAGCCAAATCTAGGATAAATTAAGATTTTAGGTTGTAATGTAGGTTAAGGGACGGGTAGGATAGATTTAGGAATAGTGGATCATACTCCTATGCACTTTAATACACTACATGTAACCATTCAAGTGCATATTCTTCTCAACCACACTTGTCATATACAACATAGCCCTCTTTTCAATTAAGTACTTCTCTATTTTTCACTAGCACAAATATTAAGAATGGGAGGTGTGTATTTTTATACGTTATTTGAACTACCCCATATATATATATATATATATATATATATATATATATATATATATATATATATATATATATATATATATATATATATATAGATATATATTTTAACACATTCCATACAATAAATTCCATTGGCTAGTGACCATTAATTTCCACTTAGTGCACCAACGGGCCCCTCCATGGTTCCACTCAAAAGCTCCTCCCCGAATACCTAACCTAATTTCTTTTAGCGACTAAGTGCCTTAGGAGGTAAAGGTTCAATCAATATTAATATAAGAACAAAATAGGGGTATGGCTTGTAATGTGGGTGCCAAAAGAAAGGTCTATAGGCTCAAAGGGGCTAGCAACGGAAAATTTTATTTTTATGTGACAAGTACATCCATGATCAAGAAAGAAATGCCCATGTCATCTCCTATATTAGCAAAACTTACAATTTCGCTTCAATTAACACAAGGGGCAAGTTCTAGACTAAACAAGATAGCATAGAAACTCACAAATCCTCACACACGTTGCACATAACTCAATCACGACGATTCTGTTCAACTCTCAAGCCAAGAAAATACAATTAAATGAGAATTTTAAGCAACACTGCACTATGCGACATACAAGTCAAAAAACTGAGAGAAGGTGTCACAAAATAGGCTACTTAGTTTCTTAGGTTTGACAATTCAAACCAACTATACGAGAAAACAGAGTGTATGTCACAGCCTAATGTGCCAGCATCAATCATGTCAATAAGCATCTCAGAACGACTCAGTTTCTTCCTAGACTGCTCCTAAAAAGAAACTAAAGTGCCCAGTTCGAGCTACATCCTTGGAAAAGAATTGGTGCCTAAATATAAAACAAGGAACACTACCTAGCTATTCTAAAAAAATTAATATAAGAACAAAAAACCTTTTGGTGTTTTTAAATCGGACTTTTATCCCTCAAGAAAATTGTCCAAAAGATCTGTCGTCAGGAAAAGTCCTAGTTTGTTTTCCCGACTAAAACAACTAATACTAAAGTAGAATAACTACATTAGAACTACTAAAATGGTTAATATAAAATAATCAAATATAGCGCAGGTAGTATTCCTCCCACCCCACACTTTAACTTTGCATAGCCCTCGATGCAGGTAAAAATGAAAACGGAGTAGGGTGAAAAGAAAAACTCTCTGTCAATCAAAGTTCATCATCATCAGCTGGTTTGAAAGGCACCAAAGCCCTGGGCCCTGTAGCACCATTTCCATCCTCATCATCAGTATCCAAGCCCTTGTCTGAGTTGATGTCTTCAGATGGGTGAATAGGGCTGCCAGGTGCAATCCCCAATATCTCCTTGGATGAGCTGGACAATCCATCCGTAAATGCATACGCTCATCGTCTGTAACACCAACCTTTACCATGACCAAGTTCAGAGTGTTATAAATATACATGTTATAGTTCTCTTCTCGCTCTAGACAGGCTGATGGGGTAAGTTGGCCGATGTCTCCACCACATATGTGATGTCCATAAGCCCAGCCGGAGCCTCCACCACCTAATCATGTCCATGGTACTCTGTCACCTTTTGAGAGATCATATACTGGGTAAGTACATTGCAAAAGAAGAACCACTGAATCAGATGCCCGAACCTGGTGCGCTCCATCTCATTAAGCATGATATCAACTATGTTGATTGGTCGGCCGGTCATCAAAGAGAAAATAACACACTCTCGAGCTCGAGTGCAGTCACTGGTGTGCTAACCTAGCATTAGCCTTGCTTGCACAAGGTTCTTCCGCACTTTGGAAGCATGGTTGAAATCTGAGCAAGCCATAGAAAGGTGTTTGGTGGTGTCCTGATTCTGTAGCCATTTGGCCTTGGAGTCTACACTACAAAGAGTGTGACATATGAGCTTATATTTTGGCCGTGCGATCAAGAGTTGGAGTTTCCTTGGATCGGCATTCTCGACCCCCAAATAGACACAAATACTCCCCGCCCAGTGTCACATCTTTTCCTCTTACATATGAAGTGCATCGTTTGATATCCCAGGTTGCATACAGTTCTCGAACCATGCTCAGGTTAGCATGCCCCGGGCAGTCCAACAACTTGGTTAACTTTAGAACTCATAGCCTGTCAAGTGTCTCTGGGAATTTTCTCCCTAAGGTTTCGGAGTTAATCCCCATCTCATAAATATATCGCCTAGATGGCACGAAGTCATTGTGTCATGCAATCTCCTCATCACCGATCAAATCCAAACGAGGCCTCCTCATTGGCATGGGCTGAGACCCTTCAGTAACCTGCTTGCCTTTGGGCTGCCGTGAAGAGCTTTAACTTTGCTTGCACTTTTTGGGCACTGGAGAGGTGGTAGAGGGATTTCCAATGCTTTTGCCTTTGCTATAACTAGCACGATCCATATTATCCTGCAACACAAGTAAACATGAACGTGAGAAAGTTCAAGAAATATGCCTAAGGTTGCCGTGCAAGTCATGAAATGACCCCACACTTAAAACCGAAGGCACAAGTATAATTGTTGAATGTCAAAGCTATGGGTACTCAAGATTTTCCCATGCTACACAATAAGGAGTGATCATGGCACGTGAATTATCAATAAGGTACGCTAAAGACGTATGGAGTGTGCCTTTCAAAAATACTAGACTATAGTAATTGAAGCTAACATAAAAGATTCTACACATCCAATACACAACACACAAAAGCAATGGTGTAAGAATATGTTATTCATCAAAATCGCATACCCTAGCAAGTCAAAGAGCCCCTATATACCCCACACTTAGCCCGAATGTATACACAATTTTTCTCTGGTTACTTAGACTTCACTGGGTACCAAAAAGTTCTCTTTCAAGCGTTTAAACAAACACAATGTGGGCATGAAGTGTGTTCTTAGAATTGAACAATGGTGGAGCATGGTGGACCTTCCATTTTTTCATGAAGTAGAGGGAATGCTAGTTTACTACTCCGTATATAAATCCAACACAGAATTTTCAACCATTAAACATCACCCACCAAATATTTTCATAGGACTACATATGAAAGACAATGGAAATTTATGGTTCTTGGGAATGAGATTAATTGTTATCTACTAATTAAAAACAAACAAAAAGTACATGAGAAGGAGAATAACATACCTGGGGAAAGAGTGTAAGAGCAAAAGAGAGAAAAAAATTTTTAGAAAGGAAGAAGCAGAAGACGCAGCAAAACAGGGGCAGTAGCGTTTTTTATTTGCTTCTGAAATTTTTGTTTTGGTTTATGTTGGTGTTAGGTGGGTTGTAGAGAAGGAATATGGGAATTAGTATTAGGTTAGTTGGGTATATGTGTTGGGTTAAATGGGTATGGGTTATTGTATAAACTAAATTTAATAAACTAAAAAAAATTAATACTTACCTGGACCCCCAAGCTGGGCGCCTGGCGCTATGTTTCGCTCTGGGGAATCACCGTATACTGCTTCGGGCGCCCCAGGCAGAGCTAGGCATTGGCCTAGGCGCTATTCACATTAAATGTTTTTTTTAACAAACATTCCAATCCCCCGAGCCTTTTACATACCCAAATTACACAACCTACCCCATTACATCTAAAATTTCTACACCTATATGGAAAATTTATACTATACCTATTCTAAAAGAAAAATTAATAAGTTAAGGTAGGAAAGGAATAAAAATTTGGCTGCCTCCCAACAATCGCCTGATTTAACGTTGCGGCACGATGCAATGTCTCGCTTACTAATCAGCAAGTACGACCTTGGTCTTCTCACAATTAATCATTCCTCCCCAATAATGTCTTGACTCTTTGACCATTCAACAAAAATTTCCTTTCACCATTTAATTCTTGCAGCTCGATTGCACCATAAGGGGTGACTCTCACTACCTCAAACGGTCCTCACCATCTCAACTTTAGCTTCCAAGGGAACAGTCGTAGTCTATAATTGAATAATAGTACCTGTTGGCATGGTTTAAAGTGACGCGGCTTGCTATGCTTGTCATGCCATATTTTTGTCTTTTTTTTATATAGCTTAGCATTTTCATAAGAGTGCAACCTGAACTAGTCTAATTCATTCAACTGTATTAGTCTTTTCTCACCTGCGGCTTCAAGGTCCATGTTAAACTTCTTAATGGCCAATATGATTTATGTTCAAGCTCAACGGACAGGTGAAATGCCTTCCTATAGACCACCTTGTAAGGGGACGCTCCAATTGGCTTTTTATAAGCAGTTCTATATGCTCATAAAGCATCATCTAACTTTGCAGCCCAATCTATCCTATTCACACTCACCGTCTTCTCCAATATTTGCTTGATTTCTCTGTTTGATACCTCGGCTTTCCCACTTGTTTGTGGATGGTATGCCGTGGTAACTCTGTGGCGAACTCCACATTTAGCTAGAAGGTTATTCAATAGTCGATTACAAAAAGGAGTCCCTTCATTACTGATTAAGGCACGTGGAGTCCCAAATCTCGAGAATATGTTCTTTTTCACAAAAGCAGCTATCACCATGGCATCATTTGTTGGCAAAGCAATTGCCTCCATCCATTTTGACACATAGTCAACAACTAGCAGAATGTATTTGTTCCCTCTGGACGGTGGAAATGGCCCCATAAAATCTATCCCCTACACATTAAATAGTTCAACCTCTAGAATATTATTTAAAGGCATCTCATGCCTTCTGGTGGTTGTTCTCGTTTACTGACACTGGTCACACTTCTTAAAGATTACATGCGCATCCTTAAATATAATCGGCCAAAAGAGATTGGATTGTATATCCTTTGTAGTTGTTCTATCTCCTACATGATGGCCCCCATAAGGTGATGCGTGACAATCATACAATACAAGTTCTACCTCTTTTGCAGGAATGCATCTCCTCATCAATTGATCAGCACATTTCTTGTACAAATAGGGGGCTCATCCCAGTTGTAATAGTTCACATCATGTAAAAACCTCTTTCTTGCTTCAGATTCAATTTCAGGGGGAAGTACCCCACTCACAAGGTAATTCACATAGTGTGCGTACCATGGGGGAGGTTCTTGGTTTATAGGAAAAAGTTGCTCATCAGGAAATACCTCTTTAATTTGGCCACCCTCATCCACGTGATCATGATTTTCCAGCCTTGATAAGTGGTCAGCTACTTGGTTTTCTCTCCTCTTTCGTTCTCATATTTCTACATAAAATTCCTGCAACAGCAAAACCCAACGCATCAACCTAGTGTTAGATTCCTTTTTTGTGAACAAATACCTGATTGATGCATGATCACTATGGACTATGACCTTTGTTCCCACCCAATATGCTCGAAATTTCTCAAAGCCCCACACCACATCAAACAACTCTTTCTTAGTGGTGGTGTAATTCAACTGTGCATCATGAAGAGTCTTATTCGCATAGTAGATGGAATAAAATACATTGTCCTTCCTCTAGCCTAGCGCTGCCCCAATAGCAAGGTCACTCGCATCACACATAAGTTCAAATGGTAACGACCAATCACGTGCCACAATAACGGGAGCAGTCACCAACTTCTTTTAAAGTTCTTCAAATGTGTTGAGTCAAGCATCATAAAAGTTGAAGATTACATCTTTTTGAAGCAGCCAGCACAAAGGAGTAGCAATTTTTGAAAAAATCTTTAATAAAACTCTGATAGAAAACCGCGTGTCCCAAGAAACTCCAGACACCCTTCACTGAAATAGGTGGAGGTAATTTTTCAACCGCCTCCACCTTTTCTTTATCAAGTTCAATGCCGCTTCTCGATATTCTGTGACCCAACCCGATGCCTTCTTGTACCATAATATGGCACTTTTCCCAATTCAGTACAAGATTTGTTTCATCAAATCGGGCTAGCATCTTGCTTAATTTCCTCAAACAATCATCATAAGAATACCCAAAAACTGAAAAGTCATCCATAAACACTTCCACGAATTTTTCCACCATGTCGATGAAAATAGCCATCATACATCTCTGGAAAGTGGCTGGTGCAATACAAAGCTCAAACGGCATTCGCTTGAACGCAAAAGTGTCGTAAGGATAAGTAAAAGTAGTCTTCTCCTGATCCTCTGGGCATATGAAAATCTGATTGTATCCTGAATAACCATCAAGGAAGCAATAGTATTCATGCCTGGCTAACCTGTCTAACATTTGATCGATGAATGGAAGTTGGAAGTGATCATTACGAGTTGCCTTATTGAGTCTCCTATTATCAATGCATACTCTCCATCCGGTAACACTGCGAGTGGGAATTAGCGCATTCTTCTCGTTCTCGACCACGGTCGTCCCTCCCTTTTTGGGCACACATTGAACTGGACTTACCCAGTTACTGTCATAAATGGGAAGAATGATACCTGTATCGAGCAACTTGACCACCTCCTTTTTAAATACCTCCTTCATGATGGAATTTAATCTCCTTTGCTTCTCTACACTAGGGCAGTGTCCGTCCTCTAGAAAGATTTTATGCATGCAAAATGATGGACTAATACCTTTGATGTTAGCTATAGTCAACCCAATGGCCTTTTTGCGCTCGGGAGGACTCTCAGCAATTTTTCTTCTTGAGTGCTGGTCAAGTTGGATGAAATAATTACGGGTAGTGTCTTATGTTCCCCAAATACTCATAGCGCAGATGCGCTGGAAGGGGCTTTAGTTCAAGCTTCAGAGCTTCTTCAATAGATGGCATGGGGAAGGTCAGAGTAACAGGCTTGTCCAGCTCTTATAATTTTCTGAACCCATGAAATAACAACAGGACATATTTAGCATTTGCTCTATTTCTCCTATCCTGTCATCTTCACTATTTTCCACCTCTCCAATCAATACTGGTTCAATAGGATCTGAAGGTCTCATATGTGGCACTAACGATGTGGCATCACTCTCCACCGCGGAGATCATGGATAGCTCCTCATAATGGGCTGGTAATTTCAGTGCTCTATAAACATTGAATACCTCCATTTGGTCTCCTACTATTATAGTCATCTTTCCTTCGTAGAAATAAATAATATCACGTTCCGTGGCTAAGAATGGACTCCCCAAAATAAATAGGACTTCCTGATCAGGCTCGTAATCCAGGATGATGAAATAAGCAGGGAATGTAAAGGAACTCACTTGAACTAGCACATCTTCAATCACTCCCTCAGGATGAGCAATGGAGCGATCAGCTAACTATAGGATAACCATTGTTGGGCGCGGTTCACTCAACCCGAACTGCCTGAACACAGATAGCGGCATCAAATTGATTCTCGCTCCAAGATCACATAAAGCTCGCCCAACAGCATGTTTACCAATAGCAATGTGGATAGTGAAATTAGCTAGATCAGTCAACTTCTAAGGTAACTTGCCTTTAATTCTAAAACATCACTCCTCAGTGAGTGCTAGAGTCTCGAACTTTGTCAGTCTCCTTTTTTGGCCACAATATCCTTCATGTACTTTGCATATTTGGGTACTTCTTATAAGATGTCAACCAACAGAATGTTAATTTGTACATGCTTCAAGATGTCAAGAAACTTTTTATATGTGGCATTGTCCTTCCATTTCTCCAATCTTTGAGGAAATGGAGGTGGTTCCCTTGCAACCAATTTTGGGGATTGCTCAGCCACCGCCTTTCCAGCTAGCTTCTCTGGCTCCTTGATTTTCTCAGGTGCGGATTCTACAATGGCTAGCCTTTCAGCAAAAGTCACATGTTTCCTCTATTTATGAGGAACTTCTTCTATTTGTCTCCCATTCCTCAAAGACATGACATTAAGTGCCGCCTTGGGATTCGCTTCAGTATCACTTGGAAGGGCTCCAACTAGTCTACTATTTTGAGCACTATCAAGCTGTCCCATTTGACACTCCAAACATCTCACCGTGGTGACGAGGTTTTAATGTTCAACCATCATTTTTTAAACATGTCTTCTAGGTGGCTTGTAGGATTTGCTTGTTGTTCAACCTGAGGTGGTCTATATTGCTGTTGAGGTGCTTGAGGACTGTATTGATTCTGAGTGCCCTGATTTCCACCCCATGAGAAGCTTGGGTGGTTCCTGCAATTTAGGTTGTAAGTGTTCCCATATTGGTTTGGTTGGCCCCTACTTGAATTTCCCACGAAACAGACAGACTCTGGGTTCGCGGGACATATGCCACTCGTGTGCCCCTCTCCACATATTTTGCAAAAATCTTTAACATATTGTACCTGCTGCTTGTTGATGCCCAAGTTCATCTGACTGACATGATTAGTTAGTGCAAAAGTTTATACTGATAATGCTGAGACGACATAAAGCTCAAGAACCCCTGCAGACTTTTGCACTGTGTGTCTGCCCATCCCTTCTTGCCAATCCGGATTTCTCTTGGAGAATTTGTTCAACAATGTATATATCTCGTTAATGCTTTTCTCCAACACCTGAACCCCAGCTTCAACATCTACCACGATCTTTGTTTCAGAATGTAGCCCTTCTATGAAAGTGTGAGCTAACACTTCATTTGTCTGATTGTGATGAGGACAGTCTATGAGTAACCCCTTAAACCTCTCCCAAGCTGAGTATAAAGATTCTCCTTTTTTCTGTTTGAAGGAAACTATTTCACTTCGAATCTTTGCAGTTTTTCCTGAAAAAAAGAACCTTGCCAGAAATTTTCTTGACAAATCATTCCATGATGTAATGGAATTAGCTGGTTCTGCCTTTAGCCATCGCTTAGCCTCGCCCAACAGAGAGAATGGAAAAAGTGTGAGCCTCACATATGCTGGAGTGGCCCCGTTAGTGATATAAGTATCACTAATCTCCAAGAATTTCAGAATATGCTATTGTGGATCCTCGTGTGGAAGACCCATAAATTGCCCGTTTGCATGAAGAAGCTGGATCATGCTTTGTTTCAGCTCAAAATGCCCAGTGATCATGGGCTTCACCATACTGGAGGTGACATTAGCAATGCCGGGCATCGCCACCTCCAGAACAGCCATGGGTTGCTCATTTGCCATGTCCACAGGAAATTGGACAAGTGCCTGAATATTCTTCGTATCCCTTGCTTCCCTCAACCTCATATGAAATGTTCTCTGAGGTTCTGGATCAAAGCCTTGAAGTCAGTCCTGGCTTCTGACGCATTTAGTTAATGTTTGTGAGATCTGAGCAAAAATCAAGCAACGTTAGACTCGACGAAATAAAAAATTGAAGCAAAAAATAGCAAGTAGCTAATATCAAATCCTCGGTAATAGCGCCAAAAACATGTTGGTTCCAAATGCACATGCAAGTATACGTGGTCATACAAGTAATAAAATGATAACTTGAGGGTCGAACACACAGAGACTTATATCAACTACTCACTAACACAGCAATATTTTTATTCCGTCAAACCAAATTCGAGTTCAAGAGTTAAATTATGCTAACTACAATTCTAAGTAATAACAAAATTATCAAATAACAAGTTGATTTTTGTGTATTCAATAGAGACATGTATTCTAGGGTTGTGATCGATTCACCAATCGTATTGTGTTCTAATTAACTCTCCCTTGCATATAATTCACTCATGGTAGCTAATTAATCGATAAATGCTCTCATAGCCTTCTCCCAAAGTACTACTCACCTATTCTCAATAGATTAGTGCATATGTTCCTATGAAATCAATCTATCAAGAGCGCATTAAGATCATGATATTTAATTAAGCAAAGTGATTCGCTATATTTCTATCATAACAACAAATCCGCTCTCCCTAAGGGTTAAGATCATGCTCTCTTCCAATCTTCTCTCATCTAAACACAGATTTCCCAAGCATAGCATAGATAGTAAATAGAACCTAACTGCTGGCCAGACAACTAAGCAATTAAACATAGAATTCAAGAAACAACAATATATGAATGAAGTATAATCAAGGTCCAGCTACTATCAAACAACAATATTCATGGCTAAATCACAACCCCAAAACAATGGGTGTTAGCCACTTATGATGTAATCAAACAAATTCGTAAGTGTTGATTGATTGAAAAATACTGAAAAAGATGAAGAAATCTGAGTTGTTCTTACTCCCAAATGTTCCTAGCATTTATCCTTGCTCCAAAGTGTCTCTCCCCTTCAAAATAGGTTTTAGGATGTCTTTTATACGTGGTGGCTAGGTTTTGGGCCAACATAAATTGAATCCCGGGACAAATAGACCAACTCCACATAACCAGGGCCCAGCCCGACGCTAGGCGCCCTGAAAATGAGCAGGGTGTCTCCAGCACCAGAGGTGGAGCCAGGCACTGCCGATGGCGCCCAAACATGCTTCTTTTCCGATTTAGTTCGTTTTAGCTTCAATTCTTGCACGCTTGCCCCAACTTGCTCCCGAGTCATTCCTACAAGTAGAAATACTTTAAATTAATATAATTCATAACTTTTAAATTACAAACTCACGAAACAAGAGAAAAAATATGAGGTGATATAGATAAAAATATATATACTTTAAGATAAACAACAATTTGTTGTATGCGAACACGTGAAGGCCCATGCGAACGTGGTAAAGACAGCTGCAAGGCTATGCATTCGCGAACCGTTGAATGCAAACGAGAAGAGAAAAATACTGGGGTCCCAAATTTGGCTTACGCGAACACGATGAAGGATTCCTTCTGGTGCTTCGCGAACAAGGGAGAGAGAGTGCAAACACGAAGAAGGAAATGATTTGGCACCTATTGCAGATTTTTCTGCAAATTTCTAAGTTTTAAAACCTTCCGGAACACCTCTGAAACACTTGCGAGCCCTCGAGATTCTTAAGAAATCACATACCCTAACTCCACAACATCCTATGAACTTAACCGTGCGATGAAATTTCGAAAATATCATCAAAAATATGGAATTGACCCTCGAAATCACTAATTTTTCCATCAAATTTCATAAACTTTCAAATTTAGAGTTTAACTTCAAAAAAAGTAAAACAACGTTCGATTTCAACCAAATTTTTGCAGAATGGGTATAAACCACATATAAGACATGTACCGAGCGTTAGAACAAAAATACGGGACCGATACCAACGGGTTCTAATAAATTTTCATTTTTCTTAACAATTTTAGAAAAACAATTTCTTATATAAATTCATTTCTCGGGTTCGAGACCTCGGATTTAGATTCCGGGCATACGTCCAAGTCCCATATTTTTCTATGGACTCTCCGGGACCGTTAAATCAAGGGTCCTGGTTCGTTTATCCAAAATATTGACAGATGTCAAATTTATCCATTTTAACATCAAAATTTAGCATTTTTCACAGAATTTCACCTTTAAACTTTCCGGCTACGTGCCCTGATTGTGCATGCAAATCAAGGCAACTAAAAATTAGGTTTTAAAGGCCTCGAACAACCGTTCGTCTTTGAACAAAAAAAAGAAAGAAGTACCTGAGTCGGGAAATAGATGAGGATAACGACTTTGCATATCGGACTCGGACTCCGAGGTCGATGCCTCAGGAGGCTGACCTCTCCACTCAACACGAACAGAAGGGGAACTCTTCAATCTCCATTGTCGAACCTGTCAGTCTAGAATAGCCACCGACTCCTCCTCATAAGACAGATCTTTGTCCAATTAGACAGTGCTGAAATCTAGCACGTGGGATGGATCACCGTGATACTTCCAAAGCATGGAGACGTGAAACACTGGATGCACGGCTTACAAGATAAGCAGCAAGGCAAGTCCATAAGCCACTTCTCCCATATGATCGAGAATCTCAAATGGACCAATGAACCTAGGGCTAAGCTTTCCCTTCTTCCCGAATCTCATCACGCCTTTCATAGGCGACACTCAGAGCAATACTCGCTTACAAACCATGAAAGCCACATCTCGAATCTTGCGGTCTGCATAACGTTTTGGCCTGGACTAAGCTGTACGAAGACTATCCTGAATGATCTTGAACTTTTCCAAGGCCTCTTGAACCAGATCCGCACCCAATCACCGAGCCTCTCCCGAATCAAACCACTCAACTGGAGACCGACATCTCCTACCATACAACACTTAATAAAGAGCCATCTGAATGTTGGACTGGTAGTTGTTATTTTGTATGCAAACTCTGCTAAAGGCTATCTGTCCGTGTGAGGATGAAATGATGTACTTAGCTCAACCTGGTTGCCCAACTCTCGCTCAAATGCTCTCCAAAAGTGCGAGGTAAACTGCGTACCCCGGTTCGAAATGATAGATACCGGCTGATATTCCAAGCTTCAATACCACACAAGAGGGGGGGTGATTTGTGTGGTACCAAAATTTTTCGATCTAGAAGAGGCTAGTTCTTCTAGGTGTTCTAACTGCTACTGTTTGTAGAATTAAAATATAGAAATAAAGAACACAGATATTTTTACGGGGAAAACACCTTGCTCAAAAGGTGAAAAAACCACGACCTACTACTCAGTAGGATTTCCCAAAAATCCACTAAAATCAGTGAGCCAATAACAACATTTACAAAACTCTTGTAAACTTAAGGATTAACTCTAATCCCAGTGTGGCACACAAACTCATTTGTTGCAACAGTTTCAGGGTAACTCTAATTTGAATACTTAAAGTACCTAATACAATTGCTTTTGTGAAAGCTGGAAAGGTACTAGTTTTAAATCACCTACTACAATTGAACTAGAATAAGAATAAACATAATGGAATTGGTTCTTCTATCTTGTTGAAGTAGCTGCTGGCATGCACAGTTTATCTCACATAAATTGCTTTCAAAATTGCCTTGATCTTTTGCTCTCAATTTAGCTTAACTTCAGCGTATGTGCATACCTGTCAAAGATAAAAACTCAGCTATTTATTAGGTTCGGAATCAGAGTTTGATTGTAACTCAGTTTTTGATCCTCCATTAAGTTTGAGTCCTAGACCAATCCAAACTCCAACCCTTATTCAGATGTGTTATCTTCTCATAAGGAGACTCCTTCTCCTTATCCTATGCAATCTTTTCGATCATTTCAGAAGATATTACTGCTTGATCCCAAAGGCTTATCTTCTTCATGTGCATCTCATGTACATGGACCAGAACCACTGTGTCTCCTAAGATTGACCTGGTCCTTTACTGAGTTCATTTGTCATTCCTCAAAACTTCAACCGAGCTTTGGCCAACAAACTCCACCTTTTTATTGATGACAAACTCTGTGCTTTTAGTTATGTGAGAACCTGTGGAACTCAGCTAAATTATCAACACTTGAAGAAATTAACTCATCATTAAGGGCCAGCTTTAATCAGGTCATAAACATCACTGTTTTATAGGCACAATTTCTTCTTAAGCACAATATCTTCCCCCTTTTGGCATCATCAAAAAAGTGCAAAAAAATGTGAATCCTATAATTTTAATCATTAATCTGGGACATTGGGGCAACTGCAACTTAAAGCATTCTTTAAGTAATAAAAAGTCAACTTAAACAAAACTAAGTATTAAGATAAAAATCTTCATAAAACAAGAGAATGCAAATTTTCATTGATACGACGGTGCTTCTACAGGACAGTCCACAAAAAGAAAGAACAAAAACAACCAACATGAGCAAAATAAGAAAAATCCCAAATCTGGGTCAATAGAGGGGGGGGGGGGGTGGTTAACTGAACTGGTTCAAAGGTAGGACAAAGAGACCCAAGCCTTTGAGGAACTAGAGGGTTGAGTTTGAAGAAGGTTTAGCATTGTTTGAAGCATCCCTTCACTCTTTTACTTTTCGTTTGCTAGCTCAGCATTCAACCCATTCCTTTCATCTTCCAGCTCAACAACACGAGCCTGAAGCCTAGAAATTTAATCATCTTTGGTCTCACATTCTTGCACCAAGTCCCTAACCTTGATATTTACTAGAGTCTTCACTGATGAACCAGGTTCAACAGGGCCTACACTAAGGAGATAGTCACAAGCCTAGAGGTTTTTGATTCCAAATTGCTCCTTACTGGAGGCTATTTCCCATTTCTTCAAGGGAATATTATGCATGTGCAGTACAATTATCAGAATGAATCCATAAGGAGTATCTTGAGCCTTTGAGCCATTGATGACCCTATCTAACAGCTTGACAATGAAAGAAGACCAGTTAATCTGCTTACCCCTCACAAGACACTCCATGAGAACTAGGTCCATATAATTTGTAGTATGCCTCCTTTCCTGTCTAGGCATCATGCACTTGTTCACAAACTCAGAGAGCACTTCATGCTCTGGCTTCATCTCACTCTTTTGAACAAATCTTTCCTCAAGCACATCTTTAGCATCTTTTGTATCATAGAAGTTCCAGGTGATTTGGAGTGCAGTTGGCAGATCATCTAGACAAGGCCACCTTTTCCTAGTGTAGTCATCATATCCCTCACTTGGAATGTTTAGAATCCTGCCCAATTCAGGTGCATCAAACTGCACCTTCACTCCTATCACTACACTGGTTACTAGCCTATTTTTCACAGAGCCATTTCTCATGAATTCAATCAGCTCTTTTCTTGCTAGTTTTCCGTCCATCTAAAGGACCATCTCCCTCCACCCTTGTGCAGCTAAAGCATCCATCAACCTAAGCATGCATGTCTTCTCCAAGTCTTTATGCAACCTTCCCTTCAGTACTTTTCTCCTGCCAAAAATGACAAAACGATCTTGTTACTTTTCAGAATCCTCCTCTTCTTCTTCTTCTCCACTCCACTCTTCTTCTTCTTCTTCTTCAGTAACTTTAACTTGTTTTCCCTTGACTGTTGACCTAGTTCTTTTGGCCAAGGAAGATTCAGCAGGTACAAATTTTGAAGACTTCTTTGCAAGAGTCTCTGATCTTTTTGGTTTGACAGTGGAAACCTCCATAGTTGTACCTCTCTCTTAGAAGAAACTGGGGTCCTTTCTGAAGATTCCTTGTGCTTCTTTGGGTCATAACTGGCCCCTACCTTCTTCAGAATATCTGCTAAAGTTTCCTCCACAGATGAACCAAGTTTATATTATTGCTTACTCAAATAAACAAGTCCCTCAACAACTTCTCCAGATCCGCTTCCCCCTGACTTGAAGCTTCCCTCTTCTACATTACCGCAGATAGCTAGAACCTCTTATTTCTTTTTCTTTCTCCTCCTACTAGACTCAGCCCTTTCAACATTCTTCAAAAAACCCACCAAAACAAACCTACTGTCTTTTCTCTCCGCCATATCAGAAAATACAAAACAAGTGTTTACCTCACCTGGTGTTTCTTGACTCTTGTCATTGCCAGAAGACCCAGGTTCTTCTCCTACACTAGCATAAATAAATTTTTCAGACTCAGAGCTTGATTCGGATTCTTCAGCTGGAACCTCGTTCTATTGGCTAGCCTTTAATTTCTTTTTCTCAAGGAACCAGATGCTACAATTTTTTAGGCTAACATGTTCTTCCGGCAATATCTAGGTTTTGGGGTTTCAATAGGATGTGTTGATGATGAATTGTTAGGGGATACTAGTGGGGAAGTTCCACGATTATCTTGAGGGTTAGTCATGACGGAGTATTTTTTGAAATCTTTTGGGCATTTTGGAGAATAAAGGGGATTATACAAATTCTTGGAGAAATGAATGACGGTTATGAGTGATGAGAGATAGTGTGGTGAATATTTAAAGAGCGATCATGACTAAGGAAAAAACGATAGCTTTTTCAGTAGTCAATTAGGAGTCTAATCAAATTTGAATTCCGGTCTCTTTAGAGATTAATGAGAGATGCTAGTTATAAGGAAAAAATCCCGTTATAGTTAGACTCATAGGATAATGAAACTTGTTCAATGCTCAACAAATAGAATTTCTGGAAGTTTTGTGTAACTAGGACTTCTGCTCATGATTGGTAATTTTATCTTTGTAATTGTACAAAGTATAGAAATATACCTGAACCTTCTCATGAGCATATACTGATGAACCAGGTTCTTCAAGTAAAACTTCTCTTGATCATGCCTCAAATGTCAGAATAGAAAATATTTGTAAGAGATTAGTGAGTCATATAAACACATGTCACATAAGTATAGTAATTAAAGTTTGAGACTGAGTAAGAATTAGTCTAGATATTTACATTGAATTAAGAACTCCTAACAAATTTATTTTTAATTATTTTTTTCATTGTGCATTCTGAACTAGACCTTTTTAGGTGATCTTAATCATCCCTAATTCCAACCTGTTCCTTTTAAAGTTTTCTCTACTCAGTGCTTTAGTGAAGATGTAAGCTATTTGTTTATCAGTAGCACAGAATTCTATGGAGATTAACCCTTTCTCATAGTTATCTCATAAGAAGTGGTGTCTAACATCTATACGCTTGGTTCGTTTATGATGAACAAGGTTCTTTGTCATACTTATAGCACTGGTGTTATAAAAAAATATTGGAATATATCCCCCTTCAATTCCAAAGTCTACCAGTTGTTGTTTGATCTATAGCAATTGAGCACAACAAGAAGCAGCATCAACATATTCACCTTCAGCAGTAGATAGGGCTACTGAGTTTTGCTTTTTGGTAGCCCAATACACTAGAAATGACCCCAAGAAATGTGCCATAGCTGAAGTGCTTTCCCTATGCACTAAGAAACCTACATAATACACATCAACATATCCTACTAGATCAAAATTACTACCTTTGGGATACCAAAGACAGAAATCAATGGTGCTTTTCAGATATCTCAATATCCTCTTGACAACAATCAAGTGTGACTCCTTTGGATTTGCTTGGAAACGAGCACAAAACTCTACACTGAAAACAATGTCAGGTCTACTGGCACTAATATACAAAAGTGAACCAATCATACCCCTGTACAACTTTTTATCAATTGAAGAACTAGGTTCATCAACATCTAATTTAGTGGCAGTTGCAATAGGTATATCTATTTCTTTGGAGTCCTCCATTTTAATTTTTTTGATTAGTTCTTTTATATACTTTTGCTGATGGATCATGGTCTCATTTGATCTTTTTTTGATCTGCAAGCCTAGGAAAAAGTTTAGTTCACCCATCATACTCATTTCAAACTCTCTTCCCATTAATTTTGCAAAGTCCTTACTCAACCTATCAGTAGTGGCCCCAAATATTATGTCATCAACATATATTTGCACAACAAGGAGGTATTTACCTTTTTCCCTTAGGAATAAAATGTTGTCAACTTTACCTGTTTTGAACCCATGCTCTAGTAGGAATTTTGATAGTCATTCATACCATGCTCTTGGGGCCTGTTGAGCCGATATAGAGACTTGTCTAACTTGTACGCATGCTCAGGACATTCCTTGCTTTCAAACCGTGGAGGTTGTTTCACAAACACTTCTTCCTTGAGATAGCCATTTAGGAAAGTACTTTTGACATCCATATGATAGAGAGTGAATTCGATATGTGCTGCAAAGGCAATGAGGAGTCTGATTGCCTCCAATCTTGCAACTGGAGCAAAAGTCTCATCAAAGTCAATTCCTTTCTCTTGGCTGTAACTCTGAACCACCATCCTTGCCTTGTTTCTTGCAACAGTTCCATCTTCATCAAGTTTGTTCCTGAAGACCTATTCTGTACCAATGATTGATCTGTCCTTGAGTCTAGGAACTAGATGCTAGGCTTGACTTCTTTCAAATTTATTGAGTTCCTCATGCATGAAATTGACCCACTCTGCATCCTGCAAAGCCTCAACAACATTTTTAGGTTGAATAAGGGATATAAAAGCATCAAATGCACACTGATTCTTTAGTTGCGATCGAGTTTTGACTCACGATGTTGGGTCATTAATGATGTCCTCAATGGGATGAGAACTTTAATACTTCTGAGATTTCACCGCCAACTGGTTTCTACTAGATAAGTCTCCTATGTACTGTTGTTGAGGAACGGGTTCATAGACAGGTTGTTGTAGAGAGTTTGTTTCATTTTCTCTCTGATTAGTTCCCCCTGTCATGTTTCCCTGAGTGGAAGAACCTGTTCCATCTACTGTTCTTTCTGTAGATGTTGCTTCAGTCAATTGTTTTACCAGACCAACGGCTTCATCTTCATGTTCCTGTCTCTAAAAAAGAATGTTATTTTCGTCAAATACAACATGCACACTTTCTTATACACACAATGTTCTTTTATTAAATACTTTATATGCTTTGCTATGTGAAGAATAACCCAAGAATACTTCTTCATCACTTCTGGTATCAAACTTACCTAGGGAGTCTTTTCCATTATTGTGCACATAGCACTTGCAACTAAATGCCCTAAGGTGGGATATGTTTGGTTTTCTCCCTTTAAGTAACTCATAGGGAGTTTTCTCAACAAGAGGTCTAGTCATGCATCTATTGATTATGTAGCATGCAGTGTTTACAGCCTCTGCCCAGAAGCTGTGGGGTAATTTACTAGAGAGAAGTATGGTCCTTGCCATATCCTCAGGGGTCCTGTTCTTTCATTCAACTACTCTGTTTTGCTGAGGAGTCCTAGGAGCAGAGAAGTTGTGATCTATTCCATTTTTATCACAATATTAAACAATTTTTACATATGCAAATTCAGTTCCATGATCTGACCTAATGGATGCAAGTTGATTTCCTAATTGTTTCTGAGTTTTTCTAATAAAGGAAGTAAATATTTCAAATGGCTCATCTTTGGATGTCGGAAATAATCAGGTAAATCTAGAATAATTATCAACAAGCACCATCACATATTTCTTTCCACCTCTACTCATGGTTCTCATTGGACCACAGAGATCCATATGAACAAGTTCTAACGTCTTGGACGTACATATCATTTTCTTGGATTTGAAGGATTACCTTACTTGCTTCCCCCTTGCACATGCCTCACAAACTTTGTATTTCTTGAACTTGATATTAGGTAACCCTATCACCTAGTCCTTGGAGACTAATTTTTTTAGCTGATTTAGACTAGCATGGCCAAGTCTTTTGTGTCATAGGAGGGGATCATTAAGTAGAACACTTAGACAAGTGAGCTCATTTTTTTGAAAAAGATGACAAAATCAATAATGTAAATATTTTTAATTTTTTTTCTCTGCAAAACAATCTCGTTGGTGGTAAGGTTAAATACAAAACATTTGGTAGAAGTGAAAGCTACAAGGTTACCTTTTGTCACACAGTTGTGATATCAGGTTGTATTTCAAGCTATCTATCAAGTAGACAATCGCAATGGAATGAAAGTCTCTCTTACCTAACTTTCCAACCCATATGATCTCACCTTTCTTTCCATTTCCAAAGGAGACATTACCTCTTTTCAGGTTGTCAAGTGAAAGGAACTGGTCAATGTTCCTGGTCATGTGTTTTGAGCAGCCACTATCTATGTACCTTATTTGGATACTCCCTTTCACTTGAACCTATAAAAAGAAATCAGGGGTTAGTTTTAGGAACCCAAACTAGTTTGGGTCTCTTTCTATGGGCAAAAGGATGAATCAGATCCTTTCTTGCCAACCAGGAAGCTTGTGTTTTTCTTGAAAACAAGCTTTGTTCCTCTGACTTGCCTTTTCTTTTGCATTGCATTCATTCTTATATTGGCCAGTCTTACAACAATATGTGCGTACCTTATTTTCAAGAAGTGTGAGGTACATTTTTTTGGGGTCCCATTTTAGAGCTTGAGACCCATAACCAAGTCCTCGTTTATTGCTACTATGATGCTCTTGCAACCAGGAGAGAGCATCAGAAGCTTTGTTCCATTTGCAAGTTCTGTCTAGTTCATGTTTCACCTTTCCAAGACCTTCTTTTAGAACCTTAATCAATTCATCTTTCTTGTACAGTACATCTTTCAGTTTTCCTAGATTTTCTTTTAGAGTGAGAAATAAGTGATCACCTTTTTTCTTCCCTATTCCTAGTTTCAGTTTTAGATTTTCTGACCTAAGTTCTAGAATACTATTGTCAAGTTCAAGAACCTGGTTCTTCAACTCAGCATTTTTATTATCACTCTCATCAGCCCTAGATTCTATACTTTTGCATTTTGGTTTTAGGATAACACATTACGAACTTTCTTTTCATTGTTAACTATTTCAGACTCATCAATGAAGTCTAATAATAGTTCAGCCAACCTTTTTTTAGATAAAAATTTAATTTTGTCCGTGAGATGCAGAATACTTACCTCCTGCTCATCATCTGATTCTCCAATGGCCATAAGAGTTTGCTCTTCTTCAGCTTCATCTTCTGATTCTTCATCAGAGGTTTCCCCCTAAGAAGCAACCATATCCTTGGTTGAACCTTTGTTTCTCTTGGGTTGAACCTGTTCCTTCTTCCTGTTTCTTTGTTCAAACCTTTCTTTCTTCCACTCAATTTCCCATTGAGGGCAATTCATTAGCATGTGGTTAGTCTTACCACACTTATAGTATCTATCATTCGTCTGTTTCTTAGGAGCTGTTGTTCTGTTGAAGTTTGTACCTCTTGATGAACCCTTTTCTCTCATCAGGTACTTTTTTTAAATCTTTAGTGATCATATCCATCTCATCATCTTCCAGATCTGACCCTTCTGTAATTTTGAGAGCTAAGATTCTTTCCTTCTTGGGTGTATCCATCTTCCTGGTTTGCCTTCTAAGTTCATAAGCAGTAAGATTTCCTATCAGTTCATCCAGTTTGAGAGTGGCCATATTCTTGGACTCCTGAATGACAGTGATTTTGCTTTCCCAAGCAACTGGAAAAAATCTTGTCAAGATATTCTCAACCTTGTCTTCTTCAAGAATAACCTTACCGAGTGCGTAAAGCTATGTAAGGGACATCGAATGCCCTAATCCTCAACTGGTAGTAGGCAGATCTCAAGTCTATCTTTGAAAACACCTTGGCACCCTGAAGCTAGTCAAATTCAATAATCAATCCTCAGCAGTGGATATTTATTCTTGATTGTAACTTTTTTCAATTGCCGGTAATCAATGCACATCCTTATCGAATCATCCTTTTTTCACAAATAACACTGACGCACCACAAGGAAACGCTGGGTCTAATGATACCCTTCTCAAGAAAATCCTGCAACTGATCCTTTAACTCTTTCACCACTGGGAGGGCTATGCGATGCGGCAGAATAGAAATGGGATGAGTGTCCGGAGCCATATCAATACAAAAGTCGATATCCCTATCGGGCAGCATACCCGGTAGGTCTGAAGGGAAAACCTCAGGGAAGTCCCGAACAATAGGTACCGAATCAATAGAAGGGACCTCTACGCTGGAATCGCGAGCATACGCCAGATAAGCCAAACACCCCTTCTCGACCATGCATCAAGCCTTCACATATGAGATATCACTGCGAGTGGAATGGCCTGGGGTCCCTCTTCACTCCACACGGGGGAAAACTGATAAAGCCAAGGTCACGGTCTTGGCATGTCAATCCAAGATAGCATGATAGGGGGACAACCAATCCATCCCCAATATGACATCGAAGTCAACCATGTCTAAGAGCAACAAATCAACACGGGTCTCAAGATACTCAAACACTACAATACAAGAGCGATGGACTCGGTCTACCATAATAGAGTCACACACCAGCATAGACACATACACAAGAACACTCAATGCATCACTAGGCATGACCAGATACGGTGCAAAATAGGATGACACATACGAATACGTAAACCCTGGGTCAAATAGCAGTGAAGCATCTCTATCACAGACCAGAATAGTACCTGCTATGATAGCATCTGATGATTCAGCCTCTGGCCCAGCTGGAAGAGAATAACATCAGGGCTGGGCCCAACCTCCCTAAACTACATCTCTATGATGCCCGGCTACTGGCTGGCCTCCACCACTTGTAACCTGCTCCACCTCTATGACCTCTACCTCCACCTCTATCACCTCTACCCCCACCTCTAGTTGGCTGGGCGAGCTGTGGAACCCCTGTTCCTGAACCATAGCACAAGAACCCTGCAGCTGAGAGCTACCCGGTGCTCGAGGGAAAAATATGGCAATGTGACCTGGATCACCGCAAGTGTAGCAAGACCTCGGCTGCTGCGGCCGAACGCCCCTCAACCTCGAGAAATCCCTCCTGATGTGACCATACTCACCACAGTCATAACATCCACGCATGCTATAGCTGAGGAAACTGAGACTAAGCTTGTCGACCTGAATGACCACCTGAAGTACCATGAGTGTCTTGGAGAGCTGGCTGAAAGGTCCTTGGAGGATGGCCTCTACCATAAGAACCTCTACCTCCGGACGAGGTACCACTAAATTTGCCTGCATAAAGGGGCCTCTTATCCGACCTAGGACCACCTCTATGTGGCAGAACCATCTCAACGATACGGCCCATATTGGCCGCCTCCTGAAAAGTGATATAACTCCCGGCCTGAGCCACTATACTCGGCTGACCTGCCACTGCTGACTGAACTACTGGAAGAAAATCCGCTCGAATGACACTCTTTTTTAGGCCTACCGATCGGACAAGAGCGTTTTGAAGAACTGGGGTGGTAATGAACCCCTCTAGGACCTGAGTTGGGCCCACCGGGATCGCTGGGACTGGAACCTCCTCCTCAAAATCAACCTGAGGCTCCGCCACTACGGGTGCTGCTGAGGACTTCGACTGGTGAGCGGTAGATGAAAAACTGCGTGTTCTTGCCATCTGCGAAAGAACAAAGTAGAAATTCAATCGGTGTTTGAGAAACAGAACTGCTGACAAGAAAGAACAAATGTGAAGTTTTCCTTGCTCAGTAGAATACAGACGTCTCCGTACCAATCCCACAGACTCTATTGAGTTTGTCCGTGAGTGTTGAGACCTATGTAACCTAGTGCTCTGATACCAACTTGTCACGATTCGTATTTTCCACCCTCGGGGGTCGTGATGGCGCCTACTACTAGGAGCTAGGCAAGCCAACTTAGTTACCTTCTTTGTAATTGACAACGATAACATGAAATGTCTTAATTTAAATAATCAAAGCAGAAGGCATAATTGTAAGGAAAACTGAATAAAACTACGGAAGCTCAATATATTCCTCCACCAACAATCTGGTGTCACATAACCACGAACTACAAAGAATTACTAACTACAAAGTCTGAAGAAACATGTAAACTGTTTGTCTCGAAATACATGTGATAACATGCAGAAATAAAAGATAGAGAAGACTCCCGGCCTGGAGACGTTAGCGAGGCTACATCGGTATCTCTAGACTGAACGCTCGCTCCCAAACTACTGTTGCTGCTCAAAAGATGCTCCAATACCGTGATATGTGCAAAATCGCACATAGTGTAGCATCAACACAACTGACCCATGTGCTGGTACGTGCCTAGCCTAACCTCGGCGAAGTAGTGACGAGGCTAGGAGAAGACTACCAGATAAATCTGTAGAGTTCAAATATATATATACACACACACACAACAGAACGAAATACAAAAAGTAAACAGTCCGTAAAGGGAGGGGAACATGCTGTGGGAAGGAAATAGTTACAAATAGGGACCTCAATATAAAGATAGAAGCAGCAAAAACATTTACAACGAACCAAGAAACAAATACCCCAAATAAACACACTTGAATCAACAATTGTTGCGGCGTGCAACCCGACCCTCAAATATCATTGTTGCGGCGTACAACCAAATCCATAAATAATGTTGTTGCGACGTGCAACTCGATCCATAAATATTAATTGTTGGGGCGTGCAACGCGATCCATAAATAACAGTGTTGCACCGTGCAACCCGATCCATAAATATTATTGTTGCGACGTGCAACCCGATCAATAAATATCATTGTTGCGGCGTGCAACCCGATCCTCAAATATCATTATTCCGGCGTGCAACCCGATCCTCAAATATTATTGTTGCGGCGTGCAACCCAATCCTCAAATATCATTATTGCGGCGTGCAACCCGATCCTCAAATATCACTACATGCACGGCATCACCTTTCGTGCTTTATTACTCTCCCTCATCCAAACAACAGTCACAAATAGGGGGCAAGGAAGCAAACAAATAGTGGATGAAATCCTGGTAAGGGAATACAATAAAGTAGTTAAATTCCGACAAGGGAATAATACCAATAACTCAATATCTCGACAAGGGAGAAAATCCACAACAACACAATGTCCCAGCCAGGGAAGAACCAATAATTCATTCCTTCCATTCGTTTAATACTTTATGATTCACATTATCATTCGAGCCAATGCTCCACAAAATCAAATGATCATAATGTCTTTCACATCTTCTTTACAATATATAAGAATTCTCAATTAAACATGGAGATTACAACAAAATCATGATAACCGCATTAGGACTCACGGTGATGCTAGACACCAGTATATAGATACTTGTCACCATGCCTATACACCGTACTCGACAATTAGCAAGTAGCAAACAAGAATCGACTCTTATTCCCTCAAGCTAAGATTAGATCAAACACTTATCTCAACCTCCACGGCCAAATCAATTCATAACAACCGCTTTCCTCTCGAATTTGGCTCCAACTCAGTCAAATCTATACAATAATGACTTTATAATATCAATATAGGCTAAACAAATATAACCCAAGGACTAAATATAGATTTCCAAGTTTTTTCCCCAAAATTCCAAAAATCGACCCCGAGCCCGCTTGGTCAAAATACGAGGTTCAGACTAAATTCATATCACCCATTCCCCCACGAGCCCGAATATTTAATTTGTTTTCAAATTAGACCACAAACGAAGTCTAAATCAAGAAAAATTAAAAGGCCCTAACTCTACCCATTATACCCAATATCAACACTAAATTACATGGTTTAAACTTAGGAATTCAATAATTAATGATGGAAAATGAAGAAAACAAGTTGAAATTTACTAACCCAAGTGGTATGGATGAAAGAAAGCTTCAATGGATGCCTAAGGACCTTGGAGAAAATAAAACTCGGGTGTTTTTGTGAATGGACCGCAACTGCACTGCTATGGGAATTAAATATAACTGGGCGAAATTTTTCCTTTGCGTTCGCGGGAAGAGGACTGCGTTCGCAAAAGGGAACCGAGCAGGGCATCGCAGTCGCGATGGGGGGGGGGGGGGTGCGAACGCGAAGGAGAAAAATTGGGGGTCCAGGGATGTTTTCTGTGTGAATGCATGACGGCCCACACGACGCAGTGAAGACGGTTGCAAGGCTCCGCATTCGCGAACCGTTGAATGCAAAGAGGAAAATACTGGGGTCCCAAATTTGGCTTATGCGAACGTGAGATATTGTATGCGAACGCGGGATATTTTATGCGAACACGATGAAGGAAATTCTGATCCTTCGCGAATGCTGGGAGAGAGAGTGCGAAGGCGAAGAAGGAAATGACTGGGCACCTGTTGTAGACTTTTCTGCAACTTTTCAATGTTCTAAAACCTCCCAGAACACCTCCGAAACACTCCTGAACCCTCGGGGATCCTAAACAATCACATACCCTAACTCAACATCCGATGAACTTTACTATGCGATCATATCGCCAAAATAACATCAAAAATAAGGAATTAACCCTCAAAATCACTAATTTTTCCATCAAACTTCATATACCTTCAAATTTAGAGTGTTAAGTCCAAAACACGTCAAAGTACGTCCGGTTTCAATAAAATTTTATAGAAAACGCTTAAACGACATATAAGACCTCTACCGGGCGCCAGAACCAAAATACAGGCCTGATACCGACGCGTTCTAATCATTTTTCATTTTTCTTAACAATTTTAGAAAAATAATTTCATATAAAAATTTATTTCTCGGGCTTGGGACCTCGGATTTATATTCCGGGCATACACCCGAGTCTCACATTTTTCTATGGACCCTCCGGGACCGTAAAATCACGGGTCCGGGTCCGTTTACCCAAAATATTGACCGAAGTCAAATTTATTCATTTTAACATCAAAATTTAGCATTTTCACAGAATCTCACCTACGCGCCCGGACTGCGCATGCAAATCGAGGCGACTGAATCGAGATTTTCAAGGTCTCAAAAGCACGTAATGAGAAAGAAAACATATATATATATATATATATATATATATATATATATATATATATATATATATATATATATATATATATATATATATATATCTTATAAAAAAATTAACTATCTTATTTTCAGATAACTTGTTTTACTTATTATGTATGATTACTTTTATTAATCTTCTGCATAATGTGATAGCGTAATTTCGCACTATCAATACAGAGAACTTTGACTCTTAGCGACATTTAATAGTCTTAATTAATTTCTGACATTTAATAGTCTTAATTAATTTCTGACTTCTATGATGATGAAATATGAAGTTTTAGGATTTTGAACATACGTGAGTCGTGACAATGTAATGTAAATATACTTCTAACTTCGATTTAAGAGTTGATAAAATCTCATTCTCTCGCAGTTATCATCAACTGATCATTGTCATGTAAGCTTAGGATGTTTTCTTAATTATTTTTGGCAAAAAATGGCTCTAAAAAGAGCATAAACTTCACATTGGGAATTAAAAAGACATTAATCATTAATTCCTTGTAGCTAGTTTATATGAAGCAGCTTAAATTTGGGGCAAATTTTGTTACTTTGTTAAAGCTGGGAACTATGGGTGACACTTCCATGTTTTGTCCCCTTCAATATAGTAAGGTGTGATTCTAGCATTATTTGACCACAGCCTTTCTTTCTCTTGATATTAGTTTCATCCTTTTCATTTTCTTTACCAACACGTTGTTTGTTCCGTGAAGCTACTTGGAAATGTGAACTTGATTGTGACGGTCACGCAGGTGGGCAGGCTGATCGATGAGGACGGATCAAAAAGAAGGATTGGTAGATTTTTAGACTGAAAAAGAAACACACTGACATAATATATGCGGTCTTTAGCTTGACGATGACGTAAAAATTCCCTTCGTAATTACATTATGCATTTCCTTTTCTTCTAATTCTTCATCTTCCTCGTAATTATTTCTTTTTAGCTAGAGGAAAGTAATTGAATTTCTATTTTTACGTCGTTGAATTCCTCTACATTAATAAGAATTGTAGTAGGACTATGCACGGATCGGATTTAGCATATTTCGTATTCATATTTCAAATTTCGGATTCTAAAAAATGTAATCCGATAGCGATCCGAATTATATTGGATTTTAAAGTGTGGATCAGATCGGATTTCGGATCGTATTGTTATGTCTCAAAGTTAAACTAATATGTATATTTTCTTTTTAAAAGAATCAATATATTAAGAAAAATTCATGTTTTATACAATTACGAGAGTATTATGGTGCCAATATAACTAAATATAGCAATTGTAAATGTAATAACTTGGAGGTAGATATAAATGAAGTACTAAATATCCGAAATTAAAGTGTAATATTTATACACCCCCTAATAATTTGGATTTCGGATCGGATCGGATAAAAATATAACAATTCAATCTGAAATGCGAAATTTTAAAAATCAGAATCTAAAATTTAATCGAATACAAAATATAAAATTAAATGAATCGGTTCGAATTACGAATATACAATCCGAATAAACTGCCCTAAACTGAAGAATCATTTAGGGAATGTCTAGGAAGAGGGAGGCTCATACAACAATATTTGTCCTCAGTTTCAAACAAAGTAAGATCGATTATATATATCTTTATCGATCATATTTTAAATCTTTCTCATTTTTGTTAATCTTGACCATCATTTCTCCAATTAAACTCATTAACCAACATTGTACAATATAAAAATAAAAAATACTGGACGCTTTATTATGCTGGCAAATAAATCTTTAATAACGCTCAGAGGCTTTTTACATGGTTGCTCCCATTTTAAAAATTATTCTCATGAATGATAGTAATCTTTCTTTATTTCAAAATTGGTATTTTCTTTTTTACCTTTTTAACACTTGTTTGTTAGTAACTCATTAACTAATTAAAGGCCCCCTTTACATCAATACAATTTTATTATATTTCCTTTTCCCCATCTCTTCCATATAATTTTTTCTCTTCCAAGAATAACACTTACCCAAATATATTAATGATTCTGAAAAAAATATCTAATAAATAATCCTCTCTTTAATTTAAATTTGTCATAACAAATTTAAAAATCCTTTACGTCACGATTTTCTCTTCTTTTTCACTACTTTCTGTCCCTGCCACAAAATTCAATCATTAAATAAAATGAAAGGCTTTAAACGTGAAGCATTCATGAGTCATGTTTATACTTTAAATAAAATAGTAGTATTATATAATATCTAAACAACTACAACGTGAATATTTGTACCATAAATATGTGGTATATTTAATACTATAAAATATAACGACCCGATTAGTCGTTTTGTATTTTACAACCTCGTTTCCTTAAATAAATTTTTTCGCACTTGTTTTAGCTAATTTATAACTTGCTGGGACGGTTAATTCGGGAGTTGGAAGAGTTTTTAGTTAAATATGTCCATCTGTTTCTTTAAGATTTTCTTAAAAGGTCAAGTTTGACTTCGGTCAACTTTTTAGGAAAACGGACCCGAATTCGTAATTTGATAGCTCCGGAGGGTCCGTGAGAAAAATAGCGACGTGGGCGTATGCTCGGAATCGAATTCCTAGGTCTCTGGCCCGAATAGTCAATTTTTATGTGAAATTATAAAAATGAAGTTTTATAGAATTAAAGAAACTAAGTATTCATTGATTTCGTAGGTATCGAGCTCGGATTTTGATTTCGCAACTTGATACAAGTCTGAAGTATCAGTTATGAGTTACCCGTAAATTTTGGTGTGAACTCGTTTATTTTAAGGGTGTTTTGACCCCTTAGAAGAGAATTAAGAGCTTGAAGTTCAATAGTTTGATTCATTTGGTTTTAGGAGGTGAATCCTAGATTTAGCGTTGTTTTGCGTGTTCCGAAGGTTCGAGGAGGTCCACCTCGTTATTTCAGACTTGTCGGTATGTTCGGACGGGGCTCGGGAGCCCGGAGCATCAAACAAGCAAGGTTCGAGTGAAGTAGAAAGTTGGAAAATGGCTGAAGGCATGCTACTTCTATCATAACCGCATCTGCAATTCTAGGACCGCAGATGCGGCCAACATATCGCAGAAGCGGCCAAGGGTAGGCTTAAGAAAAATCGTAGAAGTGACCTAGAAATTGCAGAAGCATTTTTGCTTAAGCGAGAATTAGACCGCAAAAGCGGTCCAACCATAATGGGCCTGAACCACAGAAGCGACCCAAATCCGTAGAGGCAGTTTTCGCGGGAGGGATCATTGGACCGCAGAAGCGGAAATTGCTGGGCAGTGAGTTCATTTTATTCGAACTCAAGGCCATTTTTTTCATACACAACTCCACACTTGGGCGATTTGGGTGCTTCCAAAGAGAGGCTTTAAACATAGTATTGTAGGGTATGTAATCTCCATCCATCCATAGTATAATTACATGAACATTAGGTGGATTAAACACTAAAAATCAAGTAAAAATCAAGGGTTAGATCTAGACCTAGGGTTTAAACAAAATTAAGATTTAATCATGTAATTAGTTGTGTAATGAACTAGAAATGATATATTACTGATTCTTAGGTTGTAGAGAAGAACTTCCCTCCAAAAATCTAGGAAATCTGGGAACGTGGGCCCGGGGTCGGAATTTAGGAAACTTGTGAAAAAGGTTGGGAAATGGTTAAAATAGTTAGGATTTGGCCTTGTAAACCTATATTGACTAGTTCATACTTCCTTTAACTTGTTTGTGATTATTCAGGTCCGAATTAAGGGCTTGGACTCGTTCTTGGTATTTAAAGAGCGTTTTGGAGCGAGGTGAGTCTCCTTTCTAACCTTGTATGAGGGAATCGTCCCCATAAGATTAATAAATGAGTAGTTATTTCTAAATGCGGGGGCTACGTATCCACTAGGTCACGAGAGTCCGTGTGTAGCTACTACTATGTTGATTGTCCGGGTAGTTTAGGACCCACATCATGCTTTATTATAAAAATCTCTATATTATTTATCTAATGAGATCACTTAGGATGTGCTAGAGACTTGAAGAGAATAAAAGCAAACTTGCATACTTGTTGAACCTTTTTGTGTCATAATAGAATATAAATGCGCTTTGTGTGTATTCCTGACATTGCTTGATATTTGTGGATCGGACCGGTGACCTCAGTATGAATATATGCATATCTCTAGGCACGCCGTAGACCTTCGGCAAGAGCGCTGTTTCTTGCTATTGGTTCGGACCGTCGCCTCGATATTATGTGCGCATTATTGATGGTGTGGAAACTTATACTTGCCTTGTTTAGCTATTATTCCAAAATGCAAGTTGTAAATTTTGATATAGTGAAGAACATGACTTATGCCACTTGTCATAAATTATTGATACTAGTAGCTTTCCATGCTTAGAAAATATTATGTGTATATATATATATATATATATATATATATATATATATATATATATATATATATATATATATATATATATATTATTTGACCTTAGTAAGTTGTGAGTCGACCTATCAGGTCACGACCCAAATCCGGTCGTGATGGCGCCAAACTCTAAAGTTAGGCAAGCCTGACCATCACTCACTCTCCATTCGTCAACAAATCTCAAACCGATAATTTAAGGAAAGATGTAATAAAATTAGAATAATAATCCAATAATATTAATAGAATATTACGAAATCTTAATAATCACATACAAAAGTTCCTGGGTCACGAGTCTAGAGCCTCTACACCAAGTGGATAAAAATATCTGAACGAAAATACACAAGTCTGAAAAAGGTATAAATATATGTAACTGAAATAGGAAGAGCAGTCAGGTACTGCGAACGTCAAGCATCTACCTCAACTACTCTGAAATTGTTTAGAGACTACGAGTGTCAGCTAAGCCTCCAGTCTACCTAAATCTGCACACAAGGTGCAGGGAGTAAGGGTGAGTACTACCGAATCAGTGAGTAATAAGCATATACAATATTTGAAGGTAAGAAATCCACGAAATGCCACAAAGCAAAGCTAAAACTAACAGTCATATACCTTAACAATGAACTAACACCAAAAGCAACATCATATATAACAGTACGTATCATGTAAAGATGCAATGCAATTCACATGAATTCGCTGCAGCGTGCAGCCCGATCCATTTAATGTCGACCGCGCTCACTGGTGGTGTGTACAGACTCTCGGAGGGCTCCTATAGCCCAAGCCCAATATCAGCCATGTATTGGCATAAAACAGGCTCTACGCCTCAATATCAATTAATATAATCGCTACGGCGTGTAGCCCAATCCATACTTAGTCTACAGTATGCATATGAGTCACTAAACAGATTCAATTTATTTTCCAGTTTCAAATTCTTAGGAAGAATAAAATTTAATTATTTAATTTCAAGAAAAGTGGCTTAGCATTTCATTATAGTGATTAAGCACACGACTGAGATCAGTGATTATACAAATCATGCTATCACAATGATATTCATTATAGACGGATGCTACAGATCGGCACAAAGCCACAAACATGACAATAAGCCCAGATATGTTCCACACAGGGTGCGTATCAGTCGCTAATATAGTTAAGATATGTTCGGGGTGGACCAAGTCACAATCCCCAGTAATAAACAACCCTGCATCTGCCATGGGGTGCGAGTCACGTCCTACATAGAGTCACAGTGATAAACCGAGGTTTCAAATACACATGCCATCATCTATACAAACTACTCACCTCTAACAGGCCGTATACTGGTCCGCAATGGCCTTTTCCTTTTGTATCGACCTCCTCGAGCGTCGAATCTAGTCAAAATCACAACGAATACATAAATATGGGCTAATGAACATAACACAATCAAAAATACTCGAAAAGTATTAAAATTCCCGAAGTTGGTAAAAATCGAGCCCAGGGCCCACTTTTCAAAAAATTATGAAAGTCACATCAACGGATTCCTCGCCTCGCAACGAGTCCGTGCATATAAAGAATGTCAAAAGCGGAGTTTAAATGACCCCTCAAATCCTTAATATAAAATCTCAAAACTGAAGCCCTAGTTCTTCCCCTTTTTGCTAAATTTCAATAAATTTCTAGATGGATTTCTCTTAATGAAAATGAGTATTGAGACCAAGATTCTTAGCTCAAGTCGCTTCCCTTTGAATCCCTCCTTCTTTTCCTCCAAAAATCTCCACAATTGGCAGCCATGAGTGAAACTAGACCCAAAATTGCAAACAAGATGATTTTAAAACATTTTGCCCATGTATTTACTCTTCACGATCGCGGAAAATACTTCACAATCGCGGAAAACAATTTTCCAGCCCCCAATTTTACTCTTTGCGATCGCGGAGAACAAATGTCCATCTCTTCCGGACAGTCTCTAGTATAATGGCTATACCTCTTTGCACACAACTCTAAATGGAAATTGGGTTGATGTTCTGAAAATTAGACTCAAAGATTTACAACTTTCATGTGTTGGTAATGGCCCAATTCCTTATATATTTTGAGATATGATACGTCAAACTCATCCCATATGAAATACGACTTTCTTCTTCATCTTCCTTGACACCCTGTAGTGTAACAGCCATATCGTTTTGTATTCAAATCCAAAACATGAATGATTTACATTTCGAGAAACCAGACACAAAGGGATACAACTTTTATTTTTATATCATCTCCAAATTCCTTAAAGATTGTGAGATATAATCTTCCAAAGTCAGATCAAAGCAATAGAAAATTTCTTCTCCGCGATAAGGCCTTACACGATCGCAATTCACTGGCAGGTTTCTCATATTTTACTCACCGCTATCGCGACCCATTGTACGAGATCGCATAGAATAGTGCTTCAGACAAAATCCAGCGGTTAAAAATGGCCTTGAAATGGTCCGAAACCACCCCGAAACTCACCCGGAGCCCCCGGAACCTCAACCAAAGGCACATATAAGTTCTATTACCTTATTCAAACTTGCTCGAGCCATCAAAAAACTACCTTTTACATTAAAATCCTCAAATTTCATTAAATCAAAGCCTAAGTTTAACCAAAATTTCCAAAAGTTGCATCCGATCAAAATCCGACCAAACGATGTCCGAATGAACTGAAAATTTGCATGTATATCCAAATTCGCCTAACGGAGCAACTGCAACAGTCGGAATCCATTCCGACCCCCGGATCAAAACCTCGCCTATCAACCAGAAGTCGCCAAAATTCAAACTTAGCCAATTCTATCCTAATTCTACACCGGACCTCCAAATTTAATTCTGATTGCACTCCTAAGTCTCAAATCATCACCCGAAACTAGTCGAATCGTCGGAAATCCATTCCGAGCCCTTAACTCATAAGCAACATTCGGTTGACTTTTCCAAACTAACCTTCTCATAAAGGGACTAATTGTCTCATTTCTAACCGAACTCTATCCGAATTACTTGAAATTATCCAAAACACATATAATGAAACATATAGAAGCATAAAACGGGAAAAACGGGGTGGAGATACCTGAGATGAAGGGTCGGGTCGTTACATCCTCCCCAACTTAAACAAACGCTCGTCCTCAAGCGTACCCAGAGTTGTCCTGGGAGTCAAACAATATCCGAATGACATTACTAAACATATACCCAGGGTGATCCCACATCACCATAACTCACATATGCCCGATAATACATCACAACAAAAATTTCACAGGCCGTCTAGACCATAACCGTAGAGTCATATTGCACCTCAGAAACCATACACAAGATCAGAACCTCACATTTATACTCTGAATAAGCCTGAACCGGCTGTAATACCCCTTATTATCTAGAGTCTTATTCCAACACTACTATACTATGTCAATGCTAATGAACACGTAGTAAACCATAACCATTTCTCAGATCAACCATTCATGAAAACATTTCTTCCCCTTTGACTAATACCACAACAGATTTCTGAGCCGGAACTCGATATTAACCTTCCAACAAGCTGAACCCCAACTCCGTTCGTATCCATTAATGACCCCAAAGGTCTATTCTGACCAATCACACCATCTTGGTGATATGACCTATACATACGACCTAATCCACAACTTACATAACATACACACCAATAAGAGGCGGTATGAACATACTCAAGTCATGAAAACTACTCAAATGAAAGAACTGTACCTTAAGCTCATCAATACCATTACAACACAAGGCTGGGACCCCGTCCCACAACATAGAAATAGAATACTTCAGTCTTTCCCAAAGGATCTAATCTACCTGTAGCCTCTCTATAATGCGCGATCTCATCCAAATACTATTTCACATGAAGCACCTCGAGTTGCTATACTCGAACTTGACAACCACGCAGATATTGATGTCTGAACCCAAGAAATCCATCACACCCACAGTGAAGCTTATATACACTATTCAATCCTGAAAGAACCTAGCCAATGCACTATTCACCGAGCAACTCCCAATACGGACTTTTCTCAGAAACCAGGATACAAGGCATACAAAGTAACACAAGGAAACTATCCTCAACATCACACTGTTGCGGCGCGCAACCCGATACAGATAACATACCTTGTGGTGGCATTTCACCCGATTCATTCAAATATTTCACATAGGGAGATGCACATCGAGCCGAATTTGCGCATAATCATAAAATACCGAATATCGATCGTAAGCACGCTAAGTGCATAATCATATCTACTTATAACCTACAAAGCTCCACTCCCACTATGAATCTCGATTGCATCGTAATTTATGTTCCACTTCCCAAAAATCATATCACCTCGCAACACAGAAAAACAACGCATAGATCTTTCGATATCACTAGCAGATCCAATAACCATCGAATCAACCCATCCTTTATTAATACAATTCAGGACTAACCAAGCCAACTCGAGTTAAATACGTATTCAATCATCTTTCCAAAAAACTCATTACCAAGAAGTCTGAGCTGCATCTTTCACTACCATAAGTCATGCCCGAGCCGTACGATTTGGTGGCCTGATACCGAATAAATACTGAAATTCACAATCTCACCGGCGACATGCCTGGCCATAAGGAACGCGTCCGAAAAGGTCCTTCAATATCAGAATTGAATCAATTGTAATAACGACTGCGTTGACATTTGCCACGAAGGCCCAAACAAGACAAGCAATCCTTCTCAGCCGTCCGCTGGTCTTTGGGATACAACCCACTCTCGCTATAACATCACAAGATGCACCACGCCACGCAACCTGTGGCATCCTCCAGCATAGCCCATAGCACAATAGTCTAGATTAACCCAACTCTGAGGCAACCAGTCAATATCCAATCTCATATCCAAAATTTATCATATCAACAAATAAAGATCAACTTGTTACTAAACGGTGCAGAATACACACGATCCACAACCAAGACATAGAGTGTGTTGGAGAATTCCGTCTCCAACTCCATATAACACACAAATCATTATACCCGGTCCCACATTCCGTCGTATGAATACGTATTACAAATAAGTACCCATTCATTCCACAAAAGATATTCGAAAATTTCCCGGTGCCATCAACAAATTCAAATGTCAACAGTCGGTCCAACAGGAAGCTGCCGCAAGCCCACCAAAGTGTTATCAGTGTACATCACCTTCCCCTCTTACAGAATGTATACTCCCGTATTACTAGAAAAATAATACCTTTTTTCCTTAATCATCTGAGGGTCGAGTCTTACATCACATGCATCTTTCCGTGCTGCTTAAGAATTTAATGACTTCCCATTTAGAACCGAACCGTACATTACACACACAAATCCCAATCATCCACAACCGATCGCACATACCATACTATACTAGGATAACCTAAGGACTCCATCTCCTTTTTCCTAACCACAAGCTAAACTTTCAGGATGAAATCATTCTATCCACACTAGTCTAAGCAAACTGTCCGAACTCAAAAGCTCTGCCACCCAATACCCGTAAGGGCTCATCACCAAGAACATTGATAAGGAATTGATCATATCTTTACCATACCGATTCGGTCACCTAACAAGCTACTTCATTTGTCTAGATTTCCTTTTGATTCATTTTCAACTTGATATTCTGTCTATGACCAATAGGCCACTATATACTTTCTCAAACATTCCAAAAAATATCACCTTCTAAAATACCCTACTTTGAAGAACTTCCTACGAATGTAAGTCTGCTACCTTTGCATCCCAGATACTGATACATAGAATCTTGTAATTAACATAAAAACACCACAAGTCTCGACTTGTTCTAACGGAAACACTGACCTGGTCACATACTCAACCTTAAAGCACCAGAGTGCTACATATAGAATCTTGAACACCTCAACACCATTCTCAAGAGTCATCCACTCTTATACACACTGCAAATTTCTCGACTTAACGAATCGAACCACTCATGCCTTATCAGCACTCTGACACCGCAAGACATGACCTCATTCCGATACAACCAAAAAACTTCCTTCTCTTTACACTAAGCATTCTTTATCAACAACTCAAGATATCCTATTATTTTTCTCACATCTACTAAGCACCATATAGCCTTTGTCGAAATTTTGTTTCACTCGTGCCATCCTCGGCTCAATTTCTTTAACCATAATTGATTCACCCGCATGCATCAAATCGGAACTAACATAGTACATAATCGTACAATCAGCTAATCAACAACAACCTCTCCAACTTAGCTCAAGGCCGTATATACCACAACACATATACTCTTTTGCTGTCATACTATCATGGCGAGATTAAACTCACTCTTTCAAAAGCTTGTGGAAACACGAAACTTCAGAAATTTTTATCTCTTATGCAATTCTTGTATTCAATCACACAACAGTTAACCCCACCTTGACTAAGTCCTATTTTTTTTTCATAAATTTCGGCAGAATTTCCTTCTTAATTGAGCCTATCCACCTGCATGAGAATCACCAAAACTATCTTAACAACACATTCACAACTTGAAAAAGCATCACAATGTATATCAACAACATTAATCTCAATACTACATATATTCTATTATCAAAATTAATACATGGACATTGCGTTGTACCCGTTCGAATCATAACACATAGAAAATACGTTACAATTACACATAAAAGAATCGCATCACTTCAGATCACCCCGCAAGAGATAACCCACCCGCTTCCCCTCGGTATAACATTTATGTATACCTTCCACTGTCATACACATTACATAGATACTTAGTCTTCCCGAGTCTAAACTCATATCATATCGTGCAATTTAATTCAGTCCCACTAGGAGAGTTGAAAAGATTCTTCATGCATCTATATTCGGGCTACACATCAAACCACAATAGGAAACAAATCACTTAATAGATTGTCTATTATCCAATAGACTTTTTCGTCATTACAAGGTCATCAATTTCATCTCGTAGTACTAGCATTCTCATCACACGAATACCAAATAGCCACTCCGGCTAATAGCGACAATGCCGAACATATACGTTCAAAACACTTGCTCATGCAATCAGCACCTCAGTGCTCAGCCCTAGGCAAGGCCCGGCCTCAAGTCCTCCTTACTAGCCCAACATCAACCTCACAAAGCTTACATCTCGCCCCTTGATCGGGGAATCACAAGCCATCGAAGCACATATAATGCTGAGTGCTCATGCATGCATACATGAGTGAGGAAGGAATTTCAAGAGTTACTCTTTCAAGCAGAATCAATGACGCACGATAAGATTTTAAGAAAATGGAGTGTTTGCGAAAGGTTCTGTAGCCTCCCGAGGATAGATACGGACATCTACGTACCGATCTGCGAGACTCTATTAAACTGACTCATGACTCATGAGGCCTAGTAACCTAGGACACCCACAATATTTATACATTGCTTTGGGCTAAGCTAAATAAGACTATTTTAATGATGGCCCTCCATGGATTCACCTATATAAGCCGCGGCTAAAGTTGCAAAAATAAGAGCTTGAATACCACTTGTAAATAATCCAAGGAGCATGGCAGGTATCGAGATAGGAAAAAGATGTGTGAAAATTGCATAATACTGGAAATAAATAAAGAAGGTCAATATGTGTTTTTTTTTCAAGTTTTTCTATTCCTTAAAACATTCATAATTGTAAAAAAAAGGTTCTCTATTGACTGGTATCTTTATTTCACATTATTTTTAATTCATAAAATCTATACCTATAGAATTTGCTAATCGGCTGTTCTGTAGAAAGGAAATTAATTGAACTTAATAATAATAAAAAATAAAATAAAGAATCCCCAACTTGTGATGACCCAAACCCGGTCGTGATTGTGCCAAACCCTAAAGCTAGGCAAGCCTGACCATCACTCGCTCTCCATTGGTCAACAAATCTCAAACCGATAATTTAAGGAAAGATGTAATAAATTTAGAATAATAATCCAATAATATTAATAGAATATTACGAAATCTGAATAATCACTCCCAAAAGATCTGAGGTCACGAGTCTAGAGCTATTAAACCAACTGGATATATTCCCCAAACATGGCAATAAGCCCAGATATATTCCATACAAGGTGCATATCAGTCACCAATATAGTTAAATTATTGTTTAGGGTGGACCAAGTCACAATCCCCAGTCATAGACAACCCCGCACCTGCCATGGGGTGCGAGTCACGCCCTACATAGCATCACAATGTGATAAAGTGCGGTTTCAAACCCTAAGGCTATCATCAATACAAACTACTCACCTCTAACCGGCCGTAGACTGGTCTGCAATACCATTTTTCTTTTGTATCGACCTCCTCGAGCGTCGAATCTAGCCAGCCAGCTGACGCTCCAGCTAGGTCCTATGCCTCGGCTAGGCCATATGCATTAGCCTTTGATGCCGTCATCACATGTATTATTTACATTGGTGGTAGGGATGCTTCTGTATTATTTGATCCGGGGTCTACATCTTCATATGTATCGTCTCTATTTACTCGTTTCCTAGTTATTTCTCCTGAGCCTTTGGGTGTTCCTATTCATGTGTCCATTCAAGTGGGTGATTCTGTGGTTGTGGATCAGATCTATCGGTCCTCTATAGTCACTTTTAATGGTTTCTAGACTAGAGCATATCTTCTGGTGCTTGATATAATCGATTTTGAGGTCATCATGGGCATGGATTGGTTAGTTCCATATCATGCTGTCCTAGATTGTCATGCTAAGACTGTTTCTCTAGGGATGTCAGGGCTGTCGAGATTGGAGTTGAAGGGTTCCACAATTGATATACCTAGCAGGGTTATCTCATTCCTAAATGTTTGACACATGGTCAAGAAGGGGTGTTTGGCTTATTTAGCTTATGTTCAAGACACCACTATAGAGTCTTCGACGATTGATTCAATTCCAGTAGTCTGAGAGTTTGCCGATGTTTTCCCTTTTGATCTTCTTGGCATACCACAAGAGCGTGATATTGATTTCCGTGTTGATTTGGCACGAGTCACTCAGCCTATATCTATTCCACCGTACCATATGTCTCCTAAAGAGTTGAAGGAGTAGTTGGAGGAGTTGTTAGCAGAGGGGTTTGTTAGGCCCAATGTATTGCCTTGTGGTGCACCAGTGTTATTTTGAATAAGAAGGATGGGACTATGTGGATGTGCATTGATTGCAGCGAGTTGAAAAAAGTCACAATCAATAACAAGTATTACTTGCTTCGTATTGATAATTTGTTTGACCAGTTGTAGGGTTCTAGGGTATTCTCTAAGATTGAATTGAGGTCAGGGTATCATCAACTGAAGATTTGGGACTCCGATGTTCCGAAGACTGTAGTCAGGACTACATATGGCCACTATGGGTTTCTGGTTATGTCCTTCGGCTTGACTAATACCCCAACGGCATATATGGATTTGATTAATAGGGTGTTCATCCGTTATATTGATTCATTTGTTATAGTCTTCATTGACGACATTTTGATATACACACGTAGCCCGGGGGAGCACGAGCAACATTTGAGAATAGTGCTTCAGACCTTGCGAGAATAGGAGTTATGTGCTAAGTTATCCAAGTGTGAGTTTTCTCTTGAGTCAGCGGCATTCTTTGGGCATGTTGTGTCAGGAGAGGGTATTAAGGTGGATCCCAAGAAGATTGACGCAGTTCAGAATTGGCCACGTCCTACTTCAGTGACCGAGATCAGGATTTTCCAGGGATTAGCAGGTTATTACCGGCGATTTGTGAGGTCTTTTCATCTATTGCATCACATTTGACCAGATTGACCCAGAAGGGTGGTCCATTTTGTTGGTCCTATGATTACGAGGAGAGCATCCAGAAGCTCAAGACAACTTGGACTATGACACCCATTCTTTTATTGCCTTTGTGCTCACGGATGTACATAGTATATTGCGATGCTTCCCGTGTTAGCTTGGGATGTGTATTAATGCAGGAGGGACGAGTTATTGCATATGCTTCACGTAAGCTGACAGTCCATGAGAAGAATTACCCTGTGCATGATCTTGAGTTGGCAGCGATTGTTCATGCTCTTATGATATGGAGGAAGTATTTGTATGGAGTGTCATGTGAGGTTTACACCGATCATCGCAACTTACAGCATTTGTTCAAGAAGAGGGACCTTATTTTGACATGCAGGTGGCTTGAGTTACTAAAGGATTATGACATTACAATTCTTTACCATCCAGGCAAGGTGAATGGGGTCGCAGATTCCTTGAGCAGAAAGGTGGAGAGTATGGGTAGCCTAGAATTCATTCCAGCAGAGTAGAGGGCACTAGCCTTGGACATTCAGTCCTTAGCTAACAGACTTGTGAGGTTGGACATTTTTGTGCCCAGTCGAGTTCTAGCGTGTGTGGTCGCTCAATCTTTATTATTGGAGCAGATCAAGGCTCGAAAGTTTGATGGCCCACATTTGGTAGTTATCAGATTGACGATACTTCTAGGAGGTGCGAAGGAGGTTTCTATTGGCGAGGATGGTCTCTGGAAGAGTATTCTAAAAGAGGCCCACAGTTGACGTATTCCATTCATTCGGGTGCTACAAAGATGTATCGTGACTTGAGTAAACATTATTGGTGGCGGAGGATGAAGAAAGACATTGTGGAGTATGTAGCTCGATGTCTAAACTGCCAGTAGGTGAAGTATGAGCATCATGGGCTAGGTGGCGTACTTTAGCAGATCTCCGTTCCGGAGTGGAAGTGGGAACGCATCACCATGGATTTCATAGTTCGATTGCCGCGGACTTTGCGGAAGGTTGATTTAGTTTGGGTCATTGTGGACAGGTTGACCAAGTCGACTCACTTTATTCTAGTGGCGACTACTTATACACCCGAGAGATATGCTCAGATTTATATTCGGGAGATATTAGGTTACACGGTGTTCCGATTTACATCATATGAAACAGAGGACCTCAATTTACTTCCCATTTATAGAGAGCCGTTTAGAATTAGTTGGGGACTCGCGTAGAGCTTAGCATAACATTCCATCCTTAGATCGATAGGAAGTTGGAGCGGACAATTCATATTTTAGAGGATAAGCTTAGAGCATATGTGATTGACTTTGGAGGCTAGTCGGATCAACTCTTGCTTTAAGCAGAGTTTGCATAAAACAACAGCTATAAGTCTAACATAGAGATAGCCCCGTATGAGGCTTGATATGGTCGACATTATCGTTCTCCTATCGGGTGCTTTGAACCTGGTGACGCTAAGTTACTTGGTACAGATTTGGTACAGGATGCCTTGGATATGGTAAAGTTGTTTCACGAGAGGCTCCGCACAGCTTAGTCTAGACAGAAGATTTATGCGGATCAGAAGGCGTGTGATGTATCATTCATGATTGGCGAGAAGGCACTTTTGAATGTCACGCCAATGAAGGGCATTATGAGATTTGGGAAGAAGGTCAAGCTAAGCCCAAGGTATGTTGGTCCATTAGAGGTGTTGAGGCGAGTTGGGGAGATTGTCGATCAGCTTGCCTTACCTCCCAGTTTATTGGGTGTTCATCCAGTTTTTCATGAATCGGTGCTTTAGAAGTATCATGCCGACCTATCACATGTGTTGGACTTCAGTACCATTTAGTTAGATGAGAGCTTGTACTACGAGGAGGAGCTAGTTGCCATTAATGATAGAGAAGATTGCTAGTTTAGGTCCAGGAGGATTTCTGCGGTAATGGTTCAGTGGAGGGGCCAACTGGTGGAGGAGGCAACCTGGGAGGCCGAGGACGATATGCGGAGCAGATATCCCCACTTATTCAGCATTCCAAGTACTTTTCTATGTCCGTTTGAGGACAACCATTTGTTTAAGAGGTGGAGAATATAATTATTCAATTGGTCGTTTTGCATTTTAGAACCCTGTTCCCTTCAAATAAACTTCCCGTGCTTGTATTAGCTAATTTTTAACTTGCGGGGATGGTTGGTTCGGGATTTGGAATAGTTTTGAGTTAAATATGTCCATTTGTTTCTTTAAAATTTCCTTCAAAGTCCAAGTTTTAATTCGGTAAACCTTTTAGAAAATAGACCCATCTTTGTGATTTGATAGCTCCGGAGGGAACGTGGGAAAATATGGGACCTGGGTGTATGCTCGGAATCGAGTTCCAAGATCCCTAGCCCGAGTGATGATTTTTTATGTGAAATTGTTAAAATGAAGTTGTATTGAATTAAAGAGACTAAATATTCATTGATTTCCTAGGTATCGGGCTCGAATTTTGGTTTCGAAACTTTGGTTCAGGTCTGAAATATAACTTAAGACTTACCCGTAAATTTCGATGTCAATCCGAGTAGTTTAACGCATTTTGACCCGTTAGAAGAGATTAAGAACTTGAAGTTCAATAGTTTGATTCATTTGGTTTTAGGAGGTGAATCCTAGATTTAGCATTGTTTTGAGTGTTCCAAGGGTTCAAGAAGGTCCTCCTCGTTATTTCAGACTTGTCGAAATGTTCGGGCGGGGTTCGGGAGCCCAGAGCGTCAAACGAGTGAGGGTCGAGTAAAGTAGAAAGTTGGAAAATGGTTGAAGGCCTGCTGCTTCTGTCATAACCGCATTTGCAGTTCTAGGACCGCAGAAGCTGGACCATAGATGCGGCCAATAGATCGTAGAAACAGCCAAGGGTAGGCCTAGGGAAAACTGCATAAGTAGCTCCACTCAAGCGGGAATTATACCGCAGAATCCAGCCATACTAGGCAAGAACCGCATAAGCGGCTAAAATTCACTGAAGCAATTTTTGCAGAAGTGGTCACTGCACCATAGAAGAGGAAATTGATAGGCAGTGAGTTAATTTAATTAAAACTCAAGGCCATTTATTTCATACACAACTCCACACTTGGGCGATTTGGGTGTTTCGAAAGAGAGGGTTTCAACATAGAATTGTAAGGTAAGTAATCACCATCCATCGTTAGTTTAATTACGTGAACATTAGGTGGATTAAATACTAAAAACTAAGTAAAAATCAAGGGTTAGAGCTAGACCTAGGATTTTAATAAAATTAAGATTTAATCATATAATTTGATATGCAGTAGAAAAAAACTTCCTTCGAAAAATCTCGAAATCTGGGCACGTGGGCCTGGGGTCAGAATTTAGGAAACGTGTGAAAAGGTTGGGAAATGGTTAAAATAGTTAGTATTTGGCCTTGTAAACCTATTTTGACTAGTTCTTACTTCCTTTAACTATTTTGTGATCATTCGGCTCCGAATTAATGGGTTGTACTCGTTCTTAGTATTGATAGTGCGTTTTGGAGAGAATTGAGTGTCCTTTCTAACCTTGTTAGAAATAATCGTCCACATATGATTAATAAATGAGTAATTGTTGCTAAATGCGCGGACTACGTACGCACTAGGTGATGACAGTCCATGCTTAGCTACTACTATGGTGATTGTCCGGGTAGTTTAGGACCCACATCATGCTTTATATATGAAAATCTCTATATTATTTATCTAATGATATAACTTAAGATGTGCTCGAGACTAGAAAGAGAATAAAAGATGTTGGCCCAAGTTTCAATTGAAGTTTTTAAGATTGACAAATAAACCTATGGAAGGACCTGGTCCATCTTGTACTACACAGTCTGAATTAACCAGGTCACATGTGTAGTAGGTGAGGAAGATAAGCACTAAAGATCATGCATCAGTATCTTCTGAACGTAATCAAAAAGGTTGCATTTCGGATAAGGAGGACAGTCTCCTTATGTGAAGAGAACTTGATCCTAAGTTAGGATGAGAGTTAGAGTTTGTATTGGCTAAGGATTTAAATGGACTACGGATAAAAAGTGGAGTTGTAATCAATCTCTAACTACTAACTAAATATATTATTGTGTTGGTTCTCTTTTACAGGTAACACACACCAGCAGAAGTAAATTATATTTGAGAGAAAATAAAGCAAGTCTGTTTTGCAAGCAATATATGCAAGATACAGGTGTGTACAATTGAAGCTACATGAACTAAGAGAGAAGAATCAGTTCCATTTGAGTGATTATTTCTTCATCTATTGCAGTAGGTTTTTATATTGTACCTTTCAGCTTTATTAGAAGCAATTGTATCAGGTATATTGTGTCATCAAGTTAGAGTTAACTTGATAGTGTCGTAGCAGCTGAGGCTGTGTGAACACTGGGATTAGAGTTTAATCCTTAGGTTTACAAAGAGTCTTTGTAAATGCTGTTTGGCTCATTGATTTTTAGTGGATTTTGGGAAAATCCTACTGAGTAGTAGGTCGTGGTTTTTTCACTTTTTGAGCCAGGTGTTTTCCACGTAAAAATCTCTGTGCACTTTACTTTAAGTTCTTATTATTCCGCAAACTATTGTAGTTAGAACACTTAGAAGAGCCAGGTTCTTCTAACGCAAAATTAGGTACCACACAAATCAACCCCCCTCTTGTGTGGTATTGACGTTTATTAACATCAATATGTATCAGAGCGGGTTATCCTTGAAGAGGTTAACACCTAAGGAAAAAGATCAACATGAGTGCAGCACCTGGGAATTGGGAGGAACAGTCTACTGCCAGGCCTCCACTCTTAAATGGACTCTACTACTCTTGGTGGAAAAAACAGAATGAGAGACCACATCATGGGTGAAGACTATGAGCTTTGGTACATCATCACTGATGGTCCTTTAGCCACGACCAAGAAGACTGCTGAAGGAGTGGATGTGCCAAAGACTAGAGCGGATTGTACTTCGGAAGACCTAAGGAAGTGAGAGAAAAATGCTAAAGCTAAGAAATGGCTAGTGTCTGGACTTGGTCTTGATGAGTACAATAGGATTCAAGGTTGTTCAACTCCCAAGGATATTTAGGACACTTTACAAGTGGCTCATGAAGGAATTCCTCAGGTGAAGAGGTCAAGAGGAACTCTACCGTATTCTCAATATGAGAATTTTACTATGAAGGATGGTGAAACTATCCAAGAGATGTATACTAGGTTCACTACACTGACAAATGAACTTTGTCTCTTCGAAGGGTTATTCTGCAAGAAGACAAGGTAGAGAAGATTCTAACTAGAGTTTTGCCAATCTCCTGGGAAAGAAAAATCACTTTCATTCAGGAATCCAAAAATATTACTACTCTTAAATTGGATGAACTGATTAGAAATTTGACTTCTTATAAGTTGAAAAGGAAAACAATGAAGATGGATGCTCTAAAGAAAGAAAGAAATCTGGCTCTTAGAATCTTAGAAGGATCAGATCTTGAAGATGATGAAATGACAATGATATCCAGAGACTTCAAGAAAAATTTTATGAGAGGCAAGGGTTCGTCAAGAGGATCAACATTTAACAAACCTAGCGCTCCTGAGAAGAAGACAAACGATGGTTGCTTTAAATGTGGAAAGACAGATCACATGATAAAAATTAGCTTTTTATGATTACATTGGCAATAATCCGGCAAAAGGAGGATTATTCAGATCGGGCTCAATGGATAACGGGGATGGAATAGCGGTTGGACGGTTAGGACACCCTAACTTTAGAGATAAAGAAGGCCGTGAACTTTTTGTACGTCGTATGCCTACTTTTTTTTAAACATTTACGGTCATTTTGGTAGATGGCGATGGAATTGTTAGAGCCGATGTTCCTTTTAATAGGGTAGAATCGAAGTATAGTGTTGAACAAGTAGGTGTAGCTGTTGAGTTCTACGGTGGTGAACTTAACGGCGTCAGTTATTGTGATCCTGCTACTGTGAACAAATATGCTAGGCGTGCTCAATCGGGTGAAGTTTTTGAATTAGATCGTGCTACTTTGAAATACGATGGTGTTTTTCGTAGCAGTCCAAGGGGTTGTTTTACTTTTGGGCATGCTTCGTTTGCTTTGCTCTTCTTCTTCGGACACGTTTGGCATGGTGCTAGAACCTTGTTCAGAGATGTTTTTGCTGGTATTAACCCAGATTTAGATGCTCAAGTGGAATTTGGAGCATTCCAAAAAATTGGAGATCCAACTACAAAAAGACAAGCAGCCTGATACAACATTGCTTTGGTATCTTTCTTTCGCCCTTATTTTCATTCTTTTACTTTTATTGACATAGGGTACCAGAGAAAAAAGAAAGGGCAGAAAGAAGGAACAGGAAGAAGGAACAGGATCAACGAAGGAGAAACAAAGGAACTACCAAATCCATGGTTGCTGCATTGGGAGATACGTCAGATGAAGACTCAAAAAATGAAGCTGAAGATGAGCAAGCTCTTATGGCCATTTGAGAATCAGAAGATGATCAAGAGGTAAGTATTTGACATCTTAAAGAAAGGATTAAATTCCTGCCTAAAGAAAAATGGGCTGAGCTCTTGATGGACTTCTTGAGTCTGAAATAATAAACAGTGAGAAATATGTTCTGTCTAGGGATTGTGTAATACTAGAAGAAAAATGCAAAAGGCTAGAATCTAGGGCTGATGAGAGTAATAGCTAAAATACTGAGTTGAAGAACCAGGTTCTTCTACTGGAAAATAGTGTCTTAGAACTAAAGTTTGAAAACATAAAACTGAAAATAGGGACAGGAAAGAAAAAGGTTGATCAATCATTTCTCACACTGGAAGAAAATTTAGGAAAAATGAGAGATGAGCTGTATAAGAAAGATGAATCAATCATGGTCCTTAAAGAAGAATTAGGAAAGGTGAAGCATGAACTAGACAAAACATGTAAATGGAACAAGGCTTATGATGCACTCTCCTAGGTGCAAGAGCATCACAGCAGCAACAAGGGATGACTTGGGTTTCGGACACAAGCTCCAAAATGGGATCCCAAAAACAAGTACCTCACTCTTCATGAGAATAAGATCTGTACATATTGTGGTAAGACTGGCCATTAAAAAATATGAATGCAATGCAAAAGAAAAGGCCAGTCAAAAGAACAAAGCTTTCGTTCAAGAAAAACGCAAACTGCCTGGTTGGGCAAAGGAAAATTTAATTCATCGTTTTTCCCATATAAAGGGACCCAAACTAGTTTGGTTTCCTAAGACTAACCCCTAATTTTATTTTGCATATCAAAGTGAAAGGAAGTATCCAAATATGGTATATGGATAGTGGCTGCACAAAACATATGACTGGTAACAAGGACTAGTTTCTTTCACTGGAGAACCTAAAAGGAGGAAATGTCTCCTCTGGAAATGGGAATAAAGGTGAGATTATTGGGGTTGGAAATGTAGGAAAGACAGACTCTCATTCCATTGAGAATGTTTATTTGATAGATGGCTTGAAATATAGCCTGATAAGTGTTTCACAACTGTGTGACAGAGGTAATCTTTTGGCTTTCACTTCCATAAAATTTATTGTGATTAGCCTTACTACTGAAAAGATTGTTTTGCAGGGAAGAACAGTTAACAATATTTACATTGTAGATTTGTCGACTCTTTCTGAGAAATGAAATTACTTGTCTGAGTGTCTTAATTAATGATCGCCTCCTTTGGCACAAAAGACTTGGTCATGCTAGTCTAAATCAATTAAAAAAACTAGTTTCCAAGGACTTGGTGATAGGGTTACCTAATATAAGGTTCAAGGAAGACAACGTTTGTGAGGCATGTGCAAGGGGGAAGCAGGTAAGTTCATCCTTCAAACCTAAGAAAATGGTAAGCTCATTCAAGACGTTGGAACTGGTTCATATGGAGCTCTGTGGTCCAATGAGAGCCCTGAGAAGAGGTGGTAATAGATATGTAATGGTGCTTGTTGATGATTATTCTAGATTTGCCTGGGTGCTGTTTCTAACTTCTAAAAATGAAGCATTTGAAATGTTCACAGCTTTTGTTAGAAAAATCCAGAAACAATTAGGAAATCAACTTGCGTCCATTAGGTCTGATCATGAACTGAATTTGAAAATGCAAAATTTGCTGAATTTTGTGATGAAAATGGAATAGATCATAATTTCTCTGCCCCTAGGACTCCTACGAAAAATGGGGTAGTTGAAGGGAAGAACATGACCCTTGAGGATATGGCTAGGACCATGCTACTTTCCTGTAAACTACCTCATAGCTTTTGGGCAGAGGCTATAAACACAGCTTGCTATATAATTAATAGATGTATGAGCAGACCTCTTGTAGAGAAAAATCCCTATGAGTTACATAAGGGAGAAAACCAAACATATCCCATCATAGGGCTTTTGGTTGCAAGTGCTATGTGCACAATAATGGCAAAGACTCCCTAGGAAAGTTTGATCTCAGAAGTTATGAGGGAGTATTCTTGGGATATTCTTCACATAGCAAAGCATATAAAATGTTTAATAAAAGAACTCTATGTGTTGAGGAAATTGTACATGTTTTGTTTAATGAATCTAACACTCTTTCTGAGAGACAGGAAAGAGTGTACAAAATTCTCCCTGGGCAACCTAACAGGGGGAACCAATTCGAGAGAAACTGTACAAAATTCTCTGAAGGATCTCGTACCTGAACCTACTCCTATACAACATAATAATGAAGGAGAAGCTATCAGAAACCAGCCGATGGGGAAATCTTACAGGTACCTGAGTTCTCACCCCATTGAGAACATAATCAATGATCCCACATCTAGAGTCAAGACTAGATCACAACTGAAGATATTATGTGCATTTGATGCCTTTTTGTCCCTAATTGAACCTAAAATGTGAGTGAAGCTCTACAAGATGTATATTGTATCAATGCTATGCAAGAAGAACTCAATCAATTTGAAAGAAGACTAGTCTGGCACCTGGTTCCAAGACCTAAGGGCAGGTTAGTCGTTGTGACAAAATGGGTCTTCAAAAACAAGCTAGATGAAGATGGAACAGTTGTAAGAAACAAGGCAAGGTTGGTGGTTCAAAGTAATAGTCAAGAGGAAGGCATTGATTATGATGAGACTTTTGCTCTAGTTGCTAGACTTGAAGCAATTAGACTCCTCATAGCCTTGCAGCTCATATGGAATTCACTCTTCATCAAATGGATGTGAAAAGTGCCTTCCTAAATGGCTATCTCAAAGAAGAGGTGTTTGTGAAGCAACCTCCTAGATCCGAAAGCAAAGAATGTACTGACCATGTATACAAGCTGGATAAAACTCTCTATGGTCTCAAGCAAGCTCAAAGAGCTTGGTATGAAAGATTGTCAAATTCCTTCTGGAGCATGGGTACAAAAGAGTTAAAATTGATAGCACCTTGTTTCTAAGGGAAAAAGGTAAAGATCTTCTGTTGTACAAATTTATGTCGATGACATAATTTTTGGGGCTACTACAGAGAGGTTGACTAAGGACTTTGCAAAACTAATAGGCAGTGAATTTGAAATGAGTATGATGGGAGAACTCAATTTCTTCTTAGGTTTGCAAATGAAACAAAGTCCAAACAGTTTCATGATTCATCATCAAAAGTACACGAAAGAACTAATCAAGAAATTTAAAATGGAAGAATCCAAAGAAATAGATACTCATATTGCAACTTCCACAAAGTTAGATGTTGATGAACCTGGTTCATTAGTTGATTAAAAGTTGTACGGGGGTATGATTGATTCACTTTTTTATCTTACTGTCAGTAGACCTAACATTGTTTTCAGTGTAGGACTTTGTGCTTGATTCCAGGCAAATACGAAGGAGTCACACTTGATTGCAGTCAAAAGAATATTAAGATACATAAAAGGCGCAATTGATCCGTGTTTGTAGTATCCTTAAAGTAGCAATTTTGACTTAATTGGATATGATGATGTTGATTATGCAGGATATATAGTGGATAGGAAGAGTACTTCAGGAATGGCACACTTCTTAGGATCTTGTCTTGTATCATGGGCTACCAAAAAGCAGAATTCAGTGGCCCTCTCTACTACTGAAGCTGAGTATGTTGTTGCTGCTTCATGCTGTGCTCAGTTGCTTTGGATCAAGCAACAATTGGTAGATTTTGGTATTGAAGTGGGATGCATACCTATATTTTGTGATAACACTAGTGCAATCAGTATGACAAAGAACATTGTTCATCATAAAAAGACGACGTACATAGATGTTAGACACCACTTCTTAAGGGACAACTATGAAAAGGGGCTAATCTTTATAGAATTCTATGCAACTGATAAACAAATAGCTGACATCTACACCAAGGCACTAAGTTTAGAAAAATTTGAGAGGAACATGTTGGAATTAGGGATGATTAAGATCACCTAAGAGGTCATGTTCAGAATGCACAATGAAAAAAAAAATGAAATATTTTTTTTTTGGTTTGGAGTTCTTAATTCTTGTGAATATTAGACTAATTTTTACTCAGTACCATACTGTAAATAGTATACTCCTATGACATATATTTATGTGACTCACTCATCTCTTACAAATTCTCTATTTTTGATATTTCAGGCATAATCAAGACAAGTTTCATTTGAAGAACCTAGTTCATCAATGCATTCTCATGAGAAAGATCAGGTATATTTCTATACTTTGCACAAATAGAAAATTTTAATTTCCAATCATGGGAAAAACTCCTAGAAAACCCAATCGTCATAAAATTCTATCCGTTGAGGCAAATTGAACCAGTTTCATTGAAGTTAGAATTCTAAGTGTAACGGAACTCTATCTCCTAAACCTTAGCAATTCTAATTAATCGTAATAAATAACTAGGGAGACCAGAACTATAAGCTTATTAGACCTCTGCTGACACCTGAAAAACTTCCGTTACTGGAACTATAATGACCACTCTTTAAAACACCCAATAAACATTCATAACCGTCATCTCAAAACTCTGATCATCCACTCTCTTCTCTGAACCCTCAAAAATTGTCCAAAATTTTCTCAATCCTTACAGAAATTCTTTGCCAAAAATGTCGAATCCCCAAGATAATCCTGCAACCCCACCACCAGTGTCACCTAACACCACTTCATCATCCACACCTACTAGTGAATCCCCAAAGCCTAGATTCCATCGCACAAAAATGATAGCAAGAAAAGCTGTTGCGACTGGTCCCTTGATGAAAGATCTAAACGAAAGATTGAAGGCTAGTCAAAAGAAAGAATCTCCAGCATAACAAACTGATTCCAGTTCTGAGTCTGATGATTACATCTATGCCAGTAAAGGAGATGAACCTAGGCCTTGTGACAATGTCACTCATCAAGAAACACCAAAAGAGGTAAATTCAAGTGTTGTTTCTAATGACTTAGGGGAAAGGGTAGAAAATAGGTATGTTCTGATAGGGGCTGCTAAAGATGTTGCTATGGGTGATTCTATGAAATTGATGAAAAATAAGAGAAAGCAGGTGCTAGCTATATGTGGGAGTGGGGAAGAAAGGGCCTCGAAGTTAGGGGGAAGTGAGTCTGGAGAGGCTGCTGAAAGGTTTGTTGGTTTGACCAAAAAATCTGTTGAACCTGGTCTATATGTAGAGGAAACTCTATTTGAGATGACTAAGAAGGTTGGGGCTAGTATTGATCCCACGAAACGCAAGGCTTCCTCATAAACGACCTCTGTTACGTCCAAACCAACCAAGAAATCCAAACCCTCAACACCCATGTCTGCTCCTAAGGTTATGAAAATTAGAAGCAAGGTTAGGGAAAGTGAAGCTGAGTTTCAAAAAGATTTAGAGGAGAGTAAGAGAAAAAGAAAAGAAAAGGGGAAAGGGAATATAGGTGAAATTTCAGAAGTTTCTGCTGAAGAGGATGAAGAGGAGATGAAACTGGTCCATCAAGAAAGAAATACTACTGTGCAGGTTCCACTTGCAAAACCAAAGGAGACTAGGACTTCCTCAATGAAGCCCTCAAAACCAGTTCCTGCTGAATCCTCTCTTGCCAAGGGAACGGGATCATCGACTAAGGTAAAACATCTGAAAGTATCCATAGAAGAAGAAGAAGATGAAAGTGAGTCAAAAGAAGAACAAGATAAGTATGCAAACTTTGATAAAAGAAAGATATTGAAGGGGAGATTGCTGAAAGACATAGAGGAGCTAGGTATGATAAGGCTTGTCACAACACTGGAGGCTCAAGGCTAGAAGGACATGGTCCTTCAGATTGATGGAAAATTTGCAAGTAAGGAACTAGTCGATATTATGGCCTATAGAAAGGTGAAGAATGGTCGGGTGACCAGTACAATGAGGGTTGGTAAAGTGAAATTCAATACTGAAAATTGGGAAAACTTCTGTGTATTCCTTGTGAGGAATATGATTATTATGCCCATAAACAAGAAATTTCTATGACACCAACACAGCTGAAGAGGTGCCTGAGGCCAGTGCAGTCCAGAAGATTGAAATGAGGCCAAAGCATAAAGTGCTTTTTGAATTTGTCAAGAAGTTCTTTCTGCCCTGACAGGAAAAAAACATACATCTAATTATATGGATCTGGTGCTCATGCAGTGTATGAATGAAAGGAAAAATATCAAATGTCATGTCTTTATGGTGAGTCTTCTTAAAGGTGTGATAAATGGTTCAAAGGCTCATGCCATTCCCTATAGTTTTATCCGACAACTGTGCTTGAATGCTTGAATGATCCTTTGAAAAAGTGGGAAATGGCCTCAAGCAAGGAGAACTTTGGTGTCAAGACTCTTGAAGCATGTGACTATCTGCTCAATGCTGCCCCTGTTGAACGTGGTTCATCAACTAAGACTCCTATGAGTAGCAAGGTCAGAGCCTTAACTCAAGAAGTTGGGACAAATAATGCTGAAATCACTAGGCTAAATGCCAGAATTGCTGATTTGGAGGTAGAAAGAAATGGGCTAAGAGTTGAAATCGCCACAGAAAAAGAGAAAAATGAAGGCATGCTGAGGATGATATGCCTGAACAAGTGAGTAAAATGGAAGGAAACTCAAATTCAGCTGTGCGTTGCTTACACTTCTCAGAATCTAGTGGTTCCGAGAAACCTACACCATTTGCTGCTGATAGTGTCATAGGTAATTGTAGCTCACAAATGGGTAAAACGCTCTCGTTTGTCCCCCTACTTAACGAGATGGTAAGAAAATAGTCAAATTAAGTGAAGATGATTTGAAATCACAGGTTGATTACTTGAAGACTTCCTTAATTGGGTACATAATTGGTGAGACGCCGTATGAGAAAACTATGGACAAGTTTGTGTTGCATGTGTGGAATTTCGTTCTAAGCCTCAGATACTGATTCACTCTGAGGGTTACTGCCTTTTCAGATTCAATACAATAGAGGACAGAGATCAAGTTATTCAACCAGTTCCTTATTCTTACAGGAATAAGCCAATGGTGTTGAAACCATGGGAAATTGATTTCTCTTTCCAAAAGGACATGCTAAGTACAGTGCCGATGTGGATTAGATTTTCGGGGCTACCTGTAGGCTATTGGTCAACTGCTGCATTGAGCAAGTTGGCTAGTGCAGTGGGGAAAACCTTGTATACAGACAAGGTCACAGCTCATTATAATAAAATATCTTATGCTAGGGTGCTAGTGGAGGTTGATGCTGCATACCCTCTACCAGATCAGATAGAGATCGAGACTCCTTTTGGGCTGAAAACTCAGATGATTGAATATGACTGGAAGCCTATCTATTGCAATCACTATCTGAAATTTGGCCATGATGCTATAGATTGCTGGTATAATTCTAGCTTTGATGAAGAATAGGTGCTGGATGAAGGGGGAAGCCAAAGAAACAGAGGATCAGAATGAGGAAGTATGTAAAATCAGTAAAACAAGAATGGCTGGTCAAAAAGGATCGAGATAGAAAAGAGTTAAATGCATAGGAGAAATTCCCAGAACAATCAACTAATAACGAAACTGAGGGGTTGGGGGAAATCACTATTACAATGGTGATTACTCAACAGGATGCAAAGCACAATACTGACATTCAGGAGCAGAGTGAAACAGTAAATAGTGAATCTATTTCCAAGATTGATGAAATGGAAGTAAATAGCAGAAAGGGCAAGGGAATTGTTGAAGTGCTAGATGCTGGAAGAAGGGGCAACAGATTGCCCTGGGCCTTCTCAGCACCTAAATCCCAAGTTGATATGATTATTGTCACTTGGAATATTAGGGGGCTAAACATAGCCCATAAGCAGAAAGAGTTGAAGACCTTTCTTGCAATCAATAAAGTAGATATACTGGGTTGTATAGAGACTAGAGATAAGGAACATAAAGCAAAGAAATACAAGGGAAGATTGCAAACGGATGGAATGTCCAATGCAATTATTCAAAGGTTATTAATGGGAGAATTTGGCTTCTTTTGAAACCTCATATCCATCTTCATGTTTCCCAAGTGACTGATTAATTCATTCAGTGATTCATTGAAGATTCCAACAGTCAATTCAAAACTCACTTCTGTGTCATTTATGCTCAGAATGATGGCAACCAAAGAGAATAGTTATGGAGTGATCTGAGGCAAATACATATATCTGGCCAAGACAATTGGCTGCTGAGTGGTTATTTTATTAATGTCTTAAGTACTGAAGATAGAATTGGGTCACCTGTATCTGATGCTGAAGTTAAAGGTTTTAGAAGTGTCATTGATGAATTGCAGCTTACTCCTCTCAGGGCAAAAGGATGGCATTTCACTTGGACAAACAAGCAGGATGTTTCATCAAGGGTATATAGTAAGATTGACTGGAGATTAGGTAACTATCAGTGGATACAACAGTATGGACACATTGAAGCTGACTTTATGAATCCATCAATATCTGACCACTATTCTATCCTTATCAAATGTGATGGCCAGAAGTTGCTTCATCCAAAGCTTTTCAGATTGTTTATCAATGTTATGGAATCCCCTCAATTCCAAAATATTGTACAACATGTCTGGAGACAGAATTTTGTGGGTGCACCTATGCAGCAGATATGGAGTAGATTAAAGTATATGAAACAATAGCTGAAGGAGATTAATGCTTATATGGCTTCATATAGGCAAAAACTTGTACATGCTAGAGAGAAACTAGAAATTATCCAGAACCTGTTGCAGCAATCTCCATTACTGCAACCTCTGCTTAATGAGGAAAGAGCAGCACTTGAAGAGATCCAGAAATGGAGTATTATGGAGGAAAAAATAATGAGGCAGAAATCCAAAGCTTGCTGGATCGAATGTGGTTATGCTAATACAAAGTACTTCTATGCTCAGTGGAAAATCATAACCAGTTAAAATAGCATAACCTCCATATATACTGATATAGGTTTAAAACTGACAGATCCCAAGGCAGTGGAACAGGAGTTTATCAGTGTTTTTCAATCATTGATGGGAGATTGTGCTGGGGAATTACCATGTGTAAACACATCTATCATCAAGGAGGGAACCTGTTTGACTCTACCACAACAAAGAATGCTGATACAGGAGGTTACAATGAGAGAGATCACAGAAGCAATAATGGAGATTCCAAAGGATAAAGCACCTGGAGTGGATGGATTCCCTATGGAATTCTTCACTAAGAACTGGGAATTTGTCAAGAATGATATATTTGCTGCTACAAATGAGTTCTTTTCCACCAACAGAATGCCTCAAATGATTAATACAACAGCTATTGCACTTGTTTCCAAAGTTAAAGCTCCTACAACTGTTAAAGACTACAGGCCCATAGCTTGCTGGACCACCTTATATAAGATTATATCCAAAGTCATTACTAATAGAATGAAGAGTGTTGTTGGTGATCTAATTGGACAGGCTCAATCAGCTTTCATTGAAGGAAGAAGCATAGTTGATAAGATTCTTCTTAGACATGAAATCTTCAAAGGATATTCTAGGAAAGGAGTGTCCCCAAGGTGTGTGTTGAAAGTGGATCTGAGAAAGGCTTATGATACTTTTGAATGGAGTTTTCTTAAGCAGGTTCTTATTGATTTAGGTTTCCCTACTTAATTTGTGCAATGGATTATGGCATGCGTTACTAATGTCTCTTATTCTCTAGTTTTGAATGGGGGTTTAACAAAACCTTTCAAAGATAAGAGGGGTATTAGGCAAGGTGACCCTATGTCACCTTATCTATTTGTGACTGCTATGGAGTATTTGAATAGGGAACTGGGGCAGCTACACAAGAATGGTGATTTCAACTTTCATCCTAAATGCAGGAAGTTGAAAAATATTCATGTATGCTTTGCTGATGACCTATTAATGTTTTGCAGAGCTGATCTTATCTCTATTAGAATATTAAAGGAGGCTTTCCACAGATTCTCTGAAGCATCTGGTCTGCAAGCAAATGTTAACAAGAGTGCCATATATATGGCTGGAATAAAGCAGAATGTCAGAGAGGTAATTCTTGGAACACTGGGTTTTATTGAATGAGAGCTGCCATTTAGATATCTGGGATACCCTTGGACTCCAAGAACATGGCTATCTGTCACTATCTGCATCTGATTGAGAAGATAACAGCCAAGATAACATGTTGGTCAGCAAAATTACTCTCTTACGCTGGAAAATGTCAGCTGATCAAAGCTGTCATATTTTGAATTCAAACCTACTAGGTTCAAATTTTCATTATGCCTAAGAAAGTGATGAAAATTATTGAAACTATCTGCAGAACTTTTTTGTGGACTGGAAGTGCTAATCCATCCAGGAAGGCACTAGTTTCTTGGGAAGGGGTATGCAGACAAAGTACAACAGGTGGACTGAATATCCTAGACATGACGGCATGGAACAAAGCATCAATTTGCAAACATCTTTGGGATTTAACGAGAAATAAGGACTGCCTTTGGATAAAGTGGGTGCACAGCTACTACATTAAACATGAAGCTATTGAAACAATGACCACTCCTATGGCTGCTTTCTTGGGTTGTGAGGAAAATTCTGGACAGTAGAGATGCAATTATGGGGAATCAGTTGCTTCAGGGGACTTTGTTTAGCAGACTGCAAGGTATGTGCAAACTGGATCACTTTCAGATCAAGAAGATGTATCTCACTCTGATTGCTATTTTAGCAAAGTTGAATGGAAGAACTTGCTGTTGCTTGCCAATGTTCATCCTAGACATCGATTCACTATGTGGTTAGCGGCACAACAGAGGCTGCCAACAGTGGAAAGATTGCAAAAAATTGGCATCCAAGTGCCTGCAACATGTGTATTCTGTAAGCAGAACATCGAATCCTTTAAACACTTATTTTTTGAATGCACAATTACGAGACATCTATGGACTAGACTTTGTTTATGGCTGGGGCATCAAAGATTAGTTGGAGACTGGGCAACTGAACTGCAATAGGTAAACAACAAAGCAAAGAGCAATGTGGGGTTAAATGCTATAACAGCTGGTGTGTTTATCTGTACTATTGCATTAATCTGGAGGGAGAGAAACAATATCAGATATGAAATGAAAGCCTATGAGGAGAATCAGATTCGCAGAGAAATTGTTTTACATATCCATATTCGAGGAAGGAATTGTAGTCGATGGCAAAATGTATTGAGGCAACTAAACAGTTTTCCATAGAATAGTTTGTACTAGCTAACTTCTATACTTAGTTCTAATTAGTGAGGAGTAGTTAGATACTTAGTAGAGATAGTTGTGATGTAAAGGAGTAGTAGCTAGTCAAAGCTACTACTAGAGCTCTACCTTGTACATTTTTTTGATATTAATGGATACAAAATGTTAAATCAAAAAAAAAAATGAAGGCATGCTCCAGCAAAGGTGAATTCTGCTACAAGCCCAACCCTCTAGCACTTCCAAGCCTTAGGTTTCTCGTCCTTAGCGACCAGTTTAGCAACCCTTCAGTTTCCAGTTTCCAGTCTAGGAATTTCTTGTCTGTTCTTATTATGTTTTTTGCTCATGGTTGGATGTTTTGTTTTTATTTTTGTGGATTGCACTATAGAAATACCTCTTTAATCAATTAATGCAGCTTGTCTTGTTCTTGTTGAATTTGTTCTAAATAGTTATTTTTAAGCTGATTTGTGATTAACTTGACCATTTGTTCACGTGCAGTCGCCCCAGTGGTCATGAGTATTAATTAACTTTGAGGATTCACTATATTAATGAAACATTTCGATGATGCCAAAAGGGGGAAGATTTTGTGCTTAAATTCTAGTGATGTTTATGACTTAATCTGACCTCCTTGATGATAAATTTTCTAAGTGTTGGTTTTAAGTTGAGTTCACAGGTTTCCTTATCACAATAAGCACAGAGTTTGTCATCATTAAAAAGGGGGAAATTGTTGGCCCAAGTTTCAGTTGAAGTTTTTAAGATTGACAAATAAACCTATGGAAGGACCTGGTCCATCTTGTACTACACAGTCTGAATTAACCAGGTCACATGTGTAGTAGGTGAGGAAGATAAGCACTAAAGATCACGCATCAATATCTTGTGAACGTAATCGAAAAGGATGCATTCGGGATAAGGAGGATAGTCTCCTTATGTGAAGAGAACTTGATCCTAAGTTAGGATAAGAGTTAGAGTTTGTATTGGCTAAGGATTTATATGGACTACAGATAAGAAGTGGAGTTGTAATCGAACTCTAACTACTAAATCAATATATTATTGTGTTGGTTTTCTTTTACAAGCAACACACACGAGCAAAAGTAAAGCATATTTGAGAGCAAATAAAGCGAGTCTATTTTGCAAGCAATATATGAAGATACAAGTGTGTACAGCTGAAGCTACATGAACTAAGAGAGAAGAACCGGTTCCATCTAAGTGAATATTTCTAGTTCAATTGTAGTAGGTTTTTATATTGTACTTTTCCGCTTTATTAGAATCATTTGTATTAGGTATCTTGTGTCATCAAGTTAGAGTTAACTTGATAGTGTCGCAGCAGCTGAGGCTTTGTGCCACACTGGGATTAGAGTTTAATCCTTAGGTTGACAGAGAGTCTTTGTAAATGTTGTTTGGCTCATTGATTTTTAGTGGAGTTTGGGAAAATCATACTGAGTAGTAGGTCGTGGTTTTTTTACCTTTCGAGCCGGGTGTTATCCACGTAAAAATATCTGTTCATTTTACTTTCAGTTCTTATTATTCCGCAAACTGCTGTAGTTAGAAGTTAGGTACCAGACAAGTGACCCTTTATTGTGTGGTATTGACGTTTATTAACATCAAAAGCAAACGGTAATAATTTTTGAACCTTTATGGTATAATGGTTTATAAATTTGTCGTTATGTGTGTTCTTGACAGTTCTTGATATTTGTGGATCGGGTCAATCGCCTCGATATGAATAGATGCATCTAAAGATGCGTCGTCGACCCTAGACAAGTGCACATTTTATTTCTGTTGGCTCGGGCCGTCGCCTCAGTATTAAGTGCACATGATTAATTGTGTGGAAACTTATACTTGCTTTGCTTTGCTATTGTTCCAAAATGCAAGTTGTAAATTTTGATATAGTGAAGAACATGACTTATGCCACTTGCCATAAACTGTTGATACTAGTAGCTTTCCATGCTTAGAAAAAAAAAACAAATATATATATATATATATATATATATATATATATATATATATATATATATATATATATATATATATTATTTGATCTTAGTAAGCATCGAGTCGACCTCTCGTCTCTACTTCTTTGAGATTAGACGGGATACTTACTGGGTACATGTTATTTTTGTACTCATGCTATACTTCAGTAGTTAAATATACAGGATCTGAGGCAGGTGGATATGGTTATCATTCCGGTACGCAATCGTGAGCAGATTTGGGACTTCTACGGTGAGCTGCTATTCCTTCATGCTGACCCCCGGCCGAAGAAGTCTTTCCTTGTATTTTAGTTTTCTGTCTATCCCGATTCAGACAGTAGGATAGTATGATATTCTTTTGTATGTATTCTACTAGTTGCCCGTAGCTTGTGATACCATGTTCTTGCACACACATTAGTAGACTTATTTTTGGGTTATAATATTATGTCACTCCATTATCTTTCACTTTTGTTTTAAATTCCCAAATGCGAATATTTATTTCACTTAAATTGTAGAATTTATTAACATAAGAAGTAAAAATATTCCGCTTTGGCTTGCCTGGCAATGGTGTCGGGCGCCTTCATGACCTATTGTGGAAATGAGTCGTGACAATAAAACGTATTAATCCGAATATACGCCGTATATACTTACCATACTGTGAAAAAACAATATACTTCGTATATCCAAATAAATAATATTTATACTAATAATATTTAATTTATACTTCATAATATACTTATTAAAAAAATAAATATTAATTTATTATGCAAATTGTATAATATATATGATAGGTAAATATTATAAAGATCACCTATTCATCGAGGTATGAACTATTATACAAAAGCATTCACATTTATACCACTAAATAAAACGTTACCATAGTTAATATAGAGAGAAAGTACCAATAAAACCATAATTAATAACAATTTCATTATTAGATGGGAAACTGAAACTCTTTGGTTTTATATTTAAGGAAATAAACACATTAGATGCATGATTGTAGGTAAGAGTCTAAAGTTTTCTGCTTGAAATATAATTATTTAGTTGCCTTGTATGTAAAATACCTATTGCGGCTATGTTTGTGAAAGTTTTTCTTAAAATTTGTCTATTTGTGTTTTTGGCCCCTCATAAAAAGCATATTTAAGTAAATATACTAGCATAATTAAAGTCCATATTTATTTGGAATCATTACACAAATAGTCATTCATATTCAATATTTATGTTTTCTAGCCATATTGTTACAATTCGGATTTTCTGTCCTCGGGAGTCGTGATGGCGCATACTAATGTGAGCTAGGAAAGCCAATCCTTTAACCACTGACTTCATTATCCAATTATTTCTTTTAACAAATATAAGGCGATAACATATAAACAGCGAAACTTTAAATTTAAGCGGAAGACAACAATAAAAAATCTAAAATCTATATCTATTACAACTACTCAAGCCTTAATCACTTCGTGTCACATTGTCAGAGGTCTATAATTTACTACATACAAGGTCTGAAGAAAATAACAATACACTGTTCCTGAATATAAGGAAAGTAAAATAGGAAATAGGGATAGAGGAGACGCCAGGGCCTGCGGACGCCAGCAGGTCTACCTTGGATCTCCGCTTGGACTAAAGGTAGCCTCAAAATTATGGACCAAGAGCTGCTGTGGGATCTGCACATAATGCAGAGTGTAGTGTCAGCACAACCGACCCCATGTGCTACTAAATGTCTAGCCTAACCTCGGCAAAGTAGTGATGAGGCTAGGACCAAATTACCAAACAAATCTGTGCAGTTCAAATATATATATATACAGCAAAAAAGAAGTACAGCAATAACCAGTAAAGTATAGAGGGGAAGCATGCTGTGGGGGAGATGCTAATTCCGAACAGAAATACAAGCGGTAAATGCAAGAAGAAATTAATCTCATATATCAACCAAAAGAAACAAAAAGTAATAATTGCACGACATCATCCTTCGTTCTTTTGCTCTCTTTCCTCACCATATAATCAATATAATCGGCACGGAATGGTACATCTTGCGGCAAGACATCATCCTTCGTGATTTAACTCTCTTCATCACCCAAACAACAACCACAAAAAATAGGGCAAGGGGATAAATAAAATTTTAATAAGAATCCCGGCAAGGAAACAACAATTCAACAATTTAGTCCCGACAAGGGAGATAACAAATAAAGCAACAATAGCTCGGCAAGGGTAGTGTCATCACCCGGATTGTCCACCCTCGAAAGTCGTAATGGCGCCTACTAATGCGAGCTAGGCAAACCAAAAATTATCTAATTTCTAACAATTTTTATATTACTCTTTTTAAAAACCAACATAGAACATTAATGAGACAAAAGTGAAATTTTTATGAACTAAAGCGGAAGTCATCAATGATATAGTCAAACTGTGTCTATCACAACTTTAAAACTCAACACCCAAAAACCGGGTGTCACAGTATCATAGACCGTCTAGGAGTTACAAAATACAAAGTCTGAATTAAATACATAAAACTATTTCTGAACAAGAATAAAGGAAACATGAATAGAATAAAGGGGGACACTAGGGCCTGCAGATGCCTGCAGGTCTACCTTGGGTCTTCGAGTTGACTGAAAGAAGCCCTCCAACTAATGTCCGATAGCTTCTATGGGATCTCCACACAGTGTAAAGTGTAGTATCAGCACAACCGACCCCATGTGCTGGTAAGTGTCTAGCCTAACCTCGGCGAAGTAGTGAAGAGGCTAGGAAAAGACAAACATATAAACCTGTGCAGTTTAAACATATACACCAGAGCAAGAAGTACAAAAAACAATCTAACAATTTCGAGGAAGGGAAATGCTATGGGGAGATAATAGTTTGGCATAAAAGTAACAAGTAAGGAAAAAACAATGTAGCTCGTATACATACGAGATATCAATAAATCAATAGTTGCACGGTAGCAACCTTCGTGCTTTTACTACCACCCTTCATGGTTTTACTCTCATCCTCACTAAAACTGTACACGATATTACCCTTTCTACTTTTACCTTACATAATCATGGAGCGGAATGATCCTTCGTGCATTAACTCTCATATTATGGTACATCATTCGGTACGATATCACCTTTCTTGCTTTACATATTCTCTTCATAATCATTCACGGCATCACCCTTCGGGCTTTACACTCTTTCCTCACAAACAACAATGCACGATATAGCCCTTCTTGCTTTATCACTCTTCCTCACCTAAATAACAATCACAAAAAATAAGGTGAGGGAATAGACAAGAATAAAATGAGAATCCAGGCAAGGGAAGAACAATTTAACAATTAGATCCCGGCAAGGAAACAATATTCAAACCTATCAACTTCCCGAAGGGAACAACTGATACCTTTTTTCTCTTTCTTTCACCTTCATTTCATATATCACTCTACACTTGAGCCAATCCTCCAAAGTATGCAATCATTTTATAGACTTTCAAATTTTGTAGTATAACTTGAGCCAACACTCTGAGGTTTCAATCAACCCACTTACTATCACAATTTCACAATATAACTTTAGCCATTGCTCCTTGATGTTCAAGAACCACAGTTACTTTATTACATTCCAAAACAAATAGAAATAAACTTTAAAGCATAGATTATTCAACACAATCATGAAGTTCACATTATAAGACTCACGGTCGTGCTAGACACCAACGTATAGATTCTCGTCACCATGCCTATATGTCGTACTTACAATTAGCACATAAAAAGTAAGACCAAATTCCTAATCCCTGAAGCTAAGGTTAGACCAAACACTTACCTCCATGCCTTGAATATCACTCAAGTCTCAACTATAGCTTCACCTCTTGATTTCACCATCAATCATCTCGAATCTAGTCACAAGTTACTTAATTATATTTAAAAATGCTTAATAAATCAACCCCAATGCATGGTAAAAAGTTTTACAAGGTTTTATCCAAAGAGGTCGAAATTTCCGCTGGCCCACGTGGTCGAAACTCGAGGTTCGCACCAAAACCCAGTTACCAATTCCCGCAAAAATCCAATTATATGATTTGTTCTGAAGTAGGACCTCAAATTAAGCTCCAACTCCCAATTTTTAGAAAATCAAGGTTCTACCCAAAACAATTAATTTTCCCATGAAAAGCTTTGATTAGAAGTTGAAATCATGTTAAAAGATGTTAAGGAGTGAGGAGAATGAATTAGGAATAACTTACTAATCATTTTTGAGAAGAAACGTTGTTCGGAAAATCGCCTCTTATGTTTTGGGGTTTTCAAAAATGTAAAATAACTGAAATTTACGTGTAATTATACCCCTATGAACCTCCCTGTGCGGGCCGCGGCCGCACATGCTTCCTGAAGGCCTACGTATCATTGCCCCGTGGTTATCGCACATAGCCATTTGCGGCTGCACATCACCCATCGCGGACTGCTCAAAGGCGACTGTGGTTGGCCTCTCCATGGCCGCACGCGATTTCTCGCAGACCGGGCAAGAGGGTTCAGAGACATGCAATATTTCCTGAGCATGCAACATCTGATCATTTAAGTCAGAGGCATTCCGGAAGCTACTCGAAACTCACCCGAGCCCTCGAAGCTTTAACCCAAGCATGCACACTACCTAAAAAACACCTTACGAATATATTCGTGTGATCAAATCACCAATATTACATTGTGAACATCGGATTAAGCCTCAAGATCATTGAAATTTCTCAAAACTACTTTTAAACATCAATTTCCCAATTAGGATACGGATCATGTCAAACGACGTCCGTTTTTAACCAAACATCACATCAGTGATTCAAACTTATATAAGACTTGTACCGGGTTCATGAAAAAAAATCGGACCCGATACCATTACTTTCAAATCAGATTTCATTCCAATTTTCTTCAAACATTTTCAGAAAACAATTTCACTTAAACTTAATTTCTCAGGCTTGGGACCTTGGAATTTGATTCCGAGCATATTCCAAAGTCCCATATTTTCCAATGAACCCTTCGGGGCCGTCAAATCACGGGTCCGGGACCGTTTACCTAAAGTGTTGACCGAAATCAAATTTGCTCATTTCAAAGCAAAAACTTAGCAATTTTTCACAAAATTTCTCATTTTATGCTTTGCGGATATGTGCCAGGACTGCGCACACAAATCGAGGTGACTCTAATAGAGGCTTTGAAGGCCTCGTAGTAACAGAATTTAGTTAAAATAGGTGATGACCCCTTTGGGTCGTCACATTCTCCACCTCTAAAATAACAATTCATCCTCGAACGGACAGGAGAAGGAACTACCTGAGTCGTAGAAAAGATGAGGATAACGGTGCGGCATATCAAACTCGGACTTCCAAGTCGATGCCTCATGAGGCTAACCTCTCCACTGAACACGAACCGATCGAAAAATATTCGACCTTAACTTACGAACCTGCAGGCCTATAATAGCTATCTGCTCCTCCTCATAAGACAAGTCCTTGTCCAACTGGATAGTGCTGAAATCTAACACGTCGGATGGATCAACGTGATACTTTTGAAGCATGGACATATTAAATACTGGATGCACGACTGATAAACTAGGCGACAGTGCAAGTCTATAAGACACCTCTCCCATATGATCAAGAATCTCAAATGGAACAATGAACATAGGGTTAAGCTATCCCTTCTTCCAGAATCTCATCATGCCCTTCATAGGCAAGACTCGGAGCTATACTCGCTCACTGATCAAAAAGGCCACATCTCAAACCTTGCGGTATGCATACCTTTTCTTCCTAGACTGAGCTATATGAACCTTATCATGTATAACCCTGACCTTGTCAAAGGCCTCCTGAACCAAATATGTTCCTAATAACTGAGCCTCTCCTTGCTCAAACTATCCGACTAGAGATCTACATCACATACCATACAACGCCTGATGAGGTAAACTGCGTACCTTGATCCAAAATGATAGATGCAAGCACACCATGAAGACCAAAATCTCCCGAATATAGACATCAGCCAGCCTCTCGAATGAATATGAGACTGCTATAGGAATGAAATGTGCTAACTTGGTCAGTATATTAACAATGACCTATACAGCATCGGATTTCTTTTGAGTCACTGAAAATACAGTAACGAAGTCCATAGTGATCGTCTCCCACTTCCACTCGGGAAGTTTAGTCCGTTGAAACAATCCACCAGGACTTTGCTGCTCAAACTTAACCTGATGAAATTTCAAACATCGAGCTACATACGCAACAACATCTTTCTTCATTCTACGCCACCAATAATTTTGATGCAAATCCTAATACATCTTTGCGGCACTTGAATGAATAGAGTACTGGGAGCAATGGGCCTCCTTTAAGATAAATTCTCAGAGTCCATCCACATTCGGCTCACACACTCAAGCCTACAATCTCAAAACTCCATCATCATCTAAGGTCACCTGCTTGGCACCTCCACGCTGCACCTTGTCTCTAAGGACACACAAACGGGGATCATCAAATTTCCAATCACGGGTACGCTCCAATAATCAAAAACGAGCAACCGTGCAAGCTAAAACTTTACTAGGCTCAGAAATATGAAATTTTGCGAATCGATTGGCCAAGGCCTAAACATCCAACGCGAGCGGCCTCTAGGTAGCCAGAATATAAGCAAGACTGCCCATGCTGGCCGACTCCATACTCAAGGCATCGGCTACCACATTGGACTTTTCCGGGGTGGTATTATATAGTAATATCATAATATGTTAACAACTCCAACCACCTCCTCTATCCCAAATTCAACTCCTTCTGCTTGAATAGATACTTAAGACTCTTGTGATCGGTGAACACCTCACACGCCACGCCGTACAGATAATTCCTCCAAATCATCAATGCATGAACAATGGCTGCCAACTCTAAATCATGAACATGATAGTTCTTCTTATGAATCTTCAACTACCTCAAAGCATAGGCAATAACCTGGCCATCCTGCATCAATACTTCACCAAGATCAACGCTAGACGCATCACAACAAACTGTATAAGGCAATGATCCTGAGGGCAAGACCAATACCGGTGCCGTAGTCAGAGCTGTCTTGAGCTTATGAAATCTCGACTCACACTCGTCCAACCATCCGAACTAGCTACCCTTTTCGGTCAAGCTAGTCATCGGGGCCGCAATAGATAAAAACCCCTCCATGAACCGACGATAGTAGCCTGCCAATCCTAAGAAACTCCGAATATTCGTAGCTAATGCTTGTCTATGCCAGTTCCCGACTGCCTCAATCTTCTTAGGATCAACCTGAATACCTTCTAGTGATACAACGTGGCCCAAGAATGCAACTGAACTTAACCAAAACTCACACATCAAAAGTTTTGCATGTAGATAACTATACTTCAGAGTATGAAGAACCATCTGGGGTGCTGCTCGTGCTCCTCCTGGCACTGAAAATATATTAGAATATCTTCAATAAAGACTATCACGAACGTGTGAAAATAAGGGAACACTCGGTTCATCAAGTCCATAAAATCTGTTGGGGAATTCGGGCTACTGAGCGGTAGATGAGGAAGCGTGTGTTCTCGTCATCTCAAAGAATAGAGTATAAATTCAATCAGTATTAGGAAACAAAACCACACTACAAGAAAGAACAAATGGGATGTTATTCCTAACTCTGTAGCCAATGGGGGATAAATACAGACGTCTCCATTCTGATCCCTCAGACTTAACAAAGATTCTTTGTGAACTGTGACACCATTTGACCTAGAACTCTGATACCAACTTGTCACAACAAGAATTGGCCCCCCACGGATGTCGTGATGGCGCCTACTAATGCGAGCTAGGCAAACCATTTTCATGCTACTCATTTTAAAAACCAACATAGAACATCAATGAGATAAAAGTGAAATTTTTATGACCTAAAGCAAAAGTCATCGATGATATAATTAAACGACATCCATTACAACTTTACAACTCAACACCCCAAAACTTGGTGTTGCAATATCACAAATCGTCTAGGAGTACTAAATACAAAGTCTAAATGAAATACATAAAATTGTTTCAAAACAATAATAAAGGAAATAGGAATAGAATAGATGGGGACGCTAGGGCCTACAGACGCCTATAGGTCTACCTTGGGTCTCCGAGTGGACTGAAAGAAGCCCTCCAACTAATGTCCGATATCTATACTGGGATCTGCACACAATGTCGAATGTAGTATCAGCACAACTGACCCCATGTGCTAGTAAGTATCTAGCCTAACCTCGGCAACGTAGTGACGATGCTAGGACCAGACCAGAATAAAAACTTGTGGAGCTTAAATATATATAGCAGAACAAGAAGTATAGAAAACAATCTAACAATTTCGGGAAAGGGAACATGTTGTGGGGAGATAACAGTTTGGCATAAAAGCAACAGGTAAGGAAAGAAACAACGTAGCTCGAATACAAACGAGAAATCAGTAAATAGATAGTTGCATGACACTACACTTCGTGCTTTTACTCTCATCCTCACCAAAATAGTACATGGCATCACCCTTCGTGCTTTTACCTTAGATAATCGTGGCACAAAATGATCCTTATTGCATTAACATTCATATCATGGCACAAAATGGTAAATCATGTGGCACGGTATAACACTTCGTGCATTACATATTCTCATCATAATCATAAAAGGCATCACCCTTCTTGCTTTACACTCCTTCCTCACAAACAACAATGTACGGTAACACCCTTCGTGCATTATTGCTCTTCCTCACACTAGCAACAATCACAAAAAGATGGGGGTGAGGGAATAGAAAAAAATAAAATGAGAATCCCGGCAAGGGAACAACAATTTAAAAATTAGATCCCAGTAAGGGAACAATAATAAAAATATCAACTTCTCGGAAAGGGAACAATTTATACCTCCTTATCTTTCGTTCACCTTCATTTCATAACTCGCTCTACACTTGAGCCAATGCTCCAAAGTATGCAATCATTTCATAGACTTGAGCCAATGATCCAAGGGTTCAATCAACCCACTTGATTTCACAATTTTATAATATAACATTAGCCATTGCCCCTCGATACTCAATAACCACAATTACTTCATTACCTTCCACAACAGATAGAAATCAACTTTAAAGCATAGATTATGCAACACAATCATGAAATTCACATTATAAGAATCATGGTCATGCTAGACACCAAATTATATATACTTGTCACTATGCCTATACGTTGTACTCACAATTATTACATAACAAGTAAGACTCAATTCCTAATCCCTCAAGCTAAGGTTTAGACCAAACACTTACCTCGATGCCCTTAGCACCACTCAAGTCTCAAATATTGCTTTACCTCTTGATTTCACAACCAATTCGCTCGAATCTAGTCACAAGATAGTTAATTAAATTAATAAATACCAAATTAATCAATCCCAATGCATGAAAATAAGTTCTACATGATTTTACCCAAAGAGGTCAAAAATTCCCCTGGCCCACGTAGTCAAAACTCGAGGTTCGGACCAAAAACATCCGATTACCCATTCCCCTACTAAACCAAATATATGATTTGTTTTGAAATCGGACCTCAAGTTGAGGTCCAACTCCCCAATTTTTAGAAAACCTAAGTTCTACCCAAAACACCCAATTTCCCCATGAAAATCATTGATTAGATATTGAAATCATGTTAAAAGATGTTAAGGAGTGAAGAGAATGAGGTAGAAATCATGTTAACTTAAAAATTTATTTTTCGGGCTTTGGACCTCAGAAATCAATTCCAGGCATACGTGCAAGTTTCATATTTTCCTACGAACCCTCTGGGATCATCAAATCATGGGTCCGAGTCCGGGACTATTTACCCAATTTGTTGACCAGAGTCAAACTTGTTCATTTCAAAGCCAAAATTTAGCAATTTTTCACAAAATTTCTCATTTTAAGCTTTTTAGCTATGCACCAAGACTGTGCACGCAAATCGAGGTGACTCTAAAGGAGGTTTTCAAGGCCTTGGAGTCTCAATATTAAATTGAAATAGGTAATGACCCCTTATGGTAGTCACGGTTGGCAACATGATGATCTCCCCTCTTTCTCACTTTCACTTCACAACTCGAGCCAATGCACTAGAGGTTCAATTGTCAAGTATACTTTTACAATTCATTATACAACTTGAGCAATGCTCCTCAATGTTCATAGGTCACAATTCCTTCCAAAAACTTTACACAACAAATAGAAACCACCACTAAGGCATGAAAGATACAACAAAGTCATGATAATCACAAAATAAAGATTCACGGGCATGCTAGACACTAATGTATAGATACCATGCGTATACGTCGTACTCAACAATTACCATATAAAAAATAAGACTCAACTCCTAATCCCTCAAGCTAAGGTTAGACCAAACACTTACCTCGACGCCACGAACACAATTCACGATTCAACTACAGCTTTACCCCTTAATTCCACCACCAATTCGCTCGCATCTAGTCAGAAATTACTTAATTACATCAATAAACGCAGAATGAATCAACCCAATGCATGAAAATGAGTTTTCTAAAATTTTACCCTAAAAGTCAAAAAATTTCCCTTGGGCCCACATGGTCAAAACCTGAGGTTCGAACCAAAAGCTGATTATTTATTCCCCACGAACCCAAATATATATAAATCGGACCTCAAATCAAGGTCCAACTCTGTAATTGAGGTTCTACGCAAAACACCCAATTTTCCCCATGAAAATCATTGATTTTGGGTTGAAATCATGTTAAAAGATGAAATGAGTTAAAACTAACTTACAATCAATTTGGAAGAAGAGTTGTTCTTGCGAAATCTCCCAAGGGATGTGCTTTTAAAAGATGTGAAAAATAGGTTAAAATTCGTCAAAGTATAAAAGTTGCAGGTTGTAGATGCGGGAAATGCGAACATGACCTCTGCTAGCTTTGGAATTGCGAAACAGTGCTCGCATTTGCAAGAGGACCCTCACATTTGCAAGATCGAATTTACGAACGACATCTCGCATTTGCGAGATAAGGCAGGGCTGGGCTAGTTTGCATTTACGACCAAGCCCTGAATTTGCAATATCGCATTTGCAAGCCAGGCTTTGCAATTGCGAAGCCTACAGGAAGGATCATACCAGCAATGAAACCTGCAATTTTCTAAATATAAAATGCACTCCATGGCCTATCCAAAACTCACCCGAGCCCTCGGGTCTCAAAACAAATTATACACAAAACCTCAAAAATATCCCGCAGATTTATTCGTTTACTCAAATTACCATAATAACATCATTAACATCGAATTAAAGCTCAAGATCAATGAAATTTTTACCAAACTTCTTTAAGCATCAAATTTACATTTAAGTTCCAAATCACGTAAAATGGATTCCGTTTCGTACCAAACTTTACCGACAACACATAAATCATATTGAACATGTACCGGTCTCCGAAGCCATAATACGCGTCTTATACCATTGGTTTCACATAACATTTAACTTTAAAAACCCTTTATAATTTTTAGAAAATAATTTCTTTCAAAAATTCATTTCTCGGGCTTGGAACCTTGGAATTCAATTCCAGGGAACGCCCAAGTTCCTTATTTTTCTATGACATTCTAGGACCATCGAATCATGGGGCTGGGTTCATTTACCCAAAATGTTGACCAAAGTCAAATTAATTCACTTTATTGTAAAAATTTATCATTTTTTCATAGATTTTCATGTATAGGATTTTCGACTATGCACCTGGACTGTGGACGCAAATTGAGGTAGTGCTAAAAGAGGTTTTAGGGCCTCGGAACGCATAATTCATTTAAAAAACAAGTGATGACCTCTTGGATCATCACATTCTCCACCTTTAAAACAACAGTCCATCCCTGAACAGACAGAAGAAGGAAGTAACTGAATCGGTGAGAAGATGCAGATAACGGCTCCGCATATCGGACTCGGACCCCGAGGTCAATGCCTCATCAGGCTGACCTCTCCACTGAACAAGAACAGAAGGAAAACTCTTCAATCTCAATAGACGAACCTGCCAATCTAGAATAGCTACCAGCTCCTCCTCATAAGATAAGTCCTTGTCCATCTGGACATTACTAAATATAACACGTGGGATGGATCGCCATGATACTTTCTAAGCATGGACACATGAAATACTGGATGCACAACTGATAATCTCAATGGCAATACAAGTTTATAAGCTACCTCTCCCATTTAATCAAGAATCTCAAACGGGCTAATGAACCTTGGTCTAAGCTTGCCCTTCTTCCCACACCTCATCACGCCATTAATAGACGACACTCGAAGTAATACCCACTCACTAACCATGAATGCCAAATCATGAACCTTGCAGTTGGAATAAACCATTTGCATGGACTAAGCTATTTGAAGCCTATCCTGAATGATCCTGACCATGTCCAAGGCATCTTGAACCAGATCCGTACCCAACAATCGAGCCCCTCCCGGCTCAAACTATCAAATCAGTGACGGACATCACCTACCATACAAAGCCTCATATGAAGCCATATGAATACTCAAGTAGTAGCTATTGTTGTAGGAATACTATGGTATAGGCAAAAACCGATCCCACCAGCCTCAAAAGTTAATGATACAAGCTCGGAGAATATCCTCCAAAATCTGAATGGTTTGCATATACTGTCTATCCATATGAAGATGAAACATTGGGCTGAACTAAACCAACGTTCCCACTTCTCACTGAACTGGCATCCAAAAGCTTGAGGTAAATTGCGTACCTCGATCGAAAATTATAGACACGAGCGTACCATGAAGGCGAACAATCTCCCGGATATAGATTTCAGCTAACCTCTGAGAAGAATAAGAGACTGCCACATGAATGAAATGCACTGACTTGGTCAGCCAATCAAGATGACCCATACTGTGTCGAAATTCCTCCGGTTCTGCAAGGGTCCAACAGAAAAATCCATAATAATATGTCACACCTCCCTTTTCACTATACACCCTCGCGAGAGGCATAAAGGAGTTTTTCCTATTAAAGGACAATCGGAACGGAATTTATTATTAAGAATTCAAAGTCGCCACTTGGGAGATTAATAATGTCCCAAGTCAAAATTTGAATCCCGAACCGAGGATTATCATGACTCTATTAACAGTCCGCGAACCAGAAATCTAGACAAGGAACTCTGTTAACCCGGGAGAAGGTGTTAGGCATTCCCGACTTACGTGGTTCTAGCACGGTCCCTCAACTGTTGCATTTGGCTTATTATCTGATTCTATTACATGAAGAACCTATGTGCCAATTTTTACTTTTTACTTTTTTTATGTAATATATTTATTTGAGAAAGTGAATGTTATTTAAAATGTGTTTTCGGATTGCGCAGCATGAAATGAACCTGCAATCCTAGACACACACTATTCAACATTTTAGGATTTGGATTTGGGCCGCATAAAATTCCTACCCGTATTTAGGAATATAATTTATTAAAGTCACGCCTAATAGAGCGTAATACGTTGAAATCATTTGGGAGGGTCGTGAAATTCGCTAAACCGCCATTCCCGATTTTCTAAATAGTTTGTTTAAAAAAAACCTTTAATGAGGGCCACGCAATTTTGCATTTTTTTGGGCAAGGCATGTCTCATTTTATTTTATAGGATAAGCCTAAAAGTGACTATATTTTCTATTTTTATTCCGTCTCTAAAAAAAGAAAATTCTAATTGATTATTATCCGAAGACAGGTTTAACGTTCAAGTCCGCGCTCAAAAAAAGGATGGACCTATTAGCTTAGACCCGCTAACTAACTCAAAACCCAAAATTATTAAGTGAACCTTGAATCGAAATATTTAAAAAACAGGCCCAAATTATAGGCCATTTCGCCTGAAGAGCATCTGACTCTATTGCACATTCATGGCATGAATTACATAGGGTCTAAAGGGGGGCAACATGCAAGCCCATACCTAAATCATAAGACCTGAATTGCCTAAATTGGCCAGACCTAACAAAAGGGCTCATGGGATCAATTCCGGGCAACAAGCAACATACGGGTCTTTCCCAAACCAAAAATAAAGCTTCCATGACTAAACTATCCCTAGAGTTCAATAACAGGTGAGTTTGAATAACTGAACCAATTAATATTTCAAGGATTAAGTAATCGCCATTCACTAGACAAAGTAGTTAATTATTTATGTGCTCTTACCTAATTCCTGTATCACAACCGTAGAAGATTTTTTTTTTAGAACTACTGCCTGCAATGATCAATGAAATTACAACTTAACTGCAATGTGCAAAACTAATTTACTGCCTGAACCTATACTCAAATATATTCGACTGAGATTAACTCAACTTCCTGCCTTAAGTACTCGACATCAGTAATACAACACAATTAGAAAACAAAACAACCAAATTTTATTGCACATAACCATTGACATGAAACTAACTTCAAATTAATCAGTTCATTAAACTCAGGTATTTATAGTCGTTTATGTAACGACCAAACAGCCCTATTACAATTTATTAAAATCATGCAGTCTAAACAGTTGTTATACAAAACAAATATTGAGCATTAAACTACATTCAACTGCAAAATGTCACATTGTAGAACAACATCCAAATGAGCTTAATTTTGGTAGGCATCTCTATTTCAACGTTAACTCAAAGTTACATCAAAGTAATTAGAGGTCTACCCGGGAATCAAAATTTAACATGAAAGAGGAGAGGTTAGCACAGCAGCAAGGAGCAACACACAACCAGCCAGGAATCAATAAAATAACCCAGGAGAGTTTGGAACTAGGCAACTCAGCAATCAACCACAAACCACTCGAGTGAAATGGAAATTTGGCCCAGGAAATACAAAACACATTCAGCAATCGAGCAAATAAAGGATAAGCCCCCCAAATGACTTTATATGTTGTAAATCTTACACACAAAACTGAAGACATAGATGTTTGAGCTTTTAATTCTAATTGAGCCAGAAAAACTGAATCACTGATAAAAACTTGAAAATGATCTAATGTGAAGCATTGCAATAATTGTTTTTGGTATTTTATATTTGATTTTTGTTTGTCTTTTTTTGGAAGATTTGGAGTTTGATTTCAAGTTTCAGATCTGAATCTTGTTGAGAGAATGGGGGAATTTTTTTATGAGGCTCCGAACTATCGTCACAAATTAGCAAAGAATTACACAAATAATCAGACAAAAATCAAAAATTAAAATGAATTAGAATCTAAACAAGATGAACAAACAAATGATATAGATCACAAATTAGAACAACAATCAGAATAGAAATAATAACACGAGTGTTAACCAAACTAAAAATAAACTAACACCTAAAACCTAATAATATTGATTAACCATTGATGAACTAAAACTCACGAGGACCAGGAGAAACAAAAATGAAATTGAAAGAGAACTTACTGATTTCAAAATCCCTGTGGCCAAACGTCTAAAGTGATTTTCGATTAATGTTATTTATCTATTTCATCCGAAATAGACATATAACATTAAGCGAAAAATGACTGACTCCGAATGAATAAGAACAGACCCGACTTCATGAACCTCAGATTTGAAATTCACTCAATTCTTTTTGGATTTGAAGGATTTTGGTTAGGTATTAGGGACGAGGGAGGTCAGGGGATCATGGGGTGTGATTTTGGGCGAGTTTGGGTGAGGTAGTGACTTGGCTGGAATCTTCAAAATGATATTCAAGGAGATGGGTGGTGATTCGAGAAAAACCAACACCGGCTATGAGGAGAGGAGGTTAGGGTGTAAATTTTTGTGATTGGAGGCGGCGGCGCCACTGGCGCCCTTGGGATTTAAAGACTTAACATTTTAGGGTTCATGTCCTTTGAGGGATGTGGGAAATGGAGGAGACGAGATGGGGGTGGGTGGGGGCCTTAGGATATTTATATAGTTAGGGGTGGGGGCTTCTTGATCGTCTGGTCAAATAACCTCGACGGGCCAGATTGATCCTAGTTAAACTGACGTCGTTTGGTCAGTTGAAGATCCGGACCGGGTTTCGGCGAAAATGGGCGTGGGAGTGGGTGGAATTGGGATTGGATGGGGATTTAAATTAAACAAGCCCAAAATTGAACATTCTTACATGACCAATTCTTTTAATTCCTCTCCATTTTTTATTCCACTTTTTCTTTTCAATTAACTTCTTTTTTGTTATTTCCATTTTATTATTTTGCATTGTATTTTATATGATTTTTATAAATATGTAACAATAAAAATATAACTTTAAACTAAACTAATCAATGGCCTAAAACCACATTAAAACTAATGTGCGACAATTTCACAATTAAAATAATAAAAATGCTAAAATGAACTATTTTTTGTGATTTTTCATGCATTGTTCTAAGGAAATTTGAACCCTAATTAATATTAAAATATGAAATTAAATCCTAAATGTAAATTCATATTTTTTGTAATTTTTATGAATCAACATGCACTCATAAAATGCAACAATTATCAGGAAATGACACAAGAATGCACAAAATCATAAAAATAAAGAAAAATCATTTTTTTTTATTTTTGGGAATAAATCAAATATAGGGCAAAAATCACGTGCTCACAGTTGCCCCTCTTCGCTCGGAAACATGAAAGGTTTTCAGGCAAAGATAAGTGAGCAAATACGAGCAATTTTTGCCAGTTCAAATATCCTGTTGCGAAGCATTTTGAAAATTTTTGACTGCACCTTGCTTTTGAGGCTACCTACATATCCCTAGCTAAAAAGGAATCATGTCAGTGCAGTTTAGGAGTGTCTGGTAGCTGGGACTACCAGGAGCTGTGATTTCACATCGATTGGTGCTGCTGCTACTGCTCGCTGAGCTTCCTTATTACACCATGTCAAAGATGAAAAGAAGCTAAACTAGCAATGCTCTTATGAATTACAAAAGTCCTATCCAGATCCTTCAAACTTGTTCGTGTACTTCCTTGTTGTCTTGTTGTCTTGTTGTCTTGTATTTTATGTTGTTGCCATGTTTCCTTGTGTTTTCTTTAGTGAAACATATTGTTGTTACTTCAAATTGAGCACTGAGATGTGTTTCCTTCTCTCCAAATTAGTGAACTTGAATAAACATGAACTCGAACATGAGCTCCTGACTTCACAAAAATAGATGAAACAAAGAAAACTTTTTGGCCCAGTTCGGAAAACTGGGGTTTGTTACCGGATACTAATACGAACTTGAAAACTAAAACTTGAATTGTAATACCTATGTTCTCCAGGCGGGCTCGTGACTTCAAAACTTGAATGTATTCCTCTGTTCTCCAGGCGGGCTCCTGACTTTACAAAAATAGACAAAACAAAGAATACTTTCTGTGCCAATTTGGAAAATAGGCTAGTTACCACATACCAATAAGAACTAAAACTTGAACTGTGATAAGACTGAAATGCAACATTAAACCTTTTAAAGACTGAAATGTACCTTAAAATTTGAAATTTATCTTAGGTGAAAAATTCATTAGACTAAGATTTTTATCTTAGGAGAAAGATTCAACATACTAAGATTTTTATCTTTTTCTTAGGTGAAAAATTCATCTGACTAAGATTTTCATCTTAGGAGAAAGATTCAACATAATAAGATTTTTATCTTTATATTATGTGAAAAATTCATCACACAAAGATTTTCATCTTAGGAGAAAGATTCAACGGACTAAGATTTTATTTTTACCTTAGGTGAAAAAATCCGTCAGACTAAGATTTTTATCTAAGGAGAAAGGTTCAACAGACTAAGATTTTATATTTTATCTTAGGTGAAAAATTTATTAGACTAACATTTTAATCTTAGGAGAAAGATTCAACATACTAAGATTCTGACTCTAGGAGATAGTTCATCAGACCAGGTCCATTTTGTGTGATCTCTGGAGAAAGATTCATCGGACTGAGATTTTGACTGTAGGAGATAATTCATTAGACTAGGTCAATTCTTCGACTTCAGAATTTCTTAATTTTCCGAATTCCAAATTCCTTTCCTTTCAAATTCTTCCTTCCTTTCTTGTTCCCAAATTATGCCATCCTTTCTTTTTTGACTTTTGCCTTCCCCTTCTTTTTCAAAAGTATGCCTTCTTTTCTTTTTCCAACTGTAGCCTTTTCTTTTTCCAAATTATGCCTTTCTTTCCCTTTTCCAACTTCTGCTTTTATTTTAGGTAAAAGATTTATCAGACTAATATTTTTATCTTAGGTGAAAAATTCATCGGACTAAGATATTTTACCTTCATCTTAGGTGAAAGATTCATCAGACTAAGATTTTTATCTTTGGTGAAAAATTCAACAGACTAAGATCTTTATCGACTAACCATTTTCCTCTGAAACTTGTTTTCTCTACCTTGAAATATCTTCCTTCAAAACTGTCACCCTAAAAACTGGTGTTTCATTCCTTTAAAAATTACTTTTCTTAAAACTGGTGTTTCTTTTCTGAAAACTACTTCCCTCTCTAAACAAACTTGTATTGACATTCATTTTCTTCAGATGAGTACCCGACTTCAAGAAAATTTTCAACACGACAGAAGATTTTCTGCCTCAGTTCGATAATCTTCCTGTAGCATAACATTTACATGACCATGTTTCAAATTAAAGAAAATTCTTTCAGTTTAAAGTGCGGTGGTTGGTTGTGGTAATCCTGTTGGGAATGACTTTCCTTTTCTCCTTTCAATGCTTTGCGTTGTCTGACCATCTTTGAAACTTGGAGGATAACTTATGGCCTTCTTGACGACTACCTCTCAATTATTACTTCTAGTCTTCTTATCGGACCCCATATGTTTCTATGACAACTGATTCTCCTTGATAATCTTGCATGTTTACTGATTAACCACTTTTCTCGTCATGTGTGTAACCGAAATACCCCTTTTCCTCGTTCAGGTCCAATATCTTCTTTTGGGTTTGTTGCTCCCTTACTTGTCAGTAACTTTCATTTCGATTTGAAAACACCATTTGTTTCTGGCTTAACACTTCCTGTGTCATACCTCTTATGCATTCAAGACCCTTACCTTCTGTTTCTTGCACTTTTTGTGTACTGACTTTAATCAATCTTTGTACCTCACCCCAAAGCATGCTGATTTCCACCCACAGTATGTTGTTCTTCTAAATTGAGCCCCATGGCCCCTAACCTTGGAGTATATTTCTCCCCCAAAGCATGTTGAGTATTACCAACTCAGTGATGTTGTTGTTTTTCCTGACTTGTGACACTTTGATATGCTAGCCAGAACCCATCTTGTATAATTGGAAAGCGGGTGTCAAACTTTGCAGTCATTTCTCACTTGTTATAATCAAACAGACTCAGAAAGAGGAAGTGAATAAAAATAGATAAATAGAGTGAAGGATAAAGAAAAAAGATGATTCCTAAAGAGGAGAGTACGAAGTAGAAACCAATCGAATGTGGATACCAATTCTAACGACCACGGCATGCACATATAAATATTTTGTCAATCAGTTCTGACGTTAAGCTCTTGTTGTACCTTTCACTGTGAAGCTGGGCTTTAATGCTCCACTCATCGAATTTGATTCGCATTCCTTATTCGGCTTGTAGCTCCCAAAGGGTTTTCACCAAAAAAACCTCTCTCATATGTTCTCTTTCTCTCAACTTACTATCGCCTCACGGTGCCTGTGAATGTTTTCTCCAATAAGACTCTCTCATTTTATTTCTCTCAGCTTTAATCGCCTTGCGATACCCATGAGGGTTTTCATCAATAAGACTCTCTCATTTTCATTTTCCTTGTTTGGACTAGAGTGTTGCTCCTAACATGAATAACCTTTACCTGCTTGTCTTGGCATGTCTCGAAGATTGATCGGAAGGTCTTTCTTTTGACGTTAACGTGGCTTTTGGATGCGTTAGAAAGAAAGAGTATAAAAGGCTCAAAACAATTCAAATTGGGGTTAAAACTACAACTTCCGGAATCCGATTTCTTTCAACAATCACAACTTCTGCCCCAGTTTCTTGCTTGGGGACTTTTGCAATTTTATTTTGATATGACTGAAACTCAGAGAGGCCGTCTACATACCCTTTCTAGATCAAGTCAAACGTAGTTCACTCCATAGAAACCATTTTGTTGTGATTTCTTTCTTTTTTTCCTTTCTTTTCTTCATTTTTCTTTTCTTTCTTTTTTTCTTTTCTTTTCTTTTGTTTTCTTCCTTTTTCTCCTTTTCTGTTCTTCTTTTTCCTTTCCTTCCTTTTCTTTTTCCTCCTTTTTCCATTTTCTTATCTCTAGCACTTGGGTTTCTTTGATTATGCCATTCATTCCAAAAGAGGGGTACGAAAGAAAATAAAAACGGCTGAAAATGGGTGACAATGAAAAAACGTGTTAGGATAGCAGAACAAAATGCCTTCCCCATTTCAACCTTCAAAATATGCTAAGTGCAAACATCTACAATCAAAATACAGAAATCATACACAGTATCTCTTGACTGAATCGAAATTGACGGCCATTTCCAACATTTCTTTCTACATCTAACTGATTGAATGTGCCATTGGGCCACACTCTTACTCTTATTACCACGATCGGCCCCTTGTCACTTTGGCCGACTTGCTTTTACGGGGTTTTTTATGTTTTAATTGCCCAGTTTCACATGGTTTGGGCGTCGAACAATCTCAAAATGTCTGAATCTGTTCTTATTTCTTCAAATGCCCTTATCGTCTTCAAAATGGTTTCATTGCTTCTCGACCAACGTAGCTTTTAAAAAGCCGACCAAGAATTATGTGTGCCTGTTATGTCACTAGAACCAGTAGGAAAAGAATTGTAGAATGAAAAGAGAACTAAACAAAAATGACTAGAAATGGCAGAAAATAGAGAATTGTATTAAATAGACGGCTAAAAGGTTTAACAACAAAACAAGCAACACAAACTGGGGAAAAATCCTAAAAAAAACGTAGATAACACTACATAACGTATGACAATTAGACAAATAAAAGGATAGAAGGGTTTGAATCACAAATCAATATCTAGATTACAACACTAAAAATAACCTGGATAACAGAAACGACAACAAAATAAACCACAAAGACTTCTCTCCAGCTGGCCAAGAGATGAAGCGTCTTTCCAATTACCAAGCTCGGCATCTTAGCCACTGAGTTCTACGTCAATATTGCCAAGATTATTACCAACTTCGATATAATCAACTTCAGCTAACAAGTTCTCTAGAGGATTTGCATGCTCCCTGTCACTGTCATTATCCACAATTACCCTATCTTGAATCATTCTTTCTATTTCCCTTTTCAAGTCCCGACAATTTTCCGCATTGTGCCCCAGAGCATTGGAGTGGAATTCACACCTTTTAGATGAGTCAATGCTTCTCACACATCGGTCCATCTGATTTGGAGGAATGGGTGCAATCATGTCATGTCGTTTTAACTTCTCAAATAAGCTTGCATAGGACTCTCCTATTGGTGTAAAACTATATTTCATCTTTTGTTCCATTCTATACTCATGGCTTGGATGTGGGTTATAAGGTACTTTAAATTTTTGCGCAGGTGGGTGAAGATTTTGTGATACTCGTGCTCACTTTCTTGGGTGATTTGATGGCTGGGCAACATACTGGGATGGATCAACAGAGTACGGGGGGTTCGGAGGTGGATAGTAATGCTTAGGGGCGTCGTGGAAAACCTGATGAGGCTGCAATACCTTCGAGATGTTCTCCTAGGACCTCTTCTCGACCCTAATATTATCATGATTTCTTCATCCCTCTCATTCGTGTCACCAGATTCAATTTGGACAGCCTGAGCTGCAGCTTTGAGAGCTGTTTGACTAATAATTCTACCTAATTTAAGACCATTCTCCACCATTTCTCCCATTTTGATAGCTTTCGGGAGGGATTTATCCGCAATAGACGTCATGTATTGAAAATAATTTGGCTCTTGGACTGTAGAAAGACAGTGATTAACTCGTGGTCATCCATGGGTGGCTTAGCTCTAGCTGCCTGCTCTCTCCATTTGATGGCATATTCCCTGAAACTATCAGTTGCTTTCTTTTTCAGGTTAGAGAGGGAAATGTGGTTTATGGCGATGGCGATGTTGTATTAAAACTATTTGACAAAGGCCCATGCCATGTCATCCCAAACGTACCAGCAAGATGTGTCTTGACCCAAAAACCATTTAGATGCTACTCCCGAGTGGCTTTCCCCAAAATAAGCTATAAGCAATTCTTCATTTCTTTCCACACCTCTCAATTGGTTGCAATACCGTTTCAGGTGGGCTATGGGGTCTCCATGTCCAATGTAATTTTCAAATTTGGGAACCTTGAAACCAGGCGGCAAGTGGACATCAGGGAACATGCATAGATCATTGAAGGCAACACTCTTTTGACCTGCCATTGCTTGCGTGTTTTTCAAACATTGTTTTGATCTTTTCACTCTTTGGGTTATTTATTCCTGTACTCTCTTTCGGGCAGCCTTCTCATGACGAGGATCTCCTTGACCATTAGCCCATACTTGACGTATTTCAGTCATTTTCTGTTTCGATGTTCTATTTCCGAAACCACAGTAAATCCTTGTTTAACCCTCTGACCCTGAGTCTCTTGAGCACTCGTATCATTTTCGATGTCAGTTATCATTTTCCTTGTATCTTGTGTTTCCAGCTTACCACAACCAACCACCTCAACTTCTTCACAATTCAAAACAAACTTGTTAGAATGGATCGAGTCGGTTTTCACTATTAACATCTTTTCCGTTTTTATTCAATTTTCTTTTCTAATTTTTCATCATTTTTCATATTTTTTTTTGTTGCAGTCGAATCTTATGGAGATTGCCTATGTACCATGACCCCGCATGAACTATACCATGCGTAGTTCTTGCAAAACGACAATTAAACATTTTTGGAATTTTCCATTTTCATAATAACAACTGACCAACTTAACGATTAAATACAGACTTGAAAATCAAACGACACACATACTCCAGTCAAAAGAAATTCAAACCCAAAATGCTAGATTACTTCCTCTATATGTCAATTTTGACCAAAAATCCGAACGGTATTCACTTCTCCACTGACTCATTTTTTTTGTTTTTTCCAAAATAAAATAAATGACCTGGTATTGCAACCACGACCTTCCAGCGCCTCGGGGAAAAACATTTTAAGGCTGTGAGGGTCAAATATAAAAATATGACCGTTGTTTTTTCAACGTCAGCCTTTTTTTTGAATCCACTAGGCAAGCGCCTAGGATTGGTTTTTATATTAATAATAGAAAAGAAATATAAAATACAACAAATAGAAAAAGTATATATAAAGGGTACAATAGCACCAGTATTGTTACCCATATAACACAGCCGGGCTACCCTTATTGTACTAATCCTATCGAGGCATAAAATAACCTCACTAGCAAGCATGCATAAAGAAAGAACTTCCTAAGACTAAATGCTCAGTGATCATCACAGAGTTTATAGCATACTCTGTGATGATACTACAGATGATAATACTTATAAAATGGTAAAATAATACAATGTAACAAATTGAGTATTTCTCTTCTTTGTTGAAACTCGTGCATTCTTCAATTTGTAGCTCTTTCGCTTCTTCTTCCGCTTTCTTCAAATAATTTTCAAACTTGTTCATTTCTTTTTGGATTTATTTGACCTTTCGGAAGTGGTAGGTACACTCACCTTTTGCTTTGCATTTCTCATTGGTGGTTTCCTAAGGGCAACATCTTGTGTTGCTTTTTCCATTGAAACTGTTAGCCTGCCATCCCAGCTTCTATCCCTTATTCTAGTTTTCCCATTTTTTCCGCTATGTAATGGCGACAAATCACCTTTCCTCGCTGCCGCTGCCCGGAGTTGATTTAGAGTAATATCTTCCTCACCTTCTTCACAAACATCTCTGCCTAAATATATAGGTTTTGGAATTTGTTGAGGAAAATCTTGTGATACCAAAGTGTTATCCTCTTTAGTGACCAAGACTGCGTTTGTTTAATTTTTGTTATTGGTGTTGGTCATTCTTCCAGTGCTAGCAACATTAGGTGCACATATATTTTTGAAAGGCGTAGGACATACCAACGCATCAAGTAATATTCTGTCATCCAAGGAGATTGTTGGTACACTTATTAGAGTAGTTGTGAGTGCATTTTAATTCAATTGCTGCCCATGTTGAGTAGTAGAAACAAATGAAGTGAACTGCTGCTGCTGCCCAGGATTCGTTGGTGCTGCCTCTCCTGTCAGCATCGTTTTAGTTGTGGTTATTTCTCCATGTTGCTGCCTTGAGCTAGGGATAAAATCTGGATCTGTTGCATTGAGGCTGCTTCCAGATCCTATCTTAGCGTAGCTACCTCCTTTTGAAGTTGGAGACACTACTAATGGAATCTCTTAATCACCATTACATTTCTCACCATCGTCTGAAGAGTCATCTACAAAATCATCTTCATCATCGAATTCTCGTTGTTGAATCCATATCTTGGAATTTATTGCGGGCTCCCTCACATTTTCTTTGGTAATATCATTATCGTGTTCATCATCATCTTCATGTCGCTGTAGCCAAAATTTGGATTTGTTCTCCTTTTCTTTCACAATCACACGCCCCACATGGCCCACCTCCTTTTCCTTAAATTGGTGCATGCCATGTGTAGTAGCAGAAGCTTTTTCCAATAGCAATAAATTTTTTGTTGTACTTCATTTGTAGTAGCAGTAGCAGAAGCATTTTGCACTCCATAAATTAAAATTGTAGGAATTGTATTATTAATTCCTTTGAGTGGACCCTTTTGAAACTGTGCGTAACATCCGGTAGCCGCGAGTGCGTCATTCAAATGGCTCGTTGAAACAGCTGTAAAATGTTTATTTTTTCCAAAATCACCTTGGACCGCATATTGGATCTCATTTTAGTCATCTTTTTCGGCCCTATTTTCTATTTTATCAAAAATTTTGGCCACCTGTGGAAGACTTTGTTCCTTAGGAACTTTTGCCTTCTTATTCTCTGCAGAATCATCAATCACCAAACATAAATGGCCCAATGACTTGTTATTTAATTGTTGCAAACCATTATTCCCATCTTTTTTTCCATGTGATCCCACCCCAAATGAATCTTTCATTACATTCAAATCATGGCCCGCATGGACTACAATTTGTTGCAAATTTTAAGCATTTTGCACATAAACTTGGTTGTCGCACTCTTTCCTTATGAAAAAGGTACACGGCCCACATCCATGTTTATGCCACTTTTGCCCATTTCTTTTTGCATTTCCTCAATCACTTAGCCAAGATGGCCCACTCCCTTTTCCATGTGCTACACTTTAATATTGTTTCCATTCCTATTATGTCCATTTTTGCCCAAAGAATAATTTTGGACATCGTTTCCAGCTGTAGCGTCAGATTGGTCTTCATTCAGACGATCATCCGCTGCATTTTTTAGACTTTCCTTCACAAAAGCTGAAGCACATTCACGACCCCACTGTCCCATGTGCAGCATGCCATTTCCTTTTTAACCAAATGATTCTGCATCAATAATATTGTCGCCCGCTTTTAGTATGGGCATTGGAATCCCATTTCTTGCGGTTGGGCCCACTGTTTAATGAGGCATGTCAGCAACTACAATTTTATCACGTACAGTAGCTGCAGTATCAAAAGTTGAAACATTAGCTACGGAAATTGTCCATAGCAACATGATTTGATTCATTGTCATTTTTTTGACTCTCAATTTGATTTCCTTCACCATTTTATGTAAATTGTTGCTGTTCGATCTTTTCTATATCATCTTCTAGTTGCCCAGTTCTTGTTGTTGCTCCTTTTGAGACTACACCAGTTGATAAAATATCTCCTTCGATTTGTAGAGGTTGCTTCTCACCAAGACTTTCTTTTGTTGCAATCTCTTCCCGTTGCATACTTCTTTTTGCATTAAGATATTCCTTTGCATTTCCTTGAAGCTGCTTAGTCATGGATGTATCGATCACAGGAGGATGACTCACATCTACCGTATCTTTTTCAACCCCTTCTTCCTCGGCTTGTCTCTTCAAAATTCAACATGATTTTTCTTCGTGTCCTTGATGTTTGCAGTATGTGCAAAATCTTGGGAGATTATCATATACAACTGGTTTTTCATAGACGACTGATTTTCTAGTATTCTATCCCTCATAACAATCTTGATTTTTCTTGGATGTTTGTCCGTAAGATCTAGTATTACTTTAACCATAGACACACTAGGTCGTTTTCTCTCTTGTGTTGCCTTATCCACAGCCAAAGGTTTGCCCACAATAGAAGCAATAGATAAATGCGATCTTTTGGCAAAAATATTAGGAGGAAGGCCTGGGAACGAGATCCATAGCCATGGATGTTTCTTTCTTGGGATTGAAGTTTAGTGTCCACGGAAACGTTCTAAAAAAGAATTCGTCTCCTTTTGATTTCATAGATCCAGTCTCCCTTGATAAGAAGTTAACAAAGTCATCATATAATCAAAACAAACCAGCATATGATGATATTCCAACAGACCAATATTACATCGGCCATGAACATCGAATTGCATTGGAAAACTCTTTCTAATCCCTTGTAATTCTTGTTTTCCGTATGAAAACTGCATTTCTACTGCTTGATGAAGTCCTTCTTCTCTACTAAATTCATTGACTTGGTCCATGGTGAACTCAATCGATGGCTCCCCATGCACAACCGCTACAGGCACTAATTCGAGCTTCGACGCGACAGATTGTTTTGGTTGAAGCTGGGCCGCATATGATGGTTTGGGAATTGAATTTGTTGGTTGTTCAGTTGTGTTTTTGATTGTCTCTCCCACAGCCAAAGGCTGTGGAGAGATCACAGCAGCCATGGCTGCCAAGCTCAAGGAAGAAGGGAGAGCGTACTTATCTCTAATTTTTTATCTTCTTCTGCAAAGTCAGCCTTCCGGTGCCCTGTTTGGGAACATTTGGCTATTTTTTTCAGAAATGGCATCACCCGATTTATATACAACACTTTTATTGTTTGTTTTTTTTCTTCAAATTAAAGTGAATGACCCGATGTTGCAAACACGACCTTCCAGCGCCTCGGGGACAAAGAGATTAAGGCTGTGAGGGTCAATAATCAAAACCTGACCAAACGTGATCATTTATGCAAAGTTAGCCTTCCAGCGCACCATTTGCAAACATTTGGCTACTTTTGACAACAACGGCATCACCTGGTTATTTAGGACAAAATTTAAAATTTTGACATTTCTCGGCAATTTTTTGTAAGGGGAGGTTGGTCCCGATTAGGGTTTCCTACGTATCTCACACCCTGTGAGAATCAAACCATGCGTAGTTCGGGCAAATTAACCGAGCCATTTCAAAACCTGGGTGTTTGTTCTAGACCTGGCTTAACCGAGCGGACAGCTCGAGGCGAGGGGAGGCAGCAATCTGTGAATACAGAAGCTTCACCGGCTTTGCAACTTATCCAAACCTCTTTCTAAATTGGTATTTTTACACTATACAGAAAAGAAGTCGTACGAAGTACACCCTTCTTCATGACTCAGAAGACTTAGAGAGAAAATTGGTTTCGGCTTAGTTTATATACAGTTTGCATAATATCAATGCACTAAAAGGCAATCAATTAGCACATTGGGCACATATCATGTAAAAACATCACACAAAGCCATACACAAAACTATTCCAAGCTCGAATTCTGAAATATGAACAAAACGTTCTAGGTTGTATTCCCCAGCAGAGTCACCAGAGCTGTCACACCTCCTTTTTCACTATACACCCCCGCAAGGGGCATAAAAGAGATATTCCAATTAAAGGACAATCATAACGGAATCTATTATTAAAATTTCAGAGTTGCCACATGGGAGATTAATGGTGTCCCAAGTCACCGGTTGAATCCCGAATCGAAGAATATCATGACTCTGTTAACAGTCCGCGAACCAGAAATCCGGATAAGGAATTGTGTTTACTTGGGAGAAGGTGTTAGGCATTCCCTAGTTCCGTTGTTCTAGCACGGTCGCTCAACTGTTGCATTTATCTAATTATCTGACTTTATTACATGAAGAACCTATGTGCCAATTTTTACCATTTACTACTTTTATTTAATATATTTATTTGAGAAAGTGAACGTCATTTAAAATGTGTTTTCTGATTGCGCCGTATGAAATGAACTTGCAATCCTAGACACACTCTATTCAACATTTCAGGATTTTGGATTTGGGTCGCATAAAATCCCACATGTATTTAGGAATGTAATTTATTAATGTCGCGCCTAGTAGATTCTAACACGTTGTAACCTTTTGGGAGGTATGTGAAATTCGTTAAATGGCCTTTCTCGATTTTCTAATTATTTTTTTAATAAACATTTATTGAGGGCCTCGCAATTTTGCATTTTTATTGGGCGAGGCTCGTCTCATGTTATTTTAAAGGATAAGCCTAAAAGCAACTATATTTTCTATTTATATTCCGTCTCTAATAAAAAGAAAATCCTAATTGATTATTATCCGAACCCGGGTTTCAATTTCATGTTCGGGCCAAAATAAAAGGACGGACCTTTTAGCTTAGACCTGCTACCTAACTCAAAACCCGAAATTATTAAGTCAACCCTGGATTGGAATCCATAAAAAATAGGACCAAATAAATGGTCCATTTCGCCTGAAGAGCGTCTGACTCTACTGCACATTCATGGCATGAATTACACGGGACCCAAAGGTGGGCAAAGGCAGGCCCAGACCCAATTCATAAGACCTCAATTGCCTAAATTGGCCAGATCTAACGGAAGAGGTCATGGGATCGATTCCCGGCAACAAGCCACATATGGGTCATTCCCAGACCCAAGCTAAAGCTTCCATGACTAGACTGTCCCTAAAGTCTAATAACATCTGAGTTTGAATTACTGAACCAATTTATACTTCAAGGATTAATGAATCGCCAACACTAGACAAAGCAATTGATTATGTATGTGCTCTTACCTAATTCCTATATCTCAGCCATAGAAGATTGTTTTTAGAACTACTGCCCACAATGATCAATGAATTCAAATCTTAACAAAAGCATGCAAAACTGATTCACAGCCTGAACCTATACTCAAATATATGCGACTGAGATGAACTCAACTTCCTTCCTTATGTACTCGACATCAGTAATACAACACAATTAGAAAAAAATTAACCAATTTCTATTTCACATAACCATTGAAATGAAACTAACTTCAAATTAATTAGTTAATTAAACACAGTTATTTATAGTCATTCACGTAATGACCAAACAGTCCTATTACAGTTCATTAAAATAAGGTAGTCTAAACAGTTGTTATACAAAATAAATATTGAGCATTCAACTACATTCATTCAACTGGCAAATGTCACATTGCAGAACAACATCCAAATGAGCTTAATTCTAGTAGGCATATTGATTTCAATGTCTACTCAAAGTTACATCAAAGTAATTCAGAGGTGTACCTAGGAATCAAAATTTAACAGGAAAGAGGAGAGGTTAGCACAACTGCAAGGAGCAACACTCAACCAGGAAGGAATCAATGCAATAACCCAGGAGAGGTTGGAACTAGGCAACTCAACAATCAACCACAAACCACTCGAGTGAAATGGAAATTTGACCGAGGAAACACAGAACATATTCAACAATCGAGCAAACAACGATAAGCCCCCGAAGTTACTCTATATGCTGTAAATCTTACACACAGAACTGAAGACAATGATGTTTGAGCTATTTCTAATGCTAATAGAAAAAACGAATCACTGATTAAACCTTAAATATGATCTAGTGTGAAGCAGTGAAATATTTTTTTTTAATTTTTGTTTATATTTGCTTTTTGTTTGGTCTTTTTTTATGATTTGGAGTTTGATTTCAAGTTTCAGATCTGAATCTTGTAGAGAAAATGGGGGAACTTTTTTTTATGAGGCTCCAAACTATCGTACAAAATTAGAAAAGAATTTCACTAATAATCAGACTAAAATCAAAAAATTAAAATGAATTATAATCTAAGAATATCAATAGCTAATGATTGTCTAGGCCAGTTCTTGACCGCCTCAATGTTCTTTGAATCAACCTGAATACTCTCTGCTAATACCACATGACCCAGGAATGCAACTGAACTAAACTAGAATTCACATTTCAAGTACTTACCATATAACTGGCTATCCCTCAAGGTCTGAAGAACCACTATGAGATGCTGCTTGTGCTCCTTAAAGGCTGCTGGGATATTTGTCAATCCGAATAACATCACCAAGAACCTATAATGCCCATACCGAGTGCAGAAAGCGATCATAGGGACATCAGATGCCCTAATCCTCAACTTATTGTAGCCATTCAATCTTTAATAATTCCTTAGCACCCTGAAGTTGATCAAACAAATCATCAATCCTCAACAATGGCTACTTATTCTTGATGGTAACCTTTTTCAAGTGCCGGTAACATATACTCATTGTCGTCGATGCATGCTTATCAAAAAACACCGACGAACCCCAAGGAAAAGTACTCGGCCTAATGAAACCCTTCTAAAGCAAGTATTGCAAGCTCCTTCAACTCTTTCAACTGAGGCGAGGCCATACGATACGACAAAATGGAATGGGCTGAGTGCCTGGAGCCAAATCAATGCAAAAGTCAATGTCCTTGTTGAGTGGCATACCCGACATGTCTGAAGGGAATACCTTACGAAACTCATGAACTATGAGCACATAATCAATAGATGGAACCTTAGCACTAGGATCACGAATATAGGCCAAACACCCTTTATCGACCATATGTCTAGCCTTCACATACGAGATAACACAGCGGGTGGAATGATCAGAACTCCCGCACCACTCTAAATGAGGTAACCTAATGTCACAGTTTTGGCATGACAGTCCAAGATATCATGGTAAAGTGATAACCTGTCCATCCCCAATGTGACATCAAAATCAACCATGTACAGAAGAAGCAAATCTGATGTTGAGACCTACTCGGTGCTTGAGGGCAAAAGCTAGAAGTGTCACCCATATCACCATAAGTGCAACAACTCCTCGACTGGTGAGACTGCTGACCCTGACCACCTGAATGACCACCTCGAAAACATTGAAATGGCAGTGCATTGATAGAAGCTGTGGTGCAATGTAGGACTGCTGATCAGAATACTATATTTGAGGACCGTGGCCACCCGAAGCACCATGAGAAACCTGGAATGCCGACTGAAATGTCCTAGGAGGATGTCCTCTACGATACGAATCCCTACTTCCAAACGAGGTACCATTGAATTTGCCTGAATGACGGGGCCTCTTGTTTGACCCTTAACCACCTACCTACGACAGAACCATCTCCACTCTCCTGGCCACATTGGCCGCCTCCTGGAATGATATCACACTCCTAGTGTCTCTAGCCATTTGAAGACGAATCGACAGAATAAGTCGATCAATAAACCTCCCCACCCTCTCTCTATCTCTTGAACCAAACTTTACCATTATTCACATAACATTTCACTTTCAAAAACCTTTATAATATTCAAAAAACAATTTCTTTTAGATATTCATTTCTCGAGCTTGGGACCTTGGAATCCGATTCCAGGCATACGCCCAACTCCCATATTTATAACTGACCCTCCGAGACCGTTGAATTATGTATCAGGATCCATTTACCCAAAACGTTGACCAAGTCAAATTAATATATTTTTATAGTTAATTCATAGATTTTGATATATGGGTTTTCTGGCGCGCCCGAACAGCACAGGAAAATCGAGTAATGCTAAAAGAAGTTTGTAAGACCTCGGAACACAGAATTTATTTTAAAAACAAGTGATGACCTCTTAGATCATCACATTCTCTACCTTCAAAACAACAGTTCGTCCCCGAACGAATAGAAGAATGAAGTACTCGAGTCGGGGAAAAGATTGGGATAACGGCTCTGCATATAGGATTCAGACTCCAGGTCAATGCCTGGGAAGGCTGACCTCTCCACTAAACACGAACACAAGGAAAACTCTTCGATCCCAACATATGAACCTGCTGGTCTAGAATAGCTACCAGCTCCTCGTCATAAGACAAGTACTTGTCCAACTGGACAATGCTGAAATGTAACACGAGGGATGGATCGTCGTGATATTTTCGAAGCATGGACACATGAAACACTAGATGTATGGCTGATAATCACGTTGGCAATGCATTTCTATAAGCTACCTCTCCCACTCGATAAAGAATCTGAAAAGATCCAATGAAACTAGGGCTAATCTTGCCCTTCTTCCCAAACCTCATCACGCCCTTCATAGGAAACACTCAAAGCAATACCCGCTTATCTACCATGAATGACAAATCACGAACCTTGCCGTCGGCGTAACTCTTTTGTCTAGATTGAGCTGTTTGTAGCCTATCCTGAATGATCAAGGACCTTGTCCAAGGCATCCTGAACCAGATCCTTACCCAACAACCGAGCCTCTTCCTGCTTAAACCATCAAACTGGGGACCGAAATCGCTAACCATACAAAGCCTAGTATGGAGCCATCTAAATAATCGACTGGTAGTTGTTGTTGTAGTCACACACTATTAAAGGCAAAACTTGATCCCACAAGCCTCTAACGTCAATAACACAAGCTCGGAGCATATCCTCGAAAATTTTAATGGCCGCTCGGACTCCCTATCCATATGAGGAAGAAACACTATGCTCAACTTAACCCATGTGCCCAACTCTTGCTAAGTTGCTCTCCATAAGCGTAGGTAAACCGCGTACCTCAGTGCAAAATGATAGACACGAACACACCATGAAGGCGAACCATCTCGCAGATATAGATTTCAACAAACCTCCAAGAGGAATAGGAGACTGCCACAGGAATGAAATGCGCTGACTTGGTCAGCCTATGAACAATGACCCATACCGCATCGAACTTTCTTTGAGTCTATAGGAGTCCAACAACTAAATCCATTGTGATCCGCTCCCACGTCCACTCAGGAAGCTCAATCCTCTTAAATAATCCATCAGTCCTCTGATGTTTGTACTTAACCTGCTGACAACTCAAACACCGAGACACATACGCAACGATATCCTTCTTTATTCTCCTGCACCAATGATGTTGCCTCAAATCTTGATACATATTAGCGGCATCCGGTGTAGAGTATCGGGAGTTATGGACCTCCTAAAAAATCAGGTCTCGGAGTCCTTCCACATTAGGCACACAAACTCGACCCTGCAATCACAAAAACTTCATCATCACCTAAGGTATCGTGCTTGGCACCTCCGTGTTTCACCGTACCTCTAAGGATACACAAATAGGGATCATCATACTGCCGATCACGGATACACTCAAATAAGGAAGAACGAATGACCATGTAAGATAACACACTAATGGGCTCAAAACACACAACCTCATGAACTGATTGGCCAAAGCCTGAACATCCAAAGCAAGCAGGCTATCACCGGCTGGAATATAATCAAGACTGCCCAAACTGCCAGACTTCCTACTCAAAGCATCGACTACCACATTGGCCTTTCTCATATGATATAAGATGTTGATGTCATAATCCTTCAAAAAATCCAACCACCTCCTCTACCTCAAATTCAACTCATTTAGCTTGAACAAATACTGAAGAGCCTTGTGATCCGTGAATACCTCACATGCCGCAATTGTACAGATAATGCCTCCAAATCTTCAACGCGTGAATAATGGCTGAGAACTCCAAATCCTGAACCAGATAGTTCTTTTCATGAATCTTCAATTGCTGTTAAGCAAAAGTAAATACCTTGGCATACTGCGTCAACACTGCCGCAAGTCCAATATGTGATGCATCATAATAAACTGAATAAGGCCCTAAACATGTGGGCAAAACCAATACTGGTGCCATAGTTAGAGTTGTCTTAAGCTTCTGAAAGCTCTCCTCATACTCATCCGACCATCTAAATTGGGCACCCTTCTGGGTCAACTTGGTCATTGGGGCTGCGACAGATGATAACCCCTCTACGAATCGACGATAGTAGCCTGCCAACCCTAAGAAACTCTGTATCTCTGTAGCTGATGCTTGTATAGGCCAATTCTTGAATTACTCAATCTTCTTCAGATAAACTTGTATACCCTCTGATGATACCACATGACTCAGCAATGTAAATAAACTCAACTAGGACTTAAACTTCGAGAACATAGCATATAACGGACTATCCCTCAATGTCTGAAGAACCATTCTGAGATGTTCCTCATACTCATCCCGGGCTTTGGAATAGATCATAATATCATCAATGAAGACTATCACGAACGAATCTAAATATGGCATGAACACTCAGTTCATCAAATCAATACAGGCCACTAGTGCATTTGGCAACCCGAATGACATCACCAAGAACTCATATTGCCCATACCGAGTGCGGAAAGCGGTCTTAGGGACATTAGATGGCCCAATCCTAAACAGATGGTAGCAAAATCTCATATCAATCTTCGAAAATACATTAGCACCCTAATGCTAATCAATAAAATCATCAATTCTTGCTAATGGGTACTTATTCTTTATTGTAACGTTTTTCAGCTTCCGGTAATCAATACGTATTCTCATCGATCCATCCTTCTTCCTTACAAAACAACACTGGTGCACCCCAAGGTGAAACACGTTGCCGAATGAAACCCTTATCAAGAAAGTCTTGCAACTGCTCCTTCAACTCTTTCAACTCAGGTGGGGCCAAACGATATGGGTTGAGTGCACGGAGGCAAATAAATGCAAAAGTCAATATCTCTGTCGGGTGGCATACCCGGAAGATCTGAAGGGAATACCGTAGGAAACTCACGAACCATGGGCATATCATAAAAGATGGAACCTCAGCACTAGAATCACGAACATAGGTAAAATAGGCCAAACACCCCTTCTCGACCATACGGCGAGCCTTTACATACGAGATAAAACTACTGGTAGAATAACCAAGAGTCCTTCTTCACTCTATACGAGGTAAAACCGGTAAGGCTAAGGTCATTTTATTGACATGATAGTCAGAGTTAGCGTGGAAAAGTGATAATCAGTCCATTCCCGATATAACATCAAAATCAACCATGTCCGAAGAAGGAAATCTACACGAGTCTCAAGACCTCAAATCACAGCTATAAATGCACAATGGACTCGATCTACCACAATAAAATCACCCATCAATTGTAGAAACATAGACAGAGGCACTAAAAGAATCACTAGGCATGACCAGATATGATGCAAAATAAGATGATACATATGAGTATGTAGACCTTGGATCAAATAACACTGAATCATCTCTATAATAAACCTCAACCGTACCTGTGATAACAACATCGGAAGCCTCAGCCTCGGGCCTGGCTGGAAGAGTAAAACATCGAGGCTGGCCCCAAAAATCCTGTACTATATCTCTAGGAAGACCTACTGTTGGCTGGCTTCCACCTCTAGCGGCTTGAGGTCCACCTCTAATACCTCTACCTCTACCTCAAACTCTAGCACCTATACCCCCACCTCTAGCTGGCTGGGCGGGCGATGGAACACCTACTGCTTGAAGCATGGCACGGGAACCTTGATACAGAGGGCTACTCATTAGTTGAGGGAAAAACCAATCAATATGACCAATGGACCATATCACCACAAGTGTAACAAGCCCTAGGCCGCTGAGTTTACTGACACTGATGACCAGAATGACCACCCAAAAACTTTGAAGTGGCGGTGCACTGATAGAAGCTGATGGTGCATTATAGGACTGCTGGTCAAAATCTGCATCTGAGGACCACGACCACCTGAAGCACCGTAAGAAACTTGGAGTGCCGAGTGCATAGGCCTTGGAGGATGGCCGCTACTATACGAATGCTTACCTCTAGACGGGGTACAACTGAATTTCCTTAAATGACAGGGCCTCTTGTCTGACCCATGACCATCTCCCTATGACAGAACCATCTCCACTCTCCTAGCCACATTGGCTGCTTCCTGGAAATATATCTCACTCCTGGTCTCCCTAGACATCTAAAGATAAATCAGCTAAATAAGTCCATCAATGAACCTCCTCTCTCTCTCTCTCTCTCTCTCTCTCTCTCTCTCTCTCTCTCTCTCTCTCTCTCTCTCTCTCTCTCTCTCTCTCTCTCTCTCGGAGGGACGTATGATAAGAGAATGACGAGCGAAGTTGAGAAATATGGTCTCATACTAGGTAACAATCATTGAACCTTGCTAGAGATGCTCAAACAGCCTTTAATAGGCCTCTCTCTCAATGATAGGGAGAATCTTCTCCAAAAATAGTTGAGTAAAGTGCTCCCAAGTCAAAGCTAGCGATGCGGCTGGTTTAACCAATTGTAATCTCTTCATTAAGTCTTGGCGAATCTAAACAAGTGAAAAGTGGAAAAATTAACCATATGAGTCTAAACTATCCCCATGTTCCTGAGAACCTGGTGACTGTTGTCTAGATAATCTTGGGGATCCTCAGTAGATGCACCACTTAAAGTAGTAGCGAAGAGTTTGGAAAACCTATCTAACCTCCACAAAGCATCGGCGGACATAGCTGCTGCATTATCGATTTGAGCTACCACATCCAGCTGAACTACTCCAACTGGCTAAAATGCTGGAGTCTGAAACTGGGGAGGTACCTACTCCAGAGTGCGTGTAGTAGGAGTCTTGGCTCCTCCTCCAGCTTGAGAGATGACAGTTGCTACAGGAAGCAACCCTACCTAGGTTACACTCTCCATAAGGCCCACTTGACAGTCCGAAGCTTCCTGAAGAACTGGGGTGGAAATAAACCCCTATGGGACCTCAGTCAGGGCCCACCAGAACTACTAAGGCTTAAATATCATCATCAAAACCAACCTGAGACTCCATTGCGGGTGCTGCTGCTCTAGACTGAGCTCTACCCCTACCTCAACCTCTAGCATAGCCTCGTCCTTACCCTCTAGAATTGCCTCGTCCTTGCCCTTTTCCCCTCGTGGGAGTTGCTGTTAGGGGCTTGGACTGCTGGTCAGCAGATGAGGAAACGCGTGTTCTCACCATTTGTGAAAGAAAAGAGTAGAAATTCAATTAGCATTGAGAAACAAAACCCCACGACATGAATGAATAAATGTGAAGTTTTTCTAACTTTGTATCCTCTAGGGGACAAATACATGCAACTCCGTACCGATCCCTAAGACTCTACTAAGCTTGTCTATTAAGTGTGTGACCCATGTAACCTAGAGAGTCGTGATGGCACCTACTAATGTGAGCTAGGCAAGCCAATCTTGTAACTACTTACTTCATTAATCAATATTTTTTAATAAATATAAGGCGATAATGTATATATAGTGAACTTTAAATTGAAGCGGAATACATAGTTCACAATATGTCTATTACAATTACTCAAGCCTTAATCACCCAAAATCTTGTTTCATAGTGACATAGACGGTCCAAGATTTACTACATACAAGGTCTGAAGAAAATAATAATACCCTATTTCTAAATATAAGGAAAGTGAAAAAGGAAATAGGGATACACGAAATTCTAGGGACTACGGATGCCTGCCGGTCTACCTTCGATCTCCTTGTTGACTGAGAGTAGCATCCAAACTATGGTCCAAGAGCTGGTCTGGGATCTGCACATAGTACAGAGTGTTGTATCAGCACAACCGACCGCATGTGATGGTAAGTGTCAAGCCTAACCTCCGCAAAGTAGTGATGAGGCTAGGACGAGACTTCAAAATAAACCTGTGCAGTTCAAATATATATACAGAGGAAAAGGAGTACAGAAATAACCAGTCATGTATGGGAGGGGGAGCATGCTATGGGGGAGTTGTTAAATCCGAATAGAAAGACAAATGTAAATAGAAGAAGTAATAAATCTCATATATTAACCAATAGAAACAAAAAGCAATAATTGCACGGCATCATCCTTCATGCTTTTACTCACATTCTTACCAAAATAGTCATATAATGAAAACATGCACGACATCAACCTTTGTGATTTTACTCTCTTCCTTACAATATAATTAATATAATTTTCACAGAATGGTACGTAGTGTGGCACGACTTCACCCTTCGTGCTTTACACTCTTTCTTTACAATCATACATGATATTATCCTTCGTGCTTTACACTCTTTCCTTACAAAAATAATGCACGTCATCACCTTTCGTGCTTTAACTCTCTTCCTCACCCAAACCACAATCACAAACAACAGGGCAAGAGTATAAATGAAATTTTAATAAGAATCCCGGCAAGGGAATAACAATTCAAAAATTTAGTCCCGATAATGGAGACAACAAACAAAGAAACAATAGCTCGGCAAAGGTTGCAACATAATGATCTCTCCTCTTTCTTATTTTTACTTCATAATTCACTTCACCGCTCGAGCCAGTGCTCTATTGGTTCAATTATCACGTATACTTTCACAATTTGTTATACAACTTGAGCCAACGCTCCTCAATGTTCATAGGTCACAATTCCTTCCACAAACTTTACACAACAAATAAAAACCACGACTAAGGCATGAAAGATACAATGGAGTCATGATAATCACAATATAAAGACTCACAGTCATGCTAGACACCAACATATAGATACTCGTCACCATGCTTATACGTCATACTCAACAATTACCACATAGCAAATAGGAATCGACACCTAATCCCTCAAGCTAAGGCTAGACAAAACACTTACCTTGATTCCACGAACACAATTCATAACTCAACTATAGCTTTACCCCTTGATTCCTCCACCAATTCGCTCGTATCTAGTCACAAATTACTTAATTACATCAATAAACGGTAAATGAATAAACCTCTATGCATGAAAATGCATTTTGTAAATATTACCCAAAAAGTCCGAAATTGGCCCCTGGCCCACGTGGTCAAAACCTGAGGTTCGAACCAAAACTCGTTTACCTTTTCCCCAACAAACCCAAAATCTAATATTTTTGAAATCAGACCTCAAATCGAGGTCAAAATCCCTAATTTTTGAAAACCCTAGGTATTAACCAAAGCACCAAATTTCCCCCATTGAAATCATTAATTTTCAGTTGAAATCATGTTAAAAGATGTTAATAATTGAAGAAAATAAGTTAAAATTAACATACAATCGATTTTGAAGATGAGTTGTTCTTGAAAAATCGCCCTAGGGAGTTTGTGTTTTTAAAAGATATGAAAAATGGGTTAAAAGTCATCAAGGTATAAAAGTTGTAGGTTGCAGATGTGGGAAATGCGAATCTTGTCACTAATGGAAGGAATGCAAGACGACCCACACTCACACCCTTTCTACTCATGGCATTAGCCATCACATTGGACTTTCCCAGATAATACAAAATGGTAATATCATCTCTGCTATCTCAAATTGAGATACTTCTCTTAGCACATGATTTTTTCCTTATATATGAATAATTCCAAAAAATTCAAACAAAATTATTTTTCCTGTATACGTACAATTTTGTGAATTTCGTGTCATTTTCTAATAATTGTCGCATTTTATTTGTGCATTTTAATTCGTATGAAAAATACAAAAAATACATTTGCAATTTTTTATTTAATATCCCATTTTTAGTATTAATTAGAATTTAATTTTTTTAGAACAAAATATAATGAAAAATTTACAATAATAGTCCACTTTTACATTTTAGTCGTTTTAATTGATAATTTATCGTGAAATAGTTTTAAACAATTTTAGGAGTTAATTAGTTTAGCCTTGAAATGTGTTTGAACTTTATTTTTATTTCTTGCAGTATTATAAAATCAAAAAATACAAAAAAATAATAAATAATATAAAAAAGCAAAAAAATTACAAGAAATAAAAGATAAAAGAAATAAAAAAAATGGTCTTTAAAAAAGGACAAAATTTGGGCCTCCCGTGGTCAAATCCCAATTTACCACACAATAATGCCCAACCGGACCCAGGCCCAAATCACACGCCCAGGCCCATAAATTCCTCCAACTTGATCCAGTTCCTAAACTAGCCGAATGGCGTCGTTTGGCTTTAAGTTCAATCTCAGCCGTTGATTGATTTTAATCCAACTGTCCCGGACTGTCCTTCGTCGTTTAATAATAATTTCCAATGATATGGCCAACCCTACACGACCAAACTCGTCTTCATCGTACTACTCTGTATCTCTACCGGCAGAGCCGCCGCCGTTGAACGCCACCTTCTCTGTTTAACCAATAATTAACACCACCGTTTCTCCTTGTCTTCCTCATCTCGATTTCCTGGTCCATTTCCTTCAAATCCCTCCATATCTCGTCGAATATTGGATCGAAATATGTTCGGCCATGACGCCACTTACCCCAAATGAAACCAAAATAATACCCTAGGGTCACCCGAGCACCCTCTACCCAACCCCCATAACCACTCATCTCGAATCTGGCCGGAAGTGCCTGAATATCAATTAAAGTTTTTCCGGCCAAAACACTAAATAATCCAATCTTGATTGAGTGAGCACGATGAGATCCATGCGACTTATTCGTGGGAAATTGATCATAATTATAGTCCAAACATCGTCTGAATTTGCTAAATTTGGGAAGCAATTTGACCGGAGTCTTAAAATGAGTTGGTGAGTCTTTGAGTTTATTTTCTTTTATTTTCTTTCTCTTAATTTTTACTGACCTTCCATGGCTATGTAGCTTCTTAATTTTGTTTAGTAAAATTGCCTGTCCGAAATTGTTGACCCTCCTTTACTTCTGCTTCATTTTGACCCTTGTCTACTTGAATCATAATTAGTTTTAAGTGTTAGTTTCTATGCATTCTGTTAACAGTTAGATTTGTTTTGATTTTGTTGCTTGAATGATGACTCATTATTTTAGTCTCAATTATAGTTCTGTTTAGTTAGTAATAGCCTGAAATGTTATTTGGTTATTAACTATGATTAGGTTTAGTTGGTTTCAAGTTTTTTGATTGAATGATTTAGTTCAACAGCAATTGATCAATTTGCTGTGTGTTTAGTTTGATAAAGTTTGTTAACTAGATAATTATCGGTAGGGTGTTAGGATAAGTAATTTTAGAGGTATTAAAGGGTAGATTAGGTATTTGGTATTGGTGAGAACATGGTAGATCACACTAGAATAGTGTATACCTTTCTAGAATAGGACCCTAGTGAATATCTCAGTAAACTCAGGGTGTTTCATTGAATAACAAGGTCAAAAATGAAGGACAACAACTGAAAATTAGGAGGGACTAAAACAAAAACAGAAAACCTGATTGTGCCTATAAAAGGGAATGACCTTTGCTTTACTAAGAAGTTGGGGAGCCTCAAAAATTCCCCCCAAAGTGATTTCCCATCTGCAAATCTAAAGTTCAAAATTTAAATTCCAAAAATAAAAAACAAAAAACAATAGGAAATCCCAGAAAAACTCCAAAAATCAAAAACAATGACAAAATCTGATAAAAAACCAAAAAATTATTGTTCCATTAGAATTTCAGTTTAATTTCAAGTTATTGGAGTATCTAGCATTCATTTTTGTAGTTCAGGATCTAATATTGGAGTTCCTAGATCAATACTTAGAAGCATGAAATTTTAGAGGTGTGATTGATTGATTTTGAATGAACTTGGGTTAAAGCGAGACTCTTTTAGGCTGTTTTATTATCTGATGAATTCAGAATTGGTTCTGATATAGTTTTGCTGTCTGTATGGGTGTTTTTGAGTTAGTTTGAGATCAGTGAAGCTAGTGTGGTTGAGTTTGAGGTCTGTTGAAAGCTTCAAGGATATTCTAGGTTCATTTTTAAGTTTGTTTTGTCTATTTCAATACTGTGATTTCTTCGAATTAACTCTGGGTTCATTTTTTGTAATACTCGCTGGGTTATGGACTAGATTATGTGGTTGCATGACTATTGACTCATTATTGATTGATCTTCACGCATCCTGCACTCTATTTTTCTATGTACTCATTTGGACCTCTGCTGTAACCTGGAGTTCGAAACAAGGAATGAAACTGCCCTTCAGCTAAATCTACTTAATTTTCTATTTTTAATTATAGCTTAGTTCAATATATTTATGTTTTCTAGATCAAATTTATAATTAAATTTGACTGAGGGTACTGTGCATATTTGGTTATATAGTACGTGAAGTGTAATCTGAATTTTACTTACTTGAATAATAAACACATGATTCCTGTTTACTCATTTAAATTATTAGGTGCTTGTGTGTCCAAGTGTTAGTTCATTCATGAAGAGGACTGTTATTTTTCCTTTTTTTCTGAAAAACTATCACCTGGATAGTCATCGCTATTAATAATCTCGTATGATTTAATTTGGATGTTTATAGAGTTGAATCGAATTGTTGTTGAGATAAATTTGAAGCCATTGGTCTTGAAAAGTTAGTTTGGTCACTCTTAAAATAACGATTGTTGTGTTTCGCGGATTTCAGGACAAAATTGAAGGCGTTAGAGTAAACCAACTGAAACAAGCTTTGGTAGTTTTGTGTGCGTAAGTATAATTACATGAAATAAGTCTTGGGATAACTGTGTCCATTAAATTTCTATGTTTTTTCCAAGGTTTTCGGCTCAACATTCCCTCCTCAAGATATAAAAATCTCAGTGCAATAATGAGCAGCCCAGGTTTTTTCTCTTTGACCGCGCGTATGCGTTTGGACCTGCTCGTTTCGGGGCCCAATGTTTGTCTTGTGTATCAAGTTACTATTTGATCTACTTCAGTGCAATAAAAAATTAGTTAGGACCTTTATTTTGTGTTTTTCTTCAGAGACAAATAAAGATAAATATAATAGTTTGCTTTTAGGTTTGTCGTTTTAAAATAAATGAGATGAGCCCCACAGAATAAAAATAAATAAATGTGGGGCCCTCAATAAATGGTTATTAAAAATGGTTAGATTTTGGGAGGTCCATTTAGTGAACTTCATGGTCTTCCCCAAAATAATATTACGTTAGAATCTTTAGGCACGATTTAATTAAGTTACTTTCCTAAATAAGGGTGCACATTTATGTTACGAAAATCAAAATCTCAACGGAGTCAGAGTGCATTGACAATTACGGGTGCGTTGACTGCGATGTGGTTCTAGACGCATTTTTACAACATGGAAATTCTACTAATATAATTGAAAAAGTGGTTTACGAATAAAAGGCACATAATCTAGCATGTATTAAAATAAGATAAAATCAAATACAACAGTTAAGCGACCGCGCTAGAACTACGGAACCAGGGAATGCCTAACACCTTCTTCCCGGTCAATAGAATTCCTTGTTCGGATTTATGGTTCGCATATTGTAATACTGAGTCATATTTTTCATCGGTTCCGGATTCAACCAGTGACTTGGGACACCATTAATCTCCCAAGTGGCGACTCTGAACTGTAATAATTAAATCAGGTCGCGATTGTCCTTTAATTGGAAAAACTCATTTACGCCTTCGCAGGGTGTAGGTCATAAAGGAGGTGTAACAGCTCTGGTGACTTTGCTGGGGATAAGAACCTAGGACATTTTGTTCAGGGTTCAGAATCTGAGCTTAGATAAATTGTTTTATTTGGCTATATTTTATTTTCCTACGTGTTTCATGCTTAATGTTATAAATGTTACCGTTTTTATATTATTTGAACTGTATACAAATTGTGCCGACACCCTTCCTCTTTTTCCCTCTAGGGATGTGCTTACTGGTTGAGACTCCCTATGATGTTAGTGTCATAACCTGAAATAAAAAGAGGCTGGATAAGTTGCAAAGTCGGACGCTCTCGCGGCTCCCCGATACGCTTCCCCCTCCTCGACTCGAGTTATCCGCTCGGGTACACAGTCTAGAACACATACCTAGGCTTTGAACCTAGAATAAAGTGAATTCATGTTGGATCCCTAGTAGGAACGCTTATTTGCATCATATTGCATTCGACTTAGGGGACTCAACACAGAGGTTGGGTCCGTCTAGGACTAGTAACCTGAAATGAAAAAGACCATCCTAATGCATCCTACTTGTCCTGTAAATATATTTGTTTTGCACCTGTATGCTGACCGGTTTTTGAATCTCAGGAATATTGGAAAATTGAGAAAAAGAGGAAGAGAGAAAAGAGAGAAATATCAGTTAGGGAGATTATTGATTATTTTAGAAAAACCAATGACCAAGTACTGTCGAAACTCTGCCGAAAGTTTGAGAAAATGAAAAAAAGAAGGAAAATGTTTTATTTTGTTTTACTAAAAAGCAGAGAAAAAATAGAAAAAAGTCTTTTATTTTTGGAAAATTGTTTGCTAAAAAAAGTGAAAATAGTCTTTTATTTTTGTTTGGAAAAATAGGTTGTTTTAGTATCTGTTGAAAATGAAAAAGAAAAAAAGTCTGTTATTTTTATCTTTTAAAAATAGGCTGTTTTATTTGTTGAAAAAGAAAAAAAAGATAACCATCATCGGGTCCAACCTCCCCTTTGCACAAACAGCCAAAAAATGTCCAAATTTTAATTTTTATCATAAATAAAGCAGGTGATGTCGTTTTCGTCAAAAATAGCCAAATGTTCCCAAAATAGGGCACCGGAAGGCTGACTTTAGATAAACAGTCATCTTTGGTCATATTTTGATTTTGAGCCTCACAGCCTTAAATTCTTTACCCCCGAGGCGCTGGAAGGCCGTGTTTTGCAATGCCGTGTCATTTATTTTAATTTGAAAAAGAAGAAAAAGAGTCAGCGGTCAAGTAAATACTGTACGCATTTTCAGTCAAAATTAGCATATAGGGGAAGGAATATGTCATTTTGTTATTGGGTTTGTATTTCTTTTGATTAGAGTATATGGGTCCTTTGATTTTTGAGTCTGTATTTCCTCTTCAAGTTGGTTAGTTTTGGTGTTATTATTAAATTGGAAAATTCCAAAAAATATTTTATTGTCGTTTACCTTTTGTCTGCAAGAACTACGCACGGTATGATTCATGCGGAGTCATGATCCGTAGGCAATCTCCATAAGATTTGACCACAACAAAAAAAAATTAAAAATGGAAAAGAAGAATTGAAATAAAAAAATGGAAAAGATGTTGTTAATAATGAAGACTAACACAATCTATTCTAACATACTTTGTTTTGTATTGTAACGAAAGTTAAGGTGGTTGGTTTGTGGTAACTCATCCATACAACACAAGGTCAAAAAGGAGGCATTCATGGCTGGCAAAGGGTTGAACACATGTATTACTGATCCATCTAGGGGTATGTATTTCCGATGCCCGAGATTTTGCACCAGAACCAATTGCCCAAAGCTCTTCATTTTGGGTCTCCCGGTGAGACTACGAAGCTTGCTAAAACAGTGAAGCGGGATGAGATATCCACAATGCTAGAAGGGTTTAAGATGCTGAATCTTAAATTTCATGATGGGCGGGGAGATCCAGTAGCCCACTTGAGGGATTATTGCAATAAAACGAGGAATGCTGGCAAGGAAGACGAGTTGTTGATGTCATATTTCTGTGAGAGCTTGACAGGGGCAGCCTTGAAATGGCATGATCCTTAAGATGTCGGGAAGTGGCACATGTTGGGCGACATGGTTCAAGATTTTGTGCAACATTTTCAGTTACAACAAAGACATTCTCCCAAACCATTCCTCCCCATCTCGGACGGAAAAGAAACCGAAGGAATGTTTCAGGAAATTTTGGGTCAGATGGAACGAACAAGTTTCTCAGGATACTCCTTCAATTAATAACAAAGATATTTTTGAACCACGCCAATTACAGATCCCAGTGGTCGTTCCTGCCAAGCGTATTCAGCCTTAACTCCAATCCCAAACCTGTCCTCGAGCCTCACCTATACTACCTCAGCATTTTCCTCCCGACTATGGACGATCAGGTGTCCAAACACTAGGTCACTCCCACTGCAAATTACATGGCCCGATGGTCATTCTTGGTAAATGCATTAATCCTCAATACCGACCACATAAAAGTACCCAAACTCCATATAAGCCACCTCAATACTAACCGCCGAAAAACATCCGGCCATATGTCAAACCACCAGGTCATTCCTTCCAACGGCGACAGGGTCCAGTGGCTGTTCTTGCTAAGCCCCACAGATATCCTTGTGCACCAGATCACCCGCCCCGATGCTACGTCCTTGGATCATGTTTTCGGCCAAATCAGGCATTTAGGTATTAGAGGTTGCGAACAAAGAAAGCCTACTCTCCCTTGGGAAAATCATACGCTAATCTGTTCCCGAGGCTAAGGAGTTCGGGCGTGTTGAAGCCTATACGGATAAAAGTACCAAACCATCTTTCAAAGAAGCTGGATTTTTCCCAAAGGTGCGTATATTTCTATATGCCTCGGTGCATGATACAGAAAAGTATTAGAGGTTGAAGAAAGAAATTCAGGAGCTTATTAATGCAGGCGACATCATCGTGCCAAATCTAGATGCAGTTGACACCAACCAAATTTCATCGCATGTGCAAAATGAGACGCACATGGCAGATATGCTTGACCTGGAAAAGTTATTTGATGTTCTTAGTATTGTTGATGCAGAATTTAGTGGCTAAGACACCGTGTTCGGTAATTGGAAAGATGCGCTTTACTGAGTTATCTGGGGAGGATCTTTGGTTGTCCATTTTGTTGTCGTCCGGGTTATTTGTAGGGTTCTAATCCCTATATTGTCTTGTGATCAAACCCTCTTATCCTTTCATTTTTTGTCTATCTTTTTTAGTCGTAGTGGTTTGTTTAGGGTTGTCCAGCTTTGTCTCAGTTCATTCTAGGGTTGTATTCAAGTTTTTTTTGTTGTTCGAACTTGTTCATCGTTTGTCTAATGCAAATTTTGATCTTTTGTTACTCCCAATCATTTTCTTGGTTATGTTCTTTTCTACCATTTTTTGTCTTTTTTCAAATGTTGGTTCTAGTGACATGACATGCACGCATAATTCTCCCGTCTGATCTTGAAAAGTTGCAAAGCATTGAGACCATTTAAAAAATGATATGTGCACTTGAGGAAATAATAATAGATTGGAATGTTTTTAGATTGTTTAATGCCCGAACCATATGAAACTAGGTCAAACAGAACAAGTCGGCCAAATTGACGGGGGGCGTACGTGGTAATAAGAGTAAGACTGTGCTCAATGGCACACTATATCTGACAGATGTAGAAGGAAAATGTGTGGAAATGGCCTTCAACTCCGCTATTCTTTCAGGAAAGTTAGTTCGGCGGAAAGGAATCGGAGATAAAAGAGCTCTGTTTCCCAACAGATTTGCCTATCGGTTATGGGACGTTCGGGATGAAGCCAATCAAAAAAAAAGAAAGAAAAGTTCGATTTTGATAATAGCTATTCTTATGACACAAGAGCGTTCTGTTCCGAGACTGTAGTGAATTGATGTGGTCAAGAGTTGATGTGTATGGTTTCTTTATTCTGATTGCACTTGTTTGTATTTGGCATATTTGGAAGTTTGAAATGACGAAAGCGTTTTGTTATGCTATCTAAACACTTTACCCTTTTGTCACCCTCTTTGAGAATTATTTGTTTTCTTTCATACCCCTCTTTCGGAATCAACGGCACAATCAAAGAAATACAAGTGCCGGAGATAAGGAAATGGAAAAAGAAGAAGAAAATGGAAGAAAGGAAAAGGAGAAAGAAAGAAAGGAAGAAAGGAAAATAAGAAATAAAAAAGAAAAAATAAAGAAAAGACTAGAAAGAAAGAAAAAGAAAGAAAAAGAAAAGAAAAGAAATGAAAGGAAAAATCAAGAAAAAAACAGAAGGAAAAGAAGAGAAAGAAAATCACAACAACATAGTTTCTTTGACATGAACTACGTTTGACTTGATCCTGAAAGGTTACGTAGGCAGCATTTCTCAGAGGTTCAGTCATACCAAAATAAAAATCAAGAAGTCTCAAGCAAGAAAGTGGGGCAGAAGTTGTGATTGTACTGAGAAGTTGGATTCCGAAAGTTGTAGTTTTAACCCCATTTTATATTATTTTGAGCCTTTATATCCTTTCTTTCAAACCTTATCCAAAAGCCCACATTAAAGTCCAAAGGAAGACCATCCTATCAATCTTTGAGAAATTTCAAGTCAAGTAGGTGCCGGTAATTCATGTCAGGGGCAACACTCCGGTCCAAACAAGAAAAATATAAATGATAGAGTCTTATTGATGAAAAGCCTCAGGGGTTTCACAAGGCGAGAAAGCTGAGAGAAATAAAATCAGAGAGTCTTATTGGTGAAAACCTTCATAGGCACCTTGAGGCGACGATAAGATAAGAGAAAGAACAAAATGAGAGAGGCTTGATGGTGAAAACCCTCCGGGCACCACAAGTCAAATAAGGACAGCGAATCAAATTGGATAAGCGGAGCATTGAAGCCCAGTTTCACAGCGAAAGGTACAACAAGAGCTGAACGTCAGGATTGATTAATAGAATGTCTACAGGTGTATGTCACGGTCATTAGAGTTGGTATCCTCATTTGATAGGTTTCTACATCATAGTTTTCCCTTTAGGATTCACCTCGTTCTTTTTCCTTCACTCTGTTCCTCTGTTTTGTTCATTTCCCCTTTTTGAGTCTTTTGGTCATAACAAGTGAGAAATGATTTCAAAATTTGCCACCAGCTTTCCAATAATGGGGTCTGGCTAGCATATCAAATAATCACAAATCAAGAAAAACAACAGGAGCATTGAGCTGGTAATAATCAACATGCTTTGGGGATCCCGGCGAAACACAAAGTTTGGTAGATGTCGGTTCAGGAGTAATGCAACAGATGGAGGGTATTGGGTTTGAACGAAGAATAGATATTTTCTGTGACAATGGCCAAGCGAATGAGCAATAGACTTCAGGGTCAAGGGGCTAGGGGTTGTGATTTAAGAAGCAACAACATACTGTGGGGGGCAATAGACGCAATTTGGGAATTCATGTATGACTCAAAGGTCAGGAAAATGCCAGATCATGAGCGATGTATCAAACAAAAGATATTGGATATGAATGGGGAGAAAGGTATTTTGGTGGCACAGATGACAGAGAAAGTGGTTAATTAATAAATAGGCAAGATCTTCAAGAAGAATCAGCTGTCAAAGAAAACATATGGTGTCAGATAAGAAGAATAGAAGTAATAATCGAGAGGTAGTTATCAAGAAGGGGGGAAGTTACCATCCATGAATCAAAGATGGTCGGACAATGCAATGCATGCAAAGGAGAAAAGGAAAGTCATTCCCAGCAGGAGTACCATAACCAACAACCGCACTTTAAACTGACAGAATTTTCTTTGATTTGAAATAGGGCATGAACGTGTTATTGGTGGCGGAAAGCTATGCTACAGGAGGATTATCAAACTAGGGTAGAAAAGTTTCTTTCGTGTTGAAAATTTTCTTGAAGTCGGATACTCATCTGAAGAACATGAAGGTCAATAAAAGTTTTTAAGAAAAGCGAAAAAACGAGGAGGTAAATAGTTTTCAGGGAAGAAACACCAGTTTTAAGAAAAGTAATTTTCGGAGGATTGAAACACTAGTTTTTTAGGGAAGTGGTTTTTGAAGGAGGACAACACAAGCTTTTAGGGAAACAGTTTTCAAAGAAGTTAATTTAAGAAGGTATACAAAACACGTTTCAGAGGAAAATTGTTAAAAGAAAAATCTTAGTCTGATGAATTTTTCACTCAAGATGAAGAAAGCTTAGTCAGTTGAATCTTTCACCTAATATAAATATATAAGTCCGATGAATCTTTCACCTAAGATAACGGTAGAAAACCCAGTTTGATGAACTTTCTCCTAGGATAATTTGAATAGAAAGGACGTCATATTTTGATAAAGGGGAAAGCAGAAGTTGGAAAAATAAATGAAGGCATAATTAAAAGAAAGGGAAGGCAGAAGTCGGAAAAAAGAAAGGAAGGCATAATTTGGGAACAAGAAAGGAAGGAAAAATTTGAAAAAGAAAGGAAGTTGGAATTTGAAATAATAAGAAAGTCTGGATTCGAAAAATTGGACCTAGTTTGATGATTTATCTCCTAGGATAAAAATATTAGTCTGTTGAATCTTTTAACTTAAGATAACAATCTTAGTCTGTTGAATCTTTCACCTAAGATGAAAATCATAGTCTGATGAAATTTTCACCTAAGATAAAGATAAGAATCTTAGTCTATTGAATCTTTCACCTAAGATAAAAATCTTAGTCTGATGAATTTTTACATATGATAAAGATAAGAATCTTAGTTTGTTGATTCCTTCACCTAAGATAAAAATCTTAGTCCGATGAATTTTTCATCTAAGATAAAGATAAGAATCTTAGTTTGTTGAACCTTTCACCTAAGATAAAAATCTTAGTTTGATGAAATTTTCACCTAAGATAAAGACAAGAATCTTAGTCTGTTGAATCTTTCACCAAAGATAAAAATCATAGTCTGATGAATTTTCACCTAAGATAATTTTTAAATTTTAGGCTTTGAAATATTTCAGTCTTTAACCTTTATGTTGTGAAACATATCAATCTTTAAATTTTCAAATTTTGAGGTTGGGAGCCCGCACATATGACAGAGGAATACATTTCATTCTTTAAAATTTAAGTTTTAATGCATTTCAGTATTTAAATTTTCATGTTTTGAGGTTGGGAGCCCGCTCATATAACAGAGGAATACATTCGAGTCTTTATATTTTAAAGTTAAATTTATGTCTTATCACAATTCAAGTTTTAATTCTTATTAATATATGGTAACAAGCACCCAGGTTTTCAAACTAGGGCAGAAACGTTTCTTTGTTTTGTCTATTTTTGTAAAGTTGGGAGCCCCCCTGTATAACAACGGAATACATTATAAATCAGCAATTTGAAGAGAAGGAACAACATCTAAGTTGACCAGTTGAAGTAACAACAAGGGATTTCACCGAGATTACAAAACAATATGAGGCAACAAGAAAACACAAGACAACAAAGAAGTACAAGAGTAAGTTTGAACAATCTAGATAGGACTTTTGTAATTCATAGAGCATATCTAGTTTAGCTTCTTTTATCTTTGAGATGGTGTAATAAGGAAGGTCAGCGAGCAGTAGCAGCAGCAAGCGCAGTGAAATCGTAGCTCCTAGTTGTCGCAGCTACCATACACTCCCAAACTATACTAACCTGATTCCTGTTTAGCCCAGGATATGTAGGCCGCCTCTGAAGCAGGGTGCGGTCAAAACGTCTCAAAATGCTTTACAACGGAATATTTGAGCGGGCAAAAATCGCTCATAGTTGCTCACTTATCTTTTCTCAAAAAATCTTTCATGTTTCCGAGCAAAGAGGGGCAGCTGTGAGCACGTGATTTTTGCCCTATATAGGAATTATTCCTAAATATTCAAAGAAAATGATTTTTTCTTTATTTTTAAAATTTTTATGAATTTCGTGTCATTTTCTAGTAATTGTTGCATTTTAATTCATATGAAAAATACAAAAAAAAATACATTTGCTTTTTTTATTTAATTTCCCATTTTTAATATTAATTAGAGGTTAAGTTGTTTTAGAACAAAATACAATTAAAAATCACAAAAATAAACCACTTTTGCATTTTAGTCGTTTTAATTGAGAATTTGTCGTGAAATAGTTTTAAATAATTTTAGGTGTTAATTAGTTTAGCCTTGAAATATATTAGAATTTTAGTTTTATTTCTTGCACATCATAAAATAAACAAAAAACAAGAAACACTAAATAATATAAAAAAAAAAAAGCAAACGAATTGCAAGAAAGAAAAGACAAAAGAAATAAAAAAAAGTGGTCTTTTGAAAAGGGACCAAATTTGGGCCTCCCATGGTCCAATCTAATTTACCCCACAATAATGCCCAACCGGACCCTGGCCCAAATCACACGCCCAGGCTCAGCAATTTCTCCAACCCGATCCAGTTCCTAAACTAGCCGAATGACGTCGTTTGGCTTTGAGTTCAATCTCAACCGTTTATTGATTTTAATTCAACGGCCCCGGACCGTCCATTGTCGTTTAATAAAAATGTCTGATGATATTCCTAACCCTACACGACCAAACTAGTATTCATCGTACTGTTCTATATCTCAATCGGTGGAGCCGCCGTTAGTGAACGTCACCTTCTCCGTTCAACCCAAAATTAACACCATAGTTTCTCCTAGTCTTCCTTATCTCGATTCCCTGGTCCATTTCCTTCAAATCCCGCCCTATATCATTGAATATTGGATCAAAGTATCTCCGTCCATGATGCCACTTATCCCAAACGACACCAAAATAACACCCTAGGGTCGCCCGAGCACCCTCTACACAACCCTCATAACAACTCATCTCGAATCTGGGAACTGCCCGAATATCAATTTTAATTATTCGGACAAAAATACTAAATAACCCAATCTTAATTGAGTGAGCACAATAAGATCCCTAACACTTCCTAATGGGAAATTTATCGTCATTAGAGTCCAAACATCGTCTGAATTTGCTGAATTTGGGAAAGAATTTGATCGGAGTCTTGAAGTTAGTTGGCGAGTCTTCGAGTTTAGTTTCTTTTATTATCTTTCTCTTAATATTCACTGACCTTCTATTGCTATGTAGCTTCTTAATTTTGTTTATTAAAATTGTTAGTCTGAAATTATTGACTCTCCTTTGCTTCTGTTTCATTTTGACCCTTTTCTACTTGAATCATAATTAGTTTTAAGTGTTAATTGATATGCATTCTATTAACATTTAGATTTGTTTCGATTTTGTTGCTTGAATAATGACTCATTATTTTAGTCTCAGTTATAGTTATGTCTAGTTAGTAATAGCCTGAGATGTTATTTGGTTATTAACTCCGATTAGGTTCAGTTGGTTTCAAGCTTTTTGATTGAATGGCTTAGTTCATGACCAATTGATCACTTTGCTATGTGTTCAGTTTGATAAAGTTTGTTAACTAGATAATTATTGGTAGGGGGTTAGGAAAAGTAATTTTAGAGGTATTAAAGGGTAGATTAGGTATTTGATATTGGTGAGAACATGGTATATCACACTAGAATAGTGTACACCATTCTAGAATAGGACCCTAGTGAATATCTCAGTAAACTCAGGGCGTTTCCTTTAATAACAAGATTAAAAATGAGGGACAACAACTAAAAATTAGGAGGGACTAAAAGAAAAACTGAAAACCTGATCTTTGCTTCACTAAGAAGTTGGGGAGCCCCAAAAATCCCCCCCCCCCCCCAAATGATTTCCAATCTGCAAATCTAGAGTTAAAAATTCAAATTCCAAAAAAAACCAAAAACAATAGAATATCCCAGAAAAACTCAAAAATAAAAAACAATGAAAAAATCTGATAAAAAACCAACAGGTTACTGTTTTATTAGAATTTAAGTTTAATTTCAAGTTATTGGAGTATTTGCCTTTCATTTTTGTACTCAAGGATCTAATATTGGAGTTCCTATATTAATTCTTAGAAGCATGAAATTTCAGACGTGTAATTGATTTATTTCGAATGAACTTCGGTTCAAGCGGGACTGTTTTAGGCTATTTTTTATCTGATGATTTCACAATTGGTTCTAATTTAGTTTTGATGTCTGTCTAGGTTATTTTATTTAGTTTGAGATCAGTCAAGGTCTTATTGAGTTTAAGGTCTATTGAAAGCTTCAAGAATATTCTGGGTTCATTTTTCCAGTTTGTTTGATCTATTTTGATACTGTGATTTCTTCGAATAAATTCTTGGTTGGTTTTTTATAATACTTGCTGGTTTATGAATTGGATTCTGTGGTTGCTTGACTACTGACTCTCTGTTGATTGATCCTCACTTATCCTGCACTCTATTTTTCCAGGTACTCGTTTGGACCTCTGTTGTAACTTCGAGTTCGAAATATGGTATGAAACTTCCCTTCTGCTTATTCTACTTAATTTTATGTGTTTAATTATAGCTTAGTTTAATCAATATATGAATTTTTGATCTGATCTGTAATTAAATTGGACTGAGTGGACTGTGCATATTTGGATATTTGAACTCTTATTTTTGCTCTTTTGTTCTGAAAAAATGTCAAGTGGATAGTCATCGCTATTGATAAACTCATTTGATTTAATTTCGATGTTTATAGAGGTGACTCGAATTGTTGTCAAGTTAGTTTGGTCACTTGTGAAATAACTGTTGTTGTGTTTCACGTATTTCAGAACAAAATAGAAGGCATTTGAGTAAACCAACTGAAACAAGCTTTGGTACTTTCCTGTGCTTAAGTATAATTACATGAAATAAGTCTGGGTAATTGTTTCCATTAAATTGTTGTGTTTCTTCCAAGGTTTTGGGCTCAACATGCCCTCTTCAAGAGATAAAAATCCCAGTGCACCGATGAGCAGCCCAGGTTTTTGCTCTTTTGACGTGCGTATGCGTTTGGGCCCGCTCTTTCTGTGGCCCAATGTTTGGCTTGAGTATCAAGTTACTATTTGATCGACTTCAGTCCGGTAACAAATTAGTTAGCACCTTTATTTTGTGTTTTCTTCAGAGACGAATAAAGATAAAATTACAGTTTTCTTTTAGGTTTTCCGTTTTAAAATAAATGAGACGAGCCTCACCGAACAAAAATTAATAAATGTGGGGCCCTCAATAAATGGTTATTAAAAATAATTAGAATTTGGGTGGTGCATTTAGCGAACTTCATGGTCTTCCCCAAAATAATATTATGTTAGAATCATTAGGCGCGATTTAATTAAGTTACCTTCCTAAATACGGGTGCACACTATGTGACAAAAATCTAAATCTTAACGGAGTCAGAGTTTCTTGACAACTACGGGTGCATTGATTGTGACGTTGTTCGAGACGGATTTTCACGACGTTGCAATTAGATTAAAATAATTTAAAATGTGGTTTACGAATAAAAGGAACATAAGCTAGCATGTATTAAAATTAGAAAAAATCAAATACAACAGTTAAGCGATCGCGCTAGAACCACGGAACCCAGGAATGCCTAACACCTTTTCCGGGTTAACGGATTTCCATATTCAGATTTCTGGTTCGCGGACTGCAATATAGAGTCATATTTTTCCTCGGTTTGGGATTCAACCGGTGACTTGGGACGCAATTCATCTCCCAAGTGGCGACTCTGAACTTTAATAAATAAATCCAGTTCCGATTGTCCTTTAATTAGAAAAATTCCTTTACGCCCTTGCAGGTGTAGTGAAGAAAGAGGTGTGACACCTTCTTCTTGAACAAATGCTGGAGGCTATGATGATTAGTAAATACCTCACAAGACACACTATAGATAAAGTGCCTCCAAATCTTTAATGCGTGAACAATGGCAGCCAAATCCTAATCATGAACAGGGTAGTTCTTCTCACGAGGCTTCAAGTTGCGCGAAGCATAGGAATTCACTCTACCCTCATGCATAAAAACAGACCCAATACCGATCCGAGAAGCATCACAATATACTGTATAAGAACAAGAAGTTGATGGTAGGACTACAACTAAAGTTGTAGTCAAGGCAGTCTTGAGCTTCTGAAAGCTCTCCTGACACTCATCCGACCACCTAAAAGGAGAACCCTTTAAGGTTTATTTGGTCAAGGGCGATATAATAAATGAGAAAACCTGCACGAAACAATGGTAATAACCAGCCAAACCAAGAAAACTCCAAATCTCTATAGGTGAGGATGGTCTGGGCTAACTCTGAACTACCTCTATCTTTTTCGGATCTAGCTGAATACCCTCACTGGACACCGCGTGCCCCAAGAACGCCACTAAATTGAGCCAAACCTCACACTTGGAGAAGTTGGTATAAAGCTTCTCTTCCCTCAGCCTCTACCATACAACCTTCAAATACTAGGCGTACTCCTCCCAACTACGAGAGTACACCAATAAATCATCGATGAACACAATAACAAACGAGTCAAAATAAGGCCAAAACATAATGTTCATCAAATGCATGAATGTTGTCAGGGCATTGGTCAGCCGAAAAGACATCATGAGGAACTAATAGTAGTCATAACGGGTACTGAAATTTGTCTTATGAATGTCCGAGCCCTGAATCTTTAGCTGGTGATACGCAGACCTCGTATCAATATTGCAGAACACCTTTGCTCCCTAAAGCTGGTCAAGTAGATCATCATTTCGAGGAAAGTGATACTTTTTTGTGATTGTGACTTTGTTCAACTGTTTGTAATCAATGCACATTCTCATAGTACCATCTTTCTTATTTAGAAATAGAATTGCCGCACCCCAAGGATACACACTAGAATGAATAAACCCCTTATATAGGTGTTCATGAAGTTGCTCCTTCAATTCCTTCAACTTTGCCAATGCCATACATTACACTGGAATAGAAATGGGCTGACTACACGTCACCAAATAAATACCAATGTCAATATCCCTGTCCAGCGGCATGCCCGACAATCTGTAGGAAACACATTAAGAAAATCTTGCACCACCAGAATAGAATCAATTGTAGGGGTCTCTGCATTAACATCCCTTACAAAGGCCAAATAAGAAAGATAACCCTTCCCAACCATCTTCTGGGCCTTCAAGAACAAAATTACTCTATTGGGAACATAGTCTAAAGAACCTCCCCACTCAATCCGTGGAAACCCCGGCATCGCTAACATCAAAAGCTTAAAATGACATGGTGACAGTACATCCATACCCAATATCACATCAAAATTAACCATACTAAGCAGCAACATATGAACTCTAGTCTCTACTTCCTAATAGTCATTATACACGATCGATATACGCGGTCCAAAAATTGTATCGCGCACCAACATAGATATACAAACATGTGAAACAAGAGACTCACGGAGCATGCTAAGATAATGAGCAAATTATGAAGACACATATGAATATGTGGAACTGGGTCAAATAATACAAAAGCATCTCGATGACATACAGAGATAATACACGTGATCATTGTGTCTGAAGAAATGCCATCTGGTCTATCAGGGCATGCATAGAAATGGGCCTGACTGTCACCTGATCGGCCTTCCCCTCTAGGGCGAACTCTAACTGACTAGGTGGGTGTAGCTACTGGCCCTAGTGTCATCGGTCGAGAACTCTTTTGTGGAGTCCCGCTCAACAGCCTATGGAAATCTCTCTTGATATGACCAGGATCGCCTCCCTTGAAGTAACCTATCCTTTAATGAAACTTCTTCTCCTGATACCACGAGGAACTACCTGTAGAAACTAAAAAGGACGAGACATGGTGAGAACTTTGCGCATGTTATGTACTGAATGAAGTCTGGTCTGAGTGAGAAATTTGAGAATTGTGGCTAACTGATACACCACGATGAATAGGTCTAGTTGTTTGAGCCTGTCAATAGAGACAACCGGTGTCGTGCTGGAACTGACCCCCAAAAGGAACACCACCAAAACTACCTGATCTATGAGGCCTATTGGCCTCCCTCTCAACCAGCTCCTGGCGGAAGACAAACTTTATTTCCCAAGCAATGTCATCAACCTTCTCAAAAGTAGACCCAGTCACTCTCTCTCCCTAGTCATAAGCACCTGCAGCTGAAGTGTAAGGCTATAAATGGACGTCTTGATCCTCTCCCTATTAGTGGGAACTAGCCAAACCGCATGACGGGCCAACTTAGAAAAACTCAACTCGTACTGCATCATAGTCATGTCATCCATATGCAACTGCTTAAACTTCATGCGCGGCTCCAGTCTGCGAGATTGCGGCACATACTTCTCCAAGAAGAAAATAGAGAACTCCTACCATGCAAGTGGCGCTGCACCAACTAGCCTACGCCTCGCATAAGCCTCCCACCAAGTGAAAGCAGCTCTAGCTCCCAACTAGTCTCTAAAATACCTGTTATACGGAGGATCCTCTAACATTTGTCCAAGAAACCCTAAGCATCCTCTCCCTATGCACCGTTATGGAGCCTTCAAAACCTCTCCAACCTACGATGCTCATCATCAGGCATGACAGGAACCACATAATCTTGAGCGGCTGCAACCGGTTAGGTTGGTGCTGCCCTCGTTGTCTGGGGTCCCTGCATCACCTGCTAGGGTGTGCGGGCAGCTGGAGTCTAAGCACCTTCCTCAGCTTGAGAAGTGGCAGCTGTGGCCGAAATAGAGACCTCTTAAACAAAACTGGTGGAACGGCTAAAATCTAAGCTAAGGCCACTTGAAGGTCTGCATGATAATGGCCACAACAGGTTTCTGAGCTGGTCCAGCTAGTGTATCCATAACAGGGACCTGATCCTGAACGGTGGCAACTGGTGGATCTGCAGGTGCTGCCCTAGCTGCTGTGCGAGCTTCACCTCTATCCCAACCATAGCCTCTACCGCGACATTGGCCTTTCGCAGCTCTGACTGGTGGTATTTGTGGCTATCTGTCCTGCCTAGTAGCACGTCTCTTCACCATCTGTGAGTGAATATAATAACAGATGTTTAGTTACAAGAATCAATAGATTCACACGATAAAAATTCAACAATGTGAAGTTTCCTAGGGGTTCTGCAACCTCTAAAAGATAAAGACAGGAGTCTCCTTACCTATCAACATGACTCTACTAAACCAGCTCATGACTCGTATGATCTATGTAACCTAGGCTCTAATATCAGCTTGTCACAACCCAAAGCTCTAACTTGTCGTGATAGCAGCTATCAATGGTACTAGGCAAGCCTATTTTTAAAATACTTTGATAATTCATAAATAAAATAAACGAAAAGTCATAAAATATTTGTAATAAAAAATGGAGTTAAACTCAAAACACAATGCGGAAAGATAGCCCCAAACATCAGGGTATCACCAAGTCATGAGCATCTAGACAACTAATCTAAGGAAAAAATGTATACAAGAGTCTTTGCCAACATGTTAATATAGAAAAGAAAGATAACAAAGAAGGAGAGACAATGACTGCAAATGCCGGCAGCTACCTTGTAGATCTCGGATACTCTACCATGCACGAGCTCAACGTCCTCCGTGATCCGACACACTTTGACTTGCACATGAAGTGCATGGTGTAGCGTGAGTACAACAAACTCATTAAGAAATAGAAATAAATAAGGAACTGAGAAGCAGTGACGAGCTATACAAATATGGTTCATTCCAGTAATTTTAGTAAGAAATAGACATGCTTTCAAATCAGGTAGTTTAAGTCAAATCCATATTATACAGTTTCAAGTTCAAGTAAACCGGATATAAAATCTACCAGAAAATTTACAATAAGGACAGATATCAACTAGGTGCAACAACAAGTGAAAAACAAGTACAACCTCTCAAGGAAATAGTCACTCAACTAAACTTAACAGCTCAATCACTCGTCTCTCAGCCTTCGGTACTCAGTACTCATTCTCAATAAGTACATATGCCTCAGTGGGTGCTGTACACAATTCGAAAGGGGCTCATACAGTCCAAGCGCTATAATCCACACAGACGACTCACATGCTGCACAGGAAACTCACTAGCTATAATAACATATCAAGATCCACAACGACAATTCACACGTTATAATACAAATATCTGGATCCGCACAAACAGTTCACGTGCTATGGTATCAATTTCTCACCATCAGGCCATCGTCCTTACTTACTCTATGTACCTTCCTAATCTGTCAGGCTCTCATAAATCATATAAATTAGCCCAACAGAGGTAAAACATGTTTCAATAGGGAGCAAGAAGAGATGGAGGTATGAGATAAGAAATAAAATTCATGAATGAGTACAAGATAACAAGTAGTAGCTAAATCAACAAGTGCACGACCTATGTGGGTCAGATTTCTATAAAACATAGGGAACATGTAGTTGACAGTGAGCTATTTGACATTATATTCTCACAAGATGGATCAAGTCATATATCCCTTGGGTGCACGCTCACACGCCCATCACCTAGCATGTGTTTCACCACCAAAATAATCACATGACACAAGATCTGGGGTTTCATACCCTCAGGACCAGATTAATAACTGTTACTTACCTTAGTCCGAGAAAACTCTACTCCAAAATTCCCTTGCCTCGTAAGTCAGCCTCCAAATGTCCCTAGTCTAGTAATAAGCAGTACAATACAATTAATATAGGCTAAATGTATCAATTTCACATGCAAACTACTAAATTAGATCCAAAAACCTAAAATTGGCTTAACCCGGCCCCCGGGCCCATGCCTTGAAATCTGTCAAAAGTTATGTAACCCAAAAACTCATTCACTCATGAGTATAACCATACAAAATTTATTCAAATCCAATTAGAAATCCCATTCAAACCCTCAAAAATCCATTTTAAGAACACTTCCTCTTTTCCTCAGTTTTCCATCTAAAATTACAAATTAGATGATAAAATTAAAGATATAGTCATGCGATTTAACAAAAACCAAGTAAGAATCACTTATCCCGATCAACTCCACGAAATCCCTTCATGAGTCGCCCAAATCAGTGGTCTCTAGCTCAAGATATGAAAAATAGGTTCAAACCCTTGATTTTAAAATTATTACAGTCCGTGCAGATTCCCTTCGTCGCGATGCGAATGTCCTCTCTCGTTCGCGTAGTCAAACTAAGTCTGTCCCTCAGCTTTACTCTTTGCAATCGCAATCGATACTCCATGAACATGAATATTTACCAGCTTAACCCATCCTGAACGTGGAGAATACCTCGTGAACGCAAAGACCAAAGACCTGGGGTCCTCTGCTGCCTAACTTCTCTTCGTGAACGCGACACTGCTCCTGCATTCGTGATTCACGCTTAGATAAAATTTTCGTGTTTGCATCCTCTTCTTCACGAACGCAAAGAACAAAAATCTCCCAACTATGATTAACCGTTCACGAACACGATTTTCCTCTCATGTTCACAACAGCAGAAAGTAGATGAAAATACCAGCATATATCAGCTATAACTCAAAGGCCAAAAATGATTTGTTAACAACCCGAAACTCACCCGAGGCCCTCAGGATATCAATAAAACATACCATCAAGATCCAAACATCATACGAACATAGTCAAATCCTTAAACCACCTCAAACAATATCAAAAATTAGAATTACACACAGATTCAAGCCTAATGAACTTTGAAATATTTGAGTTCTACAAATGACTCCGAAACATATAAATTCTCCACACAAGTCATAAATGATACCATGAACCTAGTCCAACTTTCAGAAATCTATTCCGACTCTGATATCAAAATTTTTACTCCGGTCAGATTCGCCACGATTTTAACTTTTTCCAGTTCAAGCGTAATTCTACTACGGACCACCAAATCATATTCTGTATTTACTATTAAGTCCAAATTACCTAATAGAGCTAATGGAATCATCAAAATTCAAATCTGAGGTCGTTTACCCATAAGCCAACATCCGGCCGATTTTTTTTAACATAACGTCCAATTAAGAGACTAAGTGTCTCAATTCACTCTAAAATCACTGCAAACCAACTAACCCGGTATGTCTTAATACACCTGTGAAACAAAAACGGAGCAGGAAATAGGAAACGAGGCTACTACTCTCTGACCGACCGGCCGGGTCATTACATGCTCATCAATGAAAAAATGAATCATTTATTGACTTCATCAACCATTAGAGAAGCTTAAGCTTCAACTACTAATAACTTGGGCTCGTGATATGAAACTAAGTATGGCCACAAGCGGAGACCAAGGGTTACCTATCTTTGAGCCTTACGATGAAGAAGAAGAATAAGAAGGTGAGGATAGGTACAAGTTCTAATCCAAAAATGGAGTCGAAATGCTGATGCATGTCACTAAGCACCTCAAAGCACGAGCCTAAACTACAAGTTATAATGCTCTTCAATGCACGAGCCAAAATTGCACGTTATATGCTTCTTGGCATATGAGCCTATATTATATGTCATGAAGCTCCCCAAATATGAACTAAATATTTAAGACGTAAAGCTCTTCAAATTAGACCAAAGTGTTCAAGGCGCAAAGCTCTTCAAATTCGAGCAAACACTCAAGCTGAAAGCCCTTCAAATTCGAACACAGACTTCAAGTCACAAAGCATTTCCAATACGAGCCAAGTTTCAAGTTCCAAAGCTCTTCAAATTAGAGCCGAACTTCAAGTTGAAGTTAAAAAAAGTTTCCTAGTCTTCAAGTTGCAAAGCATTTCGAACAGAAAGTTAAATCTTCAAATTACAATTCTCCAGGACACACGAACCTAAACTACATGTCTTGAAGCTCTTCAAATTTGAGTAAAATCTCAAGTTGCAAATCTTCTCAGCTTAAATTGTAAGTCGCTGCGCTCCTTAATGTATGAGCATAAACAACATGTATCTCCACTATGCAAAAGTATAAACTATTTACGACCCAAAAAAAAAAAGCAAACAAAGGTTAGGTTGAAAACCTCAAAAGAGTCTGCATAAGTAAAAGTTAGGACATAAGAAAAAATATAAGAAAACAAACTCACCCATTCTGAACTATAACATGACTTGATCATCTTCACTGAAGCACGTAAGCAACTAAGAGTTTGATTCTATGTTCAATAGCATCAAAATATGTATTTCCCCTAGCATTGTTCGAATTGAAGTATAATGGAATATAATCCACTTAATTGGCACTTAAAAACCGAACTTGCATGTATTTTTTTATTAAACTCTGTGCGTTATCGGATATTGGTGATTTAATATGTTCAAGCCTCCATAGGAAAATGACATATCTGATGGGATAGTTATATTATTATAGAAAGAGGCCAAGAATTCAAGTTGAAGTCGACAAATCCATCGGTTTTCAAGCTGAAGATTTAAGTTGGCATGTCTTCAAGTTGAAGTATCCAATCACTCCAAGTCTTTAAGTTGAAGTTTGCAAGTCCTCCAATTTTTCAAGTTCGTTAATTCTTCAAGTTGAAGTTTTCAAGTCCATCGCTCTTAAAGTTGATGTTTCAAAATATGACCAATCTAAGTCTTAAAGACTACAAAATTTTCAAGTTTTTTGGTCTTTAAGTTGAAGTCTACAAGTTCGCCAAGTCTTCAAAGTTCGCCTAGTGTCCAAGTCAAAACCATCAAATCCTCTAAGTCTTCAAGTTGAGGATTTATAATTTTTCAATCTTAAGGGGCATGCTTAAGTCCTTTTGTACCTTAAGTTGGCCTCTTTGCGGGCTTTTCCTCAAAAGAACTATAATTATCCATCTTAAGATGGACGTTTAAGTCCCTTTATACCTTAATATAACCTCTTTGCGTGTTTTTCCATAAAATAAGCTATTATTTTTTAATCTTAAGGTGGACGTTTAAGTCCCTTCGAACCTTATGTTCGGGTCCTGACCTAAATCCCACAATAGATCATGATGACGCCCAACGATGATGATAGGCAAGCCAACGCTTGAACCTCCAAAATAATTATCAATTTTAACGTTTAAAATAAGAAATTTCCTCAAATAAATAGAGTTAAATCCTATAATCTTTAATTTGCAAGATGAAAAGCTAAGAAAAGCCATTATCAAAAAGTTAAAAGATCTCAACTTTGCTTTAAGAAGTTAGTTGGGAGAAGTATATCTAATTGTTGCAATAAACATGAAATATATCATTTGTAAAATCTGAACATTAATTAGTTAAGTTATGTAGATAACATTTTCATTTTTTATTTTTACAATTAGTTAATTTAGGGTGTTATTTTATTAAAATATTATTAGAAAATGCTGGTCAGCAGGTTGTATCTTTATAAAAAATATTCAATTTCTCTTCATTCAGATTCAAAATAATTTTATTACTATATTTCTATTTAAATTCGAAAAGAATCTTACCTTTAATTTAAATTAAATTGCATAATAAATATTATTCTAATTTTTCAAGTGGCTTTATAATAGCTTGACACTTGGCTTAACCACAGTATAAAGTTTATTCCTTTAATATATATATGTATATATATATATATATATATATATATATATATATATATATATGTATATATATATATATTAAGAAGCTGATAATATCTCCATTTATTTATTTTATAATCGATTAAGATAGGGTATTATTTTTTTTAGAAATATTTATGAGTTAAGATTGGGCAGCAGGCTGTATCTTTAGAATAATATTCACTTTCTTTATATTCAGATTCAAGAAACTTTTATTTACGTATTTTATTTATATTAGAGGTCCTTAATTTGCAAGATGAATGTAATGACTCGGTTGGTCGTTTTGAGAGTTATAGCCCCAATCTCTTATTTTCTGCATTACCTGTATCTGTTTCAGCTTGTATGACTTGCCGGGAGGCTTCGTTTGTGGTTTTGGAGTGTTTTGGGACACTTTGTCCCTAAACGAAAGCTTAAGACTTCGGTTCTTTGTTCGTAGTCGGAACCATGGGAAGACGACTCCGAATGGAAGTCTGTAGCTTATTTAGGTTTGAAATGGTGAAAATCAAATTTGAGGAGATTTTAATCAGTAGTCTACTTTTTCATATCGGGATCGGATATCGAGTCCACAATTTGGAGTAGGCCCGTAATGTCGAACATGACTTGTGTGCAAAATTTTGTTTAAATCGAACGTGGTTTGATAGGTTTCGACATCGGTTGTAGAAATCTAAAGTTTCAAGTTAATTAAGTTTTGATTTGAGGGTGATTCGTATTCTTAGTGTTGTTTGATGTTATTTGAGGGATCCACTAAATTCACATGGTATTTTAGGACTTGTTGGTTTGTTTGATTGAGGTCCTGGGGGCCTCGGTTTGATTTCAGATGGTTAACAGATCAAATTCTTTTTACAAAGAATAGCTGAAGCTGCTGCAACTTGTGTAATTGCACTAGCGCAAGATTGAAAGCAGGTGAGATCTCTTAGAAGCGAGCCTAGGGATGCAGGAGTTTCTTTGAAGGAAAATGCCAGACGTAGTAGGTGGGCAGGAATAGTCGCATGTACGAAGCCGTAGATGTGGATGATGGAGCGCAGAAACGGAAAGGCCAGGGGCATAAGGGATCGCAGAAGTAGAGGACGTCGGCAGATGCGCACGCACATATGCGAACCACTGATCGAAGAGGCAGATGCCAAGTTTTAAGTGGAATCCGCACCTACGATGGGAAATCTGCAGGGTGCAGTGACGCATGTGCAATTGCAGGTTTGCAGATGCGAGATACCGTGGTAGAACAGGGCTAAGTGACCTAGAGAGCTCGAATTGAGGCAAAATTTTTACGGATTTTATGAGGAGGCTTATAGGTAACGATTCTTAACTCTTTTATGGTTATATCACATTAGTTTATAGTTGATTCTACACTCTAATTAAGGATTGGACTTGGAAATTTGGTAAAAATAGTAACAACTTTCTAGACTACGTTTTTGAGATTTGGAAGGCAATTTGAGGTCGGATTTGAGAAATTCTTATACGGTTGGACTCGTGAGTGAATGTTTGTTCGTATTTCATAACATTTACCTGACTCTGGGACATGGGCCCAGGGAGACATTTTAGGGTGATTTTCTAATTTCTCACTTTAGCTTTGATTTTATTAACTAGATTAGTTTCTTGTAGTTATATTTATGATAAGTAATTGATTTTGGATATATTTGGACCATTCGGAGTTGGATATTCGTGGAAAAAGCATTGTTACGGATTGATATGATCTTGATTCGAGGTAAGTTGTTTGTCTAACCTTGTGAGGGGAAAATCCCCTCAGGATTTGGTGTTGTTATGACATGTGAGTGTCGTGTACTCAAGGTGACGAGTGCGTACACATGCTATTTATTGAAAAACCTAATTTTTACTGAGTAAAAGCATGTTTTTATCTTAGCCTAGTATTATCTTGTTTAGCCTAGTATTACATGTCTACTTGCCTTAAATACTTATCTGAACTCTAAGCATCATGCATAGCAGATTTCCTGCTTCTTCCTTTATTTGTGTTACATTCCTCATTTTTGTAACATTTAAAATGTCGTAGTAAATGAATCGGCGTATGTTTGGGAATGATATTAATTTGAGATTATAAGCACTATCCTATTTTATATAATTTATGAGTAAATTCGTTCAGTTGAGAGGGTAAGAAAATTGAAGAAGATGAATTTCATCGAAATATGATATTTTGGGATAAAATACGGTCCAAGTTATCGTATTTATGGACTACTACCATATAAAATACCACATAACCATGATAGTAAGATATATAAAGTTTGTTGAAAGTGAGTACTATTTTGAAAGAATAACTAAGAAATTAAATTTTTTGAATACAGCTTAAAGGGGCACCATCTTCAGGTGGCACCAAGATGAAATTGGACCCGAAAATAAAACTGGTGATCTTGGACTAAAAAGCAAGGTGGCATGTTAGGATGATTCTGGAAAATGATCCTTACCAAGTGTGGGCCCACACCCACTTAGATAAAAGGCCTCTTATGACCACCAAATTGAGGTTTATGACTACATGTAGTAACATATCTCTTTATATTTACTACATTAAGAGATGCATACAACATTATCAACTATCTCTTTATCAACAATTAATGGGAATTCCTTGTCACGGTTCCAACTCTGACAGTGATAGCGTCCAGCACATTACTAAGCAAGCCCGACTAATTTAACAAACTTAACTATTTCTATACAGTTTATGATTAATTAACACAGATAAATTACTAAGTTATAATACTGGAAATCTAAAATAGAGTTAAAACATGTGGAGTCCCAAATAATAATACTACTACATAGCCCGAAGAATCTGGTTCATAAGTCTAAGCCTCTAATACATGACTATCAACCTAGTACATATCTTTCTAAAGATGTACGGAATGAAGTAATAGGATAAATGGAATATTAGGGATGCGGACGTCAAGCTGCTACCTTGATGCTCCCGGATATGTGATGCTCCTCAGCAGTCTCACATGCACCTATATATACACACAAGGTGCAGGGAGTAATGTGAATACTCCGACCCAGTGAGTACTAAACACAAATAAAGGTTGAGCATAAGAAATAATGGATAGACACATTATAATCTATAATACAGCAGTTTAAACCAAGTAGAATAAAATCAGTAAACCAGTGAAAACAAAATATGGAAATGGTGCAACAGGTAAGTGAATAAATGAAAGTCAAATAAGAAATGCAACACATAGTACGGTACTCTCTAGTACCCTCTGCGGCGTGGAGCCCCCTCCCTTTATTTATCGTCAACAACACTCACTGGGAGTGTGCGAACTCTGGGAGGGGCCACTTATAGCCCAAGTGCAATATCAAGCCATTTCATGGCATCAACTAGGCCCTCGGCCTCATATCAATATCAATATAACACTACTGCGGTGCTCAACCCGATCCCACACTCAGTCCAGAATCACATAAGCCTATCGGGAAATAGTAATATAGTAGTTCTCAACCCAAAACATCATTAGAAACATCTTTTAAGTTTCAAATCCGAGAAAAAGTGGCTGAGTTTGCAAAACTATTTTAAACAATAGGACTGGGTTCAAATAATGTGTCAAAATAGTGAGGAAACTGTAATAACCATTCCCGAAGGGTCCAAATAGTTGGCACAAAGCCTAAATATGATAATTAGTCTGAATAACAATGATATCAAATAAACTTCAATCAAATACATGGTAAAAACATCACTCGGGGAGGACTAAGTCCCAATCCCCAGTAGTAAACGACCCTGCGCTCATCATTGAGCGCGTGTTGCACCTTATTATAGAACTACAATGTGTAAATCCGGGGTTTCTAACCCTCATGACTCATTTCCATTCATTACTCACCTGAAATGAGCCAAAACTCTTGATCGTTATGGCCTTGCCTCTCAAATTGGCCTCCCCGCACGTTGAATTTGACCAAAACAACAACAAATACGTCACAATATGCTAAGGGAACAAAATCCAATCGAAAACAATTGAAAAATATCAAAAATCCTTAAATTAGCAAAACGTGAGCTCTGGGCCCACTTCTCAAAACTCGATAATTTTAACATCATTAGACTTCATATCTCCCCACGAGTTTATAAACATCAAAAACATAAGATTCTGAGTTCAATTGACCCTTCAAATCCTTAATTTATGCTATCTTAAGTTCAAGCCCTAAACTACCATTTTTGTCCATTAATTACTTACATTTTCAATCCTAATTCATGAATAACATCATGAAATTGAGTTTTAGGCCCAAAAATCCTTACCTTATTGAAGCTCTTTGAAATCCCTCTTCAAAATCACTCAAAAGCCACCATGTCCAAAGTCAAAATGAATAAACCCATCAAAATTTGCGAAGAAGAACATTAAATTCTTCTTCCTAGATATAACCGCATTTGTGGTAAATTTCACGCTTCTGCGGTCAATATCTCACATTTGCGAAAATTCATTAAACTCCGCATACTGCATTTGCGGCTCTGTAGGTGTGGTCCTTCTTTTGCATCTAAAGTCGCAGGACTTTCACACCATCTCTACAAATAGTGATGCCATTCACGTATCTGCGATGCCACAAATGGGGTTCCCCAGTCGCAGGTGCAAAAATACAAACAGTAGCAAAATCTAAGATTGCACAACTCTAAAACTCTTCCCGTTAGCCATCTGGATTCACCCCTAGGCCCACGGGACCTCAACCAAAAGCACCAATACATTCTAAAACATCATTCAAACTTGATCCAATAAGCAAAACACCTCAAACAACACCTATACAACAGGAAATCGCCAAAATATTAACTTCACCAATTCAAGCCTAATTCTACACCAAACCTCCAATATCACATCCGATTACACTCCTAAGTCACAAATCATCTCCCGAAGCTAACCGAACCACCGAAAATCACATCTAAGTCCTCTAACTCATATGTCAACATCCGGTTGACTTTTCCAAACTAAGTCTTCCTTAATGAGACTAAGTGTCTCAATTCCTACCAAAACAAATCCAAACCAACTCGACCACATATGACACGGATAACAAAGCATAAGAAAGCAAGAAAATGGGGGTTGGGTCGTTAAATCCTCCCCAACTTAAACAGACGCTCGTCTTCGAGCAAGTCAAGAAATATACCGGAAGCTTCAAACAGGTGAGGATATCTGCTCCGCATCTCTCGCTCGGTCTCCCAGGTAGCCTACTCCACAGGACGACGTCTCCACTGCACCTTCACTGAAGCTATATCTTCAACCTCAACTTTCGAATCTGACGACCCAAAATAGCCACTAGCTCCATATCAAAAGTCGAATCGCCATCCAACTGAACCGTGCTGAAGTCCAAAACATGAGATAGATCCCCAACATACTTTTGGAGCATAGAAATATGAAAGACCGGATGCACGCCCGACAGCTGGCTGGCAAGGTAAGCATATAAGACACATCCCCAATCCTCCTAAGTACCTCAAAAGGCCGAATGAACTGTGGACTCAAATTCCCTTTCTTTCCGAATCTCATAGAACCCTTCATGGGCGAAACTTTCAGCAAGACTTTCACACCAACCATGTAAGACGCATCTCGAGCCTTCTGGTCCGCATAACTTTTTTAAAGTGACTTAGTTGTAGGAAGTGTCTCCTGAATCACCTTCACCTTCTCTAAGGCATCGTGAACAAAATCTCTCCCTAACAACCTAGCTTCACCAGGCTTGAACCAACCAACTCGAGATCTACACCATCTCTTATACAAGGACTCATACGATGCCATGTGAATGCTGGACTGATAGCTGTTGTGTAGCCAAACTCTGCAAGCGATAAAAACACATCCCAAGAACCACCGAAGTCAATAACAATTGCACACAATATGTCCTCTAATATCCAAATAATACGCTCAGACTGTCCGTCTATCTAAGGATGAAACATTGTGCTCCACTCCACCTTAGTATCCAAGTATCGCTGAAAAGTCTTCAAAAATTGAGAAGTAAATTGAGTACCTTTATCTAAGATAATAAACAATGGAACACCATGAGACCGAATAATCTCTCGAATAAAGATCCCTGCCAGCCGCTCGGAAGAATAGGTAGTACACACCAGAATGAAGTGCATGGACTTGGTCAGCCAATCCACAATCACCAAAATCGAATCGGACTTCGACCACTCACAAAATCCATAGTGGCTCTCTCCCACTTCAACTCGGGAATAACCATCTGCTGAAGTAAGCCACCAGGTCTCTGGTGCTCATATTTCACCTGCTGACAGCTGAGACACCAAGCCACAAATCCCACAATATATTTCTTCTTTCGTCTCCACTAATTGTGCTGCCCTAAAGTATGATACATCTTCGCGACACGCGGATGAATAGAATACGGCGAGTTATGGGCCTCTTCCAGAAAACTGATCCACATTGGGCATATAGATCTGGCCATGCATCCTTAACACACCATCATCTCCAATGGTCACATCTCTGGTATTTCCATGCTTAAGTTTGTCCTTAAGGACAAGCAAATGTGGATCAATATATTGGCGCTCTATGATGCAACCATATGAGGAAGACCGAGAAACCACAAAAGCGAACACCGGATTGGGCTCTAAAATATATAGTCTCACAAGTCTATTTGACAAAGCCTTAGCATCAACTGCATAGGGCCTCTCCCCAACTGGAATGTACATCAAACTCCACATATGCACTACCTTCCGACTAAAGGCATCGGCCGCCACATTAGCCTTTCCCGGATGATACAGGATAGTAATATCATAATCCTTAAGCAACTCTAGCCATCTCCGTTGTATCAATTAAGATCCTTTTGCTTGAACAAGTGTTAATGACTGTGATGATCAGTGAATACCTCATGGGGCTTCAACTGTCGAAAAGCTTAAGCAATAACTCTACCCTCCTACATCAATACACAGCCAATCCCAACTCTCGAAGCATCACAATATATGGTATATGAACCTAAGGTTGATGGTAAAACAAATAGTGGAGTTGTGGTTAGAGCCATCTTGAGCATCTAAAAGCTCTCCTCGCACTCATCCGACCACGCAATTGGAGCACCCTTCTGAGTCAACTTGGTCAAGGGCGATGCAATGGATCAAAATTCGTGAACAAACGGGAGATAATAGCCTGCCAACCTAAGAAACTACGAATCTCTATGGATGAGGATGGTCTAGGACAATCTGCACTGCATCTATCTCCTTTGGATCAACCTGAATAGCCTTACTAAAGATCGTGTGTCCCAAGAAAGCTACTAAGTCGAGCCAAAACTCACACTTGGAGAACTTTGCATAAAACCTCTCCTCCCTCACTCTTCGCAATATAACTCGTAAATGCTCTTCATGCTCCTCCTGACTACGAGATTACACCATAATATCATCAATGAATACAATAATGAACGAATCCAGATAAGGTCAAAATACATTGTTTATCAGATGCATGAACGTTGTTGGGGCTTTAGTCAGCCCGTAAGACATGACAAGAAACTCGTAGTGACCATATCTTGTCTTTAAAGCAGTCTTAGAAATATTTGAATCTCTGATCTTCAATTGGTGAAAGATCGAACGGAGATCAATCTTAGAGAACACCTTTTCTCCTTGAAGCTGGTCTAATAAGTCATCAATACGAGGCAAAGGATACTTGTTCTTCACTATTACCTTGTTCAATTGCATGTAATCAATACACATTCTCATTGTACCATCCTACTTTTTCACAAAATGGGTCGGTGTACCCCACGGTGACACACTCGACCGCATGAAACCCTTATTTAGGAGCTCTTGAAACTGCTCCTTTAATTCTTTCAACTTCGCAGGTGCTATACGATACGTCAAAACGGAAATACGCGTAGTGTCCGGCACCGTGTAAATACCAAAATCAATATCTTTGTACGGTAGCATGCCCGACAGGTATGTAGGAAATACATCTGGAAAATCCCTCACAACAAGAACATAATGAATGCTAGGAGTCTTAGCTCCAACATCCCTCACAAATGCCAAATAGGAAAGACAACCCTTCCCAACCATACACTGGGCCTTCAAGAAAGAAATAGCTCTACTAAGGACATAATTAGTCATACCTCGCTACTCGATCCGCGGTACACCCAACATAGCCAAAGTGACTATCTTAGCATGACATTCTAGAATAGTGTGACACAGAGATAATCAATCCATGTCCAAAATAACATCAAAGTCCACTATGCTCAATAGCAATATATCAACTCGGGTCTCCAGACCCCCAATAATCACAACACATGACCGGTACACACGGTCCATAGCATTACTGCCCACCAGGGTAGACATATGAACAGGTAGAGCAAGAGACTCCAGGGGCATATCCAAATAGCGAGAAAAATATGAAGACACATATGAATAGGTCGAGCCGGAATCAAATAATATAGAAGCATCTCGGTGGTAGACTTATACAATACTTGTAATGACAGCATCTGAAGCAATGACATCTGTCCTACCTGGAATCGCATTAAAACGAGCTTGGGGACCGCCTGATCAACCTCCACTTCTATGCCTGACCTCCACCCCTGGCTGGGTGGGTGGGTGGTGAACTAACTGGAGCAGAAGTCGATGCCTGATCCCTCTACTGAGACTAACCACCATGAAGTCGAGGGCAATGCCCCCTCATATGTCCAAGCTCTCCGCACCCGCAACAGCTGCCCGGTAATAGATATGGGGACAGAAGGGAACCCCTGCCATTAGAATGACCCGCGACGGTGGAACCCTGGGCTAACAGGGCATGAGATGAACTCTGGGTTGGGAGGGCGCTAAGTGATGACTGGCCATGCTGAAACCAGTAATGACCATGGCTTCAAGATGCCCCACTATACTCTGGATAGGCCGAGTGAGCAGGTCCGAAAGAACGACCTTTACCACGCTTAAGCTGGCCCCTGAATAGAGCACCACTGAAACTGCCCGATCCTCGAGGCCTCTTGGCCTCTCTCTTCTCTTGCTCTCTACGATGAACCGTCTCAATCTCTCGAGCGATATCAACAACCTCCTCGAACGTAGCACCCAATACTCTCTCTAGTCATCAAAATACAAAGATGGTAGTTAAGGCCATCCAAAAACTTCTTGATCCTCTCACGATCTATTAGAATCATCCAAATAGCACGACGAGCCAACTACGAAACAGTCATCTCACACTAAGTCATTGTCATATCCCTTCTGAGTCAACCACTCAAACTGTCTGCGCAAATCTTCTCAACGGGACTGCGCTACATACTTCTCCAATAAGGGTGCGCAGAACTGCTGCCAAGTAAGGGGAGCTGCACTGATAGGCCTATGCCAATCAAAGTCCTCCCACTAAGTAAAATTATCCCTCGTGAACTGAAAGGTAATAAATGCCATACCACTCGACTTGAGAATCCCTGCTGTAAAGAGTATACACTAACACTTGTCAAAAAAATCCTAGGTATCCTCGCCTTCAGCACCACTAAATAACGGAGGCTGGACCCTACAAAACCTCTCGAGATGCTGCTGCAAATCATCTGGCATAGATGGAACCACAAACTCCTAAACTTGTGCAACCGGTTGAACTGGAAGTGCTCCCAGTGTCTGTAATCCCTGCACTACCTGCTCAGGTGTGTAAGCATAGCGGGGTCAAGTTTCCTCCCTCGGCCAGTGAAGTTGATGCTGCGGTAGTGAAACTACTTGAGCCAGGCTAGTGCAAACCGAAAGGTATATGCCAAGGCCTTCTTATGACCCGAAATCATAATGGGCACAGCTGGTGCCTGAACAGGTGCTGCTAATGTATCCAGAGCTGGAGCATAATCTTGAGGTGGGCAGTTGGTGGATCAAAAGGTGCTGCCCTTGTGCTCTGCCTATGCCATGACCACGACTCTGCCCACGGCCTCTGGTGGCCTCAGTGGGTGGTAGTCGCTGTTGTTCGCCTCGTTCTGTAGCCCGAGTCCTCGCCATTTGTGAGAGAATAGAATATAGAAGTCTAGTTCTCGGATCAACAAAGTCGCACGACAAGAGTGTTAGATAATACGCTTAACGCTAGAGGGGGGTGAATAGCGTTATAATAAAAATTAGCGTAAACTTGCGGAATTTAAAATTTGCAGGAAATAAATAAGTGCGATAAATAAGAAAGAACACACCGAAGTATTCTGGTTCACCACAATCCGTGGTTAGTCCAGTCCCTGAGAGACTCTCTCGAGATTTCCACTAACTTGTCAAGCTTCCGGGTGCTTAACAAACCTTTACAACTTGAGGACACAAGCCTCAACACCTTTGCTCGGAGATACAACACTCCAAGACTTCAACCAAAGGAAACACAAGTTCCTTCACAACTTGAGGATACAAGCCTCAACTACCTTTGCTCGGAGATACAACACTCCAAGACTTCAACCAAGGAAACACAAGTTCCTTCTTACAACAAGAGAATAACAATTCTCTTCAAGTGTACAAAACACTAAGCACTCAAAAAAGACACTCCTTAATGAGTAGATATGAGTAAAAGAATACGCTCAAGATCGCAACAACTTTCGACAAGAGTTTGGCTCTCAAAAACTTATGTAATGAATATAAAATGATAAGCAATAGAGTATGCAAGCTTATAGCAATTATATGATCAGCTGTTGTGTGTTGTTGTGTTCAAAACACTGAAATGAAGCTGTATTTATAGTTGAAAAACTTGGCATTACCGTTACCTAATTGCCAATTAAGAGTTGCTGATTTTACTGAGTGACAATCGATTGTCAAGAGCCACAATCGATTGTTTGCCAATCGTTCCAAAAATCAATCCCAGATTTTACGCTTAACAATCGATTATCCAAGATCAACAATCGATTATTGGCAACGTTCAAAAAATCATTTCCAGATTTTACGTAAAACAATCGATTATACAAAATCAATAATCGATTATTCAGCAACGTTCAAAAAATCCTTTCCAGATTTTAATTTCAACAATCGATTATACAAAATCAATAATCGATTACCTGACGGTATATGAAAACTTTACGACAACGGTCAGCTTCACAATCGATTGTGCAATGTTAACAATCGATTATTTATCAGTCTTGAAAAATCAATTTAGACACTGCCTCGTGACAATCGTTTGTTATATACTCACAATCGATTATTTAATAACTTTGAAAAAGTCTGGAAGACACTGCCTCAACACAATCGATTGTCATATGTTCACAATCGATTATTTTGTGACTTTGAAAAATCTGATGGACACTGTCTCTTTACAATCGATTGTCATTAACTTCACAATCGATTATTTTGAGCGTTGAAAAAATTTGATGGACACTGCCTCATCACAATCGATTGTCATTAACTTCACAATCGATTATTTTGAGCGTTGAAAAACTTTGATGGACACTGCCGCATCATAATCGATTGTCATAAGGTTCACAATCGATTGTCATGCAGATTTGAAAAATCTGATGCTCACTGCCTTAACACAATCGATTGTCATTAGTTCACAATCGATTGTCATGCAGTCTTGGCTTAACATAATCGATTATCATAAGTACATAATCAATTATCTTAGTCCAGATTTTAGAGGCATGTTTAAAAATCATTTTGACTAAAGTAATTATGCATGATTTAAAATCATTTAGCATTAAATTAAATATGCATGATTTTGTAAAAATAATTTTACGAGAGAAGCCATGTCATGAGTCAAGTTGTCGGATCAAGATCACAGTTAAGAACGACTCATGTAAAACTATGAAACTTCGTCTTGAGGTTGAATCTCGTTGTATATCAATTGTGCGCTTGTACTTGAACTTCGTCATATGTCAATTTGCGCTTGTTTGTCATTCATCAAAACCTACACATATGAACACACGTTTTAGTATAATGCCTTGAGAACGTGTTTCCAACAATTTCCCCCTTTTTGATAATGGCAAACTTTAAGCGGGATATGCATATTAAGCAATTCATAATGACGATTCAAGACAAGAAAAGATATGCAACAAGTATATGGATATGCAATTTGTTCCCCCTCAATTTATGAATTCCCCCTCAATTTATGCCGATAAGTATTGAGAGTGCATACCCGTTATCTTCCCCCTTTTGCCATCAGCAAAAAAAATGTAATAAGATGGCAAGAATTAAAAAACTTTTTTATTTATTGAAAATAAAACTGGTACATAATGGGAACAATACAAACATTGAACAATAAAATGGAAAGACAAATAAAGAAATTATTCATCATCATTTCCCGTCTCATCGTCTGGCACTGCTTCAAAGGGAACAAGACCGGCATATGGATAATGAACATGGTAAAAATATCCATGGATCTCATGTGTCAATTGACCGACAGAGGTGGTCAATGAAGCGATTTGGTCGGAAATGGATTGAAGAGAAGGTTCTTGAGGCTGACGCGACCGACGAGTTGGAAGAGGAGCAGGAGCTACATGATCGCCGTCATGGGGAAAGGAGGATTCTGAAATTTCCCACTTCTTGGTGCTCTTTTTGAGAGGACCGATGGAAATGTTGAATCCGGAAGCTTCAAGAAAATTCATAATAAGGAGGGCATAGGGAAGAGGTCTATCATCTCCGATGGCGTCACGCATGTGAATCTTGACGAACTTACACCAATTGATGTGAACTCCGGTTATAATTGCATGCATGAGCTTAGCGTCTTCTTGGGAAAGAGTGGTGTGATTATGCTTCCGAGGTTTGAGGACTCGGGTGATGAAATAGAAAATCAAACGATACTCGGGGAGCATTCCCGTGATAGTAGGACGCCGAGTGGATAGATTAGGATCATAAGATGTAATACCTATTTGGTTTAGAAGAGCTAGAATTGATGCTTGAGTGAATAAAAATGAAGACATATGATGCCTATTTATAATGGGAAGAATGGCATTTCATTTATGATGAAAATCTGCAGAAATTTATGAGCCAAAACAGTCAGAAACGGTAAAAATAAATTGTACTGACCGTTAGACAATCGATTATTAGAATGAAATAATCGATTGTTATGAAGATTTGACTGAATCTTGGAACTGACACAAATCGATTGCAGGACCAAACGGTAACAAATTTTTGAATTACTAACATGAAATAATCGATTGTCAAATTATGGTAATCGATTGTTGTGACACAGTGTGCACGGTGATTTTCTGACTCGGAAAATAATCGATTATATATATGAAACAATCGATTGTTTTAGAAAACCAGTACTGAATGGCTGAGACGGTAATCGATTAAACAGTTAAAAATCGATTATTAAACAAAACTACATAATAAGCATAAACCATAAATAATCGATTAGTGATACTTGCTAATCGATTTTCTGCACGGTAAAATAATCGATTATTTGCTGTAACAATCGATTGTTCTGTGCCATATCTTTATAATTCCCCCTACCTTTAGGGTGATACCCGCATTAGACACTTCATTTGGACATGATTTATATTTAGCACATCAATAAACGCTAAATATAATATCAAGTCTACTGGCAATAAGGTAAAGTAAGGAACGATCATACCTCTGTAGTTCTTGGTATTGCTCTTCTTACCTTTCACTTTTCTGGCACGATGGTCTTATAAATTCATTGAGGTGATCATTGCTTTGGTGTTGCTCTTTTCAATATTGATTCAGCAATTTCTTGCAATAGTTAGTTTGACAAGTGAAAGTTCCCACTTTCATTTGCTTAACTTGCAGCTCCGAGAGGAAATTTCGCTTGTCCATCATGGACATCTCAAATGAAATTTTTGAGACTCCTTGCATAAAACTCATTAGTTGCTCAAAAATAATACAATATCATTTTCAACATGTTTTGGAATGCAAAATATTAATAGCATAAAAATTGTCAACATAATATTGAAGAATGATATTACCAATATGGAAGGTTGTTTTGAAGTACAACAATAATGTCATCTAGATAAAATTCATGCAATCTATTCCTCCTTAATGAGAAGTTCCCCCTCAAATAAGGCAAACTAGAATGTAAGGACATTCCCCCTTACTTGAAGCATATCGCCTAAACACTCTCTCTTTTTCGACATTTCCAAAAAGTCAAAATGAGATAGGAAAGACAACGAGGAGTATGCACTATGAAGATTGCTGGAATTTTATCAAAACATACCAACAAACCATAGATATACCAATTGTTATAAAATAGTGATACAATCATTTGTTGGCAAACATAACAAATGTATCAAATGTTATTTTATTAATAGTGATACAAAAGGTTATTTTTAGAAAAAACATATCAAACATTAATATATAACAAGTCAATCAAAGGTCGAATATACCAACCATTATTCAGACCAAAAGATACATTCATCAAGAGTCGATTTTTAACAGAAATACTTCTATCAACTATTAAAAGCATGAATCATTTCTTTCAGGAATATATCAATTATTTTTTTTTTCAAACCAAAAATAGCATTTATCAAAAACATGAGTGAAAATTTTTTTTGACAAAAATATGCTAACAGTTAATACACACCAAAGGAAATAATTTATTTTTCTGGTATATACTAACATTTATTTAAACCACAAATAACAGTGATCAAATCATAAATGAAATGTTTTTATTTGAAGCAGGCTAATATACCAATTGTTGTTTAACAACGAATTTTCAACATATGCATCAAGGATAATTGATATTAATTATTAACAAGGATGTCTCAACACGTATCAACTATTATGATTAAGCACATCAAAAAAATTTTAACAATATAAGGCCAAATTTACAACACATATGTTAATATCGGTTGCTTGCATATATTATCAATTCGGTTTTTGTCAAAAAGGATAACTAACCGAAATTTCCCCTTGATACGATAAGGCATTGTGCTTGGTGCATCTACTATAATATTGTAGCCTTCAAGCACACCTGCAAAAGTGATTAATGATCTTTTGGTACCCATGCCATTTTGGGTCCTTGGGGGTTAGGCATATCATAGTGATGCAATTGAGTGATATGTCTATGTCGTGTAAAACAAGCAGGAGCAATATGACCAATTCGTCTACAATAATGACAGGTCACGTTAGGATTATGCATCCTTCTAGGTTCATAGTAATTGGACGGACGAAAATTGTTTACTCTATTTTCGACACTATGACTATTGCGCATTTCATGAAAATCATTTCTCCTACTATTTGTTCTAGGATGTACAGCATTTCTAGAATAATTATTTCTAGGTTGGAAGTCATTTCTAGGTGTTCTAAAAGGTTCAAAATTCCTTCTTGTGTTTGGCCTAGAATATGCATCATTTCTAGGGTAGTTATTTCTAGGTGGAAAGTCGTTTCTAGGTCTCCTAAAGTGTTCAACATTTGGTCTAGCATGCATATTGGTTCTAGGGTTGTTATTTCTAGGATGAGCATTTGTTTTATTAATCCTAGGTTGAGCCTTAGGTGGTTGTGGTTTGGCATCAACCTTTTCTTTAGGCTCATTCTTAAAACCTATGCCATGCTTGGTTGACTTCAAATTAACAAGAACCTCATTCAAATTTTTGTGAGAAGAATTAAACTTATCTAAGGTGCCCTTAAGTCTATCTACCTCATTTTTGAGATGCATGCAAGAAGTACAATTTTTAATAGAACTTTCGGGCTTGTCGGCGCTTCTCTTTCCGAAAAAATTGTTTTCCTCTTTCAACTTCTCATTTTCTAAAATCAGTTTTTCCAAATCCTTTTCTTTCAATGAGAGTTGTTTTTGAAAATCTGTTTCTTGCAATGAAAGAGTTTTCTGCAAATCTTTAATGGTCTTGGAAGCATTAACAAACTCACTATATAATTTATTATAAGCATTTTGCATTTCTTCAAGTGAGTGAGAGTTAGACGTACTTACCTCTTCTTCTTCGTTTGCCATGAGACATCGGCCAGTCGATTAACCACATGAGCTGTCCGCTTTTTGAGGTGTGCTTTCATACATTTCCTCAAGCTTATCCCACATTTCTTTGGCAGATTTGTAGTGGGAAATTTTCTGATAATCTTCCTGATTCAAGCCGATATACAACATATTTATTGCCTTAGTGTTGTATTCACTTACCTTGGCTTTCCCAACTTTTGTCGTCATCTGTTCACCATGCTTGATGATTTGCCATAGATAAAAGTTGTTGGCTGTGATGAAAATTCTCATCTTCCAATATGTGTAATTGCTTCCATCAAATATTGGCGGAACCAAGTTTAAGTGACCTTCACCTATTCCTGCAAAAGAATCGCGAGTAGAAGCCATGGATGTTTCTCTCAAACGGTTAAGTCTTCAGAGAGTTGGGCTCTGATACCAATTGTTAGATAATACGCTTAACGCCAGAGGGGGGGGGGGGTGAATAGAGTTATAATAAAAATTAGCATAAACTTGCGGAATTTAAAATTTGCAGGAAATAAATAAGTGCGATAAATAAGAAAGAACACACCGAAGTATTCTGGTTCACCACAACCCGTGGCTAGTCCAGTCCCCGAGAGATTCTCTCGAGATTTGCACTAACTTGTCAAGCTTCCGGGTGCTTATCAAACCATTACAACTTGAGGACACAAGCCTCAACACCTTTTCTCGGAGATACAACACTCCAAGACTTCAACCAAAGGAAACACAAGTTCCTTCACAACTTGAGGACACAAGCCTCAACTACCTTTGCTCGGAGATACAACACTCCAAGACTTCAACCAAGGAAACACAAGTTCCTTCTTACAACAAGAGAACAACAAATCTCTTCAAGTGTACAAAACACTAAGAACTCAAACAAGACACTCCTTAATGAGTAGATATGAGTAAAAGAATACGCTCAAGATCGCAACAACTTTCGACAAGAGTTTGGCTCTCAAAAACTTATGTAATGAATATAAAATGATAAGCAATAGAGTATGCAAGCTTATAGCAATTATATGATCAGTTGTTGTGTGTTGTTGTGTTCAAAACACTGAAATGAAGCTGTATTTATAGTTGAAAAACTTGGCATTACCGTTGCCTAATTGCCAATTAAGAGTTGCTGATTTTACTGAGTGACAATCGATTGTCAAGAAGCCACAATCGATTGTTTGCCAATCGTTCCAAAAATCAATCCTAGATTTTACGCTTAGCAATCGATTATCCAAGATCAACAATCGATTATTGGCAACGTTCGAAAAATCATTTCCAGATTTTACGTAAAACAATCAATTATACAAAATCAATAATCGATTATTCAGCAACGTTCAAAAAATCCTTTCCAGATTTTAATTTTAACAATCGATTATACAAAATCAATAATCGATTACCTGACGGTATATGAAAACTTTACGACAACGGTCAGCTTCACAATCGATTGTGCAATGTTAACAATCGATTATTTATCAGTCTTGAAAAATCAATTTAGACACTGCCTCGTGACAATCGATTGTTATATACTCACAATCGATTATTTAATAACTTTGAAAAAGTCTGGAAGACACTGCCTCAACACAATCGATTGTCATATGTTCACAATCGATTATTTTGTGACTTTGAAAAATCTGATGGACACTGTCTCTTCACAATCGATTGTCATTAACTTCACAATCGATTATTTTGAGCGTTGAAAAACTTTGATGGACACTGCCTCATCCCAATCGATTGTCATTAACTTCACAATCGATTATTTTGAGCGTTGAAAAACTTTGATGGACACTGCCGCATCATAATCGATTGTCATAAGGTTCACAATCGATTGTCATGCAGATTTGAAAAATCTGATGCTCACTGCCTTAACACAATCGATTGTCATTAGTTCACAATCGATTGTCATGCAGTCTTGGCTTAACATAATCGATTATCATAAGTACATAATCGATTATCTTAGTCCAGATTTTAGAGGCATGTTTAAAAATCATTTTGACTAAAGTAAATATGCATGATTTAAAATCATTAAGCATTAAATTAAATATGCATGATTTTGTAAAAATAATTTTACGAGAGAAGCCATGTCATGAGTCAAGTTGTCGGATCAAGATCACAGTTAAGAACGACTCGTGTAAAACTATGAAACTTGGTCTTGAGGTTGAATCTCGTTGTATATCAATTGTGCGCTTGTACTTGAACTTCGTCATATGTCAATTTGTGCTTGTTTGTCATTCATCAAAACCTACACATATGAACACACGTTTTAGTATAATGCCTTGAGAACGTGTTTCCAACAAAGAGCTTAATAAGTATGAAGTTTTTCCCAAAGATTCTGCAGCATCTCGAGGATAAATACAGACGTCTCCGTACTGATCCGCAAAACTCTATTAAACCGGCTCATGACTTGCGAGACTTAGTAACCTAGGTTGTGATACCAATTTGTCACGACCCCAATCCAGGTCGTGATGGCGCCCAACACACTTCAACGTAAGCTCGACCAAATTAAAAACCTTAACCATTTCTATACAGTTCATGATTAATTAACAGAGTTAAATTACTAAGTCACAATACTAGATATCTGAAATCGAGTTAAAACATGTGGAATCCCAAATAACAATACTACTATATAGCTCGAAGAATCTGGTATCACAAGCCTAAGCCTTTAATACATGAGTATCAACTTACTACATATCGTTCTAAAGAAGTACGAAATGACGTAATAGGTTAAAAGAAAGATAAGGGCTGCGGACGCCAAGGAGCTACCTGATACTCCCAGATATGTGTTGCCCAACTGGAAGTCCTCAACAGTCTGAGATGCACCTGAATCTGCATGTAAGGTGCAGGGAGTAACGTGAGTACTCCGACCCAGTAAGTAATAACCATAATTAAGGACTGAGTATAAGAAATCATGGATAGGCACATTGTAATCTATAATACAACAGCTTAAACCAAGTAGTCTAAAATAAGTAAACTAGTGAAAATGAAATATGGAAATGTTGCAAGAGGTAAGCAAATAAATGAAACCCAAGTAAGAAATGCAAAACATAGTACGATACTCTGTAGTACCCGCTTTGACGTGCAACCCACTCCATTTATTTATCATCGACGACTAAGGCTATATTCTGTACCGGTTCAGGCCTGGGACCAGACCGGGACAGCGGTCCTGGCGGGCCTGCCGGTCCTGCTGGGCCGGTCGTGGCGGTCCGGTCCTACCGGTCCCAAAAGACCATGACGGGCCAGTCTTACACGTTGAACCATCAGGCCCGGGACCACCAGGCTCAGGACCGCCAGGCCCGGGACCGCTTGGCGGGCCTGGGACGGTCCTGGCGGGCCAAACGGCTAATTTTTTTAAATTTTTTTTTTTAAATTCAGTAACGGCTCTTTGCAAAAAGTAGCCGTTTGGAACTTTGAAAAATAGTCATTTCGCCCCCAAACTTTTATTTAACTCCAAACTTTATATAGTTACACTTTTTCCCATTTCTCAACTATAAATACCCCCTCATTCATTCATTTTTATTCACCAATTCATTAATATGTCTCAATCTCTCTCAAGCTCTCTTTCAATCTTTCTAGTACAAGTGCTTAATTTATTGTTGAAAAATCGTCAAAAAATTGTGATGTTGTTGAATTGATGTTTTCAAGTGTTCAAGTTCAACGATTTTCAATTTTCAAGAAGTTGTTCGGCAATATGGTAAACTCGTTTCAACTCTTACGTGCTAATTATCTATTTTTGTGTTTTTTAGTTTGCATAATTCTAATTAGTATGGCATTTTCTTTGAAAACAATATTCGGTAAAGGAAAGATAAAACCGGTGAAAGTAGTGGCCATAATACTATCCTTCCCCCGGCTCCCCGGCCTAAAAAAGATAAGCAAGTTGAAAGTAGTCGCCAACCTAGACGTCCTAATCCTCCCTCTGTAATGCTCGATAGCGATCACCCTTGTTTTGAATTTACCGATAGTGAATTTCTACATGATGTTGCAGTAGGTGATAGATTAGATGATGAAATTATGAATGCTCTTTATCCTAATAAACCTATCTTAGAGGAAAATGAGGATGATAATGATGATGATAAAACCCAAGCACCAGATTTAGATGATACACCTACTAGTCCTGCTCATAACATAGGTAATGAACCGGCACACCCACCTGTACAAACTCCCACTTTTAGTAGACAACCTGCTAAACGTCAAGAAACATCATTAGTTTGGCATTTTCTTACTCAAGTAAGAGAGCACGACAAGGCTAAGTGTAAAACTTGTGGGAAATTACTTGTTCATAGGTTTAATGGAGACCGCAGCGGCATGGGTAGTTTGACTAGGCATATAAAATTACACCCTCGAGATAGGGCTAGATTTTTCCAAATGCAAGTGCAACAAGATAGGGGGACAAGTGTAGATTCTCAAGTTAACCCTAGTACTAGATCAAATCTAGTTCAACCAGGAATTAACACTGTCACCGGAGGTATTTTATATTACGATCCAAATAAGGATCGTGAAGAATTAGCAAAAATGATTAATGTTATGTGCTTGCCTTATACTTTTGCTTCTAATACTAATTGGGTTCATTATATTAGAAGAGTCTTTTATCCTACTTATAAAGGTTGGCCTCGCGCAATAGTTAAGGTTGATATTTATAAATTCAAGCATGAATATGAACAATATTTGCGCTATTTATTTACTCATATACCTAATCGTATTTTTATTACAGCTGATATTGGTAGAAGTAATAATGATGTGATTATGTAACTGTTACAAGTCATTGGATAGATGAAGACTGGACAATGCAAAAACGCATAATTGCATAAAGAATAATTAATTCACGGCACATGGGTAGGTTTATAGCTAATACTATTTCAGATATATGTAGATATTTTTGCGTTAGTTATAAAATAATGGCAATTTCTATGGATAATGCTTCTAGTAACACTAGTGCAATAGGCATGCTAACACAAACCCTTAATCCTGCATTTAGTAATATTTTCCATGTTATATGTATTTGTCATATTTATCATTTAATTGTTGGTGATGGTATGCGAATATCAAACATTGAAATTGAAAAGGTGAGAATGGCTCTTTATTGGCTATTTTATTCAAACCGTAGAACTAGACTTAGAGAATATTTTAAAAAATGTGACGAATATGGCCTTAGAGAAAGAAAGGTTCTTAAACCTTGCCCGACTAGGTGGAATTACATGTACGAAAGTTTAGTAATAGCGTATGAATATAGAAACCCAATTAATGCTATGTTTAATTCTGGGGTAGGTGGTGAGGATGATGATGAAATGCTAACTACCCAAGATTGGACTAATGATAAGATTACTTTAGATTTTTTAGAACATTTTCAAGTTGCTACAAATGCTTTTTCTGGGCAATATTATCCGACTATTTCTAACTGTTTAGTTTATATTGTCGCACTAGCTGATTTGTTTGTTGAATTTAGCGAGGGTGGGGATATTTATGAACTTGCAATAAATGAAATAAAACAAAAGTTTAAAAAATATTTTTTTCCTATCCCTCCTATTTTTGGTATAGCTGCTATGTTAAATCCAACAATGAAATTAGGAGGTCCTCACTTTTGGTATTCTAATATTTATAAAGCTTTAGATATTTCAGAACACGAAATTTCTACACTTGCTGATGGGAAAGCATCAATTAAAATTAATGTTCAAACTGTTTATAATGCTTATAAACAGGCGTTAGAGAATGCTAGGCCAAACATTCCAACCCCTACTTCGTCTACATCACAATCATCTAAAAGAGTTGTTGGCTTAACAGCCCTTAAATCGTGGACGGAGTTCCAGGGTTCTCAAGGTGATAATTGGTGATAATTTTGATGAAATTTCCCATCTAAATGAGCTTCAAGTTTACTTGTCACAGGGACAAGAAAAGGAGAATCCAGACGGCTCTTTCGATCTTTTGGAATGGTTGAAGTCAAGGGAAAAGCATTTTCCCGTTCTTGCAAGGATGGCTCGGGATGTTTTGTCAATTCAAGCTTCAATTGTTACATCGGAGAGCGCTTTCAGTCAAGCAAGACTACAAATCGGTGATCACAGAGCGTCGATGGGGGAGAGCTTGGAAATATCAGTGCTTTTTAGAGATTGGATTCACGCGGAAAGAAGAAACTTTGGCATAGCAGAATCACAACCGGCAATAGATGAGGCATATGAAGAAATGATAGCAGAACTTTCTGAGGAATCGGCTTCACCCGGAAGTGGTGATGAACAAGCTTCAATTCCACCACCGCCAACACAACCTCCTCCCAACCTTGTCGGATTTATGAGATTTGTTAGAGATACAACGTAAATTATGATGTAATTTGTACATTGGCACGTCTTCTTTTAGTTTTTTTTTTCCTTTTAATGGTGGTATTAGTAGCTTGTTGTGCTCATTCCATTGGGGGAAGGAAGACTAAGAAAGATATGTCATTTAGGTCAATAAATATGCTCTTTATCATATCCTTGAATATCTTTTTTCTCAATATTTCTTTGTCTTTACTTCGATATCAATCCTTGAATATTTATATAACTTACAATATATAACATACAACACAATATACTAATTACAAGAACACAATATATACATTATATACAATATATACTAACTTATACACTACACTATATACATAATATACGATATATACTACTTACTACAACACACAATATACATAATATACAATATATACTAATTACTACAAAACATTATATACATAACATATATCCATATATACATAACATACAATATATACTACTTACTACAACACACTATATACATAATATACAATATATACTAATTACTACAACACATTATATACATAACATATATCCATATATACATAACATACAATATATACTATCTACTACAACACAATATATACATAACATATATATCCATATATACATAACATACAATATATACTAATTACTACAACACAACATATACTATACTAATAACTTAGTACACCACATAAAATATATTCTACGCTATGCTAATGACTACTATTCAAGATATTGACTTAAAAAATAAAATAAAAAACCCGTCAGGCCCATTAGGCCCGCCAAGCCCAGGACCACAGTGTGCTTAGGCCCGTAACGGGCCGGTCTCTACCGTGAGGACCGCCAGGCCCGACACACCAAGCCCGAGACCGCGAAGCCCGGCCCGTTTAGGCCCGGGACAAAATACAGCCTAATCGACGACACTCACTGGGGGCGTGAAGACTCCAGGATGGGCCCCTTTTGGCCCAAGCGCAATATCAAGTCATCTCGTGGCATCAACTAGGCCCCCGGCCTCATATCAATATCAATATAACAATGGTATGGCGCGGAAGCCCTATCCCATACTCAGTTCAAAATCATATATGCCCCTCGGGCAATAATAAAATAGTAGTTGTAAGCCGAAAACATCATTAGAAATATCAGTTAAGTTTCAAATTCGAGAAAAAAGTGGCTGAGTTTGCAAAAACGTTTTAAACAATAAGACTGAGTTCAAATATTTGTCAAAATAGTGAGGAAACAGTAATTCAACTCCCCAAGGGTCCAAAGAGTTGGCACGTAGCCCAAATATGACAATTAGTCCGAATAATGATAATATCAAATAAGTTTCAATCAAATACAGGATAAACACATCACTCGAGGTGAATTAAGTAACAATCCCCAATAGTAAATGACCTCGCGTTCATCATCGAGCGTGTGTCTCACCTCCATATAGAACTAAGATGTGCAATTTCGGGGTTTCAAACACTCTAGACATCATTTACATTTATTACTCACCATAAACCGGCCAAAACTCTGGTTCGCTATTCCCTTGCCTCTCAAATCTGCCTCCTCGCACGTCGAGTCTGACCAAAACCACAACAAATATGTCACAATATTCTAAGGGAACAAAACCCAATTGAAAACAATCAAAAATATCAAAAATCCTAAAATTTGCAAAACCTGAGCCCCGGTCCCACTTCTTGAAACTAAGAAATTTTCACATCGTTAGACTCCTTATCTCCCCACGAGTTTATGCCTATCAAAAACACAAGATTCAGAGTTCAATTGACCCTTCAAATCCTTAATTTATGATTTCTTAAGTTCAAGCCCTAAAACACCATTTTTTCCATTAATTCCTTAAATTTTCAGTCCTAATACCTGAAATAACACTATGGAATCGAGGTTTAGGTCCAAAAATCCTTACCTTATCGAAGCTCCTTGAAATCCCTCTTCAAACTCGATCAAAAACCACCAAGTCCAAAGTTAATATAAATAAATCCTTCAAAATTTACGAAGAAGAACTTTAAATACTTCTACCAGGACATAACCGCATCTGCGGTAAATTTCCCGCTTCTGCGCTACCGGTTGAGCGGTCAATATCCCGCATTTGCAAAATTCATTTAACTCTGCCAACCGCATATGTGGTCCAATAGCCGCATCTGCGACTCTGCAGGTGCAGTCCTTCGTTCACATCTGCCGCCCTTCTTCCGCATCTGCGGCCCCAAGCCTTCCACAACCTCTCCGCTTCTATGATGCCTTTGATGCATCTGCGACCGCACCAGCAGTTCCCCAGCCACAGGTGTGAAAATACTAGCAATAGCAAAATCTGAGATTGCACAAGTCAAAAACTCTTCCCGTTAGCCATCCGAAATCACCCCGAGGCCCCCAAGACCTCAACTAAAAGCACCAATACATTCTAATACATCATTCAAACTTGATCCAATCAATAAAACACCTCAAACAATACCAAAACAATAAAATGATATCAAATTCAAGCCTATGTTCTTCAAAAACTTCTGAAACACGCATTCGAGCAAAAACCCAACCAAATCACCTCGGCATGACCTGAAATTTTGCACACACATTCCAAATGACATAACGATGATACACACATTCTCAGAATTCCATTTCAATCCCGGAATAAAAATCTCACCTAACAAGAGGAAATTGCCAAATACTAACTTTGCCAATTCAAACCTAACTTTATACTGGATCTCCAAAATCACTTCTGATCACACTCCTAAGTCACAAATTATCCCACGAACATAACCGAATAACCGGAAATCACGCCCAAGCCCTCTAACTTATAAGTCAATATTCAGTTGACTTTTCTAAAATAATCCTTCATTAAAGAGACTAAGTGTCTCATTTCCTACCAAAACCAGTCCAAAAAAACTCGACCACATATGACATGGATAACGAAGAATAAGAAAGCAGAAAATAGGGAAAACAGAGTGGTAACTCATGCGAAAACGGGTCGGGTCATCACATTTTTGAATTAGCAAAGGAATTCATACGAAATTATACTCGTTAATAGCAACGGTATTTTGCGATTCTAAGGGAGTACGATGCAATCTTTCTCAAAAATATCACATGGATTTTACCCTATTTCGAGCTACCGTTACGTGTTGTCACAATCAACGATGTCATAGGTATTGTCAGAAGAATTGGTTTAGGCATGTTAAGGCTATCCCTTGTTTCTTTTAGCATGATCTATACGATGCAAACCAACGAGAAAATGCGAAATTTTCATAAATGACTATATTCATAGAAATAAAAGAGATGCTTATGTTCTTGATTCCCCATGTGTCATGTTATTCTATCATATGTTCATGGGTCTCAAAAAAATATATAAGTTTAAAAAAGTTTACTTTATGATATTACTCAAAAGCATAATGGTCTTATGATATTCCAAGAGATTTTATTCACGTACTTATCGTGCATTGTATTTATGTACATTGAACCATAATCAGATGGCATTATATACCCATATATATGTATATATATGTATATGGTATGTTGAAAAGATGGAGTTATATATGCACCACCACCTAATCAGTTGGTATACATTGATGATTTGCGCACAGTGGCCGAGATGATATGATGGGATGCCCTCAGAGGCTTGATGATACTATGAACGCATATATCCATGCATGGTATCGTATTTATATGCATATGCATGACATCTCAAATAGTAATAAATTCACAGAGCTATTCAAACTTACATGTCGAGTCTTTTACTCCATGTTTCTCCCATGTCTAGTGTTTACTGGATTTCTTTCCTTACGCACTCGGTACATTATTTGTACTGAAATCCCTTTTTATTGAGGACACTTTATTTTGTGCCCACAGGTCCCAATAGACAGGCCAAGAGTCCTCCATGCAGGCTATCAGCTTAGCATAAGATATTGGTGCACTCAATTTGTTTCGGAGTTACTTATTGGGTCAGTATGGTTATTACATGTATTGATTGGTATAGCAGGGCTCAATCCTGACCTTTATGATATCATTTATTCTTAGACACTTGTAGACAGATGTCATGTATATGGATTCTTATATGGCCCTGTCGACCAATGTTTTTAGTATATAAAATATCATGTCAGCCTTATAGGCACAAACGACATATGTATAAGTTTGGATCACTTGTTAAGTCATCCAATGTCAAGTATTTTCCCATGTTTTATTCTAGTTATCTCAAGATATACTCTCTGACTCGTTTATCTATGATAGTATGATACAAAAGATATGTTATGTTGGTACTTAGTTGAGCAAGGTATGTGGTGCCCTTTGCGGACCATCAGTTTGGGTGTGACAAAAGTGGTATCAGAGTAGTTCTATTCTAAGGAATCTACAAGCCGTGTCTAGTAGAGTCTTGTTTATGGGTGTGTCGTGCACCACACCTACAATTTGGAGGCTACATGGCATTTAGGAATGCCACCCTTTCTTCTTACTCTAGATCGTGTGGTAGAGCTCAGTTATAAGAACTCAATTTCCTAAACTCTATTTTTTTCATAATATGATGCTGCCTACATTCGAAAAGACAATTGGTAAAGATTGCATGGGGCTACTGAAGAGTTGAGCTAGAGGAACTCGATTTTGTATGATGCTTATGATGAATCAATATGAGGTCTTCAGCAGATCATGTATGTGCTAAAAGGTGTAAGCTTCTTAATAAGGATACTTAAGCCAAGGATATCTATCCATCAATATGGTGAAAAGCAATGAGAAATTCAGAAGCAAGATGCAAGTTCAACAAGTAAAAGAAGCAAGGTGAAGAAGGGTACGAGGCACCCAATTAATGAAGATTATCATTATTTTAAAATCAGGTAGAGAAATATAAGCATTTTGAAATATCTTCAATAGTAATAGAGATATGTACAATTGGTCACACATTTTTCAGTTCTGCCCTATTAGGGCTAACATAAGTAGTATAATAGAAGGACTGATATCAGGATCCGACTAGAGTTAGAGTGAACCAAAATGATGGATGGATTGCTTGCGTTATTTGAATTTTTTGAAGGATATTGCAAATGTGCTAATAGATCTCCTTGTGAGACACCAGATGGTGCGCTCTAAAATAGTACAGCTAGATATGAGTACAACCAATATAGGCACTGGAAGCCTTGAAGGGATAAATATTACCTTAGTTTGGCTCTCGTCCCTAGTGGAGAAAAAATGCAAGGCAATTCGAAGAGCCAATGGATGGATCAAGGGGAGCTAAAAGTTAAAGAATGTCTTGTGCGAGTTTTCAGAATAAAGTAATAGACATGGATGTTAGTGGAAAATAAGATGGGAGTTAATGAAGCATTATGAGTAACATGTGATAATAGATAATAATGGTAGATAAAAAATGATAATATTACAGAGTCTATAGTCAAGTGAAGGAAAATACGAGAAGTGACATGCCTTGAGACAGTAATAGAGTATATGCTATAAAGTCGGATCATTATTTCAAAAAAAATTAAGTTCGCGACTCTATTGTGATTAGTGGAAGGAAAGGTTAGACCCCATAGTAATAAGAAATCAGTATGGGCTAGTAAAAAAGGTAAACTAAACATGAATTGAGGACTGAGTGATTTGATAATAATCGGCACCATGATAATTTCAGCTTGTGTTCCAGCGATAAAAGAATGGAAGATAGAATAATAACCCTTAAAGGTCATTTAGGAAGACTCTTTTCTAAAACAAACAATGTGAGCAAAGTTTTGGTTAAAGGACTAAGTATCCTAGTTAAACAAAGTGTCACCCTTATGAGTAAAGAATTTTGGTATCCTTAGTACAGAAGGATTACCGCAAGACGGGTAGCAGTCATCTATGATGTGAAAAGATGACAAAGAGGTAAATATCTATACGTAGATCATCGTAGCGATGAATCTCAATGCTTCCTTAAATAGGGAATATGGAGTGATGTGGCATTAAGTCGGAATAAAGTGGTTGTATTAACTATGGAATAATAAAGGAAAAATGTGATATGACTGAGAAAGGGATAAGATTGCACTTATCCAAATCCAATAGGTATGATGCAATTCCAAAACATTATGCAAACATGATGTCAAGGAGAGGAAGTAAGGGTTCCTGCCCAAGATGTTATTGATTAATAAGGAGCCAGTACGAGAGGTAAGTAAAGACAAAGGAAATAAACCCAAGAAAGATAATGAGAAATATTAATATACGAATGAGCCAACGAGTAGTTAGTAGTTAAGTCAGGAAGAGCCTGGCTATGGCTAGACAAGAAGATACAGACGAATCAATTGACTGTGCAAGATAAATGTAACGATTCGACCGATCGTTTTGAGCTCTAGCATGTCGTTCAACAGTTGGAAGTCATGAATAGTTTTATTTCAGGTATATTGATGCATATGGTCAGAGTGGAATTTCAGAAAATTCGGAGTCAAATTGGAAAAATAACTTTCATCGTGATAGCCTTAAGTTTAAGAAAATGGCCAAGTTTGGAATTTTGAGTAAACGACCCTAGAATCAAGATCTGAAAGTTCCAGCATGTTCATATGATGATTTCAGACTTTGGCGTTTGTCTGGATTTAGGTTTGAATAACCCGTGAGCATTTCGGCATATATTGTGGAAGTTAGTATTTCTACAGAATTTCATAAATTTGGTTTGGAAAGAATTTCAGTGTTATAGATGTTCGTTTGGGATTCCAAGTCTGGGTATAGCTCCGTATGGTCATTCTGGAGTTGGGAGGGCGATTGAAAGTGAATTCGGATGTCTGAAGGTCATTTTGAAGTCAGTTCGCTAAATACAGAAATTTCAAGGCTTTTGAGAAAATTCGACCGGAAGTGAAAATTTTGATATCGGGGTGGAAGTGCAATTCCGAAAGTTGGGGAAGTCCATAATGTCGAATGTGACGTGTGCAAAATTTGAAGTCATTCCGGAACGATTTTGGTAAGGTTTGAGAAACTTAGTCTCTTTTAAGGAAGCTTAAGTGAGAAAGTCAATCGGATATTGACTTATGTGTTAGAGCGCTCGAAATACGAATTTTATGGATCAGATACCTTCGTTAGGTAATTTTGGACTTAGGAGTGTGTCCGGAATACTTTTGTGATGACCGGTGTAGAATTAAGCTTGAATTAGCAAAGTTAGTGTTTTGGAGAATTCTGGTTGATATGTGAGATTTTGATCATAGGGCCAGAATGGAATTCCGAGAGTTGTTGTAGCTTTGTTATGTCATTTTAGACTTTTCTACAAAATTTGAGGTCATTCGAACTAGTTTTGACATGTTTCAGTATCGTATATGAAAGTTAGAAGTTTCAAAGTTCATAGGATCCGAGGTGAAACGAAATTTAGAAATATAAATAGTTTTAATCATTCCTTATAAGCTGAATCTTTGCTATTTGAAGAAGTATGAAATAGGTCAATCTCTCCAATTGAGTCACGTGAAGATGTAGAATAAAAAATAACTCATTTATTCGTCTTATTTATTATTATTTATATAAATATATATAAATAAATTATGTATATATCAATATTAATTAATATGTTAGATAAATTAATATTAGCGATGGGGTTTTACTAAAGAAAAATATTTATCTGGAAGTGTCATATTATGGGACTTGTTAGTATACTTTGTTGAGATCCCATGAGGCTCGGATAAGTTTTTGAAGATTTTAGCATATTTAGCAAAAGCATGTAATGATCTAGAGGTACAATTTTTAGTTCTAGAGATCCGAATTAGATATCGAAACATTTGGAATTTCGATAATGAATTATAGGACTGATTTGGAAATTTTGGTTTAATTTCATCAAGTCGCGATTGAGTTTTTTATGCGAAATGTGAGTTAATTTAACAAGTGAAATGTGTATCACACTGCGAAAATGAGCTCAGAATTGTTTTTCAATTGAAGGGTTGTGTTAATGTTATTATTTGTGACTCATAGGAAAAAGAATCGTCTAATTCTGAGTTCGTATGACAGATTTAGAGTCATTTTATTGAAACAAAAACTACTGCAATTTCTTTAATTGCTGCTGTATTTTTCTGCAGCGTGAACAGTAACCCGCACGTGAACAGTAACCGCACGGGTGAATAGTTCCCATGCACGTGAACAGTGCCCTCCTCCCCCCGCGTGAACAGTAATTCTGAAAATAATCTGGGCAGTATAGCCGTGATTTTGGGTCATTTTTTACCATTTTTATTATTTTGAGAGCTTCTTGGTGGAGATTAAAGAGGATTCAAAGGGGAAACGACTTGAGGTAAGTTTCTTGGACCTAGAAATCATTTTTATTGTGAATTCCACAAAGAGATTCATGAAATATAAGCCTACAAATCAAGAACTAGTGCCTGAATTTTGAAAATAAACAATTAGGATTTGAAGGCTCAACGAGCTCCGATTTTTGTGTTCTTTACATGTACGGACTCGTGAGAGACGAAGAACATTTTGGTATAAAAATTTATGAGTTTCGAGACGTGAGCCTAGAGCTCGGGTTTTGTTAAATTCATGAGTTTTAATAATTTTTGATTTCTTTCGGTCGGGTATTGTCTCTTTTGTATAATGAAACATATTCGTTGTGATTCTGGGCAGATTCGATGCAGGTGGAGGCCAGTTCGAGGGGCAAATGTATCACAAATTAAAGAAATAGCTGGTTCGAGGTGAGTAATAATTTTAAATGATGTCCTTATGGTTTGGAACCCCGTATTGCACAACGTAGTGCTAAGTTAAGGTGAGACACGAGTTGTGTGACGAGCGCAGCGTCTATCTAAGTTGAGTGATGTATGGAAGCTTTCAGGCCTCGAGTGTGATGTGTGATGGCTTTAAGGCCTTATGATATTGCGCTTGGGCTATAGGAGCCCCTTCGGGGTCTGTACACACACCCAGTGAGTGCAGGGTACCCAGGTGAGTTGAGAGTGAGCTCGAGAGGCTGATGTTGTGTGTTTTGTGAGTTGGGAGTGAGCCCGAGATGCTGATGTTGTGTGTTGCTGGGCTAGGAGTGAGCCCGTGGGGCTGATACTGTACTGAGAGTTTGATATTGAGCCTGAAGGGCAAGTTTATGATTATTTTTCTTACTTGTGGAAATTGTTTGTCTTCATTGTTTTAAAAGACAAATATCTGATACTTCATGATTTTATTGTGTAATTGACTATACTGCTTGAGATAGCGTTATATTATGCCTTTATGAGATTTTATGCTTTCATTCAATATTTATTTTTATTACTCACTGAGTTGGAGTACTCGCTTTACTCCCTACACCTCGTTTGTAGATGCAGGTGATTATAACCCGGTAGCGAGTTTTGAGCTGAATGGAGATTTTGCCAATGTAGCTGAGCAAGGTGACCTCCAGCGCTCGCGACATCGTATATTTTCCATTGATTTTAAATTCCAATATCTATATTACTTGTCTTATAGTAGTGTTTATATTCCTTAGATGTTCATGACTTGTGACACCCCGATTTCGGGCTGAGCTGGGCTGGTTCCCTGTTTTATCATTTTTCTTCCGAATTTATGATAATGTTATCTGCGGTTTTGACTCATTCATGTTAGGTAATTGTTAAAAGAGGTATTGTTAATCTGTTGGCTGGCCTTTACTTCACGAGAGGCCCCATCACGACTGGATTTGGGATTTTGGGTCATGACAATAAACATATAGAAACCCAATATGGGGAATTCAGCCTTGCAATTATGACATCGTGATCCTTGAGAAATACACAGATAGGACTTGAAGGTAGATAAAGATACCGTATGATTGTCATGGAATAAAAGAGAGTATCACTAGGAAGCCAGTCAAAATATTAGTTCATTAGCAACCCTGTAACCACAAGGGCATGGAGATAAGTAACTATGGGTCATTATAGGAGAGGAAGAACATCCAAAGTTCATTCAAGCATACGATGTAATAAGCTCACAGCTATACAAGAGTCAGAGGATCCTCCCTAAGTACAACAATGAAAGACTAGCTAAAGAAATAACAAAGAAGGCTTCAACCTAAGCTCAGTAATCTAAAGAGGAAATGGTTGTGTAACAATAGTCTTGCTACACAATTGTATGCACTCCGAAAGAAAGTGGCGCCTACCATGGCTAATGAACAAGAGTAAAATCAAAAGTAACATTTGAGACCATATAAGTTACAGAAATATTTTGGCACATGTGAGAACTCAGATAAGCTAAGTATGCGCGCAACAAGGGGACAAAAAGACCAGGAAAAGCAATTGCTTACATTTGAAGTTTAAATGGAACAAAAGGAATAAATCAGCCGTAAAAGACCGAGATAAGTTAAAAGAAGGAATCGGGTCCAGGCCATAGATTAAGGATTGAATCATTAAAAGATTGTATCATGGTTTTCCATAGCCTCCATGAAAGGCTAAATTAATAACTAAATTCCATGAGCCATGGATCCGAAGATAGCTTAAGCATACATAAAGGATGATCAGAATGAAGAGGAAACTAAAGAGTTACATCAACCAAGTGAATCATGAGCCTGATTATTGGCCCCAGGCAATTATAGAAATCGTACTAAGAACATTGCAAAATCACTCTTAATATTATACGTACAAGAGAGTACAACAACCATATTCTATAATGACTCCACGATAAAGCCAGCTAGAAGGGTATCAACCTCAAAAGAAGTCAATATGAAGCTCTCACCAGATTGTGTAAGGAGGTGCAGTATTATAATAGAGCTTGAAGTTGTGGATGTGAATTATACCTATATGAAAGGGAGGTCATGAAAGAGACAGAAAATGTGATGTAAGATTTATAAGGTAAGTAAGGTAAAGATGAACAACATACAAGATACTCAAATGCAAAAGATTGTGAATTGTCCATACTTAGAACAAAAGGCTAGAAGTACTGGGATGTAGTATCCAAGAATAATAGAGGCATCGTAGTGGCATATTTTCCAGCCTATGGGTTCCAGGTATCGAGAGGTCTAAATTAAAATAGTAAAAAAATGTTTGAGACAATGCGATGTCTCACTTGATGATCTAGAAATAACATAAGAAAATCTATGGTGCAAGCAAGTTGAAGGGGGGTTGCGAGTAGTATAAATGGATATGTGTATGTGACAAACTAATGTATGATAAAGTGACAAGGTATTAGGAAGATAGGAGTAAGGATAAGGAAGAGAGAGTGAGAAGGTGATGAGAATAGATAAATATTTAGGATTAAGCCTATGAAAACAAGAAGAGCTGATGATTTCTCTAAGTTATACAAATCTCTGTATAGCTTGAATGAACTCAAATGAGTTTAATACTAATGACATTTAGAAGAAATGGAATGTTTCCCTGGTAGTAGATTGATGGTGTAATTGTGATGGATAAAGGATGACATATAGGCCTTTGATTGAGTAATCACCTGGAGAGAATTTCATGATTTGTGCGAGATTAAAATACCTACTTATGTGAATAATATTGGGATATTATGAAATACAGTTATGGAAATATGGTATCACCCCCAGGTGGATCAGTCTAATCATTTCATATGCTCCTCGATAAAACATGAGCCCTAGAGGCCGTATTACATAAGAGCTCAAGTTATCAGTGGTAGATCATAGGTCAGCATTGAGGTGAATCAACAAGGGATGGAAAACAATCACAAAGTAAGAGATGAGATTTGGCGATTAGTCTTAAGGATAAGCAGCGAGAATAACCTGGAGTCGGTAGCAAACCTCAGTAACGATAAATCGAAGTAAGATTTATGGTATAGTATGGCCTACTTAGATGCTGTAAATCTAATGACGTTCCAAGGGATAGCTTGACATAATTTAGTATATGTTCACTAAGTGAGGCTTAGATATTGGCTAGAAGCTGGAACAAAAAGGAGAAGAGTCGCATAGGTGCACTCAAAAAGTCTTTGTCGTACAGGCTGGATGAAAAAAAGTAACAACAGTTACAAGATTGGAAGGATTCCGACCACAAGTCGTGGTCTGAGAAAGAGGCTTAAAAAAGCGATGCCCTAGACTTTGGACTTATCCATAGAATAGTTTCCTATATGGCAAGAGGAGTACTAAAGTATTCGCAAGAACTATGGGTTATGATAATGATAAGTGTATCAGTCAACATTCGAGTACGAATGTTTAAAAGGGGAGAATGATGTTACATCCCGCATTTTCGCAACCTTTGGAATTTCGTCGTAAGTTAATCGACATGAGTTTGGGAATGAGATTAATTTGAGATTATAAGCACCATGATATTCAAATAATTGATGTGTAAATTCGTGAAGTTCAGAGGGGTAAGCAAATCGAAGAAGATAAATTTCGTCGAAATTTTATATTTTAGGATAAAATACAGTCCAAACTATCGTATTTATGGACTAATACCATATAAAATTTTACATGACCATGATAGTAAGATATATAAAGTGTGTCAAAAATGAGTACCATTTTATATAATTTGACATAATTTTTAATTATGGGAATAAGTAGGTTAATTAATAATTTTAGTGGAAAGAATAACTAAGAAATTGAATTTTTTGGATAAAGCTTAAAGGGACACCATCTTCACGTGGCAGCAAGATGAATTTGGACCCAAAAAATGAAAATGGTGACTCTTGGACTAAAGGGCAAGGTGGTTATAAATAAATAAATAAATAAATAAATAAATAAAAAGGGCAAGGTGGCCTGTTAGGCGGATTTTGGAAAATGATCCTTACGAAGTGTGGGGGCCACACCCACCTAGATAAAAGGCTTCTTAAGACCACAAAATCGAGGTTTATGAATATTTACTTCATTAAGAAATTCATACAAGATTATCAAAGATCTCTTTATCTACAAGTAATGGGAGTTCTTGGATTAGGAAAGGAATTCATACAAAATTATACTCGGTAATAATAATGTGATTTTGCGATTTTAAGGGAATACGATGAAATCTTTCTCTATAATATCATACAAAATGTTTTTTTACTTTGATCCGCGGTTACGTATTTCACAATCAACAATGTTAAGGGGATGGTCAAGAGAACCGATTCAAGTATGTTAAGGCTATTCTTTTTTTCTTTTGCCATGATTTATATGACACACATTAAACGAGCAAATGCAAAATTTCCATATATGACTATTCATGGAAATGCTAGAGTTGCTTATGTTCTTGATTTGCCATGTGTCATATTATTATATCATCTGTTCATGGATCTCAAAAAAAATACATAGGTTGAAAAAAGTTTTCTTTCTGATATTACTCAAAGGCATAATGGTCTTATTACATTCCAAAATATTTTATTGACATATTTCTCATGCATTGCATTCATGTACATTGATCCATTACCAGATAGCATTACATATGTGTATATATGTATATATATGTATATAGAGTATGGGTAAAGGTTACGGCATTATATACGCACCATCGCCTGATCAGCTGGTATACGTTGATGATTTGCCCACAGTAGTCGAGATAATATGATGGGATGCCCTCAGAAGCTTGATGATGATATGAATGTATATACCCCTGCATGGTATGTCATTTATATGCATATCCATGATATTTCAAAATTTAAAGGATTCATACAGTTATTTAAACTTATATGTCGAGTCTTACTTAATGTTTCTCTAATGTCTATTGTTTAATGATATTCATTCCTTACATACTTGGTACATTATTTGTACTGACATTTCTTTTGCCTGGGAACACTACGTTTCATTCCCGGAGGTCCCAATAGACAAAACAATAGTCTTCTATGTAGGCTATCAGCTCTGCAAACGAAGTTGGTGCACTACATTTGCTCCAGAGTTGCTTATTTAGTCAGTATGATAAGTACATGCATTGAATGGTATGGCGGGGGCTCTGTCCCTACCTTTATTATATAATGATATAGTGAGATCAGGTTGCGTGCCGCAACAAGAGAAATAAGGGTGATATTATAAGGAGGAATAGGGGTGAAATTTATTATCCGGCGGGATCGGATTGCACTCCGCAATATGAGAAATAAGGGTGGATTGATATAGAGTAATAATGGTGAATATTTATAGTGATACTGACGATATGGTGGAATCGGGATGCGCGCCGCATCAGTTTACGTGTTCATGTACATTTCTTCAACTGTGTGAGTTATTCTGTAGTGTTATATTTCACTTAAGTATTGATTATATCAGGGTACAGATAAAAATACCTACGTTCTGTAATCATTCCTTGCACGTTACTATTTTATTTTTGTTCGTTCTTCTTTCTGCTTTTATTATGCACTATATGAAGGTTATATATTAATTTCTCCATCATTGCCTCGTCGAGGTTAGGCTCAGTACTTACAAGTACACGGGATCGGTTGTCATGATACTGCACTCCACATTTCCTCTGTAGATTTTGGAGATGCTAGTGGCTGATTGAGATATTTGCTTTAGATCACCCAGCCAGGAGACCCAAGGTAATCCAATTGGCGTCCATAAGCCCTGGCGTCCGCTTCTACATATCTATATTAATGTTTTATTTACACCCAAAAAAGATGTAATTTCTTTCAGACCGATATTTATGGGAAATTATAGTATATTTGTGGGTTGTGACACCAGATTCTGGGTAGACATAGCAATGTTGTGGGTAATAATGTATGGATTAAAAGGTTATTTACTTACTATCGCATTTAATTCTTATTGTATTAACTTGTTAAGTTTTAATCAATGAAAATATAAAGGAAAATGGTAAATAAAAAATTCTAACATTAACTTGCCTAACAAATGTGATGTTAGGCACCATTATAGTTTCAATGGTAGGAATTTCAAGTTGTGATAGGCATGTGTAAAACCTGAACATTACTTACTTTAGTTAGGTACAGTAATATTTTTATTTTTATTTTTATATTTAATTAAGTTAGGGTGGTGTTTTTGTTTTAAGAACTTATTAGTTAAGATAGGACAACATGTTATCTTTAGAAAATATTCACTTTCTTTCCATTTAAATTCAAAAGAATTTTATTTTCTATTCTTCCATTAAAATTTAAAAAGAAATCTTACCTTTAATTTAAATAAAATTTTATTATAAATATTATCCTAAATTGCCAAGTGGCATTTTAATTGGTTGACACTTGGCTTAACCACATTGCAAATATTATTCATTTAATATATAGATATTAAGAGACAGATAATATCTCTATTTTTTATTTTATAATCAGTTAAGTTAGGGTATTATTTTTTCAAAAACATATTAGTTTAGATAGGGCACATGTATCTTTAGAAAAATATTAATTTTTTTACTTTTCAGATTCAATAGAGTTTTATTTATCGGTTTTATTTCTGTTTGTTGTCCTTAATTTGCAGGATGAAAAGTTAAACTAAGCAAAGCCATTATCAAAGAGTTAAAACACAATAACTTTGCTTCAAAAAGTTTGTTAGGAAAAGCATGTCTAATGACTGCCATAAACATGAAATATATAACCATGTGTAAAACATGAACATCAATTAGTTTAGTTAGACAGATGTTATTTTTTTTTATAATTAGGTAAGTTAGGGTATTGTTTCTTTTTAAGAACTCATCCGTTAACATAGGGCAGCATGTTGTATCTTTAGAAAAATATTCACTTTTTTTTTAATTTAGATTCAAAAGAATTTTATTTACTGTCTAATTTAAAAAAAATTCTTACCTTTAATTTTAATTAAAGTTTATTCTAAATTGCCAAGTGTCTTTGTGATAGTTTGACACTTTTGAAAATAAAAAGGATAGTTGCTTCAATTCAAATTAAATAATAAGCAATTATATAAAATATTTCAAAACCATCCAAGAATCCGGCGTCACAAGTGCATGACCATTTATTAAGAAGGAAATAAAATACAATATCCGTCTACAGTGGACAGAGAGTAAATACAATATACTGGAAGGGACTATACTAGCTGCGGGCCGCCTCCAATAATACCACTCACCTAGTCCCAGTAATATCTGTGCTACTACGCCATGTAGGCCACTAGAGATACATGTGCATGTGCAACAAAAAATTACAGAAGTACAGTATGAGTATGAAAATAACGTGTACCAATGAATATCCCGTCTAATCTGGAAGAAGTAGAGACGAGATGGTCGAGTTCGACACTTACTAATGGTCCAAATAAGGATGTATAATGAAAATGTAAGGAAATCATGGACTTACATAGCAATTATAACTCATGAAGCTGGAAAGCAAGTAGAGACCTTCTCAAATAATAAGGGATATTCAATATTTACTTTTCATTATCTATATCAATTTATATCTTGCCATGAAAGGCAATATGAACATTTAAAATCTCAGGCAAGCAATATAAATATGCGCATATCATGCCGAGGTCGTACGACCCGCTCCAACAGAAATGTAAATTGTGCACTAACGAGGGTCAAATGGCGCGAACCATAGCTGCATCTATTTAATCTGCCTAGACGTTCGGCCCGCTCCAAAAATAAACACATGCTCAAAAGTTCATATTCTAATTATTAAACAAATTTTCCAATCCTAAATGCAAGATTCCTAAAATTTCTCCCCGGTCCCACATGACCGGATTTAGAAATTTTTTAAAAGACAATTGTTACCCACAACATATAGATTAAGAATATATGATTTTTACTCCATTCCCTAACAGATTTCTTTGTGAAATCTTGTTTTTACCAAATTCTAGGTTTTTCTCTACACCCCTTGCGTTTTCCCTAATTTTCACATGTTAATCTACCCATAATCCATGTACAAAAGTTAAGATGTATAGAAATTACTTAACTCTTTGATGATGATGATGGAATACCTCCTCAAATGCTCTCAAAATTTTCTTAAGGTCAAGTTGGGAAATGAGGGTAATGGGCTAAGTCTCGGAATAAAAGCCACAGCTCCAGATGCAAAAGTCGCATTTGCAACTCCAGGCTCGCAATTGCGATGTCGCATTTGTGACAAAAATGCAAAGATCGGATTTCCCTGACATGGTCGCATTTGCGACAGAATTCCTCGCAATATAAAGAGGAAAGCATCGCAAAAGCGACGACCCCTTGCAAATGTGATTCCCCACTAAGCAGCCCCAGGTTCGCAAATGCGAAAAGGAACTCGCAAATGCGAGGTTCCATTTGCGACCAATGCATCACAAATGGGATCATACCAGTACCAGCAACCCTACTTTTTAGCAAATCACTCCGAAGCTATCCTGGATCACACCCGAGCCCCCCGGGGCTCCTAACCAATAACTCATAAAAGACTAAAAACATAATATGATCTTGCTTAAGGCTCAAATCACATAAAAAAATGCAAAAATCACGAATCATACTCAATTTCAAACTTGAAGAACTTAGAATTTCAAACTTATACATTCGACGCCGAAACCCATCAAATCACGTCCGATTGACCGTAAATTTTACACAAAGGTCATATTTTGCTTTATGGACTTACTCCAACTTCGAGAATCGGATATTGACCGCGATATCAAAAAGTCAACTTCCGGTCAAACTTGTCTTTAGCAAAATGACTGCAAAATGACCTACGGACCTCCGAATTCAGTTCCGATCATGCCCCTAACTCCAGAATCACCATGCAGAGCTACTACTATCCTCGAAACAGCGAACGTATATTGATAATATTGAAAAAACTTCAAGCCAATTTTTGAAATTTCTCCCAAAATGCTAACTTCCACAATAGGCCCCAAAATGCTCTTGGGTCACCCAAAACCTGATCCGGGCATACGCCTATGTCTGAAATCATCATACGAATCGGATGGAACCTTCAGATCCCGATATTGAGGTGGTTTTATTAAAAATAAAATCCTAGTTAAGTTTTTCAACTTTAATCTTCTGAAATGAGAATTGTCTTTCAAATCAACTCTGAACCTCCCAAAATTCAATTCCAACCATGCGTACAAATCATAATACCTGAAATGATGTTACTCGTGGCCTCAAACCGCCGAACTACATGCTAGAGCTCAAAACGACCGGATGTGTCGTTACATACTCTCTTACTTAAACATACGTTCGTCCTCGAACATGCTGAGAACTACACTGAAGTAGTTTGAAATCACTATTTAGCACCTCATGCACCTTCCCATGCTGCCAAAACTCAGTTGAGCACATTAGCTCGATCAATTTATAAAATATTCCCTTTCATTTAAGCAAATAAGACTTATATCCCAATTCCAATATCTGAAATTCTATACCAGACCTTTTTCCAACATACAATCACCATATCAATTACTACACATTGTACCCAAACATGAATGCACAATTTTTCTGAATTCGCACCTCGCATCATTTTACTTATCGGACCACAACGCATTCTGATCAACTTAGTCGAAATTCAACGAATCTAATGCTCCCATTGCACCTCAAGACATTCATAGGTCTTACTCTAACTATGACAATACCGCTGCGATGGATGAGATGTGTCGAATTCATAACAAACAACCGAATAAAAAAATCATTGGGTCTATACTCCTGACAAGAACCATCACTTCATTCTGAAACGAACAATTATCTTTGTTCCTTAATATGCCTCATCCAATTATATTGCACTGATTCTAAATCCAAAATTTAGTCTCACCCAGTACGAACTACTCGGGCAATAAGCCACCCCGGACATGATCAAAAGTCTCATATGATGCCATAACATGCCAATAGGCTACCAATTCGAATGCGGTACAAAAGGAAAATGAACTCTTAAAAGGAAATCGAATTACCCCACTCGCGAATCATACATCCAAGGCGGGCTCACAGCTATTACGAGCTTCCCTAAAAAAAATAGGAAACAAAACACATAAAAATAGATAGAGGAAGTTGTACTGAACAACAAATCGTTTCGCTGTTCAACCCGATCCAAACAGTGTAACCATGACTGCGTGCCACTCGATCCACATAACATAACCATGGAAGCATGCCATTTGATCAATGCAAGATAACTATTGTTGCGTACCACCCGATCCATACGCAGAACTCACATATGGAGATGCACATCGAGCTATGTTGCTCATTACAACAAAATACAGAATTTCGGTCACAAGCACTCTAGGTGCATAAAACCATTTCCTTGGGGAGACATATAACGCTAAAATCCACAAACGCGAGCACAACTGAGGTGTGATATACGGTCTAAATCTCAAGAGACATCCTACTCATATAACATCATCGATTTGAGGAACCTCATCACATAAGTAATTTACCAATCCATCTAACAACTTATACGGCACAATATATCATTATATGAAATAGGTGACAACAAAATATCACCCGACTACTCTTCCATAAGGAGAATTTTGCCGAAACGAACATAATTTCCCTGACATAGAGCCCATATTCACATTTTTATATCCATCCACCGACCTCAAGTCGATGCTGATCGTACCAAAGTAGGCCAATGACCTTTCAAAGGTCCATACTAACATCCTCTTCTAATAACACACTAGAACAATCATCATTAACGGAGTAATCCTCCACAACCCAATAAACTAGGTGCCCTCCAGGCATAAATTCTCAATTTAGCGACATCGCTACAATCTTCATACTTGGTCTAATTCTCCAACCAATCAAGTCAATACATTCCACACTTATACAATATTCCCGTGGAACACGCTCCTACCACCTATTATTACAAATAACTGGTATGTGCATCCAAACCACCACCAGCACTAACAGTGAGAGATCAAGAAACCTTAACCAGGATACAAAGCCTTTTTTCACAAAACACCGATCTTAAGTGACTCTGAAGACAATACCTACTTACTTCAAACATCAACACTCCTTTCCTACTCATCTGAGCTCGTGACATCCTTGTCAACACCGAACTGCAACCTTGACCCTCACTTCAAATTCCGCACCCCTCACTGCACCCAACGTGCTAATATACGATACGATACGATTTTTTTTCATAACTCCGGAACCACTAATAGGTTATCACTTAATCATATTAAAGCTTTTCACTAGGCTCACTTCAGGAGAACCATAGCGATACACAGGTGAAAATTCTTAACCGAAGAATACACAAGTCTCAAGTAATTGTCTTGGAACTTGCCTCCACATAATGAGCCACAACAGTAGAATGCTTCTGAATAATATCAATCACGGTGGCTGAAAAGCCTCACACGTACGTCTCAAATTACTTGCATAGCTTGATCACGCTAAAGGAACTGATCTATACCACCAATATGCCAACTCCATTAGGGCTAACCAATCATCTTTTTTTTTCGAGTTAATCTAATTCCCTTAGAAATAATAATTACTCCATTCAATATATAACACAGTCCATCCGCACTCATCCCGAGTGACCTTGAATCGTAAGACCATATTTTCTCCAATCCTACGAATCATTTCATACCTCTCACGGGCTACGCTGCAAGTCAAAAAATCATAGAACATTATGTGACTCTTCTCATAGGCCGCTACCCAGCTTGGTTCGTAACTGTACGTTTAGTCTCAACATCATTAGGCACCACACTTTACCTTTCGAATCTATTAGCACTGTTGTTGAGAGCCACCCTCTCTGACTTGGCCTTGAATATAATCAACTCCATAAATCTTCTAACACACGAATAACTTCTCGACAAAGCACCTGGCAGAATCACTCCCCTTGGAACCCGCATCTATTCAAAGCACCGATCCTGAATCCTTTCCACTCCGAACCTAAACCAACAAGGGAAATAATAGCACACCTTTAACAATCCCCTTGCTCAAGTTACCACCTATGCTCTTTTTCTATGGCTGAAATATCCCATCAACATCCCAAAAACTAGAAACCTCGTAAGTAGTTAACCATTCAACCCATTCATAGGTTGTGGGACTCTGCCACTTAGCTCGAAACCACTACTAACAAATCGGGAATTCACCAGGATTCTTATTCTCTCATCTACATAACCCGTCACAATTAACCACCAAAATTCTCGAAATACTTCAATAAAATCCCCTTTTTATACTCTGAATCGACCAACACATTCACAACATCGATCTCTTAGCTAGATAATCAATATAATTCTTCACATAAGCATCGCCGACCACACGAACGAAAACCTGTTCATGGGAAATAACCCACTTGTGGAAATTGCTCCTCGACATCTTCAAACGCTGCTGCACGGGGTACAGTCACTACGAAATCAATAAAACATCTTGAGTCTGAGCTCACTCTCCTACTTCACAAGTCAATTCATCTCTCGTGGACATTGATTAAATGTGCGGTAATATACTTCCAATTTAGATTTATGTTGCATCCTCATTCATTTCAAGCAACTTTTCTATTATATCAAATCTCCTGCCGCATAATTATCCATACTTCAAATTAATTTTGTAGACTTCCATCGCCAGTCACTAAAATCCGAAATCATTCCAAACTCTCCTTAAGGTGCACAGTCATCCTACCACCATGCCCGTATGCAACTCCGTTGCTATCCCACTTGGGCAAACTTTCTTTTTTAATCAACTACTCGACCTGCGCTTCTTACACCTGGCTTTCTAGAAGTTTTAAAAACCGCCTAACACTAGCTATATGTCCTTCCTCGTACCTTGTTGCTTAACTGTTGCCTTAGATAAATTCTATCTTCGCAAATCTTGAACCCCCAAATCGCACCTTAAACCTTTTCGAAGATTATCTTTCTTGAGTCATTGACATTAGAAACACTGACTCCATCTTGAACCACAGCACTCTGTGATCTCTGACCGTCGCTTCTTCAATACTGACCGACAATATCCTGCTCCCAAGGCGAATTGTAGAAGATCATATCATCGGTAAACTTAGTACATTCAATAAGGACAACGACACCTCATCACAGAAGAAAACTCCACCATGCTCGCAGTTACCAAGTCTCATTATCCTATTAACCCAAACTTGAACATTCTCAAACTAATTGACTTTCCCCTACCGGGAATAAAATACCGAGTCAATAGACCATACACTGAGTAAACCTCCATTCAAGTCATTCATTGCCCCGACATATAAGCAAACATCCTACCATCGTATCAATACTGCAGAATAATCGTTCAAAAGCACAATGGAAACTTGAGCCTAGCCTCAGAGCTCTCAGAAGTGCTACTACATAGTTAAGATGACATAATATCCTTCCACAAGGCGACTATAAAGGCTCAGTAAACAATACCAGGAGAAACATCCCGCACCACATTTGTAGTGCCTCTACAATCCCTAAATTCTTGATTTTTAACAAGCACTTTGCGTCACATAAGATTGAGTAGGGAAGAAATAAAGGCATACGCCTCAAAGGTATCAAATCGCACGATGAGGAATTAAGAAGGGCAGTATTCTTAACAGCCCTGTAGCTTCCCAAACATAAGTATTAACATCTCCGTAGCGATTCGGGAGACTTTACTAGACTTGCCCATGACTCGTGAGACCTACAAAAACCTAGTGCCCTGATGCCATGTTGTCATGACCCAAAATCCACTAAAGGTCGTGGTGGACCTGGACAGTGCTGTCAGGCAAGAAAACAAAATAACTTGATGAAGTTCTCATTTCAACAATCTTGAAAACTAAGAGTTTCCTTCAGTTTTGTAAATAAAAAGGATAACCTCTTCAATTCAAATTAAATAATAAGATATTAATATAAAATATTTCAAAACCATCCCAGAACCTGGTGTCACAAGTTCATGAGTATTTAATAATAAGGAAATAAAATACAATATCCATCGAGAATACAGTGGACAAAGAGTAAATACAATATAATAGAAGGGACTATACTAGCTACGAGCCACCTCGAATAATGCAACTCACCTAGTCCCAGTATCATCTGTACTGCTACGCCCAGTAGCCCACTAGAGATGCATGTGCCTCTGCAACAAAAATACACAAAAGTGTAGTATGAGTACAAAAATAATGAATACCCAATGAGTATCCCATCTAATCTCAAAGAAGTAGAGATGAGATGGTTGACTTCGACACTTACTAATGATCCAAATAAGGATATATGATGAAAATGTGATGAAATCATGGACTTACGTAGCAATTATAACTCATGAAGCTGGAAAGTAGGTAAACACCTACTCAAATAATAAGTGACTTTCAATATTTACTTTTCATTATCTTTATCAATTAATATCGTGCCATGAAAGGCAACATCAACATTTAATACTCTCAGCTAAGCAATATAAACATACGCATATCATGCCAAGGTTGTACGCCCCGATCAAACATAAATGTAAATTGTGCACTGCCGAGGGTCAAATGGCATGAACCATATATGCATCTATTTAATCTGCCGAGCTGTTCGTCCCACTCCAAAAACAAACACACAGAGACAATAAACTATGAAGTCCACACCGAGCAATTATCCAAAGAAAACCAATCTTCTTGAAACCATTTAAGAAAAATGAAGTTAAATCTGTTTAGAAATTCATTTACTAATTCCTTGTGATTTATGCAATTTAAGCAATCAATAAGTTCTCAAATAATCCAAGTATAGCATGTTTTGGGTCCTAAACTACCTGGACAATAGCATAGTAGATGCTACGCACAGACTCTCGTCACCTCGTGCGTACGTAACCCCAAAAAATAGGAGCACATACTCAATTATTTCACGTATGGGGACAATTCCCTTTTACACGGCTGGAAAGGTGACTCACCTCACTCCGAAGCCTATATTCCGATTCAAGAACACGCTCAAACCTCCAATTTGGAGCTGAACGATCCAAAACTATTCAAATAGGGTAAGAACTAGTCAATACATGCTGAAAAGGTTATATTATAATTAATAAACCAATTTCCAAATCCTAAATGCAAGATTCCTATAATTCACCCCCGGGCCCGCGTGCCCGGATTCTGGAAATTTTTTAAGACAATTGTTACCCACAACATAAGAAACAAGAATATATGATTTTGAATCCATTCCCTAATAAATTTCCTGGTTAAATGTTGTTTTTATAAAATTCTAGATTTTTCATCTATAACGCTTGATTTTTTCCTAATTTTCACATGTTAATCTACCCATAATCCATGCATTTAACTTATGATCTATAGAAATTACTTATATCTTTGATGATGGTGATGGAATCCCTCCTCAAATGCTCTTAAAAATTGCCTAAGGCCAAGTGGAAATGAGGGAAATGGGCTTAGTCTCGGAATAAAAAGCCACAGCTGCAGATGTAGAAGTCACATTTGCGACTCCAGGCTCGGAATTGTGATGTCATTTAAGGCAAAAGCAATGCAAATGAAAAGGCCAGCCTTCCCTGAAATGATTGCATTTGCGATAGAATTTGTCGCAAATGTGAAGAGGACATCATCACAAAAGTGATGGCCCCCTCACAAATTTGATTCGCCACGGAGCAGTCCCAAGTTCGCAAATGCGAAATCGAACTCGCAAATGCGAGGTTGCATATGCGACCATATCATCGCAAATGCAATCATACCAGTAGCAGCAACCCTACTTCTTAGCAAATCACACAAAATCTATCGTGAATAACACCCAATCCCTTTGTGCGCGAGGTGACGGACGTGTACTTATGCTAATTATTGAAAATTCACCTTACCTCACTTATTTAGACTATGTTTCTTCCCGTATTTAACTGTTAAAAAATGCAATTTCACTTGTTTTAGCTTAGGGTAAGCATGTTAGTAACTTATTTTGCTCTATTTGACTAAATTGCATTATCTGCCTTTTTGTGAAGCATGCTAGTTTCTAGATTTTACTTGTTGTTTGTACTTAGCTTCTTTCTGTTTAATATTGAATTGTTGTGATGTGATTACAAATAGGTCTACGGGACGGCATCCTGGGAGTTCCCTTGTACATGTTATGTTCCAAGATAGGAAGTGTGGGATACTAAGAGATCTCCGGCATGAGATTGATTAAATAGAGGATACTAGGAGATCCTTGGGATACTTGGAGACCCCTCGTGATTAATTGGATGATACTAGGAGATCCTCGAGATACTTGGAGAACCCGAGTGTATATGAGGAGGATACTAGGAGATCTAGGTATACTAGGAGATCCCTCATGATTAAATTGAGGATACTAGGAGATCCCTTGTGTTTATGAGGAGGATACTAGGAGATCCTCGGGATACTTGGAGATCCCTCATGATTAAATGGAGGACACTAGGAGATCCTCGGGAAACTTGGAGATCCCTTGTGTATATGATGAGGATACCAGGAGATCCTCGGGATACCAGGAGATCCCCGATGATAAGTAACCTGTAGTGAGTGTTCTTGTATTCGTCGATTGTATTTGTAGCCCGTTCCGCTCTACTTATTATTTCTGCTAGATACTTGAGATTTACTATACTCCTACTATCTATTCATTTCAAATTTATTTTTATGATTTCTCAGTAGGGCCTCGACCTTCCTCGTCACTACCCAACCGAGGTTAGGCTTGGCACTAACGAAATACCACTGTGGTGTACTCACGCCTTTTATGCGCATGTCTTTCATGTGCAGATCCAGGTACTTCAGAGAAAGAATACAACCATTAGCTATCAGGGAGTGCATTGGAGACTTGTGGCATACATCTGCTATGTCAGCCATATCCGCAAAGTCTCCTTCTTATTCTATCCATGGACATTAGATGTTTTTTCTGTCCCTTTTTGTATTAGACTATTCTGGTGACTAGAGCAGTGTACAATTTCTTATAGCTTGTGCTACCCATGGGTTTCCGGGTCTTGGTGATTATTCAATATTCCTTATTGAAGTGTATGTGCCAGGCGGCAAACATATACATTTCCATTATGTTAATCGGCATTCTTCTATTGTTTTTCATAAAGATTGTTAATTCTGCAATGTGTTACGCTTACCTAGTAATAAAGACTTGGTGCCGTCGTGACAGGTTCACTATCGGTGGACTAGGGTCGTGACAATTTGGTAACAGAGCTCTAGGTTCATAGGAGGCACGGGACACAGACCGGTTTATTAAAGTCTCACTGATTGGTACAGAGGCGTCTGTACATATCTAGGGAGGTTATGTAACTGTTTAGGAAAAATCTTCACTTTATTGATTCCTTGTCGTGCTATAATTTTGACATCGACTATAAACTTCTGTCTTCTATTATCTCATAGATTGTGAGGAAACGCACAACCCAGGACAAGTAGGCACCCACACCCCCTCTTACAGCCGCTAGAGGTAGGGGTCGGGGCAGGGGTCGTGGATGCGTGCGTGGTGTTGCCAGAGCACCTGTGCCAGCGGTCACCGAGGTACCACTAGTGGATCCAGCAAGGACTAAAGCATCTGACACTCCCACAGCCAGTAGTACTTCAGTTGTTCAGGAGGAATTGCCGCAGTTTATGAGCATGTATACTACGCCTTCAAAGGCACTGTTTATTCCCCTTCTTGCAGCAACATCCCGGGCTGGGGGAGGAGCCCAGACTCCCACAGCCGCACTCCAGAGCAGAGGGCACATATGGGGAAGATTCCAGATATTATTCCCTTCCACCCTACAGTACCGGTTCAGCCCGGGGATGGGGCACCTACTTCTGAGGAAGAGCAGCATAGACTGGAGATGTTTTAGAAGTATGACCCTCTTATTTTTAGTGGACTAGCTACAAATGATGCATTGGGGATTTTGGAAGTTTTTCATTGCATTTTTCGCACCATGGGTACTACTGCCTTGAGAAAGGTTTCTTTCGCAGCTTTCCATCTTCGTGGCGCACCTTTTGAGTTAGATAGTCTAGACGAGGCTGCCTCCCTAACTTGGACTCAGTGTTTAGATATGTTTCAAAAGGAGTTTGTTCCCCAAGCCTTAGAGATGCATGGCGCGTGGAGTTTGAGCATTCGCGCTAGGGCCCTATGAGTGTCTCTCAGTATGCAAACCGTTATACTAGGTTGGCTAGGAATGCGCCTTCTTTGGTGGCTACTCTTCGTGAGAGGGTTCGCTAGTTTATTGAGGGTCTTATACCTCCCATCAGGTATGGCATGGCGCGAGAGTTGGAGATGGATATACCCTATCAGCAGGTGGTGCGCATAGCCAGGAGGTTAGAGGGTATGCATGACAGAGAGCGAGAGGAGAGAGTGGCCAAGATGTCTCGAAAGTCGGGTCATTGCTCTGGAACCCATACATCAACAGCAGGACATCATGGTAGGGGAAATACGAGCCGCCCAATTCACTCAGCTCTCCCTTCATCCACCACTACTCCAGCTCCTCCCAGATCTCAGGAGCCTTATTATGCACCTCCGATTTCTAGAGTTTCCTCCTGCGCGTGGTACTTCCAGAGGTTATTCTAGCAGGGGTGGGTCCATTCAGTCACAGACACCGCGCCCTCCTAGAGCTTGTTATGAGTGCGGGGATACCTGCTATATAGTGAGGTGTTGTCCTAGGAGTGCACCTCCAAAGCATTCTCAGCAGCAGCGTACCCAGCGGGTTTCTCAGGCCATCGTTACAGCTCCAGTTGCAACCCTACCTGCCCAGCTAGCCAGTGGCGGAGATCAAGGAGATAGAGGTCGCCCTCGAGGGAGGGGCTGGGCTAGATTTTATGCCATTCCTGATCATGCCGAGGCTGTCGCCTCCAATTCTGTTATCACATGTATTATATTGGTTAGTCACAGAGAAGCATCGGTTCTCTTCGATCCAGGCTCTATATATTCTTACATTTCATCTTATTTTTCTCCGCATTTGGGTGCAGTCCGAGAGACCTTTAGCTCTCCAGTTTATGTTTCTACTATCGTGGCAGATTCCCTTGTTGTGGATCGTGTACACCGTCCATGTTTGGTTACTATTCGTAGTTTTGAGACCAGGGCAGATCTTTTATAACTTGATATGGTTGATTTTGATATTATCTTTGTCATGGACTGGTTATCGCCCCAATATGCTATTCTTGAATGTCACGCTAAGACCGTGATGCTAACTATGCAAGGTATTCCAGGTATTGAGTAGAGTGGTACTTTTGATCAAACTCCTAGTAGAGTTTATATCATTTCATAAGGCTCAATGTATGGTTGAGAAGAGGTGCGCCACGTATTCAGCTTATGTGAGAGATGTCAGTGCTTATACCCCTTCTGTTGACACTGTTCCAGTGGTACGAGATTCCCCGATGTGTTCCCAACTGATCTTCCGGGCAAGCCTCTCGATCAGTACATTGATTTCGATATTGATTAGTTGCCGGGCACTCAGCCCATATCCATCCCTCCGTTCCATATGGCTCTTCTTGAGTTGAAAGAGTTGAAGGATCAGTGAAATGAATTGATTGACAATGGTTTTATTCGACCCAGTATTTCACCGTGGGTTGCTTCTGTCTTGTTCGTAAAGAAAATGAATTTTTCTATGCACAAGTGTATCGATTATCGTCAGCTTAACAAAATTATAGTGAAGAACCGATATCCTTTGACTCTTATCGATGATCTATTTGACCAGCTTCAGGGCGCACAAATTTTTTCTAAGATTGATTTATGCTCAGGTTATCACTATCTAAAGATTCGGTATGGTCATTACGGGTTCCTTATCATGTCATTTGGGATGAGCAACGCCCCAACAGTTTTCATGCATTTGATGCACAGTGTATTCAGGCCCTATCTCGACTCGTTTGTCAGTTTTTTCATAGATGATATTGTTGTATACTCTCGGACTCGGGAAGATCATGAGAAGCACCTGAGGACAATGCTTCAGACCCTGAGGGAAAAGAAATTATATGCAAAGTTCTCAAAATGTGAGTTTTGGTTGACTTCTCTAGCATTGCTAGGCCACGTGGTATCTAGTGAGGACATTCAGGTAGATCCAAAGAAGGTGGAGACCATGTAGAGTTGGCCCTGGCCCTTCCCATCTATAGAGATTTGTAGTTTCCTTTGCCTGGCGGGGTATTACCGTCATTTTGTGGAGGGGTTCTCATCGATTGCATCCCCTATGACTAGATTGACCCAGATACTAGGAGGGTCACTCCAGCATATGGAGATTCCAGAGTGGAAATGGGAGAAGATCACAATAGATTTTGTAACTGGTCTTCGTCTGACAGTGAAGAAATTTGATTATATTTGGGTTGATATGGATCGGTTGACCAAGTTTGCTCATTTCATTTCAGTGTATACTTTTTACTCAATGGAGCGGTTAGCAGGGATTTATATTAGGGAGATTGTCCGTCTGCACGGCATTCCAGTTTCTATCATCTAAGACAGGGGTTCGGTGTTTACATCACCGTTTTGGAGAGTTGTCAAACCCGAGTTGGGTACCCGGGGGACTATGAGTACAATTTTTCACCCTCAGACGGACGTACAGTCTGAGCGCACTATTCACATTTTTGAGGATATGCTCCGTGCGTCCGTGATTGAGTTTAGAGGGTCTTGGATCAGTTCTTGCCATTGGCTGAGTTTGCGCACAACAACAGTTACCAGTCCAGTATTCAGATGGCACCGTATTAGGCCTTATATGTAGGAGATGAAGATCTGGGTTGGTTCGAGATGGGTGAGGCCAGGCTATTGGGCACTGATTTGGTCTAGAATGCGTTCGAGAAGGATAAGGTGATTCAGGATAGACTCCATAAGGCCCAGTCCAGATAGAAGAGTTACGCGGACCGAAGGTTTGTTTTGTTTCCTTTATGGTTTTTTAGCGGGTTTTGCTTTGGGTTTCGCCTATGAAAGGCGTCACGAGGTTTGGAAAGAAAGGGAAGTTGAGCCCTAGGTTCATTGGCCCATTTGAGATTTTGTAGCGTGTTGGGGGGGGGGGGGTTCCTTATGAGCTTGCTTTACCTCCCTGTTTTGCCGGGGTTCATCCGGTATTTCAAATCTCGATGCTTCAGAGGTATCACGGTGACCCGTCTCACGTGTTGGAGTTCACTTCAGTCCAGTTGGACAATGACTTCTCCTACGTTGAGGATCCAGTGGCAATATTAGACAGGCATGTCTGAAAGCTCATGTCAAAGGATAGAGCTTCAGTAAAGGTTCAGTGGCAGGGTCAGCTGGCAAGGAGGCGACATAGGAGATCGAGTGGGATATGCGCAGCCGATACCCTCATCTTTTCCCTACTTCAGGTATGTTCTCTATGCTCTTTTGAGGACGAATAAATGTTTAAATGTAGTAGGATGTGACGACCCATCCGGTCGTCTTTGAAATTTACGCCCCATTCCCCCATTAACTACTTTCCCTAAGTTCATTTCTGCTATTTTGGTTTTCCGAGATGTTCCATGTGAGAATTCAAATTGTTTTGGGACACTTAGTCCCTTAATGAGAACTTAAGTGTTGGAAAGTGGTCCGTATTGGGAACAGTGTGAAGAAGACCTTGGAATGGAAATCTAATGGTTCTGTTAGCTCTGTTAGGTGATTTCGGGGTAGGGAGTGTGTTCAGGATGTATTTTGGATGTCCGTAGCTCATTTAGGCTAAAAATGCCAAAAGTTAGAATTTTGATGTTTTCGGTCTGATAGTGAATTTTTGATTCGAGGTTCGGAAAGGGATTCCAAAGTTGCTATAGCACTGTCATGTCATTTGGGACGTGCGTGCAAGGTTTCAGATCAATCGGACGAGTGTTGATTAGATTTTGAATCAAAAGCGTGTTTTGGATGAACTTGAAGTTCTTAGGCTTGAATCTTCGATTTGATCGAGGTTTCAGTGTTGTTTTAGGTGTCTTATGGTTTAGTGCATGTTTGAATGAGATGTTGGTGCTTTTGGTTAAGATCCCGGGGGACTCGGGATGATTTTGGGTGGTTAACGGAAGAAATTCTAAAGTGTGTAGCAGCAAAAGACTTCAGACTTCTGGTATTTTCGCTTCTGCGTCTTGGGAACCGTAGATGCAAAATTCGGAAAAGGCCAGGAACCACATAAGCGGTATATATATTTGTAGAAGCAGACTCGCTTCTATGATTCATGGACCGCTGAAGCGGTAGGTCAGCTTTTTAAGAAAACCGCCAAAGCGGTTGGCTTTTCTGCAAAAGTGGGACCGCAGAAGCGGTTCCTGGACCGCAATAGCGGAAATCACTGTGATGTTAAGGATTTTATCCGAGGCTTAACTTCAAAGTTTGAAAAATCAAGTTTGAGCTCGGGAAAAGGAGATTTTGAGAGGGTTTTGAAGAGGAAATTATTGGTTTACGTTTCGATGATTCTTCTTAGTTATATTCCATCATTTTGTGGTTAAATCCATCTTTTAAATTCGAATTTACGATCACCAAATTGGATAATTTGGGTAAAACTTCTTTGGCTAAACTATTGAGTTGTGAAGGGGTATTTGACCTCCGATTTGGGAGATTTTTATATGGTTAGACTCGTGAGAGTACGAGGTTTCTGAAAACTTGAAAAGTATTCGATTCTGAGACGTTGTCCTGAGGGGCATTTTGGTCATTTTACCTATTTTCGTGCCTTACATTTAATTTTAATAGTGGTTTAGTTACTTGTGATGTTATTTACAATATGTAATTGGTTTTAATAGATTTGGGCCATTTGAAATTGGATACTCGTGGCAAGGGCATTGTTTCTTAGTGATTTTGTACCGGTTCGAGGTAAGTGACTTATCTAACCTTCTGTTTGGGACCTCTCCCCTTAGGATATCTTGATTGTTTTTTAAATGCCTTGTGCGTGAAGTGACAGACGTGTACTTGTGCTAATTATTGAAAATTCACCTTACTTCACTTATTTAGACTGTGTTTCTACACGTATTTAACTGTTAAAAAATGCAATTTCACTTGTTTCAACTTAAGGAAAGCATGTTTGTAACTTATTTGCTCTATTTGACAAAATTGCAATATTTGCATTTTTTTGTTAAGCATGCTAGACTCTAGATTTTACCTGTTGTCTTTACTTAGCTTCTTTCTCTTAAATATTGAATTGTTGTGGTGTGTTTACGAATGGTTGTACGGAACAGCATCCCGGGAGTTTTCATGTACGTGTTATGTTCTGAGATTGGAAGTGCGAGATACTAATAGATCTCCGGCACAGGATTGATTAAATGGAGGATACTAGAAGATCCCTCGGATACTTGGAGATCCCTCGTGACTAAATGGAGGATACTAGGAGATCGTCGTGATACTTGGAGATCCCTTGTGTATATGAGGAGGATACTAGGATATCCTCGGGATACTTTGAGATCCCTCGTGATTAAATGGAGGATACTTGGAGATCCCTTGTGTATATGAGCAGGATACTAGGATATCCTCGGAATACATGGAGATCCCTCGTGGTTAAATTGAAAATACTAGGAGATCCTCGGGATACTTGGAGATCCCTTATGTTTATGATGAGGGTACCTGGAGATCCCCGGGATACGAGGAGATCCCCGATGATAAATAGCCTGTAGTGATTGTTCTTGTATTCGTAGATTGTATTTGTAGCTTGTTTCGTTCTACTTATTATTTCTGCTAGATACTCGAGATTTACTATACCCCTACTGTCTATTCAGTTCATATTTATTTTTATATTTTTCTCAGTATGGCCTCGACCTTCCTCGTCACTACCCAACCGAGGTTAGGCTGGGAACTTACTGAGTACCACTGTGGCATACTCGCGCCTATTCTGCGCATGTTTTTCATGTACATATCAAGGTACTTCAGAGAAGGCATACCGTCAGTAGCTGTCAGGGAGCACATTGGAGACTTATGGTATACATCTGCTACATCCGTAGATCCGCAAAGTCTCCTTCTCATTCTATCCATAGACATTAGATGTTATTTCAGTCACATTTTGTATTAGAATATTGTGGTGACTAGAGCAGTGTACAATTTCTTATAGCCTTTCTTGCCCGTGGGTTTCCGGGTCTTGGTGATTATTCAGTATTCTGTATTAAAGTGTATGTTCCGGCGGTAAACCTATTCATTTCCTTTATGTTAATCGGCATTCTTCTAATGTTTTTCGTAAAGAGTGTTAATTTCGCAATGTGTTAGGCTTACCTAGTTGTGAAGACTAAGTGTCGTCATGACAAGTTCACAATCGGTGCACTAGGGTCATGACAAGTATTTAAAATTCTTTTCTTCAGTTGTTTTAAATACCAATGCAATTCGAATCTACTCACATCCCTTTTTGGCTGGGGCCTGCATCTCGCGATGCATGTAACGATTTACGGGTTGACAATTCAGCTTGCTAGGACATCGCGTATCAGCTATTGGTGAGCCCTAGTCTTTGGGGGACTTACCCCTCTTTTTTTAGTCATTATAGTATTTCCATTAATAAGGTATATCGAGGACCTTGTCCCGATAAATAGTTAGTATTTTCAATAATCTTTTGAGGCTGCATAGACTATAACACAGTTAATTAGATATAGCAGGCTTTCATGTGTTAGCCTTGTTGGCTGCTTATTTATACTTGCAGAACTTTCAGTATTTTCCGCATCTACGATATTTCAGTCATACACTTTAGTAGATTATCATGTTATATATTTGACTCTAGATGATATTTATACAACCTGCTGATCCAGCCATAGACTTGGTTCGCTCGGTCACATGCAGTCAGGCACCGAGTGTTGTCTTATGCCTAGAGTATGTTTTGGGGCGTGACAAAGCTTGGTATCAGATCCCTAGGTTCAATATTCCCAAGGAGTCTATGAAACCAAGTCTAGCAAGGTCTCTTTTATGTTTGTATGTGCCCCACACATGTAATTAGTTGACCACCAGGACATCTAGGATTGCTATGTTTCTTTCATACTCTAGATCTACAGTTAGAGGTATGCTTATAGGAATCTTTCAAACCCATGTGAATTGCGTATTCTAATAAAATTCCTGCAAAAAGAAAGTAAACGAGGAGGTACTCAAGTGCAAGCCAGGGGGCCACAACTAATGATGCTAAGGATGAGGACGTAGTTATGTATATATGTACTTGGGCCTGAGGCAGTAGCTTGTGCATATATATATATATATATATATATATATATATATATATATATATATATATATATATATATATTCAATTATTAGATCATCAACTAGCAATTCAGTTTCAGTAGTTACAGTTCTTTTCTTTAGTTGTTTTACATTCCACTGCAATTCAAATGCACTAACGTCCCTTTTTGCCCGAGGCCTGCATCTCGCGATGCATGTAAGGATTTACATGTTGATGATTCTGCTTGCTATGACATCTCATATCAGCTATTGGTGAGCCCCAGTGTTTCGGGGCCTTATCCCTCTCTTTATAAGTCATTAGTATTTCAGTTAATAACGTATACCGTGTACCTTGTTCCGGTAAACAGTTAGCATTTTCAGTATTCTTTAGAGGTTCCATAGACTATAACCCAGTCAATTAGATATTAGCAGGCTTTCATGTGTTAGCCTTGTCGGCTACTTGTTTATTCTTGCAAACATTTTAGTATTTTTCCGCATTTATGATATTTTAGTCATACTCTTTAGTAGATTATAATGTCTTATATTTTCCTCTAGCTCATAGTTATACCACATGTAGATCTAGTCACAGATTTGGTTCGTTCGATTACATGCAGTCAGGCACCGAATATCGTGTTACGCCCAAACGATAGTTCGGGGCGTGGCAATCATTATCAAAGAGCTAACAAACAACATCATTGCTTCAAAAAGTTAGTTAAAAGAAGTATGTCTATTGACTGCTATAAACATATAATATATAGCCATGTGTAAAACCTGAACTTAATTTGTTTAGTTAGGCAGATAATATTTTTATATTTTTTATTTTTATAACTAGTTAAGTTGGGGTGTTGTTTCTTTTTAAGAACTTATTAGTTAAGATACGGAGGCATGTTGTATCTTTAGAAAAATATTCACTTTCTTTTCATTCAGAATCAAAAGAATTTTATTTACTATCTTTCCTTTTAAATTTTCAAAATTTTTTACCTTAAACTTAAATTAAATTATATTGTTAATGTTATTCTAAATTTTCAAATGGCTTTATAATAGCTTGACACTTGACTTAACCACAATACAAATTCTGTTACTTTAATATATATAGATATTAATAGGTTGATAATACCTTAAATTTTTATTTTTATAATCACTTAAGTTAGGTTATTGTTTTTTTCAAAAAAAACAACTCATTAGTTAAGATAGGGCAGCAGACTGTATATTTAGAAAAATATTCACTTCCTTTCCATTTAGATTTAAAAGAATTTTATTTTCTATCTTCCCATTTAAATTTAAAAAAAAATCTTACCTATAGTTTAAGATTCAGATTTAACTGAATTTTATTTACTATAGTTCCATTTAATTCAAAAACAATCTTACCTTTAATTTAAATTGAATTTTATTTTATATATTATCCTAAATTGCCAAGTCGCTTCATAATAGTTTAATACTTGACTTAACTACAATGCAAACTGTAACGACCCGATTGGTCGTTTTGGGCAATTGCGTTCGATTTGAAAGTTTAAGTATCACGACCCCAAATTTCTGGTCTTGATGGTGCCTATCACAATACCAGGCAAACCAACCCGATCAAGTATCGATAACAAATTTCTTTTAACAATATATTTTTCTAACATTAATTAAGTTTCAATTTCTCATATGAAACACTTATATCACTGAAATGTGCGGAAAATAGTAGAATATTAAACCAACACAGCCCAATAATCTGGTGTCACGAGTCTAGAGCCTTTAAATACAACAAGTCCGACTGTTTATTACATAACAAGTCCAAAAATGCGGAAAACAATGATAGGAGGGAGGAAATAGTATTGCGGTTGCCATGCAACTACTTTGCAATCTCCCATAAGCTCCGATAATGCTGAGGACCCACACTCTGCCGCTCGGGCACCTGGATTTGTACACAAGGTGTAGGGTGTAACTTGAGTACGACAACTCAGTAAGTATCTGTCACGATCCAATTTTCATACCCGGTCATGATGGCGCCTATGGTGAAGACAAGGCCTGCCAACTAACCCAAATCATCTCTTTAACAAAGTTTTAAATATAAATGAATAGAAAGTACAACTTAATGTCATTAATAACTATTAATTATAACCCAACACAATCCGACCGGGGTATCACAAGTCACAATCATCTAAATAAGACTAAACACTACTACAGGGCCAGTAATACATATAAAATAAGAATGGGAGTTCAAAAGATGAAGTTCGGTGCCGCGAACACATGCGATCACCTTGCTCAGCTACAATAGTAACACCTTCAATCAGTTAATAATCCGCTTCCGGGCGAACAATACCCGCAAGTGCACGCGAGGTGCGGGGAGTAAAGTGAGTACTCCAACTCAATGATTAACAAGAGTAAATAATAACTGAGCGGTAATAAAATACTTAAGAGCACTCCATCATGCAATATTGGATAGCACGCCCCTTTTAGAAAATAGTAAGTTCCGAAAAAACCTTTTAGAAAATATCTGACTCAGTTTAAAAATATCCTCTTTCCAACAGTCAAGCAAATAATTGAAAATCAGATAGTGTAAGTCCGCACATGAGTCAGCCCCTCGGGCACAGCACTCCATTAACAAATAACACTAGGGTATCTGGTAACAGTACAAAAAATGCTATGGAAGCCAATGATACAAGAGTGCTGAATATCATGCCACGTAGTACAAACAGGAAACAATGATGAATGCAATGCAATTGACATGATCGCTGCGGCGTGCAACCGATCCATTTGGGTACCCGCGCTCACTGTGGAGGTTCAGACTCCGAAGGGGCTCCAAAAGTCCAAGCGCAATATCAATATCACACCGCTGCGGCGTGCATACCAGTTAATGCACAGTCAAAAACTACACATAAGCCACTTGGTCATTATCAAATAATAGATCTCAGCTCAAAACGTCGGTAAAATATTATTTAAATTTTCAAATCATAGAAGGATGACTGATTTTGCAAAACAATATTTAAAACCTTTGACCGAGATCAAATAATATGCAGAGTAATGCAACAACAGTGATATCAATCCCCGAAGGATTCAAATAGTCGGTAGCATACCCAACATATGACAATCAGTCCATATTATGATAATATCAAGTAGTTTCAGTCAAATACGTAGTAATTTCATCAATCGGGACGGATCGAGTCCAAATCCCCAACAGTGCTCTACCCCACGCCCCTATATGGCGTGCAAGTCACCTCAATACAGCACTATGACGTGCAAATCCAGGGTTTCAAACCCTCAAGATATCATTTACAAGTATTACTCACCTCGAACCGATAAAATCTCTAGCCCGTGATGCCTTTGCCCCTCAAACGGGCATCCACGCGCATCGAATCTAACCAAAATAAGAGCGAATGCATTACAATATGCCAAGGGAACAATACCCAAACGAAAACAACCGAGAAATAGGAGAATTGTCGAAACTAGCAAAACCGAGCCCCAGGCTCGCTTCTCGAAAAATTACAAAACTCACATTATCGGATTCCTCGTCTCGCCATGAGTCCATACATACTAGGAACTCCTAAATCCGAGCTCGAATGAACTATCAAATCCCAATTGGAAATATCAAAACTCAAGCCCTAGTTTTACCCATTTATAATGAATTTCAACCAATTTCCATGTTAAATCTAACATAATCTCATGTGTTTAAGCCAAGGAACTTATCCCGAATCGATTCTCAGTCAAAACTTCCTTAAATTCTAGCCAAATGCTCCCTAGGTTGCTCAACAATGGTAGAAATTAGCCCAAGCTCGCGGATGAAATATTAAATGAAAACCCTTCCAAACAGTCCAATTTTCGCATATGCGGTCCCGCTTTCGCTTATGCGGGACCGATTATGCGGCCAGATTTCCGCTTTTGCGGTCTTCATTAAACTTCCAAAAATCTGCTTCTGCGGTTCTACTTTCGCACCAGCGTTACCGCTAATGTATTCTGCTCTTCCGCTTCTGCGGAACCTGACTTCCGTCTCATCATCGCTTCTGCGATTACAGCTCTGCTTCTGCAGGCCAAGGCCAGCAGATGTGAAAATACCAGAAACAACATGCCTTAAGCTGTATGAATTATTAAAAACATCCCGTTAGCCATTCAAAATCATCTCGGGACCCCCGGGACTTCAACTAAGAGAACCAACATAACCCATAACTTCATTCAAACTTGTTCCAATCATCGAAACACATCAATCAACGCTAAGACAATCAATTCACATCGGATTCAAGCCTGAGTTTCTTCAACACTTCTGAAAAAACAAATTCGATCAAAAACCCAACCAAACGAGGTCCTAAAGACTTGAAAGTTTGCACACACATCACAAATAACATATCAAAGAAACAACAACTCTCAGAATTCCATTCCGACCTTCAGATCAAAATCTCACCTATCAACCGAAATTCGCCAAAATACTAATTTCGCCAATTCTAGCCTAATCGTACACCGAGACTCCAAAATCAATTCCGAGAGCGCTCCTAAGTCACAATCACCTCCCGAAGCTAACTAAATCATCGAAAATCACATCCGAGCCCTATAACTTTTAAGTCAATGTATGGTTACCTTTCCAACTTAAGCCTTCCTTAAAGAGAGCAAGTGTCTCATTTCTTATCAATATCAATCCATATAAACTCTAACACACCACCTATCAATGACGAAACATGAAGAAGCATGAAATGGGAGAAATTGACCAATAACAAATGATACGATGGGTCGGGTCAACACATCCTCATTAACTTAAACAAACGCTCATCCTCGAGCGTACCCAGAGTTGTCCTAGAAGCCAACCAATAGCTAAATGACCTTACCAAGAATATACCCGGGGTTATCCCACATCACCCTATCTCTTATTGGTCTGACAACACAACATAGCTGAAATTTCAGAGTCCATCTAAACCATAAACCGTAAGACTGCATTGCGCTTTCCAAAAATCATACACAAGATCAGAACCTCACATCTATTTTCAGAATGAATTCGAACCAGCTGTAATAACTTATATCTGCAACCTCCATGAAATAACATGATATACAACATAATCCAAGCACTCAAAACGATAAATTCTATTCACAGTGGCTATCCACAACAACCAAATACCACTAGAAAACCTCTTAAAAGCTAAACTCTTATTCCAACACTTTCATATACTGAAAATGATAAATAAAACATGCGGTAACTGTATGCATCCCTCGGATTACCCATACATGAAGCCACTTCCTTTTCGACTAATACCGTAACAGATTTTCGGCCAAACCCCGATATAACCCATCTAAATAACTATAATCACATCTATTCGCATTCATTAATGACTCCAATGATCACCTTGAATTCAACACACCACCCTGGTGGTATGACACCTCAATACAGGCCTAAGGCACAACTTTCATCATGCACGCACCATTAAGGAACAACCTGGACCTACTCAAATTACGAAAAATGACTCAACGAAAGAGTTGTACCCCAAGCTCAACAGTACCATTACAACACAAAGCTGAGACCCCGTCTCACATCATAGAAATAGAGTACCTGATTCCTTCTTGAAAGTTCATAACTTCACGTGGCCTCGCCACAACGTACGATCCTTTACAAACACTGTTACACATGAAGCACCTCGAGTAACCATGGTCAAAATAGATAGCCACTCACAGATTTACGTCTGAAACTAAATAATCCACCACACCCACGGTGAAGCAAGTAATATACACCATTAAATCCTGAAAGGACCCAACCGATGCACCATTCGCGGAATAATACCCAATACGGACTTTACTCAGAAACTAGGAAGCAATACATACCAAGTAACATATGCCAAAACTATTCTCAACATCATATTGTTGCGGCGTGCAACCCCATCCAGACATATATCTTACAAAAGGACATGCGTATCGAGCCAAATTTGGTCATTACAACAAAATACCCTGTAACACTCAATTATTCTTCCTGGTCGACTTTCTGTATGAATTCCGCAGAAGGGTAGCACCACATGTGCCCTTTTCCAACCAAACATGACGTCTCAAAACACCAAAGAGCAACTCATAGCTCACCTCAGATCACTAACAAGCTCAATGATGATGTAATCAACCTATCCCTCATCAACACAATTCGGGGCCCACAAAGCTAACTCAAGTCAAGTACATAGCCACATCGGGCTGCCCACAAATTCTACATCAAGAAGCTTGAAGGTTCTCCTCCCACTACTATAACTCCTGCCGGAGCCATACGATACGGTGCCCAGCACCAAGTAAATACCAAAATCCACAATCTCTCCCAGCGACATGCCCGACCACAAGAAAGGCATCCGAAAAAGTCCCTCAATACTGAAACTGAATCAATGGTATAAACCTCTACCATGAGTATTATGGTAGAGGTTTATGTTAGGATCGGGTGGAATGCCTCCACGAGTATTATGTTTGGACCATGTTGCTCGACACAATGGTATCATGTGTGGATCGGGTTGCGCGCTGCAACAGTGAGATGTTATAGTTCTTTATACTTATTTTATGTGCCTTATTTTGCATCTCTGAGATAGTTTCACAACATCTATTTGGCCATTTTATTTGTTACACGGGCTGGCTAGTTCATCGCCAGAGTTTGTTCTTCCTTATGGGTCATATCCGAGTTGTAGCTTCTTGGTGCATTAATGGCATCATATGAGATTTGAAAACGGTTTTTATGGCGGCTTATTGCCCGAGCAGCTTGTACTAGGTGAGACGAGGTTATTGGATCTAAGATTAGTGCGATCAAAATTGTGTGAGGTATATTAAAGAGAAAATATCACTAGTCAGTTCAAAATGAGGTAACGGTTCTTGTCAAGCGGAGTAACTCCATGAGTTATTGATTCTGTAGACGGTTATGATCTTCTATGGATCGTTTTCAACATTGCAATATCACAAGGGTGGGATTAGGCGTACGCATGTTCTGAGGTATAATACGACATCAAGTTGTGAATTTGCAAATTCGACGACTAGAAGATGTTATTATGTGCGTGGTGTGATTTCAGCATGGGTGCATGACCATACTTGATACAATGGGTTGGCATTGATACGGTGATTCATATGTGAGATTCCGGAGTCGTATAGAATTCTCGATGTTGGAATTGGGTCCTAAGGTTTATGGGCTAAGGTAAAAGGAAGAATCTTCAATCTGGATTGAGCTAATTTGTTCCCACAGATAATGGTGGCATGGATACGTGCACGAGTTGTTAAACAATGATTTTGGGCAACTGTGGAATGGTTCTTAGCACATTCGAGGACAAATGTATGTTTAAGTGGGGAGAATGTAACGAACCGAGTGCTCATTTTGAGATCTAGCATGTCATTTGATGGTTTGGGGCCTTGAGTAGCTTCACTTCATATTTTATGACTTTTACATGTGGTCGGAATTAAATTTTTAGAAGTTCGGAATTAATTCGGAAGGGAAAATCTCAATTCGAAAGCTTTAAGTTGGAAGAGTTTACCAAGATTTGAATTTTGCATAAACTACCTCGAAATTGGGATTTGAAGGTTCTGATGTATTCTTATGATGATTTCAAACTTGGGTGTCCATTCGGGTTGAGTATTGGGTGGCCCAAGATCATTTTAGCGCTTATTGTGAAAAGTTAGTATTTTGAAGGTTTTAGAATTTTCTAAGTTTGATTTGAAGTGAATTTTGATGTTAAGGGTGTCCATGGGATTTCGATCCTTGGAACAGGATTGTATCATGATTTGTGACTTGTACGTTAAGTTTGGCGTTATTCCGAAACGTTTAAGAGTTCAGATCCGTTCGTCGAGGTTTATAAGTCATAAGTTTAAAGAAAGGTTTGGATCGTGGATCTGTAGATTTGATATTATTTGGTGTGATTTGAGGCCTCAAGCATGTTCGTGTTATGTTTTTAGATGGTTGGAGTTATTGGACAAAGTCTCGAGGGCCTCGGGTGCATTTTGCGATGGTTTAAAACCTTTTTTTGTTTTGTGATTGTTGGTTTCTAGTGTTAGGAGAGTTCATCGTGACCGCGTAAATTGGATCACGATTGCAAAGTGTTGATTAGAAACTGGAAGAAATTGTTCTTCGTGATCACGTATGGTGGCTATCGTTCGTGTAGTTTGCGGAGATGGTTCATCGTGTTCGCATGGGAAGGTTCGCGAACAAAAAGCATTGGCATAGTATCCTGGTTTAGAGGCTATCTATTCGCTGTCGTGTGGGTAAGTTTGGGATCACGCAAGGAATGGATGAGGGGATGGCAGGTTTTGTCTATGCGTTCGTAGAGACAAGGTCGCGTTCACGAATGTTTTCCATGGTGTTTTTCACGATCGCGTCGCCTACATCACGATCACGTAGTATGATTTTTAGGCGAGTTTAGTTTAGCCTTCACAATCACGAGGGACTTTCCGCGATCGCAAAGAGGAAGGACCTAGGCAGAACATGGATTTAGTTTGGGACTTAGCTCATTTTCCCTTTTTTCACTTCGGTTGGCCAACTTTGGGACTTCTTGGAGGGGAAATTTTCATCATCTATTTCATGGTATGTGACTTCCACTTATTGCGAGCTAAATACTTGGATTATATATAGATGTTACCATGGAATTTTATAGAAATTGTGGGATTTTTGGACGAGAACTTAGAAATGGTATTTTTGGACATATAGTTGGGAATAAATCATATATTTTAGTTCGTGGCGTAATGGGTAAGGTTTATCTTCGAAAATTTTAGAATCCGGACACGCGGGCATGAGGGTTAACTTTGTTGATTTTCAAGATTTGGAAATTCTAATAAATTAATTAATTATAAGTGCTTGAGTGTATTATTATTGGTTAGTATGTTGTTTGACTAGTTTTAGATCTTTTGGCTTTGAATTGAGGAGTTAGAGAGATCTTGAGTCCGGTTACTAAAATTTCGCAGCGAGGTAAGTCTCTTGTCTAACCTTGAGAGGGGGAATTTACCTTGTAGGTGTTATACCTACTGCATGCTACACGTTTTTGGAGCTATGCACGTATGAGGTGACGAGTGTCTATTCGTACGATAGAGTTCCTAATTGTGTCCGAGTAGAATAAGATTCACATCATGCTTTAATTATAGTAGTTGAGTCATTCTTGTCTGGTAAATTACTTTATTATGCATTATGACCTGATACTAGACCCGCGTAGAGTAGTGGACACACTATTTTAGATATTTGATATGCTATTTGATTAGACATAGAAATTGTGCTTCCCTTAAGAATTTCTTCCACATTGTGCGTATTCATCAAAAAGTTTCATTAAATTTCACAACTCACACGTATATTCGTGAGTGGGTCAAGGACTCGTCAAAGCTTCTTATTCTAATGGGATCCGGCAGTTTGCCTCGTGTTGCGACTCCAAATACCAGTCGTGATAGCGCCTATCACAATACTAGGCAAGCCAACCTATCAATTAACCACGGCCTTTTTTCGTTTAACATAAGCCATTTTCTAACACGGGTTTTAAATATAGAATTTCATTATAAACGTTTAAAGCAATATAAAATATCCGTAAGTCAAATAAACAGGAAACTATACGGTACAGTAGTCTGGTGTCATGATTCAAGAGCCTCTAATATATGTCTAAGCATCTACTACATCACAAGCCTAGAGAAATGCAAAAAAATAACAAGATAGGGAGGAGAAGACATGGCTGCAGACGCCATGAAGCTACCTGGAAATCTCCGTCAATACACTAGATCAACTGAAGACCCTCACTCGGCCGCTCGGGCACCTGGATCTGCACACAAGGTGCAGGGAGTAACGTGAGTACGCCAACTTAGTAAGTAACTAAAGTAAATAAGGGCTGAAAGCACTGATGAGCAGTTTAAGCAGCATATAACTAAATAATCAATAGAATAACGGATCAATTTTACAGTTTAAAACTAGTTTTGTCATAAAATCAATATTTTCATTTTAAAACACTTGAAATCATATACTTAGCAATATTTCCAACAGAGGTTTATTTAAAAGAAGAGTGAATCATTGAAAACTTCATAACCAGGCCCCTCGGGCAAGGAATCACTCAGAATATAGCCCCTCAGAAAGCCTCTAGGTCACTCTTGACTCAACTCTCGTCACTCAGTGCTCACTCTCAGCACTTGGCTCATTAATATCTCATAATAATACAAATCATATAAATAGGTATGGTGTGCATCCCGATCCATAATTTATAGTCGACTGCGCTCACTAGGGGTGTACGGACTCCAGAGGGGATCTTACATCCCAAGTGTCATATCGATGCGGCACGCAGCCTGATCCAATAGCATCATTGCAGTGTGCAGCCCTATGTATATATGCATCACTGTGGTGTGCAGCCTGATCCGTAACTCGCATATATATAAATACTGTCACAATTAGGTTCTCAACCTCTCCCAATAATTAACCTCACAGCCTTTCGGGCACAACAGTGAAAATGAGGGAACTTAGCCCAAAAAAGGCCTCTCGTTTAGGAATGGAGTGATAAAATCAGTTTTATGCATTTAAGTAGGTAAACATGACCGAGGATATGCTTTTAGCAAGTAAAGTAAGGACAAACAGTCAAAATGCCCATAAGGGTTTTTACAGGTCGGCACAATGCCACAAACATCGTATACAACCCATAATACAGTATAAATGACTAAGATACGGAAAAATATATGAGTTCCAAAACAAATGCGTGGATTAATAGTCGCTACAGGATGAACCAAGTCCCAATCCCTACTGTGCACACCCACACGCTCGTCACCTAGCATGTGAGTCAGTGCATTTATCAAAACAAGTCAATTACCGGGAGTTTTGTATCCTCAGTTCCAGATTTACAATAGTTACTTACCCCAAACCGGTGAAAATACTACTCCGCGATGTTTCCCTTCGAATTGGCTTCCACTCGTGCTGCATCTATTCAAAACCAGAATGACGGCGTCAAAATATGCTAAGGGAACGAAGCCCAAGCGAGAACATTCAAATAATACCAAAAATATCGAAATTGGCCAAACCTAACCCTCGGGCCACACATCTCAAAACTTAATAAAAATCACATCAGCGGAATCCTTATCCTCTCATGAGTCTATACATATCAAGAACACTGAAATCGGAGTCCAAATGACCCCTCAAATCCTCATGTAAAGTCTATTAATCTCAAACCCTAATTTTAAATTTTTGGCTTACATTCCATGATTTATAAGGTAGATTTCATAATCGAATTGAGTTTTAAGTCAAACTTTCTTACCTCCAAATGCTTCCCCTTGAATCTCCTTCAAAAAGCTCCAACAACTACAAACTATGGAGGAAATAAATCACACATTCACGGACAAGACGACCTATTAAACCTTCTGCCCATTCTTCAAAATCCTTATTCGCGAATGCGGTAAAAGCCTCGCATTCGCGAAGCACAACTTAACTTTGACAATTTTTCCTCTAACGCGATTGCGACCAAACCCTCGTGAACACGATATTTTACCCAGATGGAACTTCGCGAACATGCTCCATCCATTGCGAACGCGATGAGTTAATTCCACTGAAGTTCAGCCTCTCATTTTCTTCTATGCGAACGCGACTACACACCCGCCAACGCGATACACCTATGCCCAGTCCTTCGCGAATGCGGATACCTCATCGCGAACGTGAAGGATTAATTTCCACCTTCCACGACTGACTCTTCACGAACGCGGGGACCCTCTCGAGAATGCGAAGGTCAATTTTCTGCAGCACTGACCTGTAATTTTCTGCATGTTCCAACTTCATGAATTGGTCCGATTGACCACCCGAAACTCACCCGAGGCCCCGGGGACCTCATCCAAAGGCACCAAAAAATCCAAAAAGCTAATTCAAACTTGTTCGAATCTTTAAAATACCTCAAATAACATCAAATAAACTAAAGCTCATCGGCTTCAAGCCTAAGTTTCTAAAAAAATTCCGGATTCCGCTTTTGATCAAAAACCCAACCAAACCACATTAAATGATATGAAATTTTTAACACACCTCCTAGATGACACAAGAGAACTACTGCAACTCTCGGAATTATATTCTGACCCCTAGATCAAAATATCACCTTCTAACTTGAAATCGCCAAAAATCCACGTTTGCCAATTCAAGACTAAATCTACTCCGGACTTCCAAAACTCATTCTGATCATGCACATATGTCCCAAATCACCTCCCAATGATAACCAAAATATCGGAACTCATATCCGAGCGCTCTAATACATAAGTCAATATTTGATTGACCTTTTCAACTTAACCTTCCTTAAAAGAGACTAAGTGTCTCAACCCTTACCGAATTCTTTCTGAATCCTAACCAATCAACCCGATCACATAAAGAACCATTATTAAAAGAAATTAGAAGTATAAATGGGGAAAACACAGACGTCACTCATGAGACGACTGGCAGGATCATCACACCTTGGCAGGACATTGTAATACACTCTTATTGGATCTGGTTGTTCGCCTCGGCGGGATTATTGTAATACACTCTTATGGGATCAGGTCATTTGCCTTGGCAGGATATTGTAATACACTCTTATAGGATAGGCTCGTTCGCTTTGGCAGTTCTATGAAATACTCTTATGGGATCGGGCCGTCTCGCCTCGACAGAATCATGTGTAATACTTAATAAGGAGTCCATGGACACACTAGTTTCCTGACTTGAGATGTGACTTTAATTTGGTATCAACCATTAGGCGTTTCTATTTGAGGATGTGTCTGATAATTGAGGACTTTGGGTACATTGTTCAATAGTAGACCATATTAATGTCTGATTTACTTGACTACTAGTAAGTGTTAATGTCGATCCCGTCACCACTTTTTTGGGTTACGCTTGATACTTACCAGGTAGGCGTTGATTTACGTACTCACGCTGCACTTCTGGACTAAATATGCAGGATATGACAAGTTCATTTGATGGTCATTTGGGCGCATATGTGCAACTGCCGAGGAGACTTTATCGTGAGTTGCATTCCATGATACAACTCACAGCACCCAGAGCTTCCATCATAGTTATTTACTTTATCCTGTCTATCTTGTATTTCATATAGATATTGTATTGTTATTGTACTTCATAGTAGATGCTCATGCACTTGTGATATCGAAATTTGGGGTGTTTTAGAATTTGTTAGGGTTTGCTTTACATTGACACACTTTCACTTTTTATTTTATTTAAATTGTATGTATCTATCATTTTTAATGTATTGGTCTATCTATCTAATAAGATTCATAATTTTAAAAATAATAAAAATAAATAATTAAGTTGTTAATTTACCGTTGGCTTGCCTAACGGCAACATTGAGCAAAATCACGACCTATTGTGGGTTTTGGGTCATAACAATATATAATAGCTTGTATAAACTATATCTTTAGATCAAATAAGGGTCTAGCGGTTGAAATAATGGTATCCATTGCTATTTGAGCCCTTGTTGTTAGTAAAATTGGTGAATTAACCGAAGGTTTGAATTTTGACTTAACCACAATACAAATTTTATATATATATATATATATATATATATATATATATATATATATATATATATATATATATATATATATATATATATATATATATATATATATATATATTGGGAGGCTGATAATATCTCAGTTTTTTTTATTTTTATTATTTGTTATGATGGCTGATAATATCTCAGTTTTTTATTTTTATTATTGGTTATGATAGGGTATTCTTTTTTTATTTTATGAACGTATTAGCTATGATAGGGCAGCAAGCTGTATCATAAGAAAAATATTCACTTTTTTTTCAATTCAGTAGTATGTGCTGATAATACTTTCTTCTTTATCTTTATAATTAGTTAAGATGTGAATGTTATTTTAGTCTTTTAGTTTAGTTTTTTTAAAATTATTTGTTAAGATAGGTCTGTAGGCTATTTCTTTACAAAAATATTCACTTTATTTCCATTTTTATTCAAAAGAATCTTATCCACTATCTTTCCATTTATATTAAAAAATAATCTTATCTTTCAATTTAAATTAAATGTTATTATCTAACATTGCCCTAAATTGCTAAATGGCCACCTAGCTTAATCACAATGGAAACTTTTTTTTTGACTGAGAGAGAGAATTTAGACAATTAATTTATGAGAAACAAAATTGAAGTAGGACATCAACCTAACATCACTAAACATAAGATAGAAGAAACAAGTATCTTCTTGAAAATTTAAAAAGGTCTAATTAATGAAAATCCTTGTCAAATTATTTTCTTTTTTCAATATAATTTCTAGGGATCGATCTAGTTAAGTAAAAAAGAATTATCATATTATATCGGATGACTTCTCACGTTTGTTTCATTTACCAATAGTGATGGAATATCATAAATCATAATCATGCTACTAAGGGTGTGTTTGGTAAGAAGGAAAATATTTTTCGGAAAATATTTTTCAATTTTTTCATGTTTGGTTGGCTTAAATGTTTTGAAAAGTATTTTCCTTATCAATTCATTTTCCTCTAATTAGAGGAAAATATTTCCCTTATCAAGAGAAGGGAAAACATTTTTCAAAGCTTCTTCTTAACCTTCCCTACCATCACCAACCCACCCCACCCTCTTTCCACAAAAAGGTTTTTCTTATTATTTTTTAAACTTTAGTTTTTCCGTTACGTCCCACTCTACCACCCCTCCCCCACCCCCACAATTTCTTTTTACCTTTTTCATTTTATAATTTAAATTTCTATTCTTCTTTTCTTTTTACTGCCCTCCCCCAAGCCCCGCCCCCATCCCCTCCTCTCCCACCCCGAAAAAAAATTTGAATATGTTTTTCAGTTTTAATTTTATTATTTATTGGTTTAAAGGCTCAAACTTTTATAAGTTCCAAAATTATGAGTTTGGAGGTTAATGTGTTTGGAAGTTTATGGGTTTAGAAATTATGAAGTTTGCAGGTTCGAAATTTCGTGGTTTCGAAAGTTTATAAAATTTGTAGGTTCGGAAGGTTGTTTGTTTGTAAGTTTATTGCTTCATATTTATTATATCTAAATTGGTTATGAATACTCTTGAGAAATTATTTTCCTTAATGTGCGTACCAAATACCGAAAAATGAATAAGATTACTCTTATTTTCCAAGGAACATTTTCTTGGAAAATATTTTCCAAGGAAAACGTTTTCCGTTATACCAAACATACCCTAAATGTCTTATTAAGATGAGAAGTTTTATTTTGTGTCTCATACAACTGACACTAGTTGTATGAGGCTCCTTTTTGTCTCACAAAATTGTGGACCCAATCTTACACTGATGGGTCCACAGAATTCTGGGTCCACAAAACTGTGAGACAAAAAGTTGCCTCATACAACTAATGTAAGTTGTATCAACTAGTGTAAGTTGTATGAGACATAAAATAAAATTTTCCTATTAAGATATGATGAGACTTCCTATGTATCGCGTTGCTAATATTTCATAAAACATTGTTATATTAATTAATTAGTTTATGGACCTCGTTTGTGACCTATGGTACTTCATTAATAAATAGAAAAAATCCTAAGATCAATGAATCTGATGTTGTTAATTCTCGTTTTATAATGGAAGAATGTATGACTAACCAACGACCAATTAGTTATACTAAAAAATTATAGAAAATCCATAAGGAAAAGGTTTAGTTTACGGCAGAAAATTAGTCTAATGTAAAATTTGGTACGTTTCTTTACATGAAAACACATGCAAACAATAAATTATATAAGAGTTCTTGTCCTAAACTCAAGGAATATAAATTGAAATTTCTAAAAATAATTATCTCTAGTTATTCCCGGTGTGGACTCGTAATTAAATTTTGCCTAAGCTAGATAAGATGGGTGATTGCCATTTTAAAGGAAAGTCCTCTCACAGAATATTTTATCAAAATGAAAACTCATGGAGATTCTTTGCAGAAATGCTTGATTGACCTCTCTCTGTGATTATTCTGTAAATATTTTAATAATTTAAATCAAAAGGAACCAATTATTTGTGCAATTGCTTGTCGAAAGGAGGTAAGTACAAAAGGAAAGGAGAATCAAGTATTTTAATCTTCACTTTATTAGATTGAGTATAATCAGTAATCTATAAAATATCTGTTAAAGTAGTTAATGCTTAAATTTTTACTAATAAAATAATTTTGCCTTAGAATCCAATTAACCAAAAGCAAGCATCTTTAAATATGTATAGTTCGAGTAGAAGTAAAGTAATAATTTAAAAATCTAACTCCAATCGAGTAAACGATAATCTTCTTCGATTGTGCGTGGCATGTTACACCTGCATGCATGAGCAGTGAAAAATCCAAATTTAATCTTTACTTTTGAAGAGATCAAGTATTAATGTATTCTAATCAACGGAAATCTTTCAAAATGAGGAAGGAAAAAAAGAATTAAAAAGTTCATAATTTTTACCAACCACATGTCGTAACCGGGATCACAAGTTTTGGCATCTAACTCATGAAGTTTTGGTTTAACTGTTTAAGTCATCAAAGTTGTCATTCTAATGACCAAGTCTCGAGTTCAACTAGTATGACATCTTGTCCAAATTATGTGAAATATGTCTGATAAATATACCTATATATATCCTTTCAGTCTTAATTTAGTATAGATATATTCTATTCTGATTTAAGTTACATACCATACATAGACAATGTATAATATTTTTACACCTTTAGTACAATTAACCTCTTACAGCAGATTTTTTTCACTATTTTCTAGATTTTCGAATAATGTCTACTATTATTGCATGCAAAGTAACAAGATTGTGTGAAAAAGTGCAGCATATAAAACTTAAACTCATTCTAGGAGGTGATTTCACCGATGGTCATTCAACTATCTTTCAATTTCATTAAAGTCACTCAACTATTTTTTGTCACTTAAAAATAACTAAACTTTATCATTGTCACTTAAAAGTCATTGTAACTCAAAACCCTACCGGGCCAAAAAAATAAATATCACATAAGCTTAAATGGATCATACCCACTTTAGATTCATTTTTTTCTTAATGTGATTTGGCCCATAACCCAAATGCTTTATGTGACAGCCCAAAGGGTCATCACCTATTTTCTTATCCATTATGTGCTTCCGAGACTTTGAAAACATCATTCAAAGTTTCCTCGATTGCGTGCGCAATTTGGCATGTAGCCGAAAAGCTTAAATTTGGAATTTTTGGTGAAAATTCTAAATTTTGATATTAAAATAGTTAAATTTGACTCTGGTCAACATATTGGATAAACGGATCTGGACTCCTGATTTGATGATTCCTTAGTCCGTAGGAAAATATGGGACTCGGGCATGTGCCCGGAATCGTATTCCAAGGTCCTGAGCCCGAGAAATGAATTATTAAAGGAAATTATATTTTTGAAAATATTAAGGAAAATTGAAATGAAAATTGATTAGAACGTGTTGGTATCGGGCCCATATTTTGGATCGTCAGCCGGATTTAAGTTATTTTTATAAAGTTTGGTTGAAATCGGACGTTATTTGACATGTTTCAGACTTAAAGTTCTAAATTTGAAACATAATAAAGTTTGAAGAAAAACTCTTGATTTTGAGGTTTGTTTCGTTGTTTTTAATGTTTTTAGGGGATGTGACGACCCGACCCGCCGTCTCATGTGTTTCCGTTCCATTTTCCCCATTTTTTGCTTCTACATGTTTCATTATATGTGTTTGGAGAATTTGAAGTAATTCGGATAGAGTTTAGAAATAAATGATACAATTAGTCTCTTTAAGGAAGGTTTGGTTTGGAAAAGTCAACTGGATATTGACTTGCGATTTATAGGGCTCGGAATGGATTTTTGATGATTCGGTTAGTTTCGGGGAATGATTTTGAGGCTTAGTAGCGCAATCAAAAGCAATTTTGGAGGTTCGGTGTAGAATTAGGGTTGAATTGCGAAGTTAGCATTTTGGCGATATCCGGTTCATAGGTGAGATTCAGATCCGAGGGTTGGAAAGGAATTTCAAGAGTTGCAATAGCTTTGTTAGGTGATTTGTGATGTGTGTATAAAATTTCAGTTGAATCGCAAGTGTTTAGGTCGGGTTTTTGATAAAATGTGAGTTTCCGAAGTTTTGGTTGAACTTAGGCTTGAATCTGTTGAGAATTGATGATTCTTCTTTTGTTGGATGTGTTTTTATGACTCAAACAGGTTTGTATGATATTTTATGATTGGTTGGCACTTTTAGTTGAGGTCTCGGGGGCCTCGGGGTATTTCCTGGTGATCAATCAGACCAATCTTGGCCTTTGGGAGTTGCAGAAAGATAGTTGAACTGTTGCAGAGCTTTTGCTCTATGCAATCGCATAGGGTATTGCAATCGCATAGAGGGTTTTTGAGGGGCTGTTGGTTGTGCAGTGCAATCACATAGAGATGTTGTGATCGCACAGTGTTGAATGGACCTGGGGTTCTGATGGTATTTTCTTCAGTGCGAATGTGGGGATTGAGTGCGAATGCATAGGGTGAGGATTTGGTGATCTGCGACCGCATGGGTTCTTACGCGGTCGCGATTGAGCAATTTTGGGAGGTCTGGAAATTGTGCAATGCGATCGCATAGGGTTAATTTATGCCTGGGCAGAATGTTTTTAGGACATTTCATCCGCGACTTGGGTTTAATTTCCACCATTGTTGAGCGGCCTTGAGAGCTTTTGATAAGGAATTTAGAGGGTTTTGACTGGGAATCGATTGGAGGTAAGTCCTATGGCCTAAAAACATCATCTAATTGTGATTTCAACACCTAAATTCATGAAATTTGAGTAGAAAAGGAAGAGCTTGGGCTTAGGTTTTTGAATGATAAATTGGAATTTGAGGGAGCATTTGGCCTCCAGTTTTGATAAATTTTACATGTATAGACTCGTGGCGAGATAAGGAACATTTTGGTGTAAAAATTTCTTACTTTCAAGAAGTGAGCCTCTGGCTCGAGTTTTGCAAATTGTGTGATTTTCGATATTTTTCGAGTCTTTTTGATTGGGTTATACTCCCTTAGCCTATTGTAATATATTCATTGTGGTTTTGGCATGCGCGAGGAGGTCGATTCAAGAGGAAAGGGCATTGCGAGCTAGACTTTGGCCGGTTAGAGGTGAGTAATGGATGTAAATGCTGTTATGCAGGTTTGAAACCCTGAACTTTCACATCGTAATGCTATTGAGGCGTGACACGTATTCCACGATGTGTGCGGGGTAGTTTACTATTGGAGATTGAGACTTAGTCCATCGCGACTGTTAATTCCTACTTTATTGGCGATTGAGACGCATACTTAATCATTGTAAATTGGGCTTATTGTCGTGTTTGGTGCCTTGTGCTAACTTGTAGAATCCTTAGCGGATCTTCATGTATTTTCCTCACTTGTGTGCATAATATATATTCTCAGTCATGTATTCAAATATTTAAAGCAATATAATTATTGTATTTTATACATGAATATTAAATGGAAAAAGGATAGGAGGGCTGAGGTCCCTATAGTATGTCACTCCCGATTAGCTATGGACATATTTGGCTGAGGTGTGTCGGGGACCCGATAGTGAGGATATTTCCTTTGATATTGATCGGGCTGCACGCAACAATGATGATATATATATATATTAATATTGAGGCCGAGAGCCTGTTTGATGCCAATACCTGGCTGATGTTGCGCTTAGGCTGTAGGAGCCCCTCCGGAGTCTGTATACACCCCGATTGAGCGTCATCGATGTTAAATAAGTGGAGTGGGCTGCACGCTGCAGCGGGTACTAGAGTGTACCGTTATATGTGTTTCATTCATTCATGCATTATTTCTTGAATGTATTAGTTATTGGTTACTGTTTCACTGCTTTCGATTTAAACTGCTAGATATAGAGTACTTTATGCATTTTTGAGCATTTTCTTACTTTCAGACTGTAGTTATGTTTATTACTCACTGGGTCGGAGTACTCACTTTACTCCCTGCACCTTGAGTGCATATCTACGCAATCTCAAGCTGAGTAGATCCACCAGTTTAACAGATTTAGCTTCCGAGAGTATCGAGGTAGCTGCACGGCGTTTGCATCCATTGATTTTCTCCCCTCTATCCCTATCCTTTATTTCTGCATTATCAGCTTTAGACAGACATTGTAGTAGGATGTTACTCTGTATTTTAGAGGCTCATTTTTGTGACACCGGGTCCTAGTTGGGCTGTATTGGTATTTTATTGGATTTTCCGCACTGTTATCAGTATTTTAGACCTTTAGCGTAAATGGCATTTATCTTCATCTGTAATGGGTTTATTGTTATAAATGGTCCGGTATTCCTAGTAGTGTGCTGGGTGCCATCACGGCTGGTTTGGGGTCGTCACAAGTTTGTATCAGAGCCTACGTTACTTGGCCTCGCGAGTCATGAGCTGGTTTAGTAGAGTCTCACGGATCGGTAGACATCTATACTTATCCTCGAGAGGCTGCAGAATTTTTAGGAAACTTCATATTCTTGGAATTCTTATCGTGCAACTTTGTTGATTCGAGAACTAATTTTTTTTTCTATTCACTCGTAGATGGCGAGAACCCGTGCTACCCAATGTGGTGGACGACCACCTGTACCATCTACTGTGGCCACCAGAGGTTGTGGATGCGGTCGTGGTCGAGGCAGAGCCAAGGGAGACTCCAGCAGCAAATGTTCACGCACCAGCTGTGCCTATTGTGATTCCGGGTCTTCAGGAGGCCCTAGGTTAGATTCTATTAGTTTGAACTTACCTGGCTCATGCCGTCTCAGCCACTACTGCAGCAGCTACTTCACAGGCTAGAGGATGCAATCAAACCCCCGCTGCTCGCACGCCTGAGCAGGTAATGCAGGTTTTTGCAGACACTAGAGGCACCACCAGTTCAGCAGGTTGCCCTAGTTCAGCAGGTTACCCCAGTTCGGCAGGTTGCCCCAGTTCAGCCGTTGCCCCAGTTAAGGACGATATGATTCCACTTATGCCAGACGATGAGCATCGTCATCTTAAGAGATGCAGTGGGCTCTCACCTCCTACTTCCAGTAGTGTGCCGGGAGAGGATGCCCAGGGTCTTCTCGACAAGTGTCGACGTATGCTTTGGAAAGTTGGGATCTTGGAGTCCAATGGGGTATCATTTACTAGTTTTCATTTCTCAGGAGCAGCCTTTACCTGGTGAAAAGCATATGAGCGACGTAGGCCAATAGGTGCAGCACCTTTTTCATAGCAGAAGTTCTCCACTCTCTTCTTAGAGAAGTGGGTACTGCAGTCTCAGAGGGAGGAGCTGGGAGGCAGTTTGAGTTGCTTCATCAGGGAGATATGACTGTGTCACAGTATGAGGTGATATTTTTTGGAGTTGGCTCGTTATGCTCCATGGATGGTCCCGACAGATCGGGAGAGGATTAGGAGGTTTGTGGATGGACTTATATATCACGTTCGTATTTTGATGACTTGAGAGAGAATTCTGAGTCATGCCTTTGAGGATGCAGTGGATATTGCTCATGATATTGAGACGGCTCGCCGTCAGGAGAGTGAGGAGAAGGAGGCCAGGAGGCCTCATGGATCAGGTAGCTTTAGTGGTGCTCTGTCTAGAGGCCAGTTTCAGTATACAAAGGTCTATATTCAAGGCCCCACCGGTCAGCCCGTCTCGAGTATCGTGGGGCGTTTCAAGCTGTGGTTCTCCGGGATTCCAGCAGGGCCAGTCTTCACTTAGTGCCCTCCCATCTTAGAGCTCATCACATGCCCCTTCAGCTCAGGGTTCTTCTGCGCGCAGAGCGCATCGGCTGGTCATTCTTGTGCGAGGGGTCCTCTTCAATCCCCTTCTCCAGCATCTGGTATTTGCTTCGAGTGTGGCAAGTTTGGCCATATGAGGAGGCAATGTCCTCGACGTCGTGGTAGTCAGTTTCAGCAGAGGGATCAACCCTCGTCTTCTGCTCCGGTTTCTTCCGCACCAACCCAGTAAAAGAGGGGTGGAGGCCAGGAAGCCAGCGGTCGCCCTAGGGGCAGAGGCCGATCAGCCAGCGGTGGCCAGGCTAGCTTTTATGCTATCCTAGGCAGGAAATATGCCCTTGCATCAGATGTTGTTATCACAGGTATTATATCAGTCTGCCACAGAGATGCCTCTATCTTATTGATCCCGGTTCTACCTATTCTTATGTGTCATCATATTTTGCTTATCATATGGATATGACCCGAGGGTGTGTTGCTTTACCTTAGCACGTATCTACCCCCGCTGGGTGATACTATTATTGTGAAAAATTTATATCTGTCCTGTCTTGTTACTATTGGGGGTCTGGAGACCCGAGTTGACTTATTGCTTTTGAGAATGGTAAATTTTGATGTTATTTTTGGCATGGACTGGTTATCTCCGTGTTATGCTATTCTAGACTGTCATGCAAAGACAATCACCTCGGCTATGCTGGGTGTTCCGAGGAACGAGTGGCGTGCTATGACTGATTATGTCCCCAGTAGGGTTATATCTTTCTTGAAAGCCCAGCGCATGTTTAGGAAGGGTTGTCTATCATATTTGGCCTTCATGCGTAATGCTGGAGCTGAGCCTCCTAGAATAGATTCTGTTCCCGTTGTGAGGGACGTCCCTGATGTATTTACTGCAGACCTGTCGAGTGTGCCCCCAAACAGGGACATTAATTTTGGTATTGATCTGGAGTGGGCACCAATCCCATTTCCATTACACCGTATCGTATGGCTCCACCGGAGTTAAATGAATTGAAAGATCAACTTTAGGAACTCCTACAAAAGGGGTTTATTCAGCATAGCGTGTCACCGCAGGGTGCACTTGTGTTATTTGTGAAGAATAAAGATGGCACAATGAGAATGTGCATTGACTACAGGTAGTTGAACAAAGTATAAGTGAATAACAAGTATCCCCTTCCTCGTATCGATGATTTATTTGACCAGATTCTGGGAACGAGGGTGTTTTCTAAGACTGATCTACGTTCGGGTTATCACCAGTTGAAGATCAAAGAGTCAGATATCCTTAAGAAAACCTTCAGGACTAGATATAGTCACTATGAGTATCTGGTTATGTCTTTTGGGCTGACCAATGCCCCAACAACATTCATGAATCTCATGAACAATGTATTTCGCCCGTATCTTGATTCGCTTGTTATTGTATTCATTGATTATATCTTGGTATACTCGCATCGCCAGGAGGAGCATGCAAAGCATTTGTGAGTGGTATTGCAGAGATTGAGGGATGAGAATTTGTATGCCAAGTTCTCCAAGTGTGAGTTCTAGCTTAGTTCCGTGGCTTTCTTGGGTCACGTGGTGTCCAATGATGGTATTCAGGTTGATCCAAAAAAGATTAAAACGGTTCAAAGTTTTCCTAGACCATCCTCGACCACAGAGATTCGTAGTTTCCTCGGTTTGGCAGGTAATTATTTCCGGTTTGTTCAGGGTTTCTCATATATTGCCTCGTTCTTGACCAAGTTGCCGCAGAAGGGTGCTCCATTTGTATGGTTGGATAAATGCAAGGAGAGGTTTCAGAAGCTCAAGACAGCTTTGACCACATCTTCAGTATTAGTCTTGCCATCAGCTTCAGGTTTTAACACTGTTTACTGTGATGCTTTAAGAGTCGGGATTGGCTGTGTATTGATGCAGGAGGGTAGAGTGATTGCGTATGCTTCTCGTCGGTTGAAGCCCCATGAGAAGAACTACCCTTTTCATGACTTAGAGTTGGCTTCTATAGTTCATGCCTTGAAGATTTGGAGGCACTATTTATATGGAGTATCTTGTGAGGTATTCACCGATCATCACAGTCTTCCGCATTTGTTCAAGTAGAAAGATCCTAATTTGAGGTAGAGGAGGCGACTTGAGTAACATAAGGACTAAGATATTACCATTTTGTATCATCCAAGAAAGGCTAATGTAGTGGCCGATGCTTTGAGCCGAAAGGCAGTTAGTATTGGGAGTTTGGCGTACATTCCAGTTGGGGAGAGACCCCTTGCAGTTGATGTTCAGGCTTTGGCCAATCGATTGGTGCGATTAAATATTTTTGAGCCTAGCCGAGTGCTAACAGCATGGTTTCTTGGTCTTCTTTATATAATCACATCAGAGAGCTCCAATACGATGATCCGCATTTGCTTGTCCTGAAGGACAGAGTTAAACACAGAGATGCTAGAGATGTGACTATAGGTCATGATGGAGTGTTGAGGATGCAGGGTCGGATTTGTATGACGAATGTAGATGGGCTTAAGGATTTGATTCGTGAGGAGGCCCACAGTTCACGGTATTCCATCCATCTGGGTGCCGTGAAGATGTACTAGGACTTGAGACAACACTACTGGTGGAGGAGAATGCAGAAGGATATTGTGGGTTATGTAACTCGGTGTCTTAATTGTTAGCAGGTGAAATACGAGCATCAAAGACCGGGCGGTCTTCTTCAGTAGATGGCTATTCCTGAGTGGAAACGGGAGAGGGCTACTATGGATTTCGTGAGTGGTCTTCCTCAAAATCTGAAGAAGTTCGATTCAATTTGGGTGATTGTGGATCGCCTGACCATGTCCGCGCATTTCATCCCAGTGTGTACTATATATTCTTCCGAGCGGCTGGCAGGGATCTTTATTCGTGTGATTGTTCGATTGCATGTTGTTCCAATTTCTATTTTATCGGATAGAGGTACCCAGTTCACTTCTCAATTTTGGAGGACTTTCCAGCACGAGTTGGGTACTGAGGTGGAGCTGAGTTCAACATTTCATCCTCAGACGGACGGACAGTCCGAGCGTAATATTTAGATATTAGAGGATATGTTGCGTGCCTATGTGATTGATTTCGGAGGTTCTTCGAATGAGTTTCTACCTCTTGCATAGTTTACCTACAACAACAACTATCAGTCTAGCATTCTAATGGCACCGTATGAGGCCTTATATGGGAGATGGTGTAGATTTCCGATCGTTTGATTTGAGCCTGGCTAGGCTAGGTTGCTGGGGATAGATTTGGTCCAGGATGCCTTAGAGAAGGTGAATGTGATTCAGGAGAGACTTCGTATAGCTCAGTCACGTCAGAAGAGTTATGTGGATCGGAAGGTCCGAGATGTATCTTACTCGGTGGGTGAGAAGGTTTTGCTGAAGGTCTCACCCATGAAGGGTGTGATGAGATTAGGAAAGAAAGGTAAGCTGAGTCCGTGGTTCATCGGACCTTTTGAGGTGCTTTGGAGGATTGGGGAGGTGGCCTATATGCTTGCTTTTCCACCCAACTTGTCGGGCGTTCATCTGGTATTCCATGTTTTCATGCTCCAGAAGGATGTTAGAGACCCGTCTCATGTTTTGAATTTCAGCACGGTTCAGTTGGGTGATGATTGGACCTATGATGTGGAGCGAGTGGCTATTTTGGGTCGTTAGGCTCGAAAATTGAGTTAAAAGGATATTGCTTTGGTGAAGGTACAGAGGAGTGGTCGGCCCGTGCAGCAGGCCACTTGGTAGACCGAGCAGGAGATGCAGAGCAGATACCTGCACCAATTTGAGGCTTCAGGTATGTTTCTTGATCCGCTCGAGGACGAGTGTTTGTTTTAGTTGGGGAGGATGTGATGACCCGACCCATCGTGTCATGTGGTTCTGCTCCGTTTTCCATGTTTTATGCTTCTACATGTTTCATTATATGTGTTTGGGAATTTGAAGTAATTCGGATAGAGTTTGGTAATAAATGAGACAATTAGTCTCTTTAAGGAAGGTTTGGTTTGGAAAATTCAACCGGATGTTGACTTGAAGGTTACAGGGTTCAGAATAGATTTTTGAGAATTTGGTTTGTTTCGGGGATGATATGAGGCTTAGGAGCGCAATCAGAAGTAACTTTGGAGGTTCGGTGTAGAATTAGTCTTGAATTGGCAAAGTTAGAATTTTGGCAATATCCGGTTGATAGGTGAGATTTTGATCTGAGGTTCGGAATGGAATTTTGAGAGTTGCAATAGCTTCGTTAGGTGATTTGTGATGTGTGTGCAAAATTTCAGTTTAATCGGAGGTATTTAGGTCGGGTTTTTGATCGAATGTGAGTTTCAAAAGTTTTGGTTGAACTTAGGCTTGAATCCGTTGAGAATTGATGATTCTGTGTTGGTAGATGTGTTTTATGGAACGAGATTGTATGATGTTTTAGGATGGGTTGGCACATTTGTTTGAAGTCCAGGGGCCTGGGGGTATTTTCGGGTGCTCAATCGGACCAATCTTGGCCTTTGGGAGTTGCAGAAAGATAGCTGAATTGTTGAAGATCTTTTGGTCTATGCGGTTGCAAGAGAGGAATTGCGATCACATAGAGGGTTTTTAAGGGGCTGTTTGTTGTGCAGTGCGATCTCATAGAGACGGCTGCGATCACACAGTGTTGAATGGACCTGGGGTCCTAATGGTATCTTCTTCAGTGCTAACGCGGGGTTTGAGTGCGAATATATAGGGTGAGGATTTGATGCTCTGCGATCGTGTGGGTTCTTATGCGGCCGCATTAAGCAATTTTGGGAGGTCAAGAAATTGTGCTATGCGATCGAAATAGCAAGGCTGCGATCACATATAGAGTTAATTTATGCCCGGTCAGATTGTTTTAAGGACATTTCATCCGCGGCTTGGGTCTAATTTCCACTGCTGTTGAGCGACCTTGGGCGCTTTTGATAAGGAATTTAGAGGGTTTTGACTGGGAATCGATTGGAAGTAAGTCCTATGGCCTAGAAACATCATCTAATTTTGATTTCAACACCTAAATTCATGGAACTTGAGCAAAAAAGGGAAGAACTAGGGTTTGGGGTTTTAAATAAGAAATTGGAATCTGAGGGAGAATTTAGATGTATAGACTCATGGTGAGATAAGGAAAATTCTAGTGTATAAATATTTGACTTTCAAGAAGTGGGCCCGGGGCTCGGGTTTTGTAAATTTCATGGTTTTTGATATTTTTTGAATCTTTTCGATTTGGTTATAATACCTTAGCCTATTGTAATGTACTTGTTGTGGTTTTGGCCAGATTCGATGCACGAGGAGGTCGATTCGAAAGAAAAGGGAATTGCGAGCTAGACTTTGGCCGGCTAGAGATGAGTAATGGATGTAAATGCTGCTCTAAGGGTTTGAAACCCCGGACTCTCACATTGTAATGCTATACTGAGGCGTGACACACATTCCACGATGAGTGCTGGGTCGTTTACTGTTGGGGATTGAGACTTAGTCCATCCCGAGTGTTAATTCCTACTATATTGGCGATTGAGATGCATACTTTATCATTGTAAATTGGTCTTATTTCCGTGTTTGGGGCATTGTACCGACTTGTAGAATCCTTACGAGATCCTTATGTGTTTTCCTAACTTGTGTGCATAACATATATTCTCAGTCATGTTTTCAAATGCTAAAAGCAATATAATACCTATGTTTTATGCATGAATATTAAATGGAAAAAGGATATGAGGGCTGAGGTCCCTATAGTATGTCACGCCCGATTGGCGATGGACTTATTTGACTGAGATGGGTCAGGGACCCGATAATGAGGATGTTTCCTTTGATATGGATCGGGCTGCATGCCACAACGATGATATATCTATTGATATTGGGGCCAAGAGCCCGTTTGATGCCAATACCTGTCTGATATTGCGCTTGGGCTGTAGGAGCCCCTCAGAAGTCTGTATACACCCCTAGTGAGCGTTGTGGACGTTAAATAAGTAGAGCGAGCTGCACGCTGCAACGGGTACTAGAGTGTACCATTATATGTGTTGGATTCATTCACGCATTATTTCTTGACTGTATTACTTGTTGGTTACTGTTTCACTATTTCGGATCTAAACTGCTCGACATAGTGTACTTTGTGCATTTTTCTGCGTTTTCTTACTTTCAGACTGTAGTTATGTTTAGTACTCACTAGGTCGGAGTATTAACTTTAATCCCTGCACCGTGCATGCAGATCCAGGACAGTCTCAGGCTGAGTATATCTTGCAGTTCAGTAGATTTAGCTTCTAGGAGTATGGAGGTAGCTGCACAACGTTCGCATCCTTTGTTTTTTCCCCTCTATCCTATCCTTTGTTTTTGCATTATCACTTTTAGACAGACTTTGTAGTCGGATGTTACTCTGTATTTTAGAGGACCATTTTCGTGACACTGGGTCCTAGTTGGGATGTATTGGTATTTTGTTGGATTCTCCGCACTGTTATCAGTATTTTAGACTACTATTGGCCAAGGATGCGGGATGACATCGAGGCCTATGTAAGAACTTGCCTTATCTGCCAGCAGGACAAAGTAGAGCAGCGCCAACCTGGAGGACTCTTGGAGCCACTCCCCATAGCAGAGCGTCCGTGGGAAAGCATCACCATGGACTTTATCACCGGCTTGGCGAAGTCCAATGGTTTTGGTACTATCATGGTAGTGGTGGACAGGTTTTCTAAATACGCCACCTTCATACCAGCCACTCCAGGGTGTAATGCCAAGGAAGCAGCCCAACTGTTCTTCAAGAACGTGGTCAAATACTGGGGTCTGCCGAAGAACATAATCAGCGATCGTGACCCCCGTTTCACAGGTAATTTATGGAGGGAATTATTTCAGTTTCTAGGTATGGAGCTGCAGTTCTCTGCCAGTTTTCATCCTCAAACGGACGACCAAACCGAAAGGGTAATTGCCTTAGTGGAATGCTACCTGAGGCACTATGTAAGTTCAAATCAGCGGGACTAGGCTAAGCTACTTGATGTTGCCCAATTTTCTTATAACTTTCAAAGGAGCGAGGCAACCGAGAAAACACCATTCGAGCTTGCAACAGGTCAACAACCACAAGCTCCCCTCTCACTGCCAGCAGCACCCGAAGGGAGGAGTTTGGGCGCCTATCATCTTGCCAAAGGGTTCAAGGAGCAGTTAGACAATGCAAAATCTCACCTTGCCAAAGCAGCTAAGCGGAAGAAGAAATTTGCCGACCGGTCACGACGTCCAACAGATTACAAAGTCGTAGACTTGGTGTTGGTAAAATTCAATTCGAGGCAATTCAGGGCACTAAGGAACTTGAGTCACAGTCTAGTGTGCAAATATGAGGGACCATTCCGGATTCTTGCCAAGGTTGGTAAGATCTCTTATCGGTTGGACCTACCACCCGTCCTCAAAATTCATCTAGTCTTCCATGCAAGCGTTCTCAAGCCTTACCATGAAGACAAGGGGGATCCGACTCGGGGACAAACGAGTAGACCGCCCATCACAGTTACTGTTTCACATGATAAAGAAATAGAAAATATCATTGATTATCAGGCAAAGCAAAGACGGGGCTATCCGGCAAAGGCCATGTTCCTCGTCCACTGGAAAGGACAATCTCCAGAAGAAGCTACATGGGAAAGGTACGAAGACCTATGGTAGTTTCGAGATAAGGTAGCCGAATTCATACGGATGCAGGATGCGCCGAGGTCGTCACATCATCAGGTGGGGGAGCATGACACGTACCGTGCCAATTCTGTCCAGAATCCGCGCCCAAACATGTCCAACGCCTCAACATCCGCGTCAGCACGCGCATGCTCCAGCATTCAATGCAGCATTCAATTCTCGCCAGCCTTGTCGGAGCACACCTGCATGCCTTGTCTGCCAACTACTTCTGAACATGCTTGCATACCTTGTCTGCTAGCAGTCAATACACCAGCACGCCTTGTCTGCCCAAACAGCCAGGCAAACTGTTCAACTGCCCCTCTTATGTATAGTAGGACTTGTATAAATAACTAGCACATAGATATTCCGAAAATCATCCTTCAATCTCTGTAATCTAAGCATTGTAAAGCATTTTTCAAAGGCAATAAAGCTCATTTTTCCCTCTTGAATTTCTGTGTTGCTATCCAGCGTTCCCTTAGTACGATTCTAGGCAACAAAGGCTTACTAGACTGCCAATTCCGCAGGCAGGTTCATTCTAGTGCCGCACGAACTTAGCTTCAATTCTAAGTCCGTGACATTAAGCTGCATAACATGCTATGAACTATCTATGTCAAAATAAAGTATGTTACTACTTAACAAGATTTATCTGCCTTGTCTTGTCTATATGGAAAAAAAACTTGATTGAATAATGCTTAAAAGTGAAATGACAAAAGTAAAAAAAAAAAAAAAGCAAAAGATAATTGCATTGTTCAAAGTGTACTCTGTATAGAAGCGGAGCCAAGATTTCAAGCTTGTGGGTTCAGAATTTTAATTGTATTAAGTTATTGGGTTCTAAAATAAAAATTTATACATATTTAATAATTTTTTTATAACAAATACATAGTTCCAACTAAAGTTAATAGGTTCGGCCGAATCCGTATTAGCTCCGCCCCTGGCCGTGTATGATATGAAAATTTCTGGCTTGGATAGCCTATCAACAATGACCCAAATTGCATCAAACTTCTTTCGGGTCAACGAGAGTCTAGTAACAATATCCATAGTAATCCTCTCCCTCTTCCACTCGGGAAGCTCTATCCTCTTAAACAAACCACCAGACCTTTGATGCTCATACTTAACCTGCTGATAGTTCAAACAACGAGCCACATATGCAACAATATCTTTCTTCATCCTGCGCCACCAATAGTGCTGCCTCAGATCCTCACACATCATCGCGGCGCCCGGGTGAATAAAATACCGGGAACTATGCACCTCCTGTAAGATCAACTCTCAAATCCCATCAGCATTGTGCAAACAAACCCTTCCTAGCAATTACAAGACACCATCATCATCTAAGGTCACTTTCTTGGCACCTCCACACTGCACCCTGTCTCTCAGGGAACACAAATGGAGATCATCAAGCTGTCGCTCACGGATACGCTCCAGCAATGAAGAATGAGCAACCGTGCAAGCTAACACTCAGCTAGTCTCAGAAATATCCATCCTCACAAATCGATTAGCCAAGGCCTGAACATCCAAAGATAGTTGTCTCTAGCTGACCAGAATATAAGCAAGACTACCCATGCTGGCGGACTTTCTACTCAATGCATCGACCACCACATTAGCCTTCTCCCGGTGGTACAAGATAGTAACATCATAATCTTTCAACAATAACAAACGCCTCCTTTGCCTCAAATTCAACTCCTTTTGCTTAAAAAAGTACTGAAGACTCTTGTGATGGGTGTACACCTCACATGTCACACCATATAGATAATGCCTCCAAATCTTCAAAGCATGAACAATGGCTGCCAATTGTAGATCATGAGCCGGATAATTCTTCTCGTGGATCTTCAACTACCTCAAAGCATAGGCAATAACTCTACCAACTTGCATCAATATTGCACCAAGCCCAATACGAAAAGCATTACAATAGACTGTATAAGGCCCTGAACCTGCAGGCAAAACCAACACCAGTGCCGTAGTCAGAGCTGTATTGAGCTTCTGAAAGCTTGCCTCACACTCGTCTGAAAATCTGAACTGGGAACCCTTCCGGGTTAATCAGGTCATGGGGGCTGCAATAGATGAAACCTCTCTACGAACCGACGATAGTAGCCTGCTAACTCGGAATCTCTGTAGTTGATGCTGGTCGAGGCCAGTTCTTGACTGCCTCAATCTTCTTCGGGTCCACCTGAATACCCTCTGCTAATACAACATGACCTAGAAATGCAACTGAACTCTTCTATAACTCACACTTTGAAAACTAAGCGTATAACTGACTATCCTTCAGAGTCTGAAGAACAACTCTGAGATGCTGTTAGTGCTCCTCCTGGCTGCGGGAGTATACCATAATATCATCAATTATAACTATCATGAACAAGTCCAAATATGGCCCGAACATTGGGTTCATCAACTCCATAAATGATGTTGGGGCATTGGTCAACCCAAATGACATGACCAGGAACTCATAATGCCCCTATCGATTGCGGAATGCTGTCTTAGGGACATTAGATACCCTAATCCTCAAATGATGGTAGCCAGTTCTCAAGTCTATCTTTGAAAACACCCTTGCACCTTGAAGGTGGATGAACAAATCGTCAATCATCGGCAGTGGATACTTGTTCCTTATCGTCACTTTGTTGAATTGTTGGTACTCAGTGCACATCCTCATCGACCCATCCTTTTTCTTCACAAATAACACTGGCGCACCCCAAGGCGATACACTGGGTCTAATGAAACCTTTCTCAAGAAAATGCTACAACTGATCCTTTAACTTTTTCAACTCTAGCGAGGCCATGCGATACAGTGGAATGGAAATGGGTTGAGTGTCAAACGAAAACACCCGAATCAATGGAAAGGACCTTTGGGCGGCATACCCAAAAGGTCTGAAAGGAAAACCTCAGAAAACACCCGAACCACGGGCACCGAATCAATGGAAAGGACCTTTGCGCTAGAGTCGCAAACATACGCCAAATAAGCTAAACACCCCTTCTGCACCACGCGTCGAGCCTTGACATATGAAATAAAACTACGGGTGGTATGACTTGGTATACCTCTCCACTCCAAACGGGGAAAATTTGGTAAAGCCAAGGTCACTGTCTTGGCATAGCAATCCAAAATAGCATGATACAGGGACAACCAATCCATCCCTAATATAACATCGAAATCCACCATGTTAGGAGCAATAAATCAACACAGGTCTCAAGACCCACACACACTACCACACAGGAATAATGAACTTGGTTGACTACTATAGAATCACCTACCGGTATAGATACATAGACAAGAATACTCAAAGCATCACTAGGCATAACCAGGCACAGTGCAAAATAGGATGACACATACGAATACGTAGACCTAGGGTCAAATAGCAATGAAGCATCTCTATCACAGTCCAGAATAGTACCTGTAATGACAACATCAGATGACTCAGCCTCTGGCCTGGCTGGAAGAACGTAACACTGAGGTTGGGCCCCAACTCCCTGAATAATTTCCATAGGATGATAGACTGCTGGTTGGCCTCTACCTCTCAAGGTCCAAGCTCCACCTTTACCATCTCTACCTCCAATTCTATGACCTCTACCCCTGCCTCTAGCTTGCTAGGAAAGTTGTAGAACCTCCCGAATAATAGCACAAGAACTCTGATGGTGAGAGCTGTCGGAAGCTCGAGGGAAATACCTGGAAATGTGCCTCATATCACCACACGTGAATCAAACCCCAGACCGCTGGGAAAAATGAAGTTGTGGTGCACTGATTGGTTCTAATGGTGCACTGAAAGACTGCTAATCTGGACAATGCGGCTAAGAACCACTAACACCTGCAGTACCACGAGAAACCTTAAAAGCTAACTGAAAGGGCCTAGGAGGATGTCCTCTACCATAAGAATCCCCACCTCCAAACGCGATACCACTGAATCTGCTTGAGTGATGGGGCCTCTTATCCGACGAATGACCACCTCCTTGTGCAAGAGCCATCTCAACTCTATGGGCTGCATTGGCCGCCTCCTGAAAAGTAATCTCACTCTCGGCTCTCAAAGCCATCTGGAGACATATCGGTAGAATCAAACCATCAATAAACCTCCGCACTCTCTCTCTCTCTCTCTCTCGGTGGGGAGTATTACAATAGCATGGTAGGCTAGATCAATGAACCGGGTCTCATACTGTATAACTGTCATGGAGAACTGCAGAAGATTCTCAAACTGCCTACGAAGAGCATCTCGCTGAGTAACTGGGAGAAACTTATCCGCAAACAACATTGCAAGTTGGTCCCAAGTCAAGGGTGGCAACCCTGCTAGTCTGGCTAAACAATAGTCCCTCCACCAAGCCTTGGCGGATCCTACTAGGCGAAAGGTGGCAAAGTCGACCCCATTGGTATCCACAATACCCATAGTCCGAAGAACCTCATGGCAGCTATACAAGAAATCCTGGGGGTCCTCTGAAGAAACACCGATGAATGTGGTGGTGGAGAGCATGGTCAACCAATGCAGTCTCCACAAAGTATCTGCGGACCTAGCAGCTCCATCACCGGTCTGAGTCACAATACCCGGCTGAACTGCCACAGCTGCCTGCACCACTAGAACCTAAGCTTGAGGAGCTACCTACTCCAGAGTATGTGTAGCGAGAGTCAGAACCCCTCCTCTAGCCTGAGAAGTGGCTAGTGCTACTGGAGGCAAACTCGCTCCAGAGACGCTCTCCATAAAGCCTACCAATATAACCAAACCGTCCTGAAGAACTGTGGTAGCTATAAACCCCTCTGGGACATAAGCTGGGCCCACAGGAGCTGCTGGGGCTGGAACCTCCTCGGCATAATAAACATGAGGCTCCACCTCTGGGGATGCTGCTCAGGGCTGAGCTCTGCCTCGGCCTCTATCATGGCTTCGGCCTCGCCCTCTACCCCTCGTAGGAGCTACTGCTGGGGGCTCGGTCTGCTGCGCGGTAGAAGAGGAAGCATGTGTTCTCGCCATCTGCAAAAGAAAGGAGTAGAAAGACAATTAGTATTGAGAAAGAGAATCGCACGACAAGAAAGAACAAAAGTGAAATTTTCCTAACTCTATAGCCTCTGTGGATAAATACAGACGTCTCCGTACCGATCCCTCAGACTCTACCGAGTTTGTCCGTGAGTTATGAGACCTATGTAACCTAGTGCTCTGATACCAACTTGTCACAACCCAGACTTCCCATGCTAGGGAGTCATGATCACGCCGACTAATAAGAGCTAGGCAAACCAACTTAAATTTCTTCTTTTAACAAATCGACCATTTAATGCAAACAAAGCATAATATGATAAAGCGGAAGTTTAACAAAATCCTCTACACCATATTAGTGTCACAATACTTACAAATGTCTAGAGAATACTAAATACAAGGTTTGAATGAAACATAAAACAGTTTGCCTCGGTGCAAGAGATAACAAACTAAAGCAAGATAGAAGGGACCCCGGGTTTGCAGACGTCAGCAAGGCTACCTCAATGTCCCTGGACTGAAGTCAGCTCCCAAATCCTCTAATGCTTTCCAAAAGTTGTTGCTCCAGCACTGTAATTTGTGAAAAAAGAATGCACATAGTGTAGCATCACCACAACTTACCCCATGTGCTGGTAAGTGCCTGACCTAACCCCGACGAAGTAGTGACGAGGCTAGATCAGACTACAAAACAAACATGTGCAGATATATCTACAAATACAATGAAATTGTAGCAGAATGTAAATAATTAAAGCTGCAAGGGGGAAAACATGCTTATGGGGTAGCAG